>CM039090.1:35385952-36672619 GCA_022113865.1 Chimonanthus praecox
ATCCACACATGGAACTAAACAAGTTATGCGGAATAAACTAGACTAACTCGGAATTAACTGAATAGATAGCAAGTACAAGTCTCATTTATTAAAATAATTCAATCCAAACATCCATTGTCAATATCATAACAAACCATAACAAAGTTAGCTAGCTATTACATGTCCATAAACTGTAACTCAAAAGACAGTAATAAATAAATCCCAATCATCAATCAAACACTTAAGCCTGGCTCCCCTCCTGGTCCTCGACCTTCTCTTTCCCCTTTCTTGTTCCTGCATTATCCTCTAAGGATAGAATTAGGGCGTTAGATCAACGCGCCCAGTAGGTTCCCGATCAGGGCTACCACATGGTTAGTTTATAAAACATGCATATACATATATCATAGTACATGATCATCAATAAAACATCTGAAAACAATGCCATGTATGTGAGTGCGTATGTAATGAGTCCTCCCATTACAAGTATACATAGCCATCACTTGACGGAATTCTCAAGCCAAGGTAATCCAAGTAATCCACATTTCCTCTGAATAGAAGTCTAATATTAAAGTAAGCCAGAGTAATCCACATTTCCTCCGGATATGATTTTTACGTCAAGGTATTTCACAGTGTAATCCATAGTATTCCTCATTTCCTATGGATTGGCTTCCTGTTTCCCAAAGTCATCACCCCATGCCATGCATGAGATGTCATTGCATTATATATATCATTTGTAAATACAATTACATCATTTAAAAACCAATTTGAATCCTAATATCATTAACAAACATATCTCATTAAAACATGATAAAACCAAATCATGATAGTGGTCACAAGTAGGTAGGGAAACCTACTTAAGATTTACTTCAGCGTCCGTTCTTTCTTAGGCTTCACCCGGTCACGACTCGCACATCGTTCAACTTCCGTTACCTTGTCCATATAACAGTAAGTAAATCATACTATCATTTAAATGTTCATTCACATCTAAGACCCAAAAATATCTTGTGGGGTTCGGCCATACCCATGGCCGAACCTCACCCACTTTGGGATTTAATCTTCCTTTTTCATTTGATAAACATTTCATACTTCAAACATGTCTTGGTAGGGTTCGGACATACAACATGGCCGAACCATACCACTTTGGTTTTGGCCCACAAATCAATTCCTTTGGTCAATCCTTTCATATTGAACTTTGACTAGTATTTACGGTTTTGCCATTGATCTTAAACCATATTGAAACTAACATCCATAACCATTCCACCTTAGTGGGGTTTGGCCATACAACTTGGCCGAACCCTACCAATCCAATTTGAGTCTCTTAATCCATTCACAATTGTATCATGCTTAAACTTTAGAACCACTAATCATGTAACTCCCCGCCCTCTCCGAGACAAATTTTCAGAGTCTATTTTTTTTTTAAAAAAACTTAATCACACCGGACAAGGGCGGAGGGGCGTCATGACGCGAGTTAAGTTCAGACTACTCAAGTCTGAACCTTAATTGGCCACCCATATGTACATGGACTAGACCATGATAAATAATCCACACATGGAACTAAACAATAACTTGCGGAATAAACTAGTCTACTACGGAAATAGAATGAATAGATAGCAAATAACAGTCTCAATTATTAATTAACATAAAAAAACCGTCCATAGTTAATAACCTAATTAAACCATAGCAAAGTAATAACTTATTACATGTCCCCAAAATATAATTCAAATGACAGTAATAAAGAAATCCAGTTCAACATTCAAGCGCTTAGGCTTGCCTCCCCTCCCGGTCATCGACCTTCTCTTTCCCTTTCCTTGATTGTGCATTATCCTTTAAGGATAGAATTAGGGCGTGAGATCAACACGCTCAGTAAGTTCCCGATCAGGGCTACCACATGGTTAGCATATAAAACATGCATATATATCATAGTACCTGATTATCAAAAACATATAAAACCATGCTATGTATGTATGCAAATGTAATGAGCCCCACCCCATCACACATACATAGCCATCACTTGACGGGACTCTCACCGTCAAGGAAAATCTCAATACTCTTTCATCTGGAACTCACACGATAAGGTAATCCACAGTAATCCTCGTTACCTGTGGAAATACACTTCATCATTGAGTTGTTTCATAACACATATTAGTCCTCCTGGCGGGACTCTCATCGCCTAAGGAGACCAATTGTGACTCTGATCATCATGTTACTCCTCCTGGCGGGACTCTCATTGCCTAAGGAGGACGGTAACTCATAATTGCAAACCAGCATATCCTCAATCATCATCCCATGTCCATGCATGAGATGTCAATGTACATGTATGTCATTTTGTAAATACGTATCACATCATTCAAAACCATATTTGAAACATAATATCAAATATAACATATCTCATAAAAACATGATAAAACCAAATCATAATTGTGGTTACAAGTAGGTAGGAAACCCACTGAAGATTAGCTTCGGTGATTGTTCTTTCTTAAAGCGTCACTTGCTCACGACTTGCACGTTGTTCAACTTCCGTCACCTTGTGAAGTAACAATAAATAGATCATACTATCAATTAAATGTCCATTGACATCTAAGACCCAAAGACCATCTTGTGATGTTTGGCCATGCCCATGGCTGAACATCAGCAACTTAGGATTTAATCTCCTTTTTCATTTAACCAATTCTTAAACACTTAACCCTTTAAAACTACCGATCAATTCCATGGAATGGATCCACGCCAAAACCTATTGTCATGGTCCATGATCTTTACATTGAAACCTTTTAATTCAATAAAAACATTCCACATAAAATAATCCATATGAAGTGGTCCATGGGGTTCGACCCTATACATGGCCGAACCCAATGGCTCCATTGGTCCAATAACTTTAACCTAGATATTTAACTTAGGCTACATCTTTTTTCCAAGGTTATTACATGATTCAGCCATCCATGGGTTGAGCCAAATCAGTAACCATAAACCCAAGTAAAACCCATACAAACAACCCATAAGGCAGCCCATGGGGTTCGGCCATACACATGGTCGAACCCAATGGTTCTCTTGATTTAATTATATAATCAACTAACCTTGATTTAAATCAATATCTTAACCTCAACCTTAACATGGTTCAGCCATGTATTGGCCGACCAAAAACAGTAACTTATACATTCATTTAAATCACATAAAAACCCCATAATTTCAGATGATTTCGAACTATCCAAAACCATACATTTCATCAAATTCTTTCATGGGGTTCGGCCCTCCAAGGTGGCCGAACCCTATGTCCATGACTTGATCCTTATAAACATATTTTTATGTTTCAATAATCATGTAATAAAACAGTAACATTTTACCAAGTTTTACCATTTAAAAATCATCCAATAACCAACCCAATTTCATGGGGTCCGGCCATGCTCATTGGCCAAACACTATGACCTTTGGTTTTGAACCACTTAACCCTTCATCTTAGGTCCGAATTAAACATCCAAATCCATGTTTTAACCTTCTTAAAACATGCATTTTAAATCTAATAAAACATATAATAACAGTTCCAAACTTGTATGGTTTTAAATTCCAAAAACCATCAAAATCCACCAATTATCTTCATGGGGTTCGGCCATCCAAAGTGGCCGAACCCTATGGTCCATTTCCATCATTCTTTGACACCATCTTCCATGGTGTAGACCTATGACAAATTCAGTCCTTCATGACATTCAAGTCCATGTTTTAACCCTCTTTAAAACATGCATTTTAAGTTTAAAGAAACATAAAAACCAGTCCACTAAACTTCATGGTTTCTATGTTTCAAAGACATCAAAACCAACCAATCATTTACATGAGGTTCGGCCCTCCATGGTGGCCGAACCCAATGATCACTTTTACCATCTTAAAACCTCTAATACTCAAGGTTAAAACCTTGATGCATTCGGCCATAACCATGGCCCAATACATACCCTTTTCTTACAACTTGTTTAACTTGAACACTTAAGAAAATCTTACCAATTTCCTTTGCTCCATCCCTCTAGCTTCCTTCCTTTCTTTCTTAATCCTTTGCTGGTTTATGCTTGATTAATTGGTGCCAATATCTCTGCTGTTCAGCCAAGAAAAACGAGCTTGGAGAGAGGGAGAGAGAGATGGGAATTCTTTGCATTCTCAATGTGAAAATCGGCCAAGAATGGTAATCTTTCCCTTTTGTAATTTCAGCCCCATCTTTCATTCATTTTCCCTCATTTAATTTTGCCAAAAAGGATGGGATATTGGGTGTCATCCAAGACACCCCTTCACCCAAACGTTGCACCCTTTCATTCACAACACATGCATCTTATGAGATGCATGAAGCCGTCCAACCTTGGTGTCCCTTGGTTTTGCCAAGGCACCTCTTCATTCCAACGGCTGGGATGGGTTTGATTAAGTGTTGGGTGAGATTAAGACACCTTTTCATATCCTGTTGACTCACTTGATTCATGGTATTTTTATTCCAACTCAATTCATCCAACTCATCACATTTAATGCACCAAGTTTGAGTCAACTCTTTTCTTAAATCAAACTCACTCCAAATCAATCCAACTCAAGCTGAACTAACTCACACTTGAGCTCATCTGAGGGCCCACACGGTCATCCATGGTCAACCTAGTCAACTCGACCCATTGGGTCCCCAATTAACTCTTTGACCCATTTTGACAACATGACCAATTCATGGGCTGATTTTGCCACTTTTAAATGGTTTTCACTTATGCATCAAGCCTACCCATTTTTGCTATACTTGATTTCCAATCAATTCAACTTAACCCCATTTAATTTGAGCTTATACAATGGTCAAATCATCCATTATGACCCATTGGGTCCAATTGGGCCCTTTGACCCATTTAGCCATTTTTTACCCAATTGATGTACATTACCCATCCAATCAAACTTGACATTTACAATGTGCTCATATGATCTTAATTTGAGCAATGGGCCCCACCATTTCCTTATTTGACATCACAAAATAATTAATTTAACAATCCAGGGGCATTTTCGTAATTATCCACTTCATTGAGAAATTGGGGTGTTACAAATCATTTCCATGAAATTGATTCATAAAACCCATAATCATGGTCCATGGGGTTCGGCCATATGGTTCTTTTGCTCAATGATTCCATTTTTTTTATATACCAATTGGACTCTACCCTTTAGCCATGTTAACCACATGGTTCAGCCATCCAATGGCCAACCCAAAACAGCAAACTTATATTCATTTAATTCCCATAAAAACACCATAATCTTGTATGGTTTTTAACTCTCAAAATCATCAAATATTACCATAAAAGTTGGCCGAACCCTATAGCCTATAATTTTAAACCTTTTAATCAAACACTTAGCCTTATTAAAACATGTAAAAACCTCAATGGTTTTGCATGGTTTTTAACCTTCCAAAAACCATCAAAATATCAACATCAATTCATGGGGTTCGGCCATCCAAGGTGGCCGAACCCACTCTTCCATTTTATTAATTTATACCCAAGGTTTAGACCCATGAAGCATTCGGCCATTCCATGGCCAATCATGACATCCAAATCCATGTGTTAAACCTTCTTTAACAACTATTCTGCCTCATCAAAAAACATGTACCTGTAACGCCCCGCCCTCTCCGAATTAATTTCAGAGTCTATTTTTAAGAAAAAAAAAATTAAACCGGACAAGGGCGGAGAGACATCACGACGCGAGTTAAGTTCAGACTACTCAAGTCTGAACCTTAACTGGCCACCCATGTGTACATGGACTAGACTATGATAACAAACCACGCATGGAACTAAACAAGACTTGCGGAATAAACTAGACTAACTGCGGAATTAAGTTGAATAGATAGCAAGTACAAGTCTTAATTAATGAATAACTTAAACTAACCATCCATTGACAATATCATAAACAAACCATAGCAATGTATTAACTTATTACATGTCCACTAAATATAACTCAAATGACAGTAAATAAGAAGTCCTGATCAACAATCAAGCGCTTAGGCTTGGCTCCACTCCCGGTCATCGTCCTTCTCTTTCCCCTTCCTTATTCCTGCATTATCCTCTAAGGGTAGAATTAGGGCGTTAGATCAACGCGCCCAGTAGGTTTTCCAATCAGGGCTACCACATGGTAAGCATATAAAACATGTACATATATCATAGTACATGATTATCAAAAACATATAAAACCATGCTATGTATGCATGTAAATGTAATGAGCCCCACCCCATCACACATGCATAGCGATCACTTGAGGTGACTCTCACAGTCAAGGTAAATCACAATACACTTTCATTTGGGACTCACACGATAAGGTAATCCACAGTAATCCTCGCTACCTGTGGAAAGACACTTCATCATTGAGTTGTTTCAAAATATTATTTCATTGGGACTCACATGATAAAGTAATCCACAGTAATCGTCGTTACCTGTGGAAAGACACTTCATCATTGAGTTGTTTCACAGTATTCTTTCATTGGGACTCACATGATAAGGTAATTCACAGTAATCCTCATTACCTGTGGAAAGACACTTCGTCATTGAGTTGTTTCACAGTGTTCTTTCATTAGGACTCTCAAGTCAAGGTAACCCATAATCATCACCTCATACCATGCATGAGATGTCAATGTACATGTATGTCATTTGTAAATACATATCTCATCATTCAAAACCATATTTGAAACATAATATCAAATACAATATATCTCATAAAAACATGATAAAACCAAATCATAATTGTGGTTACAAATAGGTAGGAAACCTACCGAAGATTGACTTCGGTGTTTGTTCTTTCTTAAAGCGTCACCCGTTCACGACTAGCGCGTCGTTCAACTTCCGTTACCTTGTCCATATAACAATAAGTAAATCATACTATCATTTAAATATTCATTCACATCTAAGACCCAAAAACATCTTGTGGGGTTCGGCCATACCCATGGCCGAACCTCACCCACTTTAATTTGATCTCTTTATCCATTCATAATTGTATCATGCTTAAACTTTAGAACCACTAATTATTTCCATGAAATGTAATCATAAAACCCATAAATATGGTCATGGGGTTCGGCCATACATATGGCCGAACCCTATGGTTTTCCTATTTAAACTTTCATATCTTAACTTAGCCATAGAAACCCTATGGTTCGGCCATGAAATGGCCAACCCATATCTTGTCCAATTGTTCACTTAGAATCCTTTTAAAATACCTCATATTGTTCCATAACCTTCAAACTTGAAACCCCTTGATTCAACCAAAATAGTCCATATAAAATGGTCCATGGGGTTCGGCCATACACATGGCTGAACCCAATGATTCCCTCCCATGTTCTTAACTTAGGTTCTACACCCTTTTACCAAGGTAATTACATGGTTCAACCATATATTAGCCGACTAAAAACAGCAAACATATTTCCATTTTAAATCCCATAAGCACCGATAAAATGACCCATGGGGTTCGGCCATTCACATGGCCAAACCTTATGGACCTTTTGGTGTAATTCTTCCAACAACTCTACATTATTTATCTACTGTTTCTTAGCCATAAAAACAGCAAGGTTTAACCATCCATTGCCGATCCCATACAATTGATTAATTCCATTTTACAATCCTTTAGCAATCTTCACACATGGTATGGTTTTTATCCCGAAAAACCATACCATTTAATCAATTACTTTCATGGAGTTCGGCCATCCAAAGTGCCCGAACTCCATGCTCTAAATTTCCATCCTTTAAACCTCATCATAATACTTTACATTAGTACTTAATTAGGCCAAAAGATGACCCAATTAACATGCGTAAAAATCACCATAGTTGACATGGTTTTTGACTTTCCAAAACATTAAACTAAACCTCTCTTTTCATGGGGTTCGGCCAACCAAGATGGTCGAACCCAATGATATATTTTTTATCCCTTTTTAAACCATCTAATCCAAGGTTTAATTCCTTGATATATTCAGCCAATCCATGGCCGAACATATGACACTCGAAACGATGATTTTAGAACTTTCCAAAACATGTACATAATCTAACTTAGCATAAAAAACAGTCCATGGTTTTGTCTTACAAAAACCAACCAAATAACCCATTCTTTTCATGGGGTTCGGCCATCCAAATTGGCCGAACCCAATGATTCGTTTTCCATCTCATTTATGAAATACCATCCAAGGTCTAACCCTGGATGGATTCAGCCAAGCAATGGCCAAATCATACTCCATTCTATAACTAAACACTTATGTAAAAACTTACCAATTTCCTTGCTTCTTCCCCCTTGCTTCCTTTCTTTCCTTCTTCCTTAATCCCTTGCCGAAATGGTGCTTGATCTTATGGTGAAACACAGCAACTGGTTCAGCCAAGAGAAATTGTTTGGAGAGAGGGAGAGAGATGGATTTCTAAGGTATTTGCAAAGTGAAATTCGGCCATATGAGGTATGATTCTTGTTTGTTTAATCAGCCCATCCTCCCTCATTAATCTTCATTAACCATTGTTAAAACCGAGGGGGTATTGGGTGCCATCCAAGGCACCCCTTGGTGCCAAACGTTGCAACCCTTCATGTAAGCCCATGCATCTTATCTCATTTACATAAATGCATTTAAGACTTTGCATGGAGACCACCATAACAAGTCCCCAACATGTGGGACTTGTATTGTGTGTCTTGAGACTCATGCACCTCTTCATCTCCCCTTTAACTCACTGATTTTACAGACCCTTTGGTTTCCACTTTGACTCACCTAACTCAATGGCTTAACTCACCACATTAAATACCATACATTAATTACACTTGAGTCAACTCATTTCCTAATTCAAAACCAACTCAATTCAGTCTCACTCAACCTAGTTTGAGTCAACTATTTTCTTAATTCAAACTCACTCCAAATCAGTCCAACTCAAGCTGAACTAACTCATACTTGAGTTCAATTGAGCGCCCACACGGTCATCTGTGGTCAACTTAGTCAACCCGACCCATTGGGTCCCCAATCAGCCCCTTGACCCGTTTTGACAACATGACCCGTTAATGGGCTGATTTTGCCATTTTTAAATGGTTTTCACTTGTGCATCAAGCCTACCCATTTTTGTTCCACTTGATTTCCAATCAATTAACCCCATTAAATTTGGGCTCACCCAATGGTCTAATAAGTCCATTTGACCGATTGGGTCCAATTGGGTCCTTTGCCCCAATTAACCATATTGACCCAATTTGATGTTCATTACCCATTCATGATAAATTGGCCATTATAATATGTTCATATGATCTTAATTTGAACAATGGGCCCCACCATTTCCTCATTTGCAATCACATTTATTAAATTTACCAATCCAGTGGCATTTTTGTAAATATTCATCTTATTGAGAATCTTTGACCCAATTAACCATTTTGACCCAATTTGATGTACATTACCCATCCATTATAATTTGACCCTTATAATATGTTCATAGGATCTTAGTTTGAGCAATGGGCCCCACTATTTTCTCATTTAACATCATAATTAATAAATTTACCAATCCAGGGGCATTTTCGTAATTATCCATTTCATTGAGAAAGTGGGGTGTTGCAGTACCAATCTTCATGGTTTTACATGGATTTAAACTTACAAAACCATTACTCAAAACCATATTATTTCATTGGATGGCCGAACCCTATGTCCATGTTTTCCATCTAACTACACATCAATAATCATACTCTAAACCTTTGGTAGATTTGGCCCTCCCATGGCCAAATCATGTTCCACTTAACCCATATTATTAAACAGAATACCACATAAACACTTACCAAACTTCCTTTGCCTTTGCTCCTTGCCTTCTTCCCTCTTTTTTCCTTCTTTCTTCCTTAGCTTCTAGCCGAATTAGTACTTGATCAATGGGTGAAGACACCACTAGCTGGTTCGGCCAAGAGAATGAGTTTGGAGAGAGAGGGAGGGAGATGGATTTTTAAGACTTGCAATGAAAAATTCGGCCAAATGGGGTGTTCATTCCTTTTGTTAAATCAGCCATTTAGTCCACTCATTTACCTCATAACTTCTTGATCAAACCAATGGGATATTTGGTGCCAACCAAGGCATCCCTTGGCACCAACCAATGCAACCTTTCAGCTCCCCATGCAAACTTATCTCATTCCCATTCAATTCCATTCAAAACTTAGCATGGACGCTCACACCACAAGTCCCCAACGTGTGGGACTTGTCTTGTGTGGCTTGAGAACCAAGTAACTCTTCATCTCCCCCTTTTACTTACTGAATTTACAGCCCCTTAGGTTTTCATTTTGACTCACCCAATTCACAAGCCCAACTCACCACATTAAATGACACTCATTTAATGCACTTCAGTCAACTCATTTCTTAATTCAAAACCAACTCAATTCAGTCCCACTCAACCTGATTTAACTCACCATTGAGCTCATTTGAGGGCCCACACGGTCAGCCGTGGTCAACATAGTCAACCCGACCCATTGGGTCCCCATTTAGCTCCTTGACCCATTTTGACAACATGACCCATTTATGGGCTAATTTAACCATTTGTATGTGGTTTTCAGATGTACATCACGCCTACCCATTTTTGTTCCACTTGATTTCCAATCAATTCAGCTTAACCCCATTAAATTTGGGCTCACACAATGATCAAATAAGTCCATTATGACCTATTGGGTCCCAATTGGGCCCTTTGACCCATTGAACCATTTTTGACCCAATTGATGTACATTATCCGTTCATTTTAATCCAACCCTTATAATATGCTCTTAGGATCTTAGTTTGAGCAATGGGCCCCACTATTTCCTCATTTAACATCACAAACATTAAATTTAACAATTCAGGGGCATTTTCGTAATTATCCATTTCATTGAGAAATTGGGGTGTTACAGGTTCGACCTGTAACGCCCGCCCCTTTTCAATGAAAATCAGAGTCTATTTTTTTTTTTTAAATAAAAAGGTGACAAAGGGCGCGGGACGTCACGACGCTAGTTAATTCCGAGCTTCTAAAGCCTTCCCTTAACTGGCCAACCCTACGTGTGGGTGGAACTAAGTCCACAAAGAAAGGTTCACACGTAGAAGTAAGCTTGCGGAGTATTAAACTAAGTGCGGAATTATAATAGAGACTATCCTACAAATTTTAGATAGCAGGGAAGATATATTCATTTAATTACTAAAATACCTCAAAATCACAGTGTCCAAAATAAAATCCAAAACATAGCAAGTAATCTAAATTATTACATTCCGACGAGCTAAGCGACTCAAATTACATTACCAAAATAAATCTTAAATAAACTAAGTAGCTCTCTTTCCCAAGCTCCTATGCTTGGCTCCCATCGCGTCCACCGTTTCTGCCGTCTCCTGCGTCATCAGCTAGGGTAGAAATAGGGCGTTAGACAACGTGCCCCAGTAGGACTCCGAGTAGGGCTAACACATGGATTAGTGACAACAGGCACATAGGTAATAATATAATGAAAAACCATAAAATGAATGCAATGTCATGGGTGTCTTATGTCATGTGTCCCACCCATCATCCATACCATCATGATATCCCCATGTTTGCTTCTCGGTCACCCCGACGGAGCATGGACTCTGGTTATATCTCAACACATCAAGATATCCCCATGTTTGCTTCTCGGTTGCCCCGACGGAGCATGGACTCCGGTTCCTTTATTTTCCCGCCCATGCCATGCATGAGATGTAATTACGATACACTATATAGTATTTAAATCATTGTAAATGTAATATGCCATATACCATATAATATATATAAATCATAATCTTAAAACCCATCATAAAACCAATCATATAATTACCAAAATAAATCAAGGAAACCATCATATAACACGTAAACCATGGCTTACAAAAAGGTAGGAATCCTACCGAATACCGACTAGCATCCTTTTTCGTTTCCGTCCGATAATCGGTGACCGATGCGAGCACCGCTTGCGACATCCGATACCTTATTGCATATTAATAATCAGTTCATGTTTTATCATATCTAAGTCCATTATCCAAGCCTTAGTGGGGTTCGGCCATATACCATGGCCGAACCTCACTGTGTAGTTCTGTGGGTCCCATTTAATCTATCAAATATTTAAATCCCATGAGTCTAAAAACCAGCCACCCTAGGTTTCATTTAACCATACATAAGGTCATCTTTAAACACATTCAGGTCCATGATCATCCCCCATACATGGCCGACCCCATGGTTCTTCATTTTGGCCAATATTTACGGTTTTGCCACTACTCTTCCATGGTTAAATCCTCATTTCATCCATGCACACTTAAGTCTATAATTGATCATTAAACTTAGATCCCTTAGTGCCTCATTTAATCATGCCACAAAATCATTAAAAACAACCCTTTTTCTTAACTTGATCCTCATTAATTAAGACACATACATAACCCCATACTTAGCCCATCACATGGCTCATAAATTGGGTCATGGGTTCGGCCATGCACCATGGCCGAACCCATGATGTCTTTCTCTTATTTTTCTATGGACCCATTTCCCTCATTTAGCTCCACCATGAGGAGGTTCACACCATGCATTTAAATTACCAATCTTTGATCATCAATTTGGTACATTTTGGTCCATCAAAACTACCAACACATCCCCCATTATTTTTCCATCTTTTACACTCATCAACATTGCACATACATCACCATAGGGTTCAAAAGCATTCCCTCCATAAAATCTCTCCATGGTTTTATTTTTAAAACATTATTTCCACCCCTTTAAAACCTTATTTAAAAATCCATTCAAACCTTAATCATAATCCCTCTTTTTACACCCTTTTAAATTTACAAACACATCACCCTAGGGTTCGGCCATACACCATGGCCGAACCCATGGTTCATGTTTTATTCCCATCTACCATTTTTGAGGCCATTAAAATTCATTTTCATGTCCCATGATTTCCTCATTTAAAATCCTTTCAAAAATCACTTCACTTAATCATTTTGAGCCTCAATATCCTTAACCATTCTTCCATGGTTTTAAACCTTTGAACCCCATTAAAATCCCCTAATTACCTACCATGGGGTTCGGCCATATTACATGGCCGAACTCTATGGCCCATGATCCCTTCCAAAATTTACATACATCCATGCTTAATTAATTTAAATACATAATGTCCTTAGTACCTCATTTATTTTTCTTAACCTAATTTACCCATTAGGGTTTGTGTATTCCTCATCCTTTCCTTGGATGGATTTCAGATCCAACGCCCATGATATTTTTTACCACCATCTAAGAAATAGATTCCATTTTTAAACCATAAAAACCTAATATCTTGTTTAGAGATACTTACAATCCAACGGCTCCTCCGACTTTTCTTTTTCTCCACTTGAACCCTTAGCCTTTCTCTTCTCCTCTTCTCCTTGATCTTTGGTCAAGATGTGTTTGATCAAGGTGAAAACATCATAGCTTGGGTTCGGCCAACATGGGGTGTGTTTGAGAGAGGGAGAGGAGGAGATGATGAGAAAGAAGATACTAAGCCTTGATCTTGGAGTGGTGGCTTATGCTTTGAGTTTTTTCTTCTCTTCTTCTAAGTCTTCTTCTTCTTTTCTCCTTAGTTTTCTTCTTCTTCCTTGGGGTGTGAGGGACGACAATGAGTGAGTAAGAGAGGAAGAGAGTGAAATGAGAGTTAGATGGAAAGAGATGGAGAAAAAAGATAAGATTCATCTCATTTGGTTGAGTGACTTACACTCCACCATTTAATTCCCCCACCAACTAACATGGGCTAATGTGCTTAGTGGTGGTGGTGGTTGGGATAGACCACCACTAGCCAACGTTTTTGGGCCTTAGAGATAAGGTGGTTTTGGTCTTCCATTTGACCACTTGACCACCATTTGGATAGTTTAATCATTTAATTAATTAGATAATTAACTTAGGTTAAATAATTCCCACTTAACCTAATTCCATTTTCTTAAATTCCCTCCATGTATCCACCCATGGTTGACCAATTCAACCATGGTGGCCGGCCCCACCAATCCTTGGTCCACACGCCACCTCACTTGGTGAGGTGGAGGTGGGCCCCACTTGGCTATGTCATTTTGATCAATTCACCACTAACTTAGGTGATTTAAATTTAATTAAATCTATTCCAACTAATTGGATTACCATTGGGCCCATGGCCCGATTACATTCACCTCCTACCCATTTACCTTAGAGCTTAAATCATCTTGACCCATTGGGTCCCAAATGGGTATTGGACCCAAT
The DNA here is from genome assembly GCA_022113865.1 of Chimonanthus praecox. NCBI lineage: Eukaryota > Viridiplantae > Streptophyta > Magnoliopsida > Laurales > Calycanthaceae > Chimonanthus > Chimonanthus praecox. The sequence goes on from CM039090.1 coordinate 35,400,103, forward strand.
TTGACCATTCTTGACCCAATTAATCATTATTGACCAATTAAATGAATTTCATCCAACCCATAATCCATTGGACCATACTTGGGCCTTTGCCCCAAATTTGTTATCCACTTAACATTTATCCCATCAAAATTTCCAATTTCCATCCTTAAAATAAATAATAGCCACATATATATATTGATTTAAAAAGTTCGGGCTATTACAATACAATCCTCTTTTGAAATTTTCGTCCTGAAAATTCGAGCGAATTAGAAGTTTAAACAACTCATACAAAAAACTGCGGATGAATGGCCCTCTTTTCTGATTCAAGTTCCCAGGTGGCTTCCTCATTGTCATGTCGTTCCCATACCACCTTGACTAACTGAATAGCGCGGTTCCGAAGCACTCTTTGTTCTCTCCCGATCACTCTGATTGGCTTTTCCACATAGGTCACGTCACTTTGCACATCGACGTCTTGCACGCTCAGGACATGTGAAGGATCGGGGTTTACTTCCTCAACATGGATACATGGAACACATCATGCAAAGAGGATAACTGTGGAGGAAGCACCAACTGATAAGCTATCCCCCCACCCTCTTCAGGATTGAAAACTGTCCCACAAATCTAGGCGACAGTTTCCCCTTCTTCCCGATTCTCATGTGTCCCTTCCGTGGTGAGACTTTTAAGAATACCAAGTCTCCCACCTAAAACTCGAGGAACCTTCTCCTCTTATCGGCATAGCTCTTCTGACGGCTCTGTGCAGTGAGTAGGTGTTGCCGTATCAACTTGATCTGTTCTGTAGTCTCTGTAACCAACTCTGGTCCAATCAGTGTAGGCTCATCGGCCTCTGTCCAACACACTGGTGATCTACATGGCCTACCATACAAGGCCTCAAATGGAGCCATCTGCAGGCTTGCCTGGTAACTGTTATTGTAAGAGAACTCCACCAGTGGCAAATGATCCTCTCATCCGCCCTTGAAGTCTAGCATACATGCTCTCAACATATCCTCCAGAGTTTGTATCGTCCTCTCTGACTGTCCATCAGTGTGTGGATGAAATGTTGTGCTAGTCAGTATATCAGTCCCCAAAGCCGACTGCATGCCCTGCCATACTCTGCCGGTGAATCGGCCATCTCTGTTGGACACAATAGTCCGGGGAATACCATGTAGTCTGATGATATCCCGGATGTACCGTCGACCCAATGTCTCCGATGAATCTGTCATCTTGATGGGAAGGAAATGCGCAGACTTAGTCAACCGGTCCACTACGACCCATATCGCATCGTTGCCCTTTGATGACCTTGGTAACCCTGTTACGAAATCCATAGATATGTGCTCCCATTTCCACTCCGGCACTGGTAAAGGTGCGAGTAAACCCGGTGGTTTCTGATGTTCTGCCTTAACCTGCTAGCACGTTAGGCAACGAGTAACAAACTCTGCCACATCTCTCTTGAATCCACGCCACCAATAGTGCCTCTTAAGATCATGATACATCTTGGTGCTGCCCGGATGGATAAAGAGCTTGGTTTGGTGTGCTTCAATCAACAACTCTCTTCTGCAGCTCTTAGGCACATATGTCCTGCCTCGGAACACAAGACCCTGTCCTGGTCGTAATTCCCACTCCGGTACAACCTCACCGGTAGACATCTTAGTCCATATCTCCTCCACCTCTGGATCTGTCCGTTGCTCTCGTTCAATCTCGGAGACCATGTTGGATCGTATGATCAGATTATATATGGTCCCATGATTATTGAGGTAGAGTTTGAACTCTCTGATGGTACTCAACACTTCCCATTCCGTCCTGATCAAACTAGCAACTGTCGCATGTGACATGCGGCTGAGGGCATCCGCCACTTTGTTCGCCTTGCCAGGATGATACCGAAGTACGAACTCATAATCTGCTAGATATTCCATCCATCTGCGTTGTCTCATGTTGAGTTCCTTCTGATCAAATAAGTACTTCAGGCTCTTGTGATCTGAGAACACCTCAAACTTCTCACCATAAAGGTAGTCTCTCCAGCTTTTGAGAGCGAAGACCACTACTGCGAGCTCTAGATCATGTGTGGGATAGTGGCGTTCATGAATTTTCAATTGTCTGGATCTGTACACCACCGTACGATTACCTTGACTGAGTGTTCACCCCAGTCCCTTGCCTGAGGCATCATAGTACACCTCATAATTTCTGCCTCTTTCCGGCAAGATCCAAATAGGAGCAGTCGTAAGCCTCTCCTTTAGCTCCTCAAATCTCTGGTTGCACAGATTTGACCACTCAAATTTGACTCCTTTCTGCGTGAGTCGAGTAAGTGAAGCTGCAATCTTGGAGAAGTCCATGATGAAATTCCTGTAATAACCGGCCAATCCCAGAAAATTGTGGATCTCGGTCACATTCGTCGGTGCTTTCCACTCCCTCACTGTCGCTACCTTAGCCGGGTCCACGGCTATACCTTCCTCCGATATAATGCGCCCCAAGAAGTTGACCTCAGATAGCTAGAATTCACACTTACTGGCTTTGGCATACAACTGGTTCTTCCTCAAGGTGTCCAGGACTATCCGCAGGTGCTCGGTATGTTCCTTCTGACTCTTGGAATAGATCAGAATATCATCAATGAATACAATCACAAATTGATCCAAGTAAGGACGGAATATCCTATTCATCAGGTCCATGAACACAGCCGGTGCATTTGTGAGTCCAAATGGCATAACTACATACTCATATAGACCATACCGAATCCTGAAAGCTGTCTTCTCTATATCCTCCTCCCTAACCCGGATTTGATGGTACCCGGACATCAGATCAATCTTGGAGAAGTGAGAGGAAACCTAAGTTGATCAAACAGATCGTCAATCCTGGGTAGGGGATTCTTGTTCCTGACAATCAGTTGGTTTAATTTCCTGTAGTCCACACACATCCGAAGGGTAGCGTCTTTCTTCTTCACAAATAATACTGGGGCTCCCCATGCGGATGTGCTGTTCCGAATAAAACCCAGTCTGAGCAGTTCATCAATCTGCTTCTTCAGCTCGGTCATCTCAGCCGGTGCCATCCTGTAATGAGGCAATGATACTGGGGCAGCGCCGGGATATAACTTGACCTCGAAGTCTATCTCCCTCTTGGGTGGCAAACCAAGGAGCTCCGTTGGGAATACCTTTGCATAATCTGCTGCTACCGCTAGAAGTTCAGCCACTGGTGCCCTATCTAATCTGAGGCTGTTCAAGACAAGGTGGTTCAATTCGTCTTGCAGCCTTCTAGGAATGCCTTGTCTGTCAGCGTGTACCGTGTACCGCTTTCCCTCGGGTGACCAAAATATCAGCCTACGAAGATGGCAATCAATATGGGCCTGGAATGTAGCCAACCAGTCCATGCCAAATATAACATCGTACTCAGCCCAGCCATATCGATTACCAAGTAGTTGAACTCGAATCTGAATCCCCCGAGTTCAGTGTTCAATGCTGTACATATGAGTCCCAAAGATGTGCCTCCAACGGGGGATACAATGGTAAGTGATGTGGACAAGTTTTGTACTAATGTGCCCGTAGCAGATATGAATGCAGCAGATATAAATGAATGGGAAGCTCCAGAACCAAATAAAGCAACTGCATAGGAATACCAACTACGGCCATACCTTGAATCACCGAGCGATCCACCGCTATTAGAGAAGGTATGGTAAAAAGTCGTCCGGATCCTGTAGGGTTTGGCACCCGCCCCGCCTGATTGTAGGCCCTGCCTCCTCGTGACTGAGCTGGTCTAGTTGGTGGACAGAAGGAACCCCTCAAGTGAGAGGGCTTGCTAATCTGTGAACACTCCATCATGAAGTGGCCCTGTTGGCCACACTGGTTCCCACCCCGAGGAACTTGAGTGACTGATGCTGATGGGGAGGGGTGATTGGGACGAAATCCCCCTGTAGATCTAGTGGAGGGTGAGGGTCTGCTAAAGTTCAGGCGGAACTTCTTGTTGGGTTGAAATGCACCCCGCCCACTCTGCCCTCTGCGGTTGTCAAACCGCACCATCTCATTCAACTCGCGCTCCTCTATAGTGGCCTTGCTGACCACCTGAGCCAGTGTGGTTGCCTTGAATATTGTCACCCTAACCCTGATGCTCGGCCGAAGGCCCCGCTCAATCTTACGGGCCCTCCGGTGCTTGGTATCCAGCATATAAAATGCATAGACTGATAGACGAAGGAATTCCCTGTGATATTCTGCCACCGTCATATTGCCTTGTACCAATGATAGGAAGGCTTGAGTCTGGCTCTCTCTTTCCTCCTCCGGAAAATACTGCTCTAGAAAGATGGCTGAGAAACCATTCCCATGTCATGGTAGTCCTTTCCCCTTCCGACACCAGTGCTTGCTGTTTTTCTACAACTTCCCACCAATTACCGGCATCCTCGATCAATTGAGATGTAGCCAGTAAGATCCTATCAGCAAGACTGGAAATCTGAAGCAGATTCAAGATCTGAGTGATCTTTTTCAACCAATGCTCTGCTCCGACAGCCCCTTCTTTTCCCCTGAAGTAGGGAGGGCGTTGTTGCTGGAAATCTCTAACCATATTCCGTTTGTTGGAGTCGCTGGTGGTCGCATCCCCATTCAAGTGTTGTTGAAGGGCAGAGGTGACAACTGCTTGAACCAATTCTTTCAACTCGGGAGGCACAACAGGTATGTTCACACTATTCTGTCCCTTCTCTTGATGTGGCGGTTGTACTTCCTCTTCCTGACGAGGTGGTGGCACCTCTTCCTCTACCCGTGGGTTTTGTCGGGTTCTTCTCTTCGGAGGCATTTTCCTAAGTCATTGAAAAACATTTATTAACTTAGTTCCTTCATAAAATTGTCGTGTTCATATTTTGGGGAAATTTGTCAAATAAGCATACTTAGTTTTTGGGGGAAAACTCCCTAAGTGTTGTTTCTCATTTTGGGGGAAGATTACCAAATAAGCAGACTTAGTTTCGGGGGATATTTCCTAAGTATCAAATATTTTTCCTTCCATTTGGGGGAGAAATTTCCTAAGTACCAAAATATTGTGTTCTCATTTTTGGGGGAAATAAGCCCTTTCTTGCTACGTTCGATAATTCCAACTTAGATTGTTTGTCCTTCCCTTGCTATCATTCCTTTTCGTTGAATGTTGTTCTCATATTGAATGCTTCAGTTTGAGTCAATCGAAGTAAATTAACCCGGCCCCCGTGCAGCGGACTCCGAAGAGTCGGTCAGTTGGGATTCTTATCCGTCAGTGAGACGTGAAACCGTCTTAATCATATTTCGAGAGATTCATTCTTCCTATTTCGCTTTGATACCAACTGTAACGCCCACCCCTTTTCACTGAAAATTAGAGTCTAATTTTTTTTTTTTTAAATAAAAAGGTGACAAAAGGCGCTGGACGTCACGATGCGAGTTAAGTCCGAGCTTCTAAAGCCCGGCCCTTAACTGGCTAACCCTACGTGTGCGTGGAACTAAGTCCACGAAGAACGGTTCACACGTAGACGTAAGCTTGCGGAGTATTAAACTAAGTGTAGAATTATAATAGAGACTATCCTACAAATTTTAGATAGTAGGGAAGATATATTCATTTAATTACTAAAATACCTCAAAATCACAGTGTCCAAAATAAAATCCAAAACATAGCAAGTAATCTAAATTATTACATTCCGACGAGCTAAGCGACTCAAATTACATTACCAAAATAAATCTTAAATAAACCAAGTAGCTCGCTTTCCCAAGCTCCTACGCTTGGCTCCCGTCGCGTCCACCGTTTCTGCTGTCTCCTGTGTCATCAGGTACGGTAGAAGTAGGGCGTTAGACAACGTGCTCAGTAGGACTCCGAGTATGGCTAACACATGGATTAGTGATAACAGGCACATAGGTAATAATATAATGAAAAACCATAAAATGAATGCAATGTCATGGGTGTCTTATGTCATGTGTCCCACCCATCATCCATACCATCATGATATCCCAATGTTTGCTTCTCGGTGGCCCCGACGGAGCATGGACTCTAGTTATATCTCAACACATCAAGATATCCCCATGTTTGCTTCTCGGTCGCCCCGACGGAGCATGGACTCCGGTTCCTTTATTTTCCCGCCCATGCCATGCATGAGATGTAATTGCGATACGCTATATAGTATTTAAATCATTGTAAATGTAATATGCCATATGCCATATAATATATATAATCATTTTAAAAAAAAATAAAAAAATATATTACCACAATAAATCAAGGAAAATATCATATAACACGTAAACCATGGCTTACAAAAAGGTAGGAATCCTACCGAATACCGACTAGCGTCCTTTTTAGTTTCCGTCCGATAATCGGTCACAGATGCGCGCACCGCTTGCGACGTCCGATACCTTATTGCATATTAATAATCAGTTCATGTTTTATCATATCTAAGTCCATTATCCAAGCCTTAGTGGGGTTCGGCCATATACCATGTCCTTAGTAATTCCTTTATTTTTCTTAACCTAATTTACCCATTAGGGTTTGTACATTCCTCATCCTTTCCTTGGATGGATTTCAGATCCAAGGCCCATGATATTTTTTGCCACCATCTAAGAAATGGATTCCATTTTTAAACCATAAAAACCTAATATCTTGTTTAGAGATACTTACAATCCAACGGCTCCTCCGACTTTTCTTGTTCTCCACTTGAACCCTTAGCCTTTCTCTTCTCCTCTTCTCCTTGATCTTTGGTCAAGATGTGTTTGGTCAAGGTGAAAACATCACAGCTTGGGTTCGGCCAACATGGGGTGTGTTTGAGAGAGGGAGAGGAGGAGATGATGAGAAAGAAGATACTAAGCCTTGATCTTGGAGTGGTGGCTTATGCTTTGAGTTTTTTCTTCTCTTCTTCTAAGTCTTCTTCTTCTTTTCTCCTTAGTTTTCTTCTTCTTCCTTGGGGTGTGAGGGACGACAATGAGTGAGTAAGAGAGGAAGAGAGTGAAATGAGAGTTAGATGGAAAGAGATGGAGAAAAGAGATAAGATTCATCTCATTTGGTTGAGTGACCTACACTTCACCATTTAATTCCCCCACCAACCAACATGGGCTAATGTACTTAGTGGTGGTGGTGGTTGGGATAGACCACCACTAGCCAACGTTTTTGGGCCTTAGAGATAAGGTGGTTTTGGTGTAACACCCCAATTTCTCAATGAGATGGATAATTACGAAAATGCCCCTGGATTGGTAAATTTATTAATTATGATGTTAAATGAGAAAATAGTGGGGCCCATTGTTCAAATTAAAACCCTATAAGCACATTATAAATGTCAAATTTGATTGGATGGGTAAAGTACATCAATTTGGGTCAATATGGTTAATTGGGTCAAAGGACCCAATTGGACCCAATGGGTCATAATGGACTTATTAGACCATTGGGTGAGCCCAAATTTAATGGGGTTAAGCTAAATTGATTGGAAATCAAGTAGAGCAAAAATGGGTAGGCTTGATGCACATGTGAAAACCAAATGCAAATGGCAAAAACAGCCCATAAATGGGTCATGTTGTCAAAACGGGTCAAGGAGCTAAAAAGGGGACCCAATGGGTCGGGTTGACCAAGTTTGACCACGGCTGACCGTGTGGGCCCTCAAATGAGCTCAATGGTGAGTCAAATCAGGTTGAGTGGGACTGAATTGAGTTGGTTTTGAATTAAGAAATGAGTTGACTCAAGTGCATTAAATGAGTGTCATTTAATGTGGTGAGTTGGACTTGTGAGTTGTGTGAGTCAAAATGGAAATCAAAGGGGCTGTAAAAATCAGAGAGTTAAAGGGGAGATGAGGAGGTGTTTTGGTCTCAAACAAACCAAAACAAGTCCCACACGTTGGGGAATTGTTATGACAGTTTCCATGTAAGAACTTAAATGGAATTGATGTAAATGAGATGAGATTACACAGGGTTGCCAAAGGTTGCATTGGTTGATGCTAAGGGGTGTCTTGGTTGTGCCAAGTGACCCTTTGGTTTGATCAAGAAGTTATGAGGAAAATGAAGAGATTAAGTGGCTGATTTACAAAAGAGGAAGACCACTCATTTGGCCGTTTTCACACATGAAATCCTAAGGAATCCTCATCTCTCTCCCTCTCTCCAAACTCTTTCTCTTGGCTGAACCAGCAGTGGTGTTTTCACCAATTGATCAAGCATAAACCAGCAAAGGAAGGGAGGCTAAGAAAGATAGGAAGTAAAGAGCAAAGGCAAGAGGAAAAGCTTGGAAAACTTGGTAAATATTTCCATGGGTTTTTGTTTAATAAAATGGGATTAATGAATCATGATTTGGCCATGTCTTGGCCGAATCAATCAAGGATTAGACCTTGGATGGTGTTTTACAAAGGTGATGAAAAATGGATCATTGGGTTCGGCCACTTTGGATGGCCGAACCCCATGAAAAGAATTGGTTAATTTTTTATGGTTTTTGTAAGATAAAACCATGCAAATAAGGGATTGTTTTACATGTTTAAGATGCTTGTTTTGAAAAGGTTTAAATCATGAATTGAGTGTCATGTTTTGGGCCATGGAATGGCCGATTGTATCAAGGAATTTAATCTTGGATAAAAGTTGTGTATAATGGTGAGAAAAATATACCATTGGGTTCGGCCACCATGATTGGCCGAACCCCATGAAATGCATTTGGTTGGGCTATGGTTGTGAAGTCCACAAACCATACCGGTGGTGGAAGTATCTACATGTTTTAATTAGGTCATGGTATGCTGAATTTATCAATGGTTTGAAATATGATGATGAGGTTGAAAAGGATGGAAACTTAGAGCATTGGGTTCGGCCACTTTTGATGGCCGAACCCCATAAAAGTTATTGATAAATGGTATGGTTTTTGGGGATAAAAACCATGCCATGTGTGAAGTTTTTTAAAGGATTGAAAAATGGAATTAAGTAATTGTTATGGGGTTGGCAATGGATGGTTAAACCTTGCTATTTTTATGGCTAAGATACAGTGGATAAATTATGTAAGATCATTGGAAGAATTGCATCAAAAGGACCATATGGTTCGGCCATGTGAATGGCCGAACCCCATGAGTCATTTTATGGGTGCTCATGTGATTTAAAATGGAAATATGTTTGCTATTTTTGGTCGCCAATATGTGGCTGAACCATATTAATGTTATGGTTAAGTTGCTGATCTAAATCATGGATAGATGATGGACTAATTGAATCAAGAGAACCATTGGGTTCGGCCATGTGTATGGTCGAACCCCATGGACTGTTTTGGTTGAATCAAAAGGTTTCAAGTTTGAAGATTATGGAACAATATGAGGTGTTTAAAAAGGGTACCAAATGAGCATTTGGACAAGTCATGGTTCGGCCATTTCATGGCCGAACTATGGGGTATTATGGCTAAGTTAGGACATGGAGGTTTAAATGGGAAAGCCATAAGGTTCGGCCATATGTATGGCCGAACCCCATGGACCATGACCATGGGCTTTATGAATCCATTTCATGGAAAGGATCGCTGGTTTTTAAAGTTAGTGCATGATAAAATTATTTATTGGTAGCAATGGCATAAAGGTAATTATTGATGAAATGATCAAAGATGGTATGATCATGGGGTTGGATGTATGGACTCAAACCAATATGGTGTGGTTCGGCCATGTAGTATGGTCGAACCCCACCAAGTGATATTTTGTAGATTGAGGTTGCCAATAAATTATTTGGATGGTGTTAATCCAAATTAAGAGAGACCAAATGGTAAATAGGTGAGGTTCGGACATGGGGTATGGCCGAACCCCACATAGTGCATTTTGGGACTTAGAACAAGTTGGAATTACATAATGAATGTTTGATTTGCTGCTATGTAAATAAGGTATCGAGACTTGCGAGAACGGCGTACGAGTCGTGAACGGGTGACTATTAAGAAAGATCGAACACTGAAGTGAATCTTCAGTAGGTTTCCTACCTACTTGTAACCACAGTTTTATCTTGGTTTTTATGAGACTCATGTTCTATTTTATTGGTTTTGAATGATGGATATTATTTACATGTTTTATATATACATTGGCATCTCATGCATAGACATGGGATGATGATTGTGGAAACCAGAGCCCACACTCTGTCGGTATGCCCGTGATGCAACTGTGGGGCCTCCTTAGGCGATGAGGGTCCAGCCAGGAGGATTATCAGATGATTATGGACACCGGAGCCCACACTCCGTCGGAATGTCCATGATGCAACTGTAGGGCCTCCTTAGGCAGTGAAAGTCTCTCCAGGAGGATTAATATGTTGATATAAGGCACGTCAAGTGATGGCTATATGTATGTGTGATGGGGTGGGGCTCATTACATTTGCATACATACATAGCATGGTTTTGTATGTTTTTTATAATCAGACATTTGATATATGCATGATTTATAAGCTAACCATGTGGTAGCCCTGATCGGGAACCTACTGGGCGCGTTGATCTAACGCCCTAATTGTATCCTCAGAGGATAATGCAGGAAATGGAAAAGAGAAAGAGAAGGTCGTGGACCTGGGGGGGAGCCAAGCTTAAGCGGTTGATTGATGATTGGGATGTTTTTATTATTGTCTTTTGAGTTAAATTTTATGGACATGTAATAAGTTGATACTTTTGCTATGGTTTGTTTATGATATTAACAGTGGATGGTTGGTTTAAGTTATTTATTAATTGAGACTTGTACTTGCTATCTATTCAATCTAATTCCGTAGTTAGTCTAGTTTATTCCGCAAGACATTGTTTAGTTCCATGTGTGGTTTGTTATCTTGGGTTTAGTCCATGCACACATAGGTGGCCAGTTAAGGGTCGGACTTAGGAAGTCCGAACTTAGCTCGCGTCGTGACGCCGCCAGCTCTTCTCTGATGTTATTATTTTAAAAAAATAAATTAGACTCTGATTTCTCGGAGAGGGCGGGGCGTTACATTTGGTCTTCCATTTGACCATTTGACCACCTTTTGGATAGTTTAATTATTTAATTAATTAGATAATTAACTTAGGTTAAATAATTCCCACTTAACCTAATTCCATTTTCTTAAATTCCCTCCATGTATCCACCCATGGTTGACCAATTCAACCATGGTGGCCGACCCCACCAATCCATGGTCCACACGCCACCACACTTGGTGAGGTGGAGGTGGGCCCCCACTTGGCTATGCCATTTTGATCAATTCACCACTAACTTAGGTGATTTAAATTTAATTAAATCTATTCCAACTAATTGGATTACCATTGGGCCCATGGCCCAATTACATTCACCTCCTACCCATTTACCTTAGAGCTTAAATCATCTTGACCCATTGGGTCGCAAATGGATATTGGACCCAATTTGACCATTCTTGACCCAATTAATCATTATTGACCAATTAAATGAATTTCATCCAACCCATGGTCCATTGGACCATACTTGGGCCTTTGCCCCAAATTTTTTATCCACTTAACATTTATCCCATCAAAATTTCCAGTTTCCATCCTTAAAATAAATAATAGCCACATATATAATGATTTAAAAAGTCCGGGCTATTACACTGCCATGGTGTATGGCCGAACACCATGGAAGGAATATCAATGTTTTTGATGGGATTAAATGATGTTCAAGAGGAAATTAAAGAACCATAGGGTTCGGGCATGGTGTATGGCCAAACCCCATGGATGAACATTGGTTATGCTTTATGGATGGTGTTGTTAAGTTTAATTTGATTTATGGGAGGAAAAGATGAATCATAGGGTTCGGCCATGTTGTATGGCCGAACCCCATGTGAAAGGTTAATTATCATTTATTTTAAATGGATGTATGGTTGATGGTTTTTAGATGCAATTAGGTCATGAAAACCATGGAAAGGTCTTAAGGAATTTATATTGGATGAATGATTTTTAAGAGAAGATGAGGAACCATAGGGTTCGGCCATGGTGTATGGCCGAACCCCATGGAAGATGGTGATTAATTTAGAAAGGTGTTAATGATGGACTTTTGGATCAAAAAAGAAGGAACCTTGATTTATGGATTCAAGGATGGTAATTGATATAATTGGAATTTAATCATCATGGGTTCGGCCATGTGTATGGCCGAACCCCATGAACCAATTTTATGGGTCAATTATGGATCTATTATGTTTATGTATATTTTAAATGAATGGACGATGCAAGTATAGACTTATGTTTATGGGCCTAAGATGGTGAACCATTTAAAAGAAAAGTTAGAAATGAAACATCAAGGGTTCGGCCATAGTGTATGGCCGAACCCCATGAACTTGTTAATGGGCCATTTTTGGATCTTTGTATAATTTAAATGAATGGTTTACTAAACCAAAGGAGGGACTAAAACCCAGTAAGTGAGGTTCGGCCATGGGGTATGGCCGAACCCCACAAGGTTGTGTTTATGGACTTAGACCGAATGTTAAATCAAATGGGACATGGTTTTAATTGATTGATATATTATAAGGTAACGGGACCTCACAAGGTGTGTACGATCGTGAGCGGTCACCGGACGAAAGCGCAAGGACACGTTAGTGGTCTTTGGTAGGATTCCACCTCTTTGAAACCATGGGTTTATGTACATTGTTTTATCTTATTTTGATGAATTATGTTGTAAAAGATATTGTTTCAAAATGTGAGTTTTAATGCTATGTTTATATGATAAAATAACATGTGATTCATTAGCATCTCATGCATGGCATGGGGTGAAGGATATGTAACCGGAGGGGCCACACTCCATCAGGGCATCTGAAAAACCTATGTGGGATACCTTGATGTGTTTTTCCATCAAGAAGAAACAGGAGGGGCCACACTCCGTTGGGGCGTCCGAAAGACCTATGTGGGGGTACTTATATGTACTTGTGATGGGTGGGACTCATTGCATTTGACATCATGACATGGCATGGTTTATATGGTTTTTGACATTATGATATTATTATATATGTTTTGTACTAACCATGTGTTAGCCCTAATTGGAATACCTACTGGGCGCGTTGTTCTAACGCCCTACTTCTACCCTAGTGGATGATACAAGAAACGAGGGGAACGAGGAACGCGAAAAGGGCCAAGCATAGGAGCTTGGATGCTTTTAGTTTATATTTGATTAAGATACTTATGGACTTGTATTTTGAGTATCTAGAATTCCGCATGTAATAACTTAGATAATATTTGCTATGGTTGGATGTTTATGTGGATAGTTATGTTATGTTAATTATGAATAAAGACTTGACGTACTTTGCTATCTAAAATGGAATAGAATAAGGTTCTATTATACTTCCGCAGTTATGATTTTAATCCGCATATTTATATTGTTATGTGTGAACCGTTTCCATGGACTTAGTCCATACACACATAGGGTTGGTCAGTTAAGGGTCGGACTTTAGAAGTTCGGACTTAGCTCGCGTCATGACATCCCGCTCTTGCTCACTCTTTTACTTATAAAAAAAAAATAGACTCTGATTTTCAGAAAGCTTAGAGTGAAACAGGGTGGGGCGTTACAACACCACCCAAACCCATTTACCTATATCCACTCACCTTTCTTTGCCTAGACCCACCTACCCATCTGTCTAATATGTCTATGTCTAAGTTACTTTGACTCGTCAGTGTCTAGTTTTAAGTTTGTCGAGTCTAGTTTGAGTTTTCCATTGAGTCAGTCTAGACTAGAAGTCAGTCATTCATCATTTCATCCCAAGGTACATCTTAATCCTGATTGTTCGTTTTCTTAGATATTTATTCATTTACACTTGGGTAGTGTAGATTAGGGAACATTGATGACAATGTTCAATTCGAGTTTCGGGATACTAAGGTCATCATGTCATCATATGTTGTTTTCATAAAAAAACTTAGGGGAGAGTAAGCGAAAATCTGAGATCCCTTAAATTTTTTTTTTCAACATCCATCATCCATTTTTGTCTTTGTGACTAGCAGACGTTCATAAATTGGATAGAAGTCATGCACGTAGACGGTCGAGTTTTTCTTTTCGCAATGTGTCTGTCTAGAACACAAGTTCCCCAAAATTGTGTAGGAAAATCATTTCCGTAACTATGAGGGTGATGAAGCTAGAAATCCAAGAGGAACAACCCAAACCTCTATGTGGTCTAAGCACTTGTCTGCAAAGAGGAAAGGTAAGAGCGTGGCTAGGTGTCACAAATGTGGACGCTGCAATTGTAATGGAATAAAATCAGAGTATGGAGTTCGTTGTGAGACAACTATAAGTAGACTTGTGGGAAATAAACAGATCTATGTAGATCTACGCAAGGGTAGAGTAAGTCCTCAAAAACTGAGATGCCTTGAACTCTAGAGAACTGTTGATTTCCGACTGAGCGCCTACAAACGTCTTGGCAATCTGATTATAAACGAGTCATAATCTTGCTTAGACAAAAATAGGCAGAATCATTTTAGAGAATAAAAAGTGAGGATTGAGACTTCTAGATCTTAAACACTGCCAATTTGAGTTTGCAAAAGATTACTAGCATCTTGACAATCTGACGTAAAAAAGAGTCACATTTTTAGCATTAATACTTAGATAGAGATCTTTATATCATACTTTTCTAGAAAGATTTTTATGGAATTTATACTTGATAAACCATTGTACACAGCCATATTAAGACTAGTCTGAAAAGGAAAAATATTCACAAGTCGAGTAATCACCAGAGGAATATCAGTGGAGACTTAGCCCAGTGAGCTTTAGAGCCATTCCTTTCTACTGAGGTTATAAGTCAATTCAATTTTCTTTGGTAGCACATCAAGTCATTATCAATCTCGATATTTTTTTTTTGTCATATTATTGAGAACGCCATCAAAATTGAGTTAATATACTTGGAATTTTTCTAAATTTATTTAAAACACGGAAACCACCTGTTGAAGCTTAGGATATGATTTAGGCCATTTTTGGATCGTTTGAGCCTTCCAAGCCTACCTCTAGATTTTATCCTAATAGTTCCCATTTGAGCTTTATTGAAAAATCAGCCTAATTTATTGATCAACCAAGTTTATCACACACAACTTCGATGGAGTTTGAGCCTCATTGAAATATCTATGACATATTCCAAAACTCAGAAAAGCTTAGAGATGAAAATTTGTGATGGTACTCCGAAAAATAAACAACACTAAAATAAAAGGAAAAAAGAAAAAGGGAACATCCGGACACCAAAAAATGGATGTAAATAAGAAGAGAAAAAGAAGTACTTTGAAAAGTGCTGGAAAGAGAAATACAGGAATAATATCCTATTTCAAAATAATGAAGACCTCTAACCATTTCTGTCCAAAATACTACTTTTAGAGCATTCTATCCCTTTGATTTGACCCAATCCCAAGCCATGTTTCGTCCTATTGATCTTAAGTTAAAAATAGGTTGTCTCATGTGGAGAATAGAGGAGGGAAAATGATATAATTTGACTCAACATTATCAGGAAAGTGGCCTCCATTCATGAGATCATTTATTTTCCTTGATATGTACCGTCTTTGTTAATATATATGTGAGATATTTTGATTTGAATACATAAACTCTACTCACATAGACCTTGAGAGAAAATAAACCCAAACCTCTGACTTAATTTTTATGAGAGACATATCCAGTGAGATTTGTAGTCAAAGCACATTTGCCAATGGTGGGTAAAAGTAGTTGTCTATTTGAAAAAAGAAGTCTATCTTATTATTGGCTAAGCACAAACTACACTCTGGGCATAAGTCTTGTAAAATGAACTGTAGAGTTGTACGATATTTTGACCCCTTGTCTATGTGTTCTTGCTAAAGACGTTGATGTTTGTGGGTGTCACCACTCTAAGCTCTCACAAGACTATAACTCGTCCGTTAGGGGTAATTTAGGGGTTTAAAGGCTTGTTGCATATGCTAAATGCAATCGAGAGTACCAACGAAAGTGATGTAGTTTAGGATTAGATTAGGTTGGTTTAGGATTTGTGTGCTTTCATTTGTTTTTAGTCTTTTTATGAAGTTTTGCTCGAGGACTAGCAAAATCTGAGTTTGGGAGTATTTATTGAGCACTGAAATATTACATTTTTACCCCTGATTATTAGAGTAGTTAGCCTTGATTTTGTATATATCACATGTGTTTAATATCATTTTATACGTTTGTAGATAAAAATGGAAAGTTCAGTGAAATCATCTCAATTCAGTGGATAATTGCAAGATTAGAACTTAAAAGTGCAAACCTGGAATGTTAATAATTTAATTCATGCCACTTTTAGGGTTTTTCATGTAAATTAATCTGGATCCAATTATGAGTGTCTAAGATTAATTAATTATTTTTAGAATTTAACTGTTGAATTAATTATTAAATTCTAGAAGAGAAAACTTGCAATTCAAGAAGCAAAGGCTGAAATTCAAGATTTATTGGCCGGAGATTCACTTCAATTAGGCCAAGCTAAGCTCCATTGGCTAGCATTGGGCCAGGCACAGGCAGTCCATGCGCACCTCACAATTGGGTCAGGCCAATGAGCACTCCAAAGTCCAACAAAGGCCCAAGTTCTCAAGCTCAAGTTCAAGTCAAGTGAGCCTAAGATCTCTCTTTCATGCAACTTATCTCCACCCTCCATTTTTCATCTTTAATCACCACCTTCCATCTCATGCATTAAAATTAGGTCAAACTTAGAGACACCCATCAAATCCAATCCACACATGCATGACATTAGATCTAGGCCATCCAATCCATCCATCATTTAGATTAACCTTAAGATCATGGCCATCCATGCATCATCTCATCATCCATCCATTGAGATCATCCATCACTTATTAAAGACTTTAGATCTTAGGACATTTCATCACAACCATCCACTTCATATTATGCTAATCCATCTCATAACGTACCCTACATTAAATCTAGGCCATTCATCATATCATCTATCCATTTCCACCTTTAAATCACAAACCTTCATTAGGTACCATATGACTCATATAATTCATTTTTATTTGATCACCTTAGAACCATTAGATCTTAACCCAAAGAAATCCAAGCCATCCATTCATCAAAACCCTAAGTTAGAACAACTTCGATCCCAAGTAGCCTCCATGCGCATATTCCATGTCACCCATCATCTTATGACCACACACCCCACACGATTTTAGCACTTAAAATTCTCCATGCACTTAGACAAAATCCCATCCAAATACACTCTTAAAATCACTAAACACCTCATCCTCCCAATCTTCCATGTCACCACGATTTTCACAAATCCACAACACTCCATTCTAATTTCACAAGTCAACCTTCCACATCATCTTTTGATCAACCAACCATCCATTCATCTTATGTCTCATTCTCATCCATTCATTTCATTGCATCTCATTAACCCTAGATTGCACAATAAATTCGTCCAACCCTACAAACTCTTATATTTTCTCTCTCCTTTCTTGTACTCCACTCCAAGCCACCCACACGTACCTAAATTTGTGTACACCTTGTTTAAACCCTAACCTTTTGCAACTTAAAATGTAACACCCCGTCCCGCTACGGGCGCGTTATCTCTGAAATATATCAAAAGTAGCAAAAGACAGATATCGGGTGAATTTTTTATTTATTTTTAAACGGGGTAATTACCTCTCGCTCAACAAACCATAAGTTCACAGTGCTAAGAAAACATAACAAATAACTACAGACTAGTCAAATATGGTCATACATGTAACACCCCAATTTCTCAATGAAATGGAAAATTACGAAAATGCCCCTAAGTTATTAAATTAATTATTTTGTGATGTCAAATAAGGAAATAGTGGTGCCCATTGCTCAAATTAAAATCATATGAGCACATTATGAATGTTAAGTTTGATTGGTTGGGTAATTTACATCAATTGGGTCAAAAATGGCTAAGTGGGTCAAAGGGCCCAAATGGGACCCATCGGGTCAAAATGGATTATTTGACCGTTTTATGAACTTAAATTAAATGGGGTTAGACTGATTTGATTGGAAATGAAGTGGACGGGTTTTGGGGGCTGAAATACAAAAGCAATGAGCACCCATGTTTGGCCGAATTTCTCATTGCAAAAGCCTAGAATTCATCTCTCTCTCCCCCTCTCAAGAACACCTCCTTGGCCGAATTAAATCTTGGTGATTTCACCATTGGTTCATGCTTCTAATCAGCTGAGACTAAGGA
Source organism: Chimonanthus praecox (assembly GCA_022113865.1). NCBI lineage: Eukaryota > Viridiplantae > Streptophyta > Magnoliopsida > Laurales > Calycanthaceae > Chimonanthus > Chimonanthus praecox. Next base: position 35,418,096 of record CM039090.1, read on the forward strand.
AGAAAGAAGGAAGGAAACATGGGGGAAGAAGGCAAGGAGCAAAGGCAATAGGAAGAGCTTGGATTTTGGTAAGTGTTTTATGGACTGTTTTTGGGTTTGATTTAAGATTCAAATGCATGTTTTAGAAAGGGTTAAAAACATGGATCTGAGTGACAAAGGGACTGAAGGTATTATGGGTATAAAACAGCGGTTTAAAACTGATAAGATGGACCATTGGGTTCGGCCACTTTGCATGGCCGAACCCCATGGAAACATGTGGTTGATGTTGATGGTTTTTGGAAATTAAAACCATATAAAATGATGGACTGTTATGGGTGTTTAAATCATGAAACTGGATGTCATGTTTGGGCCATGGAATGGCCGAATGCATCAAGGAATTAAACCTTGGATTGAGATTGTTTAAAATGGCATAAAAATGTCATTGGGTTCGGCCATTTGGGATGGCCGAACCCCATGATCTTATTTGGGTAATTGGATGGTTTTTGAAGTGTAAAAATCATACAATACTATGTAGATTATTACATGATTTAATGGACATATGATGTAAGTTAAAAAGGGTCCAAAACATGGGCATAGGGTTTGGCCACCTTGGATGGCCGAACCCCATAAAAGTGTTTGATAAGTTGGTATGGTTTTTGGTGAGGTAAAAACCATACCAATGGTGGAGTTGTTTATGTAATTTAATGGAGTTAAGGTTAAGGTGAAGGATCGGCCAATGTATGGCTGAATCTTATTAATTTTTACGGCTAAGATGCATGATAGATGATGAAAGATTATTAGAAGAATTGAATCCAAAGAACCATGAGGCTCGGCCATGTGAATGGCCGAACCCCATGGGTTGCTTTATAGTTTTTATTTGGTTTACTTAGGGTTATGGTTACTGATTTGGGTCAGCCTTGGGATGGCTGAACCATGTATTGATCATGGTTGAATTAACATGATTAAACCATGAGCGATCATGGTGATAATTGGATCAAGTGAACCCTAGGGTTCGGCTATGAGTATGGCCGAACCCCATGGGGCTGTTTTGAAATAAATGCTCTGTTTTGAATGGGAACTTATGGTTGTTTTAATTAAGGAAACATACATGGTAATTATGGACTATGTAATCAACCATTGATGATGATGGAAAGTGGGATAAAAACCCATAGGATGTGGTTCGGCCAAGTAGTATGGCCGAACCCCATCAATGATTATTTGATAAGATTGGGATTAAAGTTGATGAATGAAGAACCCCACTGAGTTGGTTTAGATATGGTAAAACTAAAGGTTAGCCTAAATGGCTTAAATGTAATTATTGATAGAATGATCAATGATGGAAATGATCATAGGGTTGGATGTACGGACACGAACCCCACATGATGTGGACGGGTCTTAGATGTGATTAAATAAGTAAATGATGTTATGCCTTACTGATTGATATATGGATAAGGTAATGGAACGTGAACGGCGGGCAAGTCGTGATCAAGTGAAAAAGAACAAACACCGAAGCGAATTTTCAGTAGGTTTCCTACCTACTTGTAACCACATTTTTACCCCAGTTTTCCTTATGAGATTCTTGTTTATTTTATGTGGTTTCAAATGATATATTATGCATTAACAAATGGCATACAGGCATTGGCATCTCATGCATAGACATGGGATGATGAATGAGGTTCTACAGTGTTACAATTATGGGTTACGTCCTCCTTTGGCGGTGCAAGTCACGCCAGGAGGAGTAACATGATGATCATAGTCACAATGGTCTCCTTAGGCGATGAGAGTCCCGCCAGGAGGACTAATATGTGATCTGAATCAGTCAGTGATGAAGAGATGGAAGTGTATTGTGATTTACCTTGTCGGTGCATGCCACTACAAGTGATGGCTATGAAGGTACATGATGGGAGGGTCTCATTGCATGTGCATACTTCAGAGCATTGTTTTACCTGTTTTTACTAATCATGTACTATGATATATATGCATGTTTTTTATGCTAATCATGTGGTAGCCCTGATCGGGAACCTACTTGGCGCGTTGATCTAACGCCCTAATTCTATCCTCAGAGGAGAATGTAGGTACAAGTAAAGGAAAAGAAAAGGTCGTTGACCGGGAGGGGAGCTAAGCTAAGCCTAAGCGCTTGAATGCTGGAATGAATTTATAATTGCTGTTATTTGATACTTTATTATGGACATGTAATAAAGTAGTTACTTGCTATGGTTTGCTTAGGATATTAACAAGGGATGGTTGATTTATGTTATTTATTAATTGAGACTGGTACTGGTTATCTTTTCATATTATTTCCGCAGTTAATCTAGTTTATTCCGCATGTTGTGTTAGTTCCATGTGTGATTCATTATCATGGCCTAGTCCATGCACACATGGGTGGCCAGTTAAGGTTCAGACTTGAGTAGTTTGAACTTAACTCTCGTCGTGACGCCGCCCGCTCTCTTCTGATGTTTACTATGTAAAAAAAAAAAATAGACTATGATTTTCTTGGAAAGGGCGGGGCTTTACAGTTGGTATCAGAGCGAAACAGGAAGTTGAATCATCGAAGTAAGATTAAGACGGTTTCATGTCTCACTGACGGATAAGAATCCCAACTGACCGATCTTTGGAGTCCGCTGCCTGGGGGCCGGATTAATTTACTTCGAGTGACTCAGACTGAACAATCAATCTGAGAACGACAATGAAAGATAGCAAAGTAAAGTACAGTCATCATAATTGGATATATCAAACATAGCAAGGTAGGATGCACTCCCCTGAAATCCCCACACTGTGAAACAAACAACAGGAAATTAGAGATCTCCCCAGAAACAAAAGAACACAAAGAGTGATGATTTGGTAATTTTCCCAAACAAAGTACATGACATTATGCATGATCAGATTCCCCTGAAAACCAAGGTTGGTTTATTTAGAATTGTTGTTAAATATTCTTGTGTTCTATTGATATGATACAGATATGTCGAGTAATGTGGAGTACTCGGAATGGCAGCGGAACTCCTAGCCATCCCATAGATTTGGTGTCTGCTTCTAACAACACCAACGTGGAAGCTAATGTGGACCTTCAGGAGGGACCTCATGAAGAAGATGAGATGGACTTAGCACCTGTTCCAGAGGATTTGATGGATAACATTCCTGGGATGGTGGAACCTTTTGAGGAAGAAGAGGAGAATCTGGGATTCTTTTATGAGGATCCTATGGAAGATTTTCCTATAATATTTTGGAATCGGCGGGGGAGGTAGATCCTTACGATACATGTGAGTTGTGTAATCAGGACGATCACAACCGTATGTATTGTCCTCATCCTTTAGGAGTTGTCTGCCCGGTTTGTGGATTGCACGGGCATGGAGAGGCGAGGACTAATTGTCCTTATATTGGTGGACCTGGATTAATACCCTACACCACATGTGAAGTATTGGGGCACACGGCGATGATGTGTTCTGATAACCGTTTCAAGTTCGCTGATGATGCAGAATCTTCTACGGAAGACTAGGATAGGAAGTAATATGAAGGGTATTAAAAAGAGGGTTATTTTGTACGGGTGCATATTTTGTTATATATAGGGTTTTGTTTCACCCTACCCACCTTTGTACAAAGATGAAGTTGAATTTATATAAAATATGTGATTTTATGATTTTATGAGGATTTATGGCATTTAACGCATATTGTGAATGGAAACTAAGTCTATGATGTTTCCATGAATTAAAACTAAATGGCGCAACAGAAAAAGGTGGTAAAAGATCCGAAGGGTAAAGAAAAAGTTTTACAAATCGGATTAGGTGAGGGGGCATCAAAGAGAAGGACCCATCAAGATAGTAGAAAGAAGGATGAGGTGCTCATAATCACACCACAAGGGAAGGTAGTACCTCAACGCAAGAAGGTGGTACATGAGAAGGTGCCATCAGTACATGACAAAGAGCGGTCCTTTCATGACGAAGAGAGATCAGTTCACGAACGATCACGCGATAAGGAAGAATCTCAACATTCTCGATATGAAGAGGAAGGTAATGACTCTTCATATCGACCGGACGAAGAGGAAGGTAATGACTCGTCATATCGACGAGAGGAAGAAGGGAACAACAACGTGACGGTACCCTATGTACCACTTGAACTACAAAGTTTAGTTCAAGCTGTAGTCACCTCTGTCCTCCAACAACATATGAACGGAGGGAGAAACACGAGTGAAAATAATGATCGTAACATGGTCAGAGATTTTCAACAACAGCGCCCACTTTACTTCAAGGGCAGAGAAGGGCCTGTCGGAGCCGAAAATTGGTTGGAGAAGATTTCACACATATTGACTCTGTTGAATATCACGAGTCATGCTCACAAAATTCTACTGGCCACGTCACAGCTGATTGATGACGCTACCAAATGGTGGAAGGTGGTGGAGAGACAGCAGGCACTTGTGCCAAGAAGAGAAAGAATTGCCATGACCTGGGAGCAATTCTCAGCGACATTCTTAAAGCGCTATTTCCAGGAGGAAGAGAGGGAACGACAAATGCAGGCCTTTATGACATTAGTACAAGGCTCAATGACAGTGGCTGTGTACCACCAAGAGTTTTTCAGCCTGTCAATCTATGCATTTTATGTTGTGGACACGGAATATCGTAAGGCTCGCAAGTTCGAGTGTGGGTTACGGCCAAACATTAGGGCTAGGGTAACCGTGTTCAAAGCAGCCACGCTGGCGGAAGTGGTCAGCAGAGCTACCATTGTGGAACAGGAAATGGCGGAATTTGCAAGAGTGGACAATCGCCGAGCTTCGAGTGGGAGGGGTGCGTATCAACCCAACAAGAAGTTCAGAACGAACTTCAGCAGACCCTTGCCGTCTGTCTGATCTAGTGGGGGCTTTCGCCCCAACCAACCCACTCAATCTGTAACAGTCACTCAAGCGTCTCGAGGGGTGAACACCTGCTTTCACTGTGATCAACCCGGTCACTATAAAAAGGACAGCCCAAAGCTCAACAGGCTGTCATACTCAAGAGGATCATTTCGTCCGCCAGCTAGGCCAGTAAACTCCAGAGGAGGCAGAACGCAAAGTCGGGGAGGTCGAGGATCTAGCCCTGCTGGAGTTGGACGATTATTTACTCTAACTTCTCCGGAAGAAGAGGTGCATGCTGTGATACAAGGTATGGCGGTAGTGAGTAGTTCTTATGCATATGCACTATTTGATTCTGAAGCATCACACTCCTTCATAGCTGCCTCATTTATTACTGCTACCGGTACATTAGTTCAAAGATTAGCCACAACACTTACTATTGCATCCCCTGTCGGAGATTCGGCATTGGGACTTATATGTACGGCGGTTAACACCGAATTAGCTGGACTCAGATTTGAGTTCAATTATCTAGTGCTTGACATGTCTGAATATGATATTATATTCGGTATGGATTGGTTGGCTAAGTTTCATGCCAACATCGACTGTTATCGTCGAAGAGTGACATTTATGTCACCCGAGGGCAAGCAATATGTAGTCCGTTCAGATAAACAAAGTAGATAGCAGGAAGGGTTAAACCACGTAGTATTGAATAATATCACCATAAACAAAGCTCCAGTTACTGAACTTCTGGTAATTGTACAAGAATTTGCGGATGTATTTCCAAAGGAACTCCCTGGTTTACCGCCTAGGAGGGAGATTAACTTCGAGATCAAGTTATACCCTGGCACAGCACCAGTGTCGTTACCACACTATCGGATGGCACCAGCAGAGATGTCTGAGCTAAAGAAGCAGATTGATGAACTGCTTAGGCTGGGTTGCATCCGGAATAGTACCTCATCATGGGGAGCACCAGTGCTGTTTGTGAAGAAGAAGGATGGTTCACTTCGGATGTACGTGGACTACTGGAAGCTGAATCAACTAACAGTCCGGAACAAGTACCCTCTACCCAGGATCGATGATTTATTCGATCAATTTAAGGGTTCCAGCCATTTTTCAAAGATTGATTTGATGTATGGTTATCACCAAATACGGGTTAGGGAGGAAGATATAGAGAAGACGGCCTTCCGGACGCGGTATGGACTATACGAGTTTGTAGTCATGCCATTTGGACTCACAAATGCGCCGGCGGTGTTCATGGATTTGATGAACAGAATTTTCCGTCCCTATTTGGATTAGTTTGTAATCGTATTCATTGATGATATTCTTGTATATTCCAAGAGTCAGGAAGAACATGCAGAGCATCTACGAATAGTTTTGAATACTTTGAGGCAGAATAAACTGTATGCCAAGGCCAGTAAATGTGAATTCTGGCTATCTCAAGTGAATTTCTTAGGACATGTTATATCTGAGGAAGGAATATCCGTGGATCCGGCTAAGGTGGCGGCAGTGAAAGATTGGAAAACACCCAAAAATGTAACTGAAATTCGTAGTTTCTTGGGATTGGCGGGTTATTATCGGAAATTTATCATGGATTTTTCCAAAATAGCGTCTCCGTTGACTAGACTCACTCAGAAAGGAGTCAAGTATGAATGGACAGATCAGTGTAACCGGAGATTTGAAACGCTAAAAGAGAAACTTACAAGAGCTCATGTTTTAATTTTGCCGGAAAGGGGCAAAGGTTATGAAGTGCAATGCGATGCTTCAGGAGAAGGACTAGGGTGTTCACTCATGCAAGAACACCGTGTGGTGGCTTATGGGTCAAGACAGTTAAAAATACACGAACGTTTTTACCCCACACATGATTTGGAGCTAGCTGCAGTGTTCTTCGCACTCAAAAGTTGGAGACACTATCTTTACGGTGAAAAATTTGAGGTATTTTCTGATCATAAGAGTTTAAAATATTTATTTGATCAGAAGGAGCTCAACTTGAGGCAGCGTAGATGGATGGAGTATCTGGCGGATTACGAATTTGAGGTTCGATACCATCCAGGCAAGGCAAACAAAGTGGCGGATGCTCTCAGCCGCCTATCTCATGCATCGGTAGCATGCTTGATCAGAACGGAATGGGAGATGTTGCACACCATTAGAGAGTTCAATCTTTATATCAACAACCGTGGAAGTATGTATAATTTGATCATACAGTCCAAAATAGTCACCAAGATTGAACAAGAACAAAGAGCAGACCCGGAAGTGGAGGACATATGGGCCAAGATGTCCACTGGCGTGGACGTACCGAAATGGGAATTACGGCCAGGACAAGGTCTTTTATTCCGGGGAAGAACATATGTGCCAAAGAGTTGCAGGAAAGAGCTACTGATTGAGGCACATCAGTCCAAGCTTTCTATCCATCCGGGCAGCACCAAAATGTACCATGATCTAAAGAGGCATTATTGGTGGCATGGACTAAAAAGGGATGTGGCGGAATTCGTGGCACATTGTCTAACTTGTCAGCAAGTTAAAGCAGAACACCAAAAGCCACCAGGGTTACTCAAACCCTTAGCAGTGCCAGAATGGAAATGGGAACATATTTCCATGGACTTTGTATAAGGGTTGCCGAGGTCTTCAAAGGGCAATGACGCCATATGGGTTGTACTCGACCGGCTGACCAAGTCCGCACATTTCATTCCTATCAAGATGACGGATTCATTTGAAACGTTGGGTCGGCGGTACATTAAAGAAATCATTCAACTACATGTCATTCCCCGAACGATAGTATCGGACAGAGATGGCTGTTTTACCGGTAGAGTATGGCAAAGCATACAGTCCGCCATGGGACAGATCTACTGACTAGCACCGCATTCCATCCACAGACTGATGGACAGTCTGAAAGGACAATCCAGACCTTGGAAGACACTGAGAGCATGTATGTTAGATTTCAAGGGTGGATGGGAGGACCACTTACCACTGGTGGAGTTCTCATATAATAACAGCTATCAGGCACGCCTTCAAATGGCTCCATACGAGGCCTTATATGGTAGACCGTGTAGGTCACCGGTATGTTGGACAGATGCAGGAGAGCTTGCATTGATCGGACCGGAACTAGTCACAGAGACTACTGCACAAATTAAGTTGATACATCAACACCTATTGACTGCACAGAGTCGACAGAAGAGTTATGCTGATAAAAGGAGACGGTTTCTAGAATTTGAAGTGGGAGACATGGTATTTTTAAAGGTTTCGCTGCGGAAAGGACAAATGAGGTTTGGCAAGAAAGGAAAACTGTCACCAAGATTTGTGGGACCGTTTTCCATCATTAGAAGAGTGGAGGAGGTGGCTTATCAGATAGCACTCCCACCACAATTAGCAGCTCTACACGATGTGTTTCATATGTCGATGCTAAGAAAATACAATCCGGATCCGTCCCATGTTTTGAATGTTCAGGATATTGAAGTACAAAGCGACGTGACGTACGTCGAGAAGCCGGTCAGGATAGTGGAGACCGAACAAAGGGTGTTGCGAAACAGAGCGATTCAGTTCGTAAAGGTGGTATGGATCGTCATGGTGATGAAGAGGCCACATGGGAACTTGAATCGGAGATGAGAACAACTCACCCCAATTATTTATGTAATTTAATTTGAGAACCCTACTTCACTTGATTTTCGGGACGAAAATTTTAAAAAGAGGGTTATATTGTAACACCCCAATTTCTCAATGAAGTGCAAAATTACGAAAATGACTCTGACTTATTAAATTAATTATTTTGTGATGTCAAATAAGGAAATAGTGGGGCCCACTCAAATTAAAATCATATGAGTACATTCTGAATGTTAAGTTTGATTGGTTGGGTAATTTACATCAATTGGGTCAAAAATGGCTAAATGGGTCAAAGGGCCCAAATGGGAACCCTTGGGTCAAAATGGATGCTTTGACCGTTTTATGAACTTAAATTAAATGGGGTTAGGCTGATTTGATTGGAAATCAAGTGGAGGGGTTTTGGGGGCTGAAATACAAAAGCTATGAGCACCCATGTTTGGCCGAATTTCTCATTGCAAAAGCCTAGAATTCATCTCTCTCCCCCTCTCAAGAACACCTCTGTAAGGGCCCGGAATTTTTAAATTAATAAAAAAATTGGATATAAGTTATTTTAGTGATGGAATTGGAAAATTGGCGAAGTAAATAGTAAATGGGCCAAAAATTTGGACAAAGGCCCAAGTATGGCCCAATGGACTATGGAGTTGATTTAAATTCATTTAAAGGAGCAATGAGGGTTAAATGGGTCAAGAATGGTCAAATTGGGTCACATACCCATTTGGGACCCGATGGGTCAAAGTAGTTAAGCTCTAAGGTAAATGGGCTAGATGGAAATGTAATTGGGCCATGGGCCCAATGGTGATCCATTTAGAGGGTATTCAATGAAATTAAGTCACCTAAGTTAAGTTAAAAATTAAACCAAGGTGATGTGGCCAAGTGGGACCCACCTCCACCTCATCAAGTGAGGTGGCGTGTGGGCCAATAATTGGTGGGGCCGGCCACCATGGTTGATTTGGTCAGCCATGGGTAGATTTATAAAGATGATAGCTTAAGTAAATGGGAATTAAAGTAACTAAAATATCTAAATATAAACTGATTAAAAATTATACAAAAGAGGTGGTCAAAGTGGGGTCAAAGGGTGAAAACCAAATCACCTCATCCCAACCCCAAAATAAAATACGTTGGGGCTTGGTGGTGGTTTAGATAACCACCACCATAAAGCAAATTAAATATCTAAAAAATATCTTAGGGTGGGTGAGATCATTAATGTAAAGAAAAAATGGGGATAAGCCTTGATTCTTTTCTCATTTCTTATCCTCTCTTCATTTGTGCACTCTCCATTCTTCATTCTCCATGGTCGTCCCCTACATCCAAGTGAAGGAGAGAAAGAGAGCTAAGGAAAAGAGAAGAGAAGGAGAGAAGAAAGAAGTAGAAATTGGAGGGAAATCTCTCTAAGGTGAGGGCTAACATCTTTCCTCTCATGAATTTTCCCTCTCCCTCTCTCACACAAACCCTAACTTGGCCGATCCTAAGGTTGGGGTTTGCCACCATGGATCAAGAATCTTGACCTACCAAAGATCAAGAGGAAGGAGAGAGGAGGCTAGGGAGACCGACGGGAGTGGCGGAAATCGGAGGAGCCGTCGGATGGTGAGTATTTCTTAAACAAGAAATTTTGGATTTTAGGGTTTAAGATTTGGGTTTTATTTTGTGAATTTAATGGTAGTCAAGTAAATTTATGCTATGGATTTTAAATCCATCAAGTGGAATGAATGGAAAAGTGGGCAAAAACCCTAATGGAGAAAAATTAGGGTTAAGGAAAAATAAAAGGGATTAAGGATACTATGTGCTTAATGTGATCAAGCATAGAGGTATATGCATTTTTTTTGGAGTTGAGAGCCTACATGGCCGAACCCCATGGTAAGTAATGTATAATTTTTTTTAGGGTTTTGAAACAATGGAAGGTGGAGGAAACCCTAAGTGGAAAAATTAGGGTTAGGGAAAAGAAATAAATACTTGGATTATGTGCATTGGGTAATTTATGAAATTAAGCATAGAATTGGATGATTGGAAGAAAATCATGGGCCATAGGGTTCGGCCATGTGGTATGCCCGAACCCCATGATGGGTGATTTGGTATTGGATTTAAATAATTAGGGTTTCAAAAAGATGGAAGACAATGAGGGTTTTAGCTAATGAAAATTAGGGTTGTAGATGAATGAATGGGAGTAAGTTGTAAAATGGTTTTATAATGAAAATGCAAAGGGTTTTATGGCATTGAAATGCATGGAGGAAGTGAACCTTGAGCCATGGGTTCGGCCATGGTGTATGGCCGAACCCTATGGTGATCAAATGGTGGAATGAAGGGTTGTGAATAATGGAAAGTAAATGGGAATGTTGGTTGTGTTGATGGACCCGAAAATGGTTTTAGCATTGATATTTGTAATGGACTCTAATGTAGCTAAGGATGATGGTTTTAAGTGTATGAATTAAACCCTTCATGGAGGGATTTGTGATAAACCCAAATGTGTAACAATGGACCCAAGAAAAATGGGGAAAGGACACCATGGGTTCGGCCATGGTGTATGGCCGAACCCATGGCCCAATTGTGATCCATTTTGGTGGGTTAAATTGGAGGATGAGTGATGTTCATGGTCTACAAAGAGTATGAATGGGTAATGGATTCATTGTAGTTTAAATGTATGAGCTAAATCCCATGGGAAGAGTTGATGAATGAGGTATTTTGAAACCATGATTCATTACCCATCTAAAGGGTTAAGTGTGGGATTTTGTATGGGGTTTAAATGAGTAATGGTTAGATTAAGTACGTGACAAATTTTAATGTTTTGGTAAGTCAATAATGGACCTAAGTTAAGGACCTAAGTTGTGGATTAAATTTTGGGCTTAAGTAGGCATGAATTAATGAAAAATTGTTTATGTGAAGGGCAGTGGCAAAAATGGTAAATATGGGCTAAATGAAGAAACCCACTAAGTTATGATGTATGGGCTTGGAAATGATTAAAACATGGATTGATGTGGTAATTTAATAAGGTACTGGACATGGCAGGCGGTGCGCGATCGGCGACCGGGTTTATAGAACGAAAAACGTAAAAGGACGCGGGTCGGTATTCGGTAGGATTCCTACCTCTTTATAAGCCATGGATTTGGGTGATGTTTTCTTTAATCTATTTTGGAAATCATGTGGTTGTCTTTAAGATAAGTTTTGGATTATGTATCATGTGATGTTTTACTCTAAATTATTTTGGAAATTATGTGAATGCTTAGGATGGGTTTTGGATTAAATATTGTGGGATGGTTTCCCTTTGATTTAGTTGGTAATATTGTAATTGTTTTAAGATGGGTTTTATTACTATTGAATTTCATATATTACATGGCATATGGCATCTACATCTCATGTATGGCATGGGAGGCATATGACAGGGGAAGGATGAAATGAAACCGGAGTCCATGCTCCGTCGGGGCGACCGATAAACAGTATGGGGACATTTCACATATGTATTATGATACCTTGATGATGATTTTCCATCAAGGGGGATGTTGTATGTATTGGTATACCTTGATGATAGTTTTTCCATCAAGAGGGTCATAGCACGATGATGGTATGGATTTTATTTGGGATACTATGGATGGTTGAAAAAGGGACATTCTAGAATGAGGATGAGATTGATGGGTGGGATTCATGACATAGAACACCCATTGCATGACATTGCCCAAAGTGCATGGTTTTTCTATAATATTATCTGCATGCTGTTATTACTAATCCATGTGCTAGCCCTACTCGGAGTCCTACTGGGCGCGTGTTCTAACGCCCTACTTCTACCCTAGCTGACGATGCAGGAGATGGCGGAACGGAAGGACAAGACGGGAGTCAAGCTTAGGAGCTTGGGTAGGCGGACTAAATTATTTTATTTAAGTTTATTTTGGGAAAATGTGTATTTACATAATTTAGCTTGTCAGAAATGTAATAACTTAGATGTCTTGCTATGTTTTATAAATTATTTTGGACAGTATAGTATGAGGGCATTTTAGTAATTTAATGGATATCTCTTCCTTGCTATCTGAAGATTTGCAGGATAGTGTCTATTATCATCCACATTGATTTTTATGTGGTTGCGAGATTACTTTCTACGCGTGAACCGTACTCGTGGATTTATGTTCCACGCACGCGTAGGGTTGGCCAGTTAAGGGCCGGGCTTTAAAAGCTCGGAACTTAACTCGCGTCGTGACGTCCGTGCCCTTTGTCACTTTTATGTAAAAATATATATATATATATATATATATATAGACTTTGATTTTCGGTGAAAAGGGGCGGGCGTTACAACCTCCTTGGCCGAATTATATCTTGGTGATTTCACCATTGGTTCATGCTTCTAATCAGCTGAGACTAAGGAAGAAAGAAGGAAGGAAACAAGGGGGAAGAAGGCAAGGAGCAAAGGCAATAGGAAGAGCTTGGATTTTGGTAAGTGTTTTATGGACTGTTTTTGGGTTTGATTTAAGATTCAAATGCACGTTTTAGAAAGGGTTAAAAACATGGATCTGAATGACATAGGGACTGAAGGTATTATGGGTATAAAACAGCGGTTTAAAACTGATAAGATGGACCATTGGGTTCGGCCACTTTGCATGGCCGAACCCCATGGAAACAAGTGGTTGATGTTGATGGTTTTTGGAAATTAAAACCATATAAAATGATGGACTGTTATGGGTGTTTAAATCATGAAACTGGATGTCATGTTTGGGCCATGGAATGGCCGAATGCATCAAGGAATTAAACCTTGGATTGAGATTGTTTAAAATGGCATAAAAGTGTCATTGGGTTCGGCCACTTGGGATGGCCGAACCCCATGATCTTATTTGGGTAATTGGATGGTTTTTGAAGTGTAAAAATCATACAATACTATGTTGATTATTACATGATTTAATGGACATATGATGTAAGTTAAAAAGGGTCCAAAACATGGGCATAGGGTTCGGCCACCTTTGATGGCCGAACCCCATAAAAGTGTTTAATAAGTTGGTATGGTTTTTGGTGAGATAAAAACCATACCAATGGTTGAGTTGTTTATGTAATTTAATGGAGTTAAGGTTAAGGTGAAGGATCGGCCAATGTATGGCTGAATCTTATTAATTTTTACGGTTAAGATGCATGATAGATGATGAAAGATTATTAGAAGAATTGAATCCAAAAAACCATGAGGTTCGGCCATGTGAATGGCCGAACCCCATGGGTTGCTTTATGGTTTTTATTTGGTTTACTTAGGGTTATGGTTACTGATTTGGGTCAGCCTTGGGATGGCTGAACCATGTATTGATCATGGTTGAATTAGCATGATTAAACCATGAGCGATCATGGTGATAATTGGATCAAGTGAACCCTAGGGTTCGGCTATGAGTATGGCCGAACCCCATGGGGCTGTTTTGAAATAAATGGGCTGTTTTGAATGGGAACTTATGGTTGTTTTAATTACGGAAACATACATGATAATTATGGACTATGTAATCAACCATTGATGATGATGGAAAGTGGGATAAAAGCCCATAGGATGTGGTTCGGCCAAGTAGTATGGCCAAACCCCATCAATGATTATTTGATATGATTGGGATTAAAGTTGATGAATGAAGAACCCCACTGAGTTGGTTTAGATATGGTAAAACTAAAGGTTAGCCTAAATGGTATAAATGTAATTATTGATAGAATGATCAATGATGGAAATGATCATAGGGTTGGATGTACGGACACGAATCCCACATGATGTGGACGGGTCTTAGATGTGATTAAATAAGTAAATGATGTTATGACTTACTGATTGATATATGGATAAGGTAACGAAATGTGAACGGCGGGCAAGTCGTGATCAAGTGAATAAGAACAAACACCGAAGCGAATTTTCAGTAGGTTTCCTACCTACTTGTAACCACAGTTTTACCCCAGTTTTCCTTATGAGATTCTTGTTTATTTTATGTGGTTTCAAATGATATATTATGCATTAACAAATGGCATACAGGCATTGGCATCTCATGCATAGACATGGGATGATGAATGAGGTTCTACAGTGTTACAATTATGGGTTACGTCCTCCTTTGGCGGTGCAAGTCACGCCAGGAGGAATAACATGATGATCATAGTCACAATGGTCTCCTTAGGCGATGAGAGTCCCGCCAGGAGGACTAATATGTGCTCTGAATCAATCAGTGATGAAGAGATGGAAGTGTATTGTGATTTACCTTGTCGGTGCATGGCACGACAAGTGATGGCTATGAAGGTACATGATGGGAGGGTCTCATTGCATGTGCATACTTCATAGCATTGTTTTACCTGTTTTTACTAATCATGTACTATGATATATATGCATGTTTTTTATGCTAATCATGTGGTAGCCCTGATTGGGAACCAATTGGGCGGGTTGATCTAACGCCCTAATTCTATCCTCAGAGGAGAATGCAGGTACAAGTAAAGGAAAAGAAAAGGTCGTTGACCGGGAGGGAAGCTAAGCTAAGCCTAAGCTCTTGAATGCTGGAATGAATTTATAATTGCTGTTATTTGATACTTTATTATGGACATGTAATAAAGTAGTTACTTGCGATGGTTTGCTTAGGATATTAACAATGGATGGTTGATTTATGTTATTTATTAATTGAGACTGGTACTGGCTATCTTTTCATATTATTTCCGCAGTTAATCTAGTTTATTCCGCATGTTGTGTTAGTTCCATGTGTGATTCATTATCATGGTCTAGTCCATGCACACATGGGTGGCCATTTAAGGTTCAGACTTGAGTAGTCTGAACTTAACTCGCGTCGCGATGCAGCCCACTCTCTTCCGATGTTTACTATGTAAAAAAAAAAAATTAGACTTGATTTTCTTGGAAAGGGCGGGGCGTTACAATACAGTCATCCAAACAAACATTTAATAACAAGTCCATGCAACTAGAGTCTCTCAAATTTAGAACATAAAGATGAACATATATGTCTAACTACTAGTACTCCTCAGGTGTTTGCTCAAGGGGCCCGCCCGGCCCATCCGCAATCGGGGTACCTGAAAGGTAAGAGCTATCTAGCCCAATGAAGGGATAAAAGATATCACGTATCAACAATATAACATGTATCGCATGTATGAAATGTAGTGGACATAATAATAGAAATAACGTCTCTGTACAAGAGTGCCCAAAATTACTACTAACCAATGGTCTCACTGACCAGTCCGAGACATCACCTCCATAACTTATAATAGCCCTCCAACAACTCTGGTCTCCCTAACAATACAAACGGGAGACCATACAATATACAACTGCCTCAACCGCCGGAATGCGACGTGGAAACCCGTATCTCTTATGGGGTTCTCGACCGACAGAGCATAACGGGGAAGCCAATCTCAAGGGCATGCAACTCAACTGCCTGAACGCAACGCGGAAACCCGCATCTCCTATGGGGGTCTCGACTGCCGGAGCTTAACGGGGAAGTCCTCCCAATACTCAAACCATCATATCATCATGAACATATACACATGTAAATAACTCCTCCATCTCAACACCCAAAGGCACATCGTTCGAGGTGGGTTACCTCCCATGCATGTACATGATATCAAGGTCATGTCTAACAATATAATTATGCCCTGATATAACTAATCAAGATCAACGACACATGCATCGTGTGTAGCGAGGACATATATCTCCATGCTCATCATGATTATGGTCACATGTTGTAATTAAACACATAATATTTTGTCAATAAACTTTCAAGCATCGTACTTAATATCCAACGTACATCTCATTCCCATCATAAATTCACTTACACCTTATGATTGAATGCAAACATATTATTTGCAATTTTCAAACATCTTGTCCAATATCCAACACATATTTTACTCATTATAAGTTCATTCACATGTAATAATTAAACAAACATGTTATCAACAAGTTTCCAAGTTCAAATAATCATCAATCCGATTACAATTCTCCTTTAATTGCATATAGTTGACATGAGTGCCCTGAACGAATCCCTTGACACATGTTTATTTCGACAGTTCCCTTACTGAGTGGCTTACTAAACGAAGGGTCTCATTCAAGTCACTAAATGTCCATGGTTAAAGGTTAAATAGATGTGAATGCATGCTAAAATAGTGATAAGTCCCCTCACAGTGTGTGTAGAGTCGAAAATCCGAAGTGAGCAAGTGGCTTGGTGGGTTGAAGGGAGTCCAACATGTTAAAAAAAAAGGAGGAACGAATGAGTAAAAAGGAAAAACGGGCTAAAAAAAGGCCGGATAGAAAATCATGCCTAAAACTGGGTCGGGCCCCAAATGGGCCAAAAGGGTTGGACAAACTGGAAATGGGCTGGATCAAATCTGGTTGGGCCGGGTCCAAGACTGGCTGGGCCAGATCAAGGACTTGACCCAATAGGACTCTAGATTGGGCCTGGGCCTAGACTGGGCCTACTAGAGTTGGGCAGGGCTAGACCAGGGACTGGGCCCGGGGCTGGGCCTGGACCAGGTTGGGCCAAAACCAACTGAGCCAGGTTCGGGCCCAGTAGTTGGGTCGGCACAAGAAAAACTGGAAAAACTGAAAAAATCAAGGAAATACATGGAAAATCGTGGAAAGCCAACGAAAAAAAAACGATGGGAAATCGAGGGAAGAAAAATTATGGAAAAAGGAAAGGGGGAAAACTAGAGAGAAGGAGGAGAGAGGGAGAAGAAGAGGGTACCTGATGGAAGGGCAGGAACGGAACAAAATCCTACAGCTGCGAGTGGAAAACTAATCCAACCGGCGTCGAGCTCGATCAACTGCAGTGGCTGCTTGGGCCGATCGAGAGGAAGGAAATGGGAGAAGGGAGAAACTGAGAGGGAGAGAGAGAGGTCGCGAAGAGAGGAAGGAGATGGGGAGGGATACTGCGGCTGCTGAAAGAGAGGGGGTCTCCTAGGGTTTTCAAAGGGAGAGAGACGAGATAGAAGAATGAATCGGGGAAAGAGAGGGTTGCAGCACTGTAGCAATTCGAAATATGTAGTTTAAGCGGGGTTAGGGTTTAGGGGGCTTAAGAGGAAAAAGGGTTATAGTTTCTAGTTTTTTTTTTTTGAAATAAATGAAATAATGAAATCAAAAGCCAGAACAAAATCTCGACTGTTGAACGTCGAGTGAGAAAATGTGTCATTTTCAACAATCCCTTATTTTTTTTTCTTTTCATTACAACTTATATGATAATTTACAAAATTAGCAAAACGTCCTTTGAATTTTCGAACTCGAAATCATGTAAACTTGGGCCCACCACAGCGCCCACACGCTCTTCACAGTTACCAAGGTCCTGAAGGCAACTCGGAGATTCGAAAATCTCTCAAAAAATCGAGAAACCTCAGAATGGGTCATTACATAAAATCCCATCCACCCAATTCCATTAAGATCCAATCCAAGCCTTTGATCCATCAACTTAAACCCAGATTTAATCCTAGCCATTCATCCAATGTAGTGACCCTGTCCCGAGTAGAGGGTTAAAGGTAAATGGATAGAATTAGGGTGTTTAGTTGATTAAGGTGTTGATGTGTGTGTCTGTTGTTTTAATTCTCCAAAAACTATTTTGAAAATACAAACGATGATTCTTGTTTCTATGGATTTTGGAGGACAAAAATTATCCTTGTTTCTTAATATTGATAAAAGTCAAATTTTATAGATTTTGGAAAAATCAAAAGAGTTCTAAGCTCGTACATTCTTCTCCTAATAAAATTAGGAGTTTTTAAAATCCCTAAGCCCTACACGTTTTTGGCCTTTGTCAATTGCTTTTTTTATTTTATTTTATTCCTTGCAAATAAAAAGGGGCCAACACGAATTTCTAAAGCCACCCCTAGATTTGTCTTGGCCGACTCGTCTAAGTCTCCATATAACATGCTCATATCCCTTCCCTTATGCACATACGTTGGACTCCATCTTTCTCTCCTCTCCAGAGCTTTGGGCAAAATCCCTTCTTCAAGGTATGTATTTTATTTCTTTTGCAATTCCTTCAAAATCCCCATGTTTTCTTTCTTATTCTTATTATTAGACCATAGTCTATTAGATTGGAGGATTAATTTGATGTCTAGAGGACCAATTTTAGATTCCCAAACTCGGATTAGAGAGAATTGGATTTTTGTGGAAAATTGTGAAACTCAGATTTGGGATCAGGTGTATGGTTTTTACCGCGTCTTCGCCAGAAAAACCATAACCTGAGTTTCCGAGCGTTTTTTTCTACAAAATCTGGTAGATCTACTAGCTGTTCGAATTTAAGAGTAAAATTTGATGATTTCATACCCCAAATTAGGGTTGCAATTCGGACCAATTTTCTGTCTAGATTTTCAGGACAGTTTTGTTGATATTCGTTCCATAAATCATAACTTGACCTCTGAGTCTCAAAACGATGAAAAATTTATATCTAAACTAATTAGAATGAGGAGATATGTCTCCAGGGAAAATATGAAGGTCCAATTAGATGATTTGATGGGTCAATTTCGGGTTATTATCAAAATACCTCGTTTAAGACTGCAAACTGTTTGGTAGTGTACATGTTTGGGTAAAACGACCATATATCAGGCTAGGAAAGTCCATTTGGGCAAAACGAGATATCGTTGTGATCGTAATTTAGAAACATATATGAAAGTCCCTTTGTTGGTGCTAGAACAATATGATTGACCCAAGAGGGGGGTGAATAGTTCAATCCCATTTTTAATGGCGTTTATAAATTTCTTAATTGATACGAGTGCAGCGAAACATTCATCAAGAGATTTGTTTAGTGTGATAATTTATTTAAGAAATCACACTAAGATTATGACCCTTTACATAAGTTTTGATTATCGATGCTTGTGCACAGTGTATGAAATAAGATAATTAATATGCAAAGTGATGTGTGTTAAGAAGAGTACTTAAATACTAAATACAAACACACAAAGATCAATCACCATAAGACCAATTTATAGTGGTTCTGTAACGCCACGTCCTGTTTCACTCGTTTTTCCTTTCCAAAAATCAGAGTCAATTTTTTTTTTTAATAAACGAAGAGTGATAGAGAGCGGGACGTCACGACGCGAGCTAAGTCTGAACTTCTAAAGTCCGACCCTTAATTGGCCAACCCAATGTGTGCATGGACTAAGTCCATGAAAACGGTTCACACATAACAATATTAACTTGCGGAATTAAAATCATAACATGCGGAAATATAATAGAACCAAGTTTTATTCCATTCAGATAGCAAAGTACGTCAAGCCTTTATTCATAATTCAAGTTAACTCAATTATCCAAATAAACATCCAACCACCTAATTTATTACATCCGAATTCTAGATACTCAAAATACAACCCATGAGTATTTTAAACAAATATAAATTAAAAGCATCCAAGCTCATATGCCTGGCCCGTTTCGCCCTCATCGTTCCCCTCATTTCTTGTATCATCCACTAGGGTAGAAGTAGGGCGTTAGAACAACGTGCCCAGTAGGTATTCCAAGTAAGGCTAACACATGGGTTAGTACCAAAAATCCAGATATAATATATATCAAAACCAGTTATAATAAATCATACCATACTTATAAAGCATCGTATCCAAAACAGTGTATGATAATAGAGATCCAATCATACCGATAAAAAACCAGAAACATTGCATGATAATAAAGATCATAATCATGCCGATTCAATGCCATGCCATGCTATCATATGCAATGAGACCCACCCATCACAAAATATCCTCTTGATGGAAAGCTCCTCATCAAGGTATCCCCCACGATTGTTTTACGGACGCCCCAACGGAGTGTGGATCTCCGGTTACATTTCATATATAATATCCTCTTGATGGAATTCTCCTCATCAAGGTAACCCCCCACGAGTGTTTTACGGATGCCCCGACGGAGTGTGGGTCCTCGGTTACCGTTCATCCCTCCCATGCCGTGCATGAGATGCAAATGTCCACATGCTATCTAATTATACAAATCATAGCATTTAAAAGCTCATATTTGAAACATATACAACACATGTTATTTTATCATATAAACATAGCATTTAAAACTCACATTTTGAAACATATCCTTTGCAATATAAATTCATCAAATCAAGATAAAAACAATGTATATAAACCCATGGTTTCAAAGAGGTGGAATCCTACCAAAGACCGCTAACGTGTCCTTGCGTTTTTCGTCCAGTAACCGCTCACGATCGTACACACCTTGTGAGGTCCTGTTACCTTATAATATAACAATCAATCAAAACCAAGTTCCATTTGATTTACAATATTTTAAATCCATAAACCAATCCCCATGGGGTTCGGCCATACACCATGGCCGAACCCATGGTCCCTTATTTTTTACCATAATTACATTTATGCCATTATTCCCTCTATGGTTAATCACCATCATATATTTATTCATGTTTAGATTCAAAACATAGATCCATAAACATCTAAGTCCAGCAAACCTTCCCCATGGGGTTCGGCCACACACCATGGCCGAACCCATGGTTCATTTATTCACCTATTTACCTTCCTGCCATTTCTTTTATCACCTTATATTTAGGTCCAAAATTGATCCATTACATACTTTCATGATTGGTTCATAATTCATAAAATAAAATCCCTCATCCTTGGTTTGGTAAACCATTCATTGAAATTATACAAAGGCCCACAATTGGCCCATTAACAAGTTAATGGGGTTTGGCCATACACCATGGCCGAACCCATGATCTTTCAATTTTAGGCGATATTTACAAAATTGTCATTACCTCCATTCATTTAAATCTACCATAACTAGACCCTATATAAATTCCTTAACCAATCAAGTCCATAAAAGAGACCTCATGGGGTTCGGCCATACACCATGGCCGAACCCATGATCCTCCATTTTGGCATGTATTTACAACTTTGTCATTGCCTTTAACAAATGTTTAGGTTCCACACATAGGTCCATAATATTACATACATGGATCCACCAATGATCCACAACCATAGAACCATAAATAAAACCTTATTCCTTTAATCATATTAGGTCCATTCAAGATTCATAAAAATTGGTTCATGGGGTTCGGCCTTATCCCATGGCCGAACCCATGATATTATGGTTCCATCCTCCTTCTAAATTTATTTAATAATAATGAATCCATAATTGAACTAAAGACTTGATTCATGGGGTTCGGCCAAACACCATGGCCGAACCCTATGATGTAAACTTTCCAATTATATTAATTTTCATACTTGGATCCATAAATCAAAGTTCTTTCCTTAATTAGAAACTTCCCCATTTAATCTCCACCTTCCATAATTAATCAATTAAAATACAATAACCATACCAATATACCTCCATGGGGTTCGGCCATACACCATGGCCGAACCCTATGGTTCAACCCTTTTTATTAAACTATTTAAACCCCTATGGATTCATTAACCAACTCCAATATAAATTCCTTAATAATTTAAATCCATAATTAAACCTTATGGGTTCGGCCATACACCATGGCCGAACCCATGATCTTCTAATTTGGCCTACATTTACAACTTTTCCATCCCTTAAACATAACCAATGCTTCTCCATTTTAACCCTTTAAAATCATAGACCTTTCCCATCATTTTCCATGTTCTAAGTACATGAACATAATTCCATAAATATTTATGGGGTTCGGCCATACTCCATGGCCGAACCCATGGTCTAGGATCTTCAACAAATTAAATCCATATGACCCATTAAATTGATTCATGATTCTTATCCATTTAATCCCTTCAAAAATCATATACCATTACCAATAATCTTCCATTAAAAATCACCAAAAACATCCATTTAAGATTAATCAATATTCTATCATGGGGTTCGGCCATGCACTATGGCCGAACCCTATGTTTCCTCCTTTTCCATTTAGAACACCATGATCATCTAATTTCCTTCCATGGTTTCCAACCCATAACCATGTCTTTCCATTAAATTAAATACCATAATCCTTCCCAATTCTCTTCCATGGGGTTCGGCCATACACCATGGCCGAACCCTATGGTTCCTTTCTTTCAATCAAAAACATCAACATACTAATCGGTTCCGCGACTCCTTCGGTTTTCCGTTGCTCCGATTGGTTCTTGCTCTTCCAATTCTTTTCTTCCTTGCCCTTCTCTCCTCCTAGATCTTTCTCACTTGCTGGCTACCCTTCTTTGTATGTGAATGCCGTGAGATATAGTTTGAGAGAGAGAGAGAGAGAGAAGATGCTTTGGAATAGAAATTACTCCAAGCTCTTGCCTTGTGCGCCTCTCTTTTATAAAAACTTCCACACGGCCAAACTTAATCCCATATTTAGAATGTGCTAAGATACAATTGTCGTGTGCCCTTTGTGCTTGTTGCTCCCTCTCTTTGAATGTAATGTGAATGTCATGTGCCTCTCTTTCTCTCCTTTTATTACTTCCAATTTGTCCCAATTTAGAAGATGGTGTGTGCCCCTTCTTGTTGCCTCTCTTGTATCTACCTTCCAATCGGTCCAATCTATATTTAGATAGTGCCATTCCCGTGCCATGCTTCCCTCTTTATAAAACCTCCACTTAATCCAAAATAGAAAGTGCCATGCGCCGCTCTCCCTTTCCTTATAAAATTCCACACGGTCTCAACTTAGAAATAGCAATTGGCTTGTATGTCTCTCACTTTGGAGAGTCCTCTGTATTTAGAACAAGCCAATGCGCCCCTTGTTGCCTCTTTATAAAACCTTCCATTTAATCCTATCGTAGAAGGTGCCATGCGCCCCTCTTGCCTCTTCTTTATAAAGCTTCCAATAGGTCCTAATTAGAAGGTGCCATGCGCCCCTTCTTAGTAATTCCCTTAGTATCCCTCTTAATCAAGGGAAAACCCCTTTTTACATGATCTTGTGCGCATAAACAAGGATTTGCATATCTCCCACACATCTAAGACATCTTCTATATTTATTTGGACATCTTCTTTAGATATTCTAGCATATCAATGTGGATATGAAAATCCTACATACATCGCATACATATATCCTTCCTTAGCTTACACTCCATGCGCATAACATGGATTAAATATCTCATGCGCATAATAATTAATCCAAATCCCTTATTTATATATATTGCATTTACTAATTAAATTCAGCCCCATTTTATTTTATTAAAACCCTTTCCATAATCCGTTGGGTCATAATTGGGCAAAGACCCAATACTTTACCCATATAAGATCCATATCTAAAAATTCACAAATTAACTGGGTAATTTCCGTAAAATTTTATAACTTGAAAATCCGGGGTGTTACAGGTTCGGTTAGCTAAACTATATCAACTGTTAGGACTCGTTCAACCTTGAACTATCCCCAAAATCCACTAACTGGGGACTTGCACCCTCACAATTAGAGTAGGAATTCCACCTCACTCAATCGGATGAGAATTTCACCCACCACTGTCAAATAAGAATTCCACCTATCTATTTTGCTGGGAATTCCACACACCACTATGCCGAAGACTCCGCTCTAGATTTTTTATAGTGGTTCTGGAACCAAGCTTCAACGTTCAGAACAAAGGTTTTAAAATAAAATTAAAACCAAGAAGCACCTGCCTTTGAAGATCTTTCTCCTGATGTGTGCCTCTTCAAGATCACCCAATGTGTGCTGGTGCCGACCCTCCTCCTTGTATCCGTCATAAGGCAATTACAATCCAGGGTGACAAGGAATCTGGTTTTACCAAAGGTTTCCTAGTTTATGTTATTTTCTCTTCTCCCTTGCAAACTCAATCAAAAGATTAATTGTTTATGACTTCTTTTCCCTTTTTTTTCTCACTTACAAACTCAATCAACTGATTGGTTGTTTATGATTTTATCTCCTTCCTCTCTCTCTCTCTCTCTCTCACAAACTCAATCCATATGATTTGTTGTATTTGATTCCCCAAGTATAAGCACGAGAGAGAGAGAGAGTGATCCTTCTATTGGCCCTTGTTTTAAGCCCACTGATAATGATGAGGGTCCAACTGATCCTGCCAAAGGATGCCAATTGGATGCATAAAGATTAGTTTATATAGATAAGGCAACCAATTGCAGCAATGGTAATGTACCGATAGTTAGGGAGTACAGACGGGTCGGTGACTGGAAATGTTACCGTTCAACAACCCGACCGTTGCACTCCCAATGATAATATTCTTTTTTGGTCGACATGTCGTTTTCGCTGATGGGTCGACAGTAAGGGCACTGATAGGTCGGTCCATACTAAATGCTCAATCTGGTGCAACACCATGCTGACAGAGTTTCATGTCCTAAACTTGCCATACCCAGAACGACGTGTCGCCCTTCATAGAGGGGCTCATTGTTGGCTACTCTTGATTGGTCTTGAACTACCGACATGTCTGTTTTCTCGAGAGCCGACATGAGTTTTAAGTCCAGAACTCAAAACATCTTTATCAACGAGTGGTTTGACCACGAGGGGTCGTTCAGTTTATCATCGAGGGCACGGTGCATATGAGACTCTCGATCAGAGGCTTTCCTAGAATGACAGTTCAATGATCTCGAACCTATGTCAATCTGGTCGACTAGTCTTTAATCACGATGGGTCGATCCTATCTCCATCAAGGGGTCGGTGAGAACGACTGGTCGAGCTGATAGTGAAACCAAATACATATTTCCAAGTTGGGTTCCAATTCACTGTCTAGCTTCCTCTCTAGGCTTTTTATGATTTAACCATTTGTTTTACTAAGCCTAGGGATAGTCCTATCTAAGGTGTGGGTACCACCTAAATTCATCTATGACCATATTACCTGTTTTGCGATTGACATAACAACGAGCTTCAATCCGATGGAGCGTGATCTTCATTCTTCATCACATTGGAACTTCAAGCTTCTAGCAACTGCTTCTTTCAGACTCATGGAATTGACAAACTTAGGGACTTGGCCAAGTCGAGGCACTAACACTATTTAATGGTAGACGATGATAATTAATTGTTGTATGTGCTATTTCCAGAAAATTCTGTAAGATGATCTAATTCTTCCAAACAAGGATTTTCCTGTAAAAGTACGTAAAAAAAAATTTGGAAAACATAGATTTTTCATTCCTATTTGCTGGACTAGAACACCTATGATATCAGGAGATGAACTATTTTAATATAAAATAATAAATAATGGATTCTCAAGTGGTTTTGAAAATTTAGGCGAATGATTAGAATATATTTTTATTGGTTTTGTTATTACTATTATTTTAGCGAACGTTGGTTCTTGATCCCTAAGAGAACTTCAAGATTTTAGTTTGTGCACTTCACGAACTTCTTGGTGAGGGAAAACAATAAGTTACTTTCTTGTGCATGATAGTCTATATTTTGTTTAGGTAATTGAGCAATGGAAAAATATTGCATTATGTAATGTGTTTGGGAATATAACATTGGACCTATGAAATGGATTGGGTATAATATGTTGGAATAGTGGCATAATCTGGTGCTTACTCACAGTAATGTAAGGGGATTGGCTAAGTGTTCTAATGGCCGTGAGGAGGCTCAGTCTGCCCGGATGGTTGGAGATTAGCCGCTGACATTTTTGAAAGGTCCAATAATTATATTCGACTTGGATGGATGTGTTCTAATTGTTTCAGATTGTTTGTGGAGAATAGAGATTTGTTTATGTTATTGAATTGCTATCACAATAATGATATGATGTGATTTGTTATTACACATGTGTGATATTATTGAGATGAATGTTGATATCTTGGAATATGTATATGATACTTAGAATAATTTGAGATCGTATATCACTGTTTAGAGAATGTGGATAATGTTTAGATTCATGGCATGATGATACGATTCATAAAATCTAGAATGATGATAGAGATAATGCATGGTAGACATGGCATTCAGCATGGCATCTTCATATTCATGGGATGGGTAGGAGGTGTTGGCCTTGATCTTTCATGATGACCACGACGGTGGTAGTTTGAGGCTTCGTTTTTAGTGAGAAGTACAACGCATGTGGTAGGTTTGGTTTGTTAGGCCATGAGAGATCACGAAGACTGTTATTTGGCGGGTGGTTGTGTTGTGTCGGCCCCATTGTATATGGGAAGCACCACGTTGTGGTAGATTGTAGGCCTCGCTTAGGTGTGAAGACCACCAAATACAGTGGGTAGTGTTGTGGATGGATGATGCACTAAGCATGTGCATTGAGCATTTTTACATTGCATGGCATAACGCATGGACATTAAACGCATATTTATTTAATTATAATTTGATATCATATTTGTTGTGGAGAATAATGGAGATATTTTGTTGGATATGTGTTATTGCACTCTTTCACTGCGCTTGGAGCTCACACCCCTTACATTGGAGGTAACCTTCTAGATTTAGGTTGGGAGGAGAATGCCAATAGTTAAAAGCTGCTATTGATGAATGTTTTGGTGTTTAGCATGGGGTTGAATTATGTGGTCGAACTTAATTATTTGGTATTGTTTAGGTTTGCGAGACTTGATTAGTTGATATGAATAATTTGACAACTTTGAGATTTGTTAGATCGTTTTATTTTATTTTATGGATGGGTTGTGAGCAAATATGTGAGATTAGATTTGACATTGATGATAGATGTTATTCATTTTATTTTGTGGATGACATTAGAATTTATGTAATGCGTTAAGATTGGGCATGAAAGATTTGATGGCTTTGTTTATTTTATATATATATATATATATATTTATATATTTATACTTATCTCCCTCCAGCCACAAATCTGTGATGTAAGACCCGTTAGTTTTGTTATTGTATTAGATCATGCCCTGTTTAGGTTGTAGAAGGAGCAGGGTGTGACAACCAATCCCAAGTCCTATAAACACCCCATTACCCCATAGCCAAAATATGAAGACTTAGAGCTCAAGAGGACCAAAGGCTGAAGAGAAAAGGCAAGGAGACAAAGACACCACTCCAATTTTACAAGTGAGGGTTGTAAATTTTTATTTATTTTGTCTATTCTTGTACTTAATTTTATGAATGCATGTACTTGAATTCTTCCATTAAATTAATAAGAGACGTTCCTTTTAGAATTATGAAAAGTCTGATTATTTAGATTCCTTTTCAATGCCCATTAAGTTTAATTTAAAATTTGTATATTTTATTTAATTAATGGTTAGAACTTAGGTTGTAAGTGTTGAATCTCAAATCTAAACATTAATTAGAGAAAAGGTTATGAATTTTTAATTAAATAGGCATGAATTGATTTTTGAATTCTAAACGTTGAATTTCAGATCTAGGTTTCTTATTTATTTATTTATTTTGGACGATGAGAGAAGAACTCCATAACCACCTTTAAATTATGCATTTATTTATTCTTTCATTTATTTTATTTGTCAATTTATTTCCTGTCTTTAGTTACATTAGTCACTCTGTATGTATGTTGTATAAAAGATTTTCAATTTATGTTTTTCTTTTATTTCTTGTATGTTCATTCTTTCATTCTTTAATTCATGTATCAAATCAATCTTTCTCCAAAAGATTCTTTAACTAGGATTGTAAATATAATTTTCTAATCTTGAACTTTGCAATTTTAATTAAAAATGAGACTACATATTTATGATTCATCGATTTAAAAATATAATGGATTAATTTGATGAGATTCACAAGTTAAATTAAAATGGTGTTCACTTGGTTTTACAAATAAAATATTTTTTCTTTATTTTCTTTCAAATCTAAGTTTAATTCATTTTTCTCAAGATTTCTTCATTTTAAAAGTACTAATTTAATTTATAACATATATTTTGTGATTTCCTGTGGGTTCGACATCGCACTCATATGCTATACTATCAATTGGTTCGTACGCTTGCGAGATTATCTGGTCGGCCTGATTGACATTGGTTCTGCAGCTTCAAACTGCCATTCTAGATATGTCTCTGACCGAGAGTCTCGTATGCACCGACCCTCGGTAATGAACTTGAACAACCTCTCATGGTCAATGACTCGTCGGTATAAAACTTATAAGTTCTGGATTGGGAACATACAAGGGCTCTCGATAAAACAGATATCTCGTTATATCACGATCGATCGAGAGTAACAGGATAGACCCCTCGTCCAAAGGCGACATGTCGTTTTGGGTAGCATGTTTCCTAAGTGGAAACTACTGTCAGGCATGCTTTGCACCAGAACGAGCCTTTCGTATGGACCGACCCATCAGCACCATGACTGTCGACCCATCAGAGACACTGACATGTCGACCGGGAAGTAATTATGCTGTGGGGGTGCATTTAATGCGCAACTGTCGGGTGGCACCGACTTGTCGGTCCTAGACAGTCAATATGACCGTTAAAACTCCTCTATAAATATGAGTGTTGGGTGATCGTTTTACTATCTTCCTTGAGCTTAAAAGAGTTAAACACTCTAAGGAATGATCAACACTTTTGAGAGAATGATCATAAACAACCAGTCTTTGGATTGTTTTTGCAAGTGAGAAAGAGAGGAAAAGAGAACGATCATAAACAAACAATCTTCGGATTGAGTATGCAAGTGAGAGAGTTATAAACTAGAAAAGCTTTGGTTAAGCGAAGTTTCCTTATCGCCCACAAGGTTGTGATTGCTACATGATGACTCCAAGAAGGAGCGTCGACACAACTTGGGTGGGATCTTAAAGAAGCACACATTAGTGCGAAAGAGCTTTAAACAGGTGTTTCTTGGTTTTTAATTTTCTTTTTTAAAAACCCGTAACCCAAAAGTGGATTAAGAAAAGGTACTCCGGAACCACTATAAAAAATTCTAGATTGTCATCTCTGGCACAGAGGTGGTTGGAATTCACAGCCAATTGAGTGAGGTGGAATTCCTACTCTAATTGTGAGGGTGTGAGTCCCCACATAATGAATTTGGGATAGTTCAAGGTTGAGCGAGTCCTACCTGTGGATGTAGGTTGGCGAACCGAACCACTATATATTTTGTGTCCTTGTGTTTGTAGGGTTAGAGCAATTTCTTGTGTTGATTGTTTAAATTTATTTACTAACACACACACACACACACACACTCTTGATTGTTGTTTCCGCTGCATTTAAATTGATTAATCAAGTAAATTCAAAAAGGACCAACGAAATTGGATTGACCTATTCAACACCTCCCCCCCGTAGGGTCAATCAGGTTGTTCTAGAACCCTCAGTAAGGAGGACTTTCAATTGATATCAGAGCCTAGTACTCGTTACAAGGATTTAATCATCCGAGTAGGTCCAGAACTAGAACACCATTGAGACAGTCACGCAATATCCAAACCTCCCTATTTCGATGGAACAAATTATGCCTTGTGGTAGGCCAAGATGAGAAGTTTATTTGCTTCCATTGACTCGTCGGTTTGGGATATTGTAAAGACTGGATGGCAAGAACCCATTGAAGATAAAATGGTAGCATCCACCACAACCGTGTTTTTAACACCCAAACCATTTTCCTCTTGGAGCCTCACTGAGAAAGTTGCTTAGACAACTGATGGTAAAGCCATGAATGCCCTGAATTATGCAGTCTCTAACACTGAATATAGGCGAATCATGACATGTAAGACTGCAAAGGATGCATAGGAAGTCCTTGAGAGAACCCATGAAGGAACCTCAATAGTTAAGAAGTCAAAACTTCAGATCCTCCAAAATCAGTTTGACACTGTTAAGATGAAGAACGATGAAATCTTCATAGATTTCTATTCCAAGGTTAGCGACATTGTTAATCAAATGTACGCTTTAGGGAAAAGGGCCCGAGGACAAGGTATGCACCAAAATTGTCCAGAATCTTGCAGAAAGATTCATGCCCAAAGTTGTGGCTATGTAGGACAACAAAGATGTGTCCTTAATGAACATTGATGATTTGGTTGGTTCATTGCAAACCTATGAACTACACTTTGAACAAACAAAGGATAAATCAATTGCCTTGAAATCTTCCCTAAAACAAACAAAAACTAAAGAAAAAATAATAATTTCAGAAGATGAACTCTCAAGTGATGAAATGGCAATGTTTGCCAAAATGTTTTATAAAAACTTCGTAAAAAGAAATAACTTGATAAGAATGGGTAAAGGAGAACCAAGTAAAAAATACCCAAGAAGGCAAGAGGAGTTCACAGGGAAAGGGAGAGAAAGAGAGGATGTCTAGGAACAGACCTGCTTCAATTGTGGAGGAAGAGGACACTACATGAGTGAGTATCATTCGGACAAAATAAAGAAGGCTATGAATGTCGGTGTGACCGCTGTTGAAACTTCTGAATCAAAAAATGATTTAGATGATGAGACTCAACGGAAGGTTGATGTATCAAAAGGTCTCATAGCCTCGATCATTGATGATCACAAGAATCTCACAATTGAAATAGAGGATGAGAGTGAAGATGATGAGAATCTTTAAGCTTCCTATATTGCCTTGTTCCTGGAGAGTGAGAGGCTGACTAAAAAACTCAATAAGGTTAAAAATGAAAACCTTAAGCTCTCCAATCAAGTGTAAGAATTGAAAAATGAAAAATCTCTTCTAGTCTCTTAATTTCTCAAATGCTAAAAACACTAAGCTCGAGGAAGATGTTAAAAGACTATCTTTGGAAGTAAAAGATTTAAAACTTCATAAGGAAAAATTCCAAGATAAGTTTACCCAAGGAGATGATAGCATTGTACAGAGCATGCAGTCGGCCATGGGAACAGATCTACTGACTAGCACAGCATTCCATCCACTGATTGATGGACAATCAGAGAGGACAATACCAACATTGGAGGATATACTGAGAGCATGTATGCTAGATTTCAAGGGTGGATGGGAGGATCACTTGCCGCTGGTAGAGTTCTCATACAACAACAGTTACCAGGCAAGCCTCTAGGTGGCTCCATTCGAGGCTTTATATGGTAGACCATGTAGATCACCCGTGTGCTGGACATAGGCCGATGAGCTTGCATTGATTGGACCCGAGTTAGTTGCAGAGACTACAACGCAGATACAGTTAATACGGCAACACCTACTTGTTGTACAGAGTCGTCAGAAGAGCTACGCTGACAAGATGAGGAGGTTCCTTGAATTTGAGGTGGACGACTTAGTGTTCTTGAAAGTCTCGCCACGAAAGGGGCACATGAGATTTGGAAAGAAGGGGAAATTGTCACCTAGATATGTGGGGCCGTTTCCAATCCTGAAGAGGGTGGGGGAGGTAGCTTACCAATTGGCGCTTCCTCCACAGTTATCATCTTTGCACGATGTATTCCATATATCTATGTTGAGGAAGTACAATCATGATCCCTCACATGTACTGAATGTACAAGACATAGAGGTGCAAAGCGACGTGACATACGTCGAAAAGCCTGTTAGAGTGGTGGAGACATAATTAAGGGTATTACGAAACCGAGCGATTCAGTTCGTCAAGGTGGTGTGGGATCAACATGGCAATGAGGAAGCCACTTGGGAACTTGAATCGGAAATGAGAACAGCTCACCCTGAGCTATTTATGTAATTTGTTTGAAACCCTACTTCACTCGATTTTCGGGACGAAAATTATAAAAAGAGGGTTGTATTGTAACACCCCGGATTTTCATGTTATAAATATTTATGGAAATTGCCAATTTAATTTGTGAATTAACGGATATGAACCTTAGATGGGTAAGGTGATGGGTCAATTGCCTAATTAAGACCCAACGGATGGTGGATACGGTGCAATTGAATTTAATGGGTGATATTTACTTAAGTGGGTCAAAATTGTTAATTGAGTCAAAATGCCCAATTGGGGGTCGAGATTGACTTGGTTGACCACCAAGTGAGTTCAAGCTTACTTAATTGGGGCTGAATTAAGTTGGAAATGGAGTTATATAATTGAGTTGATTTTAAGTGAGTTAAGTGAGTTAAGTTTAAAAGAATTAAAAATAATTGAGTTATGGTGAGTTGGATGGGAAGTTAATGGGACCTTCATCTTACGTGAGTGGAGTGGGAAGATGAAGGGTTTTTGTTGTTTCAAAAACCAACTCAAGGCTACACGTTGGAATGGTGGGAGTTTCATCTTATGGGATGAAACTCCAAATGAAGCTTTAATGAGGGAGGTGAGGTGTTTTGTTGTTTCAAAAACCAACTCAAGGCTACACGTTGGAATGGTGGGAGTTTCATCTCATGGGATGAAACTCTAAAGGAAGCTTTAATGAGGGAGGTGAGGTGTTTTGTTGTTTCAAAAACCAACTCAAGGCTACACGTTGGAAACATGGGAGTTTCATCTCATGGGATGAAACTCCAAATAAATCATTAATGAGGTGGTAAAAGGTTTTGGAGGTTACACAAAGGCTTACACGTTGGAGGGATGGGGCCAAGGGTCAAACGGTGGAATGTTTCATCTCATGGATGAAACCTCCAAATGAAACATTAAGGAGGGAGGTCAAGGGGCCTGGGAGTTACAAAGGGGTGTCACCAAAGGACACCACCTTGGCCGAATTTCATTAAACAAGAAAAGACTAAGGGGTTGCATCTTAGACTCTCTCTCTCTCAAGCTCTCACTCTTCTATTTACAAAAAAAAAAAATAGACTCTGATTTTCGGCATAGTGAAAAGGGTGAGGTGTTACAGTTGGTATCAGAACGAAAACGGGAAGGTTGAATCTTTCGAAGTAAGATTAAGACGGTTTCATTTCTCACTGACAGATAAGAATCCCAACTGACCGACTCTTCAGAGTCCGGTGCACGGGGGCCGGATTAATTTACTTCGTTAGACTCAGACTAAAACATTCAATCTGAGAACAACAAGGAATGATAGTAAAGGAAGTACAATCACAATAATTGGGTTTATCAAACATAGCAAATTAGGACATATTTCCCGATATCCCCAAATTGAGAAAACGAATATTTGATACTTATGACGTTCCCCAAAAACAAAGAAATACAAAGAGTGCTTATTTGGTAATTTCCCCCATAATGTGGGAATACAACTTTACGAAGGAGCTAAGTGAATAATGTTTTCAATGACTTAGGAAAAATGCCTCTGAAGAGAAAGACCCAACAAAACCAAAAAAGAGATGAAAAAGAGGTTCAAAAATCTCAACACGAGGAGGTAGGACATATAACCAGGCAGGACGAGCGCCTAACCCTACAGGATCTGGACGGTTGTTTACTTTAGCTCCTCCAGCAGCAGTGGATCACTCCGTGATTCAAGGTATGGCAGTAGTCAGTAGTTCCTATGCCTTTGTATTATTTGATTCTGGAGCATCCCACTCCTTCATATTTGCTGCATTCATATCCGCTACTGGTACATTAGTACAAAAACTGTTCACATCACACACCATTGTATCCCCCGTCGGAGACACGTCATTGGGGCTTATATGCACAACAGTGAACAATGAACTTGCTGGATACAAATTTGAGTTCAACTACCTGGTACTCGATATGACTGAGTACGATATTATCTTCGGCATGGACTGGTTGACTAGCGTTCAAGCCAACATCGATTGCCATCTTCACATGGTGAAATTTTGGTCACCCGAGGGGAAGCAATATGTGGTACATGATGACAAGTACAACATCCTATGAGAAGAAGACTGCATGAAGGGTTGAATCACCTGGTATTGAACAGTATCAGAATAAACAAGGCACCAGTGGCTGAACTTCTGGCAATAGTGAAAGACTACACGGATGTATTCCCGACAGAACTCCCTAGCTTGCCACCCATGAGGGAGATTAATTTTGAGATCAAACTATACCCTGGCACTGCTCCAGTGTCATTACCACATTACCGGATGGCACCAGCAGAGATGTCCGAGTTAAAGAAGCAGATTGATGAACTACTCAGAATGGGATGCATCCAGAACAGTACATCGTCTTGGGGAGATCCAGTATTGTTTGTGAAGAAGAAGGACGGTACACTCCGGATGTGTGTGGATTACCGAAAACTGAAGCAGCTGACTGTCAGGAACAAGTATCCTCTACCCAGGATCGATGATCTATTCAATCAACTTAGAGGTTCCAGCCACTTCTCTAAGATTGATCTGATGTCCGGCTACCATCAAATCAGGGTTAAGGAGGAGGACATAGAGAAGACAGCCTTCAGAACACGGTATGGACTATATGAGTTTGTAGTCATGCCGTTTGGACTCACCAATGCACCGGCTGTGTTCATGGATTTAATGAACAGGATCTTTCGTCCTTACTTGGACCAGTTTGTCATTGTATTTATTGATGACATCCTGATCTATTCCAAAAGTCAGGAGGAACATGCTGAGCACCTACGGATAGTCCTGGATACCCTGAGGAAGAACCAGCTATATGCCATGTAACACCCTGGATTTCCAAGTTATTAATATATATATATATATATATATATATATGTGAATTATTAAATATGGACCTTAGATGGGTAAAGTGTTGGGTCATTGCCCAATTAAGACCTAACGGATTGTGGAAATGGTTTCAATAGAAATAAATGTGTAAGGTGCATTTAATTGGATCAATGTTGCTATGTGGGTCAAAATGCCCAATTGGGACCCAATGGGTCATGGTTAACTTGGTTGACCACCAAGTGAGTTCAATTTAAATTAAATGGGGTTGAATTAAAATAGTAATGCAATATATATATATAAATAAGGGATTTGGATTAATTGTCATGAGGATAAAGGACATTGGAAGATTGCATGCGCATGAAAGGTATTGATGGAAAGATTTTAGGAGTTGAAACATGGAATAGATATGCAATCCACGTTGATATGCTTAAGATGGTCTTTTCCTTGGTTAAGAGTGAAATTAGGAGATTGCCAAATAAAGAAGTTGCTTGGCCGTGTGTGACATTGCATATCCAAGATATGCGCATGTGCTAGAGTATCTCTAAAAAGGGTTATTTCCCTTGATTAAGAACGGCACAAGGCAATTGCTAATTTGAAGGGATCTTGGCATCTTCTAATTATAGATAGGACTGATTGGAAGGTTGATAAAAGAGAGGCAACAAGGGGCACAAGGCACCTTCTAAAGATGGAACTGATTGGGAGTTTTTATAAAAGAAAGACGACGGTCGCACGACATATAAAGGTAGTGCATACAGACATTGCATACAAAGAAAGGCAGCAGCATAAACAACAAGGGCGCACAGCATATCAAGAGAAGGAGAGGGCAGCCAGTAAGTGTGAAAGATCAAGGAGGAGAGGAGGCTAAAGAAGGAGAAGATTGGAAGAGCAAGAACAAGTGAAGGAAAACCGGAGGAGTCGCGGAACCGGTAAGTAGTTTGACAATTTTGTTTAAGATAAGGAACCATAGGGTTCGGCCATGGTGTATGGCCGAACCCTATGGAGGAAGATTAAGGGATGGATGTTGAGGTTTAATGGAAAGAAGGAACCATAGGGCTCGGCCATGAAAGAACATTGTTTATTTTATGGGTTTTTGAGGGATGAAAACCATGGAATATTATGATGTTTTCATTGGATTTAAAAGAGGAAGTAATGAACCATAGGGTTCGGCCATGTTGTATGGCCGAACCCCATGGAAAGGAAATTTGTAACGCCCCGTCCCGCTACGGGCACATTATCTCCGAAACATCTCAGGACATCAAAAAAGGGCGGATATCGGGCATTCTTTTTTTTGAACCGGAGTTAACTACTTCCCACTCAACGACCAATAAAACAAGATCCATCATAATGATAGCATAACAAACAATTGTTGATTGTTCAAATACAGTTATAATATTATTCCAAGCATTCAATACATTAAGAAGTCTATAGAAACGAGGATCTCTCAACTCAAGCAAAAACACAATTATGAAATGTCTAATTACCGCTACTCCTCCCCGAGTATCTCCTCATGGGGCCCACCTGGCTCCTCCGTAAAATAGAGTACCTGAAAGGTAAGGGGGTGAGCTAACCAGCTCAATGAAGAGATAATGCTTATCACAGGTTAGTAGCATAAAATAAATCACATGCACGAATGAAAGAATATCAATTTAACAAAGGTGCTCAAGTGCACGATGTCCAACCACATCGCTGACTAATGATCCACCGACAGGTTTTGAGACATCATCTCGGTAGCCCACATCAGGCCCTCCAACAAACTCCCATCTCCTTACCACAGACAAGGGTGAGCTAACCAAATCAGTGAAGAAGTAATGCATATCACCTGTCAGCAACATATATATCATATGCATGAACGTACGAATATCTTAATAGAATGAATGTCTCCGTACATGAATGCATCACTATACTACTAACCAATTGGTCCCTCTAACCAATCTGAGGCGTCACCTCCATAACTCACAATGGTCCTCCAACCACTCCAGTCTCCCTACCAATCCAACCAGGAGACTATGACATACACAACCACCTCAACCGCCGGACTGCAACGGGGAAACCCGCATCCTCTATGGGGGTCTCAACCGCCGGAACATAACGGGGAAGCCAATCTCAAGGGGCAAGCACCTCGACAGCTGGAATGCAATGGGGAAACCCGCATCTCCTATCGGGGTCTCGACCGCCCGAGCGTAATGGGGAAGTCCTCCCAAGAACCAAACTCATATCATCATAAACATATACACATGTAAACAATCCCTCCACTCAATAACCAATGATACATTGTCCGTCGTGGGTTACCTCCCATGCATGCACATCGTATCATGGTCAAGTCTAATAACGTAATCATGTTCTGGTATAATTAATTAAGATCAGTGACACATGCATCGTGTATAACAAGAGCATATAACAGGTTATCTAAACATATACATCCATGCTCATCATTATCATGCTCATATGTTATAAATACTCACACAACATTTTATCAATAAACTTTCAAGCATATGCTCAAAACCCAACGTACATCTCATTCCCATCATAAACTCACATACATATTACGATTGAACACAAACATATCATCAATAATTTTTGAACATTATGTCCATTACCCAACGCATATATCACTCTCATCATAAATTCAATCACATGTAATGATTAACAAACAGTATGTTACCCGCAAGTTTCCAAGTTCAAAAATTATCCATCCAATTACAACTTTTCCATTAATCGCATATAGTCGACATGAGTGCACCCGAACGGGTACCTTGCCACATGTTCATTTCAACCATCCCCTTACCAAGTCTTTGATAAATGAAGGGTCCCATTCAAGTCACTAAATGTTTAAGGTCAAAGGTTAAATAGATGCGAATGTATGCTAAAACAGTAATAAGTTCCCTCACTGTGTGTGTGGAGTCAAAAGTCTGAAGCGAAAAATGGTTTGATAGGTTGAAGGAGCTTAATCTGTTGAAACAAGGAAGAACAAATAAGTGAATAAGGCAAAACGGGCAAAAAAAAAAGAATCCGGACTAAAAAAGGGCCTAAAAAAGTTCTGGGCCCAAAACGGGCCGAAATGGGCCAGGCCCGAACTCGGGTCGGGCCCAAGGGTTGGGTCTACCAGAACAGGGCCGGGCCAAGGCTGGTTGGGCTGGAACTGGGCCAAGTCCAAGCCAGACTGCTGGCCGAACCTGGGCCAAGACTGATTGGGCTGGGTCGGGTACAACCCAAGCCCAAGGATTTGGGTTAACTCAGAGGTTTAATTGAGCTGACTCTGGATAGGCCGAGTCAATCCAGTTACCTTAACGAGTTTAGAAGGGAGGAAAAGACTGAAAAAATCCAGGAAAAGTCCAAGAAATCGAGGAAAGCAAGGGAAAAAAACAGAGAAAGCCGATGGAAGAAACAAGGAAAACCAAGGAAAAAAAATCGGGAAGAAAAACAAAGGGGAAATAAGGGGATGAAAAACCGGGGAAGAGGAAGAAGAAGAAATACCTTGAATCCGACAGGGACAACGGAGTTCGGCCACACCGGCGGCGGGAGAGGAACGGAAAGTTTAGAGAAGAGAGATCTGAAGAGGAAAGGGATGAAGATGAGAGGGAAGAATAAAAGAAGGGAAGAAGGGCCGAGAGAGAGGGTTTACGGGCACTGTAGCAGTTGCGGCTATAGTGCCGCACAAAGGAAGAGGGGTTTAAGGGTTAGGGTTTGGGGAAATAGGGTTTAGAGTTTGTCCTTTGTTTTTAAAAAACATAAAAAAAAATTAAATTAAATACCAAGGTTTTAAAATAATTTCTTTTCAAAAGAAAAAGAAGTACAATGAAACTAAAAACCCAAAAAATCTCGAGTGCCAAACGTCGAGTGAGAAAATGTGTGATTTTCAAAATCTTTTATTTTTATTTTTCATGACAATGTATATAATATTTACGAAATTACCAAAATATCCGTCAAGCTTCCGAGCTCGAAATCAAGCAATCTAGGGCCTACGAAGGAGCCCACACACTCCCCACTGCCACCAAGACACGAAAAACAACCTGAAGATCCACAAAACTCTCTAAGACCCAAAGAAATGTGGGGTCGGGTCATTACAACACTACCCCCTTTAAGGAAATTCGTCCTCAAATTTCAAACTGAACTCATACTTCTAGGTTAAAACAAGACTGGGAACTGTTTTCACACCCTTTCGTCATTCTCTCAAGGAGAAGACTCTCAGCCTCTGTGTTACTCAACAACTAAAATCATGCAAATGACCTTGCCACCAAGCCTCTGATCTCTTGAATCCTCAATCCGTATCGGTACTTCCTCATACGGTCAGTATGACTCTTTTGCCCGCTCTAGGCAATCAACAACCTCTGCCTTGTAATGGCCCGGAATTTGTAAATCAATATATAGGTGGATATTATTATTTAATGATGGAAATTGGGAAAATTTGATGGAATAAATGGTAAATGGACCAAAATTTGGACAAAGGCCCAAGTATGGCCCAATGAACCATGGATTGGATTTAATTCATTTAAATGATCAATTGGGCCAAGGATGGTCAAATTGGGCCCAATACCCACTTGGGGACCCAATGGTTCAAGATGGTGTAAGCCCTAAGGTATATGGATAGGGCTGAGTGTGATTGGGCCATGGGCCCAATGGTGATCCAACTAGTTGGAATGGACTTAATGAAATTTGAATCACCTAAGTTGGTGATGGAATAACCTAGGTGACATGGCCAAATGGGACGCACCTCCACCTCACCAAGTGAGGTGGCGTGTGGACCAAGAATTGGTGGGGCCGGCCACCATGGTTGACTTGGTCAACCATGGGTGGATTTCATGGAAGAAATTTAATGGAATTAAATTAAATGGGAATTAAATCAACCTAAGTAATGATCCAATTAACTAATTAATTAATCTAATTAAGTGGTGGTCAAATGGTCAATGGAAGACCAAAACCAACCCTTTCTAAACACCAAACACGTTGGCTAGGGTGGTAGTTATCCCAACCACCACCTTAAAGTATGAAAAATATCCCATGGGTTGGTGGGAGGAATTAATGTGGGTATATCTTAAACAACCAAGAGATGAGATGACTTTTCATCTCATTCTCTCCATTCCAACGAGTTCTTTCACTCTCTCCCTCTTTTCATCTTTCTCATTAACATCCCACACCCAAGGAGAAGGAAAGGAAGAAAACCAAGAGAAAGTAGAAGAAAAGTTTGGAAGAAAAGAGAGGAGAAAGGTGTAAGCTTGGCCATCACTCCAAGATCAAGCCATAGAATTTTATTTCTCATCTCCATCCTCTCCTCTCCCTCTCTCAAATATAACCCTACCATGGCCAAACCCAAGCTTGGGGGTTTTCACCATTGATTAAGCATTTTAGCCAACCAACAAAGGAGAATGAGAAGAAAGAAGTTTAAGGAAGCTGACGGGAGTAACGAAAGTCGGAGGAGGCATCGGATCGTAAGTATTTTCTAAACAAGAGATCAATTTTTTCTTAGGGTTTAAGAGGTTTAGAAATGGGTCCATTTCTTGGATTTAAGGTGGCCAAAAATATCATGGCCTTGGATTTAAAATCCATACAAAAGATGAAATGAAAAATGGACAAAGTGGATAAATTAGGGTTAAGAAAAAAAATAAATGGATTAAGGATATTGTGTAGTTAAATTGATTAAGCAATGGATATATGTAAATATTTTGGAAGTGAGGATTGGTGAAGAAATCAAAGGTCATAGGGTTCGGCCATGTAGTATGGCCGAACCCCATGGTAAATAATTGAGGAAATTTTAATGGGGTGTTAGGGTTAAAATTTTGGAGGATGAATTATGGTTTTAGGGTTTAATGATTAAATGTTGGTAAATTGTTTTAAAGGGATGGTAAATGAAGAAATGCATGGGAGAAGTGAATGATGTTGATGGCCTTAACAATGGTAGATGATGGAGTATTTTATTAGGGTTTATAAGAATGGAAGCATGGAGAATAATTTAGGGTTGTAAGTGATAAATGATTAAATATAGTAATTTTGAAAGGATTTTAAATAAGGAAATGTTGGTTAGCTTAAAGGGTTTTTAAGGATCAAGAACATGCAAGGGTGTTGATGGTTTAAAAGTTTTAAATGGGTGATGTTAAGGAAATTTTTTTAAGGGTTGTAAGTGAGGGAATCCATAGAGAAAGGTTAATAGTCATTCATGGTCTTAAATATTACAAATGAATGATGAACAATGAACCATGGGTTCGGCCATGGTGTAGGCCGAACCCTATGGTAATGTATTGGTGGTTTTAATGGGTATAAATTATGAAAATAATGGGGGAATATTGACGATTTTGATGGATTAAAAAATGTAACCAATGATGATAAAAAATGATGATTTAAATGTGTAATGGAATCCCCTCATGGAGGGACCTTGTATGGGTCAAAAATGTTGTAAAAGACTCAAGAAAAAATAAGGGAAAGACATCATAGGTTCGGCCATGATGTATGGCCGAATCCATGACCCATTTATAAGTCATTTGGGCGCTAAGGTTAAGTCCATGCATATGTCTAGATGATTGGGAATTTGATAAAATATGGGGTTTTGTGTGGGTTTAAATGAATAAGGATTAGTTTAAGTAAAGGGCTAATTTTTTATGAGCATATGACATGGTTAATGGGTCATTAACGGGTCTAAGTTAGGAATCATTAAATGAACTTAAAAGGTTAAAAACATGGACTAATTATTAATGTATAATAAGGTACTGGACGTCGCAAGCAGTGCGCGTATTGGTGACCGGATTATTTGACGAAAACGGAAAAGGACGCTAGTCGGTATTCGGTAGGATTCCTACCTTTTTGTAAGCCGTTGATTAGTTGTTATGTGATGGTTCTTGACTTATTTTTGGTAATTATATTATATGGTTTATGATGGGTCTTAATGGTTATGATTTATATACATGTCATATTGAAAGGCTATAAATTCTATATTAATGCTATGATTTATATATATAACATAGCATTATGTATTTACATCTCATGCATGGCATGGGCAGAAAAAAATAAATAAACCGGAGTCCATGCTCTGTCGGGGCGACCGAGAAGCAAGCATGGGGACACCTTGACGAGGCCTTACCCTCAAGGGGGATACATTGTGATTGGTTATATCTTGACGAGGTTTTTCCGTCAAGGGGAATATGGCATCATGATAGTAAGGATGATGGGTGGGACACCTGACATAATGCACCCATGGCATGACATTCATCTTATAGTTTTCCTTATATGATTTCATATATGTTGGTTATTACTAATCCATGTGCTAGCCCTATTCGGAGTCCTACTGGGCGTGTTGTCTAACGCCCTACTTCTACCCTAGCTGATGATAAAGGAGACGACGGAGTAGAAGGATGAGACGGAAGCCAGGCTCAAGAGATTGGGAAAGCGGGCTAGATATCTTGTTTAAGTTTTATTTTGAAAATGTATATTTGAATAGTTTAGATTGTTGGAATGTAATAAATTTAGTGTACTTGCTATGTTTTAGATTTTATTATGAACATTGTGAATCAAGGGTATTTTAGTAATTAGTTGAATGTGATCTTCCCTGCTATCTAAAAACTAGTAGGATAGTCTCTATTTTAATGTTCCGCTTTAGGTTATATTCTGCAAGCTTACGTCTACGTTTGAACCGTTCTCGTGGACTTCGTTCCACGCGCACGTAGGGTTGGCCAGTTAAGGGCCGGGCTTAGAAGCTCGGACTTAACTCACTTCGTGACGTCCGCACCCTTTGTAACTTTTAATATTTAAAAAAAAAAAATAGACTCTGATTTTTGGGTGAAAAGGGCGGGCGTTACATGCCTGATCAATTTTACTTGCTCAGTAGTCTCCCTAACCATCCCTGGTCCTGACATCATTGCATCACTGGTCTTGTTCTACAAAAAGGGCGATTTGCACGACCTGCCATACAAGGCCTTATACGGAGTCACCTTAAAATAGAGTAGTATTTTTTATAGTAAACGAATTCAACTAAATGCAAGTAATTCCTTCAGTTACCGCCGAGATCCAAAGTATAAGTTTGGGGCATATCCTCTAAGATCCGAAAGTTCCGCTCCGACTAACCATCTATCTGCAAGGAAAATTTGTACTGAAATTAACGGTGCGCCTAATCCTTTTTATAGGATCTGCTTGAACCGAGAAACAGATCTCAGGTCCCAGTTTGAAATAATTGACTTAGGTACACCATGTTGTCTGACTACTTCTGTCAAATACAGTCGACTCAAAGTCTCAAAAGGATATGTCGGTCTTCCAACCAATAAAACGAACCGACTAGCCAATCCATCCACTATGGCCCATTCTGCATTCTGCTCTCAAGGAAAATTCGACGAACAAGTTGCCAAAATCCATAGTAATGTGATCCCACCTCCACTCGGGGGGTCAGAATAAAAATGTAAACCACTTGAGGTCTCAGATGCTCTATCTTGTCCTGTTGGAAAGTCAAACATCGGGTACAAACACAGCCACTGCTCACAGAATCTCCCAATGTAATAAGCTCTCAAACTCGATTATAATTCTTCAGCCGGACAACCATGATGCAAGGTCTGGATGCTCTATATCCTCCGATTAGACGACAAAGCTCCTCTTGCCATGCGACTCAAGGCGTCTGCAACTACATTTGCCTTATCTGGGTGATAATACAACACAAAGTCATGGTCACCAAGGTACTCCATCCACCATCTCTAACTCATGTTCAGTCTCCTTCTGTGTGGACAAATACTTGAGACTATGGGGATCTGAGGAAAAAAATCTTGAACCCTTAACTATACAAATAATGTTTCAAAACCTTGAGTGCAAAAACTACAACCGCTAACTCCAAATCATGAGTAGGATAATTCTATTTATTGGTCTTAAGTTATCTTGAACCATAAGCCACCACTCATTCTTTTCATTTTCTTTTTCTGTACACAGCCCAAACCATCACCGGAAGGATGACTGACAAACTTCGTCCCAAAAGAACTGCACATCTTTGCACGTCAACCTTGTCATGGGTACGGCAATCTTAGAGAAAATCTTGGATAAACCGCCGATAGTAAACTGCAAGATCCAGAAAGTTGAGGATCTCAGTCACATTCCACGGTCGCTCCGACTAAGAAAACCCCAACCTTAGTCGGGTCCATGGTCACACCTTCTGCAGACACCACGTACCCCAAAAATTGAACCTCTGGCGATTAAAAATCCACACTTGTTGCACTTCGTACGAAGCTTGTGATCCCTCAAGTCATGTAGTAAAGTTCTCATATGTTGCTCATGATCCTCCTCAGATGCTTAATACATCAAGATGTCGTCGATGAATAGCACTATAAATCGATCCAAGTACGGCCTGAAAAAAAAACTTGTTCGTTAGGGCCATGAATGTCACCGTGGCATTAGCCACCCCAAATGACATTTCCACAAACTCAAAGAGCCCAGCCCCAGTACAGAAGGCAGTCTTCTTAATGTCACACTCCTGCACCCTCACCAGATGGTATCCTGAACGAAAGTATATTTTGGTGAAGCACTCGGATCCTCTAAACTGGTCAAACAAATCATTAATCATTGTCAATGGATACTTGTTCTTCATTGTAACCATGTTCAACTGCCGATAGTCTATCCAAAGTGTCAAAAAGCCATCTCTACCCTCAGCAAACAATGCCGGTGCACCCCAAGATGAAGTGTTAGGCCGAATGAAGCCAAGGGTTTCTAACTCTCTGAGCTGTTTCTCCAAGTCCAAAGTCTCTGCCAGTAATCAAACCACAAACTCGTAGAATCATCCCCCTCTTGGTCAACAAGGCCGGTGCGCTCCAAGGGGGGCGCCAGGTCAATTGTAGCCAAAAGACTACAACTCCCCGAGCTAACTATTCAGTTCCAAAACCCCTGCTGGCACCACCCGATAACGAGTAATCGAAATAGGCGCTGCACAAAGGGAGCAGATCCATAACAAAACCTACCTCAAAACGTGGCGACCATCCAAAGAGCTTCTCCAGAAGGACATCCGAAAACCCTCGGACCACGCGAGGCATATCAACATCCGCTAACCCCGAACTCTCCTTCAACTCAAACTAGCCACCAAGCTGCACGACTCCTCCATTCTCAGACCGTAAGTTGTAAGC
Source organism: Chimonanthus praecox (assembly GCA_022113865.1). NCBI lineage: Eukaryota > Viridiplantae > Streptophyta > Magnoliopsida > Laurales > Calycanthaceae > Chimonanthus > Chimonanthus praecox. The sequence continues at coordinate 35,462,665 of CM039090.1, forward strand.
TGATCGACAATGCACCCACCACGAAGAACTGACTCGTCACCCGCCTATAGCAATAGTTCAAGGCAACCTGAAGGGAGGACGACCAATCCATCCTAAGATGATGTCGAACTCTGACATCGCCAGAACTCGTAAACCGACCTCCACTACTAACTCCAATGGTCAAGAAGCACGATCAAGTCCACAACCAACGAAACTCAAGGCAGAAACAGAGGGGGAACACTTGAAATGGGCAATACACCGATCAAGAGCTAAGGGACACTCATGTGCCCTGTTTAAGGCGCTGAGCTCCCAACTCACTCATACATCGAAATTTGACCATACGCTGGTCCCACATGAGTCTCAACGGTCAACCCTATCAATTTAACCTATAAAAGCTCTTAACAAAACCACAACTAGTTATAGCCCTAACACTAGACCCACAGGAATCCTAAAGCCAGAGATACAACCACTGGCTCGGTCCCGAGGCACTCCCCGCAGTCCTAAGCTCAAAATGGGCCTAACTGACAACCCAATCGCACCAAGCACTCATGGAATTCCATTGTCTGTCTACAGAGTTAACCGACCAGACTCACTCGGTAGAAGTCCATAAATTTCCAATGAATCTATCTCTATTCCAAACAGTTACAAGCGAGGCCCACAAACGGTGCCCTCGCTCTCTAAACACGAGCCCTCCAGGGGCACAGGGGGGTAGACCCACAACACGGCCTCTACTCAACGCTAGACCCTCGAGCAATCTCACCTCAATCACAGTCTAAAGCCCCCGTGACTCCATCGCGGTACTCAAGCCACTCTAAAAATACCACTGACACGCCTATAAGTTGAGGACCTCCCCAAAAATATGGGTCCCACCGAGTAACACTTCTAATTACCGTAGGGAGTATGACCAAACTGATTCAGAACATAGAGATTCGCGTCCCACAATTCCTGTGACTACGTCACTCTGCACCACACACTCAAACAAGCGATCAACCTTGCCATTGATTAACCGGCGAATCAAACACCGATCAATCTTAAATCAAAAGACAATCCACCACTAGATACAACTCAAGCGAACTAACTAGAGGATAACGCATTAAGCATACCACACGAACTTAGGGTGTCTAAGCACTACCCTAGAACCCGATTCAATCTACCCTATCACAAAGGGGATGAACCTAATATCCAATTATCATCACATCTATCTTGTCTCATGCACAGTCCAAGAGTTGAACCATGCTCTGATACCAACTGTAACGCCCCGTCCCGCTACGGGCACGTTATCTCCGAAACATCTTAGGACATCACAAAAGGACGGATATCGGGCAATTTTTTTTTTTGAAACGGAGTTAACTGCTTCCTGCTCAACGACCAATAAAACAAGATCCATCATAATGATAGCATAACAAACAATTGTTGATTGTTCAAATACAGTTATAATATTATTCCAACCATTCAATACATTAAGAAGTCTATAGAAACAGGATCTCTCAACTCAAGCAAAAACACAATTATGAAATGTCTAATTACCGCTACTCCTCCCCGAGTATCTCCTCATGGGGCCCACCTGGCCCCTCCGTAAAATAGAGTACCTGAAAGGTAAGGGGGTGAGCTAACCAACTCAATGAAGAGATAATGCTTATCACAGGTTAGTAGCATAAAATAAATCACATGCACGAATGAAAGAATATCAATTTAGCAAAGGTGCTCAAGTGCACGATGTCCAACCACATCGCGGACGAATGATCCACCGACAAGTTTCAAGACATCATCTCGGAAGCCCACATCAGGCCCTCGAACAAACTCCCATCTCCTTACCATAGAGAAGGGTGAGCTAACCAAATCAGTGAAGAAGTAATGCATATCACCTGTCAGCAATATATATATCATATGCATGAACGTACGAATATCTTAATAGAATGAATGTCTCACTACATGAGTGCATCACTATACTACTAACCAATTGGTCCCTCTGACCAATCTGAGGCGTCACCTCCATAACTCACAATGGTCCTCCAACCACTCCAGTCTCCCTACCAATCCAACCAGGAGACTATGACATACACAACCACCTCAACCGCCGGAATGCAACGGGGAAACCCGCATCCTCTATGGGGGTCTCAACAGCCGGAACATAACGGGGAAGCCAATCTCAAGGGGCAAGCACCTCGACCGCCGAAACGCAATGGGGAAACCCGCATCTCCTATCGGGGTCTCGGCCGCCCGAGCGTAATGGGGAAGTCCTCCCAAGAACCAAACTCATATCATCATAAACATATACAATGTAAACAACCCCTCCACTCAATGACCAATGATACATTGTCCGTCGTGGGTTACCTCCCATGCATGCACATCGTATCATGGTCAAGTCAATAATGCAATCACGTTCTGGTATAATTAATCAAGATCAGTGACACATGCATCGTGTATAACAAAAGCATATAACAGGTTATCTAAACATATACATCCATCCTCATCATTATCATGTTCATATGTTATAAAAAATCACACAACATTTTATTAATAAACTTTCACATATGCTCAAAACCCAACGTACATCTCATTCCCATCATAAATTCACATACACATTACGATAGAACACAAACATATCATCAACAGTTTTTGAACATTATGTCCATTACCCAACGCATATATCACTCTCATCATAAATTCAATCACATATAATGATTAAACAAACAGTATGTTACCCGCAAGTTTCCAAGTTCAAAAATTATCCATCCAATTACAATTTTTCCATTAATCGCATATAGTCGACATGAGTGCACCCGAACGGGTCCCTTGCCACATGTTCATTTCAACCATTCCCTTACCGAGTGGCTTGATAAATGAAGGGCCCCATTCAAGTCACTACATGTTCAAGGTCAAAGGTTAAATAGATGCGAATGTATGCTAAAACAGTAATAAGTTCCCTCACAGTTTGTGTGGAGTCGAAAGTCCGAAGCGAAAAACGGCTTGATAGGTTGAAGGAGCTTAATCTGTTGAAACAAGGAAGAACAAATAAGTGAATAAGGCAAAATGGGCAAAAAAAAGAATCTGGACTAAAAAAAGTTCTGGGCACAAAACGGGCCCAACTGGGCCAGGCCTGAACACGGGTCGGGCCCAAGGGCTGGGCCTACTAGAACAGGGCCGGGCCAAGGCTGGTTGGGTTGGGACTGGGCCAAGTACAAGCCAGACTGCTGGCTGAACCTGGGCCAAGACTGATTGGGATGGGTCGGGTACAACCCAAGCCCAAGGATTTGGGTTAACTCAGAGGTTTAACTGAGCTGACTCAGGATCGGCCGAGTCAACCCAGTTACCTAAATGAGTTTTGAAGGGAGGAAAAGAATGAAAAAATCCGGGAAAAGTCCAAGAAATCGAGGAAAGCAAGGGAAAAAACAGAGAAAGCCAATGGAAGAAACAAAGTAAACCAAGGAAAAAAAATCGGGAAGAAAAACAAAGGGGAAAGAAGGGGATGACAAATCGGGGAAGAGGAATAAGAAGAAATACCTTGAATCAAACAGGGATGACGGAGTTCGGCCACACCGGCAACGGGAGAGGAACGGGAAAGGTTAGAGAAGAGAGATCTAAAGAGGGAAGGGATGAAGATGAGAGGGAAGAACAAAATAAGGGAAGAAGGAGCAGAGAGGGAGGATTTACAGGCACTGTTGCAGTTGCGGCTACAGTGCCGCACAAAGGAAAGGGGTTTAAGGGTTAGGGTTTGGGCAAATAGGGTTTAGAGTTTTAGTCCTTTTTTTTAAAAAAAAAAAATTAAATTAAATTAAATACAAGGTTTTAAAATAATTTCTTTTCAAAAGAAGAAGAAGTACAATGAAACCAAAAACCTGAAAAATCTCGAGTGCCAAACGTCGAGTGAGAAAATGTGTGATTTTCAAAATCTTTTATTTTTTATTTTTCATGACAATGTACATAATATTTACGAAATTACCAAAATGTCCTTCGAGCTTCCGAGCTCGAAATCAAGCAATCTAGGGCCTACCACGGAGCCCACACACTCCCCACTGCCACCAAAACACGAAAAACAACGTGAAGATCCACAAAACTCTCTAAGACCCAAAGAAATGTCGGGTCGGGTCATTACAAAAATAATGAATTATAATGGATTTAAAGGATGGAAAATTTATAGATGTATGTTGATGAGATTATAAGGGTTTAAAATGGATAAGAATCATGGATCATGGGTTCGGCCATGGTGTATGGCCGAACCCCATGGAAAAATATAGATGGACTTAATATGGTGATTGATTAAATGGAAGATCAAGGATTAATGATTTTATGAACCATAGGGTTCCGGCCATGGTGTATGACCGAACCCCATGGAAGATGATGTTTTTAATGATGGATTTTTGGATAAAAAAGGAAGGAACCTTGATTTATGGATTCAAGGATGATACTTGTTATAATTGGAAAGTTAGACATCATAGGGTTCGGCCATGGTGTTTGGCCGAACCCCATGAACCAATATTATGGATCAAATAATTAAATCAATGGAGGATTAATTGGAGGATGCAAATATATGCTTATGGATTATGTTATTGGATTATGGGCTTTTGTTTATGTTGGTGGAACCTAAACATAAGTTGATGGAGGTAATGGCAATATTGTAATATCGCCTAAAAATGAAAGATCATGGGTTCGGCCATGGTGTATGACCGAACCCCATGAACTTGTTAATGGGCCATTTTTGGGTCTTTGTATAATTTAAATGAATGGTTTACCAAACCAAGGGATGAAGGGAATGATTAGGGTTTTATTTTATGAATTATGAATCAATCATGAATTTATGTAATGGATCAATTCTGGACCTAAACATGAGGTGATGGAACCATTGGCAAAGTTGTAAATAGGTGAAAATGATGGACATAGGGTTCGGCCATGGTGTATGGCCGAACCCCATGAACTATTTGATGGACCATGTGTTGGAATATTTTAAGGGACACTTAGAGTGGTTATGCATGTTTAAGGAAATGAGGGATTTAATTATATATAGACATATGTTCATGGTTTATGTTATTGGTTATGGATAGGTATAATGGCAATGTTGTAAATAAGTAAATTAATGGACCATGGGTTCGGCCATGGTGTATGGCCGAGCCCCATGGGGAAGGTTTGACGGACTTAGGGTTATGTATGTTGGATTAAATAAAATGGACAGCCATAGATTAAGCAATGGCATGGATGTAATAAAGGATGAAAGTGATGGATCATGGGTTCGGCCATCCATGAGGAATGATTTATGGACTTAAACATAATAGGAAATCAAATGGAACATGGTTTTAATTGATTGATGTATTATAAGGTAACGGGACCTCACAAGGTGTGTACGATCATGAGCGGTTATCGGACGAAAGCGCAAGGACACGTTAGTGGTCTTTGGTAGGAATCCACCTCTTTGAAACCATGAGTTTATGTACAATGTTTTTATCTTATTTGATGAATTTATGTTAAAAAAGGATATGTTTCAAATGTGAATTTTAATGCTATGTTTATTATATAAAATAGTACGTGATTCATTAGCATCTCATGCATGGCATGGGGTGAAGGATATGTAACCGGAGGGGCCACACTCCGTCGGGGCGTCCGAAGAACCTATGTGGGATAACTTGATGTTCTTTTCCATCAAGAAGAAATCGGAGGGGCCACACTCCGTCGGGGCTTTCGAAAGACCTATGTGGGGGTACTTATATGTACATGTGATGGGTGGGACTCATTGCATTTGACATCATGACATGGCATGGTTTATATGGTTTTTGGACATTATGATATTATTATGCATGCTTTGTACTAACCATGTGTTAGCCCTAATTGGAATACCTAGTGGGCGCGTTGTTCTAACGCCCTACTTCTACCCTAGTGGATGATACAGGAAACGAGGGGAACGATGAACGCGAAAAGGGACAAGCATAGGAGCTTGGATGCTTCTATTTTATATTTTGATTAAATTACTTATGAACTTGTAATTGAGTAACTAGACTTCGGACATGTAATAGTTAAATAATTTGCTATGGTTGGATGTTTATTGGATAATTATGTTATGTTAATTATGATTAAGGACTTGATGTACTTGGTAGCTAAAATAGAATAGAACTAGGTTCTATTATAATTCCGCAGTTATGATTTTAATTCTGCATGTCTATATTGTTATGTGTGAACCATTTTCATGGACTTAGTCCATGCACACATAGGGTTGGCCAGTTAAGGGTCGGACTTTAGAAGTTCGGACTTAGCTCGCGTCGTGACGTCTCGCTCTTGCTCACTCTGTTATTTAAAAAAAAAAAGGTAGACTCTGATTTACGAAAAGTGTAAAGTGAAAAAGGACGGGGCGTTACGTGCCAATACCAGCAAGTGTGAATTCTGGCTACCTAAGATTAACTTCTTGGGGCATGTTATATCAGCAGAAGGTATAGCCGTGGACCCGGCTAAGGTGGCGGCAGTAAGTGAATGGAAAGCACCAAGGAATGTAACCGAGATCCGCAGCTTCTGGGATTGGCTGGTTACTACGGGAAGTTTATCATGGACTTCTCCAACATTGCATCTCCACTGACCCAACTCACTCAGAAAGGAGTCAAATATGAGTGGTCAGAAGTGTGCAACTGGAGATTTGAGGCGCTGAAGAACAGACCTACAACTGCTCCTATCCTAATTTTGCCAAAAAGAGGTAAAGGTTATGAGGTACAATGCGATGCTTCAGGAGAGGGACTGGGGTGTTCTCTCAGTCAAAGTCAGTGTGTGGTGGCATACGGTTCATTAAAGGTATAATCGTTGAGGTGTGTATGCCATGTGGAGGCATACAAGACCATGGTTGGTCAAAGGAGAGGTGGTGGTTCCATCTCATGCGAACGACTAACCACCAAAAGGAAACCACAAGCCCAAAATCGTTGGAAGGGTGGTGTATGCCATGTGGAGGTATGCAAGATTATGATTGGTCAAAGGAGAGGTGGTGGTTCCATCTCATGCAAACCACTAACCACCAAAAGGAAACCACAAGCCCAAAACCATTGGAAGGGTGGTGTGTGCCATGTGGAGGCATGCAAGACCATGGTTGTTCAAAGGAGAGGTGGTGTTTCCATTCATGCAAACCACTAACCACCAAAAGGAAACCACAAGCCCAAAACCGTTGGAAGGGTGGTGTGTGCCATGTGGAGGCATGCAAGGCCATGGTTGGTCAAAGGGAGAGGTGGTGGTTCCATCTCATGCAAACCACTAAACACCAAATGGACACCACAAGCCCAAAACTGTTGGAAGGGTGGTGTGTGCCATGTGGAGGCATGCAAGATCAATGGATTGGTCAAAAGAGAGGTGGTGGTTCCATCTCATGCAAACCACTAGCCACCAAAAGGAAACCACAAGCCAAAACCGTTGGATGAGGGTGGTATGTGCACGTGGAGGGCATGCACTCCCTTGTTTGGTCAAAGGACTCATGGGGAAGACTCCACATTGATGAGGGTGGAGTCTAAACCAAGGAAACCCTAGACAAGATGGAAAGAAAGTTTTCCATCTATTCACTCTCTCTCTCTCTCCCTCCCACTCAAGGCCGACCCTCACAAGACAAAGAAACACTTAGAGTATTTTCCATCTCAAGCTCTTCTCCCTCTCCAAAATCCTAAGGAAACATAGAAAAGGTTCTCACAAAGAAACCCTAGGGCCGACCTCTCTCACAAAGAATAAGGAAAAAGACTTAGAGTTCCCTTCTCTCCTCCTCTCCCTCTCTCAAACCTTCACCAAGGCCGAACCATCTCCTTGGGTCTTTCATCTCAAGACCTCTCAAGTACTACACTTTGGCCGAACCACTCTTAGGGTTTTTTATCTTAATCAAGCTCACTCTTGGCCAAAGATCAAGAAGAAGAAAGGAAGACGGAAGGAGAAAACTGGAGGAGCAAGATGAAGCGAAAGAAAACGGAGGAGTCGCGGAATCGGTAAGTATCGCTTGACAATATTTTATTAATTTGAAATAGGCTATGGAAACCATGGGATTCCATTTTGGATTGGAGAGTTGGCCAAAATATTATAGGCCATGGATTTAAAATCCATCCAAGAAATGAGATAGAAAATGGACAACCCTAATGGGTAAGATAGGTTATGTAAATGATGGATTACTAAGGACACTATATATATATGGCTTAAGCATGAAAAAGATGGTCAAGGAACATGATGGCCGAACCCTAATATTGTTATGCAAAAGGACCCCATGCATGTTCAAGGTAAGGGATGGATTATGATCAAAGATCATGGGTTGGCCTTGCATGGCCAAACCCTAGATTGTTATGCATGGACCATTGAGGACTAAAAAGGGATTGGATGAGATTCGGCCATGGTGTATGGCCGAACCCCATCAAGTGATCTAACCATTGGTATTTGATGGATAAGAGAAAAATAATGAACCATAGGGTTCGGCCATGTTGTATGGCTGAACCCCATGGAAGGATGTTGGTAATTGTTAATGGATTTTTAAGGATGAAAATGATGGAAGAGTATTAATGATGTTAAATGGTCTCAAGTGTTGTAAATGGTGAAGAACCATGGACCATGGGTTCGGCCATGGTGTATGGCCGAACCCCATGGAGAAACATTGAGGTATTTACATGTATTTAGACCATGAAAATGATGGAGGAATGTTGGTAATTTTAATGGGTTTTAAATATTGTAGATGATGATTTAAAATGATGGAACTACACCCCCCCCCAATGGAGGGACTTTGGTCATGGTCCTAATGGTTGTAAATGATTCAAAGGGAGGATGGAAATGAACATCATGGGTTCGGCCATACAATATGGCCGAACCCCATGAACCATGTTGATGGATCATTTGTGGATCCATGCATGTAATGTTTAGCTATGGATCTATGTTTTGGACCTAAGACATGTGTAAAATAAGCTAAGTGATTAGCTATGGAAAGAATAATGGCGAAGATGTAAATATGGTGAGACATGAAGGACCATGGGTTCGGCCATGGTGTATGGCCGAACCCCATGGAGAATGTCTTATGGACTTAGGGTTTTCATTAATGTAAATGATTAACTAATGGAATGATGTTGGACCCACTTGGTTTAAAATAAAAGACTATGGTTGTAAATGGAAAGGACATAGGACGATGTAGGGATGGTTGGAAATCAAAGGGATCATTGGTTTGATTTATTTATATGTAATAAGGTAATGGGATTTCACAAGCGGTGTACGATCGGCTTGACACGATCGGCGATCGATTTTGGACGGAAGCACAAAGACTCTGTATTTGGACGTTGGTAGGATTCCTACCTCATTGAAAACCATGGAATATGTATATGTGATGTTTTTACTTGAATTATTTTGGTATCAAATGATATGTCTTAATGATGTGATTTTAATGCTATGATGTTTATTATTATTACATAGCATGTTGCACTTGCACCTCATGCATGGCATGTGAGGGATCAAATGAGAGGAGTCCACGCTCCATTCGGATTTTCGATAAAGCAACCGTGGGGTGGAATCCATACTAATTCCAAGGGATGTATGATTGAATTGTAACTGGAGCTCACGCTCCGTCGGGGCGTCCTTAAGGCATTTGTGGGGATACCTTGATGTGCATTATCCATCAAGAGGGATACTATGTTTGAAATGAAACTGGAGTCCAAACTCCATCGGGGCGTCCGTAAGGCATTCGTGGGAATACCTTGATATGGATTATCCATCAAGAGGGACACTATGTGATTGTGATACCTTGATGAGGATTTTCCATCAAGAGGGATACTATATGATTATGATACCTTGATGAGGGTTTTCCATCAAGAGGGATACTATGTGAATGTGATACCTTGATGAGGATTTTCCATCAAATTGTGATACCTTGATGAGGATTTTTCATCAAGAGGGATACTATGTGATTGTGATATGGATGATGGGTGGGACTCATGGCATATGACACCTATGGCATGGCATTGACTTGCATGGTTTTGATATTATTTATATCTATGTGTTTTGTTATACTAATCCATGTGTTGACCCTATTCGGAGTACTTACTAGGCGTGTTGTCTAACGCCCTACTTCTACCTTAGATGATGACACAGGAAATGGACGAAGCGAAGGACGCGATCGGAGCCAAGCTTAGGAGCTTAGATGAGCTAGATTTATTTATTTAAATTTTATTGATGGAAATGTAATTTGAGTAATAAGCTTGTTGGGACTGTAATAACTTAGACTACTTGCTAAGGTTTGGACTTTTATTTTGGACATTTTAATTTAAGGTAATCATTGTTAAGTGATGTACTTCCTTGCTATTTAATAATTGGTAGGATAGACTCTATTATAATTCCGCATTAAGTTTATTTCCACAAGCTTAACATTATCGCGTGTGAACTGTTCTCGTGGACTTGGTCCACGTACATTTGTCGTTGGCCAGTTAAGGGCCGGCATTTGGAAGCTCGGACTTAGCTCGAGTCGTAACGTCCCGCTCTCTCTTACTCTTTTATTTCAAAAAAAAAAATAAACTTTGATTTGCGACGAGAGAAAGAGGGCGGGGCGTTGCACTTACATTCTTCCAGTTAAACTTAGCCATCTGGAGAAGGAAAATTATATAAAAAACTTCACTTTTAAAAAATCAGTCGGTTACCCGTCCGCAGCCCATCCTGCAGACGATAGAAACCCTTTGCGGATGGTAGAAACCATTCCCGCGGACTGCAGAAATCTGTCCTACAGACAGTGAACCCGTCCGCAGACAGCACCATACTCAAGTCTATTACCCATCCGCGGACGATCAAAACCCGTCCCGCGGACGGTGATACCCGTCCGCAGGCAGTGCACAACTGCGGTCCTCTACCCGCTGTCGGCTACCCGCTAATAGTCCACACCTGTTACCAGTCCGCAGACAGCGCACAACTGCGTTTCTCTACCCACTGTCCGCTATCCGCGGACAGTCCACACCCGTTACCTGTCATGCTGACGGTCCACACCCGTCCGCGGATGATAAAAACCCTTCCCGCGGACGGTAGACACCTGTCCCATAGAGAGTGTAACCCGTCCTTCATACATATCACCCGTCAGCAGGTAGTACGATATTATGTTTGTTACCCGTCCGCGGACTCTCGAAACCCATCGCACGGACGGTAGAAACCGGTCCTACAGCCATCCAACCCGTCCGCAGACAATATACACTTCCTGACTGTTACCCGTCCGCGGACGGTAAAAACCTGTCCCGCGGACTGCAGAACCCATTCTCGGACTGTGATACTCGTCTGCAGGCAGTGTAACCCTTGGTTGTTTGCTATCACCCTTATTCATTTTAAACATGTATTAAGTCCTTGATTGTTTGATGTTTTGGCTCGGCCCTTCTTCATAAAGTTCATCCGTAAATCATGTACAAACATAGTCCTCATCATCACAAACCATTTTTACAACTTGTCTTACCCGCCAAACAAGGTTAGGGTCTTTTCCTTTCTTTGCAAACGCTTAACCATTTTCTTGGATGGATTTTTCAGTTCATGGCCTTAGCATAATTTCTTTGTCAACTTTTCAATCAAATATGGAACCCCATGGTTTCGGCCATTCCATAGCCGAAACCATGGTTCCCTTAGTTCTCTTAAATTTAATACCATGAAATATAAACCTTACCTTCTTTCCGCGTCTCCTTCGTTTCTTTAGGTCTGATCTTTACTCCTCAGTCATTCTCCTTCCTTGTTCCTGCACCGATTTCTCCAAGGGTAAGCCGAAAATGGGAGAGAGAGGGATTGGAGAAGATGCCAATCTCTTTGAATGCAAGAGATGGATTTCGGCCACAAGTGTGGAGTGTCCCTTGAGGTGACATCTTTTATGTGAAAGACCAAACTTTTTCTTAGTGCTCTAGGTGTAGCAATGGAGAGGAAGAGAGATAGAGAAGAGAAGAAAAATCTCTAAGTTTCTTAGAGGTGCAATCAACCAAGGAGTGGAGGTTGAGAGAGGGAGAGAGATGGAAAATATCTTGTTTCAAAGAGAGGGAATCGGCCAAAGGGGTGGAGTATACCCCTTAGTAATCAACCCTTCATCCTCCTAACCACCCTCCTTAATGTTTGTATCCAACCAACGAGTCTCTTGGCCAAACCAAGAAACCTCCTTGGTTCCCAATGTGTCCCCTTGGGTGTCCATCCCATGAGATGGAAACCCTCCCTCTCCCACCTAACTCACTTAAATGGGAGACTCCTCAATTACCCTTTCAACTCAACTCAATTTTAATGAACTCATTCTCCAACTCATCTTAATTGAACTCATTCTCCAACTCAAGCACTTGAACTCAACATTAATACAGTCTTAACTCAACTCATGTGAATTCACTTTCCAACTCAAGCCACTCAACATATTTGAACTCACCCATGGTTGACCAAGTCAACCATGGTTAGCCGACCATGCATGTTGCATTAAATCACTTGCCACCTCACTTGATGAGGTGGATTTGGGTCCCACTTGCCATGTCACTCACATGGCACCTCATACACATGTCACCTCACTTGATGAGGTGGATCCCATGCCTTGGATCCTAATTGGGTATTTGACCCAATCAAATTAATCTTTTACCCATTTACTTTCAAAGTCTTATAGCTTCTATTAATTTCTCCCTCATTTTGTCATTCAATTGACAAAGGTTTAGTAGGCAGACATTGAGTTCAAGTGCTCACCCAAGCTTCTTGAATTTAGTGTTTCCATGAGTTTTTCTTCCAACTCAAGTAATTCTTCCCTACAGGCTAATGCATATCATGCATTACTGTTTTGCTCCTTCCTCCCCTTTAAGATTTGTCTTGTCTTAAAGGTGTTGTCAAAATGGGGTTAAGCTATCTTTCCTAGATTCTTTTTTTGGAGTCTTCTCCTTGATTCTCTAAGCTATCTTTTTTAGCTTTTTCGACCCGGCTCCCCCATAAACTTACTTAGCTAGCTCTAAGTTCATTTTTCATCAAGCTTCTTTTTAAGCTTGCAACAACCTTCCTTCTTACTCTGTCACGACCAGTGACAAATGCTTATCAGCACATATTTTGTGCTCCCCTATACTCCAAGGATGTGTGTAGCATTACAGTCCGATCCTTATCTCCCTAACATGGCAATACAAAGCCAACTCATTCAAACCTGCATGTTAGTCTATTTAACAAAGATCATGTTAAGCATAAACAAGAGATATAAGGCATTCAAATACAACAATACACAAACACAAAAAACAAAACCATACATTTCATTGATAAAAAAAATGTGCATTAAGTACATATGGCTTGATAAGAGGGTATCATGGATGCTTAGACAAAATATCAAAAGTATAGTTTTTCAAAAACAATGAAGAACTATCCTAAGCAGGACAATCCTGAGGAGGTGCTGGAGGAGTAGGGGATGGAGAAGATGGAATTCTGTCAGAGAGGGAGGTAGCAGAGACTAGATCCTGGACAGTCAACCTCATACTATCCAGATTTCTTTCAAGGTAGTCTATTCTTCTTTCAAGTATGAAGACCCTCATGTCCAAATTGACATTTTCTTGAGAAGGATATTCGTATTCTTCTTCTTCATCAGAGTCTCTACAAAAATCCTCAGAACCGAGACTTTCCTCCTCACTGTTGTTATTAGAGATAATGACATGGGTTCATTTCAAGCTTAAAGACCATTCCCTTCTTCTGCATATTCTCTCATTTCTTCACATCACTCTTCAACGAAGATAACACCTTTGTCAACGATGGGGGTCTTTTTCCACCTTTGTTTGGGTTTCTGTTGATCCTGAATATATGCAAGATTTTCAGAGCTCCACCCAGGGCAAGACCGAGAAGCTGCCTTTTGGTTCTTTTGGCCCATCGACTGGCACGAGTGGTTTCTCCTCGTTCTACAGAGGGCTTACGACGTGTCTGAGCTGCCATAGGCATAGATTTTCGTAGAGGAAATCCTTAAACAATGGTTTAGAGTTGGATGAGATGAAGACAGAGCCTAACTTGATCTTTGAAAATCACAAAATCTGTGATTTTCACGCTTCTATAGATTGGAGGAACGAAAGCCCTATGGTTTTGTAACGCCCCGCCCTTTTTCACTTTGCATAAATCAGAGTATATATATTTTTTTAAATAAGTGAGAGAAGACGGGTCGTCACGATGCAAGTCAAGTTCGAGTTTCCAAAGCCCGACCCTTAACTGGCCACCATTACGTGTACGTGGACTAAGTTCACTAAAACATTTTCACACTCTTTTCTTAATACTTGCAGAATAATTTATATGAATAAGATATGTAACGCCTTGCCTTTTCTCACCTTCACAAAATTAGACAATTTTTTTTTTTTATAAATGAGTGAGAGAGAGCAGGACGTCACGGCGCGAGTCAAGTCTGAGTTTCCAAAACCCGACCCTTAACTAGCTACCTTTACATGTACGTGGACTAAGTCCACTAAAACATTTCACACGCTTTTCTTAATACTTGCGGAATTATTTATATGAATAAAATACTATTCATATACTTGTCATTATTAGGCAAGGAAAGCCAATCACCATATACTTAAAATGAAACTTAAATATTATGAAACCATAGCAACTAAGTCTAAGTTATTACAATCCAAAATGTAGTCCTCCCAATACATCATTGAAATTAAAACTGAGTAATTTAAACATAATCTTCCCAAGCTCCTATGCTTGGCTCTCTTCTGGTCCATCATTCTTTCCATTACCATTCCCTGTTCCATCTATAGGATAGAAGTAGGGCATTAGTCAACATGCCCAGTAGGTATTCCAATTAAGGTTAGGATACACATAGGAGTAATATTTGATCAATGGTATATACATTATGTCATATTTGAAAGATTTCTTATAAATATTAAAAAGTGTGCATGATGTTCATATCATAATCATGCTAGTATATGCGTCATTGTCATGGATGTCAATGCCAAATGAACTCTCACCCAGTGTCCATATCAAATCACATCATCAATCATATCAATAGTTTCCTTGGCCAATTATGCCCACAGTGTTTGAGGCGGCAACCACTAGGGCACTATATACCCATCCACAAATTAATCGGGATTACCGATGAAGTGTGGACTCCTCCCACTGTGCAGGGTTACGGGACTGCCCACCCATGAGCTCTTTGGCCCTATAAGCCGTACCTTTCTATCAATTGGACGAGGCCAAATCTCAACAGTTCACATAGCTTCATACAAGCTAGTCTCAAGCCCAAGTCATGTCCGGACCACTCAGAACTTGGTTTGCTGGTTCCCTCCCATGCCATGCATGAGGTAATGTATGCAAGAATGCCATTTGATTTAAAACACATCACATCATTTGAAAATCAGCTCATAAACATATACAATTTGTTTAATCAAAGTAATCATCATATTTGGAATAAAAACCAGTATCATATCATATTCCATAGTGTTCTCAATAAGGTAGGAATCCTACCAATGTCCATTACACTATCCTTGCTGTCTAGTGAAGATAATGTTAACGATCGCGTGAAACGAATCGCAATCCCTTTTGCGAACCTCTTTACCTTATCAAATTCAACCACATATCTTAATTTGGTTTTCCATTTTAATTTCATCACCCCTTCCATCCTCTAGATTGACAGGGGTATCTGGAAAATAATCCAAAGTACAAATTTTCTAATTCAGTCAACTGAATCCAGGATTACACCTAAATACTATCTGTGTTCTACCCGCAAACTTTCAGTCGACTAAATCATAAGATTCAAAAGGCTGAAAATACAACTAGGTACTGTAAAAACTTGACCCGTAAACTTTCAGTCAACTGATTCAAGGATTCAGTCGGCTGACTTTGGGTCTGATCATTTGTGTGTTCGGCCAGTATACATTTGGTCGACCGAATCAAAGATTTAGTCGGCTGAAATACCAACAAATCGTTTACGTGTCTGGTTAGTATACATTCAGTCAACTAAATCATAAGATTCAGTCAGCTGAAACACACTAGATCAATTACTTGTTTGGTACGTATACGTTCAGTCGACTGAATCATAAGATTCAGTCGACTGACTTTTTGTTCTCTGTGTTTGCATATCTTGTAAATGCCTTCTCCATAAAATTCATTCTTTATCATATCTAAACATGAATTTCATATTCAACCCTTCACTTAATAGGTTTATCTTACCCACTAGCCAAGGTTAAGGGTCTTTCATAATCTATCCAATCATTGTACCATTATAACATGGTTTTGGATTTAATCCTATAGTTGTTTTGTTTCAATCCATGACTATCCTTTGGATGGATTTCCAATTCCATGACCTTATAACAATTTGGCCATTCATTCCAACCCATCATGGAACCCATGGGTTCGGCCACACCATGGCCAAACCTATGGTTAAGTTGGATTCATCCCTTTGTTATCAAGCCTTAGACATACCTTCCTTCACTCTCCTTCTTTTCTTTTGATCTGTCTTTTCTTCCTTAATCCTTCTTCTTCTTTCTTTGCTCTTCAAAGTCTCCAAGTATAGAGTTACAAGTGGGAGAGAGAGAGAAGAGGAGAAGAGAGAAAATCATTTGCTCAATGAGGAAGATTCGGCCAAGGGGTGTGGAGTGCCCCTTGGTTTGTGTCTTTTTGTATAATAGCCTTAAACCCTTCACCTCGTCTCATCATGGTTTGTTTAATAAATGAGGCCCTTGGTTTAACCAAGGAGACCCTTGGCTTAAACCAAAGAGACCCCTTGGCTTCCCAATGAATCCCTTGGCTTCATGCCTCTTGAGATGAAAACCCTTCATCTTCTCAACTCAAACAACACCTTAATTCACTTGAACTCACTAGTGGTTTACCAAGTCAACCAGGTCATGGCCGGCCATGCATGTGGTGACTTGGTCACCACATGGCACTTGGGTCCCACTTGGCCATGTCACTTGATGATGTGGCCTACTTATAACACCCCGCCCTTTTTCACTCATCGACAATCAGAGTCTATTTTTTCTTTTTTGAAATAAAAGAGTGAGAGAGAACGGGACGTCATGACGCGAGCTAAGTCCGAGCTTCCAAAGCCCGGCCCTTAACTGGCCAACCATACGTGTGCGTGGACCAAGTCCACGAGAACGGTTCACACGCGATAAGGTTAAGCTTGCGGAATTAGACATAATGCAGAATTATAATTGAATTACTATCCCACCAATTATTAAATAGCAAGGAAGTCCATCACTTAATGATAATTACCTTAAGTTATAATGTCCAAAATAAAATTCCAAACCATAACAAATAGTCTAAGTTATTACAGTCCCAGCAAGTTAATTACTCAAATTACATTGTCCATAAATAAAACTTAAATAAAATGGAACTAGATTATCCAAGCTCCTATGCTTAGCTTCGATCACGTCCTTCGCTTCGACCATTTCCTATATCATCATCTAAGGTAGAAGTAGGGTGTTAGATAACGCGCCCAGTAGGTACTCCGAGTAGGGTCAACACATGGATTAATATAACAAAAACACATAGATATAAATAATATCAAAACCATGCAAGTCAATGCCATGCCATGGGTGCCATATGCCATGAGTCCCACCCATCATCCATATCACAATCACATAGTATCCCTCTTGATGGAAAATCCTCATCAAGGTATTGTCATGTCTCCCCGCAAATGCCTTATCGGTCGCCTCGAACGGAGTGTGGACTCCGGTTACATTTCAAACATAGTATCCCTCTTGATGGATAATCCACATCAAGGTATCCCCACGAATGCTTTATCGGACTCCCCGAACGGAGCGTGGACTCCGGTTACAACTCAATCACACATCCATTGGAATCAATGTAGATTACTCCCCACTATTATTTATCGGAAATCCGAATGGAGCGTGGACTCCCCTCATTTGATCCCTCCCATGCCATGCATGAGATGCAAGTGTAAACATGCTATGTAATAATAAACATCATAGCATTAAAATCCCATCATTAAGACATATCATTTGATACCAAAATAATTCAAGTAAAAACATCACATATACATATTCCATGGTTTTCAATGAGGTAGGAATCCTACCAACCAAATATTGAGTCCTTGTGTTTCCGTCCAAAAACCGATCACCAATCGCGTCAAGCCGATCATACACCGCTTGTGAAATCCCGTTACCTTATTACATATAAATAAATCAAACCAATGATCCATTTGATTTCCAACCATCCCTACATCATCCCATGTCATTTCCATTTACAACCATAGTCTTTTATCCGGTTAAGTCCCTTAAGAGGTTTCCATCATACCTTAGGGCTGAAATATGTTGAAGTCCACAATCACCTATGAGTGGGGTTCGGCCATACAACATGGCCGAACCTCACCCTCTTGGTTTTGACCCCTCCTTTAGTCCTTGTTATTTTAACCAACGGTCAACCATTATTCATTCTGTTATTTCTTAAATCAACATCCCCATAGTTAATCATTTACTTGATAAAACAACCTAGATCCATAAAGATGTCATCTTCATCATACACCTAGGTTTATAAAAAGTCCCTCATGGGGTTCGGCCATACAACATGGCCGAACCCATGATGTCTCATTTTCATCCTCTCCTTTAAATCATTTACAAACATTAGACCCATAAACAAAGTCCCTCCATGGGGGTTTAATCATACACTTAGGTCCACCATTTTAAAACCCAAAATCCATCAACATTTCTCCATGGGGTTCGGCCATACAACATGGCCGAACCCATGGTCCATGGTTCTTCATCATCTCCTCATTTTTAAACCATCATTTACAACGTTTAAAAACCCCTTTAAAATCATTAATATTCTTCCATCATTTCATCCTTTAAAACCCATCAAAACCAATAATATTCTTCCATGGGATTCAGCCATACAACATGGCCGAACCCTATGGTTCCTCCTTTTCCCTTAAAAATCACATACCTAGGATTATATCCTTTGATGGGGTTCGGACATACATCATGGCCGAACCTCATCCAATCCCTTTTAAGTTCTCATATGGCCCATGCATAAAATCTAGGGTTTAGCCATGCAAGGGCCAAACCATGATCTTTGATCATTCTCCATCCCTTACATTAAACATGCATGAGGTCCTTTTGCATAACAATATTAGGGTTCGGCCATTTCCTTGACCATTTTTTTTCATGCTTAAGCCATGCATGTTGACATAAACCATATATACATAGTGTCCTTAGTAATCCATCTTACCCATTAAGGTTTTGTCCATTTTTTCCATCTCATTCATTGGATGGATTTTGAATCCACGACCCATAACATTTTGGCCAACTTTCCAATCCGAAATGGAATGTTCCTTCAACCTCTTCCAAATTAATAAAATCTTGTCAAGCAATACTTACCGATTCCGCAACTCCTCCTTTTTCTTTCGTTCCGCTTGCTCCTCCGATCTTCTCCTTCCTTAGTATTTTCTTTCTTCCTCCTTGATCTTCGGCCAAGAGTATGGTGCTTGAGTGGGAGAGGGTTTAAGATGAAAAACCCTAAGTGATTTCCTTGTCTTGTGAGAGGTCGGCCCTAAGAGTTGAGATAGAAGTGTTTTCCTGTCTTAGAGAGAGGGTCGGCTAAGAGTGAGAGGGAGAGAGGGAGAGAGTGAATGAGATGGAAAGCTAACCCTTTCCATCTTGTCTTGGGTTTGCTTGGGTAAGACTCCACCCTTATCAATGTGGAGTCTTCCCCATGAGTCCTTTGACCAAACAAGGGAATGCATGCCCTCCACATGGCACACACCACCCTCTCCAACGGTTTTGGCTTAGTGGTTTGCATAAGATGGAACGCCCACCTCTCCTTTGACCAACCATGAGGATGCATGTAACACCCCACCCTTTTGGAGAATTCAGAGTCTAATTTATTTATTTTTGTAAATAATAATAAAACATCGAAAGAGAGCGGGCGGCGTCACGACGCGAGTTAAGTTCAGACTATCCAAGTCTGAACCTTAACTGGCCACCCATGTGTACATGGAATAGACCATGATAGTGAATCACACATGGAACTAACATCAACATGCGGAATAATTTAGATTAATTGCGGAATAGAAAGACGAGATAACAAGTAACAATCTTAAACATTAAATAACATAGATCAACCATCCAAAGGTTATTATCCTAATCAAACCATAGCAAGTAACGAATTATTACATGTCCAACAAAAATATTCAAACGACAGTAATATAACGTAATCCAAATCCATCATTAAAGCACTTAGGCTCAGCTCCCTTCCCGGTCAATGACCTTTCCTTTCCCTTTGCTTGTACCTGCAATCTCCTCTAAGGATAGAATTAGGGCGTTAGATCAACGCGCCCAGTAGGTTCCCGAATCAGGGCTACCACATGTCAACATATAAAACATGCATATATATATCATATTACATGATCATTAAAAACAGGTAAAACGATGCTATGAAATATGCACATGAAATGAGCATCCCCCATCATGTACTTTCATAGCCATCACTTGACGTGCCTTGCACCGACAAGGTAAATTACAACACACTTTCATCTTTTCTATAAAATATGTACATGCAATGAGCAACCCCCATCATGTACCATCGTAGCCATCACTTGACGTGCCTTGCACCGACAAGGTAAATTACAACACACTTTCATCTCTTCTATACAATATGTACATGCAATGAGCAACCCCCATCATGTACATTCGTAGCCATCACTGTAGAACTTCATTCATTATCCCATGACTATGCATGAGATGTCAATGCCTGTATGCCATTTGTTAATGCATAATATATCATTTGAAACACATATATATTAAAACAAGAGTATCATAAGAACCGTGGTTACAAGTAGGTAGGAAACCTACTGAAGAATCACTTCAATGTTTGTTCTTTCTTAGGCTTTATCCGGTCACTGCTCGCAGTCGTGCACCGTCACAGATATCCGTCACCTTATTCACATAAATCATGGACCAACTTTTAATCCCTTACTTTATTTGATTCCCATTTTTGAGTCTAAGTCCACAAATACCAACTCATGGTTGTGACGTTTATTTACAAACATGCCATTGCTACCAATACCTTGATTAAACTTTACAACTTACCCACAACCTTAACATGGTTCAGCCATGTTTTGGCCTACCAAATCAGCAACCATAATTCCATTTTTAATCACACACACATCCATAAAATGAACCATGAAAACGGTCCATGGGGTTCGGCCATACTCATGGCCGAACCCTTATGGTTCTTTGCTCAATAATGTCCTTTATTTACATACTAATTGGCTCTACCCCTTAGCCATGTTAAACCCATAGTTTAGTCATCCTATGGCCAACCCAAAATCAGTAACCATAACACATAACAATCTCCACAATTTGGCATGGTTTTATCTCTCCAAAACCATATCAACTTATCAACCAATTTTATGGGGTTCGGCCATCCAATGTGGCCGAACCCTATACCCATGCTTTGGACCCTTTTTCACTTACATTTCATGTCCATTAAATCTGTAAGAATCAGCATAATTTTATCGGATTTTACCTTTCAAAAACCATACAAAAACAGTCCATAAAAAGTCTATGGTTTACATATTTTCCAACATGAAAACCCACATTCTTTTACGTGGAGTTCGGCCCTCCATGGTGACCGAACCCAATGGTTACGTTTACTGTTTTTAAACCTCAGATAATCTTGTAATAACAATATATTAAAATCAGGTTTTACCTTTCAAACAAACATCCAAACATTAGCCCAATTTCATAGGGTTCGGCCATGCTCATTGGCCGAACACCATGAAATTGGTTTTGAACATTTAACCCTTTATCTTGGGTTTGAAACCAACACCCAAATCTATGTTTTAACCTCCTTAAAACATGCATTCCAAATCCAACAATAACATCTAATATCAGTCCCAAATCATATGGTTTTAATTTCCAAAAAAATATCAAAAACAACCATTTGTTTCCATGGGGTTCGGCCATGCTAAGTGGCCGAACCCAATGGTCCATTTCCATCTTTTAATCCACTGATTTTAGACCATATAAACTTCAGTCCCTATGTCATTCAGATCCATGTTTTTAACCATTCTAAAACATGTATTTAAATCTTAAATCAAAACCCAAAAATAGTCCACAAAATCCATGGTTTTCATGTTTCAAAACATGAAAACCAAGCCATCTCTTACATGGGGTTCGGCCCTTCATGGTGGCCGAACCCAATGGTTATTTTTACCATTTTAAATCCTCCACTAATCAAGGTTAAAACCTTGGTGTATTCGGCCATAACCATGGCCCAATACACACCCCATTTGCTCCATGTTATTATACCAAAATAACATATAAATACTTACCAAACTTCCAATCTTCCTCTTTGCATTTGGTCCTTGGTTTCTCCCTTTTATTTCTTCCTTTCTTTTGCTGTTTTGTGCTTGATCTACTGGTGCAAACACCTTTGCTATTCCAGCTAGGAAAAACGAATTTGAGAGAGGGAGAGAGAGAGAGATGGAAAATTCTTGGATTTCCAATGTGAAAAATGGCCAACCTTGGTGTTTATTTCCTTTAGTACTTCAGCCCCCAAAACTCCTCCACTCCCTCATAACTTCTTGTACAAACCAATGGGTATTGGGTGCTATCCAAGGGACCCCTTGGCAGCTACCCATGCAGCCATTCAAATCCCCAAGCAACCCACCTCAAACCCATGCACTTATATTTAATATTTACCATGGAACTCACCAAAACAAGTCCCCAACGTGTGGGACTTGTTTTGGTTGGTTTGAGACCAGCTAAACTCTTCCAATTCCCATTGGACTCACTGAATTTACAGCCCCTTGAATTTCCATTTTGACTCACCCAACTCAAGGTATTTTTATTCCAACCCAACTCATTACATTTAATGCATTTCATTTAATGCACATGAGTTAACTCACCTTTTTATTTAATTCCAACTCACCTCAGTCCCACTCAACTGATTTGACTCGTGTTTGAGCTCCTTTGAGGGTTCACACGGTCAACAATAGTCAACTCGACCCGTTGGGTCCACTTTTAGCTCTTTGACCCATTTTTGACTCCATGACCCAAATATGGAATTTTGGTCATTTGTAAATGGTTTTCACATATGGATCAAGCCTACCCATTTTTTCTCCACTTGATTTCCAATCAAATAGGCTTAACCCCATTTAATTTAAAATCACAAAACGGTCAAATAATCCAGCAAGACCCGATGGGCCCCATTTGGGCCCTTTGACCCATTTAGCCATTTTTGACCCAAATGATGAAAATTGCCCAACCAATCAAACTTAACATTCATAATGTGCTCATATGATTTTATTTTGAGCAATGGGCCTTACTATTTCCTTACTTAACATCACAAAATAATTAATTTAACAACTCAGGGGCATTTTGGTAATTTTCCGCTTCATTGAGAAATTGGGGTGTTACAATGCATGCCCTCCACCTAAGTTCTTTGTCTAGCCAAGAGGGTGCATGCCCTCCACATGGCATACCACCCCCATCTCGAACGGTTTTGGCTTAGTGGTTTGCATGAGATGGAACCCCCACCTCTCCTTTGACCAACCATGAGGATTGTAACGCCCTGCCCTTTTTCACTCGCTTTTTCCCGTAAATTCAGAGTATATATATTTTTTTATAACAGAATAGAGTGATAGAGCGCGGGACGTCTCTACGCGAGCTAAGTCCGAACTTCCAAAGTCCAACCCTTTACTGGCCAACCCTATGTGTACATGAACTAAGTCCACGAAAATGGTTCACACATAGCAATACCAACATGCGGAATAAAATCATAACCTGCAGAATCATAACATCAAAATGCGAATCATAATAGAACCAAGTTCTATTCCCATCAAATAGCAAAGTACGTCAAGTCCTTAATCATCATTAAAATACCATAATTATCAAAATTGACATCCAACCATCTAAGTTATTACATTCCGAAATCTAGATACTCAAATACAAGTCTATAAGTAACTTTATTCAAAACATATAAAATAAATCTTCCAAGCTCCTATGCCTGGTCCGTCTTTCGTTCATCGTTCCCTGATTGCCTGTATCATCAATTAGGGTAGAAGTAGGGCGTTAGTACAAGGCGCCCAGTAGGTATTCCAGTTGCGGCTAACACATGGTTAGTACAAAACATATATTATAACATAATATATAAAACCATGTAAAACCCATGCCATGCAATAATGACAAATGCAATGAGTCCTACCCATCACATGCACATAAATGTACCCACCACATAGGTCTTTCGGACGCCCCGACGGAGTGTGGACCCTCTGGAATCTTCTTGATTGCCTTCCTTGCTAAGTGAATGTTGTAAATCGATGTTATTTCCGCAGTGGGTATTCAACAAGTCGTAGTATCGCGTGTGAAATGTTTTAGTGGACTTGTCCACGCACACGCATGGTTGGCCAGTTAAGGGTTGGGCTTTGGAAGCTCGGACTTAGCTCGCGTCGTAACGTTCCCACACTCTCTCACTCTTTTATTTAAAAAAAAAATAGACTCTGATTTCCGACGAGTGAAAAAGGGGCGGGGCGTTACATGTGCCTTAGTCCACACGCCACCTCACTTGATGAGGTGGACTTGGGTCCCACATGGCTATGCCACTTGGATAATTCCTCATACACTTGCCACCTCACTTGATGAGGTGGACCCCATGCCTTTGATCTTAATTGGGTCCATGACCCGATTAAATCCATTCCTTACCATTTACCCTAATCATCAATCCATGTTGACCCAATTGGGCATTTGACCCAATTGACCACTTTGACCCAATTGAATAGAATTAATCCTATCCATGGTCCATTGCCCCAACTTTGATCCATCTAACATCCATTCCAACTATTAATCTTAACTTTTAATAATTAAAATAAATAATAGCCAATATATTTATTGCATTGGAAATCCGGCTATTACACTCCTTGCTTTGTTGGCCTCCATGTGATGACATGTATGCCACATGGTAATGCCACATCACTCACATGCCACATCACTTGATGAGGTGGACTTTAATGCATTAATACATTAATTTATCCAATTCAAATAATTTAATTAAACTTACCCAATTACTTTAAAATTAAGCTCATCCATGACCCATTGGATCTTAATTGGGGTAAATGATCCATTTCTTGCCCACCTATTGTCAATTTCCAATTTTTTATCTCAAATTCCATTAATTCACAATTCAAATGGGCTAATCGAATATATTTATACGTAAGGAAAAATTCAAGGTGTTACAATATTACCCTTTTTTTGAAATTTATGTCCCGAAAAACGAGCGAAGTAGGGTTTCAAATAAATCATACAAATAGCTCTGGATGAGCTGCTCTCATTTCTGACTCCAGTTCCCAAGTGGCTTCCTCATTACCGTGTCAGTCCCATACCACTTTGACGAACAGAATCGCTCTGTTCCGTAACACCCTTTTTTCTGTCTCTATTACTTGGACAGGCCTTTGGACGTAAGATACGTCGCATTGCACTTCTATATCTTGCAAATTCAGCACATGTCATGGGTCAGGGTTGTACTTTCTCAGCACAGAAGCATGGAATACATCATGCAGTTCTGACAACTGTGGAGGAGTATCAGACGAGAAACCACTTCCCCCACCTTCTCATGGATTGGAAAGGGTCCCATAAATGTGGGTGACAGCTTCCTTTTCTTTCCAAACCTCATGTGCCCCTTTCGTGGCGACACTTGTAACGCCCCGCCCTTTTTCACTCGCTACAAATCAGAGTATATTTTTTTTTAAAATGAGTGAGAGAGAGCGGGAACGTCACGACGCAAATTAAGTCTGAGTTTCCAAAAGCCGACCTTAACTGACCACCAATTACGTGTGCGTGGACTAAATCCACTAAAATATTTCACACGCTCTTCTGAATACATTGCGGAATTAATTATATGAATAATACACTATTCATATACATGACATTATAAGGCAAGGAAAGCCAATCACCATATACTTTACTGAAACTTAAATATCATCAAACCATAGCAAAATAATTCTAAGTTATTACAATCCAAAAATATCAGTCCTCCCAATACATCTTTCAAAATCAACATAAATAATATAAGCATAATATGTCCAAGCTCCTACGCTTGGATCTCTTCATGTCCCATGTCCTTGTCATTCCCTGTTCCATCATCTATAGGGTAAAAGTAGGGCATCAATCAACATGCCCAGTAGGAATTCCAAGTAGGGTTATGGTACACATAGCATCAATATAAAAACAAGACAGAAAACATCTTATCATATTTGTAAAAACATCTCATAAGCAGTAAATGCAGTGCATGATATCCAAATCATAACCATGCTTACTTATGCATCATGCCATGGGTGTCAATGCCAAATGATTACTCACCCAATTCCATATCCAATCACATCATATATAAATAGTTTCCTTGATATATCACCATATCAAGGTGTTCCCTTGGCCATTTCCGTCCGCAATGTTTTGTGACGGCACCACTAGGTCATTGTTATACCTCCCCACATATGTTAATCGGAATTACCGATGGAGTGTGGACTCCTCTCTCTGCGCAGAGTTTCGGGACTATATACCCAGGAGCTCTTTGTCCCAAATTATGCCATACCCATTCCTAGCAATCCTGGACAAGGCCAATGTAATACCCCAGATTTTCAATATAACAATATTTACCAAAATTGCCATTGAAATTACGAATTAAAAAGGTTATGACCGTAGATGAGAAAATTGTGGGCCCCGTTGATCAAATAAGACCCAATGTACATGTTATAAGGTCAAATTAAAGTAAATGGGTAATGTGCATCTAATTGGGTCAAGGTGGTTAATTGGGTCTGTAACGCCCACCCCTTTTCACCGTAAAATCAGAGTACATTTTTTTTTTTTAAATAAAAGTGACAAAGGGCGGGGACATCACGACGTGAGTTAAGTTTCGAGCTTCTAAAGCCCGGCCCTTAACTGGCCAACCCTACGCGTGCGTGGAACATAAGTCCACGAGTACAGTTCACGCATAGCAAGTAAGCTCACGGAACATTAAAATAAACGCGGATGATCATAGAACTATCCTACCAGTTTTTCAGATAGCAGGGAAGTAATATCCATTTAATTACTAAAATGCCACTGGACTGCACCGTCCAAAATAAAATATACAACATAGCAAGCCATCTAAGTTATTACATTTTCGACAAGCTAAATTATACAATTACACATTCCCCAACATAACTTAAACAAAAATAATTTGTTCGCCTCCCCAAGCTCCTAATCTTGGCTTCCGTCTTGCCCTTCCGGTCCGTTATCTCCTGCATTGTCAGCTAGGGTAGAAGTAGGGCGTTAGAACAACGCGCCCAGTAGGACTCCGAGTAGGGCTAGCACATGGATTAGTAATAACAGCATACTGATAATAACCCAATGAAAATTGATAAACCACGTATAGTGAAAATATAAGATGTATGCCATGCCCTGGGTGTCTATGTTATGAATCCCACCCATCATTCCTGCCATATACTGTCATATCCCTCTTGACGGAAAAACCTCGTCAAGATATGTCCAACCGCAAAATATCCCCCTTGACGGCAAAGCCTCGTCAAGGTGTCCCCATGCCTGTTCTCGGTCTCCCCGACGGAGCATGGACTCCTGTTTGTTTATTTTTTTCCGCCCATGCCATGCATGAGATGTAATGCATTATGCTATGTAATATTTATAACTCATAACCTTAAGATATCATACATAGCCTTAATTTATAATGCATAACCTTAATCATAGTTCATAGCCATTAAATAAAATCCATCTTAAACATAGCATCCATAATTGTAAAAACCCATCATAAGATAAATACTAAAATCAATAAAATATGACAAAAATACCATCACACATCCATGGCTTACAAATAGGTAGGAATCCTACCGAATACCGACTCGCGTCTTTATTTTGTTTTCGTCCGACAATACGGCTACCGACTCGCATAGCGCTCGCGCTATCCGGTACCTTATTAAATTACCAAATCAATCCAAGTTTTAATCATTTCCAAGCATGTAAATCATAACTGTAATAGCCCGAATTTTTGAATTAATATATATTGGACATTTAACTATTTTAATTTGAATTTCGACATGATGGAATACCAAATGGATCAAAAGTTGGGACAAGGGTCCAAGAATGGCTCAATTGGGCCATGGATTGGATGAAATCCATCTAATGGGTCAATGAGGACTAATCGGGTCAAGGATGGTCAAATTGGGCCCAATACTCATTTGGGACCCAATGGACCCAATTGAGGTAAGCCTAAGGTAAGGAGGGAATTTAATTGAGCCATGGGCCTAATGTTTACCCAATAAACCATGAATGGGAATTAATACAATTAATGGGTCAATGGTAAGTAATTGGGTCAAGATAGTCGATTTGGGTCAAAGGGCCATAGGGGACCCAATGGGCCAAAGTAGGTAAGCCTAAAATAAATGGAAAGACAAAATATAATTGGGCCATGGGCCCAATGGTAATCCAATTAAGATAAATTAAATGGATTAGATAATTATAAAATTATCTAAGTTAAGATGTATCAAGATTAGGTAACATGGCCAATGGGGCCCACCACCACCTCACCAAGTGAGGTGCCGTGTGGACCCAAGAATAGTGGGGCGGACCACCATGGTTGACCAAGTCAACCATGGGTGGATCTTAGAGGGAATTTAATGAGATTAAATTAAATGGGAAGTGATTAATTAAATTAACCTAGGGATCAAATTGATCTAAGTTAATTAAACTAAAATTAAATGGTCAAATGGTCAAAACCACTCCAACAAACACAAACCACTTCAAGAAAACACAAAATGAAACCATGGGCTAAAGGGGGTGGTTTTATCCCAACCACCACCATTAATGCATATTGGTTGGTGAGGAGTTAATGTGAAGTTTGACTTAGGTAACCAAAAGATGAGACTTCATCTCATTGTCTCCATTTCCATTTTCTCTCTCTCCATCCCTCCTCACACACACAAAAAACGTCCCTCCACCTTGCAAAAGAAAAGAGAAAAGAACTTAGAAGAAAAAGAGAAGAAAAGAGAAGGAGAGAGCAAGTCTTGGTCCATCCCCTCAAGATCAAAGGCTAAGATCTTGTTTTCCATCATCTTCCCCTCTTCCCCCCTCCCAAACCTAACTCTACCTTAGCCGATCCAAGCATGTCCCACCATTGATCAAGCTCATCTAGCCGATCAAACAAGGAGAGGAAGGAGAAAAGAGGCCAAGGAAGTTGACGGGAGCGACAAAGACCGGAGGAGTCGTCGGATCGTAAGTATGTTCTAAACAAGAAATTTATTATTTAGGGTTTAAGTTTTGGAATCCATCCTTGCCATATGATGGTGGCCAAATTATTTAAGGCTATGGAATGGATCTAAAATCCATCAAATGGAAGGCTAAGAAATGGATTAGGGATGCTTTATATTCAAATTTTTAAGCATGGGATTGTATAAAAAATTGGAAGAATTGTGAACCATAGGGTTCGGCCATGTAGCATGGCCGAACCCCATGGTGGGTGATTAGATGATGAATGCATTTTAATTAGGGTTTTTATAAGAATAAAAAGATGGAGAGTGGTTTAGGGTTTCAAGGGTTTAAAGGGTTAAATGTAGGCAACTTTTGGAAAAAAATTTATGATGGAATCCATGGATGAAATTTTAGTGTTTTATAAGAATGGAAGCATGGAGAGTATGGAATTTTTAATGATTGAATGGACCATAGGGTTCGGCCATGTAGCATGGCCGAACCCCATGGTAAATGGTGATGAATTTATTAAGATGGAAAGGTTTAAAAATTAAGGATGTTAAGGTTTTAAAATGATTAGAAGTTGATGATTTTTTTAAAGGAGTATTTAAATAAGAAAAAATTATGAGATATGTAAATGATTTCAAGTAACCTCAAAAATGATGGAGGCATGACATTTTTAGGAAATCATGGACTATAGGGTTTGGCCATACAAGGTGGCTGAACCCCATGGTTAGTGATTTTGAATTTTTGTGTCTTATAAGAATGGAAGTATGGAGAGTAGTTAATGAAAGTTAGGTTTCAAATGATTAAAAATGGGTGATTTTAAAGGATTGTTAAAATGAGAAAATCATGAGAAAATGTTGGTGATCTTAATAGACTTTAAGTGTAGTTAGTGTTGATTGAAAAGAGGTGATCAAAGTGTATGATATGGTTTTAAAGGGCCAAAAGGAATGAAGGTAAGTGATTTTAAAATGAATTATTTTTTGGGACAAAATAATGGTCTTAAATAGCACCCATGAAGGTGAGCCATGAACCATGGGTTCGGCCATGGTGATAATTTGGTGATTTTTTTTAATGAAGGTAAAAGGAATGGAAAATGATGGAAATAGATGATAAATTAAATGGATTTATGAGTAAGTATGTGATGTTTTAAATGGGATGAAAATGGAGACTTGAATTGATAAATTTAAATTCATTGGAGATTGGATTAAAAGGAGTAAAATGGACCCAAGAAAATGAAGATAGGGTACCATGAGTTCGGCCATGGTATATGGCCGAACCCATGATCCCTTTGTGGGCCACCTTGAGGGCCAAATATGGAATAATATATGGGACTAAATGTTTTGCAAAAAATTAATTGGATAAGTGGCTGATTTTAGGTACATGATGTCATGGTTAGGGAATCACAAATGGGCCCAAGTTTATGGGTCAAATACGAATTCAAAATGTACATGGAAGAGGAGTGGCAAAACTGTAATTTATAGCCACTTTGAAGAACCATGGGTTCGGCCATGGTACATGGCCGAACCCTATGTGGATTAGAAGTAAAATTCGATGCAATATGAATGACGAAAAGGAATGTATAGATGCTGCGTTTTAGGCTCGCCCATTTGAATATTCGAAATGGTCAAAATCTGATTTATGTATGTGATTTAAACCAATGGATAATGGGCTAAGTTAAGGGCCGATTTTTCGATAAACTTATAATGTATTTAAAGATCATTGAATGGATCTAGGGTTATGATTAGTTAGGAACTCAATCATGGATAACGTATGGACTAATTCGGTAAATGTAATAAGGTATCGGACGTCGCAAACGGTACGCGATTGGCGACCGGATTAACTAGCGAAAAACGTAACGGAACGCGACACGGTATTCGGTAGGATTCCTACCTTTTTGTAAGTGATGGATATGTGATGGTGTTTTAAATTATTTTGATTTGGCTTATGATGGATTTATGATTATGATTTATCTTATGATGTATTTTAAGTTATGAATCATATGGATTATATTTTTATATTATGCATTATATGGCTATGTATGGTATATCAAAATTATGGTTTATCTATATACTACATAGCATAATGCGTACATCTCATGCATGGCATGGGCGGGAAAATAATGAAACCGGAGTCCATGCTCCGTCGGGGCGACCGAGAATCAGACATGGGGATAGCCTGAGGGCTATAACCGGAGTCCATGCTCCGTCGGGGCGACCGAGAATCAGACATGGGGATAGCCTGAGGGCTATAACCGGAGTCCATGCTCCATCGGGGTGACCGAGAAGCAAACATGGGGATAATACATTGTATGATCATACGGATGATGGGTGGGACACATGACATAGGCACCCATGGCATAACATTCATCACATACTTATTTTTTATTTATATTTTCGGTATATGTGTTATCACTAATCCATGTGCTAGCCCTACTCGGAGTCCTATTGGGCGCGTTGACTAACGCCCTACTTCTACCCTAGCTGATGACGTAGGGGATGGCGGAAGCGGTGGACATGACAGGAGCCAAGCTTAGGAGCTTGGAAAGCGTAATCTTAGTTTATTTTACGTTTACATTTTGGAGATGTAATTTTAAAGTAACTTAGCTTGTCGGGTTGTATAAATTTAAATTTCTTGTGATGGTTTGGACGTTACTTATGGACGATTACATTTTGTGATATAAATATGAACATAGGGGCATTTTGGTAATTCAATGTTGTATCTTCCCTTCTACCTAAAAACCGGTAGGATAGACTCTATTATCATGTTCCGCAATAATTATAATCCACGAGCTTACTTCCTCGCGTGAACCGTTCTCGTGGACTTAGCTCCGCGCACGCGTGGGGTCGGCCAGTTAAGGGTCGGGCTTTAGAAGCTCGGACTTAACTCACGTCGTGGCGTCCGCGCCCTCTCTCACTTTTCATTTCAAAAAAAAAAATAGACTCGAATTTTCGGAAGGCGAGTAAAAAAGGGGCGGGCGTTACAATAACTTAGTGGGTTTCTTCATTTTAGCCCATATTTACGATTTTTACCACTACCTTTCCCATAAACAATTTTTCATTAATTCACGCCTACTTAAGCCCAAAATTTAATCCATAACTTAGGTCCTTAACTTAGGTCCATTATTGATTCACTAACCATGACCCAGCATGAAACAAAATCAGCCATCTAATTTAATAAAATTTTCCATCATCTAAACACAAACATGGACCCAACCTTAGCTCATACAATGACTTACAAAATGGGTCATGGGTTCGGCCACACACCATGGCCGAACCATGATGTCTTGTTCCCCATTTTCCTTGAATTTTTTGGCGCATTTTAGATCTATCACACGTCTTCCCATGAGAGGTTTACATCATGCATTTAAATCACCATTCATCATCCAATTTAAACCACCAAATGGATCCCAATTGGGCCATGGGTTCGGCCATACACCATGGCCGAACCCATGGTGTCCTTTCCCCATTTTTTCTTGGGTCCATTGTTACATTTTAGATCCACTAATAGTCCTTTCTTGAGGGGTTTAAATCATACATCTAAACCATATTCTCTCATTCAATTCATTGCTCCAAAATACCTACATTCACCAAAATAAATCCATTAATCTTCCCATTTTCCATGGCTTCAAACCTTAAAACCCTAAATTTATTTCATTACCTACAAACCCTAACTAATTAAATCAATTAGCTAATCACCAACCATGGGGTTCGGCCATACTACATGGCCGAACCCTATGGCCAATAATTCTTCTTCCAATCATCCCATTCTATGCTTAAATTTCATAAATTACATAATGCACATAACCCATTTATTTATTTTCTTAACCTAACCCTAATTTTTCCCACTTAGGGTTTCCTCCATCTTCCACCCTCACATTGAGGGGTTTAACATCCATGACATATATCCATATAACCACCATTAATTTTTACAAAACTAAACCCTAAATCTTAAACCCTAAAATCCAAAATTTCTTGTTTAAGAAATACTCACTATCCGACGTCTCCTCCAATTTCCGCCGCTCCCGTCGGTCTCCGTAGCCTCCTCTCTCCTTCCTTTTGATCTTTGGTAGGTTAAGATCTTTGATCAAGGGTGGCAATCCCCAACCCTAGAATCGCCATGGTAGGTTTTGTGTGAGAGAGGGAGAGGGGAAAATTATGAGAGGAAGGTGATAACCCTTTACCTTAGAGTGATTTTTGCTTAATTTTTCCACTTCTTTCTTCTCTCCTTCTCTTCTCTCCTCCTTAGCTCTCTTTCTCCCTTCACTTGAACATGGGACGGCAATGGAGGAGTGGGAGGGATGGAGTTAACAAGAAAATGAGAATGAGACACCAACAAAGCTCATCTCCATTTTTTTATTTTTACTTTACATTAATGACACCCACCAACCCTAAGTTATTTTCTTAGATATTTAAAATGCTTTATCGTGGTGGTTATCTAAACCACCACCAAGCCAACGTGTTTCACTTGAGTTTGAGATGAGGTGAGTCTTCACCTCATGGCCCCACTTTGACCACTCTTAACTACCATTTTAAATAATTTAATTATTTAATTAATTAGATAATTACCTTAGGTTAATCCATTGGTACTTAGCCTAAGTCCATTACTCCACCCATGGTTGACCAAATCAACCATGGTGGCCGGCCCCACCAAACCTTGGCCCACATGCCACCTCACTTGATGAGGTGGAGGTGGGTCCCACTTGGCCACATCACCATTGTTTAATTCCAAATAACTTAGGTGATTTAAAATCATTGAATTCACTCTAAGTGGATTACCATTGGGCCTATGCCCAATTACATTTCCATCTAGCCCATTTACCTTAGAGCATAACCATCTTGACCCATTGGGTCCCAAATGGGTATTTGACCCAATTTGACCATTCTTGACCCATTTAAATAAATTTAAATCCAAACCATGGTCTATTGGGCCACAATTGGGCCTTTATCCAATTTTGGCCCATTTACCATTTACTCCACCAATTTTCTAATTTCCATCATTAAAATAAATAATATTCACATTTATATTAATTCCCAAATTCCGAGACCTTACAGGGTCAAAGGACCCAATTGGGACCCAATGGGTCGTGCTGACTTGTTTGACCATTGGGCGAGCTCAAGCTTAATTAAGTGGTGAGTTCAAATTCAAATGAGTTGGGATGGACGGTCTATGTTTCAAATTCAAAATTCAAATGAGTTGGGATGGATGTTTATATTTCAAATTCAAATGACTTGGGATGAATGTTTATATTTCAAATTCAAATGAGTTGGGATGGATGATTTATATTTCAAATTCATATGAGTTGGGATGAATGGTTTATAGTTCAAATTCAAATGAATTGGGATGGACGGTTTTTACATTTGGAATTCAAATCCAAAACAAAGGTAAGGATACACGTTGGAGAGATGAAGGTGGCTTAAAATTCAAATTCAAAGCAAATGGGGTGGACGGTTTTATATTTGAATTTCAAACAAAGGAGATGGAGGAATTATGTTTAATACACGTTGGAGAGATGAAGGTGGTTTAAAATTTGAAGTTCAAGCAAATGGGGTGGACGGTTTTATATTTGAATTTCAAACAAATGAAATGGAGGAATATTGGTTTATTTCAAATACAAAGGCAAGGCACACGTTGGAGAGATAATGGAGATGGATATGGATTAATTTTCAAATTCAAACAAATGGAGGAGTGTTGGTTTATTTCAAATTCAAAGGTACACGTTGGAGAGATAATGGAGATGGTTATGGTTTAACTTTCAAATTCAAACTCACCCTCTCCCACTTGGCTATCTCTCTCTCCCTCACATTCTCTCTTGGCCGATCACTCACAAAGACAAGAGAGAAAAAGAGCTTAGAGTTTACATCCCACTCAAGCCGATTCTCTCTCAAACCTATACCCTCTTGACCGAACCATTTTTTGGAGGAGTTGTATTGATCAAGCTCACAATCGGCCAAAAGATCAAGAAAAGAAGGAGAAGCTAAGGAAGGAAAGAAACAAGCTGGAGTGAAGAATAAATTGGAGGAGTCGTGGAATTAGTAAGTACTCTATTAAGTCTTTGTAAAAAAGAAAATGGTCAAGACATGGTTCGACTATGTACATGGCTGAATCCCATGGGAAGAGTCAAGGAATTTTGATGGTTTAAAATAATGTTTAAAAGGGAAGAACATGGGCCATAAGGTTCGGCCATCTTGTATGGCCGAACCCCGTGGAAAAGTCATTGGATTTATGTTATTAGACTTGAAGAAAGGAAATCATAATTGCATGTGTTTGATGTGGTTAAAGTCTTAAAAGGATTTAGATAGTTGGTACAATAGAAGAAGAGATGAGGTTCGGCCATGGTGCATGGCCGAACCCCACCAAGTAATATGTATGGATTTAAGGTTGTTTGGATATTAAATTTAATGGATTCTTTTAATATAGGTAATGGGTGGAAATAATAGACCTAGGATTAAAAGAGAACCCAAGTTAAATGAGTGAGGTTCGGCCAAGGGGTATGGCCGAACCCCACTAGGGTTTGTTTTATGGAAAATGATAATGGATACCATGCCATGGAAGGATATGATGGGGGACTTATGTATGCTTAAATGAGGAATGTTTGGTTTTGGATTTTGTACCAATGGCAAAACTGTAAACACAAGCTGGAATGTAAATTGATGAATCATGGGTTCAGCCATGATATATGGCCGAACCCCATGAGTAATACTTTATGGAATTATGTTGTTATATGTTTCAGATACTTCATGTATGAATGACTGGATTAATGGTTTAGTGATTGGATTTAATTAAAAAGGAACTAAAAGACTTGCAAGAAGGACCAAAAATAAGATGGTGAGGTTCGGCCATGTAGTATGGCCGAACCCCACTAAAGTGGATTTTGTTGGTCCAAGGGTTAAGTACTTTGTTTAGTGATGAATGATTAAATAAATGAAAGAAGGGCAAAGATCAAAGTATGTGAGGTTCGGCCATGGTGTATGGCCGAACCCCACAAAAGTGTGTTTATGGACTAAAGACCAAACGGAAAATCACATGGTATATGTGTTTGACTTATTGTTATATAAACAAGGTAACGGGGCTTCTTGAACGGTGCACAAATTGTGAACGGGTGACGGTTTAAGAAGAGCGAACAATTTAAGTGAACATTGTGTAGGTTTCCAACCTTTTTGTAACCACAATTAATATTTGTTGTTTTATCTTGATTTTTATGAGATATGTGCTAAACTATTATGTTTCAATGTGGATTTGAATGTTAAGATTTATGTACAAATGGCATGTATTCATAGACATCTCATGCATGGCATGGGGTGATGATTTGTAACCGGAGGCCACACTCCGTCGGGGTTTCCGAAAGACCACTGTGGGGGGTACCTTAATGATGAGAATCCCATCAAGAGGAAACCGGAGGGTCCACACTCCGTCGGGGTGTCTGAATAACCTATGTGGAGGAACCTTGATGATGAGAATCCCATCAAGAGGAGGCTATGTGTACTTGTGATGGGTGGGACTCATTACATTTGCATACATACATAGCATTGTTTTTGCAAGTTTTTGATGATCATATATTATTATGTTATATGCATGTTTTATACTAACCTTGTGGTAGCCCTAATCGAAAACACCTACTGGGCGCGTTGTTCTAACGCCCTATTTCTATCCTTAGTGGATGACACAGGAAAGGGAAAGGTCGATGATCGCGAAGGAAACCAAGCATAGGAGCTTGGGCATTTGAATGATTTAATTATGGACATTTTGTTTAAGTTTACAAGGACATGTAATTCGTTAGTTAGATATTGGCATGTAATAACTTAGTAATATTTGCTATGGTTTGGAATGAATGTTTAAGTTTAAGATAACTTTGAATAACGACTATGTACTTTGCTATCTAATAAAATGGAGTAGTCATAGGTTCCATTATAATCAGCAATTAGTTTAAGTAATATTCCGCAAGTTTTATATAGTACCATATGTGAATCGTTTTTCATGGACTTGGTTCATGCACATATGGGTTTGGCCAGTTAAGGGTCAGACTTTAGAAGTCCGGAATTAACTCGCGTCGTGACATCCCGCTCTTATCACTTGTTTATATATTTAAAAAAAAATATACTCTGATTTATAGTGAAAAAGGGCGGGGTGTTACAGCCAACATATCAATAGTTCACATAGCTTCATACAAGCTAGTTTCAAGCCCAAATCATGTCCGGACCGCTCATAACTTGGCTTGCTGGTTACATGTATTCCCTCCCATGCCATGCATGAGATAACGAGTGCAAGAATGCTATTTCATATCAAATTACATACCATTATTGAAAATCAGTTCATAAACATATACCATGTGTTATAACCAAAATAAAACATCATAGTTGGAATAAAACCAGTATCATATATAATCCATAGTGTCTCAATAAGGTAGGAATCCTACCAACGTCCGATTACTATCCTTTTGTTGTTTTGCAAGAACAACACTAACGCTCATGTGAAAAATGAATCGAACCGCGTTACCTTAATAAATTCAACCATATATATATCAATTTGACTATCCATTTAATTTTTATCATCCTTTACATCTCGCTGGATAAACAGAGGTATCTGGAAAATTAATAAAAAATAAAACATTTAAATTCAGTTGACTGAATCACGCCCAGATACAGTTTTTGCTTTAACAGCAAATTTTCAGTCGACTGAAACACAACTTGGTACTGTATATACTTGACCTGTAACCATTCAGTCGGCTGACTTTGGGTCAAACCCTCTGTGTTCTCGGTTAATGTCCTTTCATTCGACTCAATCATAGATTCAGTCGGCTTACTTTGGATTAGATCATGTGTGTGTTCGGCAAGTATACATTCAGTCTGCTAAATCATCAACCAACTGTTTACGTGTTTGCTAAGTATACCTTCAGTCGACTGAAACACAATAGATCAGTTACTTGTCTGGTGCGTCTATGTTCAGTCGACTGAATCAAAGATTTAGTTGGCTGAAACATCCAGATATCCCTCATGTTGCTCGGCCAGCACACTTTCAGTCGACTGAAGCATAAGATTCAGTTGGCTGTAACACCCAGAATACACTTGTGTGCTCGGCCAACCCCCTTTTAGTCGAATAAATCCTGCGATTTAGCCAACTTACTTTTTATCAGTCTTCTCTGTTTGCATGCCTTGTTAGGTCCTTCTCCATGATATCCATCCTTATTCATATCTAAGCATGGATTTCATATTTAACCCTTCGTTCACTAAGTTTATCTAACCCATTAGTCAAGGCTAGAGTCTTTTCCATAATCCCTTCATTCATAGCATGTAATATTATTTTGTTCCAACTCATAATCATTCCTTTGAATGGATTTCCTATAACACCCCGCCCTTTTTCACTTGACACAAATCAGAGTATATTTTTTTCTTTTCTTTTTTATAAAAGAGAGAGAGAACGGGAACGTCACGAAGCAAGTTAAGCCCGAGTTTCCAAAACCCGACCCTTAACTGGCCACCTTTACGTGTGCGTGTATTAAGTCCACTAAACATTTCACATGCTCTGAGAATACTTGCTGAATTAACATATGAATAACATACCGTTCATATATATGACATTAATAAGCAAAGAAACCAATCACCATAAAATTAACTGAAATGTAAATATCATCAAACCATAGCAAAATATACTAAGTTATTACAATCCAAAATATCAGTCCTCCCAATACATCTTTCAAAATCAAACTAAGTAATAGAACATAAAACTGTCCAAGCTACTACGCCTGACT
Organism: Chimonanthus praecox; assembly: GCA_022113865.1. Lineage (NCBI taxonomy): Eukaryota > Viridiplantae > Streptophyta > Magnoliopsida > Laurales > Calycanthaceae > Chimonanthus > Chimonanthus praecox. Next base: position 35,501,497 of record CM039090.1, read on the forward strand.
CCCTTCATGTCCCATATCTTTGTCATTCCCTGTTCCATCATCTATAGGGTAGAAGGAGGGCCCCGGTTTTCCAATTTATTATTTATATGAAAGTTATCCAATTTAATTGATGAATATGAGATATGGATCTTAATCCAAAATTATGCATGGCCGAATTTCAAAATCTATGTTTATGCGCATGTGATAATTTTAAATAGGGTATGCAAATAATCTTAAACTAATTAAAAAGGAGGGTACACGGCATTGCTATATGTATTTTAGCATTGGCCGATTGGAAGGTCTTAAATTATGAAAGGGAAAGTCGGCTATGGCTAATTAAAGAGGGAAAGTCGGCCATGTTTAAATAAGGAAGGTATGACATATGTTTAGTATTTTGGTTATAAATTTCCACTCCAATGTCCGCTTGCTTTGATTCTTTTTGCTTTGGAAAGAAGACTTCAAGGGATATAACTTTGCAGTTTACCATTTTTTCTGATTCTGAAGTTAACAAGGTCAAAACGGAACTACAATATGGCATATGTGTAAAAACGAGGAACACAAGGGGCGCACGGCTAAGGGTTGCTTATCTTAAGAATTTTCTAATGTGGGATTAAGAAAGGCTATAAAAGGAGAGATCAAGAGGGATACACGGTTTGGACATCCTTTATTGTTGAGTTTATTCCTCTCTCTCCCTCTCTCAATTCATCATTCTCTTCCACACGGCAAGAGCAAGGAGAAAGGAGAAGAAGATTGGAAGAGAAAGATCAAGCAAAGAGAGAACAAGAAATCAATCGGAAAGAGGTTAGTATCTTAATGGTATAGTTTTATTTTTGAAACAAAAAGAACCATAGGGTTCGGCCATGGTGTTTGGCCGAACCCCATGGAGGGAGATTGGAGATGATTTAATGGTTTAAATGGAGAGAAAGAACCATACCATGGCCGAACCCCATGGGAAGATTTTATTTAATTGATGGGTTTTAAGATTGAAAACCATCGAGAGTTTTGATTTATTCATTGGGTTTATGATCTCATATTTTTAAACCATAGAAACCTTTGATGGTTGTCGGTTTAGATTCAAGAAATCAATGAAATAACATGGAATATGGGTCGGCCATGTAACACCCCAGTTTCTCAATGAAATGGAAAATTACGAAAATGCCCCTGAGTTGTTAAATTAATTATTTTGTGATGTTAAGTAAGGAAATAGTGGGGCCTATTGCTCAAGTTAAAATCATATGAGCACATTATGAATGTTAAGTTTGATTGGATGGGTAATTTTCATCATTTGGGTCAAAAATGGCTAAATGGGTCAAAGGGCCCAAATGGGACCCATCGGGTCAAAATGGATGATTTGACCGTTTTATGAACTTAAATTAAATGGGGTTAAGCCTATTTGATTAGAAATCAAGTGAAGAAAAAATGGGTAGGCTTGATCCATATGTAAAAACCAATTGCAAATGACCAAAATACCATAATTGGGTCATGGAGTAAAAAACGGGTCAAGGAGCTAAAAGTGGACCCAACGGGTCGAGTTGACTATGGTTGATCGTGTGGACCCTCAAGGGAGCTAAAACACGAGTTAAATCAGTTGAGTGGGATTGAAGTGAGTTGGAATTAAATCAAGTAGTGAGTCAACACATGTGCATTAAAGGAAATGCATTAAGTATGTGAGTTGGGTGAGTTGAGATGGAAATCTAAATAGCCTTGAGTTCAAGTGAGTCAAAAGGGAAATTGAAGGGGCTGTAAACTCAGTGAGCTAAGTGGGAATTGGAAGAGGTTGGCTCAGCTTTAGCTACCCAAACAAGTCCCACACGTTGGGGACTTGTTTGGGGTGAGTTCCATGATGAATGGTAAATGAAATGCATGGGTTTGAGATGAGTTGCTTGGGAAACTGAATGGCTGCATGGGTAGCTGCCAAGGGGTGCCTTGGATAGCACCCAAGACCCACCGTTTTGTGCTAAATTTAATGAGGAAGTGGAGGGGTTTTGGTGGCTGATATACAAAAGCAATGAACACCAAGGTTAGCCGACTTTTGTCATTGCAAACCCAAGTTTTCCCATCTCTTTCTCTCTCTCTCCAATTGGTGTTCTTGGCTGGAACAGCAGAGGCTTTTGGCACCAATTGTTCAAGCTTAAACCAGCAAGGAATTAAGGAAGAAGGGAAGAAATAAAAGATAGGAAGCAAGGATCAAAATGCAAGACAAGAGCTTGGAATTTGGTAAGTGTTTCATGGATTTTTGGATTAATAAAGTGGGGTATGTATTGGGCCATGGTCATGGCCGAATACACCAATGTTTAACCTTGATTATGGAGGATTTAAAAGGGTAAAAAAAATAACCATTGGGTTCGGCCACCATGGAGGGCCGAACCCCATGTAAGAGATTGCTTGGTTTTCATGTTTTGAAACATGAAAACCATGGATTTTATGGATTGTTTTTGGGTTTTGATTTAAGATTTAAATACATGTTTTAGAATGGTTAAAAACATGGATCTGAATGACATAGGGACTAAAGGTATTATGGGTATAAAACAGCGGTTTAAAACTGATAAGTTGGACCATTGGGGTCGGCCACTTTGCATGGCCGAACCCCATGGAAACAAGTGGATGATGGTGATGGTTTTTGGAAATTAAAATCATATAAAATGATGAACTGTTATGGGTGTTTAAATCATGAAATTGGATGTCATGTTTGGGCCATGGAATGGCCGAATACTTCAAGGAAATAAAACCTTGGATTAAGTTGATTAAAATGGTGTAAGTGTATCATTGGGTTTGGCCACATGGGATGGCCGAACCCCATGATCTTATTTGAGTAATTGGTTGGTTTTTGAAAGGTAAACTCGATAATGTATGCTGTTTATTACATGATGATTGGAGGCTTAAAAACAGTAAGAATAACCATTGGGTTCGGCCACCATGGAGGGCCGAACCCCATGTAAAAGAGGGTTGGTTTTCATGTTGGAAAACATGGAAACCATGGACCTTTGTGGACTGTTTTTGGTATGGTTTTTGGAGAGATAAAACCATACCAATGGTGGAGATTTTTATGTGATAAGGGTACTGATTTTGGGTTGGCCATAGGATGGCAAACTATGTGTTTAACATGGCTAAAGGGTAGAGCCAATTGGTATTTAAATAATGGGGCTGTTTTTGGGATAAATGGACTAAAGTTTATGGGTTTCTTATGAGATTTAAATGTGATAAGCTTACTGATTTAGCTCAGCCTATGGATGGTTGAACCATGTAATAACCTTGGAAAAAGGGTATACCCTAAGTTAAATACCTAGGTTAAAGTTATTGGAACCAATGGCATGTTTGTAAATAAGGGTCACAATCATGAGATGAAAGATGGACCTAAGTGAAATAAGTGTGGTTCGGCCAAGGTGTATGGCCGAACCCCACCTATAAACATTTGTTTCGGGTAATATTTCTATGGTCATAAATTATTATAAAAGATGAGCCAATGGCAAAAATTGTAAACATGAGCAATAAGGGAAGGACTTGAAAGAAGGACCAAATCAAGATGTTTTGAGTCTTATATGTGAATGGATATTTAAGTGAAAATATGATTTACTGATTATTGTATCACAAGGTGACGAGAGTTGAACGACGAACGAGTCGTGACCGGATAAAGCCTAAGAAAGAATGGACGCTGAAGTGATTCTTCAGTAGGTTTCCTACCTACTTGTAACCACAGTTTTTACCCCAGTTTTCTTATGATACTCTTGTTTTATTTTATGTGTTTCAAATGACATATTATGCATTAACAAATGGCATACAGGCATTGGCATCTCATGCATTGACATGGGATTTGAATGAGGTTCTACAGTGTTTCAAGTTATGAGTTATGTCCTACCTCGGTGGTGCAAGTCACGCTAGGAGGAGTAACATGATGATCATAGTCACATTGGTCTCCTTAGGCGATGAGAGTCCCGCCAGGAGGACTAATACGTCATATGAATCAGTCAATGATGAAGAGATAAAGGTGTGTTGTAATTTACCTTGTCGGTGCAAGGCACGTCAAGTGATGGCTATGAATGTACATGATGGGGGATGCTCATTGCATGTGCATACATCATAGCATTGTTTTACCTGTTTTGATGATCATGTATTATGATATGTATATGCATGTTTTATATGCTAACATGTGGTAGCCCTGATTCGGGAATCTACTGGACGCATTGATCTAACGCCCTAATTCTATCCTCAGAGGAGATTGCAGGGACAAGCAAAGGAAAAGGAAAGGTTGTTGATCGGGAGGGGAGCCAAGCCTAAGAGCTTGAATGAAGGACTGAACTACTTTATATTACTGTCTTTTGAATACTTTTGTGGGACATGTAAGAATTCATTACTTGCTATGGTTTGATTAGGTTAATAACCTTTGGATGGATGATCTATGTTAATTAATATTTAAGACTGTTACTTGTTATCTAGTCTTTCTATTCCGCAATTAATCTAGGTTATTCCGCATGTTGATGTTAGTTCCATGTGTGATTCATAATCATGGTCTGTTCCATGTACACATGGGTGGCCAGTTAAGGTTCAGACTTGGGTAGTCTGAACTTAACTCGCGTCGTGACGCCGCCCGCTCTCTTTCGATGTTTTACTATTACTTAAAAAAAAAAATTAGACTCTGAATTCTCGAAGAGGGCGGGGCGTTACAGGCCATGGCATGGCCGAACCATGACAATTTTATGGCTAATTAATTGGATCAATATTAATGAAAAGAATGGGGTAAGGTTCGGCCATGGTGTATGGCTGAACCCACCAAATATTTTAATGGAATTGGATATGTAGTATTGAATGTTTTAATGGAATTAAATCAATGGTCAAAGATTGTGAACCATAGGGTTCGGCCATGGTGTATGGCCGAACCCCATGGAGTTGATTTACCCATTTGGAAAGTAGATGTAAGAGGATGGACTTAGATCTACAAGGGTGAGGTTCGGCCATGGTGCATGGCTGAACCCCACTAGAGTTATTTTTGGAAATCTTATTATTTATGGAAGGTATTTGCTAAGTTGGAAAGGTTCCAAATATGGAAAGTATTGCTAAATTTAGAAAGCTTCCATGTATGGAAGGGGTGGCTAAACTGGAAAGCATCCCATTATGGAAGTGTTGCTAAATTTGGGAAGCAATCTAAAAATGGAAGGAGGGTTGGTTAATTAAGGAGACAATCTATTTATGGAAGGTGTTTCCAATTATGGAAAGGGTTGGTTAATTAAGGAAACAATCTATTTAGGAAAGGAGATTGCTTATCAGGAAAATTTTTATTCTTGGAGTTGGATATTGAAATTAGAAAATATCTTATTAAGACCATGAAGATTTATTATGGAAACTATCCAAGAATGGAAGGTGGAGATTAATCCAATGAATGGATTGGTTATCATGAGTGAGGATCAGCCATAGGTATGGCCGAACCCCACTAGGGTTTAATTTTGGGAAACCTTTTTAATTATGGAATATGATATCTAAGTATGGAACTTATATTTGGAAAGCATATAATTATGGAAAGGTGGAGTTAATTTGGAAACTATACACCATAGGGTTTGGCCAAGGTGTATGGCCAAACCCCATGGTCCAAATTAAGGGATTAATGGCATCTTTAATTCATGGTTAAGGGCTGATTTATGAATCAGATTATGAACCTATGTTATGAGTTATGTTTTGTGTAGTTTTAAAATAAAAGAAAAGGATACAATGTAGGTTATGGATTGATGGTGAAAGGAATGGCAAAAATGTAATTTCACACCAAAATAGAGGACCATGGGTTCGGCCATGATGTATGGCCGAACCCCATGAGGTATATTTATGAACTTAATTTAGTTAAAGATTCTTAAAGGGTCTAGTTATTGTGGATTTAAAGGAATGAGGAAACCAATGACATTTTTATAAATATGAGAGAATATTGGACATTGGGTTCGGCCATAGTGTATGGCCGAATCCCATGAATTATTTTATGGAAATTAGTGCTTTGGAAGTATGAATGATTATTTGAGATCGAAGCAAGAAAGAAGTCTATGATTAGGCTCAATGGCATTATTGTAATTATGGACAAAAATGGTAAGCCATGGGTTCGGCCATGGTGTATGGCCGAACCCCATGGGGTTTTGTTTATAGACTTAGAACCTTGTAATTAGGTGAGACTTGGTGTTGATTTATCATTATATTATAAGGTAAAAAGATCTCGCAAGCGGTGCGCGATCGGTGATCGAATCTTGGACAGAAACGCAAGGACTTGTGAACAGTCTTTGATAGGATTCCACCTCTTTGAAACCATGGGCTAATGTACTTTGTTTTACTTGCTTTATGATATTTATGTTGCCAAATGTATATGTTTCAAATATGTGATTTAAATGCTATGATTTATCTTATTGCATAGCATGTTAGCATTTGCATCTCATGCATGGCATGGGAGGGATGATAGGTAACCGGAGCCCACACACCGTCGGATTGTCCGTAAGGCAACTGTGGGGCCTGTCTTGGTGATGAGAATCCCACCAGGAGGATTACCTTGATGAGGAGAATTCCATCAATAGGATACTGTGTAACCGGAGCCCACACTCCGTCGGGATGTCCGTAAGGCAACTGTGGGACATACCTTGATGATGAGAGTTCCATCAGGGGGATACCATGTGTTTGCGATGGGTGGGACTCATTGCATATGATCGCATGGCATGGCATTGATTTAGCATGATTATATTTTTATTATCATGCAAGGTTTTGGTTTTTATCGATATGATTGGATCTTTATTATCAAACCCTGATTTAGACGCAATGTTTTATGAGTACATTATGAATTATTAACCCTGATTTGATATTGGTTATATCTGGATTTTTAGTACTAACCCATGTGTTAGCCCTATCTGGAATACCTACTGGGCGCTTTGTTCTAACGCCCTACTTCTACCCTGTAGTGGATGATGCAGGAATTGAGGAAAACAGAGAATGCAAGGAAGGCCAGGCTTAGGAGCTTGGATGTTTATTTTATATGTTTTTGAATAAAAGATACTCATGGACTTGTATTAAGAGTATCTAGTTTACGGAATGTAATAACTTAGATATTTTGCTATGGTTGGATGTTGTTGGATGTTATTGGATGTTTAGTTGGATATCGTGATTTGATTTAATGACTAAGTACTTTGCTATCAAATGATTTGGATATGAGTTGTATCATGATTCCGCATTGATGATGTTTTCCACATGAGTATGATTTTTGGCTATGTGTGAACTGTTTCCTGGACTTGGTCCATGCACACATAGGTTGGCCAGTTAAGGGTCGAACTTGGAAGTTTGGACTTGGTTCGCGTCGTGACATTCCGCTCTTGCTCATACTCTGATATTATATAAAAAAAAAAATTATAGACCTTGATTTCGATGCGAGAAGGGCGGGGTGTTACATTAGTCAACGCGCCTAGTAGGAATTCCAAGTAGGGTTATGTACACATAGGATCAATATAAAATCAATATAAAAACGTCATTTCATGTTTGTAAAACATCCCATAAATAGTAAAATAAAACATGCATGTTATCCAGATCAAATCATGCTTACTTATGCAACATGCCATGGGTATCAATGCCAGATGATCACTCACCCAAATCCATATCCAATCACATCATACAAATAGTTCCTTTGATAAAACATCTTATCAAGGAATTCCCTTGGCGATTTACGTCTGCAGTGTTTTGTGACGGCACCACCAGGTCACTGTTATACCTCCCCACATATGTTAATAAGAATTACTGATGGAGTGTGGACTCCTCCCTCTGCGTAGGGTTTCGGAACTGTTTACCCAGTAGCTCTTTGACCCAGACTATGCCGTACTCATTCCTAGCAATCCCGGACAAAGCCAAAATATCAATAGTTCACATAGTTTCACACAAGCTAGTCTCAAGCCCAAAGCCATGTCCGGACAGCTCATAACTTGGGTTGTTGTCCCGTGTATTCCCTCCCATGCCATGCATGAGATAATGTATGCAAATATGCCATTTCATTTCAAATCACATGTTATCATTGAAAATCAATTCATAAAACTTATACCATTTCTTTAACCAAAGTAAATCATCATGATTGGAAATAAAATCCAGTAACATATATATACGATCCATATATATCTCAAAAAGGTGGGAATCCTACCAACGTTTGATTTATTGTCATTTTCTTGTTTCAGTCGATTGAATCATACTCAGTTACAGTTCTCTGCCTTACCCGTAGACTTTCAGTCGACTGAATACAATATTCAGTCGACTGAAACACTACTTGACACTGTATAATCTTGACCCGTAATATTTCAGTTGGCTGAAACATAAGTTCAGTCGACTGACCTTGGATCAGATTATTTGTGTGTTCGACCAGTTCACATTCAGTCGGCTGAATTACCAACCAACCCTTTACGTGTTCAATAAGCATCCCTTCAGTCGACTGAAAGTACGATTCAATCGGCTAAAACTCACCAGATCCCTTTCTTATTTGATACATCTATGTTCAGTCGACTGAATCCTAGATTCAGTCGTCTGAAACAGCAATAAACCCCATATATTTTTATCCAGTCCATGTTCAATCGACTGAATCATAAGATTCAGTCGGCTGAAGCTCCCAGAAACTCTTTTCTGTTTCGGCCAACACCAGTTCAGTCGACTGAATCCTAGATTCAGTCGACTGACTGTTTGTCAATCTTCTCTATTTGCTTATTTTGTAAATCTTTTCTTCATGAAATCCACTCATTATCATTCATAAACATAGATATCATCATTCCTATAAGTCTTAGTGTACTTACTCCACCCACTAGCCAAGGCTAGAATCTTTCCTTTCATTCATTCAATCTTGTGCCATTAAAACATGATTCTGAGTTCAATCCTTTGGTTGTTGGTTTTCAACATATATCCATACCTTGAATGGATATCCAATTCCATGGCCTTATAACAGTTAGCCATTCCTTCCTACTAAATATGGAACCTATTGGTTCGGTCACACCATGGTCAAATCTATGGTTTCCCTTAGTCTTAATCCCATATTGTTTCCCAACTTAGAACATACATTCTTTTCCGTCTCATTCGTTTCCTTTTGATATGTATTCTTTCCTTAATCCTTCTTTCCTTTCTTTGTTCTTCAGCAATTCTCCAAGTATAGTGGTGTAAGTGGAGTGAGAGTGTAACACCCCAATTTCTCAATGAAGTGGAAAATTACCAAAATGCCCCTGAGTTGTTAAATTAGTTATTTTGTCATGTTAAGTAAGGAAATAGTGGGGCCCATTGCTCAAAATAAAATCATATGAGCATATTATGAATGTTAAGTTTTATTGGTTGGGTAATTTTCATCAATTGGGTCAAAAATGGCTAAATGGGTCAAAGGGCCCAAATGGGGCCCATCGGGTCTTGCTGGGTTATTTGACCGTTTTGTAATTTTAAATTAAAAGGGGTTAAGCCTATTTGATTGGAAATCAAGTGGAGGAAAAATGGGTAGGCTTGATCCATATGTAAAAACCAATTGGAAATGACCAAAATACCATAAATGGGTCATGTTGTCAAAACGGGTCAAGGAGCTAAAAGTGGACCCAACGGGTCGAGTTGACTATTGTTGACCGTGTGAACCCTCAAGGAGCTCAAACACGATTCAAATCAATTGAGTGGGATGAGGTGAGTTGGAATTAAATCAAAAGGTGAGTTAACATATGCATTAAATGAAATGCATTAAATGTGATGAGTTGGGTTGGAATAAAAAATACCTTGAGTTGAGTGAGTCAAAATGGAAACTCAAGGGGCTGTAAATTCAGTGAGTCCAAGGGGAATTGGAGGAGTTTAGCTGGTCTCAAATCAGCCAAAACAAGTCCCACACGTTGGGGACTTGTTTTGGTGAGTTCCATGGTACATATTAAATACAAGTGCATGGGTTTGAGGTGGGTTACTTAGGGATGTGAATGGCTGCATTGGTAGCTGCCAAGGGGTGCCTTGGATGGCACCCAATGCCCACCGTTTTGAGCAAGAAGTTATGAGGGAGTGGAGGAGTCTTGGTGGCTGAAAATGCAAAAGCAAACAACACCATGCTTGGCCGAATTTCTTGTGCAAAAGTTTTAGAATTCATCTCTCTCCCTCACTCAAAAGAAAAACACACTCTCTTGGCCGAGTTTACCTTGGTGTTTTCTCACCATTAGATCAAGCACAAGACAGTAGAAGAAAGGAAGGAACAAGGGAAGAAGGCAAGGAGCAAGAGGCAAAGGAAATTGGTAAGAATTCCTTACAATGTTATTTAATAAGTTAGATTAAGTGGAACATGAATTGGCCATGGAATGGCTGATTTTATCAAGGACCTAAGCCTTGGTTAAAGGTTGTCTTAAGTGGTAAACAAATCACATTGGGTTCGGCCAGTTTGGATGGCCGAACCCCATGACATTTGTTTGGGTATTTTGATGGTTTTTGGAGGCTAAAAACTATGCAAAATGATGAACAATTGTATGTGTTTAGATGAAGATAAAGGATTTTAAATCTTGGATTTGGATGGCATAATTCAGCCTTGGAATAGCCAAATGCATCAAGAGTCTAAAACATGGAAGAAGGTGTCAAAAGAAATGAAATGAACCATTGGGTTTGGTCACTTTGGTGGCCAAACCCCATGAAAAGAGTTGGTTAATGGTTATGGTTTTTGAAATTTAAAACCATCCATTTGGGGACTGTTTTTACATATTTTATTAAGATTTAAAATACATACTTAAAGAGGGTTAAAAACATGGGTTTGGATATCAGAAAAGGCTGAAGATATGTGGTCTAATCAGTGGAGTAAATTGGAGAAGATGGACCATGGGGATCGGCCATCTTGGATGGCCGAATCCCATGATATCATGTTGGTTTTGGATGATTTCTTTGAGAGTTAAAACTTGATATTAGTATACTGTTTATGCATGTTTATATGAGGTTCAAAAACAGCAAACATAGCATTGGGTTCGGCCACCATGGAGGGCCGAACCCCATGCAAATGATGGTTGGTTCTAAGGTGTTTGAAACATGGAAACCATGAACTTTCAAGGGCTGTTTTTGGATGAATTTAATTAGATGGTTACTAAGAGGTATGAAGGCAGCAATATGATATTGATATTGCATGTTTAGATAAGGCCTAAAGCATGTTTGAAAGACCATAACATGGGCATAGGTTCGGCCACATTGGATGGCCGAACCCCATAAAAGTGTGTGATAAATTGTTATGGTTTTTGGAGAGATAAAACCATACCAATTGTGGAGTTTTTTTTTTAAGAGATAAGGTTACTGTTTTGGTTTGGCCATGGGATGGCTGAACCATGTGGTTAACATGGCAAAAGGGTAGTATTCAATTGGTATATGAAATAAGGGAATCATTGAGCAAAAGAACTCCATGGACTGTTTTATGGTTATATGGAGTAAGAACATAGTGGAGATTTTGAATGAATCCGTGCCTTTGATTCAAGAATTATGTATGTATAGGTATTTAATATCAGTAAACAATCAAGCATGATAGATAAGGGAATATGGGGATGAAAATACATAGGGTGAGGTTCGGCCAAGTAGTATGGCCGAACCCCACCAAAGATTATTTGATGGACTTTGTACTAATTCATAATGAATGGGAGATGTATGTATGAATGATGTAAATGAACCAAGTAATTTGAATGGTCATGGAATGTGATTGGAATGGATTAAGAGATTCAAATGGGAAAGGTGAGGTTCGGCCAAGTAGTATGGCCGAACCCCACCAAGGTAGTTTTGTTATGAACCATGGTTTATCAAGGAAAATTAAACAAGGCTTGGCCTAGTGGCAAAGCTGTAAATAGTGATATTTAGTGGTTTGAAGTGTTAATAAATCATTTGGATGGTGTTAATCCAAAACCAAAGAGATCAAGTTAAAGTGGGTAAGGTTCGGCCATGGGTATGGCCGAACCCCACAAGATGTTTGGGTCTTATATGTGAATGGATATTTAAATATTGAATGATTTACTTATTGTTACATCACAAGGTGACGAGAGTTGAAGGAAGTGCGAGTCGTGACCGAGTGAAGCTCAAAAAGGAACGGACACTTAATCAAATTTTAAGTAGGTTTCCTACCTACTTGTAACCACGGTTTTACCCAGTTTTTCTTATGATACTCTTGTTTTAATATATGTGTTTCAATATATATTATGCATTAACAAATGGCATACAGGCATTGGCATCTCATGCATAGTCATGGGATAATGAATGAAGTTCTACAGTGATGGCTACGATTGTACATGATGGGGGTTGCCCATTGCATGTACATATTGTATAGAAGAGATGAATGTTGTTGTAATTTACCTTGTCGGTGCAAGGCACGTCAAGTGATGGCTACGGTAGTACATGATGGGGGTTGCTCATTACATGTACATCGCTTATAGAAGAGATGAAGGTGTGTTGTAATTTACCTTGTCGGTGCAAGGCACGTCAAGTGATGGCTATGGAAGTACATGATGGGGATGCTCATTGCATGTGCATATTTCATAGCATTGTTTTTACCTGTTTTGATGATCATGTATTATGATATGTATATGCATGTTTTATATGCTAACATGTGGTAGCCCTGATTCGGGAACCTACTGGGCGCGTTGATCTAACGCCCTAATTCTATCGTCAGAGGAGATTGCAGGTACAAGCAAGGGAAAGGAAAGGTCATTGACCGGGAGGGGAGCTGAGCCTAAGTGCTTTAATGATGGATTTGGATTACGTTATATTACTGTCATTGAATACTATTGTTGACATGTAATAATTCGTTATTTGCTATGGTTTGATTAGGATAATAACCTGTGGATGGTTGATCTATGTTATAATATTTAAGACTGTTACTTGCTACCTCGTCTTTCTTTTCTGCAATTATCTAGTTTATTCCGCATGTTGATGTTAGTTCCATGTGTGATTCACTATCATGGTCTATTCCATGTACACATGGGTGGCCAGTTAAGGTTCAGACTTGAGTAGTCTGAACTTAACTCGCGTCGTGACGCCGCCCGCTCTCTTCCGATGTTTATTTAAAAAAAAATTAGCTCTGAAATTTTAAAAAGAGGGCGGGGCGTTACAGTTGGTATCAGAGCGAAACGGGAAGTTGAATCATCGAAGTAAGATTAAGACGGTTTCATGTCTCACTGACGGATAAGAATCCCAACTGACCGACTCTTCGGAGTCCGCTGCCTGGGGGCCGGATTAATTTACTTCGAGTGACTCAGACTGAACAATCAATCTGAGAACGACAATGAAAGATAGCAAAGTAAAGTACAGTCATCATAATTGGACAAATCAAACGTAGCAAGGTAGGATGTACTCCCCTGAAATCCCCCACACTGAAAAAAAACAGATAGGAAATTAGAGATTTCCCCAGAAACAAAAGAAAACAGAGAATGTTGAATTGGTAATCTTCCCAAACAAGTACATGACTTTATGCCTGATCAAATTCCCCTGAAAACCAAGGTTGGTTTATTAGAATTGTTGTTAAATATGCTTGTGTTCTATTGATATGATACAGATATGTCGAGTAATGTGGAGTACTCGGAATGGCACAGCGGAACTCCTAGCCATCCCATAGACTTGGTATCTGCTTCTAACAACACCGACGTAGAAGCTCAAGTGGACCTTCAGGAGGGACATCCTGAAGAAGTTGAGATGCACTTAGCACCTATTGCAGAGGATTTGAGGGATGATATTCCTGGGATGGTGGAACCTTCTGAGGAAGAAGAGGAGGAGGATCTGGGATTTTTCTTTTATGAGGATCCGATGGAAGACTTTCCTATACTGGAATCGGCGGGGGAAGTAGATCCCTATGATACCTGTGAGTTGTGTAATCAGGACGACCACAACAGGTTGTATTGTCCTCATCCATTGGGAGTTGTATGTCCGGTTTGTGGACTACACGGGCATGGAGAGGCGAGGACTAATTGTCCTTGTATTGGAGGACCTGGAATAATCCCCTGCACGACATGTGAAGTATTGGGGCACACGGCGATTACGTGTCCTGATAACCGATTCAAGTTCGCTTTTGATGCGGAGTCTTCTACGGAAGACTAGGATAGGAAGTAATAGTAGGGGTATTAAAAAGAGGGTTATTTTTGTAAGGGGGTATATTTGTTATACATAGGGTTTGTTTCACCCTACCCACCTTTGTACAAAGATGCAGTTTGAATTTATATAAATATGTGATTTCATGTTTTTATGAGGATTCATGGCATGTGTTGCATATTGTTAATGGAAACTAAGTCTATGATGTTTCCATGAATTAGGACTAAATGGCGCCACAGAAAAAGGTGGTAAAAGATCCGAAGGGAAAAGAGAAGGTTTTACAGATCGGACTAGTGAGGGGGTGTCAAAGAGGAGGACTCGTCAGGACGATAAAAAGAAGGGACGTGCTCATTATCACACCACAAGGGAAGGTGGTACCCCGACGCAAGAAGGCGTCATCGGAACCTGAAAGAGCCGTCCGTTCATGACAAAGAGAGATCTGTTCATGAACGATCTCACAGTGAGGAAGAGTCTCACCACTCTAGGCGGGAAGAAGAAGAGAGTGACCCTACATATCAACAGGACGAAGGGAGGGATATGACTCGTCATATCGATGCGAGGAGGATGAGAACAGTAACATGACTGTACCCTTTGTGCCTCCTGAACTGCACAGCTTGGTGCAAGCTGTGGTTACATCCGTCCTCCAACAACATTTGAAACGGAGGGGGAAGTACGAGCGAAAATAATGACCGTAACATGGTCAGAGATTTTCAGCAACAGCGGCCACCTTACTTTAAGGGCAGAGAAGGGCCAGTCGGGAGCCGAGAACTGGTTGGAGAAGATTTCCCACATATTGACTCTTCTGAACATCAGGAGTCATGCTCATAAAATATTATTGGCCACGTCACAGCTGGTAGATGACGCTGCCAAATGGTGGAAGGTGGTGGAGAAACAGCAGGCACTTGTGCCAAGAAGAGAAGGAGTTGCTATGACCTGGGAGCAATTCTCAGCGACATTCTTAGAGCGCTACTTCCCAGAGGAAGAAAGAGAACGACAAATTCAAGCCTTTATGACTTTGGTGCAAGGCTCAATGACGGTGGCTGAGTATCACCAGGAATTCCTCAGCCTGTCAATCTATGCATATATTGTGGACACGGAATATCGAAAAGCTCGCAAGTTCGAGCGTGGGTTACGGCCAAACATTAGGGCCAGGGTAACCGTTCAAAGCAGCCACACTGGCAGAAGTGGTCAGCAGGGCCACCATTGTGGAACAGGAAATGGCGGAATTTGCCAGAGTTGACAACCGCCGAGCTCCAAGTGGGAGGGGTGTGTACCAACCCATCAAAAAGTTCAGATCGAACTTCAGCAGACCCTCACCGTCTGTTGGATCAAGTGGGGGCTTTCGCCCCAACCAGCCCACTCAATCTGTTGCGGTCACTCAAACATCTCGAGGAGTGAATACTTGCTTTCACTGTGATCAACCTGGTCACTACAAAAGGACTGCCCAAAGCTCAACAGGCTGTCTAAACTCAAGAGGATCATTTCGTCCGCCAGCTAGACCGGCATACTCCAGAGGAGGCAGAATGCAGGGCCGGGGAGGTCGAAGGTCTAACCCTGCTGGAGCGGGAAGATTATTCACTCTAACTTCTCCAGAGGAAGAGGAGGAGGATCATCCTGTGTACAAGGTATGGCGGTAAGTGAGTAGCTCATATGCATATGCACTATTGATTCCGGAGCATCACACTCCTTTATAGCTGCATCGTTTATTACTGCTACTGGTACATTAGTTCAAAGATTAGCCACAGAACTTACTATTGTATCCCCTGTCGGAGATTCGGCATTGGGACTTATTTGTACTGCGGTTAACACCGAATTAGCTGGACTCAGATTTGAGTTCAATTATTTAGTGCTAGACATGTCGGAATATGATATTATATTCGGAATGGATTGGTTGGCAAAGTTTCATGCCAACATCGACTGTTATGGTCGAAGAGTGACATTTAAGTCACCCGAGGGCAAGCAATATGTAGTTCGTGCAGATAAACAAAGTGGATTACAGGAAGGGTTAAACCACGTGGTATTGAATAATATCACCATAAACAAAGCTCCAGTTACTGAACTTCCGGAAATTGTACAAGAATTTGTGGATGTGTTCCCAAAGGAACTCCCTGGTTTACCACCTATGAGGGAGATTAACTTCGAGATCAGGCTGTACCCTGGCACAATACCAGTGTCGTTACCACACTATCGGATGGCACCAGCGGAGATGTCGGAGCTAAAGAAGCAGATTGATGAACTGCTTAGGCTGGGTTGCATCCGGAACAGTACGTCATCATGGGGAGCACCAGTGTTGTTTGTAAAGAAGAATGACGGTTCACTACGGATGTGCGTGGACTACCGGAAGCTGAATCAGTTAACAGTCCGGAACAAGTACCCTCTACCCAGGATTGACGATTTATTTGATCAATTGAGGGGTTCTAGTCATTTTTCAAAGATCGATTTGATGTCTGGTTATCATCAAATCCGAGTTAGAGAGGAAGATATAGAAAAGACAGCTTTTCGGACGCGATATGGACTGTTTGAGTTCGTGGTCATGCCATTTGGACTCACAAATGCGCCGGCTGTGTTCATGGATTTAATGAACAGAATCTTCCGTCCCTATCTGGATCAGTTTGTAATCATATTCATTGATGATATCCTGATCTATTCTAAGAGTCAGGAGGAACATGCAAAGCATCTACGGATAGTTTTGAATACTTTGAGGCAAATGTATGCCAAGGCCAGTAAGTGTGAATTCTGGCTATCTCAAGTGAATTTCTTAGGACATGTTATATCTAAGGAAGGAATAGCCGTGGATCCGGCTAAGGTGACTGCCGTGAAAGACTGGAAAGCGCCAAAGAACGTAACTGAGATCCGCAGTTTCTTAGGATTGGCGGGTTATTATCGGAAATTTATTATGGATTTTTCCAAATTAGCGTCTCCATTGACTCGACTCACTCAGAAAGGAGTCAAGTATGAGTGGTCAGATCTGTGCAACCAAAGGTTTGAAGAGCTAAAAAACAGACTTACAACCTCTCCTGTTTTGATTTTGCCGGAAAAGGGCAAAGGTTATGAAGTAGAATGCGACGCTTCGGGAGAAGGACTGGGGTGTGTCCTTAGTCAAGATCATCGTGTGGTGGCTTATGGTTCAAGACAACTAAAAATACATGAACGCCTCTATCCTCGCATGATCTTGAACTAGCCGCAGTGGTCTTCGCTCTCAAAAGCTGGAGACATTATCTTTATGGCGAGAAGTTTGAAGTGTATTCTGATCATAAGAGTTTGAAATATTTATTTGATCAGAAGGAGCTTAATCTAAGGCAGCGTAGATGGATGGAGTATCTGGCGGATTATGAGTTCGAGCTTCGATACCATCCAGGCAAGGCGAACAAGGTGGCTGATGCTCTTTAGCCGCATATCACATGCATCCGTGGCATGTCTGATCAGAAGAGTGGGAGATGTTGAATACCATTCGAGAGTTCAATCTATACATTACAAACCGTGGAGTTTTGCACAATTTAATCATACGGTCCAAATAGTCACCAAGATTGAACAAGAACAAAGAGCAGACCCGGAAGTGGAGGACATATGGGCCAAGATGTCTACTGGCACCATTGTACCTGAATGGGAATTACGACCGGGACAAGGTCTTTTATTCCGGGGAAGAACGTATGTGCCACAGAGTTGCAGGAAAGAGCTAATTGAGGCACATCAGTCCAAGCTCTCTATTCATCCGGGTAGCACCAAAATGTATCACGATCTAAAGAGGCATTATTGGTGGCATGGACTAAAAAGGGATGTGGCAGAATTCGTGGCACATTGTCTAACTTGTCAACAAGTTAAGACTGAACACCAAAAACCACCAGGGTTGCTCAAACCCTTAGCCGTGCCAGAATGGAAATGGGAACATATTTCCATGGACTTTGTATCTGGGTTGCCGAGGTCCTCAAAGGGTAATGACGCCATTTGGGTCGTAGTCGACCGGCTGACCAAGTCTGCACATTTCATTCCTATCAAGATGACGGATTCGTCTGAGACGTTGGGTCGGCGTTATATTAAAGAGATCATTCGACTACATGGCATTCCCCGAACGATAGTATCGGACAGAGTGGCCGTTTTACCGGCAGAGTATGGCAAAGCATGCAATCAGCCATGGGGACAGATCTACTGACGAGCACCGCATTCCATCCACAGACTGATGGACAATCTGAAAGGACAATCCAGACCTTGGAAGACATGCTGAGAGCATGTATGTTAGATTTCAAGGGTGGATGGGAGGACCACTTACCACTGGTGGAGTTCTCGTATAATAACAGCTATCAGGCAAGCCTTCAAATGGCTCCATACGAGGCTTTGTATGGTAGACCGTGTAGGTCACCGGTATGTTGGACAGAGGCAGGTGAGCCTGCATTGATCGGACCGGAACTAGTCGCAAAACTACTGCACAAATTAAGTTGATACGTCAACACTTACTGACTGCACAGAGTCGGCAGAAAAGTTATGCAGATAAAAGGAGACGGTTTTTGGAATTTTGAAGTGGGAGACTTGGTGTTTCTAAAAGTCTCACCACGGAAGGGACATATGAGGTTTGGTAAGAAAGGAAAACTGTCGCCAAGATATGTGGGACCGTTTTCCATCATAAGAAGGATGGGGGATGTAGCTTACCAATTAGCACTTCCATCGCAATTAGCAGCTCTACACGATGTGTTCCACGTGTCGATGTTAAGGAAATACAATCCGGATCCGTCCCATGTTTTAAATGTTCAAGATATTGAAGTACAAAGCGACGTGACGTACGTCGAGAAGCCGGTCAGGATAGTGGAGACCGAACAAAGGGTGTTGCGAAACAGAGCGATTCAGTTCGTAAAAGTGGTATGGGACCGTCATGGTGATGAAGAGGCCACATGGGAACTTGAATCGGAGATGAGAACAACTCACCCCGAATTGTTTGTGTAATTTAATTTGAGAACCCTACTTCACTCGATTTTCGGGACGAAAATTTTAAAAAGAGGGTTATATTGTAACACCCCAATTTCTCAATGAAGTGGAAAATTACCAAAATGCCCCTGAGTTGTTAAATTAGTTATTTTGTCATGTTAAGTAAGGAAATAGTGGGGCCCATTGCTCAAAATAAAATCATATGAGCATATTATGAATGTTAAGTTTTATTGGTTGGGTAATTTTCATCAATTGGGTCAAAAATGGCTAATGGGTCAAAGGGCCCAAATGGGGCCCATCGGGTCTTGCTGGGTTATTTGACCGTTTTGTAATTTTAAATTAAAAGGGGTTAAGCCTATTTGATTGGAAATCAAGTGGAGGAAAAATGGGTAGGCTTGATCCATATGTAAAAACCAATTGGAAATGACCAAAATACCATAAATGGGTCATGTTGTCAAAACGGGTCAAGGAGCTAAAAGTGGACCCAACGGGGTCGAGTTGACTATTGTTGACCGTGTGAACCTCAAGGGAGCTCAAACACGATTCAAATCAATTGAGTGGGATGGAGGTGAGTTGGAATTAAATCAAAAGGTGAGTTAACTCATATGCATTAAATGAATGCATTAAATGTGATGAGTTGGGTTGGAATAAAAAATACCTTGAGTTGAGTGAGTCAAAATGGAAACTCAAGGGGCTGTAAATTCAGTGAGTCCAAGGGGAATTGGAGGAGTTTAGCTGGTCTCAAATCAGCCAAAACAAGTCCCACGTTGGGGACTTGTTTTGGTGAGTTCCATGGTACATATTAAATACAAGTGCATGGGTTTGAGGTGGGTTACTTTAGGGATGTGAATGGCTGCATTGGTAGCTGCCAAGGGGTGCCTTGGATGGCACCCAATGCCCACCGTTTTGAGCAAGAAGTTATGAGGGAGTGGAGGAGTCTTGGTGGCTGAAAATGCAAAAGCAAACAACACCATGCTTGGCCGAATTTCTTGTGCAAAAGTTTTAGAATTCATCTCTCTCCCTCACTCAAAAGAAAAACACACTCTCTTGGCCGAGTTTACCTTGGTGTTTTCTCACCATTAGATCAAGCACAAGACAGTAGAAGAAAGGAAGGAACAAGAGGGAAGAAGGCAAGGAGCAAGAGGCAAAGGAATTGGTAAGAATTCCTTACAATGTTATTTTAAAGTTAGATTAAGTGGAACATGAATTGGCCATGGAATGGCTGATTTTATCAAGGACCTAAGCCTTGGTTAAAGGTTGTCTTAAGTGGTAAACAAATCACATTGGGTTCGGCCAGTTTGGATGGCCGAACCCCATGACATTTGTTTGGGTATTTTGATGGTTTTTGGAGGCTAAAAACTATGCAAAAATGATGAACAATTGTATGTGTTTAGATGAAAGATAAAGGATTTTAAATCTTGGATTTGGATGGCATAATTCAGCCTTGGAATAGCCAAATGCATCAAGAGTCTAAAACATGGAAGAAGGTGTCAAAAGAAATGAAATGAACCATTGGGTTTGGTCACTTTGGTGGCCAAACCCCATGAAAAGAGTTGGTTAATGGTTATGGTTTTTGAAATTTAAAACCATCCATTTGGGGACTGTTTTTACATATTTTATTAAGATTTAAAATACATACTTAAAGAGGGTTAAAACATGGGTTTGGATATCAGAAAAGGCTGAAGATATGTGGTCTAATCAGTGGAGTAAAATTGGAGAAGATGGACCATGGGGATCGGCCATCTTGGATGGCCGAATCCCATGATATCATGTTGGTTTTTGGATGTTTCTTTGAGAGTTAAAACTTGATATTAGTATACTGTTTATGCATGTTTATATGAGGTTCAAAAACAGCAAACATAGCATTGGGTTCGGCCACCATGGAGGGCCGAACCCCATGCAAATGATGGTTGGTTCTAAGGTGTTTGAAACATGGAAACCATGAACTTTCAAGGGCTGTTTTTGGATGAATTTAATTAGATGGTTACTAAGAGGTATGAAGGCAGCAATATGATATTGATATTGCATGTTTAGATAAGGCCTAAAGCATGTTTGAAAGACCATAACATGGGCATAGGGTTCGGCCACATTGGATGGCCGAACCCCATAAAAGTGTGTGATAAATTGTTATGGTTTTTGGAGAGATAAAACCATACCAATTGTGGAGTTTTTTTTTTAAGAGATAAGGTTACTGTTTTGGTTTGGCCATGGGATGGCTGAACCATGTGGTTAACATGGCAAAAGGGTAGTATTCAATTGGTATATGAAATAAGGGAATCATTGAGCAAAAGAACTCCATGGACTGTTTTATGGTTATATGGAGTAAGAACATAGTGGAGATTTTGAATGAATCCGTGCCTTTGATTCAAGAATTATGTATGTATAATAGGTATTTAATATCAGTAAACAATCAAGCATGATAGATAAGGGAATATGGGATGAAAATACATAGGGTGAGGTTCGGCCAAGTAGTATGGCCGAACCCCACCAAAGATTATTTGATGGACTTTGTACTAATTCATAATGAATGGGAGATGTATGTATGAATGATGTAAATGAACCAAGTAATTGAATGGTCATGGAATGTGATTGGAATGGATTAAGAGATTCAAATGGGAAAGGTGAGGTTCGGCCAAGTAGTATGGCCGAACCCCACCAAGGTAGTTTTGTTATGAACCATGGTTTATCAAGGAAAATTAAACAAGGCTTGGCCTAGTGGCAAAGCTGTAAATACAAGTGATATTTAGTGGTTGAAGTGTTAATAAATCATTTGGATGGTGTTAATCCAAAACCAAAGAGATCAAGTTAAAGTGGGTAAGGTTCGGCCATGGGTATGGCCGAACCCCACAAGATGTTTGGGTCTTATATGTGAATGGATATTTAAATATTAGAATGATTTACTTATTGTTACATCACAAGGTGACGAGAGTTGAAGGAAGTGCGAGTCGTGACCGAGTGAAGCTCAAAAAGGAACGGACACTTAATCAAAGTTTAAGTAGGTTTCCTACCTACTTGTAACCACGGTTTTACCCAGTTTTCTTATGATACTCTTGTTTTAATATATGTGTTTCAAATATATATTATGCATTAACAAATGGCATACAGGCATTGGCATCTCATGCATAGTCATGGGATAATGAATGAAGTTCTACAGTGATGGCTACGATTGTGATGGGGGTTGCCCATTGCATGTACATATTGTATAGAAGAGATGAATGTTGTTGTAATTTACCTTGTCGGTGCAAGGCACGTCAAGTGATGGCTACGGTAGTACATGATGGGGGTTGCTCATTACATGTACATCGCTTATAGAAGAGATGAAGGTGTGTTGTAATTTACCTTGTCGGTGCAAGGCACGTCAAGTGATGGCTATGGAAGTACATGATGGGGGATGCTCATTGCATGTGCATATTTCATAGCATTGTTTTTACCTGTTTTGATGATCATGTATTATGATATGTATATGCATGTTTTATATGCTAACATGTGGTAGCCCTGATTCGGGAACCTACTGGGCGCGTTGATCTAACGCCCTAATTCTATCGTCAGAGGAGATTGCAGGTACAAGCAAGGGGAAAGGAAAGGTCATTGACCGGGAGGGAGCTGAGCCTAAGTGCTTTAATGATGGATTTGGATTACGTTATATTACTGTCATTTGAATACTATTGTTGGACATGTAATAATTCGTTATTTGCTATGGTTTGATTAGGATAATAACCTGTGGATGGTTGATGTTATAAAATATTTAAGACTGTTACTTGCTACCTCGTCTTTCTTTTCTGCAATTATCTAGTTTATTCCGCATGTTGATGTTAGTTCCATGTGTGATTCACTATCATGGTCTATTCCATGTACACATGGGTGGCCAGTTAAGGTTCAGACTTGAGTAGTCTGAACTTAACTCGCGTCGTGACGCCGCCCCGCTCTCCGATGTTTATTTAAAAAAAAAATTAGGCTCTGAAATTTTAAAAAGAGGGCGGGGCGTTACAGAGAGAGGAGAGGAGAAGAGAAGAACTCTTGTGTGCAAGAGATGGTGTGATCGGCTAAGGGGTGGGGTGTGCCCTTTGGGTTGTGTCCCTTTATATACCAGCCTAAGTCCTTTCACTCTCCCTCATTTAAGTTTTGTCTAACCAAGGTGTCTCTTGGCTAAACGAAGGAGACCCTTGGCTTAAGCCAAGACAACTCTTTGTCTTCCAACGTGTGCATTGATTTCTTAGCCATTGAGATGGAAACCTTCCATCTTCCCAACTCAACTCAAGTAATTAATCTTGAACTCTAGTCTTGAATTCATTCATGGTTGACCAAGTCGACCATGACATGGCCTACCATGCACCATATGGCATCCAGGTCCCACCTTGGCCATGTCACTCGATGATGTGGCACCTTGTATGGCTGGCTTCTATGCATGCCACATGGCAATGCCACATCACCCACATGCCACCTCACTTGATGAGGTGGATTTAATGTGTTGGGTTTTAATTTGGTAGCTGACCCAATTACTTTGACCTTACCCAATTACCTTAAAATTAAGTTCATTATGACCCATTGGGCCCCAATTGGATGATGACCCATTTAATTAGACTTTACCCAATTAATTTAAAATTAAGCTTACCCATGATCCATTGGGTCTTAATTGGGTAATTGATCCAATTCCTTACCCATCTAAGGTCCATTTCAACTATTTCATCTTAGTTTCAATTAATTTATAATTCAAATGGACCAATCCAATATAATTATCAGTAATGAAAATTCGGGGTGTTACAATATTACCCTCTTTTTAAATTTTCGTCCCGAAAATCGAGCGAAGTAGAGTTTTAAACAAGTTACACAAATAGCTTAGGATGAGTTGTTCTCATTTCTGATTCAAGTTCCCAAGTGGCTTACTCATTACCATGTCGATCCCATACCACCTTGACGAATTGAATTGCTCGGTTCCATAACACCCTTTGTTTTGTCTCAATCACTCTGACAGGCCTTTCAACGTAAGATACGTCCCTTTGTACCTTTGTCTTGCACATTCAGCACGTACGAAGGATCAAAATTGTACATCCTTAACATAGAAACATGGAATACATCGTGCAGTGATGACAACTGTGGAGGGAGTATCAGACAATAGGCCACCTCCCCTTCCGTGGCGAGACCTTTAAGAACACTAAGTCTCCCACTTCAAACTCAAGAAATCTTCTCCTTTTGTCAGCGTAGCTCTTCTGACGACTTTGTGCTGTGAGTAGATGTTGTCGTATCACCTTAATCTGTTCCGTGGTTTCTGCAACCAGATCAGGTCCAATAAGTGTAGGTTCTCCGGCCTCTGTGCAATACACTGGTGATCTACAGGGTCTACCATACAATGCCTCAAATGGAGCCATCTTGAGGCTTGCCTGGTAACTATTGTTGTATGAAAGCTCAACCAGTGGTAAATGATATTCCTAAACACCCTTGAAGTCTAACATACAGGCTCTCAGCATATCCTCCAATGTTTGTATTGTTCTTTCCGACTGTCTGTCAGTCTATGGATGAAAAACTGTGTTGATTAATAAACTGGTTCCCATAGCCGACTACATGCTCTGCCACACTCTGCCAGTGAATCGACCATCTCTGTCGAATACAATAGTCTTGGGAATACCATGTAGCCGGATGATGTCCTTGATATACTGCCGTCCCAAACTCTCAAATGAGTATGTCATCTTGATTGGGAGAAAAAGTGCAGATTTGGTCAGACGGTCCACCACGACCCAAATTGCATCGTTACCTTCTGAAGACCTTGGTAGTCCTGTCGCAAAGTCCATGGAAATATGTTCCCATTTCCATTCAGGTACAGGTAGAGGTTTGAGCAGTCCTGGCGGCTTCTAATGTTCCGTCTTGACTTGTTGACAAGTAAGGCAATGTGAAACAAAGTCAGCCACGTCTCTTTTGAGTCTATGCCACCAATAATGTCTTTTCAGATCATGGTACATTTTGGTCCTACCTAGATGAATAGAGAGTTTTGTTTGATGAGCTTTGATCAACAACTCTCTTCTGCAGCTTTGAGGCACATATGTCCTACCTCGGAATGAGAGACCTTGTCCAGATCGTAATTCCCATTCTGGTACTACCTCACCAGTAGACATCTTGGCCCATATTTCTTCCACTTCCGGATCTGTCCGCTGTTCTATCTCAATCTTGGAAACCATGCTAGACCGTACCATCAGATTATACATACTCCCACAGTCCTTGATGTACAAATTAAACTCTCAAATGGTCGTCGGCATTTCCCATTCCTTCATAATCAAACTAGCCACTCTTGAATGTGACAAACGACTGAGGGCATCCGCTACTTTGTTCGCCTTGCCAGAATGATATCGAAGTGTAAACTCATAATCTTGGATATATTCCATCCATCTGCGCTGTCCCAAATTGAGTTCTTTTCAGTCAAACAGATACTTTATACTCTTATAGTCTAAAAATAGCTCAAATTTCTCACCATATAGATAATGTCTCCAGCTTTTGAGAGCGAAGACCACTGCAGCTAATTCCAGATCATGAGGGGGAAAGTTGCGTCCATGAATTTTCAGTTGCCTTGAACCGTATGCCACACTATATGATGACTTTGAGTGAGAGAGCACCCAAGTCATTCGTCTGAAGCATCACAATATACGTCATATCCCTTGCCTCTTTCTGGCAATATTAAAATAGGAGCGGTGGTAACTTCCTGTTTCAGGTCTTCGAACCTTCGGTTGCACATATCAGACCATTCAAATTTGATTCCTTTTTGTGTTAGTCGGGTGAGTGGAGCTGTAATCTTGGTGAAGTCCATAATAAACTTCCAATAGTAGCCAGCCAATCCCAGAAAGGTACGGATTTCGGTCACATTCTTCGGAGTTTTCTAGTCTCTAACCGTTGCCACTTTAGCCGGATCCACGACTATTCCTTCTGCTGATATGACATGTCCTAAGAAGTTGACCTCAGATAGACAAAAATCGCATTTTCTTGCTTTGGCATATAACTGATTCTTCTTCAGAGTGTCCAGGACTATCCTCAGATGCTCAGCATCCCTACTGGTGGAATAAATCAGGATATCGTCAATGAAAATAGTCACGAACTTATCCAGATAAGGTCGGAATATTATGTTCATCAGATCCATGAACACAGTTGGTTCGTTGGTCAGTCCAAACGGCATGACTACATATTCATACAGTCCATATCGAGTTTTGTAAGCCGTCTTCTCTATTTCTTCATCCCTGACACGGATTTGATGGTAGCCTGACATCAGATCAATTTTGGAGAAATACCTGAAACCTCTGAGTTGATCAAACAGATCATCAATTCTGGGTAGAGGGTAGTTGGTCATGATCGTCAGCTGATTCAATTTCCTGTAATCCACACACATCCGAAGAGTACCATCCTTCTTCTTTACAAATAACATCAGTGCTCCCTAGGATGAAGTGTTGTTCCGGATGCATTCTAGTCTAAGCAACTCATCAATTTGTTTCTTCAGCTCAGACATTTCTGCTGGGGCCATCCGGTAATGCGGCAATGATACAGCAGTAGTGCCAGGATAGAGTTTGATCTCGAAATCAATCTCCCTTTTTGGCGGCAAACCAGGGAGTGTAATGGCCCTAAATTTGTAAATTAATATAAAGGTGGATATTATTTATTTTAATGATAGAAATTGAGAATTTTAATGGAATAAATGTTAAGTGAATCAAAAATTTGGGTAAAGGGCCAAGTATGGTCCAATGGACCATGGGTTGGATGAAATTCATTTAATTGGTCAATAATGATTAATGTAATGGCACGAAATTTGTAAATCAAAATATATGGGTTATTATTTATTTTTAATGGTGGAAATTGGAAATATAATGGAATAGATGGTAAATGGATCAAAATATGGACAAAGGCCCAACTAGGGCCCAATGGACTATGGATTGGATTTAAGTTTACTTAAAGGGTCAAAGATGGTCAAATTGGGCCCAATACCCATTTGGGACTTAATGGGTCAAAATAATGCAAACTCTAAGGTAAATGGACAGGAGAGAACTTAATTGGGCCATGGGCCCAATGGTGATCCAATAAGGGAAGTGGATTGAATTGATTTTTAATCACCTAAGTTAGTATTAATTAGACCTAAGTGACATGGCCAATTGGGACCCACCTCCACCTCATCAAATGAGGTGGCATGTGGACCAAGAATTGGTGGGGCGGGCCACCATGGTTGAATTGGTCAACCATAGGTGGATGCATAAAGGAGTTTAAACAAATGAATTAAGTTAAATGAGAATTAATTAACCTAATGAGCTAATTAATTAATTAATTAAAATATCCAAAAAGTGGGTCAAATGGTCAAATGGAAAAAAAAAAAAAACCCAAACAATCTTATTTTCAAACACCAAAGACGTTGGGCATGGTGGTGGTTATCCCAACCACCACCATAAAGCAAGAAAAATATCCTATGTGTTAGGTGGGAAGAATTAATGATAGAATGTAACATAAGTAACCAAAGGAGATAAGATGGGTTTTCATCTTATCCCATCCTCATCTTTTCCATCGGTGCTCTTTCACTCTTTTCCTCTCTTGTTCTCTCCACCACCGTCCCTCACCTCCAAGGAAAGAAAGGAGAAGAGAAGAGAAAAAGAAAATAAAAGAAGAAAAGAGAGGAGAACTATAAGTATAAGCCTCCATCTCAAGATCAAAACTTGAGACCTTCCTTCCCCCATCTCTCTCTCTCAATCTATCTCCATCATTGGCCAACCCAAGCTTGGAGGTTTTTCATCTTAATCAAGCCCATCTTGGCCGATCAAACAAGGAGAAGAAGAAGGTAGAAGGCTAAGGAAGCCGACGGGATTGGTAAAAGTCGGAGGAGGCGTCGGATTGTAAGTATTTTCTTCAACAAGAAATTTTGGATTTTTAGGGTTTAAGATTTGGGATTCATTTTGTAAATTTAATGGTGGCCAAATGATTTTATGCCATGGATTTTAAATCCATCAATTTGAAGGATGGAAAGTGGACAAAACCCTAATGGGTAAATTAGGGTTAGGTTAAGGAAAAATAAATGGATTGATTGCATTGTGTAATTAGGTATTAATCAAGCATGGAAAAAGGGTTGATGAATTAAGTAGGGTTTTAAGGTTTAAAGCTATGGAGAATGTTTATAATTTTTAGTGCTGTAAATAATTGAATGTGGTGAATTTTGTAAAGAGATTTTAAATGAGAGAATCATAGGAGATGGAAGATAATTTTAATGACCTCAAAAAGAATGGTTTAGGGTTTTAAGTGCCTAATGATTAAATGTAAGTAATGTATGATTTCTTTTAGGGTTTTAAGGAATGGAGGTTATGGAAGGTATTTTGGACTTTTTTAATGAAATGTTAGGGTTACGTAATTAATGTGTAAAATTTTTAGGGTTTTAAGGAATGGAGGACATTATGTAATGTAGTTAAATTGATTAAGCAATGGATATATGTAAATATTTTTGGAAGTAAGGATTGGTGAAGGAATCAAAGGCCATAGAGTTCGGCCATGTAGTATGGCCGAACCCCATGGTAAATAATTGAGGAAATTTTAATGGGGTGCTAGGGTTAAAAGTTTGAACGATGAATTATGGTTTTAGGGTTTAATGATTAAATGTTGGTAAATTGTTTTAAAGGGATGGTAAATGAAGAAATGCATGGGAGAAGTGCATGATGTTGATGGCCTTAACAATGGTGGATGATGGAGTATTTTATTAGATTTTGTAAAAATGGAAGCATGGAGAATGTTTTAGGGTTTTTGATATGGTTAATGATTTAATGTAGGTAATGTTTGAGGAGGTTTATTATGATGGAATCCATGAATAAATGTGAGTGTTTTTATGGTAAAAAAGGGCACCAATGGAATAGTGGACCATAAACCACGGGTTCGGCCATGGTGTATGGCCGAACCCTATGGTGGTGAAGTGATGAAATTAATGGATATAGGGATATGGTAATTAATGAAGGAAATTGATGGACAAAGTGAACCTAATGTTGATTGTTGGGATGGAAATGTGATTAAGGAATGATGAATCAAATGTAGGGTTTAGGTTCTCTCAATGGAGGGACTAATGATGAATCTAATGTGTAATCAAAGACCATGGAAAATGGGGATTTGGTTAAGTTAAAAGGGGTTGATTGTTAATGAACCAATTGTAGATCATTTTGGCCTAAGACTAATGTGTACGTATATAGTTAAATAAATGGACTGTAGGTTAAAATTAAATGGCTGATGTAAGTGATCTTGTGATATGGGTGAGGGGTCAATTATGGACCCAAGAATGTGCCTAAGAATGATGATTTAATTATAAGTCATTTTTAAGGACAAAGATTAAAGTGTATGCATGTGGATTTATTAATGGGGATTAGATTAAGTAAATGGTTATTTTTAATAATTTTTATGTCATGGTTGATGGGTCATGAATGGATCCAAGTGTATGATCAATTATGAACTTAGTTGGGCAAGGGTGAATGAGTCATTATCAATGGAGAAGAGGTAGTGGCAAAACCGTAATTAATGGCCAAATTCAAGAACTCCATAGGAGATGACCAAGGGCTTAGGGACTCTAAGTATCAAGTCTATGTATGGTTAAATAAAACCTAGGATGGCTAGTTTGTTTTAAACTCACAAATTAAAGGGGTTAATGGATTAAATGGGATCCACAAAACCTAAATGGTGACCGATTGTTCATGTGAACTTAGAAATGATAATGGGCTTAGAAATAGTTAAAATATGGACTGATTATGTATATGTAATAAGGTATTGGATATCGCAGGCGGTGCGCGATCGGCGACCGGGTTTATCGAACGGAAGCGAGAAAGGACGCTAGTCGGTATTCGGTAGGATTCTAACCTTTTTGTAAGCCATGGATTGAATGATGGTTTCTTTGAATTATTTTGGAAATTATATGGTTTGTTTTAAGATTGGTTTTGAATTATGTATTATGTAGGGGTTTTTACTTGATTTATTCTGGTAAGCATATGATTGGTTTAAAATGGGTTTTGAGTCTATGATGTGTTTATTGAGGCTTTGCTTGATCTACTTTTGATAATCAAGTTATATGTTTTATTGATGGAATTTTTATATGCCACGGTTTGTTATTATATTCATTACATGGCATATGGCATCTACATGTCATGCATGATATAGGAGGGATATGGCATGAGAAGGATGAAATGAAATCGGAGCCCGTGCTCCGTCGGGGCGATCGATAAACAGGCATGGGATATTATGGTGTGTTTGACTCATCAGGGACGATGTATGGATTATTATACCTTGATGATGGTTTTTCCATCAAGGGGGATGTTGTATTTATTGTTATACCTTGATGATAGTTCTTCCATCAAGGGGGATATTGTATTTGTGGTTACATCTTGACGAGGCCATACCGTCAAGGGGGATATGGCATCGGGATAGTAAGGATAATGGGTGGGATTCGTAACACAGACACCCATGGCATTGCATGCATTCTATGGTTTTTCGTTATAATATTATCTATATGCTTTGTTATCACTAATCCATGTGTTAGCCCTACTCGGAGTCCTACTGGGCGCGTTGTCTAACGCCCTACTTCTACCCTAGCTGATGACGCAGGAAATGCCGGAGCAGAAGGACGAGACGGTAGCCAAGCTTAGGAGCTTGGGGAGGCAGACTGTTTGCTTTAATTAAGTTTATTTTGGGAAATGTGTATTTGTATAGTTTAACTTGTCGGACTGTATAATTACTTGCTATATTCTGGTTTTGTTTTGGATACGATGATGTTGAGGTATCGGGACGTCGCAAACGGTACGCGATCGGCGACCGGATTATCGAACGGAAACGGAATGGAACGCTACGCGGTATTCGGTAGGATTCCTACCTCTTTGTAAGCCATGGATATGTGATGGTTATTTTAATCTATTTGATAATTATGTGATTTGTATTATGATGGTTTTTTTTTATTTATGAATTATATATTCATACTATGGTTTATATTTTTAATGTTATGCATTATGTGGCTATGTATGATATATTAAGTTTATGAGATATACATGTATATTACATAGCATAATGCACTTACATCTCATGCATGGTATGGGCGGGAAAATAATGAAATCGGAGTCCATGCTCCATCAGGGCGACCAAGAAGCAAACATGGGGATAGCCCGAGGGGCTATAACCGGAGTCCATGCTCCGTCGGGGCGACCGAGAATCAGACATGGGGATAGCTCTTAGGCTATAACCGGAGTCCATGCTCCGTCGGGGCGACCGAGAAGCAAACATGGGGATACCTTGACGAGGGTTTACCGTCAAGGGGGATACGATATTTGATGATGATACGGTGGATGGGTGGGACACATGACATAGGCACCCATGGCGTGGCATTCATCATATGTTTATTATATTATTGTCGGTATGCATGTTATCACTAACCCATGTGCTAGCCCTACTCGGAGTCCTACTGGGCGCGTTGACTAACGCCCTTCTTCTACCCTAGCTGATGACGCAGGAGATGGTGGAAACGGTGGACACGCCGGGAGCCAAGCTTAGGAGCTTGGGAAGCGGATATCTAGTTTTATTTAAGTTTCATTGTGGAGATGTAATTTAAAGTAGCTTAGCTCGTCGGACTGCATAATTTATATTTCTTGCTATGGTTTGGACTGCATTATGGACAATATCGTTTTGAGGCATAAATGTGAACATAGGGGTATTTTGGTAAGTTAATGTTGTATCTTCCCTTTTATCTAAAAACCGGTAGGATAGATTCTATTATCATGTTCCGCATTCAGTTAGTTTCCGCGTGCTTACTTCCTACGCGTGAACCGTTCCCGTGGACTTAGTTCCGCGCACGCGTGGGGTTGGCCAGTTAAGGGTCAGGCTTTAGAAGCTCAGACTTAACTCGCGTCGTGACATCCGCGCCCTCTCTCACTCTCCATTTCAAAAAAAAAAAATAGACTCTGATTTTCGAAAAGCGAGTGAAAAAGGGGCGGGCGTTACAGTGTATGGCCGAACCCCATGGAAGAAGAAGGGAGATGACTGGAGTATCAATTAATGGAATGATGAACCATAGGCTCCGGCCATGTGGTATGGCCGAACCCCATGGAAGAACTTTGATGATTCTTTTTAACGGAAGGATTTTGGAGATGTTTAATGGAAGGTCTTTGGTTATGTTTATTGGTTCAAAACCATGAAGAATATTAGTTATTTTAATGGAATATGCAGATGAAAATCATAAGTATAGATTCATGATTTTAAAGGGTTTAATTGGATGTATGGTTGATGGTTTTTGGATACATGGAATATTACTGATAATTTTTAAAAGAAGATTATAAACCATAGGGTTCGGCCATGGTGTATGGCCGAACCCCAGGGAGTTGTGTTGGTATTATTATTGAATTTTAATGGACTTAAATAATGGAAGATCATAGATGAATGTTCATTGATTAAATGGATGATCAAGGATTAAATAATGGTCAAGATCATGTACCATAGGGTTCGGCCATGGTGTATGGCCGAACCCCATGGAGGATGTTACTAATTTAGAAAATAAATGGAAAGGGTTAGATTTGTCTCTATGGGTGAGGTTCGGCCATGGTGTATGGCCGAACCCCACTAAAGTTTATTTTTATGGAAGTTGTTTATTAATTTAGAAAGTTTCTAAAAATAGAAGGACGAGTTTAAAATGGGAAAATTTCTATTTATGGAAGGTGGATTTTTAGAAAGGATTTAAAGATGGAAAGAGTGAAAGGATGGATTATCTCTATAGGTGAGGTTAGGCCATGGTGTATGGCCGAACCCCACAAGGGTTTTATTTTTGGAAGGTGGAAATTAAATTAGAAAGTTCTAATTATGAACTTTCTAATTATGGACTTTCTAATTTGGAAACTATCTATGGATTTTCTAATAATGGTTGCAATGAAAATAATTGGGACTTAGACATCATGGGTTCGGCCATGTGTATGGCCGAACCCCATGAACCAATTTTATGGGTTTATGTTTATGTGTATTTTAAATAAGGGGAGAATGCAAGTAAAGACTTAGGTTGTTGGACCTAAGATTATGAGTCATTTAAATGGAATTAAGATATCATAGGGTTCGGCCATGGTGTGTGGCTGAACCCCATGAATCAAGTTGAATGGATTTTATGGACTTAATATGGTGATTGGATTAATGGAGAGACAAAAACCTAAGGTAGTGGTAAAATTGTAAATATCGCCTAAATTGAAAGATCATGGGTTCGGCCATGATGTATGGCCGAACCCCATGAGATGGTTTGTGGATCAAACATGAACTTAGGCAATTTTTAATGATCAAAAGAATTGGATTATGGAATAATAGCCATGGATGGCATTTTGGTAATTAAATGAAAATAAGGAAGGTAAATGACTATGGATATGTATAATGGCATTATTGTAATTAAGTGAATTAATATACCATGGGTTCGGTTATGGTGGGTGGCTGAACCCCATGGGGAATGTTTGGTGGACATAGGGTTACGTATGTTGGATTAAATGAATGATATAATTTGAACAATGGCAATTTGGTAAATAAGTGTGAAAATGGTAGGCCATGGGTTCGGCCATGGTGTATGGCCGAACCCCATGGGGATTGGTTTACGGTCTTAAATTATTGTAAATCAAGTGGGACTTGGTTCTGATTGGTTATTATATTATAAGGTAACGGGACCTCACATGGTGTTTACTATCGTGAGCGGTTACCGGACGAAAGAGGCAGGGACACGTTAGTTGTCTTTGGTAGGATTCCACCTCTTTGAAACCATGGGTTTATGTACATTGTGTTTATCTTATTTTTGATGAATTTATACTGCAAAGGATATGTTTTAAATGATGATTTTTAAATGCTCTGTTTATATGAGGAAATAGCATGTGTTTTAATATGATTTTAAATGCTATGTTTATGTTATAAAATAGCATGTGTTTCATTGGCATCTCATGCATGGTATAGGGTGAAGGATTTGCAATCGGAGGGACCACATTCCGTCGGGCGTCCCAAAAACCTATGTGGTGGGTACTTTTATGTACATGTGATGGGTGGGACTCATTGCATGGCATGGATTTATATGGTTTTGACATTACGTTAATATATATGTTTTGTACTAACCATGTGTTAGCCGTAATTGGAATACCTACTGGGCGCGTTGTTCTAACGCCCTACTTCTACCCTAGTTGTTGACACAGGAAATCAGGGGAACGATGTACACAAGGAAGGCCAAGCATAAGAGCTTGGATGATTTATTTTATATGTTGAATAAAGTTACTTATGGACATGTATTTGAGTAACTCGTTTCCGTCATGTAATAACTTAGATGGTTGGATGTTAATTTTGATAATTATGATACCTGAACGATGATTAAGGACTTGACGTACTTTGCTATCTGAATGGAATAGAACTTGGTTCTATCTTTATTCCGCATGTTATGTTTCCGCAGCTATGATGTTATTCCGCAAGTTGATATTATTATGTGTGAACCGTTTTCATGGACTTAGTCCATGCACACATAGGGTTGGCGAGTTAAGGGACGGACTTTGGAAGTTCGGACTTAGCTCGCGTCGTGACTTCCAGCTCTCTATCACTCTACTCTGTTATAAAAAAAAAAAAAAATAGACTGATTGTACGGAAAGAAGCGAGTGAAAAAGGGCGGGGCGTTACAAACCACTTCTGCCAAAGCAGCTGATTTGAATATAGTGACTTTGGCTCTTAGGTTAGGTAGCTGGCCTCGTTCAAATTTCTGAGCCTTCTTGTATTCCGTGTCCGCCATGTACAAAGCATAAAATGGTAGACGGAGGAATTCTTGATAATAGTCTGCAACTGTCATGGTGCCCTGAACCAAAGATATGAACGCTTGGGTTTGGCACTCCTTCTCTTCTTCTGGAAAATAATGATCCAGAAATATTCCAACGAATTGGTCCCAAGTCATCTCTTTTCTATCTTCCTCTGGAATTTGTGTTTGCTGACGTTCTATAACTCTCCACCATTTGCCGACATCGTCTACTAATTGTGAAGTAGCCAACAGTATCCTATCCTCATCACCAGCGATCTTGAGCAGCTTCAAGATTTTTGTAATGTTCTTGATACAGTTCTCCGCTCCTACGGGTCCTTCTTTCCCTTTGAAATAAGGGGGACGCTGCTGTTGGAAATCCCTGACCATGTTTTGGTCCTTCGATTCATTGGAGGTTGCGCCTCCATTGCCGTTCTAGTGTTACTGTAGAACGAAAGTGACCACTGCCTGTACCAGGCTCTGTAGTTCAGGATGTACTTCAGGAATGTTCGCACTGCCTTGTCCTCTCCGTTTTGTTCCTCTTCCTGTTACGGGTTCTGTCGGGTATTTCTTCTTCTTGGAGGCATTTTCCTAAGTCATCGAAACATTGATTGACTTAGTTCTTTTTTTCATAAGTTCTTATGTTTACATACTTGGGGAATTTGCCTAATCATCATCTTGTATTTCTTGTTTTGGGGAATTTTCCTACGTATCACATGATGTTTCTCATCATGATGTTTCTTGTTCAGGGGAGGTACGTCTTATTTGCTATGTTTGATAAATCCGCAATTTTTTTTTTATTGTCCTTTCCTTGCTGTTATTTTCCTCATCAAGTGTTGTTCTCAGATTGAATGCTTACAGTCTGGCCCCCGTGCAGCAGACTCTGAAGAGTCGGTCAGTTGGGATTCTTACCTTGTCAGGGAGACATGATACAATATTAATCTTACTTTGAAAGATTCAACACTTCCGATTTCGCTCTGATACCAACTGTAACAACCCACCCTTTTTTCACTCGCCACAAATCAGTGTATATATATATATATATATATATGTATGTATGTATGTATGTATGTATGTATGTATATATATATATATGTATGTATGTATGTATGTATGTATGTATATATATATATATATGTATGTATGTATTTTATTAAAGAGTGAGAGAGAACAGGAACTCCACGACGTGAGTTAAGCCCGAGTTTCCAAAACCCGACCCTTAATTGGCCACCTTTATGTGTGCGTGCATTAAGTCCACTAAACATTTCACACGCTCTAAGAATACTTGTTGAATTAACATATGAATAAAATATTGTGATATACATGACATTAATAAGCAAGGAAGCAAATCACCATAAAATTAACTGAAATGTAAATATCATCAAACCATAGCAAAATATACTAAGTTATTACATTCCAAAATATCAGTCCTCCCAATACATCTTTCAAAATCAAACTAAGTAATATAACATAAAACTGTCCAAGCTTCTACGCCTGATTCCCTTCATGTCCCATATCTTTGTCATTCCTTGTTCCATCATCTATTGGGTAGAAGTATGGCATTAGTCAACGCGTACAGTAGGAATTCCAAGTAGGGTTATGTACACATAGGATCAATATAAAATCAATATGGAAACATCATATCATGTTTGTAAAACATCCCATAAATAGTAAAATAAAACATGCATGACATCTAGATCAAATCATGCTTACTAATGCAACATGCCATGGGTATCAATGCCAAATGATCACTCACCCAAATCCATATCCAATCACATCATACAAATAGTTCCCTTGATAAAACATCTTATCAAGGTGTTCCCTTGGCGATTTACGTCCGCAGTGTTTTGTGACGGTACCACTAGGTCACTGTTATACCTCCCCACATATGTTAATCGGAATTGCCGATGGAGTGTAGACTCCTCCCTCTGAGCAGGGTTTCAGAACTATTTCCCCAGCAGCTCTTTGGCCCAGACTACGCCGTACCCATTCCTAGCAATCCCGGACAAGGCCAAAATATCAATAATTCACATAGCTTCATAAAAGCTAGTCTCAAGCCCAAAGTCATGTCCGGACAGTTCATAATTTGGTTTGTTGTCCCGTGTATTCCCTCCCATGCCATGCATGAGATAATGTATGCAAATATGCCATTTCATTTCAAATCATATGTAATCATTTAGAATTAGTTCATAAAACTTATACCATTTGTTTAACCAAAGTAAATCATCATGTTTGGAAATAAAAGCCAGTAACATATATATACGATCCATATGTATCTCAATAAGGTAGGAATCCTATAAACATCTGATTTACTGTCTTTTTCTTGTTTCGCTTAAACAACGCTAACGATCGTGTGAAAACGAATCGAACCTCGTTACCTTAACAAGTTCAACCACACACACACACACACACACACACACACACATATATATATATATATATATATATATATATATATATATATATATATATATATATATATATATATATATATATATATCAATTGATTATCCATTTAATGTTTCATCATCCTTACATCCTTCCAGATAGACTGAAACATGCCCAATTACTATTCTCTAGTAAATTATTTAAAATTAAAACTATTCAATTCAGTCGACTGAATCATGCCCAATTACTATTCTCTGCATTACTCGCAGACTTTCAGTAGACTGAATACAATATTCAGTCGGCTGAAACACGACTTGGTACTGTATAACCTTGACCTGTAATATTTCAGTCGGTTGAAACATAAGTTCAGTCGGTTGACTCTGAGTCGAACCCTCTGTATTCTCGGTCAATACCATTTCAGTCGACTGAATCATAGATTTAGTCCACTGACTTTGGATTAGAATATTTGTGTGTTCAACCAGTTCACATTCAGGCGATTGAATCGAAGATTCAGTCGGCTGAAACTCACCAGACCTCTTTTTTATTTGATACGTCTATGTTCAGTCGACTGAATTTAGGATTCAGTCGGCTGAAGCACTAATAAACCCCATATATTTTAATCCAGTCCATGTTTAGTCGACTGAATCATCTGAAACTCCCAGAAATTCTTTTCTGTTTCGGCCAACACTGGTTTAGTCAATTGAATCCTAGATTCAGTCGACTGACTGTTAGTCAGTCTTCTCTGTTTGCTTATTTTGTAAATCCTTTCTTCATTCAATCTTGTGCCATTAAAACATGATTATGAATTCAATCAATTGTTTGTTGGTTTCAACATATATCCATACCTTGAATGGATATCCAATTCCATGGCCTTATAACAGTTAGCCATTCCTTCCAATTAAATATGGAACCCATAGGTTCGGCCACACCATGGTCAAATCTATGGTTTCCCTTAGTCTTAATCCCATATTATTTTCGAACTTAGAACATACCTTCTTTCCCGTCTCCTTCTTTTCTTTTTGATCTGTATTCCTTCCTTAATCCTTCTTTCTTTTATTTGTTCTTCAACAATTCTCCAAGTATAGTGGTGTAAATGGAGTGAGAGAGGAGACGAGAAGAGGAGAACTCTTGTGTGCAAGAGATGGTGTGATTGGCCAAGGGGTGGGGTGTGCCCCTTATACCAGCCTAAGTCCTTTCACTCTCCCTCATTTAAGTTTTGTCTAACCAAGGTGTCTCTTGGCTTAATCAAGGAGACCCTTGGCTTAAGCCAAGGCAACTCTTTGTCTTCCAACGTGTGCATTGATTTCTTAACCATTGAGATGGAAATCTTCCATCTTCCCAACTCAACTCACTTAACTCGACTCAAGTAATTACTCTTGAACTCTAGTCTTGAACTCATTCATGGTTGACATGGCCGATCATGCACCATATGGCATTTAGGTCCCACCTTGGCCATGTCATTCAATGATGTGGCACCTTGTCTAGTTGGCTTCTATGCATGCCACATGGCAATGCCACCTCACTTGATGAGGTGGATTTAATGTGTTGGGTTAATTGGGTAGCTTACCCAATTACTTTGACCTTACCCAATTATCTTAAAATTAAGTTCATTATGACCCATTGGGTCCCAATTGGTTGATTGACCCATTTAATTAGACTTTACCCAATTAATTTAAAATTAACCTTACCCATGATCCATTGGGTCTTAATTGGGTAATTGAACCAATTCCTTACGCATCTAAGGTCCATTTCAATTATTTCATCTTAGTTTCAATTAATTTGCAATTCAAATGGACCAATCCAATATAATTACCAGTAATGAAAATTCGGGGTGTTACATTTCCAATTCCATGGCCTTATAACGATTTGGCCATCCATTCTAACCAGCCATGGAACCCATGGGTTCGGCCACACCATGGCCAAACCTATGGCTTCCTTAGTCTTAATCCCATATTACTAGACTTTAAAACGTACCTTCTTTCCCTTCTCCTTCTTTTCTTTTGGTCTGTCCTTTCCTTCCTTAATCCTTCTTCTTCCTTTGCTCTTCAAATGTCTCCAATTATAAAGATGGAAATGGGAGAGGAGGGAAATCTCTTTGTGTGCAAGAAGTGGAGTCGGCCAAAGGGTGTGAGCAGCCCCTTGGTTGGTGTCTTTTAAGTAACATTCTCATCTTTTCATCTACTCTCATCATGGCTTGGTTTAACCAATGTGTCCCTTGGCTTAACCATGGAGACTCTTGGTTTAAACCAAGAAACCTCTTTGACTTCCAACGAGTCACCTTGAGATGGAGACTCCTCAACTTCTCAACTCAACTCAAGTAATAACTTAACTCAAATGAACTCACTCATGGTTGACCAAGTCAACCATGACATAGCCGACCATGCATGTGGTGACTTTTGTCACCACATGGCATTCAGGTCCCATCTTGGCCATGTCACTCGATGATGTGGCCTCCTTGTCTAGTTGGCTTCCATGCATGCCACATGGAAATGCCCCATCACATACATGCCACCTCACTCACATGCCACCTCACTTGATGAGGTGGATTTTATCCATTGGATTTTTAATTGGGCAGTTGACCCATTTACTTTAACCTTACCCAATTACTTTAGAATTAAGCTTACCCATGATCTATTGGGTCTTAATTGGGTAATTGACCCATTTATTTTAAACTTACCCAATTACTTTAAAATCAACTCATCTATGACCCATTGAGTCTTAATTGGGTAATTGACCCATTTACCTTGCCCACCTAATATCCATTTTCAACAATTCAATCTCAAATTCATTTATTTCGCAATTCAAATGGAATATTCCAACATATTCATAAGTAAGGAAAATCCGGGGTGTTAAAAGACCTTAAAGAACACTAGGTCTCCCACTTCAAACTCAAGAGATCTTCCTCTATTGTCAACGTAGCTCTTCTGACGACTCTATATTGTGAACAGATGTTGTCGTATCAACTTGATCTGTTCTGTGGTCTCTCGAACCAGATCAGGTCCAATAAGAGCAGGCTCACCAACCTCTGTCCAACACACTGGTGATCTGCAGGGTCTACCATACAATGTCTCAAATGGAGCCGTCTTGAGGCTTGCATGGTAACTATTGTTGTATGAGAACTCGACCAGTGGTAGGTGATCTTCTCAACCACCCTCGAAGTCTAGGATGCAAGCTCTCAGCATATCCTCCAATGTTTGTATTGTTCGCTCCGACTGACCGTCGGTTTGTGGATGGAAAGTTGTGTTGTATAATAAGTTTGTCCCATAGCCGACTGCATACTCTGCCACACCTTGCCAGTGAATCTACCATCTCTATCGAACATAATAGTTCTGGGTATACCGTGTAGCCTGATGATGTCCTTGGCATACAACAGTCCCAAAGTCTAAGACGAGTCTGTCATCTTGATAGTGTAATAGCCTGGATTTTTTTTTCAACATATATTTTGGCTATTATTTGATTTAATTGTGAAAAATTAAGAATTATAGATGGAGTGGATGTTAGATGGATCAAAATTGGGACAATGGCCCAAGTATGGTCCAATGGACCATGGGTAGGCTTGATTGTATGTAATTGGGTCAATAATGGTCAATTGGGTTAAATGCCCAATTGGGACCCAATGGGTCAAGATGGATTGAGCATTAGAAAAAAATTCATGGATCCAATTGTGATCAAAGGCGTGGGGTCCATCTTAATTGCAAGTGTAGGAATGGAATTATCCAAGTGGCATGGCCAAGTGGGGTCCAACTCCACCTCATCAAGTGAGGTGGCGTGTGGACCAAGGCACTTGTGGGGCCCGACCACCATGGTTGACTTGGTCAACCATGGGTGGGTCAAAGATAAATTAAATGAGATTAAATATAGTAAATGGAATTAAATTATTTGATTGCAATGACCTAAGTTAGATATCAATTTAAATGAATGAGTTGCATTACATGGAGTGAGTTAAATGGGGGTGAGTCACCTAGATAATGGAGTGAGTCAAGAGGATTTTTTCATCCCATTTAATCCATCAAAATCGTTGGGATAGTGTGGAGTGCCATGTGGAAGGCATGCTCCCCCCTTGGCTAGACCAAAAAGCTTAGGTGGAGAGCATGCATTGGCCAAAAATGAGGTGATGGTTCCACCTCATCCAAACCACCAAACCACCCATGGTAAATGAGCCAAAACCGTGGGTCATGAGGGGTTGGGTGTGCCATGTGGAGGGCATGCACCCTCCATGGCTAGACAAGATCCTTAGAAGGTGGACATGCTAGGGCATGCATTGGCTCAAGGAGAGGTGGTGGTTCCACCTCATCCCAACCACCACCACCAAGGGATAAAGCCAAGACAAAAATCGTTGGGAGGAGAGTGGTGGCCATGTGGAGGGCATGCAACCATTGGTTTGGTCAATGGGCTCATGGGGAAGACTCCACCTTGATGAGGGTGGAGTCTAACCCAAACAACCCAAGACAAGATGGGAAAAACTAGGGTTTTTCCATCTCATTTCTCATCTCCCTCTCTCCCTCTCTCCCTCCCTCTCCTAGCCGACCCTCTCTCTTTCAAGACAAAGAAAACACTTAGAGAAAATTGGATCTCATCTCCTCTCCCCCTCAAGTCTTGGCCGACCACTCATTGAAACAAAGAAAAAGACTTAGGGTTTCCATTCTCTCCTCCTCTCCCTCTCTCAAACATTCACCAAGGCCGAACCATCTTCTTGGGGGTTCATCTTAGACCATCTCCCTCTCAAGGCCGAAGATCAAGGAGCAAGGAAGAAGAAAGACTAAGGAGAAGATCGGAGGAGCAAGAAAGAGCAAAGGAAACCGGAGGAGTCGCGAATCGGTAAGTGGTACTCAACAAGATTTTACTAATTTGAAGGAAACATGAAATCCCATTTTTTGGATTGGAGAGTTGGCCAAAATATCATGGGCCATGCATTTAAAATCCATCCAAGAAATGGGGTAAGAAATGGACAAACCCTAATGGGTAAGTTAGGCTATGATTAACGGATATGATTAAGGACACTATGTATATAAAGCTCAAGCATGGAAAATGGTTAAGGATCATGGTTCGGCCCTTGCATGGCCGAACCATAATTTTATTATGGCTAAGGACCTTGTGCATGTTCCATGTAAGCAATGGTGAATGATCAAGATACATGGTTTGGCCTTTGGCCAAACCCTAGGGTTTTATGTATGAGAACCACCAAGGGATATGAACATGGTTATATGTTGCTTTTAAATAAAATGATGAACCATAGGGTTCAGCCATGTTGTATGGCTGAACCCCATGAAAGGATGTTAGTGAGTTTAAAAAGCTTTTAAGGATGAAGAACATGCAAGGGTGTTAATGATTTAAAAGTTTTTAAATGGGTGTATGTTAAGGATTTTTTTTAAGGGTTTTAAATGAGGAAAATCATGGAGAAATGTTGATGATTTTAGTGGTCTCAAATGTTGTAAATGATGATGAACCATGGACCATGGGTTCAGCCATGTTGTATGGCCGAACCCCATGTAGAAAATATTAATGGGCTTGAGCTATTTGGATCATGAAATGATGGAGGAAATGTTAAGGGATTACGTGGTTGATGGTGATCTAAAATAATGATCTAAATGTATGATTAACAACACCACCCCACCCCCCACCCCCCATTGAAGGGACTTGGGTTGAGGATCTAAAATGTTGTAAAGGATCTAAGAAAGAGGAGGAAATGACATCATGGGTTCGGCCATGGTGTATGGCCGAACCCCATGACCCATTTTTGGACGTGGTAGGTCCATGCATGTTGAGGAAACTAAATGTTTAAGAGAGGGAATGATTGAGCTATGTAAATGGATGAGTTATAATGGTTTTTATGTCATGATTAATGAGTCATTAATGGATCCATGTTTATGGATCAGTTATGGGCATAGATATGTATAAATGAAAGGAGTGATTAACCATGGAAGGAATAATAGCAAAAAATGTAAATATGGTGAAAATGAAAGACCATGGGTTCGGCCATGGTGTATGGCCGAACCCCATGGGGACTGTTTTTGGGACTTAGGGACTTTTAAATGATGAACTTATGTGTATTTGGTTAATGAATCAAAGGGTGGCTGATCTTAGACCCACATGATTAAAATGACCTATGGATTAAAAAGGGACCCCAAAAACTAAGTGGGTGAGGTTCGGCCATGGTGTATGGACGAACCCCACTAAGGCATATATTATGGACTTAGACATGGTTGGAGCATTAGTTGATTTGTTGACATGTAATAAGGTAACGGGATCTCGCAAGCGGTGCGCAATCGGTGATCGATTCTTGGATGGAAACGCGAGACACATTAGTTGGTCTTTGGTAGGACTCCTACCTCATTGAAAGCCATGGATTATGTGTATATGAATGTTTTACTTCAATTATTTTGGTATCAAATGGTATGTCTTCATGATGGGATTTTAATGCTATGGTTTGTATTATTACATGGCATATTGCACTTATATCTC
Organism: Chimonanthus praecox; assembly: GCA_022113865.1. Taxonomy (NCBI): domain Eukaryota; kingdom Viridiplantae; phylum Streptophyta; class Magnoliopsida; order Laurales; family Calycanthaceae; genus Chimonanthus; species Chimonanthus praecox. The sequence continues at coordinate 35,545,013 of CM039090.1, forward strand.
ATGCATGGCATGGGAGGGATGAAATGAAACCGGAGTCCATGCTCCGTCGGGGCAACCGATAAACAAACATGGGGATACCTTGATGTGCTTTATCCATCAAGAGGGATACTATGAGATTGTGATACCTTGATGAGGGTTTTCCATCAAGAGGGACATTATATGATTGTGGCTGTAACCGGAGTACACGCTCCGTCGGGGGCGACCGATAAACAAACGTGGGGATACCTTGATGTTTTTTTTCCATCAAGAGGGACATTGTGTAATGATGATATGGATGATGGGTGGGACTCATGGCATATGACACCCATGGCATGGCATTTACTTGCATGGTTTTGATATACTTATATCTATGTGTTTTGTTTATACTAATCCATGTGTTGACCCTACTCGGAGTACCTACTGGGCGCGTTGTCTAACACCCTACTTCTATCTTAGACGATGGCGCAGGAAATGGAGGAAGTGAAGGACGTGATCGGAGCCAAGCATAGGAGCTTGGAGGAGCTAGATTGATTTATTTAAGTTTTATTCATGGTTATGTAATTTAAGTAACTTAGCTCGTTGGACTGTAATAACTTAGACTATTGCTATGGTTTGGACTTTTATTTTGGACATTTTAAGTTGAGGTATTTATTATTTAAGTGATGTAATTCCTTGTTATTTTGGACTTAACTCGCGTCGTGACGTCCCGCGCTCTTTGTCACTCTTTATTTAAACAAAAAAATAGACTCTCATTTTAGGTGTAGTAAAAAGGGGCGGGCGTAACAGTTGGTATCAGAGCGAAACCGGAAGAATGAATCTTTCGAAGTAAGATTAAGACGGTTTCATGTCTCACTGACAGATAAGAATCCCAACTGACAGACTCTTCGGAGTCCGCTTCACGGGGCCGATTAATTTACTTCGCTAGACTCAGACTGAAGCATTCAATCTGAGAGCAACATTTAACAAAAGGAATGATAGCAAGGGAAGGATAGTCACTATAAATTGGAATTATCAATCGTAGCAAGATAGGGCATACTTCCCCAAAAATGAGAAACAACATTTGATACATAGGAAAATTTCCCCGAAAATGAGAAACATCCTGATTTTTCCCCAAGTTGAGAAACAATGATGTATTTATCAAACATAGCAAAATAGGAGATGTTTCCCCGATTTCCCCAAATACCAAGATGCTTAATTGACAATTTCCCCAAGTTGAGAAAGAACACTTGATACATAGGCAAAATGAGAAACATCATGATTCCCCCAAATTGAGAAATGGTACTTGAGACTTAGGAAAATTTCCCCAAGGACAAGAAATACAAGGTGCTTATATGGCAATTCCCTAAACAAGAGACATCATGTGATACTTGGGAAGTTTTCCCCCAAAAACTAAGGGTGCTTATTTGGCAATTCCCCCCAAGAGAGAGACATTATGTGATACAAAGAAAACAACTTCCCAAAACAAAGAATGCAAGATGATGATTAGGCAATTTCCCCAAGTATGTGAACGTAGATGTTGATGAGAAACTAAGTCGATCAATGTGTCGATGATGACAATTGGTGGGTATACCGATCCCCCGATAGATACAACGGTTCCATGGTAAAAGTGACAATTCTATGGATAGATACTATCTTCCCATGATGAGGGTTTCCATGGTGATTTGGATTGATGCCGGGCACTGGCATTATGGTAGACGTATTGGTAATGTGAGGGACAGTTTGGTCCCATAAGTTGACATATTGGTCTTATGATAGACATTTTGATTCACAGTCGACGCGTTGGTCGTATGTTAGACCTGTTAGCCCTATGATAGACATATTAGTCCTCCGAAGGTATTAGTTATGACCATGAATGGATTATACCCATGGAGGGGGTATATTCATGGATCTGATGAACAAAATCTTTCGTCCCTATTTGGACAAGTAATCGTTTTCATTAGCGATACCCTGATTTTCCAACCATTGGGAGGAGCACCGATGGAGCAAGAGGGACATCTAAGGATAGCCTTGGACACCCTAAAGAAAAAATCAATGATATGCCAAAGCAAACAAGTGCGAGTTTTGGCTATCTGAGGCTAATTTCTTAGGACATGTCGCATCAACGGAAGGAATAGCTGTGGACCCGGCTAAGGTGGCGGCAATGAGGGAATGGAAAGCACCGACGAATGTAACCGAGATTCGAAGTTTTCTGGGATTGGCAGGTTACTACAGGAAACTCATCATGGACTTCTCCAAGATTGCATCTCCACTTACCCGACTCACTCAGAAAGGAGTCAAATTTTGAGTGGCCAGATGTGTGCAACCGAAGATTTAAGGAGCTAAAGGAGAGGCTTACAACCGCTCCTATTCTGATTTTGCCGGAAAGAGGCAAGGGCTATGAGGTGTACTGTGATGGTTCAGGAGAGGGACTTGGGTGTTCTCTCACTCAAAGTCAGCGTATAGTGGCTTATGGTTCAAGACAATTGAAGATTCATGAGCGCCACTATCCCACACATGATCTGGAGCTAGACACAGTGGTCTTCGCTCTCAAAAGCTGGAGACACTACCTTTGTGGTGAGAAGTTTGAGGTGTTCTCAGATCACAAGAGCCTGAAATACTTATTTGATCAGAAGGAACTCAACATGAGGCAGCGCAGGTGGACGGAATATCTGCAAGATTATGAGTTCGCGCTTTGGTATCATCCTAGCAAGTCGAACAAAGTGGCGGATGCCCTCAGCCGCATGTCACATGCGATAGTGGCCAGTATGATCAAGAAGGAATGGGAGATGCTGAACACCATCCGAGAGTTCAACTTGTATATCAAGAACCATGGGAGTATGTACAATCTGATCATACGGTCCAACATGATCTCCAAGATTGAACAGGAGCAACGGACAGATCCAGAGGTGGAGGAGATATGGGCCAAGATGCCTACTAGTGAGGTTATACTATAATGGGAATTACGACCGGGACAGGGTCTTGTATTCCGAGGTAGGACATATGTGCCTAAGAGCTGCAGAAGAAAGTTATTGATTGAGGCACACCAAACCAAACTCTCTATCCATCCCGGCAGCACCAAGATGTATCATGATCTGAAGAGGCACTATTGGTGGCATGGACTCAAGAGAGATGTGGCAGAGTTTGTTGCTCACTGCCTAACCTGTCAGCAGGTTAAGACGGAACATCAGAAGCCACCGGGTTTACTCAAACCTTTACCAGTGCCGGAGTGGAAATGGGAGCACATCTCCATGGATTGTGTGACAGGGTTGCCAAGGTCATCAAGGGGCAATGATGCAGTATGGGAAGTCTGCGCACTTTCTTCCCATCAAGATGACAGATTCATCTGAGACCTTGGGTCTACGGTACATCCGGGACATCATCAGACTACATGGTATTCCCCGGACTATTGTGACCGATAAAGATGGCCGATTCACCGGTAGAGTATGGCAGAGCATGCAGTTGGCCATGGGGACAGATCTACTAACTAGCACAACATTCCACCCACAGACTGATGGACAGTCGGAGAGGACGATACAAACATTGGAGGATATGCTGAGAGAATGTATGATAGACTTCAAGGGGGGATGGGAGGATCACTTGCAGCTGGTGCAGTTCTCTTACAACAACAATTACCAGGCAAGCCTCCAGATGGCTCCATTCGAGGCCTTGTATGGTAGGCCATGTAGATCACCAGTGTGCTGGACAGAGGCTGTAACGCCCCGCCCTTTTTCACCCGTTTTCCGATAATCAGAGTCTATTTTTATTTTTAAATAGAAGAGTGAGAGAGGGCGCGGACGTCACGACGCGAGTTAAGTCCGAGCTTCTAAAGCCCGACCCTTAACTGGCCAACCCCACGCGTGCGCGGAGCTAAGTCCACGAGAACGGTTCACGCGTAAGAAGTAAGCTCGCGGATTATAATTATTGCGGAACATGATAATAGAGTCTATCCTACAGGTTTTTAGATAGAAGGGAAGATACAACATTGAATTGCCAAAATGCCCCTAAGTTCATAATTATATCACAAAATGTAATCGTCCATAAGTAACGTCCAAAACATCGCAAGAATGTAAACTTATACAACCCGACAAGCTAAGTTACTTTCAAATTACATCGCCAAAATGTAAACGTAAATAAAACTAAGACTGCACTGCCCAAGCTCCTAAGCTTGGCTCCTGTCATGTCCACCGCTTCCGCCATCCCCTGCGTCATCAGCTAGGGTAGAAGTAGGGCGTTAGTCAACGCGCCCAGTAGGACTCCGAGTAGGGCTAGCACATGGATTAGTGATACACACATACCGATAAAATAAAGTACAACAAAATAAGCAATTGATGAATACTATGTCATGGGTGCTTATGTCATGTGTCCCACCCATTATCCGTATGATCATACAATATCCTGTTCCCCATGTTTGATTCTCGGTCGCCCCGACGGAGCATGGACTCCAGTTATAGCCCTCAGGCTATCCCCATGTCTGATTCTCGGTCGCCCCGACGGAGCATGGACTCCGGTTATAGCCCTCAGGCAATCCCCATGTCTGATTCTCAGTCGCCCCGACGGAGCATGGACTCCGGTTATAGCCCTCAGGCAATCCCCATGTCTGATTCTCGGTCGCCCCGACGAAGCATGGACTCCGGTTTGTTTATTTTTTTCTGCCCATGCCATGCATGAGATGTAGGTGCATTATGCTATGTAGTATATAGATAGACCATATTCGATATACCATACATAGTCATATGATGCATAATATTAAAATATAATCCATGATACCATCATGTAATTCATAAGTTAAAACCCATCATAGTGCAAGTCCCATAAATCATAAATTATAATCATAAAACCATAATAAGCCAAGTCAAAATAATTTAAAACACCATCACATATCCATCGCTTACAAGAAGGTAGGAATCCTACCGAATACCGTGTCGCGTTCCGTTACGCTTTCCGTTCGATAATCCGGTCGCCGATCGCGTACCGTTTGCGACGTCCGATGCCTTATTACATTTACCGAATTAGTCCATACATTATCCATGATTAAGTTCCTAACTAATCATAACCCTAGGTCCATTCAATGATCTTTAAATACATTATAAGTTTATCGAAAATCGGCCCTTAACTTAGCCCATTATCCATTGGTTTAATCACTACATAAATCCGATTTTGACCATTTTAGATATTTCCAATTTGCTAAAACGCAGCAACTAATCGCTTCACTTAACCATTACAAAATATCCGATTTTTATGTCTAATCCCTATAGGGTTCGGCCATGTACCATGGCCGAACCCATGGTTCTTCAATGTGGCCACTTATTACGGTTTTGCCACTCTCCTTCCATGGTAAATCATCCATTCATTTATGTGCATTCTAAGTCCAAGTTCATTCATACTTAGGTCCATTCAATGACCTAACATCATAAAATCAGCCACCTAATATTAATTTTGAAAAATATTTACTCCCACACCTAATTCCACATTTTGGCCTAAGGTGTGGCCCACATATCATTTTTATAAATCCATCAAAATCTAGTATTCTTCTACATTATTTTCCATTTATTAAATCCACTAATCACTACCCTAAGGTTCACCTTTATGGATACCATTTTCAAAGACTAAGTTTTGTCCCAAATAATTCAATTTAAAATCACAAAACTTTAATCATTTTGGCCCTTTAAATCAAACTCCTAAGCATTGATACATGCATTAACCTTAGCCTAAAATTGATCAAAATTTGGGTCATGGGTTCGGCCATACACCATGGCCGAACCCATGATGTTTCTTTCCCATTTTTCTTGGTTTCAATTACCCATTTAAACATACCTCCAATGAAAATTAAATCATCCATTTAAATCACCATCTTTATTCCATTTAGACATCACATATCATACTTGTAACACCCATACAATCTATCCATTTTTCTTAACCAATTTCTCTACTTTCCCATCATTAAAAATTATTAATTACCACCATAGGGTTCGGCCATACACCATGGCCGAACCCATGGTTCATGGCTCATCATCCATTGATGCCATTCTTAGACCAATGTTTTTGTCCAAAAGACATCCATTTTTAAAATCAATAATCCTCATTCATTTTGGCCCTCTAAAAAATATCATACACTTTGTAAATCCATTTAAATTTCATCATTAACCTAACCTAATTTCTATTTTGTTTAACCACATATATAAACCAAACTTAGCCCATGAATGACCTAAAAACATGGGTCATGGGTTCGGCCATACACCATGGCCGAACCCATGATGTCTTTCCCTCATTTTTATCTTGGATTTTTAATTACATTTAAAATCCACTCCTACCACCAATTATTACCTCCATAATTCAAAATTATTTACTCCACCACTTCCATCTTTTAGCACCCATTTGAAAATCACATACCATACTCAAAATTTTTTCAATTTTTAGAAAATATCAACCATTGAGCATCTAAGGGTCCTAATCCTCATAGATCACTAAATCATCACCATTTAAAACTTACCAACTTTTCAATCATTTTAAAATCTTGAAATCCTCATAACAGCCATTAAGCATTGTCCAACATTTTAAACCATATAATCTAAATTAAATTATCCATCATTCACCATAGCATGGCCGAACCCTATGGTCATCCATTCATTTAATCTATCTCTCTCTAAGTTTATCCATTTCTTAATCTTCCATTGATGGATCTTAGATCCAAGGCCCATGATGTTTTTGGCCATTATCTAATAAATGGATTCCCTTTTTAACCATAAACAAAAATCTAAACTCTTGTTTAGAAATACTTACGGATCCGACGGCTCCTCCGGCCTTTGTCGCTCCCATCAACCTCCTTGGCCTCTTTTCTCCCTCTTCTTGATCTTTGATTGGCTAGATGTGCTTGATCAATGGTGGGATGCTTGGATTGGCTAAGATAGTGTTAGGTTGAGAGAGGGGAAGAGGGGAAGATGATGGAGAATGGTAGCTCTTGATCTTCAAGAGGTGAATCCAAGGTTCCACCTCTTTTCTTCTCTTCTTCTCTTCTTATTTTTCTTCTAAGTTTTCTTCACTCTCTCCTTTGCAAGGTGGGGAACGAATTTCCTTGTGTGTGTGGAGGGCTAGAGTCAAATGGGTAGTTTGAAATGAGATGGAGGTGGTTGGAGTGACATAGACTCCTCATTAATTTTCCCCACCCACCAAGCATGGGCTAGCTTGACTTGGGTGGTGGTGGTTGAGACTCAACCACCAAGCATGGCTCCCATGTCCTCTTTGACTTGTTTATGTTGACCCTAACTAATCAACTTAATTAAGTTAATCCCTCACTTAGGTTAATTAATTTAGGTTAATTAATTTTCATCTAATTTAATTCCCTTAAATTATCTATCTAATAAATCCACCCATGGTTGACTAAGTCAACCATAGTAGACGGCCCCCACATATACCTACCCCACCCGCCACCTCACTTGATAAGGTGGAGGTGGGCCCCACTTGGCCATGTTATTTTAGTTTCCTTGATTTTAACTTAGGTAATTTTACAATAATTTTAATTAATTTAATTTACCTTAATCCACCTTAGTCTTCTTAATTTTATCCATGGTTGACCAAGTCAACCATGATGGTTGGTCCCACTTTCTCCTTGGTCCACACGCCACCTCAATGGGTGAGGTGGAGGTGGGCCCCATTGCCCATGTTGCCTTGGTCCATTTATCACCTAACTTAGGTGATTTAAATTTTATTAATTGTATCCCTTTTATTGGATCATCATTGGGCCCATGGCCCAATTTGATTCTTGTCTTACCCATTTATCTTAGGGCTTAGTTATCTTGGCCCCTTGGGTCCCATATGGCTCTTTGACCCAAATTGACCATCTTTGACCCGATTACTTACCATTGACCAATTACATGTATCAATTCCAATTCAAGGCCTATTGGGTAACCATTGGGCCCATGGCCCAATTAGATTCCCTCCTTTTCCACTTACCTTAGGATTTGAACCGATTTTGATCCATTGCGCCCCAGATGGCTATCGGGCCCACTTTGACCATCGTTGACCCGATTAGTCCCCATTGACCCACTTAATGGATTTCATCCAACCCATGGCCCAATTGGGCCATCCTTGGGCCATTGTCCCAAAATTTGGTCCATTTGGCATTTTATTACATCAAACTTCAATTTAAAATGAATAAATACCAATATATATATTTATCAAAAATTCGGGTTATTACAATAAGTGAGAGAGGGCGCGGACGTCACGACGCAAGTTAAGTCCGAGCTTCTAAAGCCCGACCCTTAACTGGCCAACCCCACGCGTGCGCGGAGCTAAGTCCACGAGAACGGTTCACGCGTAAGAAGTAAGCTCGCGGATTAACTCGCGTCGTGACCTCCACACCCTCTCTCACTCTTCTATTTAAAAAAAAAAATAGACTCTGATTTTCGGAAAACGGGTGAAAAAGGGCGGGGCGTTACAGAGGCCGGTGAGCCTGCACTGATTGGACCCGAGCTAGTTACCGAGACTACGGCGCATATTAAGTTGATACGGCGGCACCTACTTACTGCGCAGAGTTGTCAGAAGAGTTACGCTGACAAGAGGAGAAGGTTCCTTGAGTTTGAAGTGGGAGACTTAGTGTTCTTGAAAGTCTCGCCACGGAAGGGACACATGAGATTCGGGAAGAAAGGGAAACTGTCTCCTAGATTTGTGGGGCCATCCTGAAGAGGGTGGGGGCGGTGGCTTATCAGTTGGCACTTCCTCCACAGTTATCATCTTTGCACGATGTATTCCATGTGTCCATGTTGAGGAAATACAACCCCGATCCTTCACATGTGTTGAACGTGCAAGACGTCGATGTGCAGAGTGACGTAACTTAGGTGGAGAAGCCGGTCAAAGTGATCGGAAAGGCTACGGAACCGCGCCATTCAGTTCGTAAAGGTGGTATGGGATCGACATGGCAATGAGGAAGCCACTGTAACACCCCAGATTTTCAAGTTATTAATATATATGAAAATTACCCATTTAATTTGTGAATTATTAGATATGGACCTTAGATGGGTAAAGTGTTGGGTCATTGCCCAATTAAAACCCAACGGATTGTGGAAATGGTTTCAATAGAATTAAATGGGGCCTAATTAAAATGGTAATGCAATATCTATGAATAAGGGATCTAGATTAAGAAGCATGCGCATAAAGGGAATTTGGAAGATTGCATACGGTTGTAGGGATTAGGAATGGGATATTGTGCATGGCCGTGTATGAGATATGCAATCCATGATCATGCGCTAGTGTATCTTTAAAAGATGTCTAAGATTAAATAAAAGATGCTTGGTCGTGTGTGTGGGATTTGCACATCCATGAGGATGCGCATAAGATCATTTAAAAAAGAGGTCATTTCCTTGCTTAAGAACGGTACAAGACAATTGCTAATTTGAAGGGATCTTGGCATCTTCTAATTAGGACCGATTGAAAGTTTTATAATAGAGACACAAGGGGCGCACGGCATATCAAGAGAAGGAGAGAGCAGCCGAGCAAAGGAAAGGAGGAATAACAATTGCAATCTTATAAACACGGTTGGAATCATCACTTGCTATTTCAGCAATATAGGACCGATTAGAAGGTTGATAAAAAGATAGGCAACAAGGGCGCACGGCATACACAAAGGAAGGAAGGATTGACGCTAGTGCTCTGACAAGAAGGTGTTCTCGGCTGTGTGAAAGATCAAGAAGAAGGAGGAAAAGGCTAAGGAAGGAAAGGATCAGAAGAACAAGTCGGAGCGAAGGAAAACCGGAGGAGTCGCGGAACCGGTAAGTATTTATTTTGTTTAAAGAAAGGAACCATAGGGTTCGGCCATGGTGTATGGCCGAACCCCATGGAAGAAAATTGAGGGAATGAATATTGTGTTTTAATGGAAAGGATGAACCATAGTGTTCGGCCATGCATGGAAAGACATTGGATACTTTTAATGGGAGAAAAAGATGAATCATAGGGTTCGGCCATGTTGTATGGCCGAACCCCATGTGAAAGGTTATTTATGATTTATTTTTAAATGGAAATATGGTTGATGGTTTTAGATACAATTAGATCATGAAAACCATGGAAGTTGGTTAATAATTTTATTGGGTGTCAAAGCATGAAAATTATGGATGTATGTATGAGAACCATCAAAGGATCAAACCATATAAATTTTATATATTTTAAGGAACCATAGGGTTCGGCCATGGTGTATGGCCGAACCCCATGTAAAGGTATTAAAGATGTTAAAGGGTTTAAATGGATATCAAGAATGGAAAGAAGGGTATAAAACCAAACGGTGAGGTTCGGCCATGTGGTATGGCCGAACCCCACCAAAGAGTATATATGGACTTGGTGTTTTAGATATTGAATTTAAGTGGACTGTTTCAATAATTTTAAAGGATGAAAATAATAGATGAAGGTTAATGATTTAAATGGTCTTAAACATTGGAAATTGTGAATAACTATGGGGAATGATTTATGGATTTTGTGGACTTGATAAGGTTAGATGATTAATCTATAAGTGTTTGGTTTTATGAATCAACCAATGTCATGGATGTAATAAAGGGTGAAAGTGATGGATCATGGGTTCGGCCATGATGTATGGCCGAACCCCATGAGGAATGTTTTATGGACTTAGGTGACTACCAATGGTAGATGATTAATTGCTAAGTGATTAACTTAGGGGTTATTGATTAATAAACCAAAGGAGGGACAAAAACCTCGTAAGTGAGGTTCGGCCATGGTGTATGGCCGAACCCCACAAGTTGGGTTTATGGACTTAGACGTTATTGTAAATCAAATGGGACATGGTTTTAATTGATTGATATATTATAAGGTAACGGAACCTCACAAGGTGTCTACGATCATGAACGGTTATCGGACGAAAGCGCAAGGAGACGTTAGTGGTCTATGGTAGGATTCCACCTCTTGAAACCATGCGTTTATGTACAATGTTTTTATCTTATTTTGATGAATTTATGTTGTAAAGGATATGTTTCAAATTGTGAGTTTTAATGCTATGTTTACAATATAAAATATCATGTGTTTCATTAGCATCTCATGCATGGCATAGGGTGAAGGATATGTAACCGGAGGGACCACACTCCGTCGGGGCGTCTGAAAAACCTATGTGGGATACCTTGATGTGCTTTTCCATCAAGAAGAAACCGGAGGAGCCACACTCCGTCGGGGCGTCCGAAAGACCTATGTGGGGGTACTTTTATGTACTTGTCATGGGTGGGACTCATTGCATTTGACATCATGACATGGCATGGTTTATATGGTTTTTGATATTATGATATTATATATGTTTTGTACTAACCATGTGTTAGCCCTAAATGGAATACCTACTGGGTGCGTTGTTCTAATGCCCTACTTCTACCCTAGTGGATGATACAGGAAACGAGGGGAATGATGAACGAGAAAAGGGCCAAGCATAGGAGCTTGGATGCTTTTTGTTTATATTTTAATTATGTTACTTATGGACTTGTACTTTGAGTAACTAGACTTCGGACATGTAATAATTTAGATGATTTGCTATGGTTGAATGTTTATTTGGATAATTTTGTGATGTTAATTATGACTAAGGACTTGACGTACTTTCCTATCTAAAATGGAATAGAATTACGTTCTATTATAATTCCGCAGTTATGATTTTAATCTACAAGTTTTTATTTTTATGTGTAAACCGTTTTCATGGACTTAGTCCATGCACACATAGGGTTGGCCAGTTAAGGGTCGGACTTTAGAAGTTCAGAGTTAGCTCACGTTGTGACGTCCCGCTCTTGCTTACTCTTTATTAAAAAAAAAATTAGACTCTGATTTACGGAAATCAGCTAGTGAAAAAGGGCGGGGCGCTACAGTTGGTATCAGAGCGAACCAGTAAGATTGAATCTTTCGAAGTAAATTAATTCGGCCCCCGTGCATTAATTTACGTCGTTAGACTCAGACGGAACATTAAATTTGAGAACAACAATGGATGATAGCAAAGGATGTACAGTCAAAATAATTGGATTTATCAAATATAGCAAAATAGGATATATTTCCCCAAAAACAAAGAAAAATCAAGAGTTCTTATTTGGAAATTTCCCCAAAAGTAGGAAAATGCAAACTTTACGATGAAAACTAAGTCATGATATTTTTCAATGGCTTAGGGAAAAATGCCTCCAAAGAGAAATACCTGACAAAACCAGAAAGAAAAGGAAAAGGAGGTAGAAAGATCTCAACATGAAGAGGAAGAACGACAATCTCGACATGAAGAGGAGGAACAACCACCCCATCAAGAGGAGGAAGAACAAAGCAGCGTGAATATACCGGTGGTGCCTCCTGAACTACAAAACTTGGTTCAAGCGGTGGTCACTTCGGTGCTTCAACAATACTTGCAAGAGAATGGAACCACCAATGAGACCAATGACAGGAGCATGGTCAGGGACTTCCAGCAACAGTGCCCTCCTTACTTCAAAGGGAGAGAAGGGGCTGTCGGAGCCGAAAATTGGCTGAAGAAGATCACTCAGATCCTGACCCTAGTCAAGATTTCGAGTCATGCTAACAAAATTTTACTGGCCACGTCACAACTGATCGATGATGCCGGTAAATGGTGGGAGGTGGTAGAGAAGCAGCGAGCACTTCTTCCGAAAGGAGAGAGGACTGCAATGACTTGGGATCAGTTCTCAGCTACCTTCTTGGACCATTATTTTCCTGAGGAGGAGAAGGAGCGCTAGACTCAAGCTTTTCTATCTTTGGTACAAGGTACCATGACGGCGGCAGAGTACCACCAGGAGTTTCTCAGTTTGTCTTGCTATACATTTTATATGGTGGATACAGAGTATCGAAGGGCACGCAAGTTTGAGTGAGGCCTTCGGCCAAGCATTAGGGCCAAGGTAACCATATTCAAGGTAGCCACATTGGCAAAGGTGGTCAGCAGGGCCACTATGGCAGAACAAGAGATGACTGAGTTAGTGCGTTTTGACAATCGCCGAGCTCAGAGTGAGAGGGGTACATTTCAGCCCAACAAGAAGTTTCGACTGAACTTTAGCAGACCCTCACCATCCACTGGGTCAACAGGGGGCTTTCGTCCCAATCATCCCTCCCCATCTTCATCAGTCACTCAAGCTCCCAGAGGGGTGAACAACTACTTTCATTGTGATCAGCCGGGCCATTTTAAGAGGGAATACTCACAACTCAACAAACCCTCTTATTCCAGAGGTTCATCTCGCCCACCAGCTAGGCCAGCTAATTCACGAGGTAGGACATTTAACCAGGCGGGACGGGCTCCTACATGATCTGGACGGTTATTTACCTTAGTTCCTCCAGCAGCAAAGGATCACTCTGTGATTCAAGGTATGGCAGCAGTCAGCAGTTCCTACGCCTTTGCTTTATTTGATTCTGGAGCCTCCCACTCTTTCATATATGCTGCATTCATATCTGCAACTGGAACTTTAATACAAAAATTGTCCACATCACTCGCCATTGTATGCCCCTTTGGAGACACATCATTGGGACTTATATGCATAGCAGTGAATACTGAACCCGCTGGACTCAGATTGAGTTCAAATAGTTGGTAGTCGATATGACAGAGTACGATATTATCTTCGGCTTGGACTTGTTGGCTAGCTTTCAGGCCAACATTGATTGCTATCGCCGCAGGGTGACATTTTGGTCACCCGAGGGAAAATAGCATGTGGTGCGTACCGACAAACAAAGCACTCTGCATGAAGGGTTGAGTCATCTGGTATTGAACAGTATCAGAATCAACAAGGCACCGGTGGCTTAACTTCCGGCAATAGTAAAGGACTATGCCGATGTATTTCCAATAGAACTCCCTAGCTTGCCTCCCATGAGGGAGATCAATTTTGAAATCAAGTTGTACCCTAGCACTGCACCAGTGCCATTACCACACTACCGGATGGCACTAGCACAGATGTCCTAGCTAAAGAAGCGGATTGATGAACTGCACAGACTGGTTGCTTCCGGAACAGTACATAGGCTTGGGGAGCTCCGATTTACTTTTTGAAGAAGAAGGATGGTCCACTGCGTATGTGTGTGGATTATAGAAGACTGAACCAACTAACTGTCAGAAACAAGTACCCTCTACCCAGGATCGATGATCTATTTGATCAACTTAGAGGTTCCAGTCATTTCTCTAAGATTGACCTGATGTCCGGATACCATCAAATTCGGGTTAGGGAGGAGGGCATAGAAAAGACAGCCTTCAGAACGCGGTATGGACTATATGAGTTTGTAGTCATGCCGTTTAGAGTCACCATTGCACCGGCTATGTTCATGGATCTAATGAACAGGATTTTCCATCCTTACTTGGACCAATTTGTCATTGTATTTATTGATGACATTTTGATTTATTCCAAAACTCAGGAAGAACACGTTGAGCACCTGAGGATAGTTCTGGACACTTTGAGGAAGAAAAAGTTATATTCCAAAGCCAGTAAGTGTGAATTCTGGCTACCCAAGGTTAACTTCTTGGGACATGTCATATCAGCAGAAGGTATAGCCGTGGATCCAGCTAAAGTGGCGGTAGTGGGAGAATGGAAAGCGCCAAAGAATGTAACCGAGATCCGTAGCTTCTTGGGATTGGCTGGTTACTACAGGAAGTTTATCATGGACTTCTCCAAAATTGCATCTCCACTGACCCGACTCACTCAGAAAGGAGTCAAATTTGAGTGGTCAGACGTATGCAACCGGAGATTTGAAGAGCTGAAGAAGAGACTTAGAACTGCACCTATCTTAATTTTGCCGGAAAGAGGCAAGGGTTATGAAGTACAATGCGATGCTTCAGGAGAAAGACTTGGGTGCGTCCTCAGTGAAACTCATCCTGTGGTGGCTTATGGTTCAAGACAATTGAAAATACATGAACGCCTCTATCCTACGCTCGATCTTGAGCTAGCTGCAGTGGTCTTCACTCTCAAAAGCTGGAGACATTATCTATATGGCGAGAAATTTGAAGTGTTTTCAGATCATAAGAGCTTGAAGTACTTGTTTGATCAGAAAGAGCTAAACTTGAGGCAGCGCAGATGGATGGAATATCTGCAGGATTATGAGTTCGCACTTCGTTATCACCCTGGCAAGGTGAACAAGGTGGCAGATGCCCTCAGCTACATATCCATGCATCAATGGCATGTTTGATCAGGATAGAATGGGAGATGCTGAATACCATACGAGAGTTCAATTTATATATCAATAACGATGGGAGTATGTACAATTTGATCATACGGTCCAACATGGTTACCAAGATTGAACAGGAACAACAGATAGACCCGGAAATGGAGGAGATATGGGCTAAGATGTCTACTGGTGAAGTCATACCGGAATAGGAGTTACGACCAGGACAGGGTCTTGTATTCTGAGGAAGGATATATGTGCCTAAGAGTTGCAGAAAAGAGTTACTGATTGAGGCACATCAGACCAAACTTTCAATTCATCCTGGCAGCACCAAGATGTATCACGAACTGAAGAGACATTACTGGTGGCAGGGACTCAAGAAGGATGTGGCAGAATTTGTGGCTCATTGCTTAACTTGTCAGCAGGTTAAGACGGAACATCAGAAGCCACCAGGGTTACTCAAACCCTTACTAATGCCGGAATGGAAATGGGAGCACATCTCCATGGATTTTATGACAAGGTTACCAAGGTCTTCAAAGGGCAACGATGCGATATGGGTCGTGGTAGACCGACTAACCAAGTCTGTACATTTTCCTCCTATTAAGATGACAGACTCATCTGAGAAGTATATCAGGGATATCATCAGATTGCATGGTATTCCTCAGACTATTGTGTCCGACAGAGATGGTCGATTCACCTGCAGAGTATGGCAGAGCATGCAGTCAGCCATGGGAACAGACTTATTGACTAGTACAACATTCCATCCACAGACTGATGGACAGTCTGAGAGGACAATACAGACATTAAAGGATATGCTGAGAGCATGTATGCTAGATTTCAAGGGTGGATGGGAGGATCACTTGCCATTGGTAGAATTCTCATACAACAATAGTTACCAGCAAGTAGATGGCTCCATTTGAGGGATTATACGGTAGACCATGTAGATCACCTGTGTACTGGACAGAGGCCGGTGAGCCTGTACTGATTGGACCTGAGTTGATTGCAGAGACTACAGCGCAGATACAGTTGATACGGCAACACCTATTGACTGTGCAAAGTCATCAGAAAAGCTATGCTGACAAAGGGAGGAGGTTCCATGAATTTGAAGTGGGGGACATGGTGTTCTTGAAAGTCTCGCCACGAAAGGGACACATGAGATTTGGAAAGAAGGGGAAACTTTCACCAAGATATGTGGGACCGTTTTCAATCATAAGAAGGATGGGGGACGTGGCTTATCAATTGGCACTCCCATCACAATTGACATTTTTGCACGATGTGTTTCATATATCGATGTTGAGGAAGTATAATCCTGATCCCTCTCATGTACTGAACCTACAAGACATAGAGGTCCAAAGCGACGTGATATACGTCGAAAAGCCTGTCCAAGTGGTGGACACAAAACAAAGGGTATTACGGAACTGAGCGATCCAGTTTGTCAAAGTGGTATGGGATCGACATGGCATTGAGGACGCCACTTGGGAACTCGAGTCGGAAATGAGTGCAGCTCATTCTGAGCTATTTATGTAAATGTTTGAAACCCTACTTCACTCGATTTTCAGGACGAAAATTTTAAAAAGAGGGTTGTATTGTAACACCCCGGATTTTCAAGTTATTAATATATATGAAAATTACCCATTTAACTTGTGAATTATTAGATATGGACCTTATATGGGTAAAGTGTTGGGTCATTGCCCAATTAAGACCCAGCGGATTGTGGAAATGGTTTCAATAGAATTAAATGGGGCTGAATTAAAATCATAATTCAATATCTATAAATAAGGGATATAAGGGATATAAATTAATTGTCATGTGCATAAAGAGATTAGGAATGGGATATTATGTATGGCCGAACCCCACAAGGTTGTGTTTTATGGACTAAGGTGCTTTTGGACTTAGATATGATAAGAAATCAATTGGTACATGAGTTTAATTAATTGTTGTGTAATAAGGTAACGGGACCTCACAAAGGTGTGTACGATCGTGAGCGGTTACCGGACGGAAGCGCAAGGACACGTTAGTGGTCTTTGGTAGGATTCCACCTCATTGAAACCATGGGTTTATGTACAATGTTTCTTATCTTATTTGATGATTTTATGTTGAAAAAGATATGTTTTAAATGTGAGTTTTAATGCTATGTTTATTATATAAAATAGCATGTGTTTCATTGGCGTCTCATGCATGGCATGGGGTGAAGGATATGTAACCGGAGGGGCCACACTCTGTCGGGGCGTCCGAAAAACCTATGTGGGGTACTTGATGTGCTTTTCCATCAGGAAGAAACCGAAGGGGCCACACTCCGTCGGGGCATCCGAAAGACCTATGTGGGGGTATTTATATGTACTTGTGATGGGTGGGACTCATTTCATTTGACATAATGACATGGCATGGATTATATGGTTTTTGACATTATGATATTATTATATATGTTTTGTACTAACCATGTGTTAGCCCTAATTGGAATAACTACTGGGCGCGTTGTTCTAATGCCCTACTTCTACCCTAGTGGATGATACAGAAAACAAGGGGAACGATGAATGCGAGGAGGGCCAAGTATAGGAGCTTGGATGCTTTTAGTTTATATTTTAATTAAGTTACTTATGGACTTGTAATTTGAGTAACTAGACTTCGGACATGTAATAATTTAGATGGTTTGCTATCGTTGGATGTTTATTTGGATAATTGAGTTAATTAATTATGATTAAAGACTTGACGTACTTTGCTATCTGAAATGGAATAGAACTAAGTTCTATTATAATTCCGCATGTTATGATTTTAATTCCGCATATTCATATTGTTATGTGTGAACCGTTTTCATGGACTTAGTCCATGCACACATAGGGTTGGCCAGTTAAGGGTCGGACTTAGCTCGCGCCATGACGTCCCGCTCTTGCTCACTCTGTTATTTTTTTTTAAAAAAAATTAGACTCTGATTTACGGAAGCAAAGAGTGAAAAAGGGCGGGGCGTTACATGTTTTAATCCGCATGTATATCTTAATGCATGTGAACCGTGTTCGTGGACTTAGTCCATGCACACGTAGGTTGGCCAATTAAGGGTCGGGCTTTAGAAGCTCGGACTTAGCTCGCGTCGTGACGTCCTGCTCTCTTTCACTTTTCTATAAAAAAAAAATAGACTTTGATTTTCGACATAGTGAAAAGGGCGGGGCGTTACATGTGAGATGCATCTCTCCACCTTCCCACTCCACTCATTAAAATGAAAGTCCCATTAACTTCCCGTTCAACTCATCTCTTTAACTCAACTCATATCTTTAATTCAACTCTATTTAACTCACTTAAAATCAACTCAATTCCTTGATTCCATTTTGAATTCAATTCAATTTAATTCAGCCATACCTTAATTAAACTTGAACTCATTTGGTGGTCAACCAAGTCAACCATGACCCATTGGGTCCCAATTGGGCATTTGACCCAATTGACAATCTTGACCCAATTAAATAAATCTTACCCATATATTTCAATTGAACCTTATCCATAATCCGTTGAGTCTTAATTGGGCAATTGACCCAAAACCTTACCCATCTAAGGTCTATCTCCATTAATTCACAAATTAAATGGACAATTTTCATATATATTCATAACTTGAAAGTCTGGGGTGTTACACAAGCTCACACTTTGGCCGAAGATCAAGAAGGAAGAAAGAAGAAAGACGAAGGAAGGAAAAGAGCGGAGGAGCAAGGCGGAATGAAAGAAAACGAAGGAGTCGCGGAATCAGTACGTATGGTTTAGCATGGTTTATAAATTAAAAAGAGGTTAAAGGAACCATGGGGCTCCATTTCGGATTTGGAGAGTTGGCCAAAATATTATGGGCTATGGATTTAAAATCCATCCAAGGAATAAAATGGAAAAATGGAAAAAACCCTAATGGGTAAGATAGGTTACATAAGGATCATTAAGGACAACATGTATATATGTCTAAGAATGAAAAATGATCAAAGATCATGGTTTGGGCCTTGCATGGCCAAACCCTAGATTTTTATGTATATGAATCATAGAGGACAAGAAAGGAATGGATGAGGTTCGGCCATGTTGTATGGCTGAACCCCCATGGAAGAAATGTTAATGGATCTTTGGGTTTTAAAATGATGGATCTAAGTATATTATTAAACCCCCATGGAGGGACTTTGTTTATGGGTCTAAATGTTGTAAATGGTTTAAATGAGAGGATAAAAATGAGACATCATGGGTTCGGCCATGTCATATGGCCGAACCCCATGAACCTTTTTGATGGATCATTTGGTAGATCCATGCATGTGTAGGAGATCGAATAAGGAATGGAGGGATCTATTATGGATTTATGGTATGTTAATGAATCATTTTGCTGGACCATTTGTAGATCTATGTATGTTCAAAGAGATGGAATGATCAAGCTAAGAAATGAGGGTTAGAATGAAAGGATGATGGAATGAAAGGACCATGGGTTCGGCCATGTTGTATGGCCGAACCCCATGGGGAATGTTTTATGGACATAGGGTCTTTATTAATGTAAAATGATTAAAGTATGTGATTGGTTTAATAAATCAAAAGACGGAATGATCTTGGTCCCACATTGATTAAAATGATAAAGGACTAAAAAGAGGGGCCCAAAACCAAGAGAGTGAGGTTCGGCCATGTTCTATGGTCGAACCCCACTAAGGCATTTTGTGGACTTAAACATGGTTGGAAATCAAATGGATCATTGGGTTGATTTATTTATATGTAATAAGGTAACGGGATTTCACAAGCGGTGTACGATCGGCTTGACGCGATCGGTGATCGGTTTTGGAAGGAAACGCAAGGACTCAATATTTGGTCATTGGTAGGATTCCTACCTCATTGAAAACCATGGAATATGTATATGTGAATGATTTTACTTCTATGTTAATTTTGGTATCAAAGCACTATGTTTCAATGATGGGATTTTAATGCTATGATTATTATTATTACATAGCATGTTTGTACTTGCATCTCATGCAAGGCATGGGAGGGGATTAAATGAGGGAGTCCACGCTCCATTCGGATTTCCGATAAATAATCATGGAGAGGAATCTACACTGATTCCAAGGGATGTATGATTGAATTATAACCGGAGTCCGTGCTCCGTTCGGGCGTCCGATAAGGCATTCGTGGGGATACCTTGATGTGGATTATCCATCAAGAGGGATACTATGTTTGAAATGTAACCGGAGTCCGCGCTCCGTTCGGGGCGACCAATAAGGCATTCGCAGGGAGTCATGACAATACCTTGATGAGAGTTTTCCATCAAGAGGAATACTATGTATTCTGATATGGATGATGGGTGGGACTCATGGCATATGACACCCATGGCATGGCATTGACTTGCATGGTTTTGATATTATTTATATCTATGTGTTTTTGTTATACTAATCCATGTGTTGACTTACTCGGAGTACCTACTGGGCGCGTTGTCTATCGCCCTACTTCTACCTTAGATGATGACACAGGAAATGGACAAAGCGAAGGACGTGATCGAAGCCAAGCTTAGGAGCTTGGATGAGCTAGATCTACTTTATTTAAGTTTATTTATGGACAATGTAATTTGAGTAATTAGCTTATTGGGATTGTAATAATTTAGACTATTTGCTATGGTTTGGACTTTTATTTTAGACATTTTAATTTAAGGTAATTATCATTGAGTGATGGAGTTCCTTGCTATTTAAAATTGGTAGGATAGTAATTCTATTATAATTCTGCATTGTATTTATTTCCTCAAGCTTAACTTTTTAACTGTGAACCGTTCTCGTGGACTTAGTTCACGCACACGTATGGTTGGCCAGTTAAGGGCCAAGCTTTGGAAGCTCAGACTTAGTTCTCGTCGTGACGTCCCGCTCTCTCTCACTCTTTTATTTCAAAAAAAAAAAAATAGACTCTGATTTTCGGCGAGTGAAAAAGGCTGGACGTTAGAGTTACGTTCATGGATTTTCAGTTGCCTTGAACTATATGCCACTACATGATGACTTTGAGTGAGAGAGCACCCAAGTCCTTCTCCGGAAGCATCACAGTATACTTCATATCCCTTGCCTTTCTCCGGTAAGCTTCTGTTTCAGATCCTCAAACCTTCGGTTGCACACGTCAGACCATTCAAATTTGACTCCTTTCTGAGTTAGTTGGGTGAATGGAGCCGCAATCTTGGAGAAGTCGATAATAAATTTTCGATACTAGCCAGCCAGTCCTAGAAAGCTGCTGATTTCGGTCACCTTCTTCGGAGCTTTCCAGTCTCTAACCGCCGCTACTTTAGATAGCCAGAACTTGCACTTGCTTGCTTTGGCATATAACTGATTATTCTTCAGTGTGCCCAAGACTATCCTTAGATGCTCAACATGCTCTTCCCGACTGGTGGAATAAATCAGAATATCGTCAATAAAGACAATCACGAATTTATCCAGATAAGGACGGAATATTCTGTTCATCATATCCATGAACACGGCTGGTGCATTTGTGAGTCCAAAAGGCATGACCACATATTCATACAGTCCATATCGAGTTCTGAAAGCCGTCTTTTCTATGTCCTCATCCCTAACATGGATTTGATGGTAGCCTGACATGAGATCAATTTTGGAGAGATGGTTGGAGCCTCTGAGTTGATCGAACAGATCATCAATTCTGGACAGAGGGTACTTGTTCTGATTCAACTTCTTCTAATCCACACACATCCGAAGAGTACCATCTTTCTTCTTTACGAACAATACTGGTGCTCCCCAAGATGAGGTTCTGTGCCGGATGCATCCTAGTTTGAGCAACTCATCAATTTGTTTCTTCAGCTCAGACATTTCTGCAGGGGCCATCCGGTAATGAGGCAATGATACAGGGGTAGTGCCAGGGTAAAGTTTAATCTCAAAGTCAATCTCTCTTTTTGGAGGCAAACCAGGGAGTTCTGTCGAAATACCCCTACGTAGTCTTTCACTACAGCAGGTAGTTCAGTCATCGACGCCTTGTCTAGTCTGATGTTGTTCAGTACGAGATGGTTCATTTCTTCATGTAATCTCCTGGTCATAGGAATGCTCTGTCGGTTGGCATGTACTATAAACTGTTTTCCCTTGGGTGACCAGAATATCACCCTGCGAAGATGACAGTCAATACCGGCCTAGAAGGTAGCCAACCAGTCCATGCCAAATATGATGTCGTATTCTGTCATCTCGAGTACCAGATAATTGAATTTAAATCGAAACTCAGCAAGTTCAGTATCTATGGAGGTGTAGATTAGACCCAGTGATGTGTCTCCGATAGGGGATACAATAGTGAATGCAGTAGATAGTTGTTGTATGAAGGTACCAGTAGCAGATATAAAGGAGTGGGATGCTCCTGAATCAAATAATGCAAAAGCATAAGAACTACCAACTACTGCCATACCTTGAATCACTGAGTGATCCACCGTTTCTAGATGAGTAGCTAAAGTATATAGCCATCCAGATCCTGTTGGAATCAGTGCCCGTCCTGACTGGTTATGTGCCCTGGATGCTAGGGACTGAGCTGGCCGGGCTGGAGGACGGAAAGAACACCTTGAGTTACAAGGTCTATTGTTCTGCGGACACTCTCTCTTGATACGGCCTTGCTGGCCACACTGATAACAGGTGATAACACCTCGAGGATCCTGAGAGACTGGTCCTGATGTGGAGGGCTGACTGGGATGAAAACCACCAGTGGAAGCAATAGAGGCTGAGGGTCTCCCAAAGTTGGGTCTGAATTTCTTGCGAGGACGGAAAGTATTTCCCCCGCTCTGCTTCATCTATTGTCTCCAAATCTGATTGTCTCCATTAGCTCTTGTTCGTCTATGCTGGCTCGACTGACCACTTCTGCCAAAGTAACTGACTTGAAAATGGTGACTTTGGCTCTGATGCTTGGTCGCAGGCCCCGCTCCGTTCAAACTTTCGGGCCTTCTTATATTCTGTGTCCACCATGTATAATGCATAACATGATAGACGAAGGAATTCTTGATAATATTCTGCGACAGTCATGGTATCCTGGGCCAAAGATATGAATGCTTGTGTCTGGCGCTCCTTCTTTTCTTCTGGAAAGTAATGGTCCAAAAACATCCCAACAAACTGATCCCAAGTTATCTCTGTTCTTTCTGCCGCTGGAATCTGCGCTTGTTGATGTTCTATGACCTTCCACCATTTGCCGGCATCGTCTACTCGTTGTGAGGTAGCCAGCAGTATCCGGTCTTCATCACTAGTGTTCTTAAGTAGCTTCAAGATCTTCGTGATATTTTCGATTCAATTCTTTGCTCTTGCGGGTCCCTCTTTCCATTTTAAATAAGGGGGACGCTGCTGTTGGAAATCCTTGACCATTGTTCGGTCCTGAGATTCATTGGAGGTAGTGTCTCCATTGTAGTTCTGGTGTTGCTGTAGAACGAAGGTGATTACTGCCTATACTAGGCTCTGTAGCTCGGGAGGTACCTCAGGGATGTTCACATTGTCCTGTCCCTCTTCCTTATGTGAGTCCTGTCGGATATTTGTTTATCTTTGAGGCATTTTCCTAAGTCATTGAAACATTAGTTAACTTAGTTTTCTCCTAAGGATTTGTGTTCCAGTACTTTTCATAATTGATTATATAATCACAAGGAGGAGAAAGTTATGTTTAGTTCTCTTACATAAGACTTATGTTCCTTACTTGGGGAAATTGTCTAGATATCTCCTAGTATTTCTCATTTTGGGGAAATCATGATGTTTCTTGTTCGGGGGAGGGATGACCTATTTCGCTGTGTTTGATAAATTTATAATTTATAGTGATTGTCTTTCATTTGCTGTTGTTTTTCTCATCAAAGGTTGTTCTCAGATTGAATGCTTACAGTATGATTCTCATCAAAGAAATTAATTCGGCCCCCATGCAGCAGACTCCGAAGAGTCGGTCAGTTGGGATTCTTATCTGTGAGTGAGATATGATACCGTATTAACCTTACTTTGCGAGTTTCAACACTTCCAGTTTCGCTCTGATACCAACTGTAATGCCCCGCCCTTTCTCACCTTCACAAAATCATAGTATTTTCTTTTTTATAAATGAGTGAGAGAGAGTGGAAAGCCACGGCGCGAGTCAAGTCCGAGTTTCCAAAACTCGGCCCTTAACTGGCCACCATTACGTGTACGTGGACTAAGTCCACTAAATCATTTCACACGCTTTTCTGAATACTTGCGGAATTATTTATATGAATAAGATACTATTCACATACTTGTCATTATTAGGCAAGGAAAGCCAATTACCATATACATAAAATGAAACTTAAATATTATCAAACCATACCAAGTAAGTCTAAGTTATTACAATCCAAAATGTAGTCCTCCCAATACATCATTGAAATTAAAACTGAGTAATTTAAACATAATCTTCCCAAGCTCCTATGCTTGGCTCCCTTCCGGTCCATCATTCTTTCTATTACCATTCCTTGTTCCATCATCTATAGGGTAGAAGTAGGGCATTAGTCAACATGCCCAGTAGGTATTCCAATTAAGGTTAGGATACACATAGGAGTAATATTAGATCAATGGTATGTATTCATGTCATATTTGAAAGATATCTTGTAAATATTAAAAATAGTGCATGATGTTCATATCATAATCATGCTAGTATATGCGTTGTCATGTCATGGGTGCCAATGCCAAATGAACTCTCACCCAGTGTCCATATCAAATCACATCATCAACCATATCAATAGTTTCTTTGGCGAATTATGTTCACAATGTTTGAGGCGGCAACCACCAGGACACTGTATACCCATCCACAAATTAATCGAGATTATCGATGGAGTGTGGACTCCTCCCATTGCACAGGGTTTCAGGACTGCCTACCCAGGAGCTCTTTGGCCCAATAAACCATACATTTCTATCAACTGGACGAAGCCAAATCTCAATAGTCCCCATAGCTACATACAAGCTAATCTCAAACCCAAGTCATGTCCTAACCGCTGAGAACTTGGCTTGCAGGTCATATATGTTCCCTCCCATGCCATGCAAGAGGTAATGTATGCAAGAATGCCATTTCATTTAAAACACATCACATCATTTGAAAATCAGCTCATAAACATATATAATTTTTTTAATCAAAGTAATCATCATGTTTAGAATAAAAACTAGTATTATATCATATTCAATAGTGTTCTCAATAAGGTAGGAATCCTACCAATGTCTGTAACGCCCTGCCCTTTTTCACTCACTTCTTCCCATAAATTCAGAGTATATTTTTTTTTTTATAATAGAGTAGAGTGATAGAGCGTGGGACGTCACGACGGGAGTTAAGTCCGAACTTCCAAAGTTCGACCCTTAACTGGCCAACTGTAATAGGCCAGAATTTTAAATTAATATATATGTGGCTATTATTTATTTTAATAATGAAAATTAGGAATTTTGATGGAATAGATGTTAAGTGGATCAAAATTTGGGGCAAAGGCCCAAGTATGGTCCAATGGACCATGGGTTGGATGAAACTTATTTAATTGGTCAAAAATGATTAATTGGGTCAAGAATGGTCAAATTGGGTCAAATACCCATTTGGGACCCAATGGATCAAGATGGTTAAGCTCTAAGATAAATGGGTAGGAAATAAATGTAATTGGGCCATGGGCCCAATGGTGATCAAAGTAGTTGAAAATGGATTTAATTAAATCACTTAAGTTGGTGATGAATTGACCAAGGTGATATGGCCGATTGGGACGCACCTCCACCTCACCAAGTGAGGTGGCATGTGGACCAAGTAGTGGTGGGGCCAGCCACCATGGTTGACTTGATCAACCATGGATGGATTCATGGAGAAGAATTAAAGGGGGTTAAGTAGGAATTAATTAACCTAAGTTAATTATCTAATTAATTAAATAATTAAAATATCCAAAAAGTGGTCAAAGGGGTCAAAAGATGGAAGACCAAACCATTTCCATCTTAAGAAGCCAAAAAACGTTGGCCAGTGGTGTAACACCCCAATTTCTCAATGAAATGGATAATTACCAAAATGCCCCTGATGTGTTAAATTAATTATTTTGTGATGTTAAGTAAGGAAATAGTGGGGCCTATTGCTCAAATTAAGATCATATGAGCACATTATGAATGTTAAGTTTGATTGGATGGGTAATTTACATCAATTGGGTCAAAAATGGCTAAATGGGTCAAAGGGCCCAAATGGGACCCATTGGGTCTTACTGGATTATTTGACCGTTTTGTGAATTTAAATTAAATGGGGTTAGGCTGATTTGATTGGAAATCAAGTGGAGGAAAAATGGGTAGGCCTGATCCACATGTAAAAACCAATTACGAATGACCAAAATACCCATAATTGGGTCATGGAGTCAAAAACGGGTCAAGGAGCTAAAGGTGGACCCAACGGGTCGTGTTGACTATGGTTGACCGTGTGGCCCCTCATGGGAGCTAAAATATGAGTTAAATCAGTTTGAGTGGGACTGAAGTGAGTTGGAATTAAATCAAGTGGTGAGTTAACTCATGTGCATTAAATGAAATACATTAAGTATGGTGAGTTGGGTGAGTTGAGATGGAAATCTAAAGGACCTTGAGTTCAAGTGAGTCAAAATGGAAATCAAAGGGGCTGTAAATCAGTGAGTTGAAGGGAATATGAAAAGGTGGCTTGGTCTCAAACCAACCAAAACAAGTCCCACACGTTGGGGACTTGTTTTGATGATTTCCATGCTAAGTTAAATGAAAATGGATGGGATTGAGATGAGACACATGGAGAGCTGGATGGCTGCATTGGTAGGTGCCAAGGGGTGCCTTGAATAGCACCCAAGACCCATCGTTTTTAGGCAAGAATTGATGAGGGAGTGGAGGGGTTTTGGGGGTTGAAATATTAAAGGAAACAATCACCAAGGTTAGCCTATTTTTGTCATTGCAAACCCAAGTTTTTCCCATCTCTCTCTCCCTCTCTCCAATTCGTTTTCTTGGCTGGAACAACAGAGGTTTTGGCACCAGTTATTCAAGCTTAAACCAGCAAGGAATTAAGGAAGAAAGGAAGAAATAAAAGGGAGGAAGCAAGGAGCAAAGGCAATAAGAAAAGCTTGGAATTTGGTAAGTATTTCCATGGACTTTTGATTAATAAAATGGGTGTGTATTGGGCCATGGTTATGGCCGAATACACCAAGGTTTTAACCCTGATTTATAGAAGTTTTAAAATGGTAAAGATGACCATTGGGTTCGGCCACCATGAAGGGCCGAACCCCATGTAAAAGATTGCTTGGTTTTCATGTTTTGAAACATGAAAACCATGGGGTTTATGAACTGTTTTTGGGTTTGATTTAAGATTCAAATGCATGTTTTAGAAAGATTTAAAACATGGATTCGGATGTCATGAATGACTGAATGTATCATGGGTCTAAGACCTTGGGTATCAAATGATGAAAGGGTTCATTGGGTTCGGCCATCTTGGATGGCCAAACCCCATGAATTGATGTTGGAATTTTGATGGTTTTTGTAAGTTAAAACCATGCAAATGTCTTACTGTTTTGGATGATTAGATTAGACATAAGATGACATGTTTAAGAGGTTCAAACCAAAGGCCATAGGGTTCAACCAATGAGCATGGCCGAACCCCATGAAATGGTGTGATAATTTTTATGGTTAATGGTGATGGTTTTGAGAGATAAAAACCATACATTACCATGGGGTTTTTTATGTGATTTACATGAAGATTATTTACTGATTTTGGTTCGCCAATATATGGCTGAACCATGGTAATGTTATGGTTAAGTTACTGATTTAAAACAGTGGATTAAAACTGGAAAAATGGACCATGGGGATCGGCCATCTTGGATGGCCGAATCCCATGAGGTGTTATGGCTATTTGGACAAAGTAATGAATTTATTAGATGGTTTTGAGAGGTTAAAGTGCAGCAATGATGTGCTGATTTTTATGTGAATAAGTGACACCAAAAATATGTTTGAAAGACCAAAACATGGACATAGGGTTCGGCCACCTTGGATGGCTGAACCCCATGTAAGTGTTTCATGTTTTTGGTGAGTTAAAAACCATATGAAGATATGGTGTTCTTATGGCAATAAATGGATTAACATGTTACTGTTTTTGTGGATTATTATGCGGCTGAACCATGTTTAATTCATGGTTGAGTTAGCATGATTAAACCATGAGTGATTATGGTGATGATTGGATCAAGTGAACCCTAGGGTTCGACTATGAGTATGGCCGAACCCCATGGGGCTGCTTTGAAATAAATGGGTTGTTTTGGATGGGAGTTTATGATTGTTTTAATTAGGAAAACATACATGATAAATTATGGACTATACGTAAGAAAATAATCAACCATTGATGGTGATGGAAAGTGGGATAAAAAGCCATAGGATGTGGTTCGGCCAAGTAGTATGGCCGAACCCCAT
The DNA here is from genome assembly GCA_022113865.1 of Chimonanthus praecox. Lineage (NCBI taxonomy): Eukaryota > Viridiplantae > Streptophyta > Magnoliopsida > Laurales > Calycanthaceae > Chimonanthus > Chimonanthus praecox. The sequence goes on from CM039090.1 coordinate 35,573,398, forward strand.
CAATGATTATTTGATAGGATTGGGTTAAGTAATAAATGGGATTAAAGGTGATGAATGAAGAACCCCACTAAATTGGTTTAGATATGGTAAAATTAAAGGTTAGCCTAAATGGCATAAATGTAATTATTGATAGAATGATCAATGATGGAAATGATCATAGGGTTGGATGTACGGACACGAACCCCACAAGATGGTATATGAGACCTAAACTTGATTAGGAATCTAGTAGATTAAGTATTGATTTGCTGTTACATAATAAGGTACCGAAAGTTGAACGACGAGTGAGTCATGATCAGGTGACGCTAAAGAAAGATCAAGTACTGAAGTGAATTTTCAGTAGGTTTCCTACCTACTTGTAACCACAGTTTTACCCCAGTTTTATTTATGAGATTCTTGTTTATCTTATGCGGTTTCAAATGAAATATTATGCATTAACAAATGGCATACAAGCATTGGCATCTCATGCATAGACATGGGATGGTGAATGAGGTTCTACAGTGTTGCAATTTATGAGTTACGTCCTCCTTAGGCGATGAGAGTCCCGCTAGGAAGAGTAACATGATGATCATAGTCACAATGGTCTCCTTAGGCGATGAGAGTCCCGCCAGGAGGACTGATACGTGATATGAATCAAGTCAATGATGAGGAGATGGATGTGTATTGTAATTTACCTTGTCGGTGCGAGGCACGTCAAGTGATGGCTATGAATGTACATGATGGGAGGGTCTCATTGCATGTGCATAATTCATAGCATTATTTTACATGTTTTTACTAATCATGTACTATGATATATATGCATGTTTTATATGCTAATCATGTGGTAGCCCTGATCGGGAACCTACTGGGCGCGTTGATCTAACACCCTAACTCTATCCTCAGAGGAGAATGCAAGTACAAGTAAAGGAAAAAAAAAAGTTGATGACCGGGAGGGGAGCCAAGCCTAAGTGCTTGAATGTTGGACTGGAGATCTTTTTATTACTGTCATTTAAACTATATTTTGTTGGACATGTAATAAGTTAATACTTACTATGGTTTGATTAGGTCAATAACTTTGGATGATTGATATATGTTAATTAATGGTTGAGACTGCTACCTGTTATCTAGTCATTTTATTCCGCAGTTAATTTAGTTTATTCCGCATGTTGTTGTTAGTTCCATGTGTGATTCATTATCATGGTCTAGTCCATGTGCACATGGGTGGCCAGTTAAGGTTCAGACTTGAGTAGTCTGAACTTAACTCGCGTCGTGACGCCGCCCGCTCTCTTCCGATGTTTATTATTATTTAAAAAAAAAAAATTAGACTATGATTTCTCCGAAAGGGCGGGGCGTTACAAGTGGTGGTTAAACCAACCACCACCATAAAGCATAGAAAATATCTTATGTTGGTTGGTGGAGAAAATTAAATGGTGGAGTGTAGGTCACTCCACCAAAGGAAATGAACCTTATCTATTTCTCTTTTCATCCAACTCATTTCATTCTCTCCCTCTCTTGCCCTCCACCACCGTCCCTCACCAAGGAGAAAAAGAAGAAGAAAACTAAGAAGAGAAGAAGAGAAGAAAAAAGCTAGGTTTGGCCCTCCACCTCAAGGCCAAAGTTTGTGACATCTTTTCCCCATCTTCTCCTCCTTCCCTCTCTCAAATACATCCCATCTTGGCCGACCCAAGCTGTGATGTTTTCACATTGACAAAGCTCATCTTGGCCGATCAAACAAGGGGAAGAAGAAGGAGAAAAACCAAGGAACCCGAGAGGAGAAAGAAAAGCCGGAGGAGCCGTCGGATTGTAAGTATTTCTAAAACAAGAGATTAGATTTCTTTTTAGGGTTTAAGAGATTATGAAATCCATTGCTTGGATTTAGTGGTGGCCAAATTATCATAGGTCTTGGATCTCAAATCCATCCAATAGAAAGATGAGAAATGGATAAAGTGGGAGAGATGGATTAAGAAAAAATAAAGATGTTTTAAGGGTTTTATGTATTAAAATTTTATTCAAACATGGAGAGGTGATGATTTTTTTTAGAAGGATGGAGGATATGGAGTAATGCATTAATAATTTGGAGGTTTAAAAGGGTCAAATGTTTGTAAATTTTAAAGGGAGCTTAATGAAGAAAACCATGGTAGGTAATTAAGGATTTTTAATGGAGTTTTTAGGGTTAGAATCATGAAGGAACGATTAATGATTTTAATTTTTTTTTAATGATTGAATGTAATAATTTTAAAGGGATTGTAAATGAGGAAATACATGATGTGAACCTTCTCATGGTGTTAGAATTTTAATGGATTTAGAGAATGGAGGCTATGAAAAGGGGTTAATGATTTATAAAGTTTTTAAATGAATGGGTATTAGTGATTTTTAAAAGGGGAGGAAACAATGATAAAAACCATGGAGAGTGATTGGTGAATTTAGAAGTACTTAGACCATAGTAAGGATGAAGGAATGTTGGCAACTTCAATGGATTTTAAATATAGTTAGTAATGATAAAAATTGATGATTTAAATGCATGATGTAAACCTTCTCATGGGAGGGCTTATGGTGGATCCAAATGTGGTGAAATGGGTCCAAGTAAAAATGGAAAAAAAAAATCATGGATTCGGCCATGGTGTATGGCCGAACCCATGACCCAATTGTTGGTCATTTTGTGGGCTAAAATTGGTATTATGCATGTGTTTAACATTAATGGGGACTAAGTTAACTTAGGGGCTGATTTTAATATGTTCATGTCATGATAGATGGATCACTAATGGGTCTAAGTTATGGATCAATTTTGGACTAAAATGTGCATGGATGGAAGAGGTAATCTAACCATGGAAAAGGGAGTGGCATAAACGTAAATATTGGTCAAAATGAAGAACCCCATGGAGAATGTGCTTGGACTTAGGCGATTTAAGGTGACCTTAGTTGTGGATCATTGAAGCCTAGGGTTGTGAGGTTTTAAACTTACATAATGATTAATGGATTAGATGGGACCCACAAAACCTAAATAGTGAGGTTCGGCCATGGGGTATGGCCGAACCCCACTAAGGTATGATTTATGGGCTTAGAAATGGTTAAAAACATGTACTAATTATTGATATGTAATAAGGTATCGGGACATCGCAAACGGTGCGCGATCGGCGACCGGATTTCAGAACGGAAACGTAAAGGAATGGTAGTCGGTATTCGGTAGGATTCCTACCTTTTTATAAGCCATGGATTGTGTGATGGTTTCTTTGATTTATTTTGGAAATTATATGGTTTGTTTTATGATGAGTTTTAAGATCATGATTTATGTATCTCATATGGCATAATGCAAGGCTATGAATTATATGCTAAGTTATGAACTCTATATTAAGACTATGGATTATATATATTACATAGCATAATGCACCTACATCTCATGCATGGCATGGGCGGGAAAATAAAGGAACTGGAGTCCATGCTCCGTTGAGACGACCAAGAAGCAAACATGGGGATAGCCTGATGCGCTATAACCGGAGTCCATGCTCCGTCGGGGCGACCGAGAAGCTGACATGTGGATATCTTGATATGTGGAGATATAACCGGAGTCCATGCTCCGTCGGGGCGACCGAGAAGCTGACATCTGAATATCTTGATATGTGGAGATATAACCGGAGTCCATGCTCCGTCGGGGCGACTGAGAAGCAAACATAGGGATATCATGATGGTATGGATGATGGGTGGGGCTCATGACATAGACACCCATGGCATAGCATTCATTTTATGGTTTTCATATATTGTTATCTGTATGCTTGTTATCATTAATCCATGTGTTAGCCCTACTCGGAATCCTACTGGGCGTGTTGTCTAACGCCCTACTTCTACCCTAGCTGATGACTCAGGAGACGGCGGAGTAGAAGGATGAGACGGGAGCCAAGCTTAGGAGCTTGGGGAAGGCGGCTACTTAATTTATTTAGATTTGTTTTGGAAATGTATTTGAGTAGCCTAGCTTGTCGGAAATGTAATATTTTAGATTACTTGCTATGTTTTGGTTTTTATTTTTGGACATTGTGATGTTGAGGTACTTTGGTAGGTTAGTCTCTATTTTAACTCCGCACTTAGTTTAAAATTCCTCGAGCTTACGTCTACGTGCGAACCATTCTCGTGGACTTCGTTCCACGCGCACATAGGGTTGGCCAGTTAAGGGCCGGGCTTTAGAAGCTCAGACTTAACTCGCGTCGTGACGTCCCGCGCCCTTTGTCACTCTTATTTCAAAAAAAAAAAAAATAGACTCTGATTTTCGGTGAAAAGGGGCGGGCGTTACACCAACCCTATGTGTGTATGGACTCAGTCCAATAAAACGGTTCACACATAGCAATATCAACTTGCGGAATAAAATCATAACCTGCGGAAACATAATAGAACACAATTCTATCCCATTCAGACAGCAAAGTATGTCAAGTCTATAATCATCATTATCATAACGTAATTATTAAATAAAACCTCCAACCATAGCAAATCCATCTAAGTTATTACAATCCGAATTCTAGATACTCAAATACAAGCCCATGAGTATCTTAAACAAAATATAAACTAAAAGCGTTCCGAGCTCCTATGCTTGTCCTTTTCTGCGTTTAACGTTTTACTCGTTTCCTGTATCATCCACTAAAGGGTAGAAGTAGGGCGTTAGTACAACGCGCCCAGTAGGTATTCCAATTAGGGTTAACACATGGTTAGTACAAAACATATATAATAATATAGTGATGTCAAAACCATATAAAATCCATGCCATGCAATGATGACAAATGCAATGAGTCCCACCCATCACATGTACATAAATGTACCCACCACATTGGTCTTCCGGACGCCCCGGCGGAGTGTGGACCCTCCGGATTCTTTCTGATGGAAAATCACATCAAGGTACCGCACATAGGTTTTTCAGACGCCCTGACGGAGTGTGACCCCTCCAGTTACAAATCATCCACCACATGCCATGCATGAGATGCCAATGATGCACATGCTATTTTATAACATAAACATAGCATTGAAAATCATCTTTTGTAAAATATCCAACACATGCTATTTAAATATGTAAACATAGCATTTCAAATTCATATAAAGCATATCCTTTGAAACATAAATTTCATCAAACATAAGATAAAACAAGTGTACATAAACCCATGGTTTCAAAGAGGTAGAATCCTACCAAAGACCGTTCACAAGTCCTTGCGTTTTTCGTCCAAGATTCGATCACCGATCGCACACCGCTTGCGAGTTCCCGTTACCTTATAATATAACAATTTATCATAACCAAGTCCCACTTGATTTTCAAATTCCAAGTCCATAAACAAAACCCCATGGGGTTAGACCATAAACCATGGCCGAAACCCATGGTCTACCATTTTTGTCCATAATTACAATAATGCCACTGAGCCTAACCATAGACTTCTTTCTTATTTAGATTTCAAATAATCATTCATACTTCCAAAGAAAACAGTACCTAGCTCTGCGCATCCATGCACGTCGAGTGTGCAAAATAACCATGCGAGTGCCCTTCAGCACGTAGCCTGTGAGGGACCCACCCTCAACGGCAGCCCTACGGGACCAAGTCTCCGTATTTTTTTATTGAGGTTCCCATAGTCTCGTGGCTACTCTAAGCCATACTCATAGATTCTAAATACTTGTCTCATCAATACCATATGAGAGACGCATCCATGCCATAACTTAACATAATCCAGTGACCTCGTCACCCATATCTCAATGCCCAAGTTCTCATAAACTCTTAAATGTGTAAACTTTTATTGAAATTTAATCATACTTCCATCACATTACAAGGGTTGGTAGGGTTAAAACAACCCTTCCAAAACACAATCACAAGCCTTACAAAAATCTTTCCTTTTTTCCCCGACATTTCCTTACATTTCTTAGCCTAATCTTCCGTTGAAGACCCTGCATCATCATAAAAATCAAATAAGTTGTCAGGGCATGTCGTCGACGTGTGCTCCAACACTCCATAAGTCAGACAGGGTATTAGTCCTGGTCCCCCCAATATATGGACAGCTAGTCCTTTCCTTCCCGTGCCCTTGAAGTCCACAAATAGGGCAAATAACCTCGATAGGGTGGGGGCAATAAATATAGTTGTGCCCCTCCTGATTGCATACTTCGCACATAAACCCAAGCGCTATCTCCCCTACTGATTCCTTTAAGGTTGGAACATCTTCTTCGTCCTCTTCGGGTACAAAGGCTAGATCAACCTCAACATTGTACTCGGGCGATTCTACTTCCATGTCCTGACTGATTTCAACTTCATTGTTGAAGTTTGGTATGCTGGAATCGTCGGAAGAAACCAGATCTATCGGACATCTAGGTGTTCCTTTGTCCCACAACTCTGTATTCTCTGTGTTGCCTGACATATCTATATCATAACACCCGAAGTATGTCAATGCCAATATTAGTTCTAATCAAACTAAATCTTTGTTTGGGGAATTTCTCTATGTATCACATAATGTCGTTTGTTTGGGGAAAATTGCCAACTAAACATCTTGAGTTTCTTGCCCTTGGGGAAAATTTCCAAATAAGCACTTTTTGATTTTTCTTTGTTTCCAGGGAATATATCCTATTTTGCTATGTTGGATAATTCCGATTATTTTGACTGTACTTCTTTTGCTATCATCCGTCTGAGTCTACCGAAGTAAATTAATGCATGAGACCAGATTAATTTACTCTGAGAGATTCAAGTTTCGGGTTCGCTCTGATACCAACTGTAACTCCCTGCCCTTTTTAACTCGCTTCTTCTCGTAAATCAGAGTCTATTTTTTTTTTTATAACAGAGTAGAGTGATAGAGCGCTGGACGTCACGACTAGAGCTAAGTCCGAACTTCCAAAGTCCGACCCTTAACTGGCCAACCCTATGTGTGCATGAACAAGTCTAGGAAAATGGTTCACAAATAGTAATATCAACATGCGGAATAAAATCATAACCTGCAGAATCATAACATCAAAATGCGGAATCATAATAGAACCAAGTTTTATTCCAATCAGATAGCAAAGTACGTCAAGTCTTTAATCATCATTATCTTAACATAATTATTCAGTAAAATATCCAACCATAGCAAATCCATCTAAGTTATTACATTCCGAATTCCGGATACTCAAAATACAAATCCCTAAGTATCTTAAACAAAATATAAAACTAAAAGCATTCCAAGCTCCTATGGTTGTCCCTTTCTGCGTTTAGCATTTTCCTCGTTTCCTGCATCAGCCATTAAAGGTAGAAGTAGGGTGTTAGTACAACGCGCCCAGTAGGTCTTCCAATTAGGGTTAACACATGGGTTAGTACCAACAACGCAGATATAATATATATCAAAACCAATTATAATAAATCATTACATACTTTCAAAACATTGTATCCAAAACAGTGTATGATAATAGAGATCCAATCATACCGATAAAACCAGAAACCTTACATGATAATAAAGATCATAATCATGCCAAATCAATGCCATGCCATGCTTTCATATGCAATGAGTCCCGCCCATCAGAAAACATAGGGTATACTCTTAATGGAATTCTCCTCATCAAAGTATCTTCCTGGTGGAATTCTCATCACCAAGGTCTTTCTCTTGATGGAATTCTTCTCATCAAGGTATTCCCACAGTTGCCTTACGGACATTCCGACGGAGTGTGGGCTCCGTTACTTAATATCCTCTTGATGGAATTCTCATCATCAAGGTATCCCATGATGGAATGCTCATCACCAGGGTCTTCATACATAGTGTCTTCTTGATGGGATTCTCATCATCAAGGTATCCCCCACTAATGTTTTACGGACGCCCCGACGGAGTGTGGGTCCCCGGTTACCTGTCATCCCTCCCATGCATGTATGCAATTATACAAAATCATAGCATTTAAAAGCTCATATTTAAAAACACTTGTTATTTTATCAAATAAACATAGCATATAAAATCACCATTTGAAACATATTCTTTGCAATATAAATTCATTAAATTAAGATAAAAACAATGTACATAAACCCATGGTTTCAAAGAGGTGGAATCCTACCAAAGACCGCTACGTGTCCTTGCTTCTTTCGTCCGGTAACCACTCACGATCGTAAACACCTAGTGAGGTCCCGTTACCTTATAATATAAAATCAATTAAAACCAAGTCCCACTTGATTTATAATATTTTAAGTCCATAAACCAATCCCCATGAGGTTCGGCCATACACCATGGCCAAACCCATGGTTTATCATTTTTACCCGATATTACCAAATTGCCATTGGTCTAATCTTTAATTAACAATTTATTCATTTTAATTACAATATTGCCATTATACTTATCCATAGCCATTTACCTTCCTTATTTTTCATATATTTACAAGATTGCCATCCATGGCTAATATAACCCGTTTTAGCAAGTATTTACAACCTTGCCATTGCCTCCAACAACTTAGGCTTAGGTTCCAACACATACATCCATTTGTTTATTTTAAACATCCATAATACTCCCAATAACCCTTTTAAAATAATTCATAACTGATTCCATCAACTTATGTTTGAGTTTCAAAACATAGTTCCAATAATTCTACATAATTACCATATTGCCATCCAAGGTTATAATTCCATTGTTCTCATCCTTCATCCCTTTGAAAATACACTCAAACATAAACTCATAACTGATTCATAAATAAAACGTTCCCTTACTTTAATCACATTAGGCTCATTCAAGACCCATAAAAATTGGTTCATCATCTTAGGTCCATAAATGACCCATAATCTATATCAAGTCCACAAAATCCATAATCATTCAAAGTCCATGCTTAGATAGTTCATAAATAAAAACTTCCTAAATTTAATATATAAATTCCATACTTAGAAAGTTTCCAACTTTAATCTCCACCTTCCATATTTAGAAGGTTTAAATACTTAGATAGCTTCTAATTTAATCTCCATTTTCCTTAATTAGAAAACTTTCCAATTTAGTCTTTACCTTTCAAAATTAGAGACTTTCCAATTTAATCTCTATTTTCCAAAATTAGATACTTACTAATTTAAACTCCATCTTCCAAACTTAGAAACTTACTAATTTAATAACCATTCTCCATATTTAGAAGGTTTCCAAACTTTTCATGCATCTTTCCATGCTTGGATAGTTTCCAAATTTAGATTCCATAATTAGAAAGTTTCTATTAACACAAACAAAATCCATCAACCTTAACAAAACAACACCATGGGGTTCGGCCATACACCATGGCCGAACCCTATGGTTCACCATCCTTTCTATTAAAAGATTTAAACACCTCTTAACCAACTCCAATCAAATTCCTTTAATAAATTAAATCCATAAATATAGTTGGTGGGGTTCGGCCACACACTATGGCCGAACCTCACCCCTTCATTTTTTTTATTCTTTTGATCCAATCAAACAACATAACAACCTTTCTAAAATCATAAGCATGAATCCATAATCTTCATGCTTGAAACCCCATAAACTTATTAACAATTTCCATGGTTTTCATTATTAACAATCCAATAAAATAAACCATCAACCTTCCATGGGGTTCGGCCCTTGATCATGGCCGAACCCTATGGTTCATCAACTTCTCATTAAACCATTCAAAATCCCTTTTTAAAACATGCATAATCAGTCCATGGTTTTCAACCCAAAAACCCACAATTTAAACCATGTCTTTTCATGGTTTTTGTCATTGAAATTCATTAACCAACTCCCATATCTTTCCTCATTAAAACTGTAACGCCCCGCCCTCTTCGAGAATTTCAGAGTCTAATTTTTTTTTTTAAATAAACATCGGAAGAGAGCGGGCGGCGTCACGACGCGAGTTAAGTTCAGACTACCCAAGTCTGGACCTTAACTGGCCACCCATGTGTACATGGAATAGACCACGATAGTGAATCACACATGGAACTAACATCAACATGTAGAATAATCTAGATAATTGCGGAATAGAAAGACGAGATAGCAAGTAACAGGCTTAAATATTAAATAACATAGACCAACCATCCACATGTTATTATCCTAATCAAACCATAGCAAATAACTAATTATTACATGTCCAACAATAGTATTCAAATGACAGTAATATAACGTAATCCAAAATCCATCATTAAAGCACTTAGGCTCAGCTCCCCTCCCGGTCAATGACCTTTCCTTTCCCCTTGCTTGTACCTGCAATCTCCTCTGAGGATAGAATTAGGGCGTTAGATCAACTCGCCCAGTAGGTTCCCGAATCAGGGCTACCACATGTTAGCATATAAAACATGCATATACATATCATAATACATGATCATCAAAACAGGTAAAAACAATGCTATGAAATAGGCACATGCAATGAGCATCCCCCATCATGTACTTTCATAGCCATCACTTGACGTGCCTTGCACCGACATGGTAAATTACAACAACATTCATCTCTTCTATACAATATGTACATGCAATGGGTAACCCCCATCATGTACAATCGTAGCCATCACTTGAGGTGCCTTACACCGACAAGGTAAATTACAACAACATTCATCTCTTCTATACAATATGTACATGCAATGGGCAACCCCCATCATGTACAATCGTAGCCATCACTGTAGAACTTCATTCATTATCCCATGACTATGCATGAGATGCCAATGCCTGTATGCCATTTGTTAATGCATAATATATCATTTGAAACACATATATTAAAACAAGAGTATCATAAGAAAACTGGGTAAAAACCGTGGTTACAAGTAGGTAGGAAACCTACTGAAGAATCACTTCAGCGTTCGTTCTTTCTTAGGCTTTAACCGGTCACGACTCGTTCGTCGTTCAACTTTCGGTACCTTATTATGCAACAATAAGTAAATCATAATCTTATTTACATGTCCATTCACATATGAGACCTAAAACATCTTATAAGTACTTTTGATCAATCTCTTCATTTGGCTTGTAATCACAGATTTGCCATTGCCACCAATATCTTGATTAAATTCTACAACCTTAACCGTAACCTTAACATGGTTCAGTCATGTTTTGGACGACCAAAACAGCAAACTTGATTCCATATTTAATCACACATACATCCATAAAATGGCCCATGAAAACAGTCCATGGGGTTCGGCCATACTCATGGCCGAACCCTTATGGTTCTTTGCTCAATGATGTCCTTCGTTTAAATACTAATTGGCTCTACCCCTTAGCCATATTAAGCCCATGATTTAGCCATCCCATGGCCAACCCAAAATCAGTAACCTTATTACATAAAGACCTCCCAAAAACAGTCCACAAAGGTCTATGGTTTCCATGTTTTCCAACATGAAAACCAACCCTCTTTTACATGGGGTTCGGCCCTCCATGTTGGCCGAACCCAATGGTCATTCTTACTCTATTTAAACCTCCAATAATCATGTATAAACAGTATATTAATATCAGGTTTTAACTCTCAAAGAAACCATCCAAAATAGTCCATAAAAAGTCTATGGTTTACATGTTTTTCCAACATGAAACCAACATTCTTTTACATGGGGTTCGGCCCTCCATGGTAGCCGAACCCAATGGCTATGTTTACTGTTTTTAAACCTCAGATAAACATGTATAAACAGTATATTAACATCAGGTTTTAACTTTAAAAGAAAGCATCCAAAAACCAACATCATATCATGGGATTCGGCCATCCAAGATGGCCAATCCCCATGGTCCATCTTTTCCAATTTTAATCTACTGATTTAGACTACATAACTTCAGCCTTTTCTGATATCCAAACCCCATGTTTTAACTCTCTTTAAACATGCATTTTAAATCTATTACAACCATCTAACATCAGTCCTAACTTATATGGTTTTAACTTCTAAAAAATATCAAAAACAACCATTTGTTTCCATGGGGCTCGGCCATGCTAAGTGGCCGAACCCAATGGTCCATTTCCATCTTTTAATCCACTGATTTTAGACCATATAAATTTCAGTCCCTATATCATTCAGATCCATGGTTTTTAACAATTCTAAAATATTTATTTAAATCTTAATTCAAAACCCAAAACAATCCACAAAATCCATGGTTTTCATGTTTCAAAACATGAAACCAAGCCATCTCTTTACATGGGGTTCGGCCCTTCATGGTGGCCGAACCCAATGGTTATTTTTACCATTTTAAATCCTCCACTAATCAAGGTTAAAACCTTGGTGTATTCGGCCATAACCATGGCCAATACACACCCCATTTGCTCCATGTTATTATACCAAAATAACAAATAAATACTTACCAAACTTCCAATCTTTCTCTTTGCCTTTGGTCCTTGGTTTCTCCCTTTTATTTCTTCCTTTATATTTTGCTGTTTTGTGCTTGATCTACTGGTGCAAACACCTCTGCTATTCCAGCTAGGAAAAACGAATTTGAGAGAGGGAGAGAGAGAGAGATGGAAATTCTTGGATTTCCAATGTGAAAAATGGCCAACCTTGTGTGCTTATTGTTTTTGTAGTTCAGCCCCCAAAACTCCTCCACTCCCTCATAACTTCTTGCACAAACCAATGGGTATTGGGTGCCATCCAAGGTACCCCTTGGCAGCTACCTATACAGCCATTCAAATCCCCAAGCATCTCATCACAATCCCATGTATTCCCATTTAATACATCATGGAAATCACCCCAAACAAGTCCCCAACGTGTGGGACTTGTTTGGGTGGTTAAAGCTGGGCCAACCTCTTCAAATTCCCATTAGACTCAATGATTTACAGTCCCTTGAATTTCCATTTTGACTCACCCAACTCAATGTATTTTTTATTCCAACCCAACTCATCACATTTAATGCATTTCATTTAATGCACATGAGTTAACTCACCTTTTGATTTAATTCCAACTCACCTCAGTCCCACTCAACTGATTTGATCGTGTTTGAGCTCTCTTGAGGGCTCACACGGTCAACAATAGTCAACTCGACCCGTTGGGTCCACTTTTAGCTCCTTGACCTGTTTTGACAACATGACCCATTTATGGTATTTTGGTCATTTCTAATTGGTTTTTACATATGGATCAAGCCTACCCATTTTTCCTCCACTTGATTTCCAATCAAATAGGCTTAACCCCATTTAATTTAAAATCACAAAACGGTCAAATAACCCAGCAAGACCCGATGGGCCCCATTTGGGCCCTTTGACCCATTTAGCCATTTTTGACCCAAATGATGAAAATTACCCAACCAATCAAACTTAACATTCATAATGTGCTCATATGATTTTATTTTGAGCAATGGGCCCCACTATTTCCTTACTTAACATCACAAAATAATTAATTTAACAACTCAGGGGCATTTTGGTAATTTTCCACTTCATTGAGAAATTGGGGTGTTACAATATAACCCTCTTTTTAAAAATTTCGTCCCGAAAATCGAGTGAAGTAGGGTTCTCAAATTAAATTACACAAATAACTCGGGGTGAGCTGTTCTTATCTCCGACTCAAGTTCCCATGTGGCCTCTTCATCACCATGACGATCCCATACCACTTTCACGAACTGAATTGCTCTGTTTCGCAACACCCTCTGTTCGGTCTCCACTATCCTGACCGGCTTCTCGACGTACGTCACGTCACTTTGTACTTCAATATCCTGAACATTCAAGACAAGGGACGGATCCGAATTGTATTTCCTTAGCATCGACACGTGAAACACATCGTGTAGAGATGCTAATTGTGATGGGAGTGCTATCTGATAGGCCACCTCCCCCACTCTTCTCGTGATGGAAAACGGTCCCACAAATCTTGGTGACAGTTTTCCCTTCTTGCCAAACCTCATATGTCCTTTCCGTGGCGAGACCTTTAGAAATACCAAGTCTCCCACTTCAAATTCCAGAAATCGTCTCCTTTTATCAGCATAACTTTTCTGCCGACTCTATACAGTCAGTAAGTGTTGACGAATCAACTTAATTTGTGCAGTAGTTTCTGCGACTAGTTCCGGTCCGATCAATGCAGGCTCACCTGCCTCTGTCCAACATACCGGTGACCTACACGGTCTACCAAATAAAACCTCGTATGGAGCCATTTGAAGGCTTGCCTGATAGCTGTTATTATACGAGAACTCCACCAGTGGTAAGTGGTCCTCCCATCCACCCTTGAAATCTAACATACATGCTCTCAGCATGTCTTCCAAGGTCTGGATTGTCCTTTCAGATTGTCCATCAGTCTGTGGATGGAATGCGGTGCTCTTCAGTAGATCTGTCCCCATGGCTGACTGCATGCTTTGCCATACTCTGCTGGTAAAACAGCCATCTGATAGTGTGGTAACGACACTGGTGCTGTGCCAGGGTACAGCCTGATCTCGAAGTTAATCTCCCTCATAGGTGGTAAACCAGGGAGTTCCTTTGGGAACACATCCACAAATTCTTGTACAATTTCCGGAAGTTCAGTAACTGGAGCTTTGTTTATGGTGATATTATTCAATACCACGTGGTTTAACCCTTCCTGTAATCCACTTTGTTTATCTGCACGAACTACATATTGCTTGCCCTCGGGTGACTTAAATGTCACTCTTCGACCATAACAGTCGATGTTGGCATGAAACTTTGCCAACCAATCCATTCCGAATATAATATCATATTCCGACATGTCCAGCACTAAATTATTGAACTCAAATCTGAGTCCAGCTAATTCGGTGTTAACCGCAGTACAAATAAGTCCCAATGCCGAATCTCCGACAGGGGATACAATAGTAAGTTCTGTGGCTAATCTTTGAACTAATGTACCAGTAGCAGTAATAAACGATGCAACTATAAAGGAGTGTGATGCTCCGGAATCAAATAGTGCATATGCATAAGAGCTACTTACTACCGCCATACCTTGTATCACAAGATGATCCTCCTCCTCTTCCTCTGGAGAAGTTAGAGTGAATAATCTTCCCGCTCCAGCAGGGTTAGACCTTCGACCTCCCCGGCCCTGCATTCTGCCTCCTCTAGAGTATGCCGGTCTAGCTGGCGGACGAAATGATCCTCTTGAGTTAGACAGCCTGTTGAGCTTTGGGCAGTCCTTTTTGTAGTGACCAGGTTGATCACAGTGAAAGCAAGTATTCACTCCTCGAGATGCTTGAGTGACCGCAACAGATTGAGTGGGCTGGTTGGGGCGAAAGCCCCCACTTGATCCAACAGAAGGTGAGGGCCTGCTGAAGTTCGATCTGAACTTTTTGTTGGGTTGGTACACACCTCTCCCACTCGGAGCTCAGCGGTTGTCCACTCTGGCAAATTCCGCCATCTCCTGTTCCACAATGGTGGCCCTGCTGACCACTTCCGCCAGCGTGGCTGCTTTGAACACAGTTACCTTGCCCCTAATGTTTGGCCGTAACCCACGCTCGAACTTGCGAGCCTTTCGATATTCCGTGTCCACAATATAGTATGCATAGATTGACAGGCTGAGGAATTCTTGGTGATACTCAACCACCGTCATTGAACCTTGTACTAACGTCATAAAGGCCTGAATTTGACGTTCTCTTTCTTCCTCTGGAAAGTAGCGCTCTAGAAATGTCGCGGAGAATTGCTTCCAGGTCATAGCGACTCTTTCTCTTCTTGGCACAAGTACCTGCTGTTTCTCCACCACCTTCCACCATTTGGCAGCGTCATCCACCAGCTGTGACGTGGCCAATAATATTTTATGGGCATAACTCTTGATGTTCAAAAGAGTCAATATATGTGAAATCTTCTCCAACCAATTCTCGGCCCCAATAGGCCCTTCTCTGCCCTTGAAGTAAGGTGGGCGCTGTTGCTGAAAATCTCTGACCATGTTTCGGTCATTATTTTCGTTCGTGTTTCCCCCTCCGTTCAAATGTTGTTGGAGGACAGATGTAACCACGGCTTGCACCAAGCTGTGCAGTTCAAGAGGCACAAAGGGTACAGTCATGTTACTATTCTCCTCCTCCTCGCGTCGATATGACGAGTCATATTCCTCCTCGTCATCCTGTTGATACGTAGGGTCACTCCCTTCTTCTTCCAGTCGAGAGTGGTGAGACTCTTCCTCACTGTGAGATCGTTCATGAACAGATGTCTCTTTGTCATGAACGGACGGCTCTCTTTCAGGTTCCGATGACGCCTTCTTGCGTCAGGGTACCACCTTCCCTTGTGGTGTGATAATGAGCACGTCATCCTTCTTTTTATCGTCCTGACGAGTCCTTCTCTTTGACACCCCCTCACCTAGTCCGATCTGTAAAACTTTCTCTTTTCCCTTCGGATCTTTTACCACCTTTTTCTGTGGCGCCATTTAGTCCTAATTCATGGAAACATCATAGACTTAGTTTCCATTAACAATATGCAACACATGCCATGAATCCTCATAAAAACATGAAATCACATATTTATATAAATTCAAACTGCATCTTTGTACAAAGGTGGGTAGGGTGAAACAAACCCTATGTATAACAAAATATACCCCCTTACAAAAATAACCCTATTTTTAATACCCCTACTATTACTTCCTATCCTAGTCTTCTGTAGAAGACTCCGCATCAAAAGCGAACTTGAATCGGTTATCAGGACACGTCATCGCCGTGTGCCCCAATACTTCACATGTCGTGCAGGGGATTATTCCAGGTCCTCCAATACAAGGACAATTAGTCCTCGCCTCTCCATGCCCTTGTAGTCCACAAACCGGACATACAACTCCCAATGGATGAGGACAATACAACCTGTTGTGGTCGTCCTGATTACACAACTCACAGGTATCATAGGGATCTACTTCCCCCGCCGATTCCAGTATTATAGGAAAGTCTTCCATCGGATCCTCATAAAAGAAAAATCCCAGATCCTCCTCCTCTGCAACAGGTGCTAAGTCCATCTCAACTTCTCCAGGAGGTCCCTCCTGAAGGTCCACTTGAGCTTCTACGTCGGTGTTGTTAGAAGCAGACACCAAGTCTATGGGATGGCTAGGAGTTCCGCTGTGCCATTCCGAGTACTCCACATTACTCGACATATCTGTATCATATCAATAGAACACAAGCATATTTAACAACAATTCTAATAAACCAACCTTGGTTCTCAGGGGAATTTGATCATGCATAAAGTCATGTACTTTGTTTGGGAAGATCACCAAATCATCACTCTTTGTGTTCTTTTGTTTTCTGGGGAAATCTCTAATTTCCTATTGTTTGTTTCTCAGTGTGGGGATTTCAGGGAGTTCATCCTACCTTGCTACGTTTGATTTGTCCAATTATGATGATTGTACTTTACTTTGCTATCTTTCATTGTCGTTCTCAGATTGATTGTTCAGTCCGAGTCACTCGAAGTACATTAATCCGGCCCCCAGGCAGCGGACTCCGAAGAGTCGGTCAGTTAGGATTCTTCTCCGTCAGTGAGACATGAAACCGTCTTAATCTTACTTCGATGATTCAACTTCCAGTTTCGCTCTGATACCAACTGTAACGCCCCGCCCTCTTCGAGAATTTCAGAGTCTAATTTTCTTTTTCAAATAAACATCGGAAGAGAGCGGGTGGCGTCACGACGCGAGTTAAGTTCAGACTACCCAAGTCTGAACCTTAACTGGCCACCCATGTGTACATGGAATAGACCATGATAGTGAATCACACATGGAACTAACATCAACATGCGAAATAATCTAGATAATTGCGGAATAGAAAGACGAGATAGCAAGTAACAGTCTTAAATATTAAATAACATAGATCAACCATCCACATGTTATTATCCTAATCAAACCATAGCAAATAACTAATTATTACATGTCCAACAATAGTATTCAAATGACAGTAATATAACGTAATCCAAAATCCATCATTAAAGCACTTAGGCTCAGCTCCCTCCCGGTCAATGACCTTTCCTTTCCCCTTGCTTGTACCTGCAATCTCCTCTGAGGATAGAATTAGGGCGTTAGATCAACGCGCCCAGTAGGTTCCCGAATCAGGGCTACCACATGTTAGCATATAAAACATGCATATACATATCATAATACATGATCATCAAAACAGGTAAAAACAATGCTATGAAATAGGCACATGCAATGAGCATCCCCCATCATGTACTTTCATAGCCATCACTTGACGTGCCTTGCACCGACATGGTAAATTACAACAACATTCATCTCTTCTATACAATATGTACATGCAATGGGCAACCCCCATCATGTACAATCGTAGCCATCACTTGAGGTGCCTTACACAGACAAGGTAAATTACAACAACATTCATCTCTTCTATACAATATGTACATGCAATGGGCAACTCCCATCATGTACAATCGTAGCCATCACTGTAGAACTTCATTCATTATCCCATGACTATGCATGAGATGCCAATGCATGTATGCCATTTGTTAATGCATAATATATCATTTGAAACACATATATTAAAACAAGAGTATCATAAGAAAACTGGGTAAAAACCGTGGTTACAAGTAGGTAGGAAACCTACTGAAGAATCACTTCAGCGTTCGTTCTTTCTTAGGCTTTAACCGGTCATGACTCGTTCGTCGTTCAACTTTCGGTACCTTATTATGCAACAATAAGTAAATCATAATCTTATTTACATGTCCATTCACATATGAGACCTAAAACATCTTATAAGTACTTTTGATCAATCTCTTCATTTGGCTTGTATTCACAGATTTGCCATTGCCACTAATACCTTGATTAAATTCTTCAACCTTAACCGTAACCTTAACATGGTTCAGTCATGTTTTGGACGACCAAAACAGCAAACATGATTCCATTTTTAATCACACATACATCCATAAAATGGCCCATGAAAACAGTCCATGGGGTTCGGCCATACTCATGGCTGAACCCTTATGGTTCTTTGCTCAATGATGTCCTTTGTTTAAATACTAATTGGCTCTACCCCTTACCATATTAAGCCCATGATTTAGCCATCCCATGACCAACCCAAAATCAGTAACCTTATTACATAAAGACCTCCCAAAAACAGTCCACAAAGGTCTATGGTTTCCATGTTTTCCAACATGAAAACCAACCCTCTTTTACATGGGGTTCGGCCCTCCATGTTGGCCGAACCAATGGTCATTCTTACCCTATTTAAACCTCCCATAATCATGTATAAACAGTATATTAATATCAGGTTTTAACTCTCAAAGAAACCATCCAAAACAGTCCATAAAAAGTCTATGGTTTACATGTTTTTCCAACATGAAACCAACATTCTTTTACATGGGGTTCGGCCC
Organism: Chimonanthus praecox; assembly: GCA_022113865.1. Lineage (NCBI taxonomy): Eukaryota > Viridiplantae > Streptophyta > Magnoliopsida > Laurales > Calycanthaceae > Chimonanthus > Chimonanthus praecox. The sequence continues at coordinate 35,592,478 of CM039090.1, forward strand.
TCCATGGTGGCCGAACCCAATGGCTATGTTTACTGTTTTTAAACCTCAGATAAACATGTATAAACAGTATATTAACATCAGGTTTTAACTTTAAAAGAAAGCATCCAAAAACCAACATCATATCATGGGATTCGGCCATCCAAGATGGCCAATCCCCATGGTCCATCTTTTCCAATTTTAATCTACTGATTTAGACTACATAACTTCAGCCTTTTCTGATATCCAAACCCATGTTTTAACTCTCTTTAAACATGCATTTTAAATCTATTACAACCATCTAACATCAGTCCTAACTTATATGGTTTTAACTTCTAAAAAATATCAAAAACAACCATTTGTTTCCATGGGGCTCGGCCATGCTAAGTGGCCGAACCAAATGGTCCATTTCCATCTTTTAATCCACTGATTTTAGACCATATAAATTTCAGTCCCTATTACATGCCCACATCTAGCTAACAAATTACATGTCCATGTAAACTTAAACAAAATATCCACAAATAAGTTCATTCAAAAAGCCCAAGATCCTATGCTTGGTTTCCTTCGCGATCCTCGACCTTTCCTTTTCCTGTGTTATCCACTAAGGATAGAAATAGGGCGTTAGATCAACGCGCCCAGTAGGTCTTCCGATTAGGGCTACCACAAGGTTAGTATAAAAACATGCATATAACATAATAATACATGATCATCAAAAAGTTACAAAAATAATGCTATGTATGTATGCAAATGTAATGAGTCCCACCCATCACAAGTATACATAGCCTCCTCTTGATGGGATTCTCACCATCAAGATACCTCCACATAGGTTGTTTGGATGCCCCGACGGAGTATGGACCCTCCGGTTTCCTCTTGATGGGATTCTCATCATCAAGGTACCACCACATAGGTTTTTCGGTCGCCCCAACGGAGTGTGGACCCTCCGTTTATATAACCACCACCCCATGCCATGCATGAGATGTCTATGAATGCATGCCATTTGTAAATAAATCTTAACATTCAAATCCACATTAAAACATAATAGTTTAACACATATCTCATAAAAATCAAGATAAAAACCAAGTATAGAGTGTGGTTAGAAAGAGGTAGGAAACCTACACCAATGTCACTTAAATTGTCCGCTCTTCTTAAACCATCACTCGTTCACGATTTGAGCACCGTTCAAGAAGTCCCGTTACCTTGTTTATATAACAATAAGTCAAACACATAATTTGATCTCCAACTAAGTCTAAGTCCCAAAAATCACCTTGTGGGGATCGACCACACTACATGGCCGAACCTCACCCACTTGAATTTGATCTCCCTTTTTATTTAATCAATTCCATCCTAATAACTTATTTAAAACCTCAATCTACCAAACATACCTTGGTGGGTTCGGCCATACAACATGGCCGAACCTCACCATTTTGGTTTGAGCCCCTTTTTCAAGTCCTTTGATCTTTCATTCCCTATTTACATTATAACTTGTATTTACAGTTTTGCCATTGGTTTAACCTTTTCTTAATATTGCTAACCACCAACGTCCATAAAAATCCACCTTAGTGGGGTTCGGCCATACAACATGACCGAACCTCACCATCTCAAATTTTTGTCCTTTAATCCTTCTTACATAAGTCTCCATTTTGATTTGACCAATAAAATTACAAGTTAACCATTAAGTCCACCAAATGAACATTAGTGGGGTTCGGCTATTCTACATGGCCGAACCTCACCATATGGATTTTTATCCCTTTTTCCATCATCTATCATGGTTGATTACTTACCTAATACTAAGTCCCAAGATATTCATATTTGAATCCTTAATCAAAAGCATATAACCATTAATCATTTCCAACCATGTTCTTAACTCTAATAACCCATAAAATGGTCCATGGGGTTCGGCCATACACATGGCCAAACCCTATGGTTTTCTTGATCCAAACATTACAACATTTATACATGGTTTGTGCACAGCACCTTAGCCATAAAAACAACATGGTTCAGTCATGCAATGGCCGACCCAAAACATTAACCTTTTCTCCATTTAAAACACCTTAAAACCTTCATAACAATGTATGGTTTTATCTCTCAAAAACCATAAAAATAACCAATTTATTTAACAAGGGTTTATAGTGCACTTACCAATATCGCGACTCCTCCGGTTCTTTCACTCCTTCTTGATCTTCTCCTTCCTTAGTTCTTCCTTCCTCCTTCCTTCCTGTCCTTTAGCCGACCTTAATCTTACTGGAAACTCCTTGAAGTTGATCGGCCAAAGTATTGATTTGAGAGAGAAAAAGAGAGAGAAAAAACATGAGATGGACAAAAAATATTCCAAGTCCTTGACTTGAGAGGAACGGCCAAGAGAGGGAGAAAATGAGACAAAATTCTCCAAATGTTTGATCTTCTTTCTCTTAGGTTGCTGGCCGGCCAAGAGAGGGTGTGAGGGAGAGAGATAGCCAAGTGGGAGAGGGAGAGTTGAGCCTTGTTTGAATTTGAAATTTAAACCATAACCATCTCCATTATCTCTCCATCGTGTGCCTTTGAATTTGAAATAAACCAATACTCCTCCATTTATTTGAATTTGAAAATTAAACCATAACCATCTCCATTATCTCTCCAACGTGTGTCTTGCCTTTGTATTTGAAATAAACCAATACTCTTCCATTTGCTTGAATTTAAAAATTAAACCAACACTCCCCACCTTTCTAGCTTGCATCCTTGTTGAATTTGAAACAACAAACCACCTTCATTTGCTTGAATTTGAAATAAACCAACACTCCTCCATCTCTCCAACGTATATCTTTGTTTTGAATTTGAAATGTGTAACCAAAACTTCCCATCTCTCCAACGTGTATCATTGTTTTGAATTTGCATTAAACATAACTCCTCCATCTCATTTGTTTGAATTTCAAATATAAAACTGTCCACCCCATTTGTTTGAATTTCAAATGTAAAACCGTCCACCCCATTTGTTTTGAATTTGAATTTGAATTTTAAGCCCCTTCATCTCTCCAACGTATAACCATTGTTTGAATTTGAATTTGAAATGTAAACCGTCCATATTCAACTCATTCAACTCACCATTTTAATTTTAGCTTGAGCTCACCCAGTGGTCAAACAAGTCAATCCATGACCCATTGGGTCCCAATTGGGTCTTTTGACCCAAATAATCACCTTGATCCAATTAGATGTACATTACCCATTTAATTTAATTTGATCATTCTAACACGTAAATTGGGTCTTAATTGAACAATGGGCCCCACAATTTTCTCATTTACAGTCATAACCTTTTTAATTCATAATTTCAATGGCAATTTTCGTAAATATTGCTATATTGAAAATCTAGGATATTACAATTTATATGTGGCTAAGACATCTTAATTATTTAGTAATAGGATATTATTGCCTAATCCCAATTTAGACAATACCTTGGTCGCATATACTCCTTGGTTTTTGTGATAGAAAATCCTATCTTGTATGCGCATATCTTATGGAAATCCTTATACTCAGCCATGCATCTATCTTTACTTGATTTTGCATTACTAAAATAATTCAACCCATTTAAATTTATTTAAAACCATTTATCAAAATCGTTGGGTCTTAATTGGGCAAAGACCCAATATTTTTCTCATCTAAGAACCATATCTAAAAATCTATAAGTTAAATGGGTAATTTCCGTAAATATTTATAACTTGAAAATCCGGGGTATTACATTTAATATTTAGATATCTTCTTTATTTGGATTTGAGCAATCGGATGTCATAGCCTAATCCCATCTCATCCATGCGTGTGCGTGTCATCCTCATACACCTCATGCGCATGCCACTTAATCTAGATAGATATATTACATTACCATTTTAATTCAGCCCCATTTAATTTAAATTGGACCTTATACCATAACCGTTGGGTCCTAATTAGGCCACTGACCCAACACCTTACCCATCTAAGGTTCATATCGGTTAATTCACAATTAAAATGGCAAATTCCGTAATTTATTGATAACATGGAATTCCGAAGTGTTACAGGGCCACACACCGTCAGGGCGTCCGAAAAACCTATGTGGGATACCTTGATGTGCTTTTCCATCAAGAAGAAACCGGAGGGGCTACACTCCGTCGGGGCGTCCGAAAGACCTATATGGGGGTACTTATATGTACTTGTGATGGGTGGGACTCATTGCATTTGACATCATGACATGGCATAGTTTATATGGTTTTTGACATTATGATATTATTGTGCATGTTTCGTACTAACCATGTGTTAGCCCTAATTGGAATACCTACTGAGCGCGTTGTTCTAATGCCCTACTTCTACCCTAGTGGATGATACAGGAAACAAGGAGAACGATGAACGAGAAAAGGGCCAAGCATAGGAGCTTGGATGGTTTTAGTTTTATTTTGATTAAATTACTTATGGATTTGTAATTTGAGTAACTAGACTTCAGGCATGTAATAATTTAGATAATTTGCTATGGTTGGATGTTCATTTGGATAATTATGTTATGTTAATTATGATTAAGGACTTGACGTACTTTGCTATCTAAAATGGAATAGAACTAGGTTCTATTATAATTCTGCAGTTATGATTTTAATCCGCATGCTTATATTGTTATGTGTGAACCGTTTTCATGAACTTAGTCCATGCACACATAGGGTTGGCCAGTTAAGTGTCGGACTTTAGAAGTTCGGACTTAGCTCGTGTCGTGACGTCCCTCTCTCTGTCACTTATTGAAAAAAAAAATAGACTCTGATTTTCGGAAAGCATAGTGAAAAAGAGCGGGGCGTTACCGTTGGTATCAGAGCGAACCAGAAAGATTGAATCTTTCGGAGTAACTTAATCAGGCCCCCGTGCATTAATAGGATATATTTCTCCAAAAACAAAGAAAAATCAAGAGTACTTATTTGGAAATTTCCCCAAAAGTAGGAAAATACAAACTTTATGATGATAACTAAGTCTTGATATTTTTCAATGGCTTAGGAAAAATGCCTCCAAAGAGAAATACCTGACAAAACCAGAAAGAAAAGGAAAAGGAGGTAGAAACATCTCAACATGAAGAGAAGGAACAACCACCCCATCAAGAGGAGGAAGAACAAAGTAGTGTGAATATACCGATGGTGCCTCCTGAACTACAAAACTTTGTTCAAGCGGTGGTCACTTTGGTGCTTCAACAACACTTGAACGGGAATGGAACTACCAATGAGACCAATGATAGGAGCGTGGTCAGGGACTTCCAGCAACAGCGTCTTCTTTACTTCAGAGGGAGAGAAGGGGCTGTCGGAGCAGAAAATTGGCTGAAAAAGATCACTCAAATCTTGACCCTACTCAAAATTTCAAGTCATGCTGACAAAATTTTACTAGCCACGTCACAACTGATCAATGATGCCGGTAAATGGTGGGAGGTGGTAGAGAAGCGGAGAGCACTTATTCCGGAAGGAGAGAGGACTGCAATGACTTGGGATCAGTTCTCAGCTACCTTTTTGGACCATTATTTCCCTGAGGAGGAGAAGGAGCACCAGACTCAAGCTTTTCTATCTTTGGTACAAGGTACCATGACAGTGGTAGAGTACCACCAGGAGTTTCTCAGTTTTTCTTGCTATGTATTGTATATGGTGGATACAGAGTATCGAAGGGCACGCAAGTTTGAGCGGGGCCTTCGGCCTAGCATTAGGGCCAAGGTAACCATATTCAAGGCAGCTACATTGGCAGAGGTGGTCAGCAGGGCCACTATAGAAGTGCAAGAGATGGCTGAGTTAGTGCGTTTTGACAATCGCAGAGCTCAGAGTGGGAGGGGTACATTTCAGCCCAACAAGAAGTTCCGACCGAACTTTAGCACACCCTCCCCATCTGCATCAATCACTCAAGCTCCCAGAGGGGTGAACAACTGCTTTCATTGTGATCAGCCGGGCCATTTTACGAGGGAATGCCCATGACTAAACAAACCCTCTTATTCCAGAGGTTCATCTCACCCACCAGCTAGGCCAGCTAATTCACGAGGAGGCAGGACATTTAACCAGGTGGGACGGGCGCCTACAGGATCTGGACTGTTATTTACCTTAGCTCCTCAAGCAGCAGAGGATCACTCTCTGATTCAAGGTATGGCGGTAGTCAGTAGTTCCAACGCCTTTGCATTATTTGATTCTGGAGCATCCCACTCTTTCATATCTGCTGCATTCATATCTGCAACTAGAACTTTAATACAAAAATTGTCCTCATCACTCACCATTGTATCCCCCGTCGAATACACATCATTAGGGCTTATATGCACAGCAGTGAATACTGAACTTGCTGGACTCAGATTTGAGTTCAACTATTTGGTACTCGATATGACAGAGTGCGATATTATCTTCGGCATGGACTGGTGGGCTAGTTTTCAGGCCAACATTGATTGCTGTCGCCGCAGGGTGACTTTTTGGTCACCGGAGGGAAAACAACATGTGGTGCATACTGACAAACAAAGCAGACTGCATGAAGGGTTGAGTCATCTGGTATTGAACAGTATCAGAATCAACAAGGCACCGGTGGCTAAACTTCTGGCAATAGTAAAGGACTATGCGGATGTCTTCCAAACAGAACTCCTTAGCTTGCCTCCCATGAGGGAGATTAATTTTGAAATCAAGCTGTACCCTGGCACTGCACTAGTGTCATTACCACATTACCGGATGGCACCAGCAGAGATGTCCGAGCTAAAGAAGCAGATTGATGAACTGCTCAGACTGGGTTATATCCGGAATAGTACAACAACCTAGGGAGCTCCAGTTTTATTTGTGAAGAAGAAGGATGGTTCACTTCGTATGTGTGTGGATTACAGAAAACTGAACCAGCTGACGGTCAGAAACAAGTACCCTCTACCCAGGATCGTTGATCTATTTGATCAACTTAGAGGTTCCAGTCATTTCTCTAAGATTGACCTGATGTTCGGATATCATCAAATCCGGGTTAGGGAGGAGGACATAGAAAAGACAGCCTTCATAACTCGGTATGGACTATATGAGTTTGTAGTCATGCCGTTTGGACTCACCAATGCACCGATTGTGTTCATGGATCTAATGAACAGGATTTTCCGCCCTTACTTGGACCAATTTGTCATTGTATTTATTGATGACATTTTGATTTATTCCAAAACTCAGGAAGAACATGCTGAACACTTGAGGATAATTCTGGACATTTTGAGGAAGAACAAGTTATATGCTAAAGCCAGTAAGTGTGAATTCTGGTTACCCAAAGTTAACTTCTTAGGACATGTCATATCAGCAGAAGGTATAGCCGTGGACCCAGCTAAAGTGGCGGCAGTGGGAGAATGGAAAGCGCCAAATAATGTAACCAAGATTCGTAGCTTCTTGGGATTGGCTGGTTATTACAGGAAGTTTATTATGGACTTCTCCAATATTGCATCTCCACTTACCCGGCTCATTCAGAAAGGAGTCAAATTTGAGTGGTCAAATGTGTGCAACCAAGGATTTGAGGACCTGGAAGATAGACTTACAATGGCTCCTATTTTGATTTTGCCAGAAAGAGGCATGGGTTATGAAGTACAATGCGACACTTCAGGAGAGGGACTTGGGTATGTCCTCAGTGAAAATCATCGTGTGGTGGCTTATGGTTCAAGACAATTAAAAACATGAACGTCTCTATCCTACGTACAACCTTGAACTAGCCGCAGTGGTCTTCGTTCTCAAAAGCTGGAGACATTATTTATATGGCGAGAAATTTTAAGTGTTTTCAGATCATAAAAGCTTGAAGTACTTATTTGATCAGAAAGAGCTCAACCTGAGGCAGCGTAGATGGATGTAATATCTGCAGGATTATGAGTTCGCAATTCGTTATCACCCTGGCAAGGCAAACAAGGTGGCAGATGCCCTTAGCCGCATATCACATGCATCAGTGGCATGTTTGATCAGGACAGAATGGGAGATGCTGAATACCATTCGAGAGTTCAATTTATATATCAATAACCATGGGAGTATGTACAATTTGATCATACGGTCCAACATGGTTACCAAGATTGAACAGGAACAACGGGTAGACCCGGAAATGGAGGAGATATGGACCAAGATGTCTACTGGTGAAGTCATACCGGAATGGGAGTTACGACCAGGACAGGGTCTTGTATTCCGAGGAAGGATATATGTGCCTAAGAGCTGCAGAAAAGAGTTACTGATTGAGGCACATCAGACCAAACTCTCTATTCATCCGGGTATCACTAAGATGTATCATGACCTGAAGAGACATTACTGGTGGCACGGGCTCAAGAGGGATGTGACAGAATTTGTGGCTCATTGCTTAACGTGTTAGTAGGTTAAGATGGAAAATCAGAAGCCACCAGGGTTACTCAAACCCTTACCAGTGCCGGAATGGAAATGGGAGCACATTTCTATGGTTCAAAAGGCAACGATGCAATATGGGTCATGGTAGACCTACTGACCAAGTCTGCACATTTTCTTCCCATTAAGATGACAGACTCATCTGAGACTTTGGGTCGGCGGTATATCAAGGATATCATCAGATTGCATGGTATTCCTCGGACTATTGTGTCCGACAGAGATGGTCGATTCACCGGTAGAGTATGGCAGAGTATGTAGTCGGCCATGGGAACAGACCTACTGACTAGCACAACATTCCATCAACAGACTGATGGCAGTCTGAGAGGACAATACAAACATTGGAGGATATGCTGAGAGCATAGATGATAGATTTCAAGGGTGGATGGGAGGATCACTTGCCGTTGGTAGAATTTTCATACAACAACAGTTACCAGGCAAGCCTCCAGATGGCTCCATTTGAGTCATTATATAGTAGACCATGTAGATCACCTGCGTGCTGGACAGAGGCCGGTGAGCCTGCACTGATTGGACCTGAGTTGGTTGCAGAGACTGCAGCGCAGATACAGGTGATACGGCAGCATTTGTTGACTGCGTAATGTCGTCAGAAGAGCTATGCTGACAAGAGGAGGAGGTTCCTTGAATTTGAAGTGGGGGACATGGTGTTCTTGAAAGTCTCGCCATGCAAGGGACACATGAGATTTGGAAAGAAGGGGAAATTATCGCCAAGATATGTTGGACGTTTTCAATCATAAGAAGGATGGGGGACGTGGCTTATCAATTGGCACTCCCTTCATAGTTGGCATCTTTGCACGATGTGTTCCATATATCGATGTTGAGGAAGTACAATCCTGATCCCTCTCATGTACTGAATATACGAGACATAGATGTCCAAAGCGACGTGACATACGTCGAAAAGCATGTCCGAGTGGTGGATACAGAACAAAGGGTATTACGGAACCGAGCGATCCAGTTTGTCAAGGTGGTATGGGATCGACATGGCATTGAGGAAGCTACTTGGGAACTCGAGTCGGAAATGAGAAAAGCTCATCCTAAGCTACTTATGTAAATGTTTGAAACCCTACTTCACTCGATTTTCAGGACGAAAATTTTAAAAAGAGGGTTCTATTGTAACACTTCGGAATCCCATGTTATCAATATTTACCCAATTTGCCATTTTAATTGTGAATTAACGGATATGGACCTTAGATGGGTAAGGTGTTGGGTCACTGGTCCAATTAGGACCCAGCAGTTATGGCATAAGGTTCAATTTAAATTAAATGGGGCTGAATTAAAATGGTAATGCAATATATCTAAAAATAAGGGATCGAGATTAAGTGGTATGCACATGAGGTGTATGAGGATGACACACACATGCATAGAGGGAATTTGGAAGACTGCATACGGATGTGAGATTAGGAATGGGATATTGTGCATGGCCGTGTGTGAGATTTGCATATCCAAGATATGCGCAATCCATGTTGATGCGCCAAAAAGAGTCCTTACCTTGTTAAAAACGGCACTAAGCAATTGCTAAGTTGAAGGGGCACATGGCACCTTCTAAGACTGGATCGAGTGGAAGTTTATAAAAGAGAGGAAGAAGGGGCGCTCGACATACACACACAAGGCCGAACTCTCCCTCTCTCTCAAATCACAATCTCTGCTAAAGATCAAGAAGGAGGAGGAAAAGGCTAAGGAAGGAAAGGATCGGAAGAACCAGTCGGAGCGAAGGAAAACCGGAGGAGTCGCAGAACCGGTAAGTATTTTGATAATTTTGTTTAAAGAAAGGAACCATAGGGTGCGGCCATGGTGTATGGCCGAACCCCATGGAAGAAAATTAAGGAATGATTATGATAATTTTAATGGAAAGAAGGAACCATAGGGTTCGGCCATAGTGCATGGCCGAACCCCATGAAAGAACATTGGGTAAATTTTTTGGGTTCTTGAGGGATGAAAACCATGGAATATTATGTTTTAAAAGGGTCTAAATGGAAGGTTATTGGTAAAGAACCTTGGAAAGGATTGCAAAGTTGTAATTATAGGCTAAAATGAAAGATCATGGGTTCGGCCATGGTGTATGGCCGAACCCCATAAGGTCTTTATGGACTTAAGTTGTTAAGGAATTTATATGGGTCTAATGATTTTTAAAGAGAAGATTATGATCCATAGGGTTCGGCCATGGTGTATGGCCGAACCCCATGGAAGATGGTTATTAATTTAGAAAGGTTTTTAATGATGGACTTTTGGATCAAAAAAGGAAGGAACCTTGATTTATGGATTCAAGGATGGTAATTGATATAATTGGAATTTAGACATCATGGGTTCGGCCATGTGTATGGCCGAACCCCATGAAGCAATTTTATAGACCATTTAGAGATCTATGCATGTGTAAATAAAAAGAATGATTAAGCTAGGATATGGAGGGTTTTATTTATGGTTCTATGGTTGTGAATCATTGGTGGGTTCATATATGTAATGTCTAAATTTATTGTAACGCCCGCCCTTTTCACCCATCCAAAAATCAGAGTCTGAAAATTCCTTTTGAAAGAAAACATAGAGTGAACGAGAGCTGGAGCGCCACGACGCGAGTTAAGTTCAGACCACTCAAGTCTGAACCTTAATTGGCCACCCATGTGTACATGGACTAGACCATGATAAATAATCCACACATGGAACTAAACAATAACTTGCGGAATAAACTAGTCTACTGCGGAAATAGAATGAATAGATAGCAAGTACTAGTCTCAATTATTAATTAACATAAAACAACCATTCGTAATTAATAACCTAATCAAACCATAGCAAGGTAATAACGTATTACATGTCCAGCAAATATAACTCAAACGACAATAAATAAGAAGTCCTGTTCATCAATCAAGCACTTAGGCTTGACTCCCTTCCCGGTCATCGACTTCTCTTTCCCTTTCCTTGATCCTGCATTATCCTCTAAGGATAGAATTAGGGCGTTAGATCAACGCGCCCAGTAGGTTCCCGATTAGGGCTACCACATGGTTAGCATATAAAACATGCATATATATCATAGTACATGATTATCAAAAACATATAAAACCATGCTATGTATGTATGCAAATATAATGAGCCCACCCCATCACACATACATAGTCATCACTTGATGGGACTCTCACCGTCAAGGTAAATCACAATACACTCCCATCTGGGTCTCACATGATAAGGTAATCCACAGTAATCCTCGTTACATGTGGAAAGACACTTCATCATTGAGTTGCTTCATATCACATATTAGTCCTCCTGGCGGAACTCTCATCGCCTAAGGAGGCCAATTGTGATTCTTATCATCATGTTACTCCTCCTGGCGGGACTCTCTTCGCCCAAGGAGGACGGTACCTCATAATTGCAGCGTTGTATAACCTCAGTCATCATCCCATGTCCATGCATGAGATGTCAATGTACATGTATGTCATTTGTAAATACATATCTCAATATTCAAAACCATATTTGAAACATAATATCAAATACTACCTATCTCATAAAAACATGATAAAACCAAATCATAATTGTGGTTACAAGTAGGTAGGAAACCTACTGAAGATTCTCTTCAGTGTTCGATCTTTCTTTAGCGTCACTTGCTCACGACTTGTCCGCCGTTCACCTCTGTCACCTTGTGGTGTAACAGTAAATAAATCATACTATTAATTAAATGTTCATTCACATCTAAGACCCAAAAGCATCTTTTGGGGTTCGGCCTGTAACGCCCCGCCCTTTTCACTCTAACTTTCAGAGTTTATTTTTTTTTATATATAATAATCATGTGATCGGGGCGGAGTGTCACGACGCGAGTTAAGTTCGGATCTCTAAATCCGACCCTTAACTGGCCAAGCCCATGTGCGTATGAACTAAGTCCATAAAACTGATCCGTACATGGTACATATATAACTTGTGGAATTAACTTAGTCTAAATCTAACTGAGGTTATAATAGAACCTATGACTATTCCAATTTTCCATACTTAGATACCCAAACTTACTATCAATCTTAACTAATCGTTAATCAAATCATCCAACTTAAAACAAACCATAGCATCTATCTTAACTACTTATTACAAGCCAACATAACTAATTACCAGATTACATTGTCCAAATATATCAAATATCAAGTCCATAAAGTAGTCCATTCATAATCCATTCCAATCATTCAAACCGCCCAAGTTTCCGTGCTTGGTCCTCTTCTCGATCCGCGTTTTTCCCATTCCCTGCATCATCCACTAAGGGTATAGATAGGGCGTTAGATCAACGCGCCCAGTAGTGTTTCCGAATAGGGCTACCACATGGTTAGTCAAAAACATGCAAGTAATATAATAATAAAACATGTGTGACAAAATCCCATAAAATATGCTATGTATGAAATGAACATGTAATGAGTCCCACCCATCACCATTCATCATAGCCATCACTTGACGGAATTCTCATTGTCAAGGTAACCCACAGTGGTCTTTCGGATGCCCCGACGGAGTGTGGCCTCCGGATTCCTCCTGATGGGATTCTCATCATCAGGGTACCCCACAGTGGTCTTTCGGACGCCTCGACGGAGTGTGGCCACCGGTTACAACAACATCATCATCCCATGCCATGCATGAGATGTCTATGCAAACATGCCATTTAGAAATATAACTTTACAATCATATAAGATATCAAAATCAACATAAAACAGCATATGGAATAGTGGTTACAATAAAGGTAGGAAACCTACACCAAATTCACTTAGATTGACTCTTCTTTTGAACCGTCTCCCGTTCACGACTTGTACACCATTCTAGCAAATCCAATACCTTATTTACATAGCAGCAAGTTAACATTTAAAACTATACATTTCAATTCAGTTGACTAAATTACGAGTTCAGTCGACTGAAACAGAAGTTCAGTCGACTGAACCACAGATTCAGTCGGCTGACTTCGAGTCAGATTGTCTGTTTGTCTTGCCAGTTCAGTTTCAGTCGACTGAAATACAAATTCAGTAGGCTGAAACATGGTTCGTACCCTTTCAGTCGACTGAATCTGTGATTCAGTCGGCTGACTTTAAATCAGGTCATCTGTTTGTTCTGCCCCTTTATTTTCAGTCGACTGAATCATATATTCAATCTGCTAAACTACCAATCATTCATTTACGTGTTTAACAAGCATCCATTCAGTCGACTGAATCGTATATTCAGTCGGCTGAAACTTCCAGAAACTCTTTCTGCTTTCAGTCACCGTTAGTTCAGTCGACTGAATCTCTAATTCAGTCGGCTGAAACTCCCAAAAACTTATTTCTGATTCATCCATTGTCAGTTCAGTCGACTGAATCAATGATACAGTCGACTGACTGTTTTGTCAGTCTTCTCCATTGCATATTTTTGTTCGTCCTAATCATGCACTTCCAACCAATATTTAACCCTTGCTAGATTCGGCCATCCAATGGCCGGATCATGATTTAAAAATTGTTTATCGAAAATCTACCGTTTCCGCGACTCCTCCAATTGATCTTCCCTCCGGCTTGTTCCTTTCCCTTTCATAGCCTCTCCTTCTTCTGGATTCCTTGATGGTCAAGGACTGATTAAGCAACCAGCTGTTGCTCTTGGTGTTTGGAAAGATAAAGAACGGCCAAGAGAGAGAGATAGAATTTTGGCTTTGGATGAGAAGCCTTGATGCCAACTCCTTTGCTCAAAGTATACTTTTGTCTTAGTGAAATAAATCAATCAAGGACTGATTTCATATCAATAATCCAGCTATTGTTCTTGATGTTTGGAGAGATGATAACAGTCCAAGGAAGAGAGATAGAGATAGAGAGTAAAATGAGCCCTCTATGTTTAATCAAAACCAGCCCAAGAGGTGGTGTCTCTAAGTGTCAACCTTTGTAACTCCTCTTTGCATTCAACATTGACCTTCACGCTGACTTAGGGGTTTCATCCTTTTGACATGAAACTCTTCCATGCTCCAACGTCTCTATGCATATCTTTGTGATTGTTTGCATTCCCTCCATTATCCTTGCATGTGTAACTCTCAGAACGGCCACCCCACTTATCTCCATTGTAGCCGTTACATTCATGCAATGTTCTCATGCATCCAACGTCCCATGATGTGAATTTCTAAAATGTAACTCTCATTTCCTTTATCACTTAAATGGGAGTTACATGCATGGTAATACCTCCTATGCAGCCAGCGTTTTTTTTTTTTTTTGTGTTAAAACCTTGTAATCAGCACACACCCACTCTCATACACTCACTTAAAATATTTATTCATCCAACTCTTTTATTTAACTCACCCAAACTCAACTCATTCATTAATGTAACTCAACTAATAAATTCCACTCAACTTCATCATTTACTTCAACTCAAACCCAACTCAAACATTTAACTCATCTTAACCCAATTAAGCTTTGAGCTCAATTAATGGTCAAACATGTAAACCACAACCCATTGGGTCCAATTTGGACATTTTGACCCATTTAACAAAATTTGACCCAATTATGATTTTCGACCCGTTTATGTACATCTTATCCATTTATTGTTTTGTAATCAAAACTACTAACTATTGGGTCTTGATTGAACCATTGACCCATTTAAATTCAACTCAAATATATCACAATGGCAATTCCGTAAATATGAATAAATTCATGTAAATTTGTAACTTTGAAATTCCAGGGTGTTACAATACAATACTCTTTTTATAATTTTCGTCCCGAAAATCGAACGAAGTAGGATTTCAAAGTAAATCATACAAACAATTCAGGGTGAGATGTTCTCATCTCCGATTCCAGTTCCCAAGTGGCTTCCTCAACACCATGTCGATCCCATACCACCTTGAAGAACTGAATCGCTCGGTTACGCAACACCCTTTGCTCACTCTCTAATATTCTGACTGGCTTCTCGACATAAGTGACGTCGCTTTGCACATCTATATCTTGCACATTCAAAACATGAGACGGATAAGGGTTGTACTTCCTCAGCATCGACATATGGAATACATCATGTTGAGATGCCAATTGCGAAGGAAGTGCCAACTGATAGGCTACATCTCCCATCCTTCTGATAATTGAAAACGGTCCCACATATCTTGGTGACAATTTTCCTTTCTTCCCAAATCTCATGTGCCCTTTTCGTGGCGAGACCTCAAGAATACCATGTCTCCCACTTCAAATTCGAGAAACCTCCTCTTATCAGCATAGCTATTTTGCCGACTTTGTGCGGTCAACAAATGTTGACGTATCAACTGAATCTGTGCAGTAGTTTCTGCAACCAACTCGGGTCCTATCAGCGCAGGTTCGCTGACCTCGGTCCAAACACTGGTGACCTGCATGGTCTACCATACAAAGCTTCGAATGGTGCCATCTGGAGGATTGCTTGGTAGCTATTGTTATAAGAAAACTCCACCAACGGCAAATGATCCTCCCATCCACCTTTGAAGTCTAGCATGCACGCCTTCAGCATGTCCTCCAATGTTTGTATTGTTCTTTCCGACTGTCCATCAGTTTGTGGATGAAATGCTGTGCTAGTCAGTAAATTTGTTCCCATGGCTGACTGCATACTCTGCCATACCCTGCCGGTGAATCGGCCATCTCTATCAGATACGATTGTCCGAGGAACACCATGTAATCTGATGATGTCTTTGATATATCTCCGACCCAATGTCTCAGATGAATCCGACATCTTGATAGGCATAAAATGCGCGGATTTGGTCAGTCGATCTACCACGACCTATATAGCGTCATTGCCCTTCGAGGACCTTGGCAACCCCGTCACAAAGTCCATGGAAATGTGCTCCCATTTCCATTCCAGCACTGCTAAGGGTTTGAGTAACCCTGGTGGTTTTTGGTGCTCCGTCTTAACTTGCTGACAAGTCAAACAATGCGCCACAAACTCTGCAACATCCTTCTTGAGTCCATGCCACCAATAATGTCTTTTTAAGTCATGATACATTTTTGTGCTACCCGGATGAATGGAGAGCTTGCTCTGATGTGCCTCTATCAGTAATTCCTTTCTGCAGCTTCTTGGCACATAAATTCTACTCCGGAACATGAGACCTTGTCCTGGTCGTAATTCCCAATCCGGTATGACAACGCCAGTGGACATCTTGGCCCATATCTCCTCCACTTCCAGATCTGCTCGTTGTTCTTGTTCGATCTTTGTAACCATGTTGGATCGTATGATCAAATTGTACATACTCCCATGGTTTGTGATGTATAAATTCATGTAAATTTGTAACTTTGAAATTCCAGGGTGTTACACGGCCATGCCCATGGCCGAACATCACCAACTTAGGATTTAACCTCCTTTCATGTCCTTTTAAACTTTCTTTATCCATATTTACATTATCATCCTTATTTACAGCTTTGCCACAAGGCTAAGCCATATCAAAACAATTGTCATTTATGGGGTTCGGCCCTATACATGGCCGAACCTTGTAATCCCACTTATCCATCACCAAATGGTTCTCCATTGGAATACTTTAAACCCTTTATAAAATCATGGAAGCAATAACAAACACAACCCATAAACTTAGTCCATTTAACCCAAAAACAGCCCATGGGGTTCGGCCATACCCATAGCCGAACCCAATGGTTCACTTAGTTCAATATTCACCATGATCACTCATGGTTTTAACATGCTAATTCAACCATGAACCACACTTGGTTCAGCCATACATTGACCAACCAAAAACAGTAAACATAACCTCATTTAATTCCCATAAAACACCATAATCTTATATGGTTTTTATCTCACAAAAATCATCAAATCCTTTCATGGAAATGTCATACCATTTCATGGGGTTCGGCCATCCCAATTGGCTGAACCTCATGACTTATGGTTTAGATCCTTTTTGTCCAATAAATAGCTTTATTTAAAACACATAAGCTCTCCACAATCGATATGATTTCCATCTTCTTGAAAGCCCTACCAAACATCAAATACTTTTATGGGGTTCAGCCATCCAAGGTGGCCGAACCCTATGTCCATGTTTTAGTCCTCTTAAACATGTTTTAGATCTCATTTAAACATATGATAATCAGTATAATGTTACCATGTTTTTATCCTTCAAAACCATCAAAATAAATCCATCACTTTGCATGGTTTCCACTTTGTAAAACTCAATCCAAATCACCATAATACTTCATGGGATTCGGCCATCCAAGATGGCCGAGCCCAATGGTCCATTTCATCAGTTTATATCCACTGTTTAGACCCATGATAACTTTAGTCCTTCATGTCATTTAAATCCATGTTTTTAACCCTCTTTAAAACATGCATGTGAGTCTTAAAGAAACATAAAAAACAGTCCACAAAACTTCATGGTTTCTATGTTTTAAAGACATCAAAACCAACCAATCATTTACATGGGGTTCGGCCCTCCAAGGTGGCCGAACCCAATGATCATTTTTACCATTTTAAAACCTCTATTACTCAAGGTTAAAACCTTGGTGCATTCGGCCATAATTATGGCCCAATACACACCCTTTTCTTACAACTTGTTTAACTTGAACACTTAAGAAATCTTACCAAATTTCCTTTGGCTATGATCCTTGCCTTCTTCCCTCTATTTCTTCCTTTCTTCCTTAATCCTTTGCTGGTTTATGTTTGATTAATTGGTACCAACACCTCTGCTGTTCAGCCAGGAAACGAATTTGGAGAGAGGGAGAGAGAGATGGGAATTTCTTGGATTTTCAATGTGAAAATCGGCCAAGAATGGTAACCTTTCTTTTTGTAGTTTCAGCCCCATCTTCCATTCATCCTCCCTTATTTAATTTTACTAAACAAGATGGGATGTTGGGTGTCATCCAAGACACCCCTTCACCCCAAACGTTGCATCTCTTCATATTTGACACATGCATCTCATGAGATGCATGGTGCCGCCCAACCTTGGTGTCCCTTGGCTTTGCCAAGGCACTTCTTCACTCTCAACGGCTGGGATTGATTTGATTAAGACTTGGGTGAGATTAAGACACCTTTTCATCTCTCTTGACTCACTTGATTCATGGTATTTTTATTCTAACTCAACTCATCCAACTCATCACATTTAATGCACCAAGTTTGAGTCAACTCCTTTCTTAAATCAAACTCACTCCAAATCAATCCAACTCAAGCTGAACTAACTCACACTTGAGCTCAATTGAGCGTCCACATGGTCATCCGTGGTCAACCTACTCAACCCAACCCATTGGGTCCCCAGTCAGCCCTTTGACCCGTTTTGACAACATGACCCATTAATGGGCTGATTTTGCCACTTTTAAATGGTTTTCACTTATGCATCAAGCCTACCCATTTTTGTTATACTTGATTTCCAATCAGTTCAGCTTAACCCCATTTAATTTGAGCTTATACAATGGTCGAAACATCCATTATGACCCATTGGGTCCAATTGGGCCCTTTGACCCATTTAGCCATTTTCGACTGAATTGATATACATAACCCATCCAATCAAACTTGACATTTATAATGTGCTCATATGATCTTAATTTAAGCAATGGACCCCACCATTTCCTTATTTGACATCACAAAATAATTAATTTACCAAACCAGGGCCATTTTTGTAATTATCCACTTCATTGAGAAATTGGGGTGTTACATTTATGGACCTATGTTTATGGACCTAAGATTATAAGTCATTTAAATGGAAAGATGGAGAACCATGGACCTTGGGTTCGGCCAAGGTGAATGGCCGAACCCGATGAAGAATTATTGAAGTATGAACATGTATTTAGAACATGGATGTTAAATATGTTTTAAGGGCAATGAGGAACCATAGGGTTCGGCCATGTTGTATGGCCGAACTCCATGGAGATACAATGATGGAAACAATGGCAAGAATGTAAATAAGTGTGAAAGTGATAGACCATGGGTTCGGCCATGGTGTGTGGCCGAACCCCATGGGGAATGATTTATGGTTTTAATTTATGAAGGGTTAGGTTAATGGAATGATGGCCATGGATGGCAATATAGTAATGAAGTAGAATTAATGGACCATGGGTTCGGCCATGGTGTATGGCCGAACCCCATGAGGAATGTTTTATGGACTTAGACATTATTGTAAATCAATTGGAACATGGGTTTAATCTATTGTTATATTATAAGGTAACGGGACCTCACAAGGTGTGTACGATTGTGACCGGTTACCGGACGAAAGCGATAGGACACGTTAGTGGTTTTTGGTAGGATTCCACCTCTTTGAAACCATTGGTTTATGTACAATGTTTTTATCTTATTTTGATGAATTATGTGGTAAAAGATATTGTTTCAAAATGTGAGTTCTAATGTTATGTTTATATGATAAAATAGCATGTGATTCATTAGCATCTCATGCATGGCATGGGGTGAAGGATATGAAACCGGAGGAGACACACTCCGTCGGGGCTTCCGAAAAACCTATGTGGGATACCTTGATGTGTTTTTCCATCAAGAAGAAACCGGAGGGGCCACACTCCGTCGGGGAGAGTCCGAAAGACCTATGTGGGGGTACTTATATGTACTTGTGATGGGTGGGACTCATTGCATTTGACTCATGACATGGCATGGTTTATAGGTTTTTGACATTATGATATTATTGTGCATGTTTCGTACTAACCATGTGTTAGCCCTAATTGGAATACCTACTGAGCGCGTTGTTCTAACGCCCTACTTCTAACCTAGTGGATGATACAGGAAAGAAGGAGAACGATGAACGAGAAAAGGGCCAAGCATAGGAGCTTGGATGGTTTTAGTTTTATTTTGATTAAATTACTTATGGATTTGTAATTTGAGTAACTAGACTTCAGGCATGTAATAATTTAGATAATTTGCTATAGTTGGATGTTCATTTGGATAATTATATTATGTTAATTATGATTAAGGACTTGACGTACTTTGCTATCTAAAATGGAACAGAACTAGGTTCTATTATAATTCTGCAGTTATGATTTTAATCCGCATGCTTATATTGTTATGTGTGAACCGTTTTCATGGACTTAGTCCATGCACACATAGGGTTGGCCAGTTAAGTGTCGGACTTTAGAAGTTCGGACTTAGCTCGTGTCGTGACGTCCCTCTCTCTATCACTTATTGAAAAAAAAAATAGACTCTGATTTTCGGAAAGCATAGTGAAAAAGGGCGGGGCATTACAGGTATATCCATCATTAGTGACACATTTGTAAAATATCTTGTACATAAGTAAAACAATGCATCTTGTCCATATCATAATCATGCTAACATAAGTGTCATGTCATGGGTGTCAATGCCAAATGAGATCCCACCCAATGTCCATACGCAATCACATATGAATCAATCAATTGTTTCCTTGGCCAATTATGTCCACAGTGTGGCGGCACCACTAGGGCACTGGACACCCATTCACAAATTAATTGGGATTACCGATGGAGTGTGGACTCCTCCCTCTGCGTAGGGTTTCGGGACCTTCCCAGGTGCTCTTTGACTCAATTACGTTGTACATTTTCTATCAATTGGACGAGGCCAAATCTCAACAGTTCATATAGCTTGTTACAAGCTAATCTCAAGCCAAGTCATGTCCAGACTGCTCAGAACTTGGCTTGCTAATCATATGTGTTCCCTCTCATGCCATGCATGAGGTAATGTACGCAAGAATGCCATTTCATTTAAAATTAATAATATCATTGAAAATCATCTCATAATCAGATACAATTTATGTAACCAATGCATTCATTATTTTCTAAATAAAACAAGTGTTATAATATATTCCATAGTGTTCTCAATGAGGTAGGAATCCTACCAATGTCCGATATATTATCCTTTCTTGTTTCGCAAGGATATCGCTAACGATCGCATGAGATGAATCGTAATCCTGTTGCGAACCTCTTTACCTCATCAAATTAAAACATACATTTTAGTTTAATCTTCCATTTTAATTCCATCACCCCTTACACCCTACAAGAGGCTCTGGAAGATAATCCAAAAATATAACCTTCTAATTCAGTCGACTGAATTTGGAATTCAATCGACTGAATCATAACCAGATCCATCCTTTTTACCCGTAAGCTTTTAGTCAACTGAATCGTAAGATTCAGTCGGCTGAAACACAACCAAATCCCATATAAACTTGACCCGTACACTTTCAGTCGACTGAATCAGTCGGCTGAAATACAACCAGATATCATACGTGCTTGGCCATTACACTTTCAGTCGACTGAATCGTACTGAAATACAACCAGATATCATTCATGTTTTGGCCAGTACACTTTCAGTCGACTGAATCATAGATTCAGTTGGCTGAAACACAGCCGGATCCCTTACGTGTTTGGTAAGTATACTTTCAATCGATTGAATCGGCTGAAACGCCAACAGATCCCATCTGGCTTAGCTAGTATACTTTCAGTCAACTAAATCATAAGATTCAGTTGGCTAAAACACCAACAGATCCCATCTTCTTCAACTTATGATTCTCCTCCACTATTCAATTGACACTTCTCGTGCATCAAGGTTTTGTTTTCCCTTGCACAAGCTAAGTTCCAGCTTAACTATTTTTTTCCAAGAGTCAAGCTAATGTCCTAGTTTTCCTAGAGTTTCCTCACTCATTCTCTAAGTTATCTTCTCATCTCCCGCATAAGCTTAGCTTAGCTGCCCCTGAGTCGATTTTTCTCCAAGATTTTCAAGCTTGCATTCACCTTCCTCCATAAGCTGTCATGACCAAAGACAGCAGCTAATCAGCACATACTTTGTGCTCCCCCATACTCCAAGGATGTGTGTAGCATCACATTCAGATCCCTATCTCCCTAACATGCCAATATAAACCTAACTCATCCAAACTTGCATGTTAGTTTATTTTGCAAAACCATGTTTAACCATAAGAGATAAAAAGCAGTCAAACATATTAATACACATATTAAGCCATAGCACACCCCAACATTAATGCACAGAATACAGTTTTGCACATAGGGTGCTTAGTGTTTAAGCATCCAGAATATCAATGTTTCAAAATAGAAATTGAAATATTTAAAGTTTTTCAGCATCATGAGGGAATGAAGGAGGAGCCGAGGTAGAAGGCTGGGGAACTGAACAAAAAGGGGGCTGACTGGAAGAGAGAGAAGTAATAGCAGCCATGAGTTATTTTAGGAGGCGATCATGCTCATCTTGTTTGTTTGCAATGTCTGCAAGCAGTTCACTTTGATGACTGAGTTGCTCCTCTATTG
Source organism: Chimonanthus praecox (assembly GCA_022113865.1). Classification (NCBI taxonomy): domain Eukaryota; kingdom Viridiplantae; phylum Streptophyta; class Magnoliopsida; order Laurales; family Calycanthaceae; genus Chimonanthus; species Chimonanthus praecox. Next base: position 35,614,916 of record CM039090.1, read on the forward strand.
CTTTCAATCTGGATGATTGTGTTGTATATGTTTCTCCTTCCTCTTATTCTTTCTCTTCTTCTTATTCTACAGGTTCTTCAAATATTGGATGGTCAGAAGGGGAGAGTTCATTTTTACCGAAGATAGACTCAGCTAAGCTTCTGGGAAGACGCTTTCGAAGAATTGTCTCATCATGGGTCTGGTGGATCTTGACACTTCCCCTTTCTTGGCTTGACTTTGAGGTGCTCAGTCAATTTAGACATGAGATAACAAAAGGGAGGATAACCTTTCCTTGCCGATGTCTAGTACATAGCAACGGATTGGAACATCCAAGTAGACAGACATATTTTTTTTTCTTTTTGCGAGCAGCTATGTCTAGTAGAACAATCATGGGAGGATTCAAATCAGCCATGTTCCCATGTCTAGGATATAGGTTAGAACAAAAGAGAAGATGGTGAACTTTGTACTGTGGTAACAAATCAACACGTCTGATCCATATATTATTTTTCCATTCTACTTCTTTTCCACACAGTCTTTTGGCAAATTTATTTTGTTCTGGCCCTTCTATCTTTGGAGGAATGATGGGTAGAGAAGTGTTTGGCACAAGAGGGATCCCAATAAGTTCAGAAACCAGCTCAGGGATAACTCGTACTGATTCTCTATTTTTGAATGGAATTTTGAAACAATTTGTTTTAGAATCATCTCTAATGGAGCAATACATTCTCATGGCCAAGGAAGCATACATTTGTCCACCCCAATGTACTAGATTCGACCAGCCCAATTCATGTAGCAAGTACAAAGCCCTACATTTATGCAGATCAGCTGCACAACTAGTTCGTTCTATATAGCTCAGCTCCTTCTTCGTCTGAGGATTCTCCTTCCTCATCACTTATCCCAGAGGCCTTGTAACGGTCCACCCTTTCCGAGACAAATTTAGAGTCTATTTTTTTTTTTTTTAAACTTAAACACCGGACAAGGGCGGAGGGACGTCACGACGCAAGTTAAGTTCAGACTACTCAAGTCTGAACCTTAACTGGCCACCCATGTTACATGGACTAAACCATGATAACAAATCACACATGGAACTAAACAATAACTTGCGGAATAAACTAGACTAACTGCGGAAATAGAATGAATAGATAGCAGGTAACAGTCTCAATTAATAATTAACATAAAACAACCATCCATAGTTAATAACCTAATCAAACCATAGCAAAGTGTTAACTTATTACATATCCAACAAATATAACTCAAACGACAATAAATAAGAAGTCATGTTCATCAATCAAGAGCTTAGGCTTGGCTCCCCTCCCGGTCATCGACATTTTCTTTCCATTTCCTTATACCTGCATTATCCTCTAAGGATAGAATTAGGGCGTTAGATCAACGCGCCCAGTAGGTTCCTGATCAGGGCTACCACATGGTTAGCATATAAAACTGTAATGCCCCGCCGTTTCCGAGAAAATCAGAGTCTAATTTTTTTTTTTTTTTTTTACATAATAAAACATCGGAAGAGAGCGGGCAGCGTCACGACGTGAGTTAAGTTCAGACTACTCAAGTTTGAACCTTAACTGGCCACCCATGTGTCCATGGACTAGACCATGATAATGAATCACACATGGAACTAACAACAACATGCGGAATAAGCTAGATTAACTACGGAATAGAAAGACTAGATAGCCAGTAACAGTCTCAAAACATTAATTAACATATATCAACCATCCAAAGTTATTAACCTAATCAGACCATAGCAAGTAATGACTTATTACATGTCCAACAAAATATAGTTCAAATGACAGTAATAAAAAGAAGTCCAGTCCAACGTTCAAGCGCTTAGGCTTGTCTCCCTTCCCGGTCAACGATCTTTTCTTTCCCTTTCCTTGTACCTGCATTCTCCTCTGTGGATAGAATTAGGGCGTTAGCTCAACGCGCCGAGTAGGTTCCCGATCAGGGCTACCACATGATTAGCATATAAAACATGCATATATATCATAGTACATGATTAGTAAAAACAGGTAAAACAATACTATGAAGTATGCACATGCAATGAGACCCTCCCATCATGTACATTCATAGCCATCACTTGACGTGCCTCGCACCGATAAGGTAAATTACAATACACATCCATCTCCTCATAATTGACTTGATTCATATCACGTATGAGTCCTCCTAGCGAGACTCTCATCGCCTAAGGAGACCATTGTGACTATGATCATCATGTTACTCTTCCTGGCGGGACTCTCATCGCCTAAGGAGGACATAACTCATAAATTGCAACACTGTAGAACCTCATTCATCATCCCATGTCTATGCATGAGATGCCAATGCTTGTATGCCATTTGTTAATGCATAATATATCATTTGAAACCACATAAAATAAACAAGAGTCTTATAAGAAAACTGGGGTAAAACTGTGGTTACAAGTAGGCAGGAAACCTACTGAAGATTCACTTCAGTACTTGATCTTTCTTTAGCGTCACCTGATCACGACTCGCTCGTCGTTCAACTTCCGGTACCTTATTATGTAACAGCAAATCAATACTTAATCTACTTGATTCCTAATCAAGTTTAGGTCTCATATATCATCTTATGGGGTTCAGCCATTCATCACCTTTAATCCCATTTATTACCCAATATAACTTGGTAGGGTTCGTGTCCGTACATCCAACCCTATGATCATTTCCATCATTAATTATTTTTATGCCATTTAGACTAACCTTTTAATTTAGCCACATCTAAACCAACTTAGAAGCTTTTCAATCAAATAAAATGGTCCATGGGGTTCGGCCATACATATGGCCGAACCCAATGGTTCCCTTGGTTCCATAATTCCAACATCCATGCATAATATTTTGGATATGATTGCTACATGATTCAGCCCCCTATTGGCCAACCAAAATCAGCAAGCTTATTTCTATTTAACACACATAAGAAAACCATAAACTTGGTCCATTCATCCCAAAAATAGCCCCATGGGGTTCGGCCATGCACATGGCCGAACCCAATGGTTCTCTTGATCTGATTGATCCCTCAATTTCCCACGGTTATTCATGATTTAACCATGCTAACCTAGCCATGAATTACACATGGTTCAGCCGCACAAACATCCACCAAAACAGTAAATTAAACCTCACCAAATCACACCAATTACTTACATGGGGTTCGGCCATTCAAGGTGGCCGAACCCTATGTCCATGTTTTGGTCTTTCAAACATGCTTTAGGCTTTATTTAAACATACAATATTAGTATCATATTGTTGCCTTTATACTTCTTAGAAACCATCCAAATAAATTCATTTACTTGTCCCAAAAGACCATAATATTTTATGGGATTCGGCCATCCAAGATGGCCGATCCCCATGGTCCATTCTTTCCAGTTTTAATCCACTGTTTTAGACCATGCTAACTTCAGCCTTTTTGTCATTCAAATCCATGTTTATAACCCTTTCTAAAACATGCATTTGAATCTTAAATAAAACCCAAAAACAGTACACCAACTTCTTGATTTATATGTTTCAAACACATCACAACCAAACAGTCATTTGCATGGGGTTCGAGCCTGGCCGGACTCTATGTCCATGATTTGGTCCTCTTAAACACATATTTTATGTCTTATTAAAACATGTAAAAATCAGCATAATATTATCGGGTTTTTACCTTTCAAAAACCATCCAAAAACCAACACAATTTCATGGGGTTCGGCCATCTTGGATGGCGGAACCCAATGGTCCATTTTTATCATTTACACCAACTTTACCAAAGGCTTGAGCCCATAATGCATTCAGCCATTCCATGACCCAAACCATGACCTCCAAATCCATGATTTAAAAACCCTTCCAACATGCATCTTAGGTCTAATTAAACATACAAAAACAGTCCATCATTTTGCATGATTTTACAAAAACCATCACTTTAAACTAATAAATTTCATGGGGTTGTAACGCCCCGCCCTTTTCACTCTAACTTTCAGAGTTTATTTTTATTTTTATATAATAATCATGTGATCGGGGCGGAGTGTCACGACGCGAGTTAAGTTCGGATCTTTAAATCCGACCCTTAACTGGCCAAGCCCATGTGCGTATGAACTAAGTCCATAAAACTGATCCGCACATGGTACATATATAACTTGTGGAATTAACTTAGTCTAAATCTAACTGAGGTTATAATAGAACCTATGACTATTCCAGTTTTCCATTCTTAGATAGCAAAGTACATAACTTATTCTCCAAACTTACTATCAATCTTAACTAATCGTTAATCAAATCATCCAACTTAAAACAAACCATAGCATCTATCTTAACTACTTATTACAAGCCAACATAACTAATTACCAAATTACATTGTCCAAATATATCAAATATCAAGTCCATAAAGTAGTCCATTCATAATCCATTCCAATCATTCAAACCGCCCAAGTTTCCGTGCTTGGTCCTCTTCTCAATCCACGTTTTTCCCTTTCCCTGCATCATCCACTAAGGGTATAGATAGGGCGTTAGATCAACGCGTCCACTAGTGTTTCCGAATAGGGCTACCAAATGGTTAGTCAAAAACATGCAAGTAATATAATAATAAAACATGTGTGACAAAATCCCATAAAATATGCTATGTATGAAATGAACATGTAATGAGTCCCACCCATCACCATTCATCATAGCCATCACTTGACGGAATTCTCATCGTCAAGGTAACCCACAGTGGTCTTTCGGACGCCCCGACGGAGTGTGGCCTCCGGATTCCTCCTGATGGGATTCTCATCATCGAGGTACCCCACAGTGGTCTTTCGGACGCCCCGGCGGAGTGTGGCCTCCGGTTACAACAACATCATCATCCCATGCCATGCATGAGATGTCTATGCAAACATGCCATTTAGAAACATAACTTTACAATCATATAAGATATCAAAATCAACATAAAACAGCATATGGAATAGTGGTTACAATAAAGGTAGGAAACCTACACCAAATTCACTTAGATTGACTCCTCTTTTGAACCGTCTCCCGTTCACGACTTGTACACCATTCTAGCAAATCCAATACCTTATTTACAGAGCAGCAAGTTAACATTCAAAACTATACATTTCAATTCAGTCGACTGAATTATGAGTTCAGTCGACTGAAACAGAAGTTCAGTCCACTGAACCACAGATTCAGTCGGCTGACTTCAAGTCAGATTGTCTGTTTGTCTTGCCAATTCAGTTTCAGTCGACTGAAATACAAATTCAGTAGGCTGAAACATGGTTCGTACCCTTTCAGTCGACTGAATCACAGATTCAGTCGGCTGACTTTGAATCAGGTCATCTGTTTGTTCTGCTAGTTTATTTTCAGTCGACTGAATCATATTTTCAGTCGGCTGAACTACCAATCATTCATTTACGTGTTTAACAAGCATCCATTCAGTCGGCTGAAACTTCCAGAAACTCTTTCTGCTTTCAGTCACCGTTACTTCAGTCGACTGAATCCCCAATTCAGTCGGTTGAAACTCCCAGAAACTTATTTCTCATTCATCCATTGTCAGTTCAGTCGACTAAATCAATGATTCAGTCGACTGACTGTTTTGTCAGTCTTCTCCATTGCATATTTTTGTTCGTCCTAATCATGCACTTCCAACCAATATTTAACCCTTGTTAGATTCGGCCATCCAATGGCCGGATCATGATTTAAAAATTGTTTATCGAAAACCTATCGTTTCCGCGACTCCTCCAATTGATCTTCCCTCCGGCTTGTTCCTTTCCCTTTCTTAGCCTCTCCTTCTTCTGGATTCCTTGATGGTCAAGGACTGATTAAGCAACCAGCTGCTGCTCTTGGTGTTTGGAAAGATAAAGAACGGCCAAGAGAGAGAGATAGAATTTTGGCTTTGGATGAGAAGCCTTGATGCCAACTCCTTTGCTCAAAGTATACTTTTGTCTTAGTGAAATAAATCAATCAAGGACTGATTTCATATCAATAATCCAGCTATTGTTCTTGATGTTTGGAGAGATGATAACAGTCCAAGGAAGAGAGATAGAGATAGAGAGTAAAATGAGCCCTCTATGTTTAATCAAAACCAGCCCAAGAGGTGGTGTCTCTAAGTGTCAACCTTTGTAACTCCTTTTTGCATTCAACATTGACCTTCATGCTGACTTAGGGGTTTCATCCTTTTGACATGAAACTCTTCCATGCTCCAACGTCTCTATGCATATCTTTGTGATTGTTTGCATTCCCTCCATTATCCTTGCATGTGTAACTCTCAGAACGGCCACCCCACTTATCTCCATTGTAGCCGTTACATTCATGCAATGTTCTCATGCATCCAACGTCCCATGATGTGAATTTCTAAAATGTAACTCTCATTTCCTTTATCACTTAAATGGGAATTACATGCATGGTAATACCTCCTATGCAGCCAGCGTTTTTTTTTTTTTGTGTTAAAACCTTGTAATCAGCACACACCCACTCTCATACACTCACTTAAAATATTTATTCATCCAACTCTTTTTATTTAACTCACCCAAACTCAACTCATTCATTAATGTAACTCAACTAATAAATTCCACTCAACTTCATCATTTACTTCAACTCAAACCCAACTCAAACATTTAACTCATCTTAACCCAATTAAGCTTTGAGCTCAATTAATGGTCAAACATGTAAACCACAACCCATTGGGTCCAATTTGGACATTTTGACCCATTTAACAAAATTTGACCCAATTATGATTTTCGACCCGTTTATGTACATCTTATCCATTTATTGTTTTGTAATCAAAACTACTAACCATTGGGTCTTGATTGAACCATTGACCCATTTAAATTCAACTCAAATATATCACAATGGCAATTCCGTAAATATGAATAAATTCATGTAAATTTGTAACTTTGAAATTCCAGGGTGTTACAGGGGTTCGGCCACTTTGGTCCATGTTTTTCCCTCTTTTAACCATAAAAGTCCATCTTTTGAATCTTTGGTAGATTCGGCCAACTCATGGCCCAATCATGTTTCATTCATCCCATTTTATTAATCAAAAGTCCATGGATATACTTACCAAATTCCAAGCTTTTCTTCTTGCCTTTGCTCCTTGCCTTCTTCCCTCTTGCTTCCTTCCTTCTTTCTTCCTTAGTCTCAGCTGATTAGAAGCATGAACCAATGGTGAAATCACCAAGGTAAAACTCGGCCAAGGAGGTGTTCTTTAGAGAGGGAGAGAGATAAGAATTCCAAGGTTTTTGCAATGTAAATTCGGCCAAAACATGGGGTTCATTCCTTTTGTATTTCAGCCCCCAAAACCCCTCCACTCCCTCATCAATTCTTGTCTAAAACGATGGGTCTTGGGTGCTATCCAAGGTACCCCTTGGTACCAACCAATGCAGCCATTCAGCTTTCCATGTATTTCATCTCAATCCCATCCATTTGCATTTAAACTTAGCATGGAAATCACCATAACAAGTCCCCAACGTGTGGGACTTGTTTTGGTTGGTTTGAGACCAAGCCACCTCCTCATATTCCCTTCAACTCACTGATTTACAGCCCCTTTGATTTCCATTTTGACTCACTTGAACTCAAGGTCCTTTTGACTTCCATCTCAACTCACCCAACTCACCATACTTAATGCATTTCATTTAATGCACTTGAGTTAACTCACCACTTGATTTAATTCCAACTCACTTCAGTCCCACTCAAACTGATTTAACTCATATTTTAGCTCCCTTGAGGGTCCACACGGTCAACCATAGTCAACTCGACCCGTTGGGTCCACCTTTAGCTCCTTGACCCGTTTTTTACTCCAAGACCCAATTATGGGTATTTTGGTCATTTGTAATTGGTTTTTACATGTGGATCAAACCTACCCATTTTTTCTCCACTTGATTTCCAATCAAATCGGCTTAACCCCATTTAATTTAAATTCATAAAACGGACAAATAATCCAGTAAGACCCGATGGGTCCCATTTGGGCCCTTTGACCCATTTAGCCATTTTTGATCCAATTGATGTAAATTACCCATCCAATCAAACTTAACATTCATAATGTGCTCATATGATCTTAATTTGAGCAATGGACCCCACCATTTCCTTACTTAACATCACAAAATAATTAATTTAGCACATCAGGGGCATTTTCGTAATTATCCATTTCATTGAGAAATTGGGGTGTTACAAAAACATGCATATATATCATAGTACATGATTATCAAAAACATATAAAACCATGCTTTGTATGTATGCAAATCTAATGAGCCCCACCCCATCACACATACATAGCCATCACTTGACGGGACTCTCACCGTCAAGGTAAATCACAATACACTTTCATTTGGGTCTCACATGATAAGGTAATCCACAGTAATCCTCATTACCTGTGGAAAGACCCTTCATCATTGAGTTGTTTCATATCATATATTAGTCCTCCTGGCGGGACTCTCATCGCCTAAGGAGACCAATGTGACTCTTATGATCATGTTACTCCTCCTGGCGGGACTCTCATCGCCTAAGGAGGACGGTAACTCATAATTGCAACACAGCATATCCTCAATCATCATCCCATGTCCATGCATGAGATGCCAATGCATTGTATGTCATTTGTAAATACATAACTCATCTTTCAATATATAAAAAATAATTGTATGACAATATCTCATAAAAACCATCATGAAAACAAGTGTAAATGTGGTTACAAGTAGGTAGGAAACCTACTGAAGATTCACTTCAGTATTTGATCTTTCTTAATTGTCAGCCGTTCGCGATTCGTATGCCGTTCTCGCAAGTCTTGATACCTTATTTTCATACTAGCAAATTAAACATTCATTATGTAATTCCAACTTGGTCTAAGTCTCAAAAATGCACTATGTGGGGTTCGGCCATACCCATGGCCGAACCTCACCTATTTATCCTTTGGTCTCTCATTCGTTTAATACCTATTAAGCATCAAATTCTGCAAAAATATCTTGGTAGGGTTCGGCCATACAGCATGGCCGAACCATACCCCTTTGTTTTGGGTCCATACAACCATACCTATGATCATTCTACCTTTGATCATTTCTCCCATAACTACCATTATGCCATTGAGACCAACCTTTTCCTTAAACATCCTTGACTATGACTAAACCACCTTGGTGGGGTTCGGCCATACCCATGGCCGAACCTCACATCTTTAGTTGCTCCTTTAAATCACATAATTAGCTACACATTAAGGCCACCAATGACCCTTAGTGGGGTTCGGCCATACCACATGGCCGAACCTCACCAAATCTGATTTTTGTCCCCATTTTTCATCTTATTCATGATTAATCAGCTTGATATTAAATCCATACCTAAACCTAGGTAATTCTTAAATCAAAAACATAAACACATCATAGTTTCCAATGGAATTCAATCCAATCTTTTCACCCAAAAACAACCCATGGGGTTCGGCCATGCACATGGCCGAACCCAATGGTTCTCTTGATTTAATTGGTCCATCATATATCCATGATTTGAATCAGTAACTTAACCCTAACATTGACATGGTTCAGCCATATATTGGCCAACCAATAACAACAAATTAATCTTCATCAAATCACATAAAACACCATAATCTTATATGGTTTTTATCTCACCAAATCATCAAATACTTTCATGGGGTTCGGCCACCCAAAGTGGCCGAACCCTATGTCCATGTCTTGGTCCTCATAAACATGTTTTAGGTCTCATTTAAACATGTAATAATCAGTGTAATATTACTGGATTTTTACCTCTCAAAAACCCTCCAAATCAGTCCATCACTTTGCATGGTTTTGCATTTTATAACAACTCAATCCAAATGACCATGACACTTCATGGGGTTCGGCCATCTCCAATGGTCCATTTTATCAATTTATATCCATGGTACCTTCAGTCCTTCATGACCTTCAAGTCCATGTTTTAACCTTTTTAAAACATGCACTTTAAGTCTAATAAAACATCTAAAAAGAGTCCCATACTTGTATGGTTTTAAATTCCAAAAACCATCCAAATCAACCAATTATTTCCATGGGGTTCGGCCATCCAAAGTGGCTGAACCCTATGGTCCATTTCCATCCCTTTTTGACACCATTTTCCATGGTTTAGACCTTTGACAAAATCGGCCATACATGACCAAATTATGTCATCCAAATTCCTAACTTAAAACTCTTTATTTAACATAGATCTATAAGAATACTTACCAAATTTTCAAGCTTCTCCTCTTGCCTTTGCTCTTTACTTCCTATCCTTCTTTGCCTTCTTTCCCTTGCTGGTTTATGTTTGATCGATTGATGCAAACACCTCTGCTGGTTCAGCCAAGAAAACGAGTTTGGAGAGAGGGAGAGAGAGATGGGAATTCTTTGTATTTTCAATATGAAAATCGGCCAACAATGGTGGTCTTTCTCTTTTGTAGTTTCAGCCCCATCTTCCATTCATTTTCCCTCATTAAAATTTGTTAAAAACGATGGGATATTGGGTGCCATCCAAGACACCCCTTCACCCAAACGTTGCATCCCTTCATGTTTAACACATGCATCTCATGAGATGCATGATGCCGCCCAACCTTGGTGTCCCTTGGCTTTGCCAAGGCACTTCTTTATTCCAACGGCTAGGATTGATTCCGCAAGAGTTGTGTGTGATTAAAAACACCTTTCCATTTCCTCTTGACTCACTTGACTCATGATCTTCTTATTCTAACTCAACTCATCCAACTCAACACACTTAATGCACCATATTTGAGTCAACTTTTTTCTTAATTCAAACTCACTCCAAATTAGTCCAACTCAAGCTAAACTAACTCATACTTGAGTTCAATTGAGGGCCCACATGGTCATCTGTGGTCAACATGTCAACCCGACCCATTGGGTCCCCAATTAATTCCTTGACCCGTTTTGACAACATGACCCATTAATGGGCTGATTTTGCCACTTTTAAATGGTTTCCACTTGTGCATCAAGCCTACCCATTTTTGTTCTACTTGATTTCCAATCAGTTCAGCTTGACCCCATTTAATTTGAGCTTACACAATGGTCAAATCATCCGTTATGACCCATTGGATCCAATTGGGCCCTTTGACCCATTTAGCCATTTTTGACCCAATTGATATAGATTACCCATCCAATCAAACTTGACATTTATAATGTGTTCATATAATCTTAATTTGAGCAATGGGTCCCACCATTTCCTTATTTGACATCACAAAATAATTAATTGAACAAACCAGGGGCATTTTCGTAATTATCCACTTCATTGAGAAATTGGGGTGTTACAGGCCCAAACTCCTCCTTCATTTCTAATTCCGGTACTTTCTTCTTCCTTATTCATGTCTCCTCCATCTCTGACTCCTTCCTGGTCATTGTGTTCTTCTGCCTCTGGTCCTTCTTCCTTTTAAGATGGGATTTGAGGGTGAGTTTGCCCTACAGACTTGGATCTGACAAAAGGTAGTTTAGCTAGAGGAGTATTCTCAGAATCTGAATCCCTAAATCCTATTGGGATACGGTTAGGTCTTGAGGCAGCAGACGCTTTCTCCCTAGCAGGTTTTGGTCTCTTGAGAGGTGGAGAGCTAGCCTCATCTTGTTCCTCCACATCAGGAGTTTGAAAACTCTTTGGCAATTTCATTTTTGGCATGGGTTGCTTGGGTAAAGCCGAAAAAAAAAATGAGGACGGAGGAATTTTTGAGATAACACGAGAAATCAGAGTATTTGTGATACCTTGGTTTCTTGTGAGGAGAGGAGCAAAAGCCCTATGCTTTTATGTTGTGAAAAAACTCCAAGAGGTTTACGACTGGTCTAGGTCATGGAGGAAGAGGAGAAATCGCCAGTGTGTTAGTGGGAGGGAGAGATGAATTTCGAATGGATTCTCATTTTCACAGAAAATATCTTTTTAATTTAAGCTTTCGCTCAACCGACATGTCGGTTCCACCGACATGTCGACCTTATTGACATTTTCCCCTTTTTCAACAGTACTCGATTTAGTATAGTATCGACATATCTGTCACATCGACATATTGACTACACGGAGAGGTACATATTGTAGAGCAATCATCCTTGATATGTTTAACTTGATGGATTCCCATTCTAAGCAAGGCATACTTAGATATATTCCAATGCATAGATATGCCATACATAACTCATTAAATCATATGCACATAAACAACAATTCTCATAAAATATACATAATTACAAAAATTTGATTGCAATGTATGGCTTTCCAAGTAGAATATGTATTATAGCTAGGAAGAATACATTCTAGACTTGTGGTTAGCCAATCTTTCTCTCCTCATGTCACAACACTTTGTACCATGTGAACTCACATGGTCTCTTGTGAGTCCATTTGTAGTGGTCTAAGATATGTAAGTGAATCTTAAACCACAACAAAACATGATTCATGCTCTATCTCCTAGGAGCCAAAATGGTTGAGTTTTGTCTCTCATACACACTCCTTTGGGCAAATCTTGGTGGTCCAAACATTGGATATCTTAATTTCTTCAAAACTTGGCTGAGATGTCTCAACAAGTAGTCCTACCTTGGGTTCATATTCATTTGAAGGAACCTATTATTTGGTCTTGGTGGGTATCTTTTAAAATTTACCTTAGGACTTTGGGCTATCTTTGAACATTGAGGTCTGGAGTTTGTTTTTGGGTTTTATTATCCACATGCCTCTTTCTAAGATTTCATTCCATTAAGTGATGTCCAAACTTGTGGCAATAGAAACAACTACCCTTGTGAGTTTTAGACACATATCCCTAACAAACACCCTTTATTTGATAGGTCCATTGGTTTCCAATGATGAACCAAGACCTGACCTGACACCAAACCTTTTACCCATTTTTAAGAGTCTTTCCAATTTTTCTTCGTCTGGGTAAATTTATCATGAAACTTCTCTTTATGGTTTCTTAAGCCTTGTATTTCTATAGTCAGTTCAATCACATGTTTTTCAAGATTTTCTTTGGTGTTACTTAGCAACTTGATGTCATCCCTTTGTCTTTTTAATGATTCTTGGAGAAATATTTCAATATCTTTGATTTTTAAAACTTCTTAATTTGAGGATTTTAGTTCTAAAACAAGAGATTCATAGTCTTTCCTCAAGACTTCCAGTTGGTTTACAAGTTTTAATTTTTCAGATTTAAACGTGTCTACCTTTTTAGCCAACTTCTCACTTTCTAGATACAGAGCATTGTAAGATTCTTGATGGTCGTCTTCCTTGTCAAGATTTTTTGTACTATCCTCATCTCCACTTGAATATCCCTCTTGATCATCACCAACAGAGGCTATGAAACATTTAAATTTTTCACATTTCTCCTGATTCTTCAATTTGTTACTAAAGGTGGAACCTTCTGTTGAATTATCCAAAAGTGTACAAGAATCTTCACTTGACTTATCCTGGATAGACATCCAATTATTTTTACACTGGGATTCATGTTTTTTCTCTATTTTTGTTTTCAAATAAGAATAAATAACTAATAAATAAAAACGGGTACCCATTATGGTGTTCTAGCTTGGATCAACTCGGATGATTAAATCCTTGTAACGAGCACCCTGCTCTGAAACCAATTGAAAATCCCAATGTGCTAGAACATGATTGACCTGAGAGGGTGGGGGTGAATAGGTCAATCTCAAATCGTTGCTCCTTTTAAAGTTAACATGATTGATTAGTATAAGTACAACTGATATAACAGTCAAGTAAGTGTGTGTTTGCAAAATTGATTAAACAATCAACACAAGAAGTTAGATCTAACACCACAATCTCAATGACACAAGATACATAGTGGTTCGGTTAATCAACCTACATCCACTGTTAGGACTTGCTCAACCTTGAGCTATTCCCAAATTTACTATGTGGGGACTTACACCCTCACAATTAGGGTAGGAATTCCACCTCACTCAATCGGCTGAGTCCACCGACTACTATGCCAGATATGACGCTCTAGAGTTTTTTTATAGTGGATCTGGAGCAAATCTCCCTTAATCCACTTTCAGGACAATTTTAAAGACAAATTTAAAACCAAGAAGCACTTACCTTGTAGCTCTTTTTGTGATGATGTTTGCTTCTCAAAGATTCACTCAAGTCTGTTGACACTCTTTATTTTCGTATAACAATCACAAATTCAAGAGGACTACGAAGGATTCGTTCATGTCCTAGTTGACGTCTTATCTTCTTCACTTTCTTTCTCTCTCACAATGTTTAATCAAATATTGAGTACTTGATTTTGATAGAGACAAACGAAAGATGATCGTTACTCAGAGTGTATGATTTTCTTGGTTCAATGATTATGTTCAAATGATCGTACAACGCTCATATTTATAGAGGAGTCTCAACAGATTTTCATTCTGTCCAGTACCGACAAGTCGGTCGCACCGATGGGTCGGTGTTCATATTTATTATGGTTCAACCACTCGACCGTTGCTCAATAAATGCACGCCCAACGGTATAAGTATTTCCCGGTCGACAGGTCGGTGTTGCGGAAGGGTCAATAGTCATGGCATAGAGAGGTCGGTCCATACGTGTAACGCCCGCCCCTTTTCACTAAAATGAGAGTATATTTTATTTTTATTTTTATTTTAAATAAAGAGTGACAAAGGGCGCGGAACGTCATGACGCGAGTTAAGTCCAAGCTTCTAAAGCCCGGCCCTTAACTGGCCAACCCTACGTGTGCGTGGAACTAAGTCCACGAAGAACGGTTCACACGTAGAAGTAAGCTTGTGGAATTTAAACATTAAGCGGGGTTATAATAGAATCTATCCTACCAGTTTTAGATAGCAAGGAAGGTATGTTTTAAATTACTAAATTACCTCAAAATTATAACATCCAAAAGTAAAGTCCATACCATGGCAAGAAATATAAATTATTACAGTCCGACGAGCTAAGTTACTCAAATTACATTTCCAAAATAAATTTAAGTAAACTATCTAGCCCGCTTCCCCAAGCTCCTATGCTTGGCTCCCGTCTCGTCCTTCATTTCCGCCATCCCCTGCATCATCAGCTAAGGTGGAAGTAGGGCGTTAGACAATGCGTCCAGTAGGACTCCGAGTAGGGCCAACACATGGATTAGTGATAACAAGCACAAGTTAATAATATAATGAAAACCATGTCTTATGTCATGAGTCCCACCCATCATCCATACCATTGTACCAATGTCCTTTTTCAATCATTCATAAAGTTCCCCTTGATGGAAAAACTTCATCAAGATCAATCAACACAAGTATCCTCCTTGATGGCAAAGCCTCATCAAGGTCTCCCCATGCTTGTTTCTCGGTCGCCCCAACGGAGCATGGACTCCGGTTGTACCTTATAGTACCCCTCTTGATGGATAAAACACATCAAGATATCCCCATGCTTGCTTCTCGGTCGCCCCGACGGAGCATGGACTCCGGTTCCTTTATTTTCCTGCCCATGCCATGCATGAGATGTAATTGCAATATGCTATATAGTATTTAAATCATTGTAAATGCAATATGCCATATAATATTTAAATCATAGCCATAAAAATCCATCTTAAACATATCACATGATTACTAAAATAAATTAATAAAACATCCACACACATAATCCGTGGCTTACAATAAGGTTGGAATCCTACAGAATACCGACTAGCGTTCCTTTACGTTTCCGTTCACGAATCCGATCACCCAAACGCGCACCGCTTGCGATGTCCGATACCTTATTACATATTAATAATTAGCCCATATTTTATCCATGATTAAGTTCCTAACATATGCCTTAGTAGGGTTCGGCCATATACCATGGCCGAACCTCACTATTTAGGTTTGTGGGTACCATCTTAACCCATTAAATATTCCAATTAGTGAGTCTAAAAATCAGCAACCTTAGACTCCATAAATCAGCAATTAAGACTATTACTTAGAGCCCTTAAGTCCACAAACATCCCCCATGGGGTTCGGCCATACACCATGGCTAACCCATGGTTCCTTATTTGGCCATATTTACGTTTTATGCCACTACCTCTTCCATGGTTAATCATTCACTTATTCATGTACATTTTTGTCCATAAATGATCCATAACTTGGATCCATGAGTGTCTCATTTAATCATACCATAAGATCATAAAAAAAACAGCCCTTTACTTAGCCTAATTTCCATTCATCTAATCACATACATAATTCCAAATTTTAGCCCATAAAATGACCTACAAGTGGGTCATGGGTTCGGCCATACACCATGGCCAAACCCATGATGTCTTTTTCTTATTTTTCCATGGACCCATTTACATCATTTAGATCCAAAATAAACCGTCCCATGAGGGGGTTTACATCATGCATTTAAATCATCACTTTTTGGTCAATATTTACCATTTTGCCACTACTCCTTTCCATGACTAATCACTCATTTATCCATGCATACTTAAGTCCATATCTGATCCATCAAACTTAGATCCATTAATGACCCATCAACCATAACATGAAAACATTAAAAATCAGCCATTAACTTATTTAAATTCCCAATCATCTAGACACATGCATGGACCTAACCTTAGCCCATAAAATGACTTAAAAATGGGTCATGGTTTCGGCCATACACCATGGCCGAACCCATGATGTCTTTTTCCTCATTTTTCTTGGACCTTTTTCCACATTTTAGGTCCACAAACAGTCCTCTCTTGAGGGGGTTTCCATCATGCATTTAGATCACCATGTTAGATCATCATTAAGTATATTTTGGGTCCATCAAGGCTACCAATATTCCCCATTACTTTTCCATATCTTTACACCCATTAAAATTACCAATACATCACCATAGGGTTCGGCCATACACCATGGCCGAACCCATGGTTCATGGGTCACCTTCATCTATGCCTTTTGAGGCCCTAAAAACCATTTACATCTTCCATGAATTTCCTCATTTAAAATCCCTTTAAAAATCACTACATTTAATCATTAAAACCTTAAAAATCATAAATTATCCTTCCATGATTTTAATCCTAAAAACTCCATGAAAATCACTTAATTACCTACCATGGGGTTCGGCCATACTACATGGCCGAACCCTATGGTCAATGATCCCTTCAAAAATCCATTTTTCCATGCTTAAGAAAACCTTAATTACCTAGTGTCCTTATCATTCCTTTACTTTTCTTTTCTTAACCTATCTTATCCATTTTGTCCATTTCTCATCCCTTCCTTGGATGGATCTTAGATCCATGGCCCACAACATTTTTGGCCACCATTTAATCTAAGAAATGGACTCCATTTTTAAACCTTAAAAATGTAAATTCTTGTTTAGAGATACTTACAAATCCGATGGCTCCTCCAACTTCCTTTTCTCCCTTTGGATTCCTTAGCCTTTTCTTCTTTTTTCTTCTTGATCTTTGGTCAAGATATGCTTGATCAAAATGAGATCATCAAGGTTTGGGTCGGCTAATGATGGAGTGGGTTTGAGAGAGGGAAGGGAGGAGAGGATGGGAAAAACTATCCCAAGGTTTGGTCTTGAGGTGGTTGGCCAATGCTTGAATTTTTCTTCTCTTTTCTTCTAAGTTTTTCTTCTTCTTTCTCCTTGTAAGAGTGAGGGACGGTTTTGGAGAGTGAGAGATGGAGAGAATGAGATGAGAATGGGATGAGATGAAAACCCATCTCATTTGGTTGACTAAGCTACCCTCCACCATCATTTCCTCCACCAACCAAGCATGGGCTCCCTTGACCTTAGTGGTGGTGGTTGAGATGAAACCACCACCAAGCCCAACGGTTTTGGGTGTTTGAAATGGGTGGTTTGGTCTTCCCATTTTGACCATTTGACCACATCATGGAGAGGTATGGGTCAACATGCTTTGGGTGGTGGTGGTTGAGATGAAACCACCACCCTAAGTCCATGGTTTTATTTGTGTTTCTTTGGAGTGGTTTGGGTGAGATAAAACCACCACTTGACTTATTCCTTTTGACTCCCCATTGACCCATTTGACTAAGTTAATTAATTAATTAATTGGATCCTTAACTTAGGTTAATTAATTCCCATTAAATTTAATTCCATTAAATTTCCTCCATGAAATCCACCCATGGTTGACCAAGTCAACCATGGTGGCCGGCCCCACCAACTCCTAGCCTACCCGCCACCTCACTTGGTGAGGTGGAGGTGGGCCCCATTCGCCATGTCACTTAGGTCCTTTCATCATTAACTTAGGTGGTTTAATTTCCAATTCAATCCATTCCTCTTATTGGATCACCATTGGGCCTATGGCCCAATTAAATTCCCTCCTAGCCATTTACCTTAGAGCTTAAATCATCTTCGCCCATTGGGTCCCAAATGGGTATTGGGCCCAATTTGACCATCCTTGGCCCAATTAATCATTATTGACCAATTAAATAAATTTAATCCGATCCATGGTCCACTGGACCATACTTGGGCCTTTGCCCCAAATTTTGATCCACTTAGCATCCATACGATCAAAATTCTCCATTTCCCTCATTAAACTAAATAATAGCCACATATATATTGATTTAAAATTTTTGGGCTATTACAATACGAGAGGCTCAATCTGGGGCAACTCCATGCTAACAGAGTTTCTAGACAGAAACTAGTCAAACCCAGATCGACCTGTCACTCTTTATCGAGGGATCGGTCTTGTTACTCTCGATTGGTCTTGAATCACTTAGATGTCTGTTTTCTCGAGAGCCTACTTGAGTTCACAATCCAAAGCTCACAAGTCATTTACTGACGAGTCGTCGACCACGAGGGGTCTTTTAAGTTCATCACCGAGGGGTCAGTGCATACGAGACTCTTGGTCAGAAGAATTCTCAGAATGACAGTTCTAAGTTCTAGAACTAATGTCAAATTGGCCAACCAGTCTTTGACCATGATGGGTTGATCTTGTCGGTGAGATAGATTGGTCGAGCTGATAATGAGCATAATTCATATTTCCAAGTTCACTTCTAATTCACTGTCCAACTTCTTCTCTAGGCCTTATATGATTTTATCATTTGATCAACTTAAGCCTAAGGATAACCCTCTCTCAGGTTTGGGTTCCACCTAAGGTTATCTATGGCTATATACCTATTTTTGTGATTGCCATATCGATGAACTTTGAGCTTTGGTGGAGCATGATCTTCTTCCTTGATCACCTTGAGTCTTTAAGCTTCTTAGTAAGTATTTCTTCCCGAGTCATGGAATTGTCAAACAGGGACTCGGTCAAGCCGGGGCACTAACAAATAGTTTTTAGTGATGCCACATGTTCTCAACATCCTTGCAATGTATACTTATTTCTTCTCGAAGACTTTTATTACACTCTTTTAGTTTTGAGTTTTCATTGTCAGAGAGTTCCAGTTTAGAGTTTAGGAGAGATTTTTCATTTTTTAAATCTTCCACTTGATTAGAGAGGTTTAGGTTTCCATTTTTAACCTTGTTTAGTTTCTTGGCCAACCTTTCACTCTCAAGGAACAGGACACTGTAGGAGGCTTGAAGATTTTCATCATCTTCACTGTCATCTTCTTGTAATGCCCCGCCCTTTTTCACTCGCGTTTTCCCGTAAATTCAGAGTCTATTTTTTTTTATAACAGAGTAAAGTGATAGAGCGGAGACGTCAGGACGCGAGCTAACTCCGAACCTCTAAAGTCCGACCCTTAACTGGCCAACCCTATGTGTATATGGACTCAGTCCAAGAAAATAGTTCACACATAGCAATATAAACATGCGGAATAAAAGTCATAACATGCGGAATCATAACATCAATTTGCGGAATCATAATAGAACCAAGTTCTATTCCATTGATAGCAAAGTACTTAGTCAATACATCACTTTAATCATTATCCAAATAAAACATCCAACCATAGCAATTCATCTAAGTTATTACATTCCAAAATCTGGATATTCCAAATACAAATCCCTGAGTATCTTAAACAAATATAAAACTAAAAGCGTTCCAAGCTCCTAGGCTTGCCCTTTTCCGCATTCAGCGTTTCCCTCGTTTCCTGCGTCATCCACTAAAGGGTAGAAGTAGGGCATTAGTACAACGCGCCGAGTAGGTATTCCAATTAAAGTTTACACATGGGTTAGTACCAACAATCCAGATATAATATATATCAAAACAAGTTATAATAAATCATTCCATACTTTCAAAGCATTGTATCCAAAACAGTGTATGATAATAGAGATCCAATCATACCGATAAAACCAGAAACCTTGCATGACAAAAAAGATCATATCATGCCGATGCAATGCCATGCCATGCTATCATATGCGATGAGTCCCGCCCATCACAAAATATTCTCTTGATGGAATTCTCATCATCAAGGTATCCTTCCACGAGTGTTTTACGGAAGCCCCGTCGAAGTGTGGATCTCTGGATATATAGTATCCTCTTGATGGGATTCTCATCATCAAGGTATCCCCTGATGGAATGCTCATCACCAGGGTCTTCATACATAGTATTCCTCTTGATGGGATTCTCATCATCAAGGTATTTATACATAATATCCTCTTGATGGAATTCTCATCATCAAGGTATCCCCCCACAAGTATTTTACGGACGCCCCGACGGAATGTGGGTCCCCTGCTACCTGTCATCCCTCCCATTCCATGCATGAGATGCAAATACCACATGCTATGCAATGATACAAAATCATAGCATTTAAAAGCTCACATTTAAAACACATGCTATTTTATCAAATAACCATAACATATAAAATCACCATTTGAAACATATCTTTTGCAATATAAATTCATTAAATAAGATAAAACAAGTGTACATAAACCTATGGTTTCAAAGAGGTGGAATCCTACCGAAGACCGCTAACGTGTGCTTGCGTCTTTCGTCCGGTAACCGCTGACGATCGTAAACACCTGCTGAGGTCCCGTTACCTTATAATATAAAATCAATTAAAACCAAGCCCCATTTGATTTATAATATTTTAAGTCCATAAACCAATCCCCATGAGGTTCAGCCTTACACCATGGCCGAACCCATGGTTTATCATTTTTAGCCGATATTACCAAATTGCCATTGGTCTAATATTTAATTAACAATTTATTCATTTTAATTACAATATTGCCATTATACTTATCCATAGCTATTTTACCTTCCTTATTTTCATATATTTACAAGATTGCCATCCATGGCTAATATAACCCATTTTAGCAAGTATTTACAACCTTGCCATTGCCTCCAACAACTTAGGCTTGGGTTCCAACACATAGATACATTTGTTTATTTTAAACATCCGCAACACTCCCAATAACCCTTTTTAAAATAATTCATAACCGATTCCATTTAGAAGATTATAATCTTAGGTCCAACATCCTAAGCAAAACCCATAATCCAATTGGTCTACCTTTATTTAAATCCATTAGGCATGTTAATATCCTTTTAAAATAAAAACCCATAAAAATCCTTAACCACTTAAGTCCATAAAGAACGTCATGGGGTTCGGCCATACATCATGGCCGAACCCATGATCCTCCACTTTGGCCTTTAATTACACTTTTCCCATTCTTAGGTTTATGTCCAAACCGATCCATAAAGTTGCTCCATAAAAATCCCTATGACCATTAAATTGGTTCACCATCATAGGTCCATAAAGGACCCGTAAAATTCCTTAATTGGTTCATAATAAAATCCCAAGTCCACCAATAATTTTCCATGGGAGCATGGCCGAACCCATGGTCCATAGTTCTTCTCCATTTAAATTACAATATCGCCATTGGCCTAATTATTTCCAACCCTTCATTCATTAAGACATAAACATAATAGTTCTATAATTGGTTCATGGGGTTCGGCCAAGCACCATGGCCGAACCCTATGATGTCATTTATCCACATTGAATCCATTATTAGATAGTTTCCAAATTTAATATGCATACTTCCATATTTAGCAACTTACTAATTTTATAACAACATCTTTCTATTCTTGGAGACTTACCATTTTAATCTCCACCTTCTATCTTTAATCACCATGCTTAGAACCTTTCTAAATTAATATCCAACTTCTATATTTAAAAAGTTTCCAAGATAATCATTAATCCTTCCATACTTAGACGGTTTCCAAATTTAAACTCCACCTTCCAAAATTAGAGACTTTCTAATTTAATCTCTCCTTTCCATAATTAGATACTTACTAATTTAAACTCTATCTTCCAAACTTAGAAACTTACTAATTAATAACCATTCTCCATATTTAGAAGGTTTCCAAACTTAGCATGCATCCTTTCATGCTTGGATAGTTTCCAAATTTAGATTCCATAATTAGAAAGTTTCCATCAAACCAATCAAAATCCATTAACCTTAACCAAACAACTCCATAGGGTTCGGCCATACACCATGGCCGAACCCTATGGTTCACAATCCTTTTTATTAAATGATTTAAACCCCTATTTAATCAATTCGAATCTCATGTACCATTATCATCAAACTCCCATTTAAAATTATTACAACATCACCCAATCTTCTTCCATTTTAATCAAATAATTTCACTAACATCCTTCATGGTTTTTAATCCTCAAAACCATGAATTAACCTAAGTTCCTTCATGGGGTTCGGCCCTTCATCATGGCTGAACCCTATGGTTCAACAACTTCTCATTAAACCATTCAAAATCCCTTTTTAAAACTTGTAGAATTAGTCCATGGTTTTCATCCTTAAAATTCCATACATTAACCATAATAATATGACCCATGTTTCTTCTATATACTCACCAAAACCCTTCCATGGGGTTCGGCCATGCACCATGGCCGAACCCTATGGTTCATCCATGATCATCTCTTAATTCTTCTTCCATTGGGTTCGGCCATACACCTTCGCTGAACCCTATGGTTCCTTATCTTAAATAAACCAAGATCATAAGATCACTTATCGGTTTCGCGACACCTTCGGTTTTTCCGTCGGTTGATTTTGCTCTTCCAATCTTTCTTCTCCTTCTTGATCTTTCCCTTTGCTGTGACCACCTTGTTGCTGATTTCCTTCTTCTTGTTTTGGCGTGGATGGAAATTGAGAGAGAGAGAGAGATTGGCCTATGGGGTGTCTTTCTTATATAAGCTCCCTTTTAAATCTAAATGGGGAAGGTGCCATGCGCCCCTCGCTTTCTTTAAAGGGTAGTGCCGTGAGCCCTTGTTCTTTATCTTATAACACTCCACACGGCCAATGCTAAGATAGCAATTGTCGTGTACCTTTCTGTGTTGCCTGTTTTAAAACCTTTCCTTAATCAAGTATAGAAAGTGCTATGCGCCCCATGCCTCCTTTTCCTTTATTGAACCTTCCCTTTAATCCTATCTTAGATTAGAAGGTGCCAATTTGATTCCATATTTAGAAGGTACTAAGACTTACTTAGCCATTGTTTAATACCGTGTATCCCTTGATAAAAATAACCATTGCCGTGCACCCCTCTTCTAATAATAACTCCCTCTTTAGACCATGCTAAAACACAATTGTCGTGTGCCCTTTATTGTGGTTCCTTTCTTTTATAAACACCTCCATTTAATCCCATATTTAGACAATGCTATGCGCTCATTGTGTTGCCTCTTTTATTCTCCCATTGATCCATACTTAGAAAATGCCATGAGCTCTCTTTAAAAATATTCTAACATGATATGCGCATATCCCATTGATATGCATATCTCCCATTTGGCCCAACCAATATCCCATACACGGCCAAATGATATTTACCATTCCTAAAATCTGTCCATGATCTCTTTCATTATTTAGAAAATCCATAATATTGATTCATAAAGACAAACCATTAACCATGACCTAAAACCCCATTTAAATTTATTTGAAACCATTTATCAATTTCGTTGGGTCTTAATTGGGCAAAGACCCAACATTTTACCCGTCTTAGATCCATATCTAAAATTCACAATTTAAATGGTTAATTTCCGTAAATATTTATAACTTGGAAATCCGGGGTGTTACACTTCCACCATTACAATTGTGGGATTTTCATGATCTCCAATGATAGAGGCTATGAGACCTTTTGAAATAACCATTTTTCATTGGGTCTCTTCATCTGAATCGCTCTCTGGTTTAGAAGTTTGAACATGGGTCACACCCACATTCATAGCCTTCTTTATTTTATCTGGAGGACATTCATTCATGAAGTGTCCTCTCCCCCCACAATTGAAACAAGTATGCTCCTTGGTCACTTCTCTCTCCATCCCTTTTCCTCTGTTTTCTTCTTACCTTCTTGGGTATATCTTTACTTTTTTCACCTTTACCCATTCTTATCAAGTTATTTCTTTTAACAAAGTTTTATAAAAAAAAAACTTTTGGTAAACATTGCCTTTTCATCACTTGAGAGTCCATCTTTCAAATTTATTTTTTTTTGTCTTCTTTTGTTTTAAGGAAGATTTCAAGGCAATGGATTAATCTTTTGGTTGTTTAAAGTGTAGTTCATAGGTTTGTAATGAACCAACAAAATCATCAATATTCATTAAGGACACATCCCTGTTGTTCTCCATGGCTACTGTGAGAGCCCCGCCCTTTTTTCCAAGTAGAAAATCAGAGTCTATTTTTCTTTTTTTGAAATAAAGAGCGAGAGAGAGCGGGATGCCACGACGCAAGCTAAGTCCAAGATTACAAAGCCCGGCCCTTAACTGGCCAACCATACGTGTGCGTGGACTTAGTCCACTAAAACAGTTCACATGCATTAAAGTTATACTTGTGGAAATAAACATATTGCAGAATTAATATTTGATTACATAAACCAACCATAACCTTTACTTAGTAAGGAAGTCAATCACCCAAAACTTAACTGAACTAAATATCCGAAGGTAACGTCAAACCATAGAAAAATAATAACTAAGTCATTAAAACCCCAAAATGCAATTAGCTCAAAAACACTGTCCAAAACTAAAACTTAAAGATAAGCAATGAGCTGCCCAAGTTCCTAAGCTTGGCTCCTTTCGCATCCATCGTCCATTTTGTTCCATGTACCATCATCTAAGGTAGAAGTAGGGCGTTAGTCAACGAGCCCAGTAGGTATTCCAAGTATGGTTATACACATAGGATTAGTATAAAGTCAAGATACAAAACATCATACCGTACTTGTAAAACATGATACCTAAAAATAGAGCATGATAATAGAATCATAATCATGCTGATAAAACCAAAATAGTGCATGATACTCATAACAAAAACAGTGCATGTGCTCGATTCCAAGCCAATCCTAAAGAATCACATGTTAAAGCAGTAAAACGTATTATAAAGTACGTATCGGGAACATTTTTATATGGAATTTGGTACCCATTTGATACATCATCTCATATTGCGGGGTACACCGATGCGGACTGGGCAGGGAACTTAGATGATAGAAAATCTACAAGTGGGGGGTGTTTTTACATTGGAAACTGTCTGATTGCTTGGCACAGTCGAAAACAATCTTCCGTATCTCTTTCAACTGCCGAGGCTGAATACATAGCTGCAGCAAGTTGCTGCACTCAACTTGTCCGGATGAGACAAATGCTCTTCGACTATGGCATCACAGGAGGAACAATGACTCTCCATTGTGATAATACAAGTGCCATAAATATCTCCAAGAACCCTGTCCAGCACTCTCGTACCAAACACATAGACATTAGACATCATTTCATTCGAGAGTTAGTTGAAGAGAAAACCATCGAGTTCGAATATATTTCCACTGATAATCAACTGGCTGATATAATGACAAAACCACTTGACTCAATTCGTTTTCTTGCTTTGAGAAAATCAATTGGGGTGTGTACAGTATCCTAAACATGTCTGATACTATGATTAGTCAGTGGAGATAATATTTCAAAATATAATAAAAAATTAAAAATTAAAAATTTTTTTAAAAAAAAGGGGGGTCTAGTTCCATATTATCGGCTCTGTATTTCACTTTCACTACCACCGTCAGCGAGCCCTCGTGCCATTTCTCGAGCCCTCGTGGTTGAGTTCTATCAGTCATTTTTCGAGTTGCCTCAACATCACCGTCAGCGAGGCCTCGTGATTTCACTCGAGCCCTCGCCCTCGAGTCCTTGCTTCCTTTTTTCGGTTTGACTTACAAGCACCGTCAGCGAGCCCTCGCTACCTCACACGAGCCCTCGCCATCGCTCTTCGTGTGGTCCCCTCTTTTTTAAAACTTCCCATAAGTCTCTATCGGGAGTTCCGTTAGAGGTAGGGCTTCCACGGTCGGGGTCGCGGGAACGAAAAGGGGAAAAGGGGCTTTCTACTTCCGATCATCATCTTCATTTTTCAAGTCTTGATCCTTCGATTCTCGGTTTCAGGTATTCTTGCTCATCTGATTTAGCCCTCTTTCATTTGTTTTGTGCTTCGATTTCTCGAAACCATGGCTCGGAAAACTGCTGTTGTCAAAAGACACCATACCCGCAGATTGTTGCGGAGTGACGATGCTTCATCGTCCGTCCCCAACCAGCCTCCTCCACCGCCAAGAAAAAGGAAAGTCCGGGCATATAAAAATCCTGATCGGGTTCTACCATCAGCCTCTGTTACGGTTACTTCTTCCGATGACGAACCAGAGGCTTCTCCTCAGGTAACCCCTTAGCCGACTCCTTCACCCTTTACTCGTCCTTCTCCCAGCTCCTCCCGACATTCCCGTTCCACGGATGTCCGTATTGAAGGGTTTGATAGCTCTTCCCCACCTTCTGATCCTCCAAGTGCTAGACTTTTTAGGTCTGTCCCGAAGGCACACTCGTTAAAAAACTTCAATGTCGAGCGTATCTGCTACCTTCCAGATCTTGATAAATACGGTACCTTCCAAGTCCTTCAGAAGGTTGGCTGGGAAAACATTCTGAGTTGGGGTGAAAATGCCTATCCCTCTATGGTAAAGGGCTTGTACTCCTCCATCCATAAATCCCTTGATACTCCCTCTCATTCTTTCATTGTCAAGTTCTCTAATCGTGAACAATTCACTGTCACACCTGAGCTGGTCTCTCAGCTCATGCACATTCTTGTGTTTAAAGGTGGGGACATCTCTGCAGCCCGACATGAGATCGCCCCGAAAACTACCACAAAATTATCAGCAAACTCTGTGGTGGTGTTGCAGAACGGGAAGGAAAAATCCAAATTCACTCATCTTCTCTCCTTCCCAAGTACAAGATCTTACATCTAATCTTCACTTACAATGTGTATCCTCGTCTGATGAACAAGACCCAGCTGAGTGACCATATGATCAATATTTTGTATGCTGGGGCTATGGGGAGAAAAATATGTCTTCCTTCTTTGATTTGTGAACATATTAAACGTTTATGGAAGTCTTCTGTCCAAAGTTCTGTGCCTTTCTGCTACCTCATTACACGTCTAGGGACTCATTTCGGAATGGTGCCTTCTCCTGGTGAAGTTCCTCTCAATGTACGTCCTCTGACAAAGATCGGCATTGAAAGGAGTATCGCCTCATCTCGCCCATCGTCTGGCGGTTCACCCATTTCCGTTCCATCCTCTGTTCACCTGCCTCGAAAGTATGCTACCAGTCCATCTCATTCTTTTGATCGTACGTATTTCGATGAGCGAATTGCCGAGATGGAAAAGCGTCAGGAATCTTTTCTCTCTGACATAAGCAAGCGTCAAGATAGTCTCTTATATCAACATCAGGAGTTCTCTGTTTTTGTCCGGATGTCCTTAAGGCGCATCTTCCTCTCTCTCCAGCAGCTTACAGATTCGTGCCGTCGCACTGATGCGGAATTTCCTCCCCCATCTCCTGAGGATTGAAGACCTTTTTATAACACTCTAGTTATTTTGTCTATCATCAAACTATATTTTGGATCTGTAATATTTAAAACTAGCTTTTGTTATGTTATTTATGCTTCCCTATTATGAATGCTCGTTGCTCATATGCTGTTTTTCTATGTATATCAGACTCCATGAGCTCAATATTTGCTTTGCTTGCCTAATTTGCATATCTATTGTTTCTGGTTGCCTTCCCTTTGTCGATTTTCTTGACAAAAAGGGGGAGTAACATATATTGCTAATATTGAGGGGGAGCAGCACACAATTCCCACCAGTATCTCTCTGGTTGTATGCAGGAAAATGGGACATTCATTGTGTCTACGTAGGGCACAAGTTAAGGGGGAGAAACTTGGGGAGTTAATTTCATTGTACGTTTTAAGGAGTGGTCATGTGTGAATATGTAATTTTTGGGAAATTGGTGTAATTGGTAGATCTTAGGTTTTTGTCACGAAATTGACAAAGGGGGAGATTGTAAGTGCCCCGGTTCATCCGAGTCACCCTTATTGTCAATTAGATTTGAAGATTGATCCGCCTCATCTATGGGTTCATGTACATCCAAAGACTAGTCATCAATGGCCACATTAATAGATTCCATTATGGCACCGGTTCTAATATTTTTGACTCTATAGGCTCGGCTAGTATTAGAGTATCCTAGAAAAATTCCTTCATCACTTTTCGCCTCGAATTTTCCCAAGTTTTCACGATCTCTAAGAATATGACATTTACTACCGAAAACCTTAAGATATGTACAATTTGGCTTCCTACCTGTCCATAATTCAAATGCTGTTTTATCTAGGCCAGCTCTTAAATAAACTCTATTTATGATATAGCAAGCAGCATTTACAGCCTCGGCCCACAAATTTTTTGGTAGTTTCTTACTATCTAGCATGACCGTTGCCATATCTTGCAGAACCCTATTTTTCCTTTCAGCCACTCCATTTTGTTGGGGTGTCTTAGGAGCTGAGAACTCATGATGTATACCATGTTTTTCACAATATTTTTGAAAACGGTGATTTTCAAATTCACCCCCATGATCACTTCTAATTCTATTTATGGGTGTTTGTTTTTCAATCACAATTCGTTTTGCAATAATTTTAAATTGATGATACGCATCAGATTTTTCTCTAAGAAAGCCTACCCATGTGTATCTAGTGTAGTCATCAACAATAACCATGAAATACATCTTTCCTCCTACACTCATATTTTGGGTTGGTCCAACTAAATCCATATGTAGAAGCTCAAGAGGTCTAGTGGTAGTCACAACATTTACTTTCTTATGGGCAACTCTCACTTGTTTACCCTTTTGATACTCACCACAAAATTTTTGAGCTGATCTACTTATCTTAGGCAGTCCTTTAACATGTTCACTCAATTTAGACAGATCTTTGAAATTTACATGTCCTAGTCTCTTGTGCCATAACTCAGCTTCATTAAATTTAGACAAATTACAATGATTTTTCTTAGGAGTTGGACAATTTTCAAGAGCATAACACTGATCAGAAGTTTTCAACCCTTTAAGAACAACTTCTCCTTCATTATTATAAATTTGACAATCATTCTTACGGAAGGTAACATAATGATCTTTTTCACATATTTGAGATATACTTAAGAGATTATGTTTAAGACCATCAACCAACAACACATCATCTAAAGTAAGAGAATCATTTAATTCTAAGGTCCCTTTCCCTACAATTTTAGCCAGATTTCCATCCCCAAAAGTAACCGAACCTCCATTGAAATCTACAAGGTTGGACATATATGTTTTATCACCAGTCATGTGCCTTGAACAACCACTATCAAGATACCATTTTGACTGGTTTTCAACCTTTAGTGTTGTATAAACAATTAGGCTTTTGTACTTGGGGACCCATTTCAATGTGGTTGTGGTTTTTAAATTTTTAGGGACAGATTCTTGAAGGTTATATCCGAATTTTTTTCTCATTTTTTCATTTAATGTTTTGTTCAATCTTTGAGCCAAATTTTCACGATAATGATATTTCCTTTTCTCCTTTTCATAACTTTGTACTTCAAATTTTTTCTGATTTGCTTTTTCCCATATGTTTCTTTTTCTAAGTTTGCATTCAAATCTGAAGTGTCCCCTTTTAGCACAGTAAAAACAAGTGATATTTGACGGTCTAGAAGATTGACCTTTAACAAAAATAGTTTTGTTCACAGTTTTTACATTGCCTTGGTTGTATCCAAGACCAGTCTTGTCCCCATAAGTTTTACCCAATTTTAGTAATCTTTCCAATTTATATTGTCCTTGGGTAAACTTATTTTCAAAGTTGAGTTTATGAGTATTAAAACTGTTTATTTTCGAATGAGCATTAATAATTTCTTCTTATAAGATACTTCTAATATCTTCCAATTTTTTAATGTCATCCTTATACTTTCTTAACTTATCTTGTAACTCATTTTGAACTTCTTTTAATTTATCATTTTCTTCATTTGTAGTTTTTAGAGTTCTTACAAGATTTTCATTTATTCCTTTTTCTTCTTCCAACTGACTTATTAAATTTGCATTTTCAGATTTTCTTTTACTTAATTTCTTAGCCAGTTTTTGACTTTCCAGAAAAAGAGAATCATAGGCCTCTTGAAGATCATCATCTTCATCATTTTCTGACTCACTTTCTGAGTCACTTCCAACAGTTGCTATAGAGGCTATGAATCCTTTTAGATTTTCAGATTTATCTTGAGTGGATTCATCAGACTCACTTTCCGATTCAGAGGTGTTTTCATAAGTTCCAGTTAAGGCTTTCTTATTTCTTTTTGAGGGACATTCAACAGCAAAATGTCCTTGACCTCCACAATTATAACATTTTTGTTCTTTGTCTTTGTCTCTTCCTTTTTCTTTCAATGTATTAAATCTGTTGGTATCTTTTATTCTGTTGGTATTTTTATCCCTTGGTTCACTTCTTTTAAAGTTTTTAAACTTATTTCTTTTATTGAAGTTTCTTAAGAATTTTTTAGCTAATAGGGCAACATCATCTTCACTATCAGATTCAGATTTTTCTTCTTTAAGTTTCTCAATATTTGATGATGATTTTAAAGCAACAGACTTCTTTTTAGGTATCTCATCTTCAAAATGAAGTTCATAGGTTTGAAGAGATCCTACTAGGTCATCAATTTTCATGAAAGATACATCTCTATACTCTTCAATAGCTGCTACCTTAGGTTTAAATCTCTTGGGCAGATTTCTAAGTACCTTGGTACAAACTTTAGATTCAGGAATTATCTCTCATAAGGCCCACATAGAATTTACTATATCACTTAGCTTAGAGTAAAAGTCCATAAACATCTCACTTTCATCCATTCGTATGTTATCAAATTTAGATTGGAGAATTTGGAGTTTAGATCTTTTAACAACAGAAGTACCTTCATGTGTTCTTTCTAAGATGTCCCAAGCATCTTTAGCTGTTAAGCAAGTCATGATACGTTTAAACTCATCAGGTGAGACAGCACAATTAATGGCGTTCAACGCCTTTCCATTTGCTATGTATAACATTTTTTCCATGTCTGTCCAAGTGAAATAATCTTTTAGTTTGGTACCAATAACTTGTTGAACAGATTTTCCAGCTTCATCTCTAGTAGGTTTTTCTGTGATTTCCTCAGTCGGTGGTTCCCAACCTCTTACTATTGATTCCCAAACAGCTCCATCTAGTGATATAAAAAAGCTTTTCATTTTTGCCTTCCAAGAGGCATATTTGGAGCCATCAAAATAGGGAGGTTTAGAAACGGGGTGACTATCACCTTTGTGTATATGATTCTAGTAAAAAGATCAACTCGGACGGTTAAGTCCAACTCAGAGTAACCGAGCTCTGATACCAATTGAAATTTCGTTACTAGACGTATGCACGACCTAGAGGGGGGTGAATAGGTCGGTTTTCAATTTTAATTCCCTTATAAAATTTTCTTACCAATTTATATGTTAAGTAAACAAAACAATCAATCCATGCATTCAATCACATAACACAAATATTTTATAGTGGTTCGGTTTCATCAAACCTACATCCACTGTTAGACTTCCCAACTCTAGGGTCGTCCCAAATATACTATGTAAGGGTCTCACACCCAAATAGTACAACCTAGTTTTTTATAGAGGTTCAACCCAATTGGTCTAATCCTCTACACCTATTTTTTAGAGTGGTTCGAACACACTGTTCTAATCCACTTTACAATGTTTTAAAAATAAAACAAGAAGAAAACTTGCCTTGGGCCTTAACCGTTTTCCTTTTAGCTCTTTCTTCTTTACTGAATCTCTGTGCTCCTTTCCATCAACTCGGCATCAGCAGCGTATTTTGTAGGCACAGCAGTAGGACAAGGTATGACTGATTTTAGTCTTATATAAACATCTAATTCTTCATCTTGATTACCCGATTATCATTAAGAAGGATGATGAAGAATAATGTCTAGAGGGAAGGCCGAATGCTCTCTCACTGATAATCTTATTCCTCTGTATTTTCTGAGTGGATTCGGTGTAATTAAACAGTCCCCTTACTGTTATTTTATAAACAGTTTCAAACAGTGCTGTTTTTCACGCCTGCGAGGCCTCGCAGATTCTGATGAGGCCTCGCCAGCGTTAGAATCTGGAAAGACAGCACACGTATGTACTGTGCAATCTTTCAAACATAATCCATGTAGATACCAGCCAGCTCGTGTTTACTGTGTATGATTTGCCACGCTTTCCTTAGCCATCAATCAAGGATTAGATGGAAGATTTTCAACATTTACCTTAACTATCCATTAAGAATTAGATGGAAGTTTTTCAACATTTTCCTTAGCCATGGAGGAGCCTTTCCATACTTGTCATGGACAGCTCCTCAAGGATATCCAAATTCAAATTTCAAACGAGGTGGCAATATCTCACAATGGGTCTATTTGTTTATCATAAATAGATTTACCATAATTGGCTGCCAATTGATTTCCCATGATTTACCTCTTAATTAAACAGTCACATATTAGTCTGAGTCAGCTCGACACAGGGTCAGCTGCACTCAACTCAGCATAGCTGGTTGCGAGGCCTAGGCAGATTACATGAGGCCTCGAGGCTGAAAGTCATTTATTTAATTTATTTTCCAATTGAATACTAGGTATATGACTTAGCCTAAGGTCTCCTACGGGTCACTTACCTGTGTGCCAATACTGTATTTGATGTAGCCACTTTAACTTCATAGTAGATCTTCTTATTCATCCAAGGCAAGTCCAACTGAGTCACGTAATTGACAATAAGGGTGACTCGGACGAACCGGGGCACTTACAGCTAATGTAATGCCATGCCATGGGGTCATATGCCAATGATCACCCCCCCCCCCAACATCCATATCACAAATCACATCAGTAGTCCCCTTGATGAATAAACTACATCAAGTATTTCTGTCATGCCTCCCCACGAATGCCTTATCGGTCCCACCGAATGGAGCGTGGACTCATTTTACATTTCAAACATAATATATCTCTCCGCACGAATGCCTTATCGGTCCCACTGAATGGAGCGTGGAGTCCTCTTACATTGCAAACATAATATATGTGTCCCCACGAATGCCTTATTGGTCCCACCGAATGGAGCGTGGACTCCTCTTACATTGCAAACATAATATATTTCTCCCCACGAATGCCTTATCGGTCCCACCGAATGGAGCGTGGACTCCTCTTACAATTCAACGTCATACATCTCTTCATGTCTGTCCATTGGAATCGGTGTGGATTCCTCCCCACGGTTGTTTAACAGAAACCGCGAATGGAGCGTGGACTCCTCTCATATGTTCCCTCCCATGCCATGCATGAGATGTTGAGTGAAAAGATGCCATTTCTTTCAAATTACCATATGCCATTGAAAACAGTTCATACACATATATATTTCATAATAGCCTTGAGATCCATTCTTAAAATATAAGCATTTTGATACCAAAAATAGATCATCAATCATGGAAATAAAAACCATTGCAAGTACATAATCCAAGTGTTTCAACAGGGTAGGAATCCTACCCAAGTTCGATCTACTGTCCTTATCTTGCTTCGTACCAATAGTCGCTAACCGTCATGTGAAAGCGAATCACGTCTTTTTACCTTATCATTTTAAATCATACACATATATCAATTTGAAATCAACCTATAATTTCAGTTGTATCTACGCATCATAATCCTTAAACCGGTTAAGACCCTCAACGGGATTTGGCCATACGACGTGGCTAAGATGTGTTCATGTTCACCAAGACCCATCAATGGGGTTTGGCCATACAACATGGCCGAACCTCACTCCTTGGTTTTGACCCCTTTTCTTTAATCCTTGTTTTATTTTAAATACCGCAGGTCCACCATCATTCCATTCTTTTTATTTCATAACTTGATAATCCATAGTTAGTCAATTAACTTTTAAATATTGATGGACTCATACAATCATTCATGGACTCATAAAATCATTCATGGGGTTCCTGTCCGCCACCCATCCAGCGGATGATAAAAACCCGAAATCAGTCCTCATTTGTTTCATGTTAGACTTAATCCTTCCTCTTAAAATTTGTTTCCTTATTCTTTAAAAACATTTTATACATCATCCATATTTCTTCATTCCATCCCTTTGTTGTTGGTCCTCAACACCTACCCATTCCTTGAATGGATACCGACTCCTTGATCATTTATTCCAAAACATATTCCATCTTCAAATGGATAACCACCTTCATGGCTTGTCCTTTCTTTATGAAATTTATTTCGTATATTCAACATATCTAATGTCATCCATTAATCATGTATAAACATAGTCCTTATTATCACAAATCATTTGTACAACTTATTTTACCCACCAACAAGGTTAGGGTCTTTTTTTTTTCATTCCAAACGCTTAACCATCTTTTTGGATGGGTTGTTCTTTTACGTCCTATGGCCTATAACATTTTGGCCATCTTTTCAATCCAATATGGAACCCCATGGTTTTGGCCATTCCATAGCCGAAACCATGGTTCCCTTAGCCTCTTTTTAATCAACAAACCCTCGTTAAGCATTACGTACCTATTCCGCGTCTCCTCCGTTTCCTTAGGTCTGATTTTGCTCCTCCGTCCTTCTCCTTCTTAGTCCTTGTTCTTCCATCAAGTCTAGAGCCGAAATGTGTGTGAGAGAGAGAGATGAAAAGAGGCAATGCAACCTCTTGCTTCTGTAACGTCCTGCCCTTTTCACCATGCCGAAAATCAGAGTATCTTTTTTTTGTAAATAGAAGAGTGAAAGAGAGCGGGACGTCACGACGCGAGCTAAGTCCGAGCTTCTAAAGCCCGACCCTTAGCTGGCCAACCATACGTGTGCATGGACTAAGTCCATGAATACGGTTCACAAGCAATAAGTTATACATGCGGATTAAATCATAATTGCAGAATTATAATAAAACCTAATTCTATTCCATTTTAGATAGGAAAGTAGTTCATGTCTTAACCATAATTATCTTAACTTAAATATCCAAATAAACCATTCCAGCCATAGCAAAATATCTAAGTTATTACATGTCCATATGCTAGCTACTCAAATTACATAGTCCATAAGTAATTAAATAAAATATAATTAAAGACATCCAAGCTCCTATGCTTGGCTCCATTCACACTCATCATTCCCTTCATTTCCTATGTCATCCACTAGGGTAGAAGTAGGGCGGTAGACAACGCGCCCAGTAGGTATTCCAAATAGGGTTAACACATGGTTAGTTTATAACATATAAATAACATAATATCAAAACCATGTAAAACAATGCCATGCCATGGTATTGTATGCAATGCAATGAGTCCCACCCATCACAAACACATGTAACCTCTTGATGGAATTCTCCTCATCAAGGTATCCCCACAGTTGCCTTATGGACGTCCCGACGGAGTGTGTTCTCCGGATACTTCTTGATGGATAATGCACATCAAGGTCTTCCCACGAATGCCTTATGGACGCCCCGACGGAGCTTGGCCTCCGGTTACAAACATCCCTCCCATGCCATGCATGAGATGTAGTGAACACATGCTATGTAATAATATAATCATAGCATTAAAACCTCATATTTGAAACATATCATTTTTTACAACATAACTCATCAAAATAAGGATAAAAGCCATCATACATATCCCATAGTTACAAAGAGGTAGAATCCTACCAATGACCACTAGTGTGTCCTTGCGTTTTCGTCCGAATACCGCTCACGATCGTACACCGCTTGTGAGGTCCCGTCACCTTGTTACAAATCAATAAGACAAACCAATATCCCATTTGATTTCCAATCTATGCTTAAATCCATAAACCAACCTTAGTGGGGTTCGGCCATACACCATGGCGGACCTCACTCTTTGGTTTTTGGGTCCTTCTTTCAAGTCCTTTGATCTTTTAATTATGTCCAAGATCATTCATCCTTTGATTCACTAATCCCAACATACATAAGTTTTATCATTTAAAATTCTAGTCCACAAAATAAACCCTAGTGGGGTTCGGCCATACACCATGGCTGAACCTCACTTACTTGACTTTGGTCCTTCTTTTAATCCTTGATCTTTTAAATAAGTCCAAGATCATACCATCTTTGGATCATTAATCTAATCATGTATAAGTTAGTCATTTAGTATCAACAAAACCTAAGTCCACAAAACTTCCTCCATGGGGTTCGGCCATACACCATGGCCGAACCCATGGTCCATCATTTTTACCTATATTTACATCTTTGCCATTGTTCTATCCATGGCTAATTACCTAACTTATTTGCAAATGACTTCAAGTCCAAAAATGATCCATAACTGATTCCTTAATCCAAACATGATCCACAAATGAATGACCCATTAAAAATTGGTTCATGGGGTTCGGCCATACACTATGGCCAAACCCATGATGTTCATCTTCATCCTTTAAATCCTTATATTAAGTCCATAAATCAAGTCCCTCCATGGGAAAGTTTAATCATACTCATAGGGCATCATTTACAATCCCAAAGTCCATCAACGTGACTTCCATTTTAAACTTTTTAAAAACATTAATAACCTTTCATGGGGTTCGGCCATAGTGATCCATGGTTCTTTCACCATTTACAACCTTAGAGACCATTTACAAATCAACAACATTCCTCCATTATTCTTCTCTTTTAAAACCTTTTAAATCACTAACACCCTTTCATATAAAACCTTTTAAAATTATTAATAATCCTCCATGGGGTTCGGCCATACACCATGGCCGAACCCTATGGTTCATAATCTTCTCTTAAAATCATTCATCCAAGATTATAATCCTTTGATGGGGTTCGGCCATTCATCATGGCCGAACCTCATCCAACCCCTTTTTGGTCCTTGATGGTTCTTCTATATACCATTTAGGGTTTGACCATGCAATGGCCGGACCATGTTCCTTGACCAACTTACTTAATAACAAACTCAATGAGTACTTACCGATTCCGCGACTCCTCTGATTTTCCTTCGCTCCGACTTGTTCCTTGGATCTTTTCCTTCCTTCTTCATCATTGTGAGAGGGTTGGCCTTAGGTTCTTGTGAGAGGGAGAGGATCTTGAGATGAAGCTTTAAGTCCTTCCTCCTTTGTCTTTGGGAGAGGTCGGCCTTGTGTGAGAGGGAGAGAGTGAGATGAAAAATATTCTAAGTGCCCTTGTCTTGAGGTGTGATTCGGCCAAGAGAGGGAGAGGGAGAGAGTGAAATGAAAACTACACTCCTTTCTTGATCAATGAGGGTCGGCCAAAGGTGGTGTCCTTTGGTGGCACCCCTTTGTAACTCCCATGCCTTTTCACCTCCCTCCTTTATGTTTCATTTGGGGGTTTCATCCATGAGATGAAAGACCCATGTCTCCAACGGTGTAAACCTTTGTGTGACCTTGTGTAACCTCCACAAAACCGCCACCTCTCCATTAATGATGCATTTGGAGGTTTCATCCTTAAGATGAAACTCCCATGTCCAACGTGTAGCCTTGTGTAAGCTTGTGAAACAACACAAAACGACCACCTGCCCATTAATGATATATTTGGAGGTTTCATCCATAAGATGAAACTTCCATGTCCAACGTGTAGCCTTGTGTAGGCTTGTGTAACAACACAAAACCGTCCACCTCCCATTGATGTTCCATTTTGGAGTTTCATCTCATGAGATGAAACTCCCATTCCAACGTGTATGCCTTGAGTTGGTTTTTGAAACAACAAAACACCTTCATCTTCACACATCACTCACTTAAGATGAAGGTCCCATTAACTTCCCATCCAACTCACCATAACTCAATTATTTTTCATTCTTTTAAACTCAACTCTCACTTAACTCACCTAAAATCCACTCAATTACATAATTCCATTTCCAACTTAATTCAGCCCAATATAATTAAGCTTGAACTCACTTGGTGGTCAACCAAGTCAACCACGACCCATTGGGTCCCATTTGGGCATTTTGACCCAATTGACAATTTTGACCCAATTAAATACATCTCACCCATTTCATTCAATTGAAACATAACCACCATCCGTTGGGTCTTAATTGGGCAATTGACCCATCAACTTACCCATCTAAGGTCCATATCCAATAATTCACAAATTAAAGGGGCAAATTTCATATATATTGATAACTTGAAAATCTGGGGTGTTACAATACAACCCTCTTTTTAAAATTTTCGCCCCGAAAATCGAGCGAAGTAGGGTTTCAAACATTTACATAAATAGCTCAGGGTGAGCTGTTCTCAATTTCCGATTCAAGTTCCCAAGTGGCTTCCTCATTACCATGTCGATCCCATACCACCTTGACAAACTGAATTGCTCGATTTCGTAACACCCTTTGTTCTGTCTCCACCACTCGGACAGGCTTTTCGATGTATGTCACGTCGCTTTGCACCTCTATGTCTTGTACATTCAGTACATGTGAGGGATTAGGATTGTACTTCCTCAGCATAGATATATGAAATACATCGTGCAAGGTTGACAACTGTGAAAGAAGTACTAATTGATAAGCCACCTCCCCTATCCTCCTTAGGATTGAAAACGGTCCCACATATCTAGGCGACAATTTCCCCTTCTTTCCAAATCTCATGTCCCTTTCGTGGCGAAACTTTCAAGAACACCATGTCCCCCACCTCAAATTCAAGGAACCTCCTCCTCTTGTCAGCGTAACTCTTCTGACGACTCTGTACAGCCAATAGGTGCTGCCATATCAACTATATCTGTACTGTAGTCTCTACAACTAACTCGGGTCCAATCAGTGCAGGCTCACCGGCCTCTGTCCAGCACACTGGTGACCTACAAGGTCTATCATATAAGGCCTCGAATGGAGCCATCTAAAGGCTTGCCTGGTAACTGTTGTTGTATGAGAACTCTACCATCGGCAAGTGATCCTCCCATCCACCCTTGAAATCTAGCATACATGCTCTCAAAATATCCTCTAATGTCTGTATTGTCCTTCCAGATTGCCCATCAGTCTGTGGATGGAATGTTGTGCTAGTCATTAGGTCTGTCCCCATGGCTGACTGCATGCTCTGTCACACTCTGCCTGTGAATCGGCCATCTCTGTCGGACACAATAGTCTGGGGAATACCATTTAGTCTGATGATATCATTGATATACCGTCGACCCAAGGTCTCAGATGAATCTGTCATCCTGATGGGAAGAAAGTGTGCAGACTTGGTCAATCGTTCTACCACGACCCATATCGCATCATTGCCCTTTGAGTATCTTGGCAACCCTGTCACAAAATCCATGGAGATGTGCTCCATTTCCATTCCGGCGCTGGCAAGGGTTTGAGTAACCCCGGTGGCTTCTGATGGTCTTTCTTAACCTGCTGACAAGTTAGGCAATGAGCCACAAATTCTGCCACCTCTTTTGAGTCCATCCCACTACTACTATCTTTTCAAGTAGCGAAACATCTTGGTGCTGCCCGGATGAATAGAGAGTTTGGTTTGGTGTGCCTCTATCAACAACACTCTTCTGCAGCTCTTAGGCACATATGTCCTACCACGGAATACAAGACCCTGTCCTGGCTGTGATTCCCATTGCGGTATGACTACACCAGTAGACATCTTGGCCCGTATCTCCTCCACTTCCGGATCTATCCGTTGCTCCTGTTCAATCCTGGAGACCATGTTGGACCATATGATCAGATTGTACATACTCCGATGGTTACTGATATACAGATTGAACTCTCGTATGGTATTCAACATCTCCCATTCTGTCCTGATCAGACTGGCCACTGATGCATGTGATATGTGGCTGAGGGCATCTGCCACTTTGTTCGCCTTGCCCGGATGATATCGAAGTGCGAACTCATAATGTTACAGATACTCCATCCATCTGCGCTGCCTCAGGTTGAGCTCTTTCTGATCAAACAAGTATTTCAAGCTTTTATGATCTGAAAACACTTCAAACTTCTCGCCATAGAGGTAGTGTCTCCAGCTTTTGAGAGCGAAGACCACTGCGGCTAGTTCTAAATCATGTGTGGGATAAAGGCGTTCATGTATTTTCAACTGTCTTCAACCATAAGCCACCACACGCTGACTTTGACTGAGTGAACAACCGAGTCCCTCTCCTGAAGCATCGCATTGTACCTCATAACCCTTGCCTCTTTCCGGCAAAATTAGGATAGGTGCATTTGTAAGTCTCTCCTTCAGCTCCTTAAATCTCCGGTTGCACACATCTGACCACTCAAATTTGACTCCTTTCTGAGTGAGTCGGGTAAGTGGAGATGCAATCTTGGAGAAGTCCATGATAAACTTCCGATAATAACCAGCCGAACCCAGGAAGCTACTGATTTCAGTCACATTTTTCGGTGCTTTCCAATCTCTCACTGCCGCCACCTTACCCTGGTCCACGGCTATACCTTCTGCTGATATAACATGCCCCAAAAAGTTGACCTCAGATAGCCAAAATTCACACTTGTTTGCTTTGGCATATAGCTGGTTCTTCCTCAAGGTGTCCAGACCTATCCGCAAGTGCTCAGCATCTTCTTCCTGATTTTTGGAATAGATCAAGACGTCATCAATAAATACAATCACAAACTGGTCCAAGTAAAGATGGAAGATCCTGTTCATTAAATCATGAACACAGCCGGTGCATTGGTGAGTCCAATGTAACGCCCTGCCCTTTTTCACTCTACGTTTTCTGAAAATCAGAGTCTATTTTTATTTTTTTATAACAGAGTGAGCACGAGAGGGACGTCACGACGCAAGCTAAGTCCGAACTTCTAAAGTCCGACCCTTAACTGGCCAACCCCATGTGTGCATGGACTAAGTCCATGAAAACGGTTCACACATAACAATAGAAAACATGCGGAATTAAAATCATAACATGCGAAATTATAATAGAACCTAGTTCTATTCCATTTTAGATAGCAAAGTACGTTAAGTCATTAATCATAATTAACATAACGTAATTATCCAAATAAACATCCAACTATAACAAATCATCAAAATTATTACATGCCCGAAGTCTAGATACTCAAATTACAAGTCCATAGTATCTTAATCAAAATATAAATTAAAAGCATCCAAGCTCCTATGCTTGACTCGTTTCGCGTTCATCGTTCTCCTTGTTTCCTGTATCATCCACTAGGGTAGAAGTAGGGCGTTAGAACAAGCGCCCAGTAGGTATTCCAATTAGGGCTAACACATGGTTAGTACAAAACATAATATCATAATGTCAAAAGCCATATAAACCATGCCATGTCATGATCTCAAATGCAACGAGTCCCACCCATCACAAGTACATATAAGTACCCCCACATAGGTCTTTCGGACGCCCCGATGGAGTGTGGCCCCTCCAGTTTCTTCATGACGGAAAAACACATCAAGGTATCCTACATAGGTTTTTCGGACGCCCCGACCGAGTGTGGTCCCTCCGATTACATATCCTTCACCCCATACCATGCATGAGATACCAATGAATCACATGTTATTTTATCATATAAACATAGCATTTAAAACTCATATTTTGAAACAATATCATTTACAACATAATTGATCAAAATAAGATAAAAACATTGTACATTAAACCCATGGTTTCAAAGAGGTGGAATCCAGCCAAAGACCACTAACGTGTCCTTGCGCTTCCGTCCGGTAACCGCTCACGATCGTACACACCTTTGTGAAGTCCCGTTACCTTATTACACAACAATTAATTAAACCCATGTTCCAATTAATTTCTTATCATATCTAAGTCCAAAAGCACCTTAGTCCATAAAACATAACCTTGTGGGGTTCGGCCATACAACATGGCCGAACCCATGGTCTTTCATTTTTGACCATATTTACATTTATGTCATTATTCCTTCCATGGTTAGTCAGCTTTATTTATTCACTCATGTTTAGGTTCAAAATATAGGTCCATAAACATCCAAGTCGACCAACCTTCCCCATGGGGTTCGGCCACACACCATGGCCGAACCCATGGTCCATTAATTTTACTTATTTACAATATTGCCATCCATGGCTATCATTCCATTATTCTAATCATAAACCGATGAAT
Source organism: Chimonanthus praecox (assembly GCA_022113865.1). Taxonomy (NCBI): domain Eukaryota; kingdom Viridiplantae; phylum Streptophyta; class Magnoliopsida; order Laurales; family Calycanthaceae; genus Chimonanthus; species Chimonanthus praecox. Next base: position 35,656,919 of record CM039090.1, read on the forward strand.
CATCTAACATACATCAAACCTTAGGTTCAGGAAACATTCCCCATGGAGTTCGGCCATACACCATGGCCGAACCCATGGTCCATTGATTTCACTTAATTTCATCCTTGCCATTCCTCTTTTTAACATAGCTAATTACTTATCTTAATCCTCCATTCCTTTAATCATATTAGGTCCATACATGACCCATAAAAATTGATTCATGGGGTTCGACCATACACCATGGCCGAACCCATGAGATCATGGTTCCATCCTCCTTCTTAATTTATTTACAATAATAAATCCATAATTGAACCATAGACTTGATTCATGGGGTTCGGCCAAACACCATGGCCGAACCCTATGATTTATAACTTTCCAATTATATTAATTTCCATACTTGAATCCATAAATCAAGGTTCCTTCCAAAAACAATCCATCATTAGATACTTTTTAAATTAATAACATCTTCCATGGGGTTCGGCCATACACCATGGCCGAATCCTATGGTTCAAAATCTTCTCTTTAAAAATCATTCATCCTTGATCTTCCATGATCTAACTACATGTGATCAATTCTATATTTCTCCATGTAAAACCTTTTAAAAAAAAAATGAATAATTTTCCATGGAGTTCATCCTTCAAAAACCCATAATTATTACCAACACACCTCCATGGGGTTCGGCCATGCAACATGGCCAAACCCTATGGTTCTTTAATTTCTTTAAAAATCATACAACTAAGATTACATCATTTGATGGTTCTCATTCATACAAAAACCTTTTAAAAACCATTCTAAATTATTAACCATCTCCCATTTAATCCCTTCAAAAGCATTGATATTCCTTCCATGGTTTCCATCCTTAAATCCATAAATAAAACCATGTTTTTCCATGCATGGCCGAACCCTATGGTCCATCCTTTCCATTAAAACCTCAACATTCATCCCTCAATTTTCTTCCATGGGGTCCGGCCATACACCATGGCCGAACTCTATGGTTCCTTATTTTAAACTAAAATTATCAAAATACTGATCGGTTCCGCTACTCCTCCTGTTTTCCTTCGCTTGTTCTTGCTCTTCCAATCTTCTTCTTCTTTAGCCTTTTTCCACTTCTTCTTGATTTTTCCCACAGTGGAGAACACCTTCTTGTTGTTGTGTGTGCTGTGCGCCCTTACTGCCCGTCTTTTATAAAAATTCCACACGGTACAATAGCAATTGCCGTGTGCCCTTTGCTTCCCACTTTTATAAAAATACCACACGGTCCTATCTATCTTTAGATGATAGCCGTACGCCCTTTCCTTTTAGCACCTTCCCTATTATTACTCCTAATAAGGAAAGGACTCCTTTAAAAAAAACACTCTAACATATCTTATCTTGTATGTGCATATCTCATGGATATGCATATCTTCATACTCGGCCATGCAGTCTATCTCTAATTCTCTCCATGCGCATAATCATGGATATGGATATCTAATATTCGGCCATGCACAATTATCCCAAGTTCCCTCTATGCTCATATCCTTAATCCATATCCCTTATTTATAATTATGTTTCATTTCCATTTTAATTCAGCCCCATTTAATTTTACATTGAATCTTATACCAAAACCGTTGGGTCTTAATTGGGCAATGACACAACACTTTACCCATCTGAGGTCCATATCTAAAAATTCACTGATTGAATGGGTAATTTTAATATATATTAATAACTTGAAAATCTGGGGTGTTACAATACAACCCTCTTTTTTAATTTTTCGTCCCGAAAATCGAGTGAAGTAGGGCTTCAAACATTTACATAAATAGCTAAGGATGAGCTGTCTTCATTTCTGACTCGAGTTCCCATGTGGCCATGTCGATCCCATACCATCATGACAAACTGGATCGCTCGGTTCCGTAATACCCTTTGTTCTGTGTCCACCACTCGGACAGGTTTTCGACGTAAGTCACGTCGCTTTGAACCTCTATGTCTTGTATGTTCAGTACATGAGAGGGATCAGGATTGTACTTCCTCAACATCGATATATGGAACACATCGTGCAAAGATGCCAACTGTGAAGGGAGTGTCAATTGATAAGCCATGTCCCCCATCCTTCTTATGATTGAAAACGGTCCAACATATCTTGGCGACAACTTCCTTTCTTTCCAAATCTCATGTGTCCCTTTCGTGGCGAGACTGTCAAGAACACCATGTCTCCCACTTCAAATTCAAGGAACCTCCTCCTCTTGTCAGCATAGCTCTTCTGACTACTCTGCGCAGTCAACAGATGATCCCCTATTAACTGTATCTGCGCTGTAGTCTCTGCAACCAACTCAGGTCCAATCAATACAGGCTCACCTGCCTCTGTCCAGCACACAGGTGATCTACATGGTCTACCATATAATGCCTCAAATGGAGCCATCTGGAGGCTTGCCTGGTAATTTTTGTTATATGATAATTCTACCAACGGCAAGTGATCCTCCCATCCACCCTTGAAATCTAGCATACAGGCTCTCAGTATATCCTCCAATGTTTGTATTGTCCTCTCAGACTGCCCATCAGTCTGTGGATGGAATGTTGTACTAGTTAGTAGATTTGTTCCCATGGCCGACTGCATGCTCTGCCATACTCTATCAGTGAATTGACCATCTCTGTCGGACACAATAGTCCGAGGTATACCATGCAATCTGATGATATCCCTGATATACCGCCGTCCTAAAGTCTCAGATGAGTCTGTCATCCTAATGGGAATGAAATGTGCAGACTTGGTCAGTCGGTCTACCACGACCCATATCGCATCGTTACCCTTTGAAGACCTTGGCAACCTTATTACAAAATCCATGGAGATGTGCTCCCATTTCCATTCGACACTGGTAAAGGTTTGAGTAACCCTGGTGGCTTCTGATGTTCCGCCTTAACCTGCTGACAACTTAAGCAATGAGCCACAAATTCTGTCACATCCTTCTTGAGTCCGTGCCACCAGTAATGTCTCTTCAGTCGTGATACATCTTGGTGTTGCCCGGATGAATAGAGAGTTTGGTCTGATGTGCCTCGATCAGTAACTATTTTCTGCAGCTCTTAGGCATATATATCCTTCCTCGGAATACAAGACCTTATCCTGGTCGTAACTCCCATTCCGGTATGACTTCACCAGTAGACATCTTGGCCCATATCTCCTCCACTTCTGGGTCTATCCACTGTTCCTGTTCAATCTTGGTAACCATGTTGAACCGTAAGATCAAATTGTACATACTCCCATGGTTATTAATATATAAATTGAACTCTCATATGGTATTCAACATCTCCCATTCTGTCCTGATCAAGCATGCCACTAATGCATGTGATATGCGGCTGAGGGCATCTGCCACCTTGTTCGCCTTGCCAGGTGATAACGAAGTGCGAACTCATAATCCTGCAGATATTCCATCCATCTGCGCTGCTTTAGGTTGAACTCTTTTTTATCAAACAAGTACTTCAAGCTCTTATGATCTGAAAACACTTCAAACTTCTCGCCATATAAATAATGTCTCCAGCTTTTGAAAGCGAAGACTACTGCGGCTAGTTCAAGATCATGCGTAGGATAGAGGCGTTCATGTATTTTCAATTGTCTTGAACCATAAGCCACCACACGATGAGTTTGACTGAGTATGCACCCAAGTCCTTCTCCTGAAGCATCGCATTGTACTTCATAACCCTTGCCTCGTTTCGGTAAAATTAAGATAGGTGCAGTTGTAAGTCTATTTTTCAGCTCTTCAAACCTCTGGTTGCACAAATTTGACCGCTCAAATTTGACTCCTTTCTGATTGAGTCGGGTCAGTAGAGATGCAATCTTGGAGAAATCCATAATAAAATTTCTGTAATAACCAGCCAATCCCAAGAACCTACCGATCTCGGTTACATTCTTTGGCTCTTTCCATTCTCCCACTGCCGCCACTTTAGCCAGATCCACAGCTATACCTTCTGCTGATATGACATGTCCCAAGAAATTAACCTTGGGTAGCTAGAATTTACATTTGTTGGCTTTGGCATATAACTTGTTCTTCCTCAAAGTGTCCAGAACTATTCTCAGGTGCTCCGCATGTTCTTCCTGAGTTTTGGAATAAATCAAAATGTCATCAATAAATACAATGACAAATTGGTCCAAGTAAGGACGGAAAATCATGTTCATTAGATCCATGAACACAGCCAGTGCATTGGTGAGTCCAAACGGTATGACTACAAACTCATATAGTCCATACCGCGTTCTGAAGGCTGTCTTTTCTATGTCCTCCTCCCTAACCCGGATTTGATGGTATCCGGACATCAGGTCAATCTTAGAGAAATGACTAGAACCTCTAAGTTGATCAAATAGATCATCAATCCTGGGTAGTGGATACTTGTTTTTTACTGTAAGCTGATTCAGTTTTCGATAATCCACACACATACGAAGTGAACCATCCTTCTTCTTTACAAGTAAAATCGGAGCTCCCCAAGCCGACGTATTGTTCTAGATGCAACCCAGTGTGAACAGTTCATCAATCTGTTTCTTTAGCTCGGACATCTCCGCTAGTGCCATCCGGTAATGTGGTAATGACACTGGTGCAGTACTAGGGTACAACTTGATTTCAAAATTAATCTCCCTCATGGGAGGCAAGCTAGGGAGTTCTGTTGGGAATACATCCGCATAGTCCTTTACTATCGCCGGAAGTTCAGCCACCGGTGCCTTGTTGATTTGGATACTGTTCAATACCAGGTAATTCAACCCTTCATGCAGTCTGCCTTGTTTGTCAGTACACACCACATGTTGTTTTCCCTTGGGTGACCAAAATGTCACCCTGCGGCGATAGCAATCAATGTTGGCCTGAAAACTAGCCAACCAGTCCATGTCGAAGATAATATCGTACCCTGTCATATCGAGTACCAAATAGTTGAACTCAAATCTGAGTCCAGCGAGTTCAGTATTCACTGCTGTGCATATAAGCCCCAATGATGTGTCTCCGACGGGGAATACAATGGTGAGTGATGTGGACAATTTTTGTATTAAAGTTCCAGTTGCAGATATGAATGTAGCAGATATGAAAGAGTGGGATGCTCCAGAATCAAATAATACAAAGGCATAGGAACTACTGACTACCGCCATACCTTGAATCACAGAGTGATCCTCTGCTGCTGGAGGAGCTAAGGTAAATAACCGTCCAGATCCTGTAGGCGCTCGTCCCGCCTAGTTAAATGTTCTGCCTCCTCGTGAATTAGTTGGCCTAGCTGGTGGACGAAATGAACCTCTGGTATTAGAGGGTTTACTGAGTTGTGGGCGTTCCCTCTTAAAATGGCCCGGCTGATCACAATGGAAGCAGTTGTTCACCCCTCTAAGAACCTGAGTGACTGATGCAGATGGGGAGGGATGATTGGGACGAAAGCCCCCTGTTGACCCAGTGGATGGTGAGGGTCTGCTAAAGTTCGGTCGGAACCTCTTGTTGGGCTGAAATGTACCCCTCCCACTTTGAGCTCGGCGGTTGTCAAAGCACACCAACTCAGCCATATTTTGTTCTGCTATAGTGGCCCTACTGACCACCTCTACCAATGTAGCTGTCTTGAATATGGTTACCTTGGCCCTAATGCTTGGCCGAAGGCCCTGCTCAAACTTACGTGCCCTTCGATACTCTGTATCCACCATATAGAATGCATAACAAGACAAGCTAAGAAACTCCTGGTGGTACTCTGCCACAGTCATGGTACCTTGTACCAAAGATAGAAAAGCTTGAGTCTGGCGCTCCTTCTCCTCCTCAGGGAAATAATGGTCCAAGAAGGTAGCTGAGAACTGATCCCAAGTCATTGCAGTCCTCTCTCCTTCCGGAAAAGTGCTCTCTGCTTCTCTACCACCTCCCACCATTTACCGGCATCTTCGATCAGTTGTGATATGGCTAGTAAAATCTTGTCAGCATGACTCGAAATCTTCAATAAAGTCAGGATCTGTGTAATCTTTTTCAACCAGTTTTCCACTCCGACAACCCCTTCTCTCCCTTTGAAGTAAGGAGGGCGCTATTGCTGGAAGTCCCTGACCATGCTCCTGTCATTGGTCTCATTGCTGGTTCCATTCCCGTTCAAGTGCTGTTGAAGCACCGAAGTGACCACCGTTTGAACCAAGTTTTGTAGTTCAAGAGGCACTACCGGTATATTCACACTGCTTTGTTCCTCCTCTTCTTGGTGGGATGGTTGTTCTTCCTCTTCATGTCTAGATTGTCATTCCTCCTCTTTGTGTTGACATTTTTCTACCTCCTTTTCCTTCTCTCTCTGGTTTTGTCGGGTATTTCTCTTTCGAGGCATTTTTTCCCTACGCCAATGAAAAATATCAAGACTTAGCTTTCATCGTAAAGTTTGTATTTTTCCTACTTTTGGGGAAATTTCCAAATAAGCACTCTTGATTTTTTTTTTTTTGTTTTTGGGGAATATATCCTATTTTGTTATGTTTGATAAATCCAATTATTTTTACTGTACTTCCTTTGCTATCATCCATCTGAGGTTAACGAAGTAAATTAATGCACGAGGGCCGGATTAATTTACTCCGAAAGATTCGATCTTTCTGGTTCGCTCTGATACCAACTGTAACGCCCTGCCCTTTTTCACTCTACGCTTTCCGAAAATTAGAGTCTATTTTTTTATAACAGAGTGAGCAAGAGCGGGACGTCACGACGCGAACTAAGTCCGAACTTCTAAAGTCCAACCCTTAACTGGCCAACCCTATGTGTGCATGGACTAAGTCCATGAAAATTGTTAACACATAACAATATAAAACATGCGGAATTAAAATCATAGCATGCGGAATTATAATAGAACCTTGTTCTATTCTATTTTAGGTAGCAAAGTACGTCAAGTCTTTAATCATAATTAACATAACGTAATTATTCAAATAAACATCCAACCATAGCAAATCATCAAAATTATTACATGCCCGAAGTCTAGATACCCAAATTACAAGTCCATAGTATCTTAATCAAAATATAAATTAAAAGCATCCAAGCTCCTATGCTTGGCCCGTTTCGCGTTCATCGTTCTCCTTTTTTCTTGTATCATCCACTAGGGTAGAAGTAGGGCGTTAGAACAACGCGTCTAATAGGTATTCTAATTAGAGCTAACACATGGTTAGTACAAAACATATATAATAATATCATATGTCAAAAGCCATATAAACCATACCATGTCATATTCTCAAATGCAATGAGTCCCACCCATCACAAGTACATATAAGTACCCCCACATAGGTCTTTCGGACGCCCCGACGGAGTGTGGCCCCTCCAGTTTCTTCTTGACGGAAAAGCACATCAAGGTATCCTACATAGGTTTTTCGAACGCCCCGACCGAGTGTGGTCCCTCCGGTTACATATCTTTCACCCCATGCCATGCATGAGATGCCAATGAATCACATGTTATTTTATCATATAAACATAGCATTTAAAACTCACATTTTGAAAAAATATCATTTACAACATAATTCATCAAAATAAGATAAAAACATTGTACATTAAACCCATGGTTTCAAAGAGGTGGAATCCAGCCAAAGACCACTAACGTGTCCTTGCGCTTCCATCCAGTAACCGCTCATGATCGTACACACCTTTGTGAGGTTTCGTTACCTTATTACACAACAATTAATTAAACCCATGTTCCAATTGATTTCTTATCATATCTAAGTCCAAAAACACCTTAGTCCATAAAACATAACCTTGTGGGGTTCGGCCATACAACATGGCCGAACCCAAGGTCTTTCATTTTTGACCATATTTACATTTATATCATTATTCCTTCCATGGTTAGTCACCTCTATTTATTCACTCATGTTAAGGTTCAAAACAAAGGTCCATTAACATCTAAGTCCACCAACCTTCCCCATGGGGTTCGGCTACACACCATGGCCGAACCCATGGTCCATTAATTTTACTTATTTACAATATTGCCATCCATGGCTATCATTCCATTATTCTAATCATAAACCGATTAATCATCTAACATAAATCAAACCTTAGGTTCAGCAAACATTCCCCATGGGGTTCGGCCATACACCATGGCCGAACCCATGGTCCATTGATTTCACTTAATTACATCCTTGCCATTCCTCTTTTTATCATAGATAATTACTTATCTTAGTCCTCCCTTCCTTTAATCATATTAGGTCCATACATGACCCATAAAAATTGATTCATGGGGTTCGGCCATACACTATGGCCGAACCCATGATATCATGGTTCCATCCTCCTTCTTAATCTATTTACAATAATAAATCCATAATTGAACCATAGACTTGATTCATGGGGTTCGGCCAAACACCATGGCCGAACCCTATGATTTATAACTTTCCAATTATATTAATTTCCATACTTGAATCCATAAATCAAGGTTCCTTCCAAAAACAATCCATCATTAGATACTTTTTAAATTAATAACATCTTCCATGGGGTTCGGCCATACACCATGGCCGAACCCTATGGTTCAAAATCTTCTCTTAAAAAATCATTCATCCTTGACCTTCCATGATCTAACTATATGTAATCAATTCTATATTTCTCCATGTAAAACCTTTTAAAACAAAATGAATAATTTTCCATGGAGTTCATCCTTCAAAAACCCATAATTATTACCAACACACCTCCGCATGGCCGAACCCTATGGTTCTTTAATTTCTTTAAAAATCATACAACTAAGATTACATCATTTGATGGTTCTCATTCATACAAAAACCTTTTAAAAACCATTCTAAATTATTAACCATCTTCCATTTAATCCCTTCAAAAGCATTGATATTCCTTCCATGGTTTCCATCCTTAAATCCATAAATTAAACCATGTCTTTCCATGTGCATGGCCGAACCCTATGGTCCATCCTTTCCATTAAAACCTCAACATTCATCCCTCAATTTTCTTCCATGGGGTTCGGCCATATACCATGGCCTAACCCTATGGTTCCTTTTTTAAACAAAAATTATCAAAATACTGACCGGTTCTGCGACTCCTCCGGTTTTCCTTCGCTTGTTCTTGCTCTTCCAATCTTCTTCTTCTTTAGCCTCTTTCCACTTCTTCTTGATCTTTCCCACAGCCGAGAACACCTTCTTCTTGTTGTGTATGCCGTGCGCCCTTGCTGCCCTTCTTTTATAAAAATTCCACACGGTACAATAGCAATTGCCGTGTCCCCTTTGCTTCCCACTTTTATAAAAATTCCACACGGTCCTATCTATCTTTAGAAGATAGCGTGTGCCCCTTCCTTTTAGCACCTTCCCTATTATTACTCCTAATAAGGAAAGGACTCCTTTTAAAAAAATACTCTAACATATCTTATCTTCTATGCGCATATCTCATGGATATCCTTATCTTCATACTCGGCCATGCAATGTATCTCTAATTCTCTCCATGCGCATAATCATGGATATGGATATCTAATATTCGGCCATGCACAAATATCCCAAGTTCCCTCTATGCGCATATCCTTAATCCATATCCCTTATTTATAATTATGTTTCATTACCATTTTAATTCAACCCCATTTAATTTTACATTGAATCTTATACCAAAACTGTTGGGTCTTAATTGGGCAATGACACAACACTTTACCCATCTGAGGTCCATAACTAAAAATTCACAAATTAAATGGGTAATGTTCATATATATTAATAACTTGAAAATCCAGGGTGTTACATCCAAACGGCATGACTACAAATTCATATAGTCCATACCGCGTTCTGAAAGATGTCTTCTCTATGTCCTACTCCCTAACCCAGATTTGATGGTATCCGGATATCAGATCATTCTTAGAGAAATGGCTGGAACCTCTAAGTTGATCGAATAGATCATCGATCCTGGGTAGAGGATACTTGTTCCTGATAGTCAGCTGGTTCAGTTTTCGATAATCTACACACATCCGGAGTGTACCGTTCTTCTTCTTCACAAATAATACCGGAGCTCCCCAAGATGATGTGTTGTTCCGGATGCATCCTAGTCTGAGCAGTTCATCAATCTGCTTCTTTAGCTCGGACATCTCAGCTGGTGCCATCCGGTAATGTGGCAATGACACTGGTGCAATGCCAGGGTACAGTTTGATCTCAAAATTAATCTCCCTCATGGGTGGCAAGCTAGGGAGTTTTTTTGGGAATACATCCGCGTAGTCTTTCACTATCGCCTGAAGTTTAGCCACCGGTGCCTTGTTTAATCTGATACTGTTCAATACCAGGTGATTCAACCCTTCATGCAGTCTTCTTATTATAGGGATGATGTGTTTGTTAGCATGTACCAATACTGCTTCCCCTCAGGTGACCAAAATTTCACCCTGCTAAGATGGTAATCAATGTTGGCTTGAACACTAGTCAACCAGTCCACGCCAAAGATAATATCGTACTCAGTCATATCGAGTACCAGATAGTTGAGCTCAAACCTATATCCAGCGAGTTCAGTATTCATTGTTGTGCATATAAGCCCCAATGATGTGTCTCCGACGGGGGATACAATGGTGAGTGATGTGGACAGTTTTTGTACTAATGTGCCAGTAGCAGTTATGAATGCAGCAGATATGAAGGAGTGGGATGCTCTAGAATCAAATGATACAAAGGCGTAAGAAGTACTGACTACTGCCATACCTTAAATCACAGAGTGATCCACTGCTCCTGGAGGAGCTAAAGTAAACAACCGTCCAGATCCTATAGGATTAGGCGCCCGTCCCGCCTGGTTATATGTCCTACCTCCTCGTGAATGAGTTGGTCTGGCTGGTGGGCGAAATGAACCTCTGGAATGAGAGGGTCTGCTAAGTTGTGGGCATTCCCTCTTGAAATGGCCCGGCTGGTCACAATGGAAACAGTTGTTCACCCCTCTGGGAACCTGAGTGACTGGTGCTGATGGGGAGGGATAATTGGGACGAAAGCCCCCTGTTTACCTAGTGGAAGGTGAGGGTCTTCCCAAGTTAGGTAGAAACCTCTTCTCATGCTAAAATGTACCCCTCCCACTCTGACCTCGGCGGTTGTCAAACCGCACTATCTCAGCCATCTCATGCTCTGCTATAGTGGCCCTGCTGACCACCTCTGCCAGTGTAGCTGCCTTGAATATGGTTACCTTGGCCCTAATGCTTGGCCGTAGGCCCTCTCAAACTTGCGAGCCCTTCGGTACTTTGTATCCACCATATAAAGTGCATAACAGGACAGACTGAGGAACTCCTGGTGATACTCTGCCACCGTCATGGTACCTTGTACCAAAGATAGAAACGCTTGAGTATGGCGCTCCTTCTCCTCCTTGGGGAAGTAATGCTCCAAAAATGTAGCTGAGAACTGCTCCCAAGTCATTGCAGTCCTTTCTCTTTCCGGAAGGAGTGCTTGCTGCTTCTTTACCACCTCCCACCATTTACCGGCATCATCAATCAATTGCGATGTAGCCAGCAGTATCTTGTCATCATGACTCGAGATTTTTAATAGGGTCAGGATCTGAGTAATCTTCTTTAACTAGTTTTCTGCTCCGACGGTCCTTTCTTTCCCTTTGAAGTAAGGGGGGTGTTGTTGCTGGAAATCCATGACCATACTCCTGTCATTGGCATCGCTTGTGGTCGTATTTTCGTTCAGATGTTGTTGAAGAACATAAGTAACCACTGCTTGGACCAAGCTTTGTAGTTCAGGAGGGACCACCGGTATATTCACACTGCTTTGTTCCTCCTCTTCTCGGTGGGATGGTTGTTCATTGTGTTGAGAGTGTTGTTCTTCCTCTTCATGTCGAGATCGTTGTTCTTCCTCTTCACGTTGAGATTTTTGTACCTCTTTCTCCTTTCATTTTTGGTTTTGTCGGGTCTTTCTCTTCGGAGGCATCTTGTCCTAAGTCATTGAAAACATTATTGACTTAGCTCCTTCGTAAAGTTGTGTTTTCACATTATGGGGAAAATTGCAAAATAAGCACTCTTTGTATTCTTTATTTTTGGGGAAACTTCCTAAGTATTAAGTATTCGTTTTTCTCAATCTTGGGGGATAACGGGGAAATATATCCTAATTTGCTATGTTTGATAATTCCAATTATTGTGACGGTACTTCCTTTGCTATCATTCCTTGTTGTTCTCAGATTGAATGTTTTAATCTGAGTTTAACGAAGTAAATTAATCCAGCCCCTGTGCAGCGGACTCCGGAGAGTCGGTCAATTGGGATTCTTATCTGTCAGTGAGACATGAAACCATCTTAAACTTACTTCGAAAGATTCAACATTCTCGTTTCGCTCTGATAACAACTGTAATGCCCCGCTCTCTTTCACTCTTTTATTTACAAAAAGAAGTTAGACTATGATTTTCGGCATAGTGAAAAGGGCGGGGCGTTACAGCTTCACCTTGAGAATTCGGCCAAGGATGATGAGAGATGGAGAGAGATTGAGATGAAAAGCTCCTAATGGATGGTCCGGCCAAAGAGGTCACTTTGAAATCAACCCCCAAACTCCATCCTTTCTTTCTTAATTCCTCTCTTTCCTTGATGCTTTGCTGGCCCTCTAAGTGTTAAGGCCAAATATGGGAGAGAGAGGGAGAGAGAGACAAGAATCGGCTAAGTGTAGTTTGAGAGAGGGAGAGAGAGAGATGGGAGTGGAGATGAGATTTCTTTTGCTCAAGAGGGAGGGAGAGGATGAGATGAAACTCTATCTCTTTTGTCTCCAAGAGAGGATCGGCCAAGGTGGTGTTTTGGTGGTGGGTGTGTGTCTTTTGTCTAGCCCTAGCCTCCCAACCAAGAAGAAGCATGGCTTACACTTGGGGCTTTGTCTTTCCCATGTGTCCCATCCAAGGAGACACATGGCTTACACTTGAGGCTTGTCTTTCACATGGCTTACACTTGTCCCTTGGTCAACCAAGAATATGCATGGCTTACACTTGGGGCTTTGTCTTTCACATGGCTTACACTTGTCCCTTGGTCAACCAAGAATATGCATGGCTTACACTTGGGGCTTGTCTTTCACATGGCTTACACTTGTCCCTTGGTCAACCAAGAATATGCATGGCTTACACTTGGGGCTTTGTTTTTCCCATGTGTCCCAGCAAAGGAGACACATGGCTTACACTTGAGGCTTGTCTTTCACATGGCTTACACTTGTCCCTTGGTCAACCAAGAATATGCATGGCTTACACTTGGGGCTTTGTCTTTCCCATGTGTCCCATCGAAGGAGACACATGGCTTGCACTTGACGCTTGTCTTTCACATGGCTTACACTAGTCCTTTGGTCAACCAAGAATATGCATGGCTTACACTTGGGGCTTTGTCTTTCCCATGTGTCCCAACCAAGGAGTCACATGGCTTACACTGGGGGCTTGGTTTTTCCCATTCAACTCAATTCCAACTCACTTTGCCTCACTTAATTTTCTTGAACTCATTTCCATTTAACTCAAGTGATTTTAATTTCCAGCTCAATATAATTCAAGTCACCCCATTTGAACTCACCCATGCAACTCTTAACTCAAGACTTGAATTTATTCCTTAATTAAATAATTCCTTAGCTCAACTTACTTTACTTAACCCTTTTGAACTCACCCATGGTTCACCAAGTCAACCATGGTTAGCCGACCATGCATGTGCATTAAATCATTTGTCACCTCACATGATGAGGTGGATTTGGGTCCCACTTGACCATGCCACTTACATACCACCTCATACACATGCCACCTCACTTGATGAGGTGTATCTTATGTCTTAAGTCTTAATTGGGTACATGACCCGATTAAATCAATTCCTTACCCATTTACCTTAAACATCAATTCATCTTGACCCTTTGGGTCCCAATTGGGTAATTGACCCATTTAATTACACTTACCCACTTATTTTTCATTCAAACTCTATCCATGACCCGTTGGATCATAATGGGCCATTGCCCTAATTCTTACCTATCTAACTTCATTCCATCTATAAATCTTAAATTTAACAATTAAAATAGATAATGCATTTGAAAATCCGAGATGTTACAGCTACCACTTTGGGCTTGAATCTTTCTGTAAGATTCCGGACAATTTTGGTACATACCTTGTCCTCGTGTATCCCTTCACCTAAAGTGTACATTTGATTTACAATGTCACTTATTTTGGAATAGAAACCCATGAAGACTTCATCCTCCCTCATTTTAATCATATCAAATTGCTTTTGGAGGATCTGAAGTTTAAACCTCTTAAGTATGGAGGTGCCTTCATAAGTTCTTTCAAGAACTTCCCATGCCTCATTTGCAATGTTACAGATCATAATTTGCCTGTATTCACTATCAGATACTGCACAGTTAAGGGCATTCATGGCTTTGCCATCAGCTGTCTGAGAAGTTTTTTCATCAAGGGTTCAAGAGGCAAAAGGTTTGGGTGTTAAGAATACGGTTGTTGTGGATGCTAACATTTTCTCTTCCATGCATTCCTGCCATCCAGTCCTTACAATACCCCATACCAATGAATCTATGGAAACAAAGAAACTTCTCATTTTGGCCTTCCATGAGGCATAGTTTGTTCCATCAAAGTGAGGAGGTTTGGATATTCCATGACTGTCTTCCATGGTGTTCTAGCTTAGATCAACTCGGATGATTAAATCCAAGTAAAGAGCACTAGGCTCTGATACCAATTGAAAGTCCCCTTCCTTGGAGCTAGAACAACGTGATTGACCCTAGAGGGGGGGTGAATAGGTCAATCTAAAAATCGTTGATCATTTTTAAAATTACTTGATTGATTAGTTGAACCGCAACGGATATAACAATCAAGTGAGTGTGTGTTAGCAAATGAGATTAACCAATCAACACAAGAAAATATCTCTAACACCACAAACACAAGGACACAAGATATATAGTGGTTCGGTTCCCTAACCTACATCCACTGTTAGGACTCACTCAACCTTAACCTACCCCCAAATTCACTAAGTGGGGAGTTACACCCTCACAATTAGGATATGAATTCCACCTCACTCAATCAGCTGGGAATTCCACCATCCACTTTGCCAGAGATGACGCTCAAGAGTTTTTTATAGTGGTTCCGGAGGCAATCGTCCTTAATTCACTTTCGGGACAAAGGTTTTAAAAACAAAATTAAAACCAAGAAACACTTGCCTTCGAAGCTCTTTCTTGTTGATGTTGTATAGCAATCACAATCTCAGGGTGCCAAGGAAATTGGTTTTACGACAGCTTTCTTAGTTTATGCCTTTTCTTTCCTACTCTCCTTCTCACATTCAAACTCAATCAATAGATTGGTTGTTTATGATTCTCAGCACAAGAGTGTTAATCGTTCCTTAGAGTGCGCAACTCTTCTCAGTTCAAGGAAGAATATAAAATGATCACACAATACTTATATTTATAGAGGAATCTTAACGGTCTTTCAAACTGTCCAGTAACGAGTGTCACCGATGGGTCAGTGTTCATATTTATTACCGTTCAACCACCTGACCATTGCAAATTAAATGAACTACCAACGGTATAATTGCTTCCCGGTCGACAGGTTGGTGTCGCTGATGAGTCGACAATCATGGCTTCAAGAGGTTGGTCCATGCGAGAGGCTCGGTTTGGGGCAAAACCATGCTGACAGTAGTTTCAAGTCTAGAAACTGATCTTACCCAGAACGACCTATCGCCCTTTACTGAGGGGTCGGTCCTAATAGTCTCGATCGGTCTTGAACTACCGATATGTCTGTTTCCTTGAGAGACCTCCTGAGTTCAAAGTTCTAGAACTCATAAATCTTTATCGACAAGTCGTTGACCACGAGGGGTCGTTCAGTTCATCACCAAGGGGTCTGTGCATACGAGACTCTCGATCAAAGGCTTTCCCAAAATTGACAGTTCTATGATCCAAAACCTATGTCAATCTGACTGATCAGTCCTTGAACATGATGGGTCAATCTTGTCTCCACTGAGGGGTCGGTGAGAACGACTTGTCGAGCTGTCAGTGAACTTAATTCATATTTCCAAGTTCACTTCTAATTTACTGTCCAGCTTCCTCTCTAGACTTGTTATGTCCATTATGCCACTAAGCCTAGGGATAGTCTTCTCTAAGGTGTGGGTTCCATCTAAAGTCATCTATGGCCAAATACCTATTTTTTTTTTATTATTGCTATAACAATGAGCTTTGAATCTGGTGGAGCATGATCTTCACTCTTGATCATCTTGAGTCTTCAAACTTCTACCAAGTACTTCTTCCCAAGTCATGGAATTGACAAATAGGGACTCGGCAAGGCCAGGACACTAACAGATGCTTAGATAAAATGCCAAAAATATATAGTTTTTTAGATTAAGCAAAACGTGAAAAACTATCCTAAGCGGAGCCATCCTGAGGAGGTGATGCTAGAGGGGAAGGGGATAGACGTCGAGAGAGAAGATGACATAGGGAAAGAAAGTCGTCATGAACTTTCTGAGCTAAATTTTCCACACGACTATCTAGTGCATCCAGCTGCTCCTCTATTTTTTTTTTTTTTTTTTTTAAGCGGTAAAGAAGAACTTCATTAATAGAAAAAGGTACAAGGAGAAGGTACAAAGGCCTATGAGGATTAGGCCAAAAGAAAAAAAGACCATAGAAGAGAAGTAAAAAACCATAGCTACACAAAGAACCATGCTACAGCAGAAGAACGCCCAAACTCGACCCAACCACGCCATTTTTGGAGAAAAAATCTGCAACCCGATCTGCCGTTCGACTAATATGATTGAAGGAAACCTCCATGCCCTCGAATAGTTCTTTAATCTCGCTAACAACTGAGATTAACCTCCAAGGAGGTCTCCTCATACCCCTAGCCCATTTTATAGCATTGGAAGAATCACTTTCAATAACTAATTTTACTCCCTCTAAGCTTTCACCTAAGGTCAAGGATCTCCTAATACTAAGAAGTTCCGCCTAATTAGAATCCTTAATCCCCACTGCCTCGGAGAATACCACCCTAATACCACCCACATGATCCCTAAGAACTCCCCCAATACCCGCCGGGCCTGGTTTACCATAAGATGCTCCATCCACATTGAACTTGAGGAACCTTAAAGGGGGAGGGATCCACTCCACATGCTTAGGCTTATTAACCAAACAATTGGACTTCAAACTATCCTCCCAAGACTGGCATAGATCCCCCGCCCTTAGGTCTTTAAATTCCTTGTTGGACCATAACCACGTACACAACCTCCATTTTGCATTTTGAATAAGATCATTAACTTCCAATGATTGTCCTTCGAAAATCCTAGAATTTCTCGCCTTCCAGATAGACCATGAGACCACAGCATGAATCAAAACCCAAGCAAGCTTTCTTTTTTTTCTAACTCGAGGAATAAAGCAAGACTCCATCAAGCGATCCCAAGAGCCGGAGCTGTAATGCCCCACCCTTTTTCACTTGCAGAAAATCAGAGTCTATTTTTTTTTTTAAAATAAATAAAGAGTGAGAGAGAGCGGGACGCCACGACGCGAGCTAAGTCTGAACTTCGAAAGCCTGACCCTTAACTGGCCACCAATATGTGTGCGTGGACAAGTCCACTAAAACATTTCGCACGCATTAAGAATATTGCGAAATTATTATATGAATACAAATACCATCCATAACATTAATTAGCAAGGAAGTCAATCACCATTAAATTAACTGAACTTAATATCCAAATGCAACATCAAACCATACCATCATCTAAAGGTAGAAGTAGGGTTATACACGTGGGATTAGTATAAAATCACGATAGATACATAATATCAAAACTGTAAACAACTTGTAGTACTAAAATCAGCGCATGATACTCATAACAAAATCATGCTAATTTAATGCCATGCCATGGGTGTCATATGCCAATGATTTCCCACCCAACAACCATATCACAAATTACATTTCTAATCTACTTGATGAACAAGCCACATCAAAGTATTCACTGCTATGCCTCCCCACGTATGTTAATCGGTCCCACCGAATGGAGAGTGGACTCCTCTTACATTCAAACATCACATATCTCTTCCCACGTATGTTAATCGGTCCCACCGAATGGAGCGTGGACTCCTCTTATATTCCAAACAGCATATATCTCTCCACGTATGTTAATCGGAAAACACCGAATGGAGCGTGGACTCCTCTTATAATCCAAACATCATATATCTCTCCACGTATGTTAATCGGAATCAGTGTGGATTCCTTCCCACTTTTGTTTATCAGAAAACACCGAATGGAGCGTGGACTCCTTCCTTGTGTTCCCTCCCATGCTATGCGTGAGGTAATGAGTGCAATGATGCCATTTATATCAAAGTACATAATAACATTGAAACTCAGGTCTTAAAAACATAAACATTTGATACCCAAAGTACATCATCAAATATGGAACTAAAAATAGTACATGTATATAATCCATAGTGTGTCAACAAGGTAGAAATCCTACCAACGTTCAAGATGATATTGTTGCTGCTTCATGAAGATATCGATCACCGATTACGTCAAAACCGATTGTACACCATTTTGTGAAATCCCATTACCTTAACAAATTCATCACACACATATGTTAATTTAATTGCCCATTCAATTTCCATCATCCTTTACTCATCTTAAACAATCTGGAAAAATTATATTAAAAATTTCACTTTAAAATTCAGTCGACTGAATTCTTGATTTAGTCGACTGAACTTTGCAGATCATCGTTCGCTACCCGTCCTGCGGACGATAGAAACCCATCCGCGGACGGTTGAAACCCGTCCCGCGGATAATCCACACCCTTCCGCTGACAACACCCTGTCTAGTCTATTACCAGTCATGCGGATGACAGAAACCCATCATTGTAGAAACCCGTCCCTAGACGGCACAGTCCATCCGCGCCCAAAACAACCGGTCTTCCTCTGTTACCCATTACCCGTCACCCGTTACCCGTGATCCGGTACCCGTGTCCCAGTATCCGTGACCCGTCCTGCGAACAGTCAACACCCATCCGCGGACGGTAGAAACTTGTCCCGCAGACCGCAAAAACCCGCGGATGGTCGAAACCCGTCCCGCGGACTGTAGAAACCCATCTGCAGATGGTAGTATCAGTCCAGCAGACAGTGTAACCCGTGTTCAGTCCTCCTTGTTTGATTATTTGTAAATCTTTTCTTCATGAGATTCATTCTTTAATTTTGTCTAAACATGGTCATCAATCATACCTCATTTTAATAAGTTTATCTTACCCACCAAACAAGGTTAGGGTCCTTTCCTTTTTATTCCAAACACTTAACCATTCCTTGAATGGTTTTCAAAGTCCATGGTCCCATAACATTTTGACCATCTATTTCAAATCAATAAATAGAATCCATAGGTTCGTCCAACCTATGGCCAAATCTATGGATTCCCTTAGTTCATTCATTCTATGTCATCAAACATAATCCTACATTCAATCCCTTTGGTTGTTGGTCCTCAATACCTATCTATTCCTTGAATGGATACCGATTCTATGATCATTCGACTGTTTGACCACTTATTCCAATCGTTCTTGGAATCCATGGATTTGGTCACCCATGACCAAGTCCATGAATTCCTTGACCACATTCCCATCTAAAATAACCATAGGACATACCTTTACCCACGTCTCCTTCGTTTCTCTTTAATCTGAACTTGCTCCTCAGTCCATCTCCTTCCTTTCATGTTCTTTGCTGATTTCTCCAAGTCTAGAGCAGAAAATGGGAGAGAGAGAGAGAGAGAGAGAGAGAGAGAGAGAGAGAGAGAGAGAGAAGAAAAAGAAAATCTCTTTGTTTCAAAGAGAGGTGAAATCGGCCAAAGGGGACGGAGTTTTCCCTTTTGTAAATCAGCCCAAAACCCTCTCAATTCCCTCATTATTATTTGTCTAACCAAGGAGTCCCTTGGCATAACCAAGGGACACTTGGCTTAAGCTCAAGAAACCCATTCCATCTCCCAACGTTGGTGCCTTGGGTTCCATCCTTTGAGATGGAAACCTCCATCTCCCACTTGACTCACTACAAATGGGAGTCTCCCCAAGTTCCCTTTCAGCTCAACTCACTTTAAATGAACTCATTCTCCCACTCAAGCACTTGTACTCAACATTAATAAATTCTCAACTCATGTGAACTCACTTTCCAACTCAAGCATTATTTATCCCACTTGAACTCATTCATCAACTCAACTCAATTTGAACTCACCCATGGTTGACCAAGTCAACCATGGTTAGCCGACCATGCATGATACATTAACCACTTGCCACCTCACTTGATGAGGTGGATTTGGGTCCCACTTGTCCATGTCACTCACATGCCACCTCATATACTTGCCACCTCGCTTTTTGAGGTGGATCCCATGCCTTGGATCTTAATTGAGTATTTGACTCATTTACTTTCAAAATCCATTCACCTTGACCCATTCGGTCCCAATTGGGTAGTTGACCCATTTAATCACACTAACCCAATTATTTCCAACCTGAATTCTATCCTTGATCCATTTGATCATAATTGGGCTATTGACCCAATTCTTACCAATCTAAAGTCCATTCCATCCATAATCTTAAATTCAACTAATTTAACAAGTTAAATAGACAAATCCAATATTTTTAGGCATTGAAAAGTCCGGGTGTTACAATATTACCCTTTTTTGAAATTTTTGTCCCGAAAATGGTGCGAAGTAGGGTTTCAAACATATTACATAAATAGCTCAAGGTGAGTTGTTCTCATTTCCGATTCAAGTTCCCAAGTGGCTTCCTCATTACCAAGCTAGTCCCACACCACCTTGACGAACTGAATTGCTCGATTCCGTAACACCCTTTGTTCTATCTCCACCACTCTGACAGGCTTTTCGATGTAAGTCACGTCTCTTTGCACTTCTGTGTCTTGTACGTTCAGTACATGTGAGGGATCAGGATTATACTTCCTCAACATAGTTACATGAAATACAACGTGCAGTGATTACAACTGTGACGGAAATATCAATTAATAAGCCACTTCCCCCACCCTCTTTTGGATTGGAAAGGGTCCCACAAATCTAGGTGACAACGTCCCTTTCTTTCGAAATCTCATATGTCCCTTTCATGGTGAGACCTTAAAAAATACTAAGTCTCCCACTTCAAACTCAAGGAATCTCCTTCTCTTGTCTGCATAGCTCTTCTGACAACTCTGTGTAGTGAGTAGATGTTGTTGTATCACCTTGATCTGTTCCGTGGTCTCTGTAACTAGATCAGGTCCAATAAGTGTAGGCTCACAGGCCTCTGTCCAACACACTGGTGATCTACACGGTCTACCATACAACGCCTCGAATGGAGCCATCTGGAGGCTTGCCTGGTAACTGTTGTTGTAAGAGAACTCAACCAATGGTAAATGATCTTCCTAACAACCCTTGAAGTCTAACATGCAAGCTCTCAGCATGTCCTCCAATGTCTGTATTATTCTCTCTGACTGCCTATCAGTCTGTGGATGGAATGATGTGCTAATGAACAAATTCATTCCCATAGCTGACTGTATGCTCTGCCACACCGTGCAAGTAAATCGACCATCTCTGTTGGATACAATGGTCCTGGGGATACCATGTAGTCTAATGATATCCTTGATGTATTGTCGTCCCAAAGTCTCAGATGAATCTGTCATCTTGATTGGAAGAAAGTATGCTGACTTGGTCTATCGATCTACTACGATCCATATTGCATCGTTGCCCTTGGATGACCTTGGCAACCCTGTCACAAAATCCATGGAAATATGTTCTCATTTCCATTCTGGCACTAATAAGGGTTTGAGTAATCCTGGTGTTTTTTGATGTTCAGTCTTGACTTACTGACAAGTCAGGCAATGAGCAACAAAATCTGCTACATCTCTTTTAAGTCCATGCCACCAGTAGTGCCTCTTCAAGTCATGGTACATATTGGTGCTACCCGGATGAATAAAGAGTTTTGTTTGGTGTACCTCGATCAACAACTCTCTTCTGTAGCTTTGAGGTACATACGTCCTGTCTCGGAATAAAATACCTTGTCCAGGTCGTAATTCCCATTCCGGTACAACCTCACTAGTAGACATTTTAGCCCATATCTTCTCCACTTCCAGATCTGTCCGTTGTTCCTCTCAATCTTGGAAACCATGTTGGACTGTACGATCAGATTATACATACTCCCATGATTCTAGATGTACAAATTGAACTCTCGAATGGTATTTAGCATTTCCCATTTCTTCATAATCAAACTGGCCATTGTTGCATGTGACATGCGACTGAGGGCATCCGCCACTTTGTTCGCCTTGCCAGGATGATACCGAAGTGCAAACTCATAATCTTGCAGATATTACATCCATCTGCACTGCCTCATATTGAGTTCCTTCTGATCAAACAAATACTTCAAACTTTTGTGATCTGAAAATACCTCAAACTTCTCACTATAAAGATAGTGTCTCCAGCTTTTGAGAGCGAAAACCACTACGGCTAATTCCAGATCATGTGTGGGATAGTGGCGTTCATGAATTTTCAACTGCCTTGAACCATAAGCCACTACGAGTTGACTTTGAGTGAGAGAACACCCAAGTCTTTCTCCTGAAGCATTACAATATACTTCATAGCCCTTGTTCTTTCCGGCAAAATCAAAATAGGAGTAGTCGTAAGCTTCTCATTTAGGTCTTCGAATCTTCGGTTGCATACAGCAGACCATTCAAATTTGACTCCTTTCTAAGTGAGTTGGGTAAGTGGAGCTGCAATCTTGGAGAAGTCCATAATAAACTTCCGATAGTAGCCAGCCAGTCCTAGAAAGCTGCGGATTTCAGTCACATTCCTTGTAGCTTTCCAATCTCTAACTGCTACCACTTTAGCCTGGTCCACGGCTATTCCTTTCGCTGATATGACATATCCTAAGAAATTTACCTCAGATAGCCAGAACTCTCACTTGCTTGCTTTGGCATATAATTGATTGTTCTTCAGGGTGTCCAAGACTATCCTTAGATGTTCAGCATGCTCCTAACGACTTTTAGAATAAATCAGGATGTCGTCAATGAAAACAATTAAAAACTTGTCCAAGTAAGGACGAAAGATCCTGTTCATCAGATCCATGAACACAGCTGGTGCATTGGTGAGTCCAAACGGCATGACCACATACTCATATAGTCCATACCGAGTTCTGAAAGCTGTCTTCTCTATGTCTTCATCCCTGACACGGATTTGATGGTAGCCTGACATCAGATCAATCTTGGAGAAATGACTGGAACCTCTGAGTTTATCGAATAGATCATCAATTCTTGGTAGAGGGTACTTGTTTCTAATTGTCAGCTGGTTCAATTTCCGATAATCTACACACATTCGAAGCA
Organism: Chimonanthus praecox; assembly: GCA_022113865.1. Classification (NCBI taxonomy): domain Eukaryota; kingdom Viridiplantae; phylum Streptophyta; class Magnoliopsida; order Laurales; family Calycanthaceae; genus Chimonanthus; species Chimonanthus praecox. The sequence continues at coordinate 35,680,039 of CM039090.1, forward strand.
TACCATCCTTCTTCTTCACAAATAATACCGGTGCTCCCCAAGATGATGTGTTGTTCCGGATGCATCCTAGTCTGAGCAGTTCATCATTTTGCTTCTTTAACTCCGACATCTCAGCTGGGGCCATCCGGTAATGCGGCAATGACACTGGAGCAGTGCCAGGATACAACTTGATCTTGAAATCAATCTCCCCTTTGGAGGCAAACCAGGGAGTTCTGTTGGAAATACCTCTGCGTAGTCTTTCACTACCGCAGGTAGTTCAGCCATTGGCGCCTTGTCTAGTCTGATATTTTTCAGTACTAAATGGTTCATTTCCTCGTGCAGTCTTCTAGTCATTGGTATACTCTGTCTGTCGGCATGTACCACATATCATTTCCCTTAGGTGACCAAAATATCACCTTGCGGAGATGACAGTCAATACTGGCCTTCAAGTTAGCCAGCCAATCCATGCCAAATATGATGTCGTACTCTGTCATCTCGAGTACCAAATAGTTGAACTCAAATCTGAACCTAGTAAGTTCAGTGTTTACCGATGTGCAGATCAGTCCCAGTGATGTGTCTCCAATAGGGATACAATTGTAAGTGTAGTGGACAGTTGTTGTACTAGGGTACCAGTAGTAGATATGAAAGCAGCAAATACAAAGGAGTAGGATGCTTCTGAATCAAATAATGCAAAAGCATATGAACTACCAACTACTGCCATACCTTGAATCACTGAGTGATGCACTGCCTCTGGAGGAGGAGCCAAAGTATACAGTCGTCAAGATCCCGTCGGAATAGGTGCCCGTCCTGTCTGGTTATATGCTCTGGATGCTTGTGAATAGCTGGTCGAGCTGGAGGACGAAATGAACTCCTGGAGTGAGAAGGTCTATTGCTCTGCAGACATTCCCTCTTGAAATGGCACTGGCCACACGAAAAACAGGTGCTAACACCTCGAGGAACCTGAGAGACGGATCCTGATGTGGAGGGCTGATTGGGACGAAAACCTCCAGTTGAGTCAGTAGAAGATGATGGTTTCCCAAAGTTGCGTCTGAATCTCTTATTCGGGCGGAAAACACTTCCCCCGCTTTGACCTCGGCGGTTACCACAAACCGAACTGTCTCTGTTAGCTCTTGCTCACCTATGGTAGCTCGACTGACCACTTCCGCCAATGTAGGTGACTTGAAAATAGTCACTTTGACCCTGATGTTTGGTCGAAGGCCTCGCTCAAACTTACGAGCCTTTTTGTATTCTGTGTCCACCATGTATAAAGCATAACATGATAGACGAAGAAACTCCTGATGATACTCCGCTATAGTCATGGTGCCCTGAATCAAAGATATGAATGCTTGTGTCTGGCGCTCCTTCTCCTCTTCTGGAAAATAGTGATCTAGGAACATTCTAGAGAATTGGTCCCATGTCAATTCAGTCCTTTTTCTCCACTAGAATCTGTGCCCGTTGTCGTTCAATTACTTCCCACCACTTGCCGGCACATCGATCAATTGTGAAGTAGCCAGTAGTATTCTATCTTCATTACTAGTGATCTTCAGTAATGTCAAAATCTTGGTGATATTTCTTAGCCAATTCTCCGCTCCTACTGGTCCTTCTTTCCCTTTGAAATGAGGTGGACGCTGCTGTTGGAAGTCTCTAACCATGCTTCGATCATGTGCCTCATTACTCCAGTGCCGTTCAAATGTTGCTGTAGAACGGAAGTGACCACTGCCTGCACTAGGTTTTGCAACTCAGGAGGTACTTCTGGAATATTCACGCTATTCTTCTCCTCTTCCTCCAGATGCAGGCTTTGTCGAGTTCTTCTTCTTCTCGGAGGCATTTTTCTAAGTCATTGAAATATCGTTTGACTTAGCTTTCTCATAAAGTTTTGTGTTTACATAGTTTGGGGAATTACCAAATCAGTATCTTATATTTCTTTGTTTGGGGAACTTTCCTATGTATCAAGTATTGTTTCTCAATTTGGGGAAATCTTGTTGTTTTTTGTCTCGGGGAAATATGTCCTACTTTGCTATGTTTGATAAATCCATGTTTGTAGTGATTGTCCTTCCCTTGCTGTTATTTCTTTTTCATCAAGTGTTGCTTTCAGATTGAATGCTTCAGTCTGATTCTCAACAAAGCGAATTAATCCAGCCCCCGTGCAGCAGAATCCAAAGAGTCGCTCAATTGGGATTCTTATCTTGTCAGTGAGACATGATACCTTATTAATCTTACTTTGAAAGGTTCACACTTCCGGTTTCTCTCTGATACCAACTGTAACGCCCCGCCCTTTTTCACTCCTCAAAAATCAGAGTCTATTTTTTTTTAAATAAATAAAGAGTGAAACAGAGGGGGACGCCACGACGCAAGCTAAGTTCGAGCTTCTAAAGCCAGACCCTTAACTGGCCACCAATACGTGCGCGTGGACAAGTCCACTAAAACATTTCGCACGCATTAAGAATATTGCGGAATTATTATATGAATACAAATACCATCCATAACATTAATTAACAAGGAACTCAATCACCATTAAATTAACTGAACTTAATATCCAAATGCAACATCAAACCATAACAAAATATATCTAAGTTATTACAGTCCCAAAATGCAAATATCTCAAAATACATTGTCCAAAATAAAAATTAAATAAAGTAAGCATAAGCTATCCAAGCTTCTAAGCTTGGCTTCTTTCACATCCATCGTCCGTTCCATTCCCTGTACCATCATCTAAAGATAGAAGTAGGGCGTTAGTCAACGCACCAAGTAGGAATTCCTAGTAGGGTTATACACATGGGATTAGTATTAAATCACGATAGATACATAATATCAAAACTGTAAACAACTTGTAGTACTAAAATCAGCGCATGATACTCATAACAAGATCATGCTAATTTAATGCCATGCCATGGGTGTCATATGCCAATGATTTCCCACCCAACAACCATATCACAAATCAAATTGCTAATCTACTTGATGAACAAGCCACATCAAAGTATTCACTGTTATGCCTCCCCACGTATGTTAATCGGCCCCACCGAATGGAGCGTGGACTCCTCTTACATTCAAACATCACATATCTCTTCCCACATATGTTAATCGGTCCCACCGAATGGAGCGTGGAATCCTCTTATATTCCAAACATCATATATCTCTTCACGTATGTCAATCAGAATCAGTGTGTATTCCTTCCCATGTTTGTTTATCGGAAAACACCGAATGGAGAGTGGACTCCTTCCTTGTGTTCCTGTAACGCCCCGCCCTTTTCGAGAATTTCAGAGTCTAATTTTTTTTTAAAGTAATAATAAAACATCGAAAGAGAGCTGGCGGCGTCATGACGCGAGTTAAGTTCAGACTACCCAAGTCTGAACCTTAACTGGCCACCCATGTGTACATGGAATAGACCATGATAGTGAATGGAACTAACATCAACATGCAGAATAATTTAGATTAATTGCGGAATAGAAAGACGAGATAGCAAGTAACAGTCTTAAACATTAATTAACATAGATCCATCCAAAGGTTATTAACCTAATCAAACCATAGCAAGTAATGAATTATTACATGTCCCACAAAAGTATTCAAAAGACAGTAATATAAAGTAGTTCAGTCCTTCATTCAAGCGCTTAGGCTTGTCTCCCCTCCCGGTCAATGACCTTTCCTTTCCCTTTGCTTGTACCTGCAATCTCCTCTGAGGATATAATTAGGGCGTTAGATCAACGGGCCCAGTAGGTTCCCGAATCAGGGCTACCACATGTTAGCATATAAAACATGCATATACATATCATAATACATGATCATCAAAACAGGTAAAACAATGCTATGATGTATGCACATGCAATGAGCATCCCCCATCATGTACATTCATAGCCATCACTTGACGTGCCTTGCACCGTCAAGGTAAAATACAATACAACTTGCATCTCTTCATCATTGACTGATTCATATCACGTATTAGTCCTCCTGGCGGGACTCTCATCGCCTAAGGAGACCAATGTGACTATGATCATCATGTTACTCCTCCTAGCGTGACTTGCACCACCGAGGCAGGACGTAACTTATAACTTGAAACACTGTAGAACCTCACTCATAATCCCATGTCTATGCATGAGATGCCAATGCATGTATGCCATTTGTTAATGCATAATATATCATTTAAACACATATATTAAAATAAGAGTATCATAAGAAAAACTGGGTAAAAACCGTGGTTACAAGTAGGTAGGAAACCTACTGAAGAATCACTTCAGCGTCCGTTCTTTCTTAGGCTTTAATCGGTCACGACTCGTTCGTCGTTCAACTTTCGGTACCTTATTATGCAACAATAAGTAAATCATAATCTTATTTACATGTCCATTCACATATGAGACCTAAGACATCTTATAAGTCCTTTTGATCAATCTCTTCATTTGGCTTGTATTCACAGATTTGCCATTGGTCTGTCCAATCTTTAATCCACCAAACTTACTCCATGGGGTTCGGCCATACCTTTGGCCGAACCCAATGGTTCCCTTATCCATTACTACATGGTTCTCCATTAGGGTATTTTAAACCTTTTAAATCAACATAGAACCATTACCAACTACTACTCATAAGCTTAGGCTATTTAATCCATTCATTATGAATTAGCATAAAGTCCAATTCTCCTAATGATCTCTCATCATTTATCATACATCTTAGCCATAAAAACAGCAACCATAATTCTATTTAAAATCACATATACATCCATAAAATGACCCATGAAAACAGTCCATGGGGTTCCGCCATACTCATGGCCGAACCCTTATGGTTTTTTTTCTCAACAATGTCCTTTATTTACATACTAATTGGCTCTACCCCTTAGCCATGTTAAACCCATAGTTTAGCCATCCAATGGCCAACCCAAAATCAGTAACCATAACACATAACAATCTCCACCATTTGGTATGGTTTTATCTCTCCAAAAGCATACCAATTTATCAACCAATTTTATGGGGTTCGGCGATCCAATGTGGCCGAACCCTGTACCCATGCCTTGGACCCTTTTTCACTTACATTTCATGTCCATTAAATCATGTAAGAATCAGCATAATATTATCGGACTTTACCTTTCAAAAACCATACAAAAACAGTCCATAAAAAGTCTATAGTTTACATGTTTTCCAACATGAAAACCAACATTCTTTTACATGGGGTTCGGCCCTCCATGGTGGCCGAACCCAATGGTTATGTTTACTATTTTTAAACGTCAGATAATCATGTAATAACAGTATATTAAAATCAGGTTTTACCTTTCAAACAAACATCCAAACATTAGCCCAATTTCATAGGGTTCGACCATGCTCTTTGGCCGAACACCATGAAATTGGTTTTGAACATTTAACCCTTTATCTTGGGTCTGAAACCAACACCCAAATCCATGTTTTAACCTCCTTAAGACATGCATTCCAAATCCAACAATAACATCTAATATCAGTCCCAAATCATATGGTTTTAATTTCCAAAAACTATCAAATACAACCATTTGTTTCCATGGGGTTCGGCCATGCTAAGTGGCCGAACCCAATGGTCCATTTCCATCTTTTAATCCATTGATTTTAGACCATATAAACTTCAGTCCCTATGTCATTCAAATCCATGTTCTTAACCATTCTAAAACATGTATTTAAATCTTAAATCAAAACCCACAAACAGTCCACAAAATCGATGGTTTTCATGTTTCAAAACATGAAAACCAAGCCATCTCTTACATGGGGTTCGGCCTTTCATGGTGGCCGAACCCAATGGTTATTTTTACCATTTTAAATCCTCCACTAATCAAGGTTAAACCCTGGTGTAATCGGCCATCACCATGGCCCAACACACACCCATTTTATTAACCAAAAGTCCATGGAAAATACTTACCAAATTCCAAGCTTTTATTATGCCTTTGATCCTTGTCTTCTTCCCTCTTGTTTCCTTCCTTCTTTCTTCCTTTGTCTCAGCTGGTTAGAAGCATGAACCACTGGTGAAATCACCAAGATAAAATTCGGCCAAGAGAGGTGTTCTTGAGAGAGGGAGAGAGATGGGATTGTAAGGCTTTCACAATGATAAAACACACCCAAAATGGGTACTTATTGCTTTTGTATTTTCAGCCAACATGACCTCTCAACTTCCTCATCAATCCATGCACAAAACGATGGGTCTTGGGTGCTATCCAAGGCACCCCTTGGCAGCTACCCATGAAGCCTTACAGCTTTCCAAGCAACTCACCTCAAACCCATGCATTTCCATTAATACTACACCATTGAACTCACCAAAACAAGTCCCCAATGTGTTTCAAATTACCATTAAACTCACTGATTTACAGTCCCTTGGATTTCCATTTTGACTCACCCAACTCAAGATATTTTTATTCCAACCCAACTCATCACATTTAATGCATTTCATTTAATGCACATGAGTTGACTCATAACTTGATTTAATTCCAACTCACTTCAGTCCCACTCACTAATTTGACTCGTGTTTTATCTCCCTTGAGGGTCCACATGGTCAACCATAGTCAACTCGACCCGTTGGGTCCACTTTTAGCTCCTTGACCCATTTTTGACTCCATGACCCAAATATGGAATTTTGGTCATTTGTAAATGGTTTTCACATATGGATCAGGCCTACCCATTTTTCCTCCACTTGATTTCCAGTCAAATAAACTTAACTCCATTTAATTTAAGTTCACAAAATGGTCAAATCATCCATTTTGACCCGATGGGACCCATTTGGGCCCTTTGACCCATTTAGCCATTTTTGACCCAAATGATGAAAATTACCCAACCAATCAAACTTAACATTCATAATGTGCTCATATGATTTTATTTTGAGTAATGGGCCCCACTATATCCTTACGTAACATCATAAAATAATTAATTTAACAACTTAGGGGCATTTTGGTAATTTTCCACTTCATTGAGAAATTGGGGTGTTACAGTTCCCTCCCATGCCATGCATGAGGTAATGAGTGCAATGATGCCATTTATATCAAAGTACATAATAGCATTAAACTCAGTTCTTAAAAATATAAACATTCGAAAACCAAAGTACATCATCAAATATGGAAATAAAAACAGTACATGTATATAATCAACAGTGTGTCAACAAGGTAGAAATCCTACCAACGTTAAAGATGATATTCTTGCTACTTTGTAAAGATATCGATCACCGATTACGTCAAAACCAATCGTTCACCCTTTTGTGAAGTCCCGTTACCTTAACAAATTCATCACACACATATGTTAATTTAATTACCCATTCAATTCCCATCATCCTTTACTCATCTTAAACAATCTGGAAAAATTATATTAAAAATTTCACTTTAAAATTCAATCAACTGAATTTTTTATTCAGTCGACTGAACTTGGCAGATCACCGTCCACTACCGGTCCTACAAACGATAGAAACCCATCCGCGGACGGTTGAAACCCGTCCTGCAGACAGTCCACACCCGTCCGTTGATAGCACCCTGTCCAGCCTATTACCCATCCTGCGGACTACAGAAACCCATCCACGGACGATAGAAACTCGTCCGCAGACAGCACAGTCCTTCGGCGCCCCACGTAGTCCTCCTCTATTACCTGTTACCCGTCACCCGTTACCCGTGACCCGGTACAAGTGACCCGTCCTGCGAACAGTCCACACCCATGCGCGGACGGTCGAAACCAGTCCCGCGGACAACAGAAACCCGTCCCACAGAGAGTGCAACCCGTCTGCAGACAACACTGTCCATGTCTGTTACCCTTCCACGGACGGTCGAAAACCGTCCCGCAGACGGTAGTGCCCGGCCAGCAGGCAGTGTAACTCGTGTTCAGTCCTCGTTGTTTGATTATTTGTAAATCTCTTCTTCATGAGATTCATTCTTTAATTTTGTCTAAACATGGTCATCAATCATACCTCATTTTAATAAGTTTATCTTACCCACCAAACAAGGTTATGGTCTTTTCCTTTTTATTCCGAATAGTTAACCATTCCTTGAATGGTTTTCAAAGTCCATGGTCCCATAACATTTTGACCATCTATTTCAAATCAATAAATAATCCGTAGGTTCGTCCAACCTATGACCAAATCTATGGATTCCCTTAGTTCATTCATTCTCATGTCATCAAACATAATCCTACATTCAATCCCTTTGGTTGTTGGTCCTCAATACCTATCCATTCCTTGAATGGATATCGATTCTATGATCATTCGATGGTTTGACCACTTATTCCAACCATTCTTCGAATCCATGGATTCGGCCACCCATGACCAAGTCCATGAATTTCTTAGTCACATTCCCATCTAAAATAACCATAGGACATACCTTTACCCGCATCTCCTTTGTTTCTCTTTAATCTGAACTTGCTCCTTAGTCCTTCTCCTTCCTTTCTTGTTCATTGCTGATTCTCCAAGTCTAGAGCCGAAAATGGGAGAGAGAGACAGAAGAAAATCTCTTTGTTCCAAGGGGATGCAATCGGCCAAGTGTAGTTGAGAGAGGGAGAGAGAGAGGGAGATGAAAATCTCTTTGTTTCAAAGAGAGGTGAAATAGGCCAAAGGGGGTGGGGTTTGCCCTTTTGTAAATCAGCCCACAACCCTCTCAATTCCCTCCCACAACCATCTCAGTTCCCTCATTATTATTTGTCTTACCAAGGAGTCCCTTGGCATAATCAAGGGACACTTGGCTTAAGCTCAAGAAACCCATTCCATCTCCCAACGTTGGTCCCTTGGGTTCCATCCTTTGAGATGGAAACCCTCCATCTCCCACTTCACTCACTTCAAATGGGAGTCTCCCCAACTTCCCTTTCAACTCAACTCACTTTAGATGAACTCATTTCCCACTCAAGCACTTGTACTCAACATTAATAAATTCTCAACTCATGTAAACTCACTTTCTAACTCAAGCATTATTTATCCCACTTGAACTCAATCATCAACTCAAGTCAATTTGAACTCACCCATGGTTGACTAAGTCAACCATGGTTAGCCGACTATGCATGATACATTAACCACTTGCACCTCACTTGATGAGGTGGATTTGGGTCCCACTTGGCCATGTCACTCACATGCCACCTCACTTTTTGAGGTGGATCCCATGCCTTTGATCTTAATTGGGTATTTGACCCAATTAAATTAATCTTTTACTCATTTACTTTCAAAATCCATTCACCTTGATCCATTGGGTCCCAAATGGGTAGTTGACCCATTTAATCACACAATCGTACGAACCAATTGACAGTATAGCATATGAGTGCAAGGTCGAAACCACAGAAAATCACAAAATATGTTATCAATTGGTACCTTTAAAATGATGTAATCTTGAGAAAAATGAATTAAACCTATATTTGAAAGAAAATAAAGAAGACATATTTTATTTGGAAAACCAACAGAACACCAATTTTTATTTAACTTGTGAATCTAATTAGATCATTCCATTTTGTTTTTAATCGGTATGTCATGAATATGTAGTCTCATTTTTAATTAAAATTGCAAAGTTCAAGTTTAGAATACTATATTTACAATCCTAGTTAAAGAATCTTTTGGAGAGAGATTTTTTGATACATGGATTGAATAATGAACAAATGAATAAACATAAACAATAAATAAAAAGGTAAGCAAGATTAACAAAAATAAATCAAACAATTTGAAATACACTATGTAACAAAAGTAAGTAAACAAGTACAATCAAATTAAATAAACATACAACGAAGCAATCATTCAAAAATAAATAATATAGAAAATAAACGGAAATAAATTGACAAGTAAAATAAATATAAATTAAAGCAAGACATAATTTAAAGGTTGTTATGGAATTATTCTCTAATCGATAAAAATGAACAAACAAATAAGGAACCTAGATCTGAAATTCAACACTTAGAATTCAAAAATCAATTTACACCATTTAATTAAAATTCATACTCTTTAATCTAATTAAAGTTTAGTTCTTAAATTCAACATTCACAACCTAAGTCCTTTAATTAAATAAATAACATAAATTAAAAATTAAAAGAGAGCATAAAAAGAAATCTTGAATAATTGGACTTTTCATGTAACGCCCCGCCCTTTCCACCCTTCCGAAAATCAGAGTCTGAAAATTTCTTTTGAAAGAAACACAGAGTGAACAAGAGCGGGGGGCGTCACGACGCGAGTTAAGTTCAGACTACTCAAGTCTAAACCTTAACTGGCCACCCATGTGTACATGGACTAGACCATAATAATAAATCACACATGGAACTAACAACAACATGCGGAATAAACTACTCTAACTGCGGAAATAATATGAATAGATAGCAAGTAACAGTCCCAATTGATAATTAAGATAAACAACCATCCATAGTTAATAGCCTAATCAAACCATAGCAAAGTATTAACTTATTACATGTCCATCAAAATTTAATTCAAATGACAGTAATAAAGAAATCCTGTTCATCATTCAAGCACTTAGGCTTGGCTCCCCTCCCGGTCATCGACCTTCTCCTTTCCATTCCTCGTTCCTGTGTTATCCTCTAAGGATAGAATTAGGGCGTTAGATCAACACTCCCAGTAGGTTCCCGATCAGGGCTACCACATGGTTAGCATATAAAAACATGCACATAAATCATAATATCTGATTATCAAAAACATATAAAAAACATGCTATGTATGTATGCAAATGTAATGAGCCCCACCCCATCACACATACATATAGCCTTTACTTGCCGTACCTCATATCAACCTGTTAAATTCTCCTAGCGTGACTTTTACTGCCGAAGGAGGCCCCACAGTTGCATCTCAGACATTCCGATGGAGTGTTGGCTCCGGTGTTTCATAATCATCTGTCAATTCTCCTGGGGTGACTTTCACCACCGAAGGAGGCCCCACAGTTGCATCTCGGATATTCCGACGGAGTGTGGGCTCCGATTTCCACAATCATCATCCCATGCCATTCATGAGATGTCTATGCATTGTATGTCATTTGTAAATACTTAACTCAACATTCGAAACCACATTTGTAATGTAAATCAAACACAACATATCTCATAAGAACATAATAAAACCAATTCATAGTTGTGGTTACAAGTAGGTAGGAAACCTACCGACGATTAGCTTCGGTGATTGTTCTTTCTTAAAGCGTCACTTGCTCACGACTTGCACGTCGTTCAACTTCCGATACCTTGACCATATGACAATCAGCAAATCATACTATCATTTACTTGTTCATTCACATCTAAGACCCAGCCACATCATGTGGGGTTTGGCCATGCCCATGGTCGAACATCACCAACTTAGGATTTAACTTCCTTTTTCATTTAATCAACTCTTAACTACTTAACCCATTCCATCAAATAATTGTTGATGGGGTTCGGCCATACTACATGGCCGAACCACATCGTATGGGTTTTTATCCCACTTTCCTTCATCAACCATGATTTGTTATTTGCTTACACTAAGTTCACTAAATTCCATAACTTAGAAACTTTTCAATCATATAACATGGTCCATGGGGTTCGGCCATATGGTTCCCTTGGTTCCATAACTCCAACATTCATACTTACTTTTTGGTTATGATTGCTACATGGTTCAGCCATCCAATAACCCACCAAATCAGTAAGCTTATCTCCATTTAAATCACATAAGAAACCCATAAACTTTAGTCCATTTATCCCAAAAACAGCCCCATGCATGGCCAAACCCAATGGTTCTCTTGATTTATTTTGTCCATCATCTACCCTTGATTTGAATCAATAACTTAACCCTATCATTGATATGGTTCAGCCCTATACCAGCCTGTAACGCCCCGCCCTCTTCGAGAATTTCAGAGTCTAATTTTTTTTTTTAAATAAACATCGGAAGAGAGCGGACGGCGTCACGACGCGAGTTAAGTTCAGACTACCCAAGTCTGAACCTTAACTGGCCACCCATGTGTACATGGAATGGACCATGATAGTGAATCACACATGGAACTAACATCAACATGCGGAATAATCTAGATAATTAATTGAAAGAAAGACGAGATAGCAAGTAACAGTCTTAAATATTAAATAACATAGATCAACCATCCACATGTTATTATCCTAATCAAACCATAGCAAATAACTAATTATTACATGTCCAACAATAGTATTCAAATGACAGTAATATAACGTAATCCAAAATCCATCATTAAAGCACTTAGGCTTAGCTCCCCTCCCGGTCAATGACCTTTCCTTTCCCCTTGCTTGTACCTGCAATCTCCTCTGAGGATAGAATTAGGGCGTTAGATCAACGTGCCCAGTAGGTTCCTGAATCAGGGCTACCACATGTTAGCATATAAAACATGCATATAAATATCATAATACATGATCATCAAAACAGGTAAAAACAATGCTATGAAATATGCACATGCAATGAGCATCCCCCATCATGTACTTTCATAGCCATCACTTGACGTGCCTTGCACCGACAAGGTAAATTACAACAACATTCATCTCTTCTATACAATATGTACATGCAATGGGCAACCCCCATCATGTACAATCGTAGCCATCACTGTAGAACTTCATTCATTATCCCATGACTATGCATGAGATGCCAATGCCTGTATGCCATTTGTTAATGCATAATATATCATTTGAAACACATATATTAAAGCAAGAGTATCATAAGAAAACTGGGTAAAAACCGTGGTTACAAGTAGGTAGGAAACCTACTGAAGAATCACTTCAGTGTTCGTTCTTTCTTAGGCTTTAACCGGTCACGACTCGTTCGTCGTTCAACTTTCGGTACCTTATTATGCAACAATAAGTAAATCATAATCTTATTTACATATCCATTCACATATGAGACCTAAAACATCTTATAAGTACTTTTGATCAATCTCTTCATTTGGCTTGTATTCATAGATTTGCCATTGCCACCAATACCTTGATTAAATTCTACAACCTTAACCGTAACCTTAACATGGTTCAGTCATGTTTTGGACGACCAAAACAGCAAACATGATTCCATTTTTAATCACACATAAATCCATAAAATGGCCCATGAAAACAGTCCATGGGGTTCTTTTCTCAATGATGTCCTTTGTTTAAATACTAATTGGCTCTACCCCTTAGCCATATTAAGCCCATGATTTAGCCATCCCATGGCCAACCCAAAATCAGTAACCTTATTACATAAAGACCTCCCAAAAACAGTCCACAAAGGTCTATGGTTTCCATGTTTTCCAACATGAAAATCAACCCTCTTTTACATGGGGTTCGGCCCTCCATGTTGGCCGAACCCAATGGTCATTCTTACTCTATTTAAACCTCCAATAATCATGTATAAACAGTATATTAATATCAGGTTTTAACTCTCAAAGAAACCATCCAAAACAGTCCATAAAAAGTCTATGGTTTACATGTTTTTCCAACACGAAACCAACATTCTTTTACATGGGGTTCGGCCATCCATGGTGGCCGAACCCAATGGCTATGTTTACTGTTTTTAAACCTCAGATAAACATGTATAAACAGTATATTAACATCAAGTTTTAACTTTAAAAGAAAGCATCCAAAAACCAACATCATATCATGGGATTCGGCCATCCAAGATGGCCAATCCCCATGGTCCATCTTTTCCAATTTTAATCTACTGATTTAGACTACATAACTTCAGTCTTTTCTGATATCCAAACCCATGTTTTAACTCTCTTTAAACATGCATTTTAAATCTATTACAACCATTTAACATCAGTCCTAACTTATATGGTTTTAACTTCTAAAAAAATATCAAAAACAACCATTTGTTTCCATGGGGTTCGGCCATGCTAAGTGGCCGAACCCAATGGTCCATTTCTATCTTTTAATCCACTGATTTTAGACCATATAAATTTCAGTCCCTATGTCATTCAGATCCATGGTTTTTAACCATTCTAAAACATTTATTTAAATCTTAATTCAAAACCCAAAACAGTCCACAAAATCCATGGTTTTCATGTTTCAAAACATGAAACTAAGCCATCTCTTTACATGGGGGCCGAACCCAATGGTTATTTTTACCATTTTAAATCCTCCACTAATCAAGGTTAAAACCTTGGTGTATTCGGCCATAACCATGGCCAATACACACCCCATTTGCTCCATGTTATTATACCAAAATAACAAATAAATACTTACCAAACTTCCAATCTTTCTCTTTGCCTTTGGTCCTTGGTTTCCCCCTTTTATTTCTTCCTTTCTTTTGCTGTTTTGTGCTTGATCTACTGGTGCAAACACCTCTGCCATTCCAGCTAGGAAAAACGAATTTGAGAGAGGGAGAGAGAGAGAGATGGAAATTCTTGGATTTCCAATGTGAAAAATGGCCCAACCTTGTGTGCTTATTGTTTTTGTAGTTCAGCCCCCAAAACTCCTCCACTCCCTCATAACTTCTTGCACAAACCAATGGGTATTGGGTTCCATCCAAGGCACCCCTTGGCAGCTACCTATGCAGCCATTCAAATCCCCAAGCATCTCATCACAATCCCATGTATTCCCATTTAATACATCATGGAAATCACCCCAAACAAGTCCCCAACGTGTGGGACTTGTTTGGGTGGTTAAAGCTGGGCCAACCTCTTCAAATTCCCTTAGACTCAATGATTTACAGTCCCTTGAATTTCCATTTTGACTCACCCAACTCAAGGTATTTTTATTCCAACCCAACTCATCACATTTAATGCATTTCATTTAATGCACATGAGTTAACTCACCTTTTGATTTAATTCCAACTCACCTCAGTCCCACTCAACTGATTTGATTCGTGTTTGAGCTCCCTTGAGGGTTCACACGGTCAACAATAGTCAACTCGACCCGTTGGGTCCACTTTTAGCTCCTTGACCCGTTTTGACAACATGACCCATTTATGGTATTTTGGTCATTTCTAATTGGTTTTTACATATGGATCAAGCCTACCCATTTTTCCTCCACTTGATTTCCAATCAAATAGGCTTAACCCCATTTAATTTAAAATCACAAAACGGTCAAATAACCCAGCAAGACCCGATGGGCCCCATTTGGGCCCTTTGACCCATTTAGCCATTTTTGACCCAAATGATGAAAATTACCCAACCAATCAAACTTAACATTCATAATGTGCTCATATGATTTTATTTTGAGCAATGGGCCCCAGTATTTCCTTACTTAACATCACAAAATAATTAATTTAACAACTCAGGGGCATTTTGGTAATTTTCCACTTCATTGAGAAATTGGGGTGTTACAATTCCAACCAATAACAGCAAGTTAAACTTCATCAAATCACATCAAACACCATATTTTATATGGTTTTAAAGTCACCAAAATCATCAAATACTATCATGGGCTTCAGCCATCCAAAGTGGCCGAACCCTATGTCTATGTTTTGGTCCTCTTAAGCATGTTTTAAATCTCATTTAGACAAGTAATAATCAGCATAACATTACTGCATTTTTACCTCTTAAAACATCCACATAAGTTCATCAACTTGTCCAAAAGACCATAATACTTCATGGGATTCGGCCATCCCAGATGGCCGATCCCAATGGTCCATTTTATCAATTTTAATCCACTGTTTAGACCCATGATAACTTCAGTCCTTATGTCATTCAAATCCATGTTTTTAACCCTGTTTGAAAACATGCATTTGAATCTTTAAGAAACCTCAAAAACAGTCCATAAAAACTCCATGGTTTCTATGTTTCAAAACATCAAACCAACCTATCTTTTACATGGGGTTCGGCCCTCCATGGTGACCGAACCCAATGGTCATTTTTACCATTATAAAACTTCTATTACTCAAGGTTAAAACCTTGGTGTATTCGGCCATAACCATGGCCCCATACACACCCTTTTTCTTACAACTTATCTGGCTTAAACACTTAAGAAATCTTACCAAATTTTCCAAACTTTCTTCTTGCCTTTGATCCTTGGTTTCTCCCTTTTATTTCTTCCTTCTTTCCTTAATTCTTTTCTGGTTTATGCTTGAATATTTGATGCCAAAACCTCTGCTGTTCAGCCAAGAAAACGAACTAGAAGAGAGGGAGAAAGAGATGGGAATTTCTCGGATACTCTATGTAAAAATCGGCCAAGAAAGGTAACATTTTCCTTTTGTAGTTTCAGCCCCATCTCCCATTCATCCTCCCTATTTAATTTTGTTAAAACCGATGGGGTATTGGGTGTCAACCAAGACACCCTTGGTGCCAAACGTTGCACCCCTTGCTGCCAAACGTTGCATCCCTTGGAAATGAACCAATGCATCCATTCAATGGATTTGCAACGCCCAACCTTGGTGTCCATTGGCTTTACCAAGGCACCTCTTCACACTCAACGGCTGAGATGGGTTTGATCAAGTGTTGTGTGAGATTACAACTCATTTCCACCTCCCTTTGACTCACTAGATTCATGGTATTTTTATTCTAACCCAACTCATCCAACTCATCACATTTAATGCTCCATATTTGAGTCAACGCTTTTCGTAATTTAGACTCACTCCAAATCAGTCCAACTCAAGCTGAATTAACTCACACTTGAGTTCAATTGAGGGCCCACATGGTCATCCGTGGTCAATCTAGTCAACCCGACCCATTGGGTCCCCAATCAGCCCCTTGACCCATTTTACAACATGACCCATTCATGGGCTGATTTTGCCATTTCTAATTGGTTTTCTCTTGGGTTTCAAGCCTACCCAATTTTGCTCTACCTGATTTCCAATCAGTTCAGCTTGACCCCATTTAATTTGAGCTTATACAATGGTCAAATTATCCATTATGACCCATTGGGTCCAATTGGGCCCTTTGACCCATTCAGCCATTTTCAACTCAATTGATGTACATAACCCATCCAATCAAACTTGATATTTATAATGTACTCACATGATCTTAATTTGAGCAATGGGCCCCACCATTTCCTTATTTGACATCACAAAATAATTAATTTACCAAGCCAGGGGTATTTTCGTAATTATCCTTCATTGAGAAAATGGGGTGTTACAATATAACCCTCTTTTTAAAATTTTCGTCCCAAAAATCGAGCGAAGTAGGGTTCTCAAATTAAATTACAGAAATAATTCGGGGTGAGCTGTTCTCATCTCCGATTCCAGTTCCCATGTGGCCTCTTCATCACCATGTCGGTCTCATACCACTTTTACGAACTGAATCGCTCTATTTCGCAACACCCTTTGTTCGGTCTCCACTATCCTGACCGGCTTCTTGACGTATGTCACGTCGCTTTGTACTTCAATATCCTGGACACTCAAAACATGCGACGGATCCGGATTATACTTCCTTAACATCGACACGTGAAACACGTTGTGTAGAGTTGCTAATTGTGATGCGAGTGCTATCTGATAAGCCACCTCCCCCACTCTTCTCATGATGGAAAATGGTCCCACAAATCTTGGTGATAGTTTTCCTTTCTTTCCGAACCTCATATGTCCCTTCCGTGGCGAGACTTTTAGAAATACCATGTCTCCCACTTCAAATTCCAAAAATCTTCTTCTTTTGTCAGCATAGCTCTTCTGCCGACTCTGTGCAGTCAATAAGTGCTGACGAATCAACTTAATTTGTGCGGTAGTCTCTGCAACTAGTTCCGGTTCAATCAATGCAGATTCACCAGCCTCTGTCCAGCATACTGGTGATCTACAAGGCCTACCATATAATGCCTCGTATGGAGCCATCTGAAGGCTTGCCTGATAGCTATCGTTATACGAGAACTCCACCAGTGGAAAGTGATCCTCCCATCCACCCTTGAAATCTAACATGCATGCTCTCAGCATGTCTTCCAAGGTTTGTATCTGTAACGCCCGCCCCATTTTCATCGAAATTAGAGTCTATTTTTTTTTTGAAATAAAAGTGACAACGGGCGCGGACGTCACGACGCGAGTTAAATCCGAGCTTCTAAAGCCCGGCCCTTAACTGGCGAACCCCACGCGTGCGTGTAACGAAGTCCACGAGTACGATTCACGCGTAGGAAGTAAGCTCGCGGAATATAATTACCTATGGAACATTATAATAGATACTATCCTACCAGTTTTAGATAGAAGGGAAGATACATCATTAAATTACCAAATTTCCTCATAATCATAAAGTTTAAATATGAGATCCATACCATAGCAAGAAATCCAAAATTATTACAATCCAACAAAACTAAGCTACTTGAATTACAACTTTTCCAAAATAAACTTTAATAAACAAAGTAGCCGCTATCCCAAGCTCCTAAGCTTGACTCCCGTCATGTCCACTGTTTCCTCCGTCTCCTGCGTCATCAGCTAGGGTAGAAGTAGAGCATTAGTCAACGCGCCCAGTAGGACTCCGAGTAGGGCTAGCACATGGGTTAGTGATAACATGCATACCGACAATAATATAATAAACATATGATGAATGCCATGCCATGGGTGCCTATGTCATGTGTCCCACCGATCCACCGTATCATCATAAAATATCGTATCCCCCTTGACGGCAAAGCCTCGTCAAGGTGTCCCCATGTTTGCTTCTCGGTCGCCCCGACAGAGCATGGACTCCGGTTATAGCATAAGAGCTATCCCCATGTCTGATTCTCGGTCGCCCCGACGGAGCATGGACTCCGATTTCATTATTTTCCCGCCCATGTCATGTATGAGATGTAGATCCCATATACCATGTAATATATGTAACTCATAGTCAATAAAACCCATCTTAAAACAATCCCATGATTATCAAAATAAATCAAAGGAAACCCATCACACAATACTAAATCCAAAACCCATCTTAAAACAACCACATGATTTCCAAAATAAATTAAAGGAAAACATCACATAATACTTAATCCAAAACCCATCTTAAAACAAACCGTATAATTTCCAAAATAATATTTCAAAGAAACCATCACTCAATCCATGGCTTACAAAAAGGTAGGAATCCTACAGAATACGACTAGCGTTCTTTCTTTCGTTTCCACCCGATAGAACCGGTCGCCGATCATGCACCGTTTGCGATATCCAATACCTTATTATATACACATAATCAGTCCACATTTTACTATTTCTAAGTACATTAATCATTTCCAAGTCCATATGAAAAATCGGTCACTATTTAGGTTTTGTGGGTCCCATTTAATCCATTACATATTTTAATTACATGAGTCTAAAAATCAGCCTCTTAGGCTTTATTTGACCATACATAAACTTATTATTTAGTGCCCCTAAGTCCATGGTTCTCTCCCATGGAGTTCTTGAATTTGGCCATTAATTACGATTTTGCCACTACCTCTTCTCCATGGTTAATCAATCATTCACCCTTGCCTAACTAAGTTCATAATTGATCCATACACTTAAGTCCATTAGTGACCCCTTTAATCATGCCATAATATCATTAAAACAACCCTTTTTCTTAACTTAACCTACATTATTAGCCACATACATAAACCCTTTCTTAGCCGATGAAAATGACTTATTATTGAATCATCATTCTTAGCCATTTAAACACTCTAATCCTCATTCATTACTCACATGAATAATACCAAATTTAACCCATAACATGACCTACAAATGGATCATTTACCACATTTTAGATCCATTACAAGTCCCTCCATGAGGGGATTTCATTATACGTTTAAATCACCCCTTTGATCAACAATAGGCTCATTTTGGTCCATCAAACTACCAATACTCCCCCATTATTTTTCCATCTTTTCACATCCACTAAATTATTAACACATCACTATAGGGTTACACTTTAAGTTCATCAAAGCTACCATCACTCCCCAATATTTTTTCCATGATTCCAAAACACCTAAGTTCACCACAATTTTCTCCATGGTTTTATTTTTAAAACCCTATTTATAATACCTAAACTCCACTTAAAACAATGCACCTTCTCCATCATTTTTTCCTACTTTTACACCCTTCAAATGTACAACCACATAACCCTAGGGTTCATCATCCACTGGTGACACTTAAGACCATAAAAATACTAACCTTCATTCATGGATTCCCTCATTTAAAAACCCCTTTTAAAACTTACCATTTAATCATTTAACAACTTAAACCCTAAATTATTCTCCATGCTTCCATTCTTATAAACCCTAATAAAATTTATCAACCCTCTACCATGGGGTTCGGCCATACTACATGGCCGAACCCTGTGGTCCATTAAGCCCTTCAAAATCGACATATATCCATGCTTATAGTCCATTTAAAACCCATCACCTTCTCCATCAATTCCCACATTCTTACACCCACAAATCATCACATTTTACAACACCTCACCATACATTTCCTCATGTAAGCCCCTTTAAAATTTCCTTCATTAACCATTAAAACCCTAAAATTACAAATTATCCTTCCATGATTTTTAAACCTTAAAATTCCATTAAATCTCCAAATTAGCTTTACATGTCTTCCACTCCTTAAAACCCTAACAAAACACACATTACCTAATCACCCACCATGGGGTTCGGCCATACTACATGGCCGAACCCTATGGCCCATAATTTTCTTCCAATTTACACAACTCTTTCCTTAAATAATTTAATTACATTACACCCTTAATTCATTTATTTTTCCTTACCCTAACCCTAATTTTTCCATTAGGGTTTGGTCCACTTTCCATCCTTCCATTTGATGGATTTGAGATCCAAGACCTATGGTCATTTGGTCACCATTCAATTCACCATAATGGATCCCAAATCTTAAACCCTAAAAATCCAAAACTCTTGTTTAAGAAAATACTTACAATCCATCGTCTCCTCCGACTTTCTTCGCTCCCGTCGGTTTCCTTAGCCTCCTTTCTCTTCCTCTTGATCTTTGGTCGGCCAAGATGTTTGATCAATGGTGAAAACCTCCAAGCTTAGGATTGGCCAAGATAGGGTTTGCTTGAGAGAGAGAGAAAAGACGATGGAGATGAGAAAGAAAGCACAAGTACCTAGTCTTGACCTTGGTGTGATGGCTTACCCTTGCACTTCCCTCTATTTTCTTCCAAACTTTTCTTCTTCTTTCTCTTGGTTTTCTTCCTTTCTTTCTCCTTGGGTGTGGGACGGTGGTAGAGATGAAAAGAGGGAGAGAGTGAAGAGCTCGTTGGAATGGAGAGAGTGAGATGAAAAGTCATCTCACCTCTTGATTGCTTAAGATATTTTCCACAATAACTCCTCCCACCAACCCATGGGATATTTTCATTTTATTTTTTTTACTTCATGCTTTATGGTACCATTCCCAACGTTTTGGTGTCTTTAAAGATAACATGGCTTTTGGTCCTTTGACCATTTGACCACCTTTGACCCTCATTTGAATAATTTATTTAATTAATTAACTAGATAATTAACTTAGGTTAATTTAATTAATTCCCACTTTAACTTAATTCCATTTACTTAAATCACCTTCATACATCCACCCATGGTTGACCAATTCAACCATGGTGGTCGGCCCCACCAAATCTTGGGTCCACACACCACCTCACTTGGTGAGGTGGAGGTGGGTCCCATTGGACCATATCACCTTGGTCAACTCATCACCAACTTAGGTGATTTGAACTCATTCAATTCATTCCAATTGGATCACCATTGGGCCCATGGCCCAATTACATTTTCATCTTACCCATTTACCTTAAGGCTTACATCATCTTGATCCATTGGGTCCCAAATGGGTATTGGGCCCAATTGGACCATCCTTGGCCCAATTGACCATTATTGACCCCTTAAATGAGTTTTAATCTAATCCATAGTCTATTGGGCCACACTTGGGCCTTTATTCAAATTTTGCTCCATTTACCATTTATTCCATCCAATTTCCCATTTCCACCATTAAAATTAAATAATAACCACATATTTATTGATTTAAAAATTTCGGGCCATTACAGTATCGTCCTTTCTGATTGTCCATCAGTCTGTGGATGGAAAAAGATGCTAATCAATAAATCTGTCCCCATGGTTGACTGCATGCTTTGCCACACTCTGCAGGTAAACCGGCCATCTCTGTTGGATACTATTGTTCGGGGAATACCATGAAGCCGAATAATTTCCTTGATGTACCGCCGACCCAACGTCTCAGATGAATCCGTCATCTTAATAGGAATGAAATGCGCAGACTTGGTTAGTCGGTCTGCCACAACCCATATGGCATCATTGCCCTTTGAAGATCTCGGCAATCCGGTCACAAAGTCCATGGACATGTGTTCCCATTTCCATTCTGGTACTGATAAGGGTTTGAGTAACCCAGGTGGCTTTTGATGTTCAGTCTTAACTTGCTGACAAGTTAGACAATGTGCCACGAATTCCGCCACATCCCTTTTTAGTCCGTGCCACCAATAATGCCTTTTTAAATCATGATACATTTTGGTGCCGTCCGGATGAATGGAGAGCTTGGATTGATGTGCCTCAACCAATAGTTCTTTCCTACAACTCTTTGGCACATATACTCTTCCCCGGAATAATAGACCTTGTCCTGGTCGTAATTCCCATTCCGGTATGTCTACGCCAGTGGACATCTTGGCCCATATCTCCTCCATTTCCGGATCTGCTCTTTGTTCTTGTTCAATCTTGGTGACTATATTGGACTGTAAGATCAAATTATACATACTTCCACGGTTGTTGATATAAAGATTGAACTCTCGAATCGTGTGCAACATCTCCCATTCCGTTCTGATCAAGCAAGCTACCGACGCATGAGATAGGCGGTTGAGGGCATCCGCCACCTTGTTTGCCTTGCCTGGATGGTATCGAAGCTCAAATTCGTAATCCGCCAGATACTCCATCCATCTACGCTGCCTCAGATTAAGCTCCTTTTGATCAAATAAATATTTCAAACTCTTATGATCAGAAAATACCTCAAATTTTTCACCATAAAGATAGTGTCTCCAACTTTTGAGTGCGAAGACCACTGCAGCTAGCTCCAGATCATGTGTGGGATAAAGACGGTCGTGTATTTTTAACTGTCTTGACCCATATGCCACCACACAGTGATCTTGCATGAGTGAACACCCTAGTCCTTCTCCTGAAGCATCGCATTGTACTTCATAACCTTTGCTCCTTTCCGGCAAAATTAAAACAGGAACTGTTGTAAGTTTCTCTTTTAGCGTTTCAAATCTCCGGTTACACTGATCTGTCCATTCATACTTGACTCCTTTCTGAGTGAGTCGAGTCAACGGAGACGCTATTTTGGAAAAATCCATGATAAATTTTGATAATAACCCGCCGATCCCAAGAAACTGCGGATTTCGGTTACATTCTTTGGCGCTTTCCAGTCTTTTACTGCCGCCACCTTAGCCGGATCCACGACTATTCCTTCCTCAGATACAACATGTCCTAAGAAATTCACTTGAGATAGCCAGAATTCACACTTACTGGCCTTGGCATACAGTTTATTCTGCCTCAACGTATTCAAAACTATCTGTAGATGCTCTGCATGATCTTCCTGGGTCATGGAATAGATCAGAATATCATCGATGAACACGATTACAAGCTGATCCAAATATGGACAGAAGATCATATTCATTAAGTCCATGAACACAGCCGGCTCATTTGTGAGTCCAAATGGCATGACTACGAATTCGAATAGTCCATACCGCGTCCGAAAGGCTGTGTTCTCTATATCTTCCTCCCTAGCCCGTATTTGATGATAACCAGACATCAAATCAATCTTTGAAAAATGGCTAGAACCCCTTAATTGATCGAATAAATCATCGATCCTGGGTAGAGGGTATTTGCTCCGAACTGTTAGCCGATTCAACTTCCGATAATCAACACACATCCGAAGTGAACCGTCCTTCTTCTTCACAAACAGTACTGGTGCTCCCCATGATGATGTACTGTTCCGGATGCAACCCAGCCTAAGCAGCTCATCAATCTACTTCTTTAGCTCCAACATCTCCGCTGGTACCATCCGATAGTGTGGTAACGACACTGGTGCTGTGCCAGGGAACAACTTGATTTCGAAGTTAATCTCCCTCATAGGTGGTAAACCAGGGAGTTCCTTTGGAAGTACATCCGCAAATTCTTGTACAATTGCCGGAAGTTCAGTAATTGGAGCTTTATTTATGGTGATATTATTCAATACCACGTGGTTCAACCCTTCCTGTAATCCACTTTGTTTGTCTGTACGAACTACGTATTGCTTGCCCTCGGGTGACCAAAATGTCACTCTTCGGCGAAAACAATCGATGTTGGCATGGAACTTAGCCAACCAATCCATGCCGAATATTATATCATACTCAGACATGTCCAGCACCAGATAATTGAACTCAAATCTGAGTCCAGCTAATTTAGTGTTAACCGCAGTGCATATAAGTCCCAGCGCCGAGTCTCCGACAGGGGACACATTTGTGAGTGTTTTGGCTAATCTTTGAACTAGACAACCAGTAGCAGTTATAAATGATGCAGCTATCAAGGAATGTGAAGCCCCTAAATCAAATAGTGCATATACATAAGAACTACTCACTACTGCCATACCTTATATAACTGAGTGATTCTCATCCTCTGGAGGTACTAAAGAAAACACTCGTCCAACTACAGAAGGGCTAGGCCCTCGACCTCCCCGACTTTGCATTCTGCCACCTCTGGAGTTTACCGGTTTAGCTGGCGGACGAAATGATCCTCTGGAGTATGATAGCCTGTTGAGTTTTGGGCAGTCCCTTTTCAAGTGACCTGGTTGATCACAGTGGAAACAGTTACTCATTCCTCTAGATGCCTGAATGACTGATACAGACTGAGTTGGCTGGTTGGGGCGAAAGCCCCCAGTAGATCCAACAGATGGCGAGGGTCTGCTGAAGTTCAATCGGAACTTCTTGTTGGGTTGATAAGTGTCCCTCCCACCCGGTGCGCGACGGTTGTCAACTTGTACAAGCTCCGCCAGTTCCTGTTCCACAATGGTCGCTCTGCTGACTACCTCTGCCAGCGTGGCTGCTTTGAACACGGTTACTTTGGCCCTAATGTTTGGCCGTAAACCACGCTCGAACTTGCGAGCCCTCCGATATTCCGTGTCCACAACATAAAATGCATAAATTGACAGGCTGAGAAATTCTTGGTGATACTCAGCCACCGTCATCGAGCCTTGCACTAATGTCATAAAGGCTTGAATCTGACGTCTCTCTCTTCCTTCGGAAAGTAGCGCTCTAAGAATGTTGTTGAGAATTGCTCCCAGGTCATAGCAATTCTTTCTCTTTCTGGCACAAGTGCCCGCTGTTTCTCCACTGTTTTCCACCATCTAGCAGCGTCATCTATCAGCTGTGACGTGGCCAATAGAATTTTGTGAGCATGACTCTTGATATTCAAAAGAGTCAGTATGTGAGAAATCTTCTCCAACCAGTTCTCGGCTCCGATAGGCCCTTCTCTGCCCTTGAAGTAAGGTGGGTGCTGTTGTTGAAAATCTCTGACCATGTTACGGTCATTATTTTCACTCGTGTTTCCTCCTCCGTTCATATGTTGTTGGAGGACAGATGTTACTACCGCTTGCACCAAGCTGTGCAGTTCAGGAGGCACATAGGGTACAGTCAGGTTCTTGTTCTCTTCCTCCTCTCGTCGATATGACGAGTCATATTCCTCCTCCTCATCCTGTTGATACGTAGGGTCACTCTCTTCCTCTTCCCTCCGAGAATGATGAGACTCTTTCTCATTGTGAGATCGTTCATGAACCGATCTCTCCTCATCATGAATTGACCGCTCTCTGTCATGTACCGATGGCACCTTCTCATGTACCACCTTCTTGCGTTGGGGTACCACCTTCCCTTGTGGTGTGATTATGAACACCTCATCTTTCTTTTTACCGTCCTGACGGGTCTTCATTTTTGAAGTCCCTTCAACTAATCCGATTTGTAAAACTTTTTCTTTTCCCTTCGGGTCCTTTATGACCTTTTTCTGTGGCTCCATTTCTTCCTAATTCATGGAAACATCATAGACTTAGTTTCCATTAACAATATGCATTAAATGCCATAAATCCTCATAAAATCATAAAATCGCATACTTTATATTAATTCATAATTCATTTTTGTACAAGGGTGGATAGGGTTAAACAAAACCCTATAAGGAACAAAATGCACCCATACAAAAATAACCCTTTTTTTTTTAATACCCCTACATATTACTCCCTAGCCTAATCTTCCGTAGAAGATTCCGCATTATCAGTGAACTTGAAACGGTTATCAGGACATGTCATCACCGTGTGCTCAATAGTTCACATGTTGTGCATGGTATTAATCCAGGTCCACCAATATAAGGACAATTAGTCCTCGCCTCTCCATGCCCATGCAGTCCACAAACCGAGCAAACAACGCCTAGAGGATGAGGACAATACCTACAGCTGTGGTCGTCCTGATTGCACAACTCACATGTATCGTAGGGATCTACCTCCCCCACCGATTCCAATATTATAGGTACATCTTCCATAGGATCCTTATGAAAGAATCCTAGATCCTCCTCGATTTCCTCGAGAGGTTCCATTAACCAAGGAATATCCTCCATAAGATACTCCGGTATTGGTGCTAAGTTCACCTCCTCTATTGGTGCTAAGTTCAATTCTTCCAATGGTGCTAGATTCCATTCCTCCTCCTCGGGAGGCCCTTCCTGAAGGTTCACATTAGCCTCCACATTGGTGTTGTTAGAAGCAGACACCAAATCTATGGGATTGCTAGGAGTTCCACTATACCACTCCGAGTACTCTACGTTACCCGACATATCTGTATCACATCAGTAGAACACAAGAATATTCAACAACAATTCTAAATAAACCACTCTTGGTTTTTAGGGGAATCTGATCATGCATAATATCATGCACTTTGTTTGGGAAGATTACCAAATCATCTCTTTGTGTTCTTTTGTTTCTGGGGAAATCTCTAAATTCCTGTTGTTTGTTTTCAATGTGAGAGTTTCAGGGGAGTGCATCCTACTTTGCTATGTTTGATATATCCAGTTATGATGACTGTACTTTACTTTGCTATCTTTCATTGTCGTTCTCAGATTGATTGTTCAGTCTGAGTCACTTGAAGTAAATCAATCCGGCCCCCAGTCAGCGGACTCCGAAGAGTCGGTCAGTTGGGATTCTTATCCGTCAGTGAGACATGAAACCGTCTTGATCTTACTTTGATGATTCAACTTCCCTTTTTCGCTCTGATACCAACTGTAACGCCCGCCCTTTCCACCTTTCCTAAAATCAGAGTCTGAAAATTTCTTTAGAAAGAAACACAGAGTGAACAAGAGCGGGGGGCATCACGACGCGAGTTAAGTTCAGACTACTCAAGTCTGAACCTTGACTGGCCACCCATGTGTACATGGACTAGACCATGATAATAAATCACACATGGAACTAACAACAACATGCGGAATAAACTACTATAACTGCGGAAATAATATGAATAGATAGCAAGTAAGAGTCCCAATTGATAATTAAGATAAACAACCATCCATAGTTAATAGCCTAATCAAACCATAGCAAAGTATTAACTTATTACATGTCCATCAAAATATAATTCAAATGACAGTAATAAAGAAATCCTGTTCATCATTCAAGCACTTAGGCTTGGCTCCCCTCCCGGTCATCGACCTTCTCCTTTCCCATCCTCGTTCCTGTGTTATCCTCTAAGGATAGAATTAGGGCGTTAGATCAACACTCCCAGTAGGTTCCCGATCAGGGCTACCACATGGTTAGCATATAAAAACATGCACATATATCATAATATCTGATTATCAAAAACATATAAAAAACATGCTATGTATGTATGCAAATGTAATGAGCCCCACCCCATCACACATACATATAGCCTTTACTTGCCGTACCTCATATCATCCTGTTAAATTCTCCTGGAGTGACTTTCACCATCGAAGGAGGCCCCACAGTTGCATCTCAGACATTTCGACTGAGTGTGGGCTCCGGTGTTTCATAATCATCTGTCAATTCTCCTGGGGTGACTTTCACCACTGAAGGAGGCCCCACAGTTGCATCTCGGATATTCCGACGGAGTGTGGGCTCCGATTTCCACAATCATCATCCCATGCCATGCATGAGATGTCTATGCATTGTATGTCATTTGTAAATACTTAACTCATCATTCGAAACCACATTTGTAATGTAAATCAAATACAACATATCTCATAAGAACATAATAAAACCAATTCATAGTTGTGGTTACAAGTAGGTAGGAAACATACTGGAGATTAGCTTCGGTGATTTTTCTTTCTTAAAGCATCACTTGCTCATGACTTGCACGTCATTCAACTTCCGATACCTTGACCATATGAAAATCAGTAAATCATACTATCATTTACTTGTTCATTCACATCTAAGACCCAACCACATCATGTGGGGTTCGACCATGCCCATGGTCGAATATCACCAACTTAGGATTTAACTTCCTTTGTCATTTAATCAACTTTTAACTACTTAACCCATTCCATCAAATAATTGTTGATGGGGTTCGGCCATACTACATGGCCGAACCACATCCTATGGGTTTTTATCCCACTTTCCTTCATCAACCATGATTTGTTATTTGCTTACACTAAGTTCACTAAATTCCATAACTTAGAAACTTTTCAATCATATAAAATGGTCCATGGGGTTCGGCCATATGTTCCCTTGGTTCCATAACTCCAACATTCATACTTACTTTTTGGTTATGATTGCTACATGGTTCAGCCATCCAATAACCCACCAAATCAGTAAGCTTATCTCCATTTAAATCACATAAGAAACCCATAAACTTTAGTCCATTTATCCCAAAAACAGCCCCATGCATGGCCGAACCCAATGGTTCTCTTGATTTATTTTGTCCATCATCTACCCTTGATTCGAATCAATAACTTAACCCTAACATTGATATGGTTCAGCCCTATACCAGCCAACCAATAACAGCAAGTTAAACTTCATCAAATCACATCAAACACCATATTTTATATGGTTTTAAAGTCACCAAAATCATCAAATACTATCGTGGGCTTCGGCCATCCAAAGTGGTCGAACCCTATGTCTATGTTTTGGTCCTCTTAAGCACGCTTTAAATCTCATTTAGACAAGTAATAATCAGCATAACATTACTGCATTTTTACCTCTAAAAACATCCACATAAGTTCATCAACTTGTCCAAAAGACCATAATACTTCATGGGATTCGGCCATCCAAGATGGCCAATCCCAATGGTCCATTTTATCAATTTTAATCCACTGTTTAGACCCATGATAACTTCAGTCCTTATGTCATTCAAATCCATGTTGTTAACCCTCCTTGAAAACATGCATTTGAATCTTAAAGAAACCTCAAAAAAAGTCCATAAAAACTCCATGGTTTTTATGTTTCAAAACATCAAACCAACCTATCTTTTATATGGGGTTCGGCCCTCCATGGTGGCCGAACCCAATGGTCATTTTTACCATTTTAAAACTTCTATTATCAAGGTTAAAACCTTGGTATATTCGGCCATAACCATGGCCCCATACACGCCCTTTTTCTTACAACTTATTTGGCTTAAACACTTAAGAAATCTTACCAAATTTTCCAAATTTTCTTCTTGCCTTTGATCCTTGGTTTCTCCCTTTTATTTCTTCCTTCTTTCCGTAATTCTTTGCTGATTTATGCTTGAATAGCTAATGCCAAAACCTCTGTTGTTCAGCCAAGAAAACGAACTAGAAGAGAGGGAGAGAGAGATGGGAATTTCTTGGATACTCTATGTAAAAATCGGCCAGGAGAGGTAACATTTTCCTTTTGTAGTTTCAGCCCCATCTCCCATTCATCCTCCCTATTTAATTTTGTTAAAACCAATGGGGCATTGGGTGTCAACCAAGACACCCCTTGGTGCCAAACGTTGCACCTCTTGGTGCCAAACGTTGCACCCCTTGGAAATGAACCAATGCATCCATTCAATGGATTTGCGCCGCCCAACCTTGGTGTCCCTTGACTTTGCCAAGGTACCTCTTCACACTCAACGGCTGAGATGGGTTTGATCAAATGTTGTGTGAGATTACAACTCATTTCCACCTCCCCTTGACTCACTACATTCATGGTATTTTTATTCTAACCTAACTCATCCAACTCACCATATTTAATGTGCCATATTTGAGTCAACTCTTTTCTTAATTTAGACTCACTCCAAATCAGTCCAACTCAAGCTGAATTAACTCACACTTGAGTTCAATTGAGGGCCCACATGGTCATGCATGGTCAACCTAGTCAACCCGACCCATTGGGTCCCCAATCAGCCCCTTGACCCGTTTTGACAACATGACCCATTCATGGCTGATTTTGCCATTTCTAATTGGTTGTCACTTGTGTTTCAAGCCTACCCAATTTTTCTCTACCTGATTTCCAATCAGTTCAGCTTAACCCCATTTAATTTGAGCTTATACAATGGTCAAATTATCCATTATGACCCATTGGGTCCAATTGGGCCCTTTGACCCATTTAGCCATTTTCAACCCAATTGATGTAAATAACCCATCCAATCAAACTTGATATTTATAATGTGCTCACATGATCTTAATTTGAGTAATGGGCCCCACCATTTCCTTATTTGACATCACAAAATAATTAATTTACCAATCCAGGGGTATTTTCGTAATTATCCACTTCATTGAAAAAATGGGGTGTTACATTTCAGGATTCTAATAGAAAACGTCTTTATTTATTTAATGTAAGAATTTAAGTACAAGAGTTGGAAATGAATACATGAAAGACAATTGAAAGTCCCTTTCTAGGTGCTAGAACAACTGGATTGACCTTTGGGGGGGAGGGGGGGGGGATGGTTGTGGTTGCTAAATAGGTCAATATAAAATCGTTGGACCTTTTTAAAATTACTTGATTGATTAGTTGAAGCGCAGCAAATATAACAATCAAGTGAGTGTGTGTTAGCAAAAGTGATTAAACAATCAACACAAGAAAATAGCTCCAACACCACAAACACAAGGACACAAGATATATAGTGGTTCGGTTCGCCAACCTACATCCACTATTAGGACTCACTCAACCATGAGCTACCCCCAAATTCACTAAATGGGGACTTACACCCTTACAATTAGACTAGGAATTCCACCGCACTCAATCGGCTGGGAATTCCACCCACTACTATGCTAGAGACGACACTCTAGAGTTTTTTATAATGGTTCCAGAGCCAATCCTCCTTAATCCAGTTTCGGGACAAAGGTTTTAAAAACAAAGTTAAAACCAAAACACACTTGCCTTTGAAGCTTTTTCTCGTTGATGTGTGCTTCTTTCAGATCCACTGAATGTGTTCCGACGCTTTTCCTTATAGCCGTCGTATAGCAATCACAATCTCTGGGTGCCAAGGAAACTGGTTTTACCAAAGTTTCCTACTTTATGCCTTTTCTTTCCTCCTCTCTTTCTCACTTTCAAACCCAATCAATAGATTGATTGTTTATGATTCTCGGCACAAGAGTGTTGATCGTTCCTTAGAGTGTGTGACTCTTCTCATTTCAAGGAAGATAATAAAACGATCACACAATACTTATATTTATGGAGGAGTCTTAGCGGTCTTTCAAACTGTCCAGTACCGACAGGTCGGTGGCAACGATTGGTCAGTGTTCACATTTATTACCGTTCAACCACCTGACCGTTACGCATTAAGTGCTCCCAACAGTATAATTGTAATACCCCGCCCTTTTTCACTTGTCGAAAATCAGAGTATATTTTTTTTTATTTAAATAGAGTGAGAGGGAGCGGGAACGTCACGACGCGAGCTAAGTCCGGGTTTCCAAACCCGACCCTTAACTGGCCAACGATACGTGCGCGTCGACCAAGTCCACAAAACAGTTCACACGTTAACGATTTACTGAGGAAATAATAAATGAACGGAAACCATCCATAAACATGATATTATATGCAAGTAAGCCAATCAATATAAATTAACTTAATCTCAAATAATCATCATTCAACCATAGCAAAATAAATCAAGTTATTACAATCTCAAATGCTAATTATATCAAATACATTGTTCCAAAATAAATTAAGTAAAAATAAATAGAATTTGCCCAAGCTCCTAAGCTTGGCTTCTTTCACGTCCCTCGTCTTGTCCATTCCCTGTTCCATCATCTAAAGGGTAGAAGTAGGGCGTTAGTCAACGCGCCCAGTAGGTCCTTTTTAAAATTACTTGATCGATTAGTTGAAGCACAGCAGATATAACAATCAAGTGAGTGTGTGTGAACAAAAGTGATTAAACAATCAACGCAAGAAAATAGTTCTAACACCACAAATAGAAGGACACAAGATATATAGTGGTTCGGTTCGCCAACCTACATCCACTGTTAGGACTCACTCAACCATGAGCTATCCTCAAATTCACTAAATGGGGACTTACACCCTCACAACTAGAGTAGGAATGTAACGCCCGCCCTTTTCACTATGCTTTCCGAAAATCGGAGTCTATTTTTTTTTTTAAAAGAAGAGTGAGAGAGAGCGGGACGCCACGACGCGAACGAAGTCCGAGCTTCCAATGTAACGCCCCGCCCTTTTTCACTCGCTTTCCTTTCCGAAAATCAGAGTCTATTTTTTTTTTTTTTAAATAAAGAGAGAGACAAAGAACGGGGCGTCACGACGTGAGTTAAGTCCGAACTTCTAAAGTCCGACCCTTAACTGGCCAACCCTATGTGTGCATGGACTAAGTCCGTGAAAACGGTTCACACATAGCAATATAACCATGTGGATTAAAATCATAACTACGGAATTATAATAGAACATAGTTCTATTCCATTTTAGATAGCAAAGTACGTCAAGTCTTTAATCATAATTAAAATAACACAATTATCAAAATAAACATCCAACCATCTAAATTATTACATGTCCAAAGTCTAGTTACTCAAATACAAGTCCATAAGTAACTTAATCAAAACATAAACTAAATCATCCAAGCTCCTATGCCTGGCCCGTTTCGCGTTCATCGTTCCCCTTGTTTCCTGTATCATCCACTAGGGTAGAAGTAGGGCGTTAGAACAACGCGCCCAGTAGGTATTCCAATCAGGGCTAACACATAGTTAGTACAAAACATATATAATAATATCATAATGTCAAAAACCATATAAACCATGCCATGTCATGATGTCAAATGCAATGAGTCCCACCCATCACAAGTACATATAAGTACCCCCACATAGGTCTTTCGGACGCCCCGACGGAGTGTGGACCCTCTCGTTTCTTCCTGATGGAAAAACACATCAAGGTATCCCACATAGGTTTTTCGGACGCCCCAACGGAGTGTGGCCCCTCCGGTTACATATACTTCACCTGCCATGCATGAGATGCCAATGAAACACATGCTATTTTATCATATACACATAACATAAAAAAATCACAATTTGAAACAATATTCATTACAACATAATTCATCGAAAACAAGATAAACGCATTGTACATAAACCCATGGTTTCAAAGAGGTGGAATCCTACCAAAGACCACTAGGTGTCCTTGCGCTTTCGTCCGGTAAACGCTCACGATCGTACACACCTTGTGAGGTCCCGTTACCTTATAATACATCAATTAATTAAAACCATGTTCCATTTGATTTCCTATTATGTTTAAGTCCATAAACCATTCCTCATGGGGTTCGGCCATACACCATGGCTGAACCCATGGTCCATTGATTTCACTTAATTACATCCTTGCCATTATTCTATCCATGGCTATTTACCTTGTTTATTTTCATAAGGCTTATGTTTCAAAAATGATCCATACATAGTTCTTTAATCCAAACACATAATCCATCAAATAGTTCATGGGGTTCGGCCATACACCATGGCCGAACCCTATGTCGATCATTTTCACCTATTTACAACATTGCCATTACCTCTATCAACTTATGTTTGGGTTCCAAAACATAGATCTGTAACTTTAGACATTACATACATGGTTCCTCCAATGATCCACAACCATAGAACCATAAACAAAACCCTCCATAAACGATCCATTGAATTGATTCATGGGGTTCGGCCACACACCATGGCCGAACCCTATGATGTATTACTTTCCAATTATATCAATTCCCATTCTTGAATCCATAAATCAAGGTTCTTTCCTTTTTTATCCAAAAATCCATAATTAGAAACTTTCTAATTAAATAACCATCTTCCATAAAATAAACCCTAGTGGGGTTTGGCCATACACCATGGCCGAACCTCACTCGTAGAGACAATCCAACCGTTCCCTTCACTTTCTAAATTAATAACATCTTCCATGGGGTTCGGCCATACACCATGGCCGAGCCCTATGGTTCAAAATCTTCTCTTTAAAAATCATACATCCTTGATCTTCCATGATCTAAATACATGTAACCAGTTCTATATTTCTCCATGTAAAACCTTTTAAAAATATGAATAATTTTCCATGGAGTTTATCCTTCAAAAACCCATTAAACAAATCAATGTTCCTCCATGGGGTTCGGCCCTTCATCATGGCCGAACCCTATGGTTCATCAACTTCTCTTAAACCATTTAAACCCTTTTTATAACATACATAATTATTCCATAGTTTTCATCATTAAAAATCCATAAATTAAACCATGTCTTTCCATGGGTTTCTACCATGCACCATGGCCGAACCCTATGGTCCATCCTTTCCATTAAAACCTCAACATTCATCCCTCAATTTTCTTCCATGGGGTTCGACCATACACCATGGCCGAACCCTATGGTTCTTTTCTTTAAACAAAAACATCAAAATGCTAACCGGTTCCGCGACTCCTCCGGTTTTCCTTCGCTTGTTCTTGCTCTTCCAATCCTTCTCCTTCTTGATCTTTCACTTGCTGGCAGCCCTCTCCTTGAATGAGTATGCCGTGAACACCTTCTTAATTTTGTGTGTATTGCCGTGCGCACTTTCCCTCTTTCTTTTATAAATCCTCCACTTAATCCTAATTAGAAAGTGCTATGCGCCCCTTTGTCTCTCCTTTTATCAACTTCCAATCGGTCTATCTTGCTTAGATAGCAAGTCACAATTTCAGCCGTGTAATATACATAGAAGTTGCCATGCGCCCCTCTTACTTCTCACTTTGGAGCGTCCTTTAATTTAGCAATTTCCTTGGTGCCGCTCCCAACAAGGTAAGGACTCCTTTTGGCGCATGATCATCTTGGATATGGATATCTCTTATACACGGCTAAGACATCTATCTTTAATTCTCTCCATGCGCATAATAATGGATTGCATATCTTGGATATGCAAATCTCACATACACGGCCAAAGATCTTTTATTTAATCTTAGCCATATTGCATTTTTATTTAATTCAGCCCCATTTAATTTAAATTGAACTCACTAGGTGGTCATCCAAATTAACCATGACCCCTTGGGTCCCAATTGGGCATTTTGACCCAAATAACAATCTTGACCCAATTAAACACATCTTGCCCATTTATTTTAAATTGAACCTTATAACATATCCGTTGGATCTTAATTGGGCAATGACCCAACACTTCACCCATCTAAGGTCCATATCTAATAATTCACAAATTAAATGGTAAATTCTGTAAATATTAATAACTTGAAAATCCGGAGTGTTACATCCAAAGCCCGACCCTTAACTGGCCAACCATACGTGTGCGTGGACCAAGTCCACTAAAAATGGTTCACACGTACACAAGTTAACATGCGGAATAAAACATATATGCGGAAATAATAATAGAATAACAATTCTATTCCATTTTAGAAAGCAAGGACATCCATCACTTAATAATAATTACCTTAAGTTAAATATCCAATATTAACCATCCAAATCATAGCAATTATATCTACGTTATTACAATCTCGAATGCTAGCTATTCAAATACATAGTCCATAAATAACTTAAACAAAATATAACTTAATCATCCAAGCTCCTAAGCTTGGCTCCGATCTTGTTTCTCATAACGTTCATTCTTGTGTCATCAACTAGGGTAGAAGTAGGGCGTTAGACAACGCGCCCAGTAGGTATTCCAAGTAAGGCTAACACATGAGTTAGTATCAAAAATTCAGATATAATATATATCAAATCCAGATATAATAAATCATACCATACTTATAAAGCATCGTATCCAAAACAGTGTATGATAATAGAGATCCAGTCATACAGATAAAAACTAGAAACATTGCATGATAATAAAGATCATAATCATGCCGATTCAATGCCATGCCATGCTATCCTATGCAATGAGTCCCAGCCATCACAAACACATAGTAACCTCTTGATGGAAAACTCCTCATCAATGTATCCTCCACGATTGTATTACGGATGCCCCGACGAAGTGTGGATCTCCGGTTACATATCATCCCTCCCATGCTATGCATGAGATGTAAATGTCCACATGCTATGCAATTATACAAATCATAGCATTTAAAATCTCATATTTGAAACATAACATTTTTACAACATAAACCATCAAAATAAGAAGTTAAACCATATTACATAACCATGGTTTCAAAGTGGTAGAATCCTACCAAAGACCACTAAAGTGTCCTTTCTTCTTAATCTGGCAACCGCTCACGATCGTGCACCGTTTGTGTGGTCCCGTCACCTTGTTACATATCAACAAGTCAAACCAATATCCCATTTGATTTCCAATTAAGTCTTAAGTCCATCAATACAACCTTGTGGGGTTCGGCCATACACTATGGCCGAACCTCACCCACTTGAATTTGGTCCCTTTTTGGACTTAACCAATCACTTCCAAGTAACCATTTTAAAAACCCTAAGTCCACCAAACACTCCCCATGTAGTTCGGCCATATACCATGGCTGAACCCATGGTCCATCATTTTCACCTATTTACATCTTTGCCATTTATATAAATCCATTACCAATAACATAACCCATGAACATGGATATATATATATAAATCCATTCATTTAACCATGCATAACAACTCTAAATAACCCTTTAAGATGGTCCATCAATTGGTTTATCAAATGATTCATGGGGTTCGGCCATACACCATGGCCGAACCCATGGTGTCTTATCTCCCTAATTTACCATCTTAAGTTCATGCACAAGTCCTTCCATGGAGTTTCATCATATATTCAGATTCATCAATTAACCTTAGGATCCATAATATATCTCTTAGTTTTTCTCCATGGGGTTCGGCCATACACCTTGGCCGAACCCTTGGTCCATGGTTCTTTCACCATTTACACCTTGATACCATTTAAATTGATTAATATCCTTCCTTATTTCCTCCTTCAAAAACCCTTTAAAAAAAAAAACTTAACATACATCTATAATTTTCATGCTTTGAAACCCATTAAAACTATTAATCAACTTCCATGGTTTTCATGATCCAAATGCATCTAAGTCCATCCACAATATATCCATTTTAAACCTTTTAACAACATGAATAACCTTTCATAGGGCTCGGCCATACACCATGGCCGAACCCTATGATTCATAATCTTCTCTTAAAATCATTCCTTCAAGCTTATAATCCTTTGATGGGTTCGGCCATACATCATGGCCGAACCTCATCAACCCTTTTTTATTCTCAATGGTTCTTGTATATACCCTTTAGGGTTTGGCCATGCAATGGCCGGATCATGTTCCTTGTCCATCTTACTTAATAAAAATTTATCGAGCACTTACCGATTCGTGACTCCTCCGATTTTCCTTCTCTCCTTCTTGCTCCTACTTGTTCTTCTGATCCTTTCCTTCCTTAGCTTCTTCCTCCTTCCTTCTTAATCCTTTGGCCGAGAGTGAGGACTTGAGAGAGAGAGAGAGAGTGTTTGGCCTTGAGTGATAGGAAGAGAACCTTGAGATGAAGCTCTAAATCTTTTGTCTTGAAGAGTGGTCGGCCAAGACAGGGTTTGAGGGGAGAGGAAACAACCAAGAGGGAGAGGGAGAGAGTGAGTTGAAAATCCAATTTGTTTTGTTCCAATGAGGTGTCGGCCATAGGTGATGCCTTTTGGTAAAGCCCTTTGTGTAACTCCCATTTTCATTACTTCCCTCCTTAGTGCTCCACTTGGGGGTTTCATCCATGAGATGAACCTCCCAATGCTCCAACGGTGTGCCTTGTCTTGGCTTGTGTAACAACACAAAACCGCCACCTTTCCATTTAATTCTCCATTTGGGAGTTTCATCCATGAGATGAAACTCCAAGGCTCCAAAGGTGTGCCTTGTCTTGGCTTGTGTAACAACACAAAACCACGACCTTTCCATTTAATTCTCCATTTGGGAGTTTCATCCATGAGATGAAACTCCAAGGCTCCAATGGTGTGCCTTTGTTTGAGTTTTGAAACAACAAACCACCTTCATTTTCACACTCCACTCACTTGAGATGAATATCCCCATAACTTCCCATCCAACTCATTTAACTCAACTCATCCATTTAACTCAACTCACCTCTTTAATTCAACTCATTTAATTACTTGAATCAACCCAATTATTTGATTCGATTTCCAACTCAAATCAGCCCCAACCTAGTTAAGCTTGGACTCACTTGGTGGTCAACAAGTCAAACACGACCCATTGGGTCCCAATTGGACATTTTGACCCAATTAATAATTTTGACCCAAGTAACAATCTTGACCCAATTGAATACACCTTACCCATTTATTTCAATTGCAACCATATCCACAATCCGTTGGGTCTTAATTTGGCAATTGACCCAACATTTAACCCATCTAAGGTCCATATCGAATAATTCACAAATTAAATGGGCAAATTTCAAATATATTAATAACTTGAAAATCCGGGGTGTTACAAGGAATTCTATCTCACTCAATCGGCTGAGAATTCCACCCACCACTATGCTAGAGATGACTCTCTAGAGTTTTTTATAATGGTTCTAGAGCGAATCCTCCTTAACCCAGTTTCGGGACAAAGGTTTTAAAAACAAAGTTAAAACCAAAAAATACTTGCCTTTGAAGCTTTTTCTCGTTGATGTGTTCTTCTTTCAGATCCACTGAATGTGTTCCGATGGTCTTCTTTATAGCCGTCGTATAGCAATCATAATCTCTGGCTGCCAAGGAAACTGGTTTTACCAATGTTTCCTACTTTATGCCTTTTCTTTCCTCCTCTCTTTCTCACTTTCAAACCCAATCAATAGATTGGTTGTTTATGATTCTCTGCACATGAGTGTTGATCGTTCCTTAGAGTGTGCGAGTCTACTCATTTCAAGGAAGATAATAAAACGATCACACAACACTTATATTTATGGAGGAATCTTAACGGTCTTTCAAACTGTCCAGTATTGACAGGTCGGTGGCAACGATGGGTCTGTAATGCCCGCCCCTTTTCACTACGCTTAAGCTTGAAAATCAGAGTATATTTTTTTTTTTTTGAATAAAAGAGTGACAAAGGGCGCGGGACGTCACGACGCGAGTTAAGTCCGAGCTTCCAAAGCTCGGCCCTTAACTGGCCAACCCTACGTGTGCGTGGAACTAAGTCCACGAAGAACGGTTCACACGTAGAAGGTAAGCATTGCAGAATGTAACTTAAAGCGGAGTTATAATAGAGTCTATCCTACCAATTTTAGATAGCAAGGAATTACATCACTTAGTTAATAATTACCTCAAAATTATAATGTCCAAAATAAAAGTCCAAACCATAGCAATAGTCTAATTATTACAGTCCAACGAGCTAAGTTACTCAAATTGCATTTCCAAAATAAACATAAGTAAAACAACTAGCTCGCTCCTACAAGCTCCTATGCTTGACCCCCTTCACGTCCTTCATTTCCTCCATTTCTTGCGTCATCATCTAAGGTGGAAGTAAGGCATTAGACAACGCGCCTAGTAGGTACTCCGAGTAGGGCCAACACATGGATTAGTGATGAATAGGATACATAGATATAAGTATAGTAAGTCATGAAATCAATGCCATGCCATGGGTGTCATATGTCATGTGTCCTATCCATCATCCATATCATCATTATACCATGTCCCTCTTGATGGAAAAAGCCTCATCAAGATTTAATCAACATAAAGCATCCCCCTTGATGGCAAAGCCTCATCAAGGTATAATATACACAAAGTATCCCCATGTATGTTTATCGGGCGCCCCGACGGAGCATGGACTCCGGTTCCATTTCATCCCTCCCGTGCTATGCATGAGATGTAAGTGCAACATGCCATATAATAATATTTCAAACCATAGCATTTAAATCCCATCTTAAAACATATCATTTGCTTACCAAAATAAATCAAGTAAAATAATCATACACACATAATCCATGGCTTACAATAAGGTAGGAATCCTACCAAATATCAACTAGCGTTCCTTTGCGTTTCCGTCCAAGGATTAGGTCACCAATCGAGCACCGCTTGCGATGTCCCGTTTACCTTATTACACATCCACAATTAAACCCAATGTTTCGGCCATGTCTAAGTCCATCATACATGTCTTAGTGGGGTTCGGCCATACCCCATGGCCGAACCTCATTTACTAGGTTTTTGGGTCCCATTTAATCCATAGATTTTAATCATGTGAGTCTAAAAAAAAACAGCAACTCTATGCTCCATTAATCCAACAAATAAAATCATTATTATAAGCCCCTAAGTGCACAAACATCCCCATGGGGTTCGGTCATACACCATGGCCGAACCCATGGTTCTTTATTTTTGGCCATATTTACGTTTATGCCACTCCCTCTTCCCATGGTTAATGACTCATTTATTTTTACATCCTTAGGTCCATAACTGATCCATAAACTTGGATCCCTCAATGCCTCATTAACCATGACATAAAAATCATTATAAAATAGCCCTTTCCTTAACTTAATACCCATTTATTTTAAACATGCATAGACCCTAACTTGGCCCATAAATGACTCTAAAAATGGGTCATGGGTTCGGCCATACACCATGGCCGAACCCATGATGTCTTCTCCTCATTTTTTTCTTGGATCTTTTCACCATATTTAGATCCACAACAAAATCCCTTAGGGATTTCAATCATACATCTAGATCATCACTTTTGGTCAACCTTAACTACATTTAGGGTCCATTAAAACCACCAACATTTCCTCATTATTTCCATGGTTCAAAAATATTTAATCCACCAAAATCTCTCCATGGGGTTCGGCCATACAACATGGCCGAAACCATGGTCCATGGCTCACCTTTATTTGCAACATGTAAGACCATAAGTGATTATCAACATTTCTCCATGGATTTCCCTCATTAAAAACCCTTAAAATTTTGCTAACATTTGACCATTAAAAAACTTAACATCATTAATCATCATTCCATGGTTTCTATCCTTTAAACCCCTTAAGTATTACTTAATCTCCTTTCATGGGGTTCGGCCATATAACATGGCCAAACCCTATGGTCCATTATTCCCTCAAAAATCATATCTCCATGTTTTGATACTTAATGGTTCTTACATAGGAACCCTAGGGTTTGGCCATGCAAAGGCCAAACCATACATCTTGATCATCCAACATACTTTTGCCATGCATATGGTCCTTTGCATGCATTCATAACATTTAGGGTTTGGCCATGCAATGGCCGAACCATGATCCTTGACCCATCATGCCATGCATGCATATACAATCCCATAGATATACATATTGTCCTTATTTATTCCATCATTAATATCCTACCTTACCCCTTAGAGTTTGTCCATCTTTCATCTTATTTTCTTGGATGGATTTTAGATCCATGGTCCATGACATTTTGGCCACCATTGATCCAAGAAAATGGACTCCATTTTAATCCTTAAAAACATAAAATCTTATTTGGAGATACTTACCAACCCGCGACTCCTCCGGCTTCCTTTTTCTCCTCTTGGTTCCTTAGCCTTCTTTCTTCTTCTTCTCCTTGTTGTTCGGCCAATGGATGAGCTTGACTAAGGTGAGATCACCAAAGGTTGGTTCGGCCAAGATGAAGGTAGATTGAGAGAGGGAGAGGAGGAGAGAAAAGAAGATATCCTAACGTTTTGAGAGTGGTGGTCGGCCCAAGCTTGGAGTGTTCTTCTCTTTTCTTCTAAGTTTCTTTCTCTTCTTTTTCCTTGGTGTTCTCTTTGTCTTTGGAATAGAGGGGACGGTTTGGAGAGTGAGATGAGATGGAGAGATGGGAATGAGATGGGACCTTAGACTTTCCCATCTTGTCTTGGGCTTGACTCCATTGACCAACCAACATGGGGGGGTATGGCCTTGCATGCCCTTAATCCTAGGCCCCATGTCCCTTAGTGGTGGTGGTTGGGATGGGGTGGAACCACCACCACACAATGGTCAATGCATGTCCAATCTTGGCCCCCATTTTGTGGATCTTGTTTGGATGAGGTGACAACACCACCATGCCAACGATTTTGGTCCTCTTAGTTTCGTGGTTTGGGTGGTTTCAATGAGATGAAACCACCCACTTGACTCATTCCTTTGACTCACCCATTTATTTAATTTGATATCTAAGTTAGGTTATTTAATTCCATAATTTAATTCCATTTAGTTCCCTTTTAATTTTCCATGAATCCACCCATGGTTGACCAAGTCAACCATGGTGGCCGGCCCCACCAATTCCTTAGCCAACCCGCCACCTCACTTGATGAGGTGGAGGTGGGTCCCACTCGATAATGTCACCTAGGGTTATTCAATATTAACTTAAATGATTTAAATTACCTAATTCAATTTATTTTACTTTGATCCTCCTTAATTCCCTTTGACTTATCCATGGTTGACCAAGTCAACCATGGTAGTCGGCCCCACCTAAGTCATGGTCCGCATGCCACCTCACTTGATGTGGTGGAGATGGGCCCCACTAAACCATAACACTTGGATAATTTCCAATTTATCTTAGGTGATTCTTAATCACTTCAATCCATTCCATCTAATTGGATCACCATTGGGCCCATGGCCCAAATTTTTGATCCATTTACCATTCATTCCATCCAAATTCTAATTTTCAACCATTAAAATAAATAATAGCCAATATATGTATTGATTTAAAAATCCGGGCTATTACAGGGTCGGTATTCACATTTATTACCATTCAACTACCTAACCATTACGCATTAAGTGCACTCCCAACGTTATAATTGTAACGTCCCGCCCTTTTCCACTAGTCGAAAATCAGAGTATATATTTTTTTTAGAATAGAGTGAGAGGGAACCGGAACGTCACAACGAGAGCTATGTCCGGGTTTCCAAACCCGACCCTTAACTGGCCAACGATACATTTGCATG
Organism: Chimonanthus praecox; assembly: GCA_022113865.1. Classification (NCBI taxonomy): domain Eukaryota; kingdom Viridiplantae; phylum Streptophyta; class Magnoliopsida; order Laurales; family Calycanthaceae; genus Chimonanthus; species Chimonanthus praecox. Next base: position 35,722,967 of record CM039090.1, read on the forward strand.
GACCAAGTCCACAAAATAGTTCACACGTTAACGATTTACTACGGAAATAATATATGCACGGAAACCATCCATAAACATGATATTATATGCAAGGAAGCCAATCAATATAAATTAACTTAATCTCAAACAATCATCATTCAACCATAGCAAAATAAATCTAGTTATTACAATCCCAAATGCTAATTATATCAAATACATTGTTGCAAAATAAATTAAGCAAAAATAAATAGAATTTGCCCAAGCTCCTAAGCTTGGCTTCTTTTACGTCCCTCGTCCTGTCCATTCTCTGTTCCATCATCTAAAGGGTAGAAGTAAGGCGTTAGTCAACGCGCAGTAGGAATTCCAAGTAGGGTTATACACATAGGATCAATATACAAATCAGAATAAGAATATCATATTAAAACAATAAACATTTCATAGTACCAAAAACAACGCATGATAACCATATCAAAGTCATGAAATGTATGTGTCATGTCATGGGTGTCATATGCCAATGATCCCCCACCCAATCTCCATATCATATACCATACAAATCATATCAGGTGTTTCTTGGCCAATTACTTTCACAGTAGTTTTGTGATGTACCAGTAGGTCACTGTATACCTCCCCACGTATGTTGATCGGAAACACCGAATGGAGCGCGGACTCCTCCCCATGTATGTTAATCAGAATCATTGAATGGAGCATGAACTCCTTCCCACATAAGTTACTCGGAATCAGTGTGGACTCCTCCCCACGTATACTAATCGGATATACCGATGGAGCGTGGACTCCTCCCCATGTATGTTAATTGGAATCACCGAATGGAGCATGGACTCCTCCCTCATGTTCCCTCCCATGCCATGCATGGGATCATGAATGCAGAAATACCATATCATATCGAGTCATATTGAAATTCAGTTCATAAAACTTTCACTATTTGATTTACCAAAATAAACATTGTATTGAAATAAAAATCAATAACATATAAGATCCATATACATCTCAACAAGGTAGGAATCCTACCAATGTCCAGTAATATAATCCTTGCTGTTTTGTGAAGATACCGTTCACCGATCATGTCAAAACCGATCGCACACCCTTTTGTAAAATCCCATTACCTTAACGAATTCATTCATATACTATAATCAATTCATTATCATTTAACTTAAATCATCCCCTACATCATTCCATATAAACTTAGCCCCTGGAAAAAATTATTTAAAATTTTTCACTTTTAAATTCAATCGACTGAATCAAGAATTCAGTCAACTAAACACGGCAGATTACTGTCTGCTACTCGTCCTGCGGCTGGTAGAAATCCGTCTTGCAGACAGCGCAATCCGTCCGCACCGACGACACCCTGTCCATGTCTGTTACCCGTCCTGCGGACGGTCAAAACCATTCTACAGACAGTAATACCTGTTTTACAGACAGTGCAATCCGTTCGTAGACAACACCCTGTCCACGTCTGTTACCCATCCCGTGGACGGTAATACCCGTCCAGTAAACAGTGCAACCCTTGTTCAGCCTTCCCTATTTGCACTTTTCTACATTCTTTCTTCATGAACTTCGTTCCTTAATCATGTCTAAACATGTATTAAATCATTTATGCATAAAATAAGTGGACATACTCTACCCATTAACCAAAGTTAGGGTCTTCTCATAATTCTTTCCATCATTGTTATAATTTAGAGTCGGGTATCATATTTTCCTTTTTATTCCAAACCTTTACCAATCCTTGAATGGATTCTCAGCTTCCATGACCTTATACAGTTTGGTCATCCCTTCCATTCAAATATGAAACTCATGGATTCGGCCATTCCATGGCCAAAGCCATGATTTCCTTATTCTCTTTCTTACATTATTAAACTCAAAACATACTTACTTTCCCCGTCTCCTTCTTTTTTTGTTCTGTCCTTTGCTCCTCAGTCCTTCTTCTTCCTTGGTGCTTTACCGATCTTCTAAGTGTAGAGATGGAGAGAGAGAGAGAGAGAAAAGAGCAAGAATACTCTTGGTTGTAAGAGATGAAGTTCGGCCAAGGGGTGTAAAGTGCCCCATGGTTGTGTCTCTTGCCAAGGTCCTTCCTTAATCCGTCACTTCCTTGTTTCTTCACTGATTTCTCCAAGTCTAGAGGTGTACTTGAGAGAGAGAGAGAGAGAGAGAGAGAGAAGAAGAAAAAAATCTCTTAGTGTGCAAGAGGTGGATCGGCCAAGGGTGGGGTGTGCCCCTTGGGCTGATGTCTTTTTGTATAACCGTTCATGCCCCTTCAATTCCTCCCTTAATGGTTTGTTTAAACCCATGTGTCCCTTGGCTAACCAAGAAACCCCTTTGCTTCCATCGTGGGCCATGGAGATGGAACTGTCCACCTCCCCATCGGTTCATGGGTTTTTATCTCCATGAGATGGAAACTTTCCATCTACCCTCATTAAGATTGTATTCAACCAAGGTGTCCTTTGGCTTGGCCAAGGCACCTCCTTGCTTCCAACGTGTGCCCCTTGGGTTTCCTCCATGAGATGGAAACCCTCCATCTACCCACTCAACTCACCTTGACTCATTTGAATTCATTTCCCAACTCAACTCAAGTAAATAATTTCTTAACTCACTTGAACTCATTATTAATAAATCCTTAACTCAACTCATGTGAATTCACTTTCCAACTCAAGCCAACTCAGCTCAATTCAACTCACTCATGGTTGACCAAGTCAACCATGACATGGTCGACCCTAACACATGGCACTTGGGGTCCCACTTGGCCATGTCACTCACATGCCACCTCATATACGTGCCACCTCACTTGATGAGGTGGATCCCATGCCTTGGATCTTAATTGGGTATTTGACCCAATTAAATTAATCTTTTACCCATTTACTAAAAAAATAAACTCATCATAATCCATTGGGTGTCAATGGGACAATTGACCCATTTATCAAAGGCTTACCCAACTATTTTCAATTCAACCTTATCCATGACCTGTTGGGTCTTAATTGGCCAATTGACCCAACTCCTTACCCATTTAAGGTCCAATTCAATTATTTCAATATCAACTAACAATAATTCACCATTAAATAAACCATTCCAATATATAATCATGAAATAAAAATTCAGGGTGTTACAATAATTACTTCCCGGTCAACAGGTCGGTGTCGCTGACAGGTCAACAGTCGTGGCACCGAGAGGTCAGTCAATACGAGAGGCTCAATGTTGGGCAACACCATGCTGATAGAATTTCGAGACAGAAACTAGCCATACCCAAACCGACCTGTTGCCCTTTACCAAGGGATCAGTCTTGGTACTTTCGATCAGTCTTGAACTACCGATATGTTTGTTTCCTCGAGAGCCAACTTGTTTTCAAAGTCCAGAACTCACAAGTTTTTCATCGATGAGTCGTTGACCATGAGGGGTCGTTTCAGCCTTTCACTGAGGGGTCGATGCATTGCGATACTCTCGTTCAGAGGCTTTCCTAGAATGACAGTTCTATGATTCAGAACTTTTGTCAATCTGGCTGACCAATCTTTGACCACGATGGGTCAATCCTGCCTCCACCGAGGGGTCAGTGAGAACGACTTGTCGAGCTGAAAGTGAAACCAAATACATATTTCTAAGTTGGGGTCCAATTCACTGTCAAGCTTCCTCTCTAGGCTTTTTATGATTTTACCACTTATTCAACTAAGCTTAGGGATGGTCCACTCTAAGGTGTGGGTTCCAGCTAAAGTCATATATGGCCAAATACCTGTTTTTCTTCCAACTCATTTTAAGTTCTCCATTTATCAATGCATGCATCTCACATTTAAGCATTGATCTCCTCCACAGTTCAATGCAAATTGCCATTGCCTTATTTTTTTTTTCTTCTTCCTCCCTTTAAAGATATGTGCTGTCTTAAAGGTGTTCTCCCATTGGGGTCAAGCTCACTTGCCTAGCTTCCCACTTTGGATTTTCCCCCTTATTCTCTAAGCTATCTTCTTTAGTTTTTTCGATCCATCTCCCCCATAAACTTAGCTGTCTCTAAGTTCATTTTTCTCCAAGCTTCCTTTCAAGCTTGCATCATCCGTCCTCCTTACACTGTCTTGACCCGTGACAACAGCTAATCAACACATATATTGTTCTCCCCCGTACTCCAAGGATGTGTGTAGCATCACAGTCCGATCCCTATCTCCTTAACATGGCAATACAAAATCAACTCATTCAAACCTGCATGTTAGTCTATTTAAAAAAAGACCATGTTAACCATAGACAAGAGATATAAGGCATTCAAATACAACAAACACACATCACACTAAACCAAACCATATCATTTCATTGATAAACAAAATGTGCATTGAGTACATATGGTTTTGAGAAGGGGACATCATGGATTCTTTGTAACACTTCGGAATTTCATGTTATCAATATATATGAAATTTGCCCATTTAATTTGTGAATTATTGGATATGGACCTTAGATGGGTAAAGTGTTGGGTAAATTGCCCAATTAAGACCCAACGGATTGCAGATATGGTTGCAATTGAAATAAATGGGTAAGATGTATTTAATTGGGTCAAGATTGTTAATTGGGTCAAAATAGCCAATTGGGACCCAATTGGTCATGGTTGACTTGGTTGACCACCAAGTGAGTTGAGTTGATTGGAATTAAATTAAAGAGGTGAATTGAGTTAAATGGATGAGTGAGTTAAATGAGTTGGATGTGGACGGTTGTACAATTCAAATTCAAACAAAGGGGACGGTTGTACAATTCAAATTCAATCAAAGGGGACGATTTTACATTTCAAATTCAAATTCAAAGGCACATGTTGGAGCCATGGAGTTTCATCTCATGGATGAAACTCTCACATGGAGAGATAATGGGATGGACGGTTTTACATTTAAAATTCAAATAATGGCACAAACGTTGGAGCCATGGAGTTTCATCTCATGGATGAAACTCCCACATGGAGAGATAATGGGATGGACGGTTTTACATTTAAAATTCAAATAATGGACACAGGTTGGAGCCATGAAGTTTCATCTCATGGATGAAACTCCCACATGGAGAGATAATGGGATGGACGGTTTTACATTTAAAATTCAAATAATGGCATACACATTTGAGTCTTGGAGTTCCAAGTCATGTAGAGATAAGGAAGATAATGAAGATGAAACCCCCACATGGAGAGATAATGGGGAGTTTTGGTTTGTTTCAAAATTCAAATAATGGCATACACGTTGGAGAAGTGGGGAGTATTGGTTTATTTCAAATTCAAACAAAGATACACATGGAGAGATAATGGAGATGGTTATGGTTATTTCAAATTCAAATAAGGCTACACATTGGAGAGATAATGGGGAGTTTTGGTTTAATTTTCAAATTCAAACAAGGCCGAACTCTCCCTCTCCCTCTTGGCTGTTTCTCTCCCTCACACCCTCTCTTAGCCGACCACTCACAAGGACAAAAGGGAAAAGAACTTAGAGTTTGCATCCCAAACTCCTCTCCCTCTCACTCAAGGCCGATGCTCTCTCAAACCCACATAATCTGGCAGAATTCTATCCCTCTCTCTCAAGTCACAATCTCGGCCAAAGAAGTAAGAAGGAAGGAGGAAGAGGCTAAGGAAGGAAAGGATCGGAAGAACAAGTCGGAGCGAAGGAAAACCGGAGGAGTCGCGGAACCTGTAGGTATTTTGGTAAATTTTGTTTAAAGTAAAGAACCATAGGGTTCGGCCATAGTGCATGGCCGAACCCCATGAAAGAACATTGGTTTTTTTTAATAATTTTGAGAAGGATGAAAACCATGGAGGGTTATGATGTTTTGATTGGATTTAAAAGAGGAAACATGGAACCATAGGGTTCGGCCATAGTGCATGGCCGAACCCCATGGAAGAAAAATTAAGGGAAGCATATGGTATTTCAATGGAAAGGATGAACCATAGGGTTCGGCCATAGAGCATGGCCGAAACCCATGGAGGAAAATTAAGTGATTCTTAACGAGTTTAAAGGATGAAAACCATGGAATGTTTGTTAATGATTTTAAGGTTTTGAATGGATAATGTTAGTAATTTTTGAAAGGGGCTTTAAATGAGGAAAATCATGGAGAAAATATTAATGGACTTGAGCTATTTTGACCATGAAATGATGGAGGAAATGCTAAGGGATTATGGGTTGCAAAATATTGGACCAAAGTGCATTATTTAACCCCCTCATGGAGGGACTTTGATATGGGTCCAAATATGGTAAATGATTTAAGGGGGGATGAAAAATAAGACATCATGGGTTCGGCCATGGTTTATGAGCCATTTTTATGGGTTAAGTATGGATCTATGTTTTGGGACCTAGACATGAGTGAATAAATGAAGGTGTCTAACCATGGAAGGAATAATGGCAAAAATATGAATATGGTCAAAAATGAAAGACCATGGGTTTGGCCATGGTTTATGGCCGAACCCCATGGGGAGTGTTTTTGGGACTTAGGGACTTTTAAATGATGAAATTTTGTGTATTTGGATTAATGAATCAAAGGGTGGCTGATCTTAGTCCCACATGATTAAAATGACCTATGGATTAAAAAGGAACCCCAAAAACTAAGTGGGTGAGGTTCGACAATAGTGTATTGCCGAACCCCACTAAGGCATATATTATGGACTTAGACATGGTTGGAACACTAGTTGACTTGTTGATATGTAACAAGGTGACGGGACCTAATAAACGGTGCGCGATCGTGAGCGGTTGCCGCTTTAAGAAACAAGGACACGTTAGTGGTCTTTGGTAGGATTCTACCTTTTTGAAACATGGTTTATGTATGTTGGTTTATTCTTATTTCGATGAATTTATGTTGTAAAAGATATGTTCCAAATGTGAGTTTTAATGCTATGTTTATTATATAAAATAGCATGTGTTTCATTAGCATCTCATGCATGGCATGGGGTGAAGGATATGTAACCGGAGGGGTCACACTCAGTCGGGGCGTCCGAAAAACCTATGTGGGATACCTTGATGTGCATTTCCATCAAGAAGAAACCGGAGGGGCCACAATCCATCGGGGAGTCCGAAAGACCTATGTGGGGGTATTTATATGTACTTGTGATGGGTGAGACTCATTGCATTTGACATCATGACATGGCATGGTTTATATGGTGTATGATATTATGATATTATCTATGATTTGTACTAACCATGTGTAGACCCTAATGGAATACCTACTGGGCGCGTCGTTCTAATGCCCTACTTCGACCCTAGTGGATGATACAAGAAAGGAAAGGGACGATGAACGTGATCGGAGCCAAGCATAGGAGCTTGGATATGTGATTGGTTTATATTTTATTTATGATTACTCATGGACATGTAATTTGAGTAGCTAGACTTCGGGCTTGTAATAATTTAGATATTTGTTATGGTTTGTGAATGGTTACTTTGGTTATTTAAGTGAAGTTAATCATTTATAATTGACAGAGTACTTTGCTATCTAAAATGGAATAGATTTAGGTTCTATTATAATCCGCATGTTTATATTATTATGTGTGAATCGTTTTCATGGAGTTAGTCCATGCACACATAGGGTTGGCCAGTTAAGGGTCGGACTTTAGAAGTTCGGACTTATCTCGCGTCGTGACGTCCCCCTCTTTATCTGTAATAGCCCGAATTTTCGAAGCAATATATATAGGACATTTAATTATTTTAATTTGGAATTTGATGTGATGAAAATGCCAAATGGATCAACTTTGGGACAAGGGTCCAAGAATGGCCCAATTGGGCCACAAATTGGATGAAATCCATTCAATGGGTCAATGAGGACTAATCAGGTCAAGGATGGTCAAATCGGGCCCAATACTCATTCGGGACCCAATGGACCCAATTGAGGTAAGCCTAAGGTAAGGAGGGAATTTAATTGGGCCATGGGCCCAATGTTTACCCAATAAACCATGAATTGGAATTAATACATGTAATTGGTCAATGGTAAGTAATCGGGTCAAAGATGGTCAATTTCGGTCAAAGAGCCATATGGGACCCAATGGGCCAAGGTAGGTAAGCCCTAAGATAAATGGGTAAGACAAGAATATAATTGGGTCATAGACCCAATGGTGATCCAATTAAGATAAATTAAATGGATTAGATAATTATAAAATTATCTAAGTTAAGATGTATCAAGATTAAGTGATATGGCCAAATGGGGCCCACCTCCACCTCACCAATTGAGGTGGCGTGTGGACCAAGGAAAAAGTGGGACCAACCATCATGGTTGACTTGGTCAACCATGGATAAATTTAAGAATGACTAAGGTAGATTAAGGTAAATTAAATTGATTAAAATTATTGTAAAATTACCTAAGTTAAAATTAATGGAATTAAAATAACATGGCCAAGTGGGGCCCATCTCCACCTCATCAAGTGAGGTGGCGGGTGGGGTAGGTATAGGTGGGGGCCGTCCACCATGGTTGACTTGGTCAACCATGGGTGGATTTCTTAAATAGATAAATTGTATGAAATTAAATTGGATGGAAATTAATTAACCTAAGTGAGGACTTAACTTAATTAATTAGGTTGATTAATTAAAGGTCAACATAGGCAAGTCAAAGAGGACATGGGAGCCATGCCTGGTGGTTGGGTCTCAACCACCACCACCAAAGTCAAGCTAGCCCATGTTGGTTGGTGAACAAAAATTAATGTGGAGTCTAGGTTACTCCACCCACCTCCATCTCCTCCCCAACTAACCCATTTCACTCATCGCCATCTTCTCACTCTAAAAAAAACGTCCCATGCACTAAGGAAAAGAGTGAAGAAAACTTAGAAGAAAACTCAGAAAAAAAAAGAAGAGAAGAAGAGAAGAAAAGAGGTGGAACCTTGGATTCACCACTTGAAGATCAAGAGCTACCATCTTTATCATCTTCCCCTCTTCCCCTCTCTCAACCTAACACTATCTTAGCCAATCCAAGCATGTCCCACCATTGATCAAGCTCATCTAGCCGATCAAACAAGGAGAGGAAGAAGAAAGGAGGCCAAGGAAGTCGACGGGAGTGACAAAGACCGGAGGAGTCGTCGGATCGTAAGTATGTTCTAAACAAGATTTTATTTTTTTAGGAATATAGAATCCATTTCTTAGACTAAATGTGGCCAAAAACGTGGTGGGCCATGGATCTAAGATCCATCAAAAGATAAGATAAGAAATGGATAAAAATGGAGGAATGGATTAAGAAATGGAAGAATGGAATTTTTAAATGGAATTTTTAAGTCTTTATTAAGCATAGAAAACTGGAAATTTTGATGGATTGGATGGACCTTAGGGTTCGGCCATGTAGCATGGCCGAACCCCATGGTAAATGGTGATGAATTTATTAAGATGTTAAGGTTTAAAATTTTGGAGAATGGTTAATGAGAAAACATTAGTATTTATGATTTTAAATAATGGAACGCATGGGGATGATCTAAAATTTTTGGATCTCTAAGGTTGTATTAAAGCATGGAGAGTATGGAATTTTAATGAATGGATGGACCAGGGTTCAACCAGGTAGCATGGCCGAACCCCATGGTAAATAGGGATGATTTTAATTTGGATTTTTAAGGTTTAAAACTATGTTAGATGTTAATGTTTTTTTTTTTTAAAAAAAATGGATGAATGCTAGTGATTATAAAGAGGATTTTAAAATGAGGAAGTTTCATGAAGATATGAATGGTTTTTCATGGCCTTGAAAAGGCATAGATTGGAATGAACCCTATGGTGTGATTTAGTGATTTTGATGAAGGTAAAAAGAATGGGAAATTTTGGAGAGAGATGATAAATTTAAATGGACTCATTGAGTCTAGAAAGTGATGATTTAGTGATTTTAAAATGGATTATTTTTGGGACAAAACATGAGTCTTTGAAAATGACATCCATAAAGGTGAACCCTAGAGTGGTGATTAGTGGTTTTAAAAAAATGGAAAAATGGTGTAGAGGAATACTAGATTTTAATGGATTTATAAAAATGATATGTGAGGTTTTAAATGGGATGAAAATGGGGACTTGAATGGATAATTTAAATTCATTGGAGATTGGATTAAAGGGAGTAAGATGGACCCAAGAAAATGAAGATAGGGTCCCATGGGTTTGGCCATGGTGTATGGCCGAACCCATGATCCCTTTGTGGGGCCACCTTGAGGGCCAAATGTGAAAGGACATATGGAGTTAAATGTTTTTCAAAAATTAAACAATAGGTGGCTGATTTTGGATATGTTATGGAATTATAAATGGGTCTAAGTTATGGATGAAATTTAGACTTAAAATAGACATAAGTGGGTGAATGATTAATCATAGAGGAGAGAGTGGCAAAATGGTAATTATTAGCCACTTTGAAGAACCATGGGTTCGGCCATGGTACATGGCCGAACCCTATGTGGATTAGAACTAAAATTCAATGCAATATGAATGATGAAAAGAAACGTATGATGCTGCGATTTAGGCTCGCTCATTTGAATATTCGAAATGGTCAAAATCGGATTTTATGTATGTGATTAAACCAATGGATAATGGGCTAAGTTAAGGGCCGATTTTCGATAAACTTATAATGTAATTAAAGATCATTGAATGGATCTAGGGTTATGATTAGTTAAGAACTTAACCATGGATAACGTATGGACTAATTCAGTAAATGTAATAAGGTATCGGATGTCGCAAACGGTACGCGATCGGCGACCGGATTAACGAGCGGAAAACGTAACGGAACGCTACACGGTATTCGGTAGGATTCCTACCTTTTTGTAAGCCTTGGATTATGTGTTATGTATGGGTTTTTCCTGGATTTATTTTAGTAAGCATATGATTGTTTTAATATGGGTTTTAAGATCATGATGTGAATATTAATGTTTTACTTGACCTATTTGTGGTAATCAAATCATATGTTTTATTGATGAGATTTTTAAAGCCATGGTTTGTACTATCATATTTATTACATGGCATATGGCATCTACATCTCATGTATGACATGGGAGGGATATGACAAGGGAAGGATGAAATGGAACCGGAGTCCATGCTCCGTCGGGGCGACCGAGAAGCAGCCATGGGGATAGCCTGATAGGCTATAACCGGAGACCATGCTCCGTCGGGGCGATCGAGAACCAAACATGGGGATATCTTGATGTGATTCATCCATCAAGGGGGTACCATAAGGAACAACCGGAATTCATGCTCCGTCGGGGCGACCGAGAAATAAGCATGGGAACACCTTGACGAGGCCTTACCGTCAACGGGGATGATTTGTGATTGCTTGTATCTTGACGAGGTTTTGCCGTCAAGGGGGATATGACAGCATGATGGTAGGGATGATGGGTGGGATTCATAACATAGACACCCATGGTATAGCATTCATTTGATGGTTTTTCATTATAATATTTATCTATATGCTTTGTTATCACTAATCCATGTGTTAGCCCTACTCGGAGTCCTACTGGGCGCGTTGACTAACGCCCTACTTCTCCCCTAGCTGATGACGCAGGAGACGGAGGAAGCGGTGGACATGACAGGAGCCAAGCTTAGGAGCTTGGGAAACGCAGTCGTAGTTTATTTACGTTTACATTTTGGAGATGTAATTTTAAAGTAACTTAGCTTGTCGGGTTGTATAAGTTTACATTTCTTGCGATGGTTTGGACGTTACTTATGGACGATTACATTTTGTGAGATAAATATGAACATAGGGGCATTTTGGTAATTTAATGTTGTATCTTCCCTTCTATATAAAAACCGGTAGGATAGACTCTATTATCATGTCCCGCAATTATTATAATCCGCGAGCTTACTTCCTACGCGTGAACCATTCTCGTGGACTTAGTTCCGCGCACCCGTGGGGTTGGCCAGTTAAGGGTCGGGCTTTAGAAGCTCGGACTTAACTCGCGTCGTGGCGTCCGCGCCCTCTCTCACTCCTCTATTTCAAAAAAAAAAATAGACTCTGATTTTCGGAAAGCGGGTGGAAAAGGGCGGGGCGTTACATTATCTCACTCTTATTTTAAAAAAAAATAGACTCTGAATTTCGGAAAGGGAGTGAAAAAGGGCGGGGCGTTACATTCTTAGACAAAATATCAAAAGTATAGTTTTTTAAAAATCCATGAAGAACTATCCTAAGCAGGGCCATCCTGAGGAGGTGCATGAGGAGTAGGAGACGAAGAATCTGGAATTCTATTAAAGAGGGAGATAGTAGAAACTAGATCTTGGACTGTCCACTTGATACTATCCATACTTCTTTCAAGATAGTATATTCTCCTTTCAAGTTTGAAGACCTTATTGCACATATTGGTTCACTTGAAAACTGTAATACCCTAGATTTTTCAACATATCAATAATTACGAAAATGCCATTGGATTTATGAATTAAAGAGTTATGATCTTAGATGAGAAAAATGGTGGAACCCATTGCTCAAGTAAGGCTCAATGTACTTGTATAAGGAGTAAATTAAGTTAAATGGGTAAGGTACATTTATTTGGGTCAAAGTGATTAAATGGGTCAAAGGACCCAATTGGGACCCAATGGGTCGTTGTGGACATAAGTGACCATTGGGTGAGCTTAAGATTAATTGGGTTAGGTTGAATTAAATGGGAATGCCAACAAGTATTTAGTTAACTCAAATTAAATGGATGAGTTGAGTTTAAAAGGTGGAGTTGAATTAAATGAATGGTTTGAGTTGAGGAAGTTAAATTAATTTTAAGTAAGTGATGTGTGTGAATGAGAGTGGAATGGATTGATTTCAAGTGTAAAACAAAGAAAAACGTGGGCTGCATGGGGCAGTTATCTTATGCATGTAACTCCTAGTTAAGTGTTAAATGTTGGTGGAGGTTTTGGGAGTTACATGTGGTGAGGAGTTGTGTTGCAAAGTTAAAGATTCATATACACGATGGAATTGCTTGGGAGGTTATCCCATGCATGAAACTCTTAAGTAATCAATGATGTGGAGGTTTTAAGAGTTACATAGGTGAGGAGTTTATTTTCAAACCCTTAAATACGTTGGCTGCATGGAGAGGTAGTCTCATGCATGTAACCCTAGTTAAGTAATGAATGGGGTGGCTGTTTTTAGGAGTTACATATGTGAGGAGTTGTGTTTCAAAAATCAAAACATAAAACACATCGGATTGCATGAGAATTATTCTATGCATGAGAATTAAAGGGGGGTTGGAAGGTTTAGTTTGTCCAAGTGAATCACATGGGTAAATAATGGGAGATGAATGGACTTATGGAGGTTACACAAGGTTAACCAAAAACATGACCGTTGGAGCCTATGGGAGTTTTATTTTAAAATGAAACTCTCACATGCAAGGATAATGAGAGATGAATGATGGAGGGAATGCAAACAACAAAGACATACATGGAGCCGTTGGAACATGGAGGGTTTCATCTCAAAGGTGAAACCTCAAAGAAGGTGTTAAACAAATGGGAGTTACAAAGTGTGTTCACATTTGGAGAGGTGTTGGAGAAAGGTTGTATTTAGGGCAGCCAAGAGCCAAAACCGTTGAAGGGTTTCATCTCAAGGATGAAACCCCCACATGAAATAAGTTATGGAAGTAAATGGGAGGAAATGGGAGGAGAGTTACATTTGGTGCCAATATTGGGCTGAATTTGATTAGCCAAAAGAATTTCATTTTTATCACTATCTCTTCCTCTCTTGGACGTTCTCCATTTCTCAAAACCAAGAAAAGTAGCTAATTGCTTATCTTCAATCAGTCCTTGGCTGATCTCTTTTATCTAGACAAAATATACAAAGGAGTTTGGCACCAAGGCTTATCACCCTCATCCAAGACCAAAGTTCTCTTTCTCTCTCTCTCTCTCTCTAATTTATACCTTGGCCAAATTATTTCAAGGAATTGGCAGCAAGGTCAGTCACAGCCAAATGAACAAGAAGAAAGAAGGAGAGGTTAAGGAAGAAAAGGACCAAGGAAGGAGTCAAAAGACCGAAGGAGTCGCGGTATTGGTAAGTGCACTTTGAACCCTTGTTAAATAAGTTGGTTAAGGGAATGTGATCCCGCCATTGTATGGCCAGATCCATCAACGGTTTAGATCAAGTATTATGCTTTTTTAAAATAACAAAACATGGATCATAGGGTTCGGCCACTTTGGATGACCGAACCCCATGAAAGAATGTGGTAATTGTTATGGTTTTTGAGGGATAAAAACCATAATATGTTTGAAGGTTTAAAGGGTTTTTAAAGGGAGATAAGGTCACTGTTTTGGACCAGTTATTATATGGTTGAATCATGTGGTTATTATGCTAAGTTGCTGAGCAAAAACCATGGACAAATATTGGAGGGTTTACATCAAGGAAACCATAGGGTTCGGCTAAGTATATGGCCGAACCCCATGGACTGTTTTTATGGGTTAGTTAGAGCAAGAACATGGTTGGAAATTATGGACTATGATATGCTTTTGATTTAAGAATTATATATGTCTATCTATGAATTTAATATAGGTAAATAATCAGCCATCATGGATGATGGAAATAGGAACAAAAACCAGTTTGGAGAGGTTCGGCCATGAAGGATGGCCGAACCCCACTAATGGTCATTGGTGGCCTTAGTGTATAATTATCAATGTGATTGAAGATGTATGTAAGAATGATTTAAAAGGACCAAATTAAGATGGTGAGGTTCAGCCATGCTGTATGGCCGAACCCCACCAAGGTGGATTAGTTATGGTTGTTGGTGTTTAAGGAAAATTAAACAAAAGGTTAGTCTAAATGGCATAATGGTAATTATGGATGAAATGCTCAAAGATGAAGTGATCATAGGATTGGATATATGGGCCAAAACCAAAGTGGTAAGGTTCGGCCATGTTGTATGGCCGAACCCTACCAAGGTTCATTTGGAAGTTTGGTTTAATTGAATGGTTTTAATTAAATAAAAGTGAGACCAAAATTTAAATGGGTGAGGTTCGGCCATGGGGTATGGCCGAACCCCACAAAGTGGATTTTTGGGACTTAGACTAAGTTGGAATCATATGGATAAATGTTTGATTGCTATTATATAAATAGGGCCACGGGATTTGCTTGAATGGTGGACAAGTTGTGAACGGGTGACGGTTTAAAAGAACGGTCAACCTAAGTGAACATTGAGTAGGTTTCCTACCTTTTTGAACCACACTTATAATTGTTGTTTTATCATAGTTTTGATGAATTATGTGCTAAGTTATTATGATTTCATAATGGTTTGTATGATAAGATGTATTTACAAATGGCATGAACACATTGGCATCTCATACATGGCATGGGATGGTAATTATGGAATCTGGAGGTCACACTCCGTCGGGGGTCCGAAAGACCACTGTGGGGTATCTTGATGATGAGAATCCCATCAAGAGGAATCCGGAGGCCACACTCCGTCGAGGCGTCCGAAAGACCACTGTGGGGTACCTTGACGATGAGAATCCCGTCAAGAGGAAGCTATGTATATTTGTGATGGGTGAGACTCATTACATGTGCATTTCATACATAGCATTGTTTTATATGATTTTGATGAACATGTATTATTCTATTATTTGCATGTTTTGTTACTAACTTTGTGGTAGCCCTAATCGGAAACACTACTGGGCACGTTGATCTAACGCCCTATCTCTATCCTTAGTGGATGACACAGGAAAGGGGAAGAACGAGGATCGAGAAGAAAACCAAGCATAGAAGCTTGGGCATTTTGAATGAATATTGAATGGACTATTTATGGACTTTTTATTTAAATTATGTGGACAATGTAATTTGATAATTAGATGTTGTTGGCATGTAATAATTTAGTTAACTTTGGTTTGGTAGGATTTGGATGGTTTAGAATGAATGCTTACATTAAAGTTATTTTGGTAATTTTGGACGATTATGTACTTTGCTATCTAAAGATATAAAATGGAGTAGTCTTAGGATCTATTATAACCCGCAGTTAGATTAAGACTAAGTTTATTCCGCAAGTCGTATTTGTACCATGTGTGGATCAGTTGTTATGGACTTAGTTCATACGTACATGGGCTTGGCCAGTTAAGGGTCGGACTTTAGAAGTCCGAACTTAACTCGCGTCGTGACACTCCGCCCCGATCACTTGATTATTATTATTAAAAAATAAAAAATAAACTCGGATTATTAGAGTGAAAAGGGCAGGGTGTTACAAAAATAATATTCGTTTTCTTCTTCTTCCTCAGAGTTTCTCCAAAAATCCTTGGAACGATGACTTTCATCCTCACTGGTGTCATCAAGAATATCAACATAGTTTTCATTACCAATTCGAGGGCCATTGTCCTCTTCTGCTTCTTCTCTCCTTTCTTCTCGTCGTTCTTCAACGAAGATGACATCTTTGTCAATGATAGGGTCTTCTTCAACCTCTGGTTAGGTTTCTTATTGATCCTAAACATATGCAGAATTTTCAGAGCTCGACGCAGGGCAAGACTGAGAAGCTGACCTTTTGGTTAGTTTGGCCCATCGACTGGCACGACTGATTTCTCCTCGTTATACAGAGGGCTTAGGATGTGTCTGAGCCATCATCTTCCTAGGCATAGTCTTTCCTAGAGGAGATCCTCAAACAGTGGCTCGGAGATGGATGAGACGAAGACTAAGCCCAACCAGATCTTTGAAAATCATAAAAATCGTGATTTTCAGGCCTCTAAAGACTAGAGGAACGAAAGCCCTATGGTTTTCTGGTGGGAAATCACTCCGAGAGGTCTTATTGACTGGTCTAAGGTATGGGAGGAGAACATGGCAGCACCAGACCTTTGTTGGAGGGGAGATGACAATTTCTAATGAATTGTCGCTTTCGCAGAAAGGGTTTCTTTAAATTCAAGCAGTCTGTCTTACCGACATGTCGTTTCCACCGACAGGTCGAACTTTAGATAATTCTCCCTTTTTCTACAGTGATAGATTTAGCACAGTACCGACATGCCTGTCACACCGACTAGTCTATTTACCGACGTGTCGACTATACCGAGAGGTTTGGATTGCCAAGCAATCATCCCTGATTTGTGAAACTTGATAAAATCCTATTCTAAGCAAGGCATACATAGATCTATACTAATATGATGAAACACAGATATGCCAACCAATATATCATCAAATCTTTCAAAAGATGTACAAGATCGAAATCCACATTCCAAAAGCACATATAATTCAAAGATACCTTGAATGGAATGTATGGCTTTCCAAGTAGAATATGTACTATTGACAGGAAGAGTACATTCTAGACTTGGAGTTAGCCAATTTTTCTCTCCTCATGTCACAACACTTTCTGCTATGTGAACTCACATGGTCTATTGTGAGTCCATTTGTAGTGGTCTAAGATATGTAAGTGAATCTTAAACCAAAACAAAACATGATTAATGGTCTATCTCCTATGTATAAAGATTGTTGAATTTGGTGTTGCATACACACCCCTATGATCGTACCTTTGATGACCAAACTTGGGATCGATCAACTCTTTTAAGACATGATTCATCTATTTTAACAAAGAGTCTATCCTTGTATCCACCTTCCTTAGGTTTCTTTTAAGGTTAGGTGTTGGTGGATGTCTTTAAGCATAGAATTTACTGGATTGTGTCTTTTAGCTAGTCTTACCAAGTATCTCTTCCAATGGTAGCAATTTCTTTTGAAATGCCTCATCTTGTGACAAAAATGGCACTTTCCCGTTGAAGGGTGATAAATACTTGTTTTTCCAAAACCCCTATGGTTCATAAGTTCTTTGGTGGATGAGGCACCAATTCTAGACCTATCACCATACTTTTTACCCGAACCTAGGAGTCTTTTAAGTCTTTCATATCCTTGGGTAAACTTATCTTGAAATTTTTCTTTATGAATTCCAAAGATAAATTTTTAACATCCTCTTTAAGAAGTTTATTGTGATGCCACAAATTCTCGACATCCTTGCAGTAAATATTTATCTCTTCTTAAACGTTTTTATTACTCTCTCTAAGTTTATATTTTCAGTATTGGAGAGTTCCAACTTAGAGGTTAGAAGAGATTTCTCAGTTTTTAAGTCTTCCACTTCAGTAGAGAGGTTCAGGTTTTCATTTTTAACCTTTTTTAGTTTCTTGGCCAACCTCTCACTCTCAAGGAACAAGGCACTGTAAGAGGTTTGAAGATTTTCATCATCTTCACTCTCATCTTCCTCCATCACAATTGTGGGATTTTCTTGATCACCAATGATCGATGCTGTAAGACCTTCTTATATAATAACTTTTCGTTGGACCTCTTCATCTGAATTGTTCACTGATTCAGAAGTATCCACATGGGTCACACCCACATTCATAGCCTTCTTTATGTTATCTGAGGGATAATCATTCATGAAGTGTCCTCTTCCCCACAATTGAAACAGGTCTGCTCTTTGGTCACCTCTATCTCTATCCCTTTTCCTCTGTTTTCTTCAAGCCATCTTGGGCATTTTTTACTCGTTTCACCCTTACCAGTTCTTCTCAAGTTATTTATTTTAACAAAGGTTTTATAAAACTTTTTGGTAAACATTACCATTTCATCACTTGATAGTTCATTTTCAGAAAAAAATTCTTTTCCTTTTGTCTTCTTTTGTTTTAAGAAAGATTTTAAGGCAATGAATTTATCCTTTGGTTGTTCAAAATGTAGTTCATGGGTTTGCAGTTAACCAACCAAATCATCAATATTCATTAAGGACACATCCTTGTTATCCTCCATGGCTACCACTTTGGGCTTGAATCTTTCTGCAAGATTCCGGACAATTTTTGTGCATACCTTGTCCTCGGGTATCCCTTCACCTAAAGCGTACATTTGATTTACAAATTCGTTTATCTTGGAATAGAAATCCATGAAGAGTTCATCCTCCCTTATTTTAACCGTATCAAATTTGTTTTGGAGGATCTGAAGGTTGGACATCTTAACTATTGAAGTGTTTCATGAGTTCTTTCAAGAACTTCACATGTCTCCTTTTGCAGTTTTACAAGTCATAATTTGTATGTATTCACTATTAGATACTGCACAGTTAAGGGCATTCATGGCTTTGCCATCAGCTATCTAAGCAGCTTTTTCAGCAAGCGTCCAAGGTTTGGGTGTTAACAACATGGTTGTGGTGGATTCTACCATTTTCTCTTCCATGGGTTCCTGCCATCCAGTCTTTACAATATCCTATACCGATGAATCTATGGAAATAAAGAAACTTCTCATTTTGGCCTTCCATGAGGCATAGCTTCTTCCATCGAAGTAAGGGGGTTAGGATATTGCATAATGCCTCCCATGGTGTTCTAGCTTGGATCAACTCGGATGATTAAATCCTTGTAAAGAGCACTAGGCTCTGGTACCAATTGAAAGTCCATTTCTAGGTGCTGGAACAACACAATTGCCAGTAGAGGGGGGGTGAATAGGTCAATCGAAAATCCTTGGTCCTTTTTAAAATCTTATGATTTAGTCGACTGAAAGTATACTGGCTAAGTACAGATAGGATCTGTTGGCATTTCAACCGACTGAATCTTATGATTCAGTCAACTGAAAGTATACTGGCTAAGCACAGATGGGATCTATTGGTGTTTCAGTCGATTGAATCTTACGATTCAGTCAACTGAAAGTAAACTTACCAAACATGTAAGGGATCTGGCTGTGTTTCAGTCGACTGAATCTATGATTCAGTCGACTGAAAGTGTACTGGCCAAAACATGAATGATATCTGGTTGTATTTCAGCCGACTGAATCTATGATTCAGTCAACTGAAAGTGTATTGGCCAAGTACGTATGATATCTCGTTGTTTTTCAGCCGACTGAATCTTATGATTGAGTCGACTGAAAGTGTACGAGTCAAGTTTATATGGGTTCTGGTTGTGTTTCAGCCGACTGAATGTTATGATTCAGTTGACTGAAAGTTTACGGGTAAAAATAGATGGATCTGGTTATGATTCAGTTGACTGAATTCCTGATTCAGTTGACTGAATTCCAGATTCAGTCAACTGAATTAGAAGGTCATATTTTTGGATTATATTCCAGGGCCTCTTGTAGGGTGTAAGGGGTGATGAAATTAAAATGGAAGATTAAACTAAAATGTATGTTTGAATTTGATGAGGTAAAGAGGTTCGCAAAGGGATTACGATTCATCTCACGCGACCGTTAGCGATATCCTTGCGAAACAAGAAAGTATAATATATCGGACTTGGTAGGATTCCTACCTCATTGAGAACACTATGGAATATATTATAACAATTGTTTTATTTCGAATATAAAAAAATGCATTGGTTACATAAATTGTATATGATTATGAGATGATTTTCAATGATATTATGTATTTTTAATGAAATGGCATTCTTACATACATTACCTCGTACATGGCATGGGTGGGAACACATATGACCATCACGCCAAGTTCTGAGCGGTCTGAACATGACTTGGGCTTGAGATTAGCTTGTAACAAGCTATATGAACTGTTGTGATTTGGCGTCGTCCATTTGATAGAAAAGGTACGGCGTAATTAGGTCAAAGAGCTCCTGGGAAGGTCCCAAAACCCTGCGCAGAGGGAGGAGTCCACACTCCATCGGTAATCCCAATTAATTTGTGGATGGGTATACAGTGCCCTGGTGGTGCCGCCTCAAACACTGTGGACATAATTGGCCAAGGAAACCATTGATTGATTTATGGTGTGATTGAGTATGGACATTGGGTGGGATCTCATTTGGCATTGACACCCATGACATGACACTTATGTTAGCATGATTGTGATATGGACATCATGCATTGTTTTGCTTACTTACAAGATATTTTACAAATATGTCACTAATGATGGATATACCCTTGTGTTATGTTAATCTAATATTACTTCTATGTATACCCTAACCCTAATTGGAATACATACTAGGCATGTTGAGTAATGCCCTACTGCTACCCTATAGATGATGGAACAAGAAATGATAAGAAAAAGGACGTGGGACCAAAAGGGAGCCAGTATAGGAGCATGGGAAGATTTAAGTTTAAATTACTTATGTTTATTTCAGTGATATATTTGAAGGACTTATATTTAGGGATTGTAATAACTTAGACGTATTTGGTATGGTTTGATAATCTTTAAGTTTTATTGATATTGCATGATGATTGGCTTTCCTTCCCTAATGATGATAAGAGAATGAATAGTATCTTATTCATATAAATTATTCTGCAAGTATTAAGAAAGGCGTGTAAAAATGTTTTAGTGGACTTAGTCCACGCACACGTAATGGTGGCCAATTAAGGGTCGGGTTTTGGAAACTCGATCATGACTCGCGTCGTGACGACCCGTCCTCTCTCACTTATTTTAAAAAAAATATATATACTTTGATTTATACAAAGTGAAAAAGGGCGGGGTGTTATAGTTGGTATCTGAGCGAAACCAGAAGTGTTGAATCTCGCAAAGTAAGATTAATACGGTATCATGTCTCACTGACAGATAAGAATCCCAACTGACCGTGTAACACCCCAGATCTTCATTACTTATAAATAAATTGGATTGGTCCATTTGAATTGCAAATTAATTGAATTTAAGATTAAATAGTTGAAATGGACCTTAGATAAGTAAGGAATTGGGTCAATTACCCAATTAAGACACAATGGATCATGGGTAGGCTTGATTTTAAATAAATTGGGTAAATCTAATTAAATGGGTTTATTATCCAATTGGGACCCAATGGGTCATAGTGAACTTAATTGTAAGTAATTGGGTCAGCTACCCAATTAAGATCCAAGACATTAAATCCACCTCATCAAGTGAGGTGGCAAGTGGGTGATGTGGCATTGCCATGTGGCATGTATGGAAGTCAACTCGACAAGGAAGCCACATCATCGAGTGACATGGCCAAGGTGGGACCTGAATGCCCTGTGGTGCATGGTCGGCCATGTCATGGTTGACTTGGTCAACCATGAATGAGTTCAAGTCTTGAGTTTAAAAGAATAAAAAATGCTTGAGTTAAGTGAGTTGAGTTGGGAAGTTGAGGAGACTTCCATGTCAAAGTGAACACGTTGGAAGACAAAGTATTTTTTTTGTCTTAAGCCAAGAATCTCCTTGGTTAAACAAATCTTTATGAGGGGAAATGAAAGGGCTTAGGCTGGTTTACAAAGAGACACCAACCAAGGGGCACACCCCACCCCTTGGCCGATTCTATCTCTTGTACACAAAGAGTTTCCTCTTCTCCTCTATCTCTCACTACACCTACACCTCTGGACTTAGAGAATTTGTGAAGAGCAAAGGAAGAAGAAAGCTTAAGGAAGAAAGGACAGACCAGAAGAAAAAATAAGGAGACGGGTAAAGAACGTATGTATAAGTTTAACAATAAGGGATTAAGACTAAGGGTAACCATAGTTTTGGCCATGTTGTAGCCGAACATATGGGATCCATATTTTGTTGGAAAGGATGACTAAATTGTTATAAGGTCATGGAAGTTGAAAATCATTCAAGGATTGGTAATGGTTTGAAACCAAAAGAAAGGTGATATCTAAATACATATTATAAATCAAGGATTGAAAGAATAATGGAAAAGACTCTAGCTTTGCCTAGAGGGTAGAGTAAACTCACTAAGAGTTATATGGATGACGATAACTATGTCTTAAAATGATAAGGAATGGATTCCATGAGGAAGGGTCTAGCCAAATAAGCAAATAAAAGGGACTGACATACAGTCAGTCGACTGAGTCTGAGATTCATTCGACTAAACTAGTGTTGGCCGAAACAGAAAAGAGTTTCTGGGAGTTTAAACCGACTGAATCTTATGATCCAGTTGACTGAACATGAGCCTTGGGTCTTAAGTGGGTACATGACTCAATTAAATTAATTCCTTGCCCATTTACTTCCCAAAATCCATTCACTTTGACCCATTGGGTCCCAATTGGGTAATTGACCCAATTAACTACATTTACCCAATTAATTAAAATCAAACCCTATCCATGATCCGTTGGATCATAATTGGGCCATTGACCCAATTCTTACCCATTTAAAATCCATTTCATCCATAAATCTTAAATTCAACAAATTAGACAATTTAAATAGTCAAAATCCAATATATAATTGCATTTGAAAAATCCGGGATGTTACAATATTATCCTCTTTTGAAATTTTCGTCCCATAAATCAAGCGAAGTAGGGTTTCAAACAACTCATACAAAAAGTTCAGGATGAGCTGCTCTCATTTCTGATTCAAGTTCCCAGGTGGCTTCCTCATTACCATGTTGATCCCATACCACCTTGGCGAACTGAATGGCTCGGTTCCGTAAGACCCTGTGTTCTTTCCCGATTACTCTGACAGATCTTTCAACATAAGTCACGTCGCTTTGCACATCAACATCTTGCACGTTCAACATGTGTGAAGGATCTGGATTGTATTTCATCAACATAGATACATAAAATACATCGCTTAAAGATGACAACTGTGGAGGAAGTGCCAATTGATAAACCACTTCTCCCACCCTCTTTTGGATTGGAAACTGTCCCACAAATCTAGGCGACAATTTCCCTTTCTTCCCAAATCGCATGTGTCCTTTTTTGTGGCGAAAATTTCAAGAATACTAAGTCTCCCACTTCAAACACAAGGAACCTCCTTCTCTTGTCAGTGTTGCTCTTCTGATGACTCTGTGCAGTGAGTAGATGTTGTCGTATTAACTTAATATGTTTCGTGGTCTTTGCAACTAGCTCGGGTCCAATAAGGGCAGGCTCACCGGCCTCTGTCCAACACGCTGGTGATCTACAGAGTCTACCATACAACGCCTCAAAAGGAGTCATCTGAAAGCTTGTCTGGTAACTATTGTTGTAAGAGAACTCAACCAGTGGTAAATGATCCTCCCATCCACCCTTGAAGTCTAACATACATGCTCTCAGTATATCCTCCAATGTTTGTATTGTCCTCTCTGACTGACCATCAGTCTGTGGATGGAGATCTGTGTTAATCAATAAATTCGTCCCCATAGCCATTTGCATGATCTGCCATACCCTGCCAGTGATTCGGCCATCTCTGTCGGACACAATAGTCTTGGGGATACCATGTAGTCTGATGATATCCTTGATATATCGTCGTCCCAAAGTCTCAGATGAATCTGTCATCTTGATGGGAACAAAGTGTGCAGACTTGGTTTATCGATCTACCACGACCCATATTGCATCGTTGCCCTGTGATGACCTTGCAACCCTGTCACAAAATCCATGGAAATATGTTCCCATTTCAACTCCGGCACTAGTGAGGGTTTGGTAATCTTGGTGGTTTCTGATGTTCAGTATTGACTTGCTGACATGTTAGGCAGTGAGCAACAAACTCTACCACATCTCTTTTAAGTCCATGCCACTAATAGTGTCTCTTCAGATCATGATACATCTTGGTGCTACCCGGATGAATAGAGAGTTTGGTTTGGTGTGCCTTGATCAATAACTCTCTTCTGCAGCTTTGAGACACATATGTCCTGCCTCGGAATAAAAGACCTTGTCCCGATCGCAATTCCCATTCCGGTACAACCTCACCAGTAGACATTTTAGTCCATATCTCCTCCACTTCCGGATCTGTCCGTTGTTCCTACTCTATCTTGGAAACCATGTTGGACCGTACGTTCAGGTTATACATACTCCCATGATTCTTGATGTACAAATTGAACTCTCGAATGGTATTCAACATTTCCCATTCCTTCATAATCAAACTGGCTACTGTTGCATGTGACATACGACTGAGGGCGTCCGCCACTTTGTTTGCCTTGCCAGGATGATATCCATCTGCACTGCCTCATATTAAGTTCCTTCTGGTCAAACAAATATTTCAAACTTTTGTGATCTGAAAATACCTCAAACTTCTCGCAATAAAGATAGTGCCTCCAGCTTTTGAGAGCGAAGACCACTGCGGCTAATTCCAGATCATGTGTGGGATAGTGGCGTTCATGTATTTTCAACTGCCTTGAACTATAAGCCACTATATGTTGACTTTGGGTAAGATAACACCCAAGTCCTTCACCTGAAACATCACAATATACTTCACAGCCCTTGCCTCTTTCCAGCAAAATCAGAATAGGAGCAGTCGTAAACCTCTCCTTCAGTTCTTCGAATCTTCGGTTGCATACAGCAGACCACTCAAATTTGACTCCTTTCATAGTGAGTCGGGTAAGTGGAGATGCAATCTTGGAGAAGTCCATAATAAACTTCCTATAATAACTGGCCAATCCCAAAAAGCTGCGAATTTCGGTCACATTCCTTGGATCTTTCCAGTCTCTAACTGCCGCCACTTTAGCCTGGTCCACTGCTATTCCCTTCGCTTATATGACATGCCCTAAGAGGTTAACCTCAGATAACAAGAATTCGCACTTGCTTTCTTTGGCATACAACTGATTCTTCTTCAGGGTGTCCAGAACTATTCGCAAATGTTTTGCATGTTCCTCCTGACTTTTAGAATAAATCAGGATGTCGTTAGTGAAAACAATTACAAACTTGTCCAAGTAAGGACGAAAGATCCTGTTCATCAGATCCATGAACACAGCTGGTGCATTGGTGAGTCCAAACGGCATGACCACATACTCATATAGTCCATACCGAGTTCTGAAACCTGTCTTCTCTGTGTCTTCATCCCTGACACGGATTTGATGGTAGCCTGACATCCGATCAATCTTGGAGAAATGAATGGAGCCTCTGAGTTGATCGAATAGATCATCAATTCTGGATAATGGGCACTTGTTTTTTACTGTCAGCTGGTTCAATTTCCTGTAATCTATGCACATCCGAAGCGTACCATCCTTCTTCTTTACAAATAATACCCGTGCTCTCCAAGATGATGTGTTGTTCTGGATGCATCCTAGTCTGAGCAGTTCATCAATTTGTTTCTTTAGCTTTGACATTTCAGCTGGGGCCATCCGGTAATGCGGCAATGACACTGGAGCAGTGCCAGGATATAACTCAATCTCAAAATCAATCTCCCTCTTTGGTGGTAAACCAGGGAGTTCTGTTGGAAATACCTCTACGTAATCTTTCACTACCGCAGGTAGTTCAGCCACCGGCGCCTTGTCTAGTCTGATGTTGTTCAATACAAGGTGGTTCAATTCTTCATGTAGTCTCCTGGTCATAGGATGCTCTGTTTGTCGGCGTGTACCACGTATCGTTTTCCCTCCGGTGACCAAAATATCGCCCTGCGGATATGGCAGTCAATGCTGGCCTGGAAGTTAGCTAACCAATCCATGCTAAAAATGATATCGTACTCTATCATCTCGAGTACCAGATAATTGAACTCAAATCTGAGCCCAGCAATTTCAGTGTTTACCGATGTGCATATCAGTCCCACTGATGTGTCTCCAACAGGGGATACAATAGTAAGTGCATTGGACAGTTGTTGTACTAGAGTGCTAGTAGCAGATATGAAAGCAGCAGATACAAAGGAGTGGGATGCTCTTGAATCAAATAATACACAAGCATAAGAACTACCAACTACTACCATACCTTGAATCACTAAGTGATCCACCGTCTCTGGGTGAGGAGCCAAAGTATACAGTCGTCCAGATCTGTCGGATTAGGTGCCCGTCCTGTCTGGTTATATGCTCTGGATACTTGTGAATGAGTTGATCGAGCTGGAGAACGAAATGAACCCCTGGACTTAGAAGGTCTACTGTTTTGTGACACTCCCTCTTGAAATGGCCCTGCTGGCCACACTGAAAATAGGTGCTCACACCTCAAGGGACCTGAGATACGGATACTGATGTGGAGGGCTAATTAGAACAAAAGCCTCCAGTTGACCCAGTGGAAGGTGATGGTCTCCCAAAGTTGGGTCAGAATCTCTTGTTTGGGCGAAAAACACTTCCCCCACTTTGGCCTCGGCGGTTATCCACAAGCCAAACTGTCTTTGTCAGCTCTTGCTCAGCTATGGTAGCTCCACTGACCACTTCCGCCAATGTAGGTGACTTGAAGATAGTCACTTTGACCCTGATGCTTGGTCGAAGGCCCCGCTCAAATTTACGAGCTTCCTGTATTCTGTGTCCACCATGTATAAAGTATAACATGATAGACGGAGAAACTCCTGATGATACTCAGCCACAGTCATGGTGCCCTGCTCCAAAGATATGAACGCTTGTGTCTGGCGCTCCTTCTCCTCTTCTGGAAAATAGTGATCCAGGAACATTGTAGAGAACTGGTCCCATGTGATCTCAGTTCTTTTCCCTGCTGGAATCTGTGCCTGTTGTCATTCAATTACTTCCCACCACTTTTCTGCATCACCGATCAACTGCGAAGTAGCCAACAGTATTTTATCTTCATTACTGGTGATCTTCAGTGATGTCAAGATCTTGGTGATATTTCTCAGCCAATTCTCAGCTCATGCAGGTCCTTCTTTCCCTTTGAAATGAGGAGGGCGCTGCTGTTGGAAGTCTCTAACCATACTTCGATCATATACCTCATTGGTGGTCGCACTTCCATTGTCGTTCATATGTTGCTGTAGAACGGAAGTGACCACAGCCTGTACTAAGTTCTGCAGCTCGGGAGGTACCATAAGAATATTCACACTATTCTACTCCTCTTCCTGGTGTGGTTGCTGCACCTCTTCCTCCACATGCGGGTTTTGTCGAGTTCTTCTTCTCGGAGGCATTTTCCTAAGTCATTGAAACATCGTTTGACTTACCTTTCTCGTAAAGTTTTGTGTTTACATAGTTTGGGGAATTGCCAAATCAGCATCTTGTATTTCTTATTTTTGGGGAACTTTCCTATGTATCAAGTATTGTTTCTCAATTTGGGGAAATCCTGATATTTTCTGGTTTCGGGGAAATATGTCCTATTTTGCTATGTTTGATAAATCCATTTTTTTTATAGTGATTGTCCTTCCCTTGCTGTTATAGTGTTGTAATGCTTTAGTCTGATTCTTAACAAAGTAAATTAATCCGGCCCCCTTGCAGTAGACTCCGAAAAGTCGGTCAGTTGGGATTCTTATCTTGTCAAAAGACATGATACTGTCTTAATCTTACCTTGAAAGATTCATACTTCCTATTTTGTTCTGATACCAACTGTAACGCACAGCCCTTTTTCACTCGCCGAAAATCAGAGTCTTTTTTTTAAAATCAAGAGTGAGAGAGAATGGGACACCACGACGCGAGCTAAGTCCGAGCTTCCAAAGCTCAACCCTTAATTGGCCAACGATACGTGTGAGTAGACCGAGTCCACTAAAACAGTTCACACGCATTAAATATATACTTGCGGAATAAACACATTTCGGAATTAATATAATATTAGAGTTACTATCCCTATCCATTTCTAAGCAAGGAAGTCCATCACATAATTTACCATAAGTTTAAAAGTCTGAATGTAACCGAACCATAGCAAGATAATTCTTAGTTATTACAGTCCCAAAATGCAATTAACTCAAATTAGATTGTCCAAAATAAAACTTAAATAAAATAAGCAATAAGTTGTCCAAGCTCCTAAGCTTGGCTCCTTTCGCGTCCATCGCCCGTTCCGTTCCCTGTATCATCATCTAAGGTAGAAGTAGGGCGTTAGTCAACGCGCCCGGTAGGTATTCCGAGTAAGGCCATACACATGGGATTAGTATAAAATCATAATAGATACATGATATCAAATCATGATAAATCAATGCTATGCCATGGGTGTCATATGCCATGATTTCCCACCCATTAACCATATCTCAAAACACATAGATTATCCTCTTGATGAACAAGCCACATCAAGGTATTCACTGTCATGACTCCCCACGTATGCCTTATCGGTCCCATCGAACGGAGCGTGCACTCCTCTTTCATTTCAAACATCATATACCATTTCCCGTATGTCAATCGAAATCAGTGCGGATTCCTCCCCACGTTTGTTTATCGGATACCCCGAATGGAGCGTGGACTCCTCTCTTATGTTCCCTCCCATGCCATGCATGAGATGTGAGTGCAAAAATGTTATTTCCTGTTAAATTACATAATAGTATTGAAATTCTATTCTTAGAAGATAAGCATTTTGATACCAAAAATAGATCATCAAATATGGAAATAAAAACCATTACATGTACATAATCCAAAGTGTTTCAACAAGGTAGGAATCCTATCCACATCCAAGTATTGTATCCTTGATGTTTTCGTGAAGATATAAATCATTGATCACATCAA
Organism: Chimonanthus praecox; assembly: GCA_022113865.1. Taxonomy (NCBI): domain Eukaryota; kingdom Viridiplantae; phylum Streptophyta; class Magnoliopsida; order Laurales; family Calycanthaceae; genus Chimonanthus; species Chimonanthus praecox. The sequence goes on from CM039090.1 coordinate 35,751,910, forward strand.
AGCTGATCGTGCACCCATTTGTGAAATCCCGTTACCTTAAATTAATTCCATCATATAAAATAGTCAAATTAATTATCCAATTAATTTAAATCATTCCTTACATCCTTTCATTTAAATTTAACCATTTGGAAAAGGAAAATCATACAAAAACTTTACTTTTAAAATCAATCGGTTACCCGTCCGCTCCCCATCATGTGGACGACAGAAACCCGTCCGCGGATGGTAGAAATCCGTCCTACAGACAGTGAACCCGTCCGTAGACAACACCATACTAAAATCTATTACACGTCTGCAGACGGTCGAAACCCATCTTGCGGACGATAGAAACCAGTCCGCAGACGGTGATACTCGTCCGCAGATGGCGTACAACCTTGGTCAGATACCCACTGTCCGCTACCCTCAGACAGTCCACACTCGTTACCCGTCCTGCGGACGGTCCACACCCGTCCACGGACGATAAAAACCCGTCCCAAGGATGGTAGACACCCGTCCCACAGAGAGTGCAACCCGTCCTACAACCATCTAACCCTTCTGCAGACAGTATACACTTCCTGACTGTTACCTGTCTGCGGACGGTAGAAACTCGTCCCGCGGACGACAGAAACCCACAAACCACCTTTGTCTAGTTCATTACCCGTCCAGAGAAAACTCATGTCCAGTTCATTATCCGTCCGAGGACGGTGATACCCGTCCACAGACCACTTTTGTCTAGTTCATTACTCGTCCATAGAAAACTCATGTCCAATTCATTATCCTTCCGCGGACGGTCAAAACCCATTCGCAAATGGTGATACCCGTCAGCAGACAGTGCCATCTGTGACCAGTCCTCATTTTATTTGATGTTTGGCTCGGCCCTTCTTCATAAAGTTCATCCGTTAATCATGCATAAACATAGTCATCATCATCACAAACCATTTTTACAACTTATCTTACCCACCAAATAAGGTTAGGGTCTTTTCCTTTCATTCCAAACGCTTAACCATCTTCTTGGATGGATTTTTCAGTTCATGGTCGTTGTATACTTTCTTTGCCAACTTTTCAATCAAATTTGGAACTCCATGGTTTCGGCCATTCCATAGCCGAAACCATGGTTCCCTTAGCTTCTTTCAATCATTTAATCCTTGTTTAATCATTACATACCTTTTCTGCGTCTCCTCCGTTTCTTTAGGTCTAATCTTGCTCCTCCTTCCTTCTCCTTCCTTAGTCCTTGTTCTTCCTCCAAGTCTAGAGCAATGTGTGAGAGAGAGAGAGATGAAAACCTCCTTGTTCTTCAATGGAGCATTCGGCTAAGGTGTTGATTGAGAGAGGGAGAAAATGAGATGAAAACTCAATGGATCGGCCAAAGAGGTGTAAGTTGAGAGGGGGAGAGAGGGAGAGAATGAGATGAAAATCTCTCTTTTTTTTCCCAAAGGGAGAAGATCGGCCAAAGGGTTGGTGGTGTGTGTCTTGTGTAACTAGCCCTAGCCTCCCAACCACCCACATTACTCCTTGGTCTTTCCCATGTGTCCCTTGGTTAACAAAGGAGACACATGGCTTTCACTTGGAGCCTTCTCCCCCCCCCCCCCCCCCCCCCCCCGCCCCCCCCTTCTCTCTTTTCCCAATGTGTGTCTAGGGTTTCCATGAGATGGAAACCATCCATCTCTCCCTTTGACTCACTTAGGGCCTCTTCCACTTCCATTTGACTCACTTGCTTATTTGAACTCACTTCCCACTCAATTCAATCCCAACTCACGTTATTTTTCTTGAACTCATTTCCATATAATTCAAATGATTTTTAATTTCCAACCCAATGTAATTCAACTCACCACATTTGAACTCACCCATGGTTGACCAAGTCAACCATGGTAGCAGACCCTATATGTTACCTTAGACCACTCGCCACCTCACTTGATGACGTGGATTTGGGTCCCACTTGGCTATGGCACTTACATGCCACCTCATACACTTGCCACCTCACTTGATGAGGTGGATCCCAAGCCTTGGGTCTTAAGTGGGTACATGACCCAATTAGATTAATTCCTTACCCATTTACTTCCCAAAATCCATTCACTTTGACCCATTGTGTCCCAATTGGATAAATGACCCAATTAACTACATTTACCCAATTAATTAAGATCAAACCCTATCCATGATCCGTTGGATCATAATTGGGCCATTGACCTAATTCTTACACATTTAAAATCCGTTTCATCCATAAATCCTAAATTCAACAAATTAGACAATTTAAATAGTCAAAATCCAATATATTATTGCATTTGAAAATTTTGGGATGTTACACCACTCCTTTTTATCTGCTACATGAAGAAATGAACCATCTCGTACTGAATAGTATTAGATTGGACAAGGCGCCGGTGACTGAACTACCCGCTGTAGTGAAAGACTATGCAGGGGTATTTCCGACGAAACTATCTGGTTTGCCTCGAAAAAGGGAGATTGACTTCGAGATTAAATTATCCTAGCACTACTCCTGTATCATTGCCTCATTACTGGATGGCCCCTGTAGAAATGTCTGAGCTGAAGAAAGAAATTGATGAGTTGCCCAGACTAGGATGCATTCGGTACAACACTTCATCCTGGGGAGCTGGTATTATTTGTAAAGAAGAAAGATGGTACTCTTCGGATGTGTGTGGATTACAGGAAGTTGAATCAGCTGACTGTCAGGAACAAATTCCCTCTGCCCAGAATTGATGATCTGTTCGATCAACTCAGAAGCTCTCCCCATTTCTCCAAGATTGATCTTATGTCAAGCTACCATGTAACACCCCAATTTTTCAATAAAATGGAAAATTATGAAAATGCCCCTGAATTATTAAATTAATTATTTTGTGATGTCAAAATAAGAAATGTTGGGGTCCATTGCTCAAATTAAGGTCGTATGAGCACATTATATATATATCAAGTTGATTTGGATGGGTTATGTACATCAATTGGGTTGGAAATGGCTAAATGGGTCAAAGGGCCCAATTGGACCCAATGGGTCAAAATGGATGATTTGACCATTGTGTAAGCTTAAATTAAATAGGGTTAAGCCTATTTGATTGGAAATCAAGTAGAGAAGAAATGGGCATGGCCGAACCCCACATGATGTGGATGGGTCGTAGATGTGATTGAATAAGTAAATGATGTTATGACTTGCTGATTGATATATGGATAAGGTACCGGAAGTCGAACGACGCGCGAGTCGTGACCGGGTGACGCGAAAGAAAGATCAGTTACTGAAGTGATTCTTCAGTAGGTTTCCTACCTACTTGTAACCACGGTTTTTACCCAGTTGTCTTATGATACTCTTGTTTTAATATATGTGTTTCAAATGATATATTATGCATTAACAAATGGCATACAGGCATTGGCATCTCATGCATGGTCATGGGATGATGAATGAGTTTCTACAGTGTTACAATTATGGGTTACGTCCTCCTTAGGCGATGAGAGTTCCGCCAGGAAGAGTAACATGATGATCATAGTCACAATGGTCTCCTTAGGCGAAGAGAGTCCCGCCAGGAGGACTAATACGTGATATGAATCAGTCAGTGATGAAGAGATGGAAGTTGTATTGTGATTTATCTTGTCGGTGCATGGCACAACAAGTGATGGCTATGGATGTACATGATGGGGGAGGCTCCATCATAGCATTGTCTTACCTGTTTTGATGATCATATATTATGATATGTATATGCATGTTTTATATGCTAACATGTGGTAGCCCTGATTCGGGAACCTACTGGGCGCGTTGATCTAACGCCCTAATTCTATCCTCAGAGGAGATTGCAGATACAAGCAAAGGGAAAGGAAAGGTCGTTGACCGGGAGGGGAGCCAAGCCTAAATGCTTGAATGAAGGACTGAACTACTTTATATTACTGTCTTTTGAATACTTTTGTGGGACATGTAATAATTCACTACTTGCTATGGTTTGAGTAGGTTGATAACATTTGGATGTTTGATCTATGATAAATAATGTTTAGGACTGTTACTTGCTATCTCGTCTTTCTATTCCGCAATTAATCTAGATTATTCCGCATGTTGATGTTAGTTCCATGTGTGATTCATTATCATGGTCTATTCCATGTACACATGGGTGGCCAGTTAAGGTTCAGACTTGGGTAGTCTGAACTCAACTGGCGTCGTGACGCCGCCCGCTCTCTTTCGATGTTTTATTATTACTTAAAAAAAAAATAGACTCTGAAATTCTCGGAAAGGGCGGGGGCGTTACATACCATCAAATCCGTGTCAGAGAAGACATAGAAAACACGGCTTTCAGAATTCGGTATGGACAGTCTGAATATGTTGTCATGCATTTTGGACTCACAAATGTACCAACCGTGTTCATGGATCTGATGAACGAAATATTCTGTCATTATCTGGATAAGTTCGTAATTTTCTTCAGTGACGAAATTCTGGTTTATTTCACCAATCGGGAGGAGCATGCTGAGCATCTGTGGATAGTCCTGGACACACTTAAGAAGAATCAGGTATATGCCAAAGCAACAAGTGCGAGTTCTGGCAATCTAAGGTCAACTTCTTGGGACACGTTATATCAGCAGGAGGAATAGTTTCGGACCCGGCTAAAGTGGCAGCGGTTAGAGACTGGAAAGCTCTGAAGAATGTGACCGAAATCCGCAGCTTTCTAGGACTGGCTGTCTACTATCGGAAATTTATTATGGACTTCTCTAAGATTGCATCTCCACTCACCTGACTAACTAAAAAATGAGTCAAATTTGAATGGTCTGACGTGTGTAATCGAAGATTTAAGGATCTGAAACTGAAGCTTACCACCGCTCCCATTCTGATTTTGCCGGAGAGAGGCAAGGGATAAATATACTGTGATGCTTCAGAAGAAGGAGTTAGGTGCTCTTTCACTCAAAGTCATCATGTGGTGGCATATGGTTCAAGGCAACTAAAAATCCATGAACGCAACTATCCCACTCATGATCTGGAACTAGCTGCAGTAGTCTTCGCTCTCAAAAGCAGGAGACACTATCTATATGGTGAGAAACTTGAGGTGTTTTCAGACCATAAGAGCTTAAAGTATCAAAAGGAGCTCAATTTGAGACAGCGTAGATGGATGGAGTACCTGTAAGACCATGAGTTTGGACTGCGACATCACCTGGCAAGGCAAACAAAGTGGAAGACGCTCTCAGCCGCATTTCACATGCAACTGTGGTCAGTTTGATTATGAAAGAATGGGAAATGCTGAAGACCATCCGAAAGTTCAATTTGCACATCAAAAATCGTGGGAGCATGCATAATTTGATGATGTCCAGCATGGTTTCCAAGATTGAACAAGAACAGCGGACAGATCTTGAAGTGGCAGAAATTTGGGCCAAAATGTCGACTGGAGAGGTCATACCAGTATGGGAATTACGACCTGGACAAGGTCTCTTATTCCGAGGCAGGACATATGTACCTCAAGGTTGTAGGAGAGAGCTGTTGGTAGAAGCACATCAATCAAAGCTCTCCATCCATCCAGATAGCACCAAAATCTACCAGGATCTAAAAAGGCATTATTGGTGGCATGGACTCAAAAGAGACGCTGCTGACTTTGTCTCTCACTGCCTTACTTGTCGGCAAGTCAAGACAGAACATCAGAAGTTGCCAAGACAGCTCAAACCTCTACCCGTGCTCGAATGGAAGTGGGAACACATTGCCATGGACTTTGTGACAGGGTTGCCAAGGTCTTCAAAGGGTAATGATGCAATTTGGGTTATAGTTACCGTCTGACCAAGTCTGCATATTTTCTCCCTATCAAGATGACAGACTCATCTGAGACATTGGGACGGCGGTATATCAAGGACATCATCAAACTACATGGTATACCCAGAACTATTATGTCCGATACAGATGGCAGATTCACTGCCAGGGTGTGGCAGAGCATGCAGTCGGCTATGGGGACAAATTAATTATATAGCACGGCTTTCCATCCACAGACCGACGGTCAGTCAGAGCAAACAATGCAAACATTGGAGGATATGTTGAGATCATGCATGCTTGACTTCAAGGGTAGTTGGGAAGATCATCTACCACTAGTCGAGTTCTCATACAACAATAGTTACTAGGAAAGCCTCAAGATGGCTCCATTTGAGGCATTGTATGGTAGACCCTACAAATCCCCAGTGTGTTGGACAGAGGTCGGGGAGCCTGCTCTTATTGGACCTAATCTGGTTGCAGAGACCACGGAACAGATCAAGATGATACGACAACATCTGCTCACGGCACAGAGTCGTCAGAAGAGCTACACTGACAAAAAAAGAAGATCTCTTGCGTTTGAAGTGGGAATCCTAGTATTCTTGAAGGAAGTTGTCACCCAGATTTACGGGACCATTTCCAATCCATGAGAAGGTGGGGGAAGTGGCATATAGTCAGATACTCCCTCCGCACTTGTCAGTGTAACGCCCTGCCCTTTTTCACTGGCCACAAATCAGAGTATATATATATATATTTTTTTTTATAAAAGAGTGAGAGAGAGTGGGAACGTCACGACGCGAGTTAAGTCCGAGTTTCCAAAACTCGACCCTTAACTGGCCACCTTTACGTGTGCGTGGATTAAGTCCACTAAAACATTTCACACGCTCTAAGAATACTTGCGGAATTATCATATGAATAAAATAACATTCATATACATGACATTAATAAGCAAGGAAGCCAATCACCATAAAATTAACTGGAATGTAAATATCATCAAACTATAGCAAAATATTAGTAAGTTATTACAATCCAAAATATCTGTCCTCCCAATACATCTTTCAAAATCAAACTAAGTAATATAACATAAAACTGTCCAAGCTCCTATGCTTGACTCCTTTCATGTCCCACATCTTTGTCATTCCCTGTTCCATCATCTATAGGGTAGAAGTAGGGCATTACTCAACACGCCCAGTAGGAATTCCAAGTAGGGTTATGTACACATATGATCAATATAAAATCAATATAGAAACATCATATCATGTTTGTAAAACATCCCATAAAAAGTAAAACAAACCATCCAAGATATCCATATCAAATCATGTTTACTTATGCAACATGTCATGGGTGTCAATGCCAAATGATCACTCACCCAAATCCATATCCAACCACATCATGTATAGATAGTTTCCTTGATAAATTACCATATCCAGGTGTTCCCTTGGCCAATTACGTCCGCAGTGTTTTGTGATGCCACCACCAGGTCAGTGTTATACCTCCCCACATATGTTAATCAGAATTACCGATGGAGTGTGGACTCCTCTCTCTGCGCAATGTTTCAAAAATGTTTACCCAGGAGCTCTTTGGGCCAGACTACGCCGTACCCATTCCTAACAATCCCGGACAAGGCCAAAATATCAATAGTTCACATAGCTTCATACAAGCTAGTCTCAAGCCCCAAGTCATCTCCGGACAGCTCATAACTTGGTTTGCTGTCTCATGTATTCCCTCCCATGCCATGCATGAGATAATGTATGCAAATATGCCATTTCATTTGAAATCACATGTTATCATTGCAAATCAGTTCATAAAACTTATACCATTTGTTTAACCAAAGTAAATAATCATGTTTGGAAATAAAAGCCTGCAACATATATATAAGATCCATATATATCTCAATAAGGTAGGAATCCTACCAACGTTCGATTTACTGTCCTTGCTGTTTTGTGATGGTAACAATAATGGTCATGTCGAATCGCAAACCCTTTGCGGATCTCTTTACCTTATTAAATTCAATCACACACACACACACACACACACACACACATATATATATATATATATATATATATCAATTAAATTATCCATTTAATTTTTATCATCCCTTACGTCCTTCCAGATAGACTAAAACGTCTGAAACATCATATAAAAATTTTACTTTTCAATTCAGTCGATTGAATCACAGATTTAGTCGATTGAATCATGCCCAGTTACTGTTATCTGCCTTACCCGCAGATTTTCAGTGGACCGAATACAATATTGAGTCGACTTAATCCCAACTAAGTACTGTATGCATTTGACTCGTAACCCTTCACTCGGCTGAATCATGGATTCAGTCGGCTGACTTTGGGTCAAACCCTTCTGTGTTCTCGATCAACGTCCTTTCAGTCGACTAAATCACAGATTCAGTCGGTTGACTTTGGATCAGATCATTTGTGTCTTCGACCAATACACATTCAGTTTGATTCAGTCTACTGAATTATCAATCAATTCTTTACGTGTTCGATAAGCATGCTTTCAATCGACTGAATCTCTGATTCAGTTGGTTGAAACACGCCAGATTACTTTGTTTGTTTGGTACGTCTATGTTCAGTCGACTGAATCGTAGATTCAGTTTGCTGAAACACCATTATATCCCATATATTTTAATCCAGTCCATGTTCAGTCGACTGAATCATAAGATTCAGTCGGCTGAAACTCCCAGATACTCTTTTCCTGTTCGACCAACACTAGTTCAGTCGGCTAAATCCCAGATTCAGTCGACTGACTGGTTGTTAGTCTTATCTATTTTCTTGTATGGCTAGTTCCTTCCTCATGAAATCCATTCCTTATCATTTTTAAACATATATATTATCATTCATATAACTCCTAGTGAATTTATCCTACCCTCTAGCCAAAGCTAGAGTCTTTTCCATTATTCTTTCAATCTTTGGTTTATAACATGGATTCAGATGTCACCTTTCTTTTGTTTCAAACCATTACCAACCCTTGAATGGATTTTCAACTCTATGGCCTTATAATAGTTTGACCATTCATTTCAACAAAATATGGAACCAATTTGTTCGACCACACCATGTCCAAACCTATGGTTTCCCTTAGTCTTAATCCTATATTGTTAAACTCAAAACCATACCTTTTTTCCCGTCTCCTTCTTTTCTTTTGATCTGTCCTTTTCTTTCTTAATCCTTCTTCCTCCTTTGCTCTTCAATAATTCACCAAGTATAGAGATGAAAATGGAAGAGAGAGAAGAGGAGAGAAATCTCTTTGAGTGCAAGAGATGGATTCGGCCAAAGGGTGTGAGCAACCCCTTGGTTGTGTCCCTTTGTATACTAGCCCAATCCATCTCACTTCCCCTCATTATGTTTACATCTAACCCATGTGTCCGTTGGTTTAACCAAGGAGAATCTTGGTTAAAACCAAGGAGACCCTTTGACTTCCATCGAGTCATGGGTTTCAAGTCCATTGTGATGGAAACTCTCCACCTTCCCAATTCAACTCAACTCAACTCAAGCATTAACTTAACTCAATTGAGTTCACTCATGGTTGACCAAGTCAACCATGACATGGCCGACCATGCACCACATGGTATTCGGGTCCCATTTTGGGCATAACACTCGATGATGTGGCCACCTTGTCTAGTTGGCTTCCATGTATGCCACATAGCAATGCCACATCACCCACATCCCACCTCACTTGATGAGGTGGATTGAATGTATTGGGTCTTAATTGGGTAGCTAACCCAATTACTTTGACCTTACCCAGTTACCTTAAAATTAAGTTCACTATGACCCATTGGGACCCAATTAGATAATTGACCCATTTAATTAGACTTACCCATCTAAGGTCCATTTCAAATATTTAATCTTAAATTCAATCAATTTGTAATTCAAATAGACCAATCAAATATATTTATAAGTGCTAAAAATCCGGGGTATTACAGTTAAGACTGCACGATGTATTCCATGTTTCAATTCTGAGGAAGTACAACCCTAACCCATCATACGTACTGAATGTGCAAGACATAGAAGTGCAAAGCGAAGTATCTTACATGAGAGGCTTGTTCGAGTAATTGATACGGAGCAAAGGGTGTTACGGAACAGAGCGATTCCGTTCGTCAAAGTGGTATGGGACCGACACGGTAATGAGGAAGCCACTTGGGAACTAGAGTCAGAAATGAGAACAGGTCATCCTGAGCTATTTGTATGATTTATTTGAAAACCCTACTTCGCTCGATTTTTGGGACGAAAATTTCAAAAAGAGGGTAATATTGTAACACCCAAATTTTCCTTAGCTTATAAAATTATTGGATTGGCCCACTTGGATTGCAATTTAAATGAATTTGAGGTTAAAAAGTTTAAATGGACATTAGATGAGCAAGGAAACGGGTCAATTACCCAATTAAGACCCAATGGGTCATGGTGAGCTTGATTTATAAAAATAATTGGGTAAGTTTAGTTAAATTAGTTGAATTGGATACATTAGTGCATTTAATGCAATAAAGTCCAGCTCATAATGTGAGGTGGCATGTGAGTGATGTGGCATACATGTCATCATATGGAAACCAACTAAGCAAGGATGCCACATCATCAAGTGACATGGCCAAAGTGGGACCCAAGTGCCATGTGGTGACCAAGTCACCACATGCATGGTCGACCATGACATGGGTTGACTTGGCCAACCACTTGTGAGTTCAAGTCTTGAATTAAGTTTTTGCTTGAGTTGAGAAGATGAAGGGATGAGATGAGGTAGTGTAACACCCCGGATTTTCAAGTTATAAATATATATATATATATATATATATATGAAAATTGCCCATTTAATTTGTGAATTAAGGGATATGGACCTTAGATGGGTAAGGTGTTGGGTCAATTGCCCAATTAAGACCCCATGGATTGTGGATATGGTTCAATTGAAATAAATGGGTGAGATTTATTTAATTGGGTCAAGATTGTCAATTGGGTCAAATGCCCAATTGGGACCCAATGGGTCATGGTTGACTTGGCCGACCACCAAGTGAGTTCAAGCTTCATTAAATGTGGGCTGAATTAAATTGGAGATGGAATCAAGGAAATGAGTTGATTTTAAGTGAGTAAATGAGTTGAATTAAAGTTATGAGTTGAGTTAAAAATATGAGTTGAATGGGAAGTTAATGGGACCATGATCTTAGGTGAGTTAGGTGATAAGATGGAGAGTTACATCTCATAAGATCAAACCTAAGGTATTCACACGTTGGAAGTGGGAGTTTCATCTCATGGGATGAAACTCCAAATGGATTATTAATGAGGGTTAATGAGGAGGTGAAGGGTTTTTTTGGTTGTTACAAGGCATAACCATATCACACGTTGGAACATGGAGGGTTTCCATCTCAAGATGGAAACCCAAGGGTCATACGTTTGGGGTGTTTCATCTCATGGGATGAAACCTCCAAATGGAACATTAAGGAGGGAAGTGAAAGGTCATGGGAGTTACAAAAGGGCATCACCAAAGGACACCACCCTTGGCCGACCCTCATTGATCAAGACAAGGAAACACTTGAGTATTTTCATCTCACTCTCCCCCTCTCTCTCAAGGCCGATTCCCCTCTCAAGACAAAGGATTTAGATTAATTTTGATCTCATGCTTCTCTCCCTCTCTCAAACCTACCCTCTTTGGCCGAACCCTCTCTTGGGGTATTTCATCTCAAGACCTCTCAAGCTCACTCTCGGCCAAGGATCAAGAAGGAAGGAAGAAGAGGCTAAGGAAGGAAAAGATCGGAGGAACAAGATGGAGTGAAAGAAACCGGAGGAGTCGCGGAATCGGTAAGTACTTGATAAGATGATATTAAGTAAGAAAAGATGGTCAAGGAACATGGTTTGGCCATTGCATGGCCAAACCCTAAATTGTATATACAAGAACCATCAAGGACAAAAAAGGGGTTGGATGAGGTTCGGCCATGATGTATGGCCGAACCCCATCAAAGGATTAATCATGTAACACCCGGATTTTTAAGATATCAATTTACATGAATTTTGTCTATTTAAATTATAAATTAATGGACACGGATCTTATATGGGTCAGATGTATCTAATTGGGTCAAGGTTGTTATTTGGTTCAAAATGCCCAAAAGGGACCCAATGGGTCATAGTTGACTTGGTTGACCACCAAGTGAGTCCAAGCTTAATTTGGTTGGGGCTGATTTGAGTTGGAAATGGAATCAAATTGTTGAGTTGAATTAAATGGATGAGTTGAGTTGAGTTAAGTGAGTTAAATAAATTTGAATTAAATGAGTTGGATGGAATATTTATTTTTTAAGTGAGTGAAGTGTGTAGATGAAAGGTGTTTGGTTGTTTTCAAAATTCAAACAATGGAACACGTTGGATGCATGGGAGGTATATCTCATGCATGAAAACCAAATGGGAATTAATTGGAGAGGTGGAGAGGAGGCGTTTTGTGGAGGTTACACGAGGTAACATCAAGGTAAGCACACATTGGATGCATGGGGAGTTTTTATCTCATGCATGAAACCCCCATGTAAATCATTAATGGAAAGGTGAGGGGTTATGGCTATTTCAAATTTAAACAAGGGGTTCACACTTGGAGGTGGGAGCTTCATCTCATGGATGAAACCCCCAAAATGGTCACTAATGAGAGAGGACGGTTTTGTAAGCCAAGATACCCATTGCAGCCGTTGGAGACTTGGGAGTTTCATCTCATGGATGAAACCCCCAAGGGAAGCATTAAGGAGGGAGGTTAAGGAGATGGGAGTTACACAAGGTTTAACCAAAAGGCATTATCTTTGGCCGACCACTCCATTGGAACAAAACAAGATTGTGTTCATTTCATTCTCTCCCTCTCTCTCTTGGCTGTTCTTCTCTCCCTTAAAAACATCTATTGGCCGACAAGCACTTTAGGAGAAAGAAGACCAAACACTTAGAGAATTTTATCATGTTCTCTCCCTCCTTCTCAAGACCGATTCTTCTCAAGACCAAAGAGGACTTAGAATAATTTGATCTCAAGCTTCTCTCAATCCATATCACTTGGCCGAACCACTCCAAGGGGTTTCTAGCAAGGTCAGTCTCGACTAAAGATCAAGAAGGAAGGAAGGAGGGACTAAGGAAGGAAAGGAGCAAGAAGGAGTGAAAGAACCGGAGGAGTCGCGAGATTGGTAAGTGCTCAATAAACTTTTGTTAAATAAGATGGTCAAGGAAACATGATCCGGCCATTGTATGGCCGAACCCATCAAGGGTTAAAATCATGGTTAGTGAATTTAAAAAAGGAGATAAGGAACCATAGGGTTTGGCCATGATGTATGGCCGAACCCCATGGAAAGAGTCAAGGAAGTTTTATGGGTTTAAAATGATGTTTAAAAGGGAAGAACATGGACCATAGGGTTCGGCCATTTTGTATTGCCGAACCCCATCAAAATACATTGGTTTGATTTTATTGGATTTGAAGGAAGGAAATCATAAGTGTATGTGTTTGATTTGGTTAAAGTTTTAAAAGGATTTAAATGGATGGAGGCATGAGAACCAATTATAGATGTATAATAGGTTTTAATGGAAATAAGGAACCACAGGGTTCGGCCATAGACAATGCCGGATAGTGTGGTCATTTGTAATCAATTTTGAAGATGGTTAATGATTTAGAAAGGTGTTGAGCTATTGGATAAAAAAGAATGGAAAAGAAGAGCACCAAAACCAAAGGGTGAGATTCGGCCATGGTGTATGGCCGAACCCCACCAAGTGCTATTTATGGATTTAGATATCATAGGGTTCGGCCATGGTGTATGGCCAAACCCCATGAACCAATTGGTGGATCATTTTTGGGACTTGGTTATAAGTAAATAAACCAATTAATCAGCCATGGGTGATTAACGGCATAGAATGTAATTAAGGGTGAAAAGGATGAACCATGGGTTCGGCCATACACCATGGCCGAACCCCATGGAAAATAGTTGGTGGATTTAAATGGTAAGCAATGATAAACATTTGACAAACAAGTGAGTAGATGTATGAATCAAGAGGTCATGATCTTGTATCTAACTTTAAGATCAAAGGGTTGAAAGAGGAGCATAAAACTAAGGAAGTGAGGTTCGGCCATGTTGTTTGGCCGAACCCCACTAAGGAATTTTTATGGACTTAGGTGAATGTGTGTGTTAAAACGTTAATGGGTGGATGATTAGATTAATGGATTGGTGTTTGGATTTAATTAAAAGGATCAAATGACTTGAAAGAGGGACCAAAATCAAGATGGTGAGGTTCGGCCATGTTGTATGGCCGAACCCCACTAAGGTGGATTTTGGTGGACTAAGGGTTAAAATCAAAGTAAGTGAGGTTCGGCCATGGTGTATGGCCGAACCCCACAAGTTGTGTTTTTGGACTTAGATACCATTACAAATCAAATGGGTTGTTGGTTTAATTCATGGATATGTTATAAGGTAACAGGACTTCACAAAGGGGGCACGATCGTGAACGGTTGCCAGTTTAAAGCTCAAGGACACCTTAGTTGTCTTGGGTAGGATTCTACCTTCTTTGAAACCGTGGTTATGTATGTTGGTTTTATCTCATTTAATGAGTTATGTTTTAAAATAATATGTTGCAAATATGAGGGTTTAATGCTATGTTTATCATATAAAATAGCATGGAATTCATTAAGCATCTCATGCATGGCATGGGGTGAAGGTTATGTGACCGGAGGGGCCACACTCTGTCTGGGCGTCCGAAAAACCTATGTGGGGATACCTTGATGATGAGAATCCCATCAAGAGATAACCGAAGGGGCCACACTCCGTCGGGGCGTCCGAAAGACCTATGTGGGGGTACCTTGATGATGAGAATCCCATCAAGAGGATACATTTGATTGTGATGGGTGGGACTCATTGCGTACATGGCATGGCATGATTTTACAAGGTTTTGATGTTATATTATTTATATGCATGTTTTATACTAACCATGTGTTAGCCATACTTAGAATTCCTACTAGGCGCGTTGTTCTAACGCCCTACTTCTACCCTAGTGAATGAAACAGGAAATGAACGAAATGATGATCGTGATCAGAGTCAAGCATAAGAACTTTGGAATGTTTATTGCTATTTTATTAAGTTACTCAAGGACATGTAATTTGAGTAGTTAGACTTCGGCATGTAATAATTAGATATTTGCTATGGTTTGTGAATGGTTTGGTATGGATATTTAATTTAAGTTAATTTGGTTAAGTGACTAAGTACTTTGCTATCTAAAATGGAGTAGCCTTAGGTTCTATTATAATTCGCAATCAGTTTATGTTATATTCCGCAATTATAAACTTAATACATGTAAACCATCTCAGTGGACTTAGTCCACGCACACGTATGGTTGGCCAGTTAAGGGTCGGGCTTTAGAAGCTCGGACTTAACTCGCGTCGTGATGTCCCGCCCTCTATCACTTTTAAAAAAAAAATAGACTCTGATTGTCGGAAATCAAGTGAAAAAGGACGGGGTGTTACAAATCATGGATGAATGATACATGTTAAGGAAAATAATGAACCATAGGGTTCGGCCATGTTGTATGGCCGAACCCCATGGAAAGGTATTAAGGATTTTAAATGGCTCAAATGATGTAGAGGGTGGAGAACCATGGACCATGGGTTCAGCCATGATGTATGGCCGAACCACATCAAAGAATATGATCATGGTTATTTGATTTATGAGAGAAAGTGATGAACCATAGGGTTCGGCCATGTGGTATGGCCGAACCCCATGGAAGGTTATTAATGATTTTAAAAGGTTTTAAATGGATGTATTGTTGATGGACTTAGATGCAATTGGATCATGAAAATAATGGAAGTCATGTTGTTGGACCTTGGGTTGTAAATAATGACCTAAGGGTATGATTAAACTTCCCCATGGAGGGACTTGATTTATGGACTTAATGTGGTAAAGGATTTAAAGAGAGGATGAAAATGGGACACCATGGGTTCGGCCATGTAGTATGGCTGAACCCCATGAACCATTTTAATGGGTCATTTTGTATTATGTCATGATTTGATGAATCATTTATGGAACTAGATTTATGGATCAGATATGGACCTAAGTATGGGTAACTTAAATATGTGATTACCATGGAAGGAAAGAATGGCCAAAAGGTGAAATTAAAGGACCATGGGTTCGGCCATGGTGTATGGCCTAATCCCATGGATCATGTTTTTGGTTCTAGACATGCATAAATGGCTTAAGTGAATGATTGAATCATAGAAAATGTTTTATGGATTTAGGGCTTCCATTAATGTAAAACTAATGGAATGATTTTGGGACTTAGGTCATGTATATATAAGCTAAATGAGTAGCCATGGGAAGACTAATGGCAAAGAGGTAAATATGGGTGAAAATGATGGACCATGGGTTCGGCCATGGTGTATGGCCAAACCCCATGGAGAAAGTTTTGTGACTTAGGTGTTATTAATGCTAAAATGTTTAACTCATGTATGATTGATTAAGGAATCAAAAGAGGGACCCAAACCAAGTGAGTGAGGTTCGGCCATGTTGTATGGCCGAACACCACTAAGACATGTTTATGGGATTAAACATGGTGGGAAATCAAATGGAACATGGGTTTTGATTTATTGATATGTTATAAGGTAACAGGACCTATCAAGTGGGTATGATCGGTGAGCGGTTTTAGGACGAAAACGCAAGGACATATTAGTTGATCATTGGTAGGATTCTTATCTCGTTGATACCATGAGATATGTATGATGGTTTTAATTCCTATTTTGATGAGTTATTTTGTATAAATGATATGTTTCAAATATGAGATTTCAAAGCTATGATTTGTATTATTACATAGCATGTTTCACTTACATCTCATGCATGGCATGAGAGGGATGATTTGTAACGCCCCACCCTTTTTCACGCGCTTTCCAAAAATCAGAGTCTATTTTTTTTTTTTTAAGAGTGATAGAATTCAGCCTTGAGTGAGAGGGAGAGTGTTCGGC
Source organism: Chimonanthus praecox (assembly GCA_022113865.1). Taxonomy (NCBI): domain Eukaryota; kingdom Viridiplantae; phylum Streptophyta; class Magnoliopsida; order Laurales; family Calycanthaceae; genus Chimonanthus; species Chimonanthus praecox. Next base: position 35,768,540 of record CM039090.1, read on the forward strand.
CTTGTGTGCTAGCTTGAGATCAAAAACTTTTCTAAGTCTTTTGTCTTGAGGAGTGATCGGCTAAGAGAGGGTTTGAGGGAGAGAAACAACCAAGAGGGAGAGGGAGAGTTCAACCTTGTTTGAATTTGAAATGTATAACCACCTCCATTATCTCTCCATGTGGGAGTTTCATCCATGAGATGAAACTCCAAGGCTCCAACGTGTGCCTTGTTTGAATTTGAAATTAAACTAAAACTCCCCACCTCTCCAATGTGTAACCTTGTTTGAATTTGAAATGTGTAACAACGTGTATCCTTGTTTGAATTTGAAATATGTAACAACGTGTATCCTTGTTTGAATTTGAAATAAACCAAAACTCCCCACCTCTCCAACATGTAACCTTGTTTGAATTTGAAATATGTAACAACGTGTATCCTTGTTTGAATTTGAATTGTGTAACCGTCCACCTTCATTATCTCCCATGTGGGAGTTTCATCCATAAGATGAACTCCAAGGCTCCAACGTGTATCCTTGTTTGAATTTGAATTTTAAGCCAAAACTCCCCACCTCTCCAACATGTAACCCTTGGTTTGATTTTTTGAAACAACAACCCTTCATCTTCACACTTCACTCACTCTTTAATTCAACTCACCACTTTAATTTAATTTAAATCAACTCAACTCACTTAACTCATCACTTTAATTTAATTCAAATCAACTCAACTCACTTGATTGCATTCCCATTTTAATTCAGCTCCATTTAATTAGACTTGAACTCACTTGGTGGTCAACCAAGTCAACCACAACCCATTGGGTCCCAATTGGGCATTTTGACCAAATAGCAATATTGACCCAATTAAATGCGCCTTACCCATTTACTTTAAATTGAACCTTATACCATAACCGTTGGGTCCTAATTGGGCCATTGCCCCAATACCTTACCCATGTAAGGTTCATATCCGTTAATTCACAAATAAAATGGCAAATTCCGTAAATATTGATAACATGGAATTCTGAAGTGTTACATGATTTGTAACCGGAGACCACACTCCGTCTGGGCGTCCGTAAGGCATTTGTGGGAAAACCTTGATGTGCATTATCTATCAAAAGGTAACCGAAGACCACACTCCATCAAGGCGTCCGTAAGGCAACTATGGGGATACCTTGATTAGGAGATTCCATTAAGAGGATGTTTTGTGATATGGGCGATGGGTGGGACTCATTGCATAAGATACCATGGCGTGGCATTGTTTTACATTGTTTTTAATATTATGTTATCTATATGATTTTGTACTAACCATGTGTTAACCCTATCTGGAGTACCTACTGGGCGGTTGTCTAACGCCCTACTTCTACCCTAGTTGATGACGCAGGAATTGAACGGAACGATGAACGTGATCGGAGCCAAGTTTAGGAGCTTGGATGTTTTTAGTTTAATTTTGTTTAAGTTATTCATGGACAATGTATTTTAAGTAGCTAGCATTCGGACTGTAATAACTTAGATTATTTGCTATGGTTTGGAATGTTTATTTTGTTAACTTGAGATAATCATTGTTAAGTAATGGATTACCTTGCTATCTAAAATGGAATAGAATTAGGATTCTATTATAATTCCGTACTTATGTTTTATTCCGCATGTTAACTTGAGTACGTGTGAATCGTTTTAGTGGACTTGGTCCACGCACAAGTATGGTTGGCCAGTTAAGGGTCGGGCTTTAGAAGCTCGGACTTAGCTCGCGTCGTGACGTCCCCGCTCTCTCTCACTCTTTATTATAAAAAAAAAATAGACTCTGATTTTCGGCTAGTGAAAAAGGGCGGGGTGTTACAGTTGGTATCAGAGCGAAACGAGAAGGTTGAATCTTTCGAAGTAAGATTAAGACGGTATCATGTCTCACTGACAGATAAGAATCCCAACTGACCGGCTCTTCGGAGTCCGCTGCAAGGGGGCCGGATTAATTTACTTCGTTAGACTCAGACTGAAGCCTTCAATCTAAGAGCAACAAGGAATGATAACAAAGGGAGTACAGTCATAATAATTGGATTTATCAAACATAGCAAATTAGGAGATATTTCCCCGATATCCCCAATATGAGAAACAAACACGTGATACTTTGGAAATTTCCCCAAAAACAAAGAAATACAAAGAGTGCTTATTTGGTAATTTCCCCAAAAGTGTGAAAACACAAACTTTACGAAGAAACTAAATCAATGATGTTTCCAATGACTTAGGAAAAATGCCTCCAAGAAGAAGAAGAACCCGACAACACCCACATGGGGATGAAGAGGAGGTGCAACAACCTCATCCATCAGAGGAACAAAATAGTGTGAACATACCCGTGGTGCCTCCCGAACTACGAAACTTGGTCCAAGCTGTGGTCACTTCTATTCTTTAACAGCACATGAACAGAAATGGGACCACCAGTGAGGCCAATGACAGGAGGATGGTCAGGGATTTCCAGCAACAGTGCCCCCATTACTTTAAAGGGAAAGAAGGACCTGTCGGAGCAGAAAACTGGTTGAAGAAAATTACTCAGATCCTGACCCTACTAAAGATCTCGAGTCACGAAGACAAGATATTGTTGGCTACATCACAATTGATTGATGATGCCGGTAAATGGTGGGAGGTGATAGAGAAACAGCGAGCACTCATTCCGGAAAGGGAAAGGACTGCAATGACATGGGAGCAGTTCTCAGCTACGTTTTGGACCACTACTTCCCCGAGGAGGAGAAGGAGCGCCACACCGAAGCGTTCTTATCTTTGGTACAAGGCACCATGACGGTGGCAGAGTACCATCAGGAGTTCCTCAGCCTGTCCTGTTATGCACTATATATGGTGGATACGGAGTACTGAAGGGCTCACAAGTTTGAGCGGGGCCTATGGCCAAGTATTAGGGCCAAGGTAACCATATTCAAGGTAGCTACACTGGCAGAGGTGGTCAGTAGGGCCACAATAGCGGAGCAAGAGATGACGGAGACAGTGCGGTTTGTGGACAACCGCCGAGGTCAGAGTGGGGGAGGTACATTTCGTCCCAACAAGAGGTTTCGACCTAACTTGGGGAGACCCTCACCTTCCACTGGGTCAACAGGGGCCTTCCATCCCAATCATCCCTCCCCATCAGCATCAGTCTCTCAGGTCTCCCAAGTTGAGGGCACTTGTTTTCATTGTAACCAGCTGAGTCTTTCAAGAGGGAATGCCCACAACTTAGCAAACCCTCTCATTCCAGGGGTTCATTTCGCCCACCAGCTAGACCAACTCATTCACGAGGAGGCAGGGTATATAACCAGGCGGGACGGGCGCCTAACCCTACAGGATCTGGACGGCTGTTTACTTTAGCTCCTCTAGCAGCAGTGGATCACTCCGTGATTCAAGGTATGGCAGTAGTCTGTAGTTCCTATGCCTTTACATTATTTGATTCTGGAGCATCCCACTCCTTTGTATCTATTGCATTCATATCCGCTACTGGCACATTAGTACAAAAAATGTCCACATCACTCACTATAGTATCCCCCGTTGGAGACACATCATTGGGGCTTATATGCACAGCAGTGAACACTGAAGTCACTAGATTCAGATTTGAGTTCAATTATCTGGTACTCGATATGACTGAGTACGATATCATCTTTGGCATGGACTGGTTGGCTAGCTTTCAGGCCAACATTGATTACCATCTTCACAGGGTGAAATTTTGGTCACCCGAGGGAAAACAATATGTAGTACATGTTGACAAACAGAGAACCTATATGAGAAGAAGACTGCATGAAGGGATGAACCGCCTGGTATTGAACAGTATCAGATTAAACAAGGCACCGGTGGCTGAATTTCAGGCGATAGTGAAAGACTACGCGGATGTATTTCCAACAGAACTCCTTGGCTTGCCACCCATAAGGGAGATTAATTTTGAGATCAAGTTATACCCTGGCACTGCTCTAGTGTCATTGCCACATTATCGGATGGCACCAGCTGAGATGTCCGAGCTAAAGAAGCAGATTGATGAACTCCTCAGACTGGGGTGCATCCAAAACAGTACATCATCTTGGGGAGCTCCGGTGTTATTTGTGAAGAAGAAGGACGGTACACTCCGGATGTGTGTGGATTACCGAAAATTGAACAAGCTAACTGTTAGGAACAAGTACCCTCTACCCAGGATCGATGATCTATTCGATCAACTTAGGGGTTCTAGTCACTTCTCAAAGATTGATCTGATGTCCAGCTACCATCAAATCCGGATTAAGGATGAGGATATAGAGAAGACAGCCTTCAAGACACGGTATGGACTATACGAGTTTGTAGTCATGCCGTTTGGACTCACCAATGCACCGGCTGTGTTCATGGATTTAATGAACAGGATCTTCCATCCTTACTTGGACCAATTTGTGATTGTATTTATTGATGACATCCTGATCCATTCCAAAAGTCAGGAGGAACATGCTGAGCACCTGCGGATAGTCCTGGATACCTTGAGGAAGAACCAGCTATATTTCAAAGCAAGCAAATGTGAATTTTGGCTATCTGAGGTCAACCTTTTGGGGCATGTTATATCAGCAAAAGGTATACCCGTGGACCATGCTAAGGTGGCGGCAGTGAGAGAATGGAAAGCACCGAAAAATGTGACTGAGATCCGTAGCTTCCTGGGATTGGCTGGTTACTATAGGAACTTTATCATGGACTTCTCCAAGATTGCATCTCCACTTACCTGACTCACTCAGAAAGGAGTCAAATTTGAGTGGTCGGATGTATGTAACCGGAGATTTGGGGAGCTAAAGGAGAGACTTACAACTACTCCTATCCTGATTTTGCTGGAAAGAGGCAAGGGCTATGAGGTACAATGCAATGCTTTAAGAGAGGGACTTGGGTGTTCTCTCAATCAAAGTCAGCGTGTGGTGGCTTACGGTTCAAGACAGTTGAAAATACATGAACGCCTCTATCCCACACATGATCTCTAACTAGCGGCAGTGGTCTTCGTTGTCAAAAGCTGGAGACACTACCTATATGGCAAGAAGTTTAAAGTGTTTTCAGATTATAATAGCTTGCAATACTTGTTTGATCAGAAAGAGCTCAACATGAGGCAGCGCAGATGGATGGAATATCTGCAAGATTATGAGTCCGCGCTTCGATATCATCCTGGCAAGGTGAACAAAGTGGCGGATGCCCTCAGCCGCATATCACATGCACCAGTAACCAGTTTGATCAGGACAGAATGGGAGATGCTGAATACCATTGAGAGTTCAATCTATATAACAATAACCATGGGAGTATGTATAATCTGATCATACGGTCCAACATGGTCTCCAAGATTGAACAGGTGCAGCGGACATATCCGGAAGTGGAGGAGATATAGGCTAAGATGTCTACTGGTGAGGTCCTACCGGAATGGGAATTACGACCAGGACAGGGTCTTGTTTTCCGAGGTAGGACATATGTGCTTAAGAGCTGCAGAAGAGAGTTACTGATCGAGGCACACCAAACCAAACTCTCTATTCATCCGGGTAGCACCAAAATGTATCACGACCTAAAGAGACATTATTGGTGGCATGGACTCAAGAGGGATGTGGCAGAGTTTGTAGCCCAGTGCTTAACTTGTCAGCAGGTTAAGAGGGAACATCAGAAGCCACCAGGGTTACTCAAACCCTTACCAGTGCCGGAGTGGAAATGGGAACACATCTCCATGGATTTTGTGACAGGATTGCCAAGGTCCTCCAAGGACAATGATGCAATATGGGTTGTGGTAGACCGATTGACCAAATCGGCACACTTTCTTCCCATCAAGATGACAGATTCATCTGAGCCTTGGGTCGACAGTATATCAGGGATATCATCAGCTACATGGTATTCCCCGGACTATTGTATCCGACAGAGATGGCCGATTCATCGGCAAAGTGTGGCAGAGCATGCAGTCGGCCATGGGACAGATCTATTGACTAGCACAACATTCCATCCACAGACTGAAGGACAATTGAGAGGACGATACAAACATTGGAGGATATGCTGAGAGCATGTATGCTAGACTTCAAGGGTGGATCGGAGGATCACTTGCCGCTGGTGGAGTTCTCTTATAACAACAGTTACCAGGCAAGCCTCCAGATGGCTCCATTCGAGGCTTTATATGGTAGACCATGTAGATCACCCATGTGCTGGACAGAGGCCGGTGAGCCTGAACTTATTAGACCCGAGTTAGTTGCAAAGACTACAGCACAGATACAGTTGATACGAGAACACCTACTTGCTACACATAGTCGTCAGAAGGGGAAACTGTTGCCTAGATTTGTGGGGCCGTTTGCAATCCTAAAGAGGGTGGGGGAGGTAGCTTACCAATTAGCACTCCTCCACAATTGTCATCCTTGCACGATATATTCCATATATCTATGTTGAGGAAGTACAATCCTGATCCCTCACATGTAATGAATGTACAAGACATAGAGGTACAAAGCGACATGACATACATCGAAAAGCCTATCAGAGTGATGGAGACAAAACAAAGGGTGTTACGAAACCGACGATTCAGTTCTTCAAGGTGGTATGGGATCGACATGGTAACGAGGAAGCTACTTGGGAACTTGAATCGGAAATGTGAACAGCTCACTGTGAGCTATTTATGTAATTTGTTTGAAACCCTACTTCGCTCGATTTTCGGGACGAAAATTTAAAAAAGAGGGGTTGTATTGTAACACCCCGGATTTTCAAGATATAAATATATATGAAAATTGCCCAATTAATTTGTGAATTAATGGATATGGACCTTAGATGGGTAAGGTGTTGGGTCAATTGCCCAATTAAGACCCAACGGATTGTGGATATGGTTCAATTGAAATAAATGGGTGAGATTTATTTAATTGGGTCAAGATTGTCAATTGGGTCAAATGCCCAATTGGGACCCAATGGGTCATGGTTGACTTGGCCGACCACCAAGAGAGTTCAAGTTTAATTAAATGTGGGCTGAATTAAATTGGAGATGGAATCAAGGAAATGAGTTGATTTTAAGTGAGTAAATGAGTTGAATTAAAGTTATGAGTTGAGTTAAAAATATGAGTTGAATGGGAAGTTAATGGGACCATGATCTTAGGTGAGTTAGGTGATAAGATGGAGAGTTACATCTCATAAGATCAAACCTAAGGTATTCACACGTTGGAAGTGGGAGTTTCATCTCATGGGATGAAACTCCAAATGGATTATTAATGAGGGTTAATGAGGAGGTGAAGGGTTTTTTTGGTTGTTACAAGGCATAACCATATCACATGTTGGAACATGGAGGGTTTCCATCTCAAGATGGAAACCTAAGGGTCATACGTTTGGAGTGTTTCATCTCATGGGATGAAACCTCCAAATGGAACATTAAGGAGGGAGGTGAAAGGTCATGGGAGTTACAAAAGGGCATCACCAAAGGACACCACCCTTGGCCGACCCTCATTGATCAAGACAAGGAAACACTTGAGTATTTTCATCTCACTCTCTCCCTCTCTCTCAAGGCCGATTCCCCTCTCAAGACAAAGGATTTAGATTAATTTTGATCTCATGCTTCTCTCCCTCTCTCAAACCTACCCTCTTTGGCCGAACCCTCTCTTGGGGTATTTCATCTCAAGACCTCTCAAGCTCACTCTCGGCCAAGGATCGAGAAGGAAGGAAGAAAAGGCTAAGGAAGGAAAAGATCGGAGGAACAAGATGGAGTGAAAGAAACCGGAGGAGTCGCGGAATCGGTAAGTACTTGATAAGATGATATTAAGTAAGAAAAGATGGTCAAGGAACGTGGTTTGGCCATTGCATGGCCAAACCCAAAATTGTATATACAAGAACCATCAAGGACAAAAAGGGGGTTGGATGAGGTTCGGCCATGATGTATGGCCGAATCCCATCAAAAGATTAATCATGGATGAATGATACATGTTAAGGAAAATAATGAACCATAGGGTTTGGCCATCTTGTATGGCCGAACCCCATGGAAAGGTATTAAGGATTTTAAATGGGTCTAAATGATGTAAAGGGTGGAGAACCATGGACCATGGTTCGGTCATGATGTATGGCAGAACCCCATCAAAGAATATGATCATGGTTATTTGATTTATGAGAGAAAGTGATGAACCATAGGGTTCGGCCATGTGGTATGGCCGAACCCCATGGAAGGTTATTAATGATTTTAAAAGGTTTTAAATGGATGTATTGTTGATGGATCTAGATGCAATTGGATCATGAAAATAATGGAAGTCATGTTGTTAGACCTTGGGTTGTAAATAATGACGTAAGGGTATGATTAAACTTCCCCATGGAGGCACTTGATTTATGGACTTAATGTGGTAAAGGAGTTAAAGAGAGGATGAAAATGGGACACCATGGGTTCGGCCATGTAGTATGGCCGAACCCCATGAACCATTTTAATGGGTCATTTTGTATTATATCATGATTTGATGAATCATTTATGGAACTAAATTTATGGATAAGATATGGACCTAAGTATGGTAGCTTAAATATGTGATTACCATGGAAAGAAAGAATGGCCAAAAGGTGAAATTAAATGACCATGGGTTCGGCCATGGTGTATGGCCGAATCCCATGGATCATGTTTTTGGTTCTAGACATGCATAAATGGCTTAAGTGAATAATTGAATCATAAAAAATGTTTTATGGATTTAGGGCTTCCATTAATGTAAAACTAATGGAATGATTTTGGGACTTAGGTCATGTATATATAAGCTAAGTGAGTAGCCATGGAAAGATTAATGGCAAAGAGGTAAATATGGGTGAAAATGATGGACCATGGGTTCGGCCATGGTGTATGGCCTGTAACACCCTGGATTTTTAGGTTATCAATATTTACGGAATTTGCCATTTTAATTGTGAATTAACGGATATGAACCTTAGATGGGTAAGGTGTTGGGTCAATGGCCCAATTAAGACCCAACAGGTTATGAATATGGTTTCAATTGAAATAAATGGGTAAGATGTATTCAATTGGGTCAAGATTATTAATTGGGTCAAAAACTTGTTAATTGGGTCAAAGTGCTCAATTGGGACCCAATGGGTCATGGTTGACTTAGTTGACCACCAAGTGAGTTCAAGCTTAATTAGGTTGGGGCTGAGTTGAGTTGGAAATGGAATCAAATAATTGAGTTGATTCAAGTGAATTAAAGAGGTGAGTTGAGTTAAATGGATGAGTTGAGTTAAATTAGTTGGATGGGAAGTTATGGGGATACTCATCTCAAGTGAGTGGAGTGTGAAAATGAAGGTGGTGGGTTGTTTCAAAATTCAAACAATGGCATACACGTTGGAGGGGGAGTTTCATCTATGATGGAACATCAATGGGAGGTGGCGGTTTTGTGGGAGTTACACAAGGGGTTCACACTTGGAGGTGGGAGTTTCATCTCATAGATGAAACCCCCAAATGAGAACTAAAGGGGAGATGGACGGTTTCATGTTGTTACAAAAATTCAAGCAAAGGCACACCGTTGGAGCCTTGAGAGTTTCGTCTCATGGATAAAACCCCCAAGTGGAGCATTAAGGATGGAAGTTAATGAAAATGAGAATTACAAAGGGGTGTCACCAAAGGACACCACCCTTGGTTGTATCTCATTGAAAAACAAAGAAAAGACTAAGGGTTGTATTCTAGACTCTCTCCCTTTCAAGTGCTCTCATGGCCGAACTCTCTCTCTCTCAAGTTCTCTCAAGGCCGACTCTCTCTCTCTCAAGTTCTCTCTGTAACACCCGGATTTTCAGGTTATAAATATTTACGAAATTTGCCATTTTAATTGTGAATTACAGATATGAACCTTAGATGGGTAAGGTGTTGGGTCAATGGCCCAATTAAGATCCAACGGTTATGGTATAAGGTTCAATTTAAAGTAAATGGGTAAGGTGCATTTAATTGGGTCAAGGTTGTTATTTGTGTCAAAATGCCCAATTGGGACCCAATGGGTTGTGGTTGACTTGGTTGACCACCAAGTAAGTTCAAGCCTAACTTAATTGGGGCTGAATTAAAATGGGAAGGCAATCAAGTGAGTGAGTTGACTTTAAAGTGATGAGTTAAGTGAGTTGAGTTGATTTGAATTAAATTATATGAGTTAGGTGAGTTGGAATGAGAGTATCATCTCATGGATGAAACCCCCACTTGGATCATTAATGGGGAGATGAGGAGTTTTCTTATTTCAAATTCAAACCGAGGGTACACGTTGGAGCCTTGGAGTTTCATCTCATGGATGAAACTCCTAAATGGAGAATCAATGGGAGGGGACGGTTACACATTTCAAACAAAGGCATAGTTGGAGCCTTGGAGTTTCATCTCATGGATGAAACTCCCAAATGGATAATGAATGAGAAGATGGCGGTTTTGTGTTGTTACACAAGCCAACCAAGGCTACACCGTTGGAGCCTTGGGAGTTTCATCTCATGGATGAAACCCCCAAGTGGAGCATTAAGGAGAGAGGTTAAGGAAAATGGGAGTTACATCAAGGGCTTCACCAAAGCCATCATCCTTGGCTGACCACATCATTGGAACAACAAAATGGATTTTCATCTTGTAAGGTCTCGGAATTTGAGAATTAATATAAATGTGAATATTATTTATTTTAATGATGGAAACTAGAAAATGGGTGGAGTAAATGGTAAATGGGCCAAAATTTGGACAAAGGCCCAAGTGTGGCCCAATAGACTATGGTTTGGATTTAAATTTATTTAAATGGTCAATGAGGGTTAAATGGGTCAAAATAGTCAAATTGGGTCAAATACCCATTTGGGACCCAATGGGTCAAGATGGTTAAGCTCTAAGGTAAATGGGCTAGCGGGAAATGTAATTGGGCCATGGGCCCAATGGTGATCCATTTAGAGTGGGCTTAATGAAATTTAATCACCCTAAGTAGTGTGGAATTAAACAATGGTGGTGTGGCCAAGTGAGACCCACCTCCACCTCATCAAGTGAGGTGGCGGGTGAGCCAATGATTGGTGGGGCCGGCCACCATGGTTGACTTGGTCAACCATGGGTGGAGTAATGAACTTAGGCTAAGTATCAATGGATTAGCCTAAGGTAATTATCTAATTAAATTATTTAAATATGGTAGTTAAGAGTGGTCAAGGGGGGCCATGAGGTGAAGATTCACCTCATCTCAAACTCAAAAGAATTCACACATGTTGGGCTTGGTGGTGGTTTAGATAACCACCACCATAAAGCAAATAAAAGATCTAAAAAATATCTTAAGGTTGGTGGAGGTAGTTACTGTAAAGAAAAAAAAATGGGAATGAGTCTTATCTTTTCCTTTCTCTCTCTTTTCATTCTCATTTCAATTCTCCACTCCTCCATTGCCGTCCCATGTCCAAGTGAAGGAGAGAAGAAAAAAAAAAAAAAGGAGCTCAAGGAGAGAAGAAAAAAAAATGGAATTTGGGGGGAGTTCACTCTAAGATTAAGGTCATCATCTTCCTCTCATCATCTCTCAATTCAAACCTAACATGGCCGATTTTAAGGTTGGGAGTTGCCACCCTTGATCAAAGATCTTAACCTATCAAAGATCAAAAGGAAGGAGAGAGGAGGCTAAGGAGACCGACGGGAGCAGCGGAAATCGGAGGAGACGTCGGATAGTAAGTATTTCTTAAACAAGAAATTTTGGATTTTTAGGGTTTAAGATTTAGGGTTTAATTTTATAAAAAAATTAATGGTGGTTACATAGAGATATGTCATGGATGTTAAACCCCTCAAATGAGAGGGTGGAAGATGGAGGAAACCCTAAGTGGAAAAAAATTAAGGTTAGGTTAAGAAAATAAATAAATGAATTATATGCATTGGGTAAATTATGAAATTAAGCATGGAATGGGGTAATTGGAATAAAATTATGAGCAATAGGGTTCGGCCATGTAGTATGGCCGAACCCCATGGTGGGTGATTTGGGTTTTTGATGTAATTGGTTAAGGTTTTAAGAATGGAAGGCAATGAGGGTTTTAGGTTAATGAATTGTAGTAAATGAGAATGGGGGTAATGTTTCAAAATGGTTTAATGATGAAAATGTAAAAGGTTTATGGCATTGGGAGGCATAAAAGAGAAGAAATTATGAACAATGGGTTCGGCCATGGTGTATGGCCGAACCCTAGGTTGTTGTGTGTGTGAAGTTAATTAGGGTTTTTTAAGGTTAAAGCCATGGAAAAATGGGAAGAGTAATGGATTTAATATTTTGGTTAATGGAGATATTTTGGAGTAAAGAGTGATGAATCATGAACCATGGGTTCGGCCATGGTGTATGGCCGAACCTTATGGTGAACAATGGTGGATTTAATGGTTGTGATTTATGGAGAAATAAATGGGAAAATATTAGTAGTTTTGATGGACCCAAAATGTGTAATGATGCCTTAAAATGGTGATTTAAATGCATGATGTATACCTCTCATGGGAGGACTTGTGGTAGATCTAAAATGTGCTAAGGATCCAAGGAAAATGGGGAACAAGACATCATGGGTTCGGCCATGGTGTGTGGCCTAACCCATGACCCATTTTGTAAGTTATTGTATGGGCTAAGGTTGGGTCCATACTTGTGTCTAGATGATGGAAAATTTGATTAAATTAAGTGGATGATTTAGGGATGTTAGGTCATGGTCAATGAATCATTAATGGACCTAAGTTAAGGACCTAAGTTGTGGATTAAAATTTTGGACTTAAGTAGGCATGAATTAATGAAAAATTGTTTATGTGAAGGTAGTGGCAAAAATGGTAAATATGGGCTAAAAATGAAGAAACCCACTAAGTTATGATTTATGGGCTTGGAAATGATTAAAACTTGGATTGATTTGGTAATTTAATAAGGTACCGGATAGCGCGAGTGGTACGCAAGTCGGTAGCTGCATTGTCGGTCGAAAACGAAATAAAGACGCAAGTCGGTATTCGGTAGGATTTCTACCTACTTGTAAGCCATGGATGTGTAATGGTATATTTATCTTATTTTGGTTGATTTTGGGATTGATCTTAAAAAAAAACAATTGTTCTATGATTATGGACATTATGTTTAATACTATGGTTTATTATTTTTAAGATTATGCATTATATGGTAAGGCTAGGTATGGTATATTAAGGGTATGAGATATACATATTACATAGCATAATGCATTACATCTCATGCATGGCATGGGCGGAAAAAAAAATAAACAAACCGGAGTCTATGCTCCGTCGGGGCGACCGAGAACAGGCATGGGGACACCTTGACGAGGCTTTCCCGTCAAGGGGGATATTTTGCGGTTGGACATATCTGGACGATGTTTTTCCGTCAAGAGGCATATGACAGTATAGGAATGATGGGTGGGATTCATAACATTTACACCCATGGCATATCATTTACTTATATTTTCAGTATATGGTGGTTTATAGTTTTCACTGTGTTATTATCTGTATGTGGTTATTACTAACCCATGTGCTAGCCCTACTCGGAATCCTACCGGGCGCGTGTTCTAACGCCCTACTTCTACCCTAGCTGATGATGCAGGGGATGGCGGACCGGAAGGGCGAGACGGAAGCCAAGCTTAGGAGCTTGGGGAGGCGGATTAATTACTTTGTTTTACGTTTATTTTAGAAAAGATGTATTTGTATAGTTAGCTTGTCGGAAATGTAATAATTTAGGTAGTTTGCTATGTTTAGGTATTATTTTAGATAATACAGTATAATAGCATTTTCGTAATTAATTGGGTATTTCTTCACTGCTATCTGAAGAACTGGTAGGATAGTTCTATTATCATCCGCAGTTATTTTTATGTTCCGCGAGCTTACTTTCTACACGTGAACCGTACTCGTGGACTTATGTTCCACGCACGCGTAGGGTTGGCCAGTTAAGGGCCGGGCTTTAGAAGCTCGGAACTTAACTCGCGTCGTGACGTCCGCGCCTTTTGTCACTTTTAAAAAAAAAAAAAATAGGCTCTGATTTTCGGTAAAAAGGGGCATGCGTTACACATCTCACTCTCTCCCTCTCCCTCTTGGCTGTTTTTCTCTCCTTCAAACCATCTCTTGGCCCACCACTCCTCAAGACGAAAGACTTAGAAAAGTTTTTGATCTCAAGCTAGCACACAAGGCCGAACTCTCTCTCTCTCTCTCTCTCTCTCCCTCTCTCTCTCTCTCTCTCGGCCAAAGAAGTAATAAGGAAGGAGGAAGAGGCTAAGGAAGGAAAGGATCGGAAGAACAAGTCGGAACGAAGGAAAACCGGAGGAGTCGCGGAACCGGTAGGTATTTTGATAGATTTTTAATAAGTAAGGAAACATGGTCCGGCCATTACACGGCCAAACCTTAAATGGTATATACAAGAATCCCATCAAAGGTTATGATCATGGTGATTGGATTTAAAATAGGAAATAAGGAACCATAGGGTTCGGCCATAGTACATGGCCGAACCCCATGGAAGAAAAATTAATGGACGAATGTGTTGTGTTAATGGAAAGGATGAACCATAGGGTTTGGCCATGGTGCATGGCCGAACCCCATGGAAGGAGATGGAAATCATAGATGTATGCTTATGATTTTAAAAGGTTTTAAAGGGTTTTAGATGGATGTATGAATGGGAACCATTAAAAGATCAAACCATATGGGTATGATACAATTTTAAGGAAAATAAGGAACCACAGGGTTCCGCCATGTTGTATGGCCGAACCCCATGGAAGAGTATTTGATGATCATGGAAGATTTAAATGAAGTCATGTGTATGGATTTGGTGTTGTAAATAAAGATCCAACGATATGATATAAACCTTCCCATGGAGGGATGTGTTTATGAACTTAAGATGATAAAATATGGAGTAAGATATCATGGGTTCGGCCATAGTGTATGGCCGAACCCCATGAACCATTTAATGAACCATTTGATGGAACATGTTAAAGGAACATTTAGAGTTATTATGCATGTTTAAATGAATGGAGGATTGAACAAGGAAATAAGGGATTTAATTATATATATCTATGTTCATGGATTATGTTAATGGTTATGGATTTGTATAAAGGCAAAGGTGTAAATATAGGCAAGAAAATGAAAGATCATGGGTTCGGCCATGGTGTATGGCCGAACCCCATGAGGAATGTTTTATGGACTTAGGTGGCTACCAATGGTAGATGATTAATTGTTAAGTGATTAACTAAGTGGTGATGGAGTAATAGATCAAAGAGGGACCAAATCAAGTGAGTGAGGTTCGGCCATGTTGTATGGCCGAACCCCACTAAGGTTGGTTTATGGGTTTATGTTAAGGGTTTAAATGATTAACTTAGTGATGAATGATTAATAAATCAAGAGAGGCACTAAAACCAAGTGAGTGAGGTTCGGCCATGGTGTATGGCCAAACCCCACAAAGTGTGTTTATGGATTTGTACATTATTGTAAATCAAATGGGACTTTAGTTTGACTTATTGATATGTAACAAGGTGACGGGACCTCACAAACGGTATACAGTCGTGCACAGTTTCCGGACAAGAACGCAAGGTCAAACTAGTTGTCATTGGTAGGATTCTACCTCTTTGAAACCATGGGTGTGTGTATGACGGTTTTAATCTTATTTTGATGAAGTTATGTTGTAAAATGATATGTTCCAAATGTGAGTTTTAATGCTATGTTTATGATATAAAATAGCATGTGTTACATTAGCATCTCATGCATGGCATGGGGTGAAGGATTGGTAACCGGAGGTGTAACGCCCCGCCCTCTTCGAGAATTTCAGAGTCTATTTTTTCTTTTTAAAGTAATAATAGAACATCGGAAGAGAGTGGGCGGCGTCACGACGCGAGTTAAGTTCAGACTACCCAAGTCTGAACCTTAACTGGCCACCCATGTGTACATGGAATAGACCATGATAGTGAATCACACATGGAACTAACATCAACATGCGGAATAATCTAGATTAATTGCGAATAGAAAGACGAGATAGCAAGTAACAGTCCTAAACATTATTTATCATAGATCAAACATCCAAATGTTATCAACCTACTCAAACCATAGCAAGTAGTGAATTATTACATGTCCAACAAAAGTATACAAATGACAGTAATATTAAGTAATCCAATCCATCATTCAAGTACTTAGGCTTGGCTCCCCTCCCGGTCATCGACCTTCTTTTTCCCTTTACTTGTACCTGCAATCTCCTCTGAGGATAGAATTAGGGCGTTAGATCAACGCGCCCAGTAGGTTCCTGAATCAGGGCTACACATGTTAGCATATAAAACATGCATATACATATCATAATATATGATCATCAAAACAGGTAAAACAATGTTATGATGTATGCACATGCAATGAGCCTCCCCATCATGTACATCCATAGCCATCACTTGTCGTGCCATGCACCGACAAGATAAATCACAATACAACTTCCATCCCTTCATCACTGACTGATTCATATCACGTATTAGTCCTCCTGGCGGGACTCTCTTCGCCTAAGGAGACCATTGTGACTATGATCATCATGTTACTCTTCCTGGCGGAACTCTCATCGCCTAAGGAGGACGTAACCCATAATTGTAACACTGTAGAACCTCATTCATCATCCCATGACCATGCATGAGATGACAATGCCTGTATGCCATTTGTTAATGCATAATATATCATTTGAAACACATATATTAAAACAAGAGTATCATAAGAAAAACTGGGTAAAAACCGTGGTTACAAGTAGGTAGCAAACCTACTGAAGAATCCCTTCAGTAACTGATCTTTCTTTCGCGTCACCTGGTCACGACTCGCATGTCGTTCGACTTTCGGTACCTTATCCATATACCAATCAGCAAGTCATAACATCATTTACTTATTCAATCACATCTCCGACCCATCCACATCATGTGGGGTTCGACCATGCCCTTGGCCGAACATCACCAACTTAGGATTTAACTTCCTACTTTATTTAATCAACTCTTAAACACTTAACCCTTTTAAACATGTCTTGCTAAGGTCCATACAACCATACACATGATTATTCCACCTTTGATCAATAATCACTCTTTCCCATAATTTCAATCACAAAGTCGGCTACACAATAGGGTTACCAAAGACCCTTAGTGGGGTTCTCTTGGTTTAACTAGTCCATGATTTACCCCTGATTTGAATCCATAACTTAACCCTAAAAAAAATGACATGGTTCAGCCCTATGTTGGCCAACCAATAACAGCAAGTTAAACTTCCATAAATTACATCAAACACCATATTTTATATGGTTTAAAACTCACCAACGTCATCAAAACTAACATGGGGTTCGGCCATCCAAAGTGGCCGAACCCTATGTCCATGTCTTGGTCCTTATGTATGTGTTTTAAATCCTCATTTAGACAAGTATTAATCAGTATATTACTACTGCATTTTTACCTCTCAAAACCATAGAAATAAGTTAATCACTTTGTCCGAATGACCACAACATTTCATGGGATTCGGCCACCAAGATGGCCGATCCAAATGGTCCATAATATCAATTTAAATCTACTGTTTAAACCCATATTAACTTCAGTCTTCTTGTCATTCAGATCCATGTTTATCATCCCTTCTATACCATGTATTTGATTCTTAAATAAAAACCCAAAAACAGTCCACCAAAGCTCTATGGTTTCCATGTTTCAAACACCTTAAAACCAACCATCATTTGCATGGGGTTCGGCCCTCCATGGTGGCCGAACCCTATGACCTTTGGTTTTGTATTTCTTTATCATTCAACTAGGTCTAAATCAAACTCCTTATTTGTGATTTAACCTTTGTAAAACATACACCTTTAATCATCTAAAAATAGTCCATAAAATTCCATGGTTTCCATGTTTCAAAACATGAAAAACCACCCATCTTTTACATGGGGTTCGGCCCTCCATGGTGGCCGAACCCAATGGTTATTTTTACCATTTTAAATCCTTCATTTATCAAGGCTAAACATTGCTGTATTCGGCCATGACCATGGCCCAATACATACCTCACTTGTTTCATGTTATTAAACCAAAATAACACATGGATACTTACCAAATTTTCCAAACTTCCTTCTTGCCTTTGATCCTTGGTTTCTCCCTTTTATTTCTTCTTTCTTTCCTTAATTCCTTGCTGGTTTATACTTGACTAACTTGTGCCAAAAACCTCTGCTGTTCAGCCAAGAAAACGAATTGGAGAGAGGGAGAAAGAGATGGGAATTCTTGGATTCCTTTGTGTGAAAAACGGCCATGTATGGTAAGGTTTTTCTTTTATAGTTTCAGCCCCCCAACTCCCATTCATCCTCCCTCATTAATGTTGTTAAAACGATGGGGTAAAGGGTGTTAACCAAGACACCTCTTGGTGCCAAACGTTGCACCCCTTGGTGCCAAACATTGTATCACGTGGGAAATGAACCAATGCAACCTTTCATGAAAAGGTGCCGGCCAACCTTGGTGTCTTTTGGCTTTGCCAAAGCACCCTTTCATACCAACGGCTGAGATTGATTCTGATTAATTGTTGTGTGAGATTACAACTCATTTCCATCTCCTCTTGACTCACCTAACTCGGAATATTTTTATTCTAAACCAACTCATCCAACTCATCACTTTTAATGCACTAAGTTTGAGTCAACTCATTTCTTAAATCCAACTCATTTCAAATCAATCCAACTCAAGCTGAATTAACTCACACTTGAGTTCAATTGAGGGCCCACATGGTCATCCGTGGTCAAACTGGTCAACCCGACCCGTTGGGTCCCCCCTTTAGCTCCTTGACCCATTTTTGACTCTATGACCCAATTATGGTATTTTGGTCATTTGTAAGTGGTTTTCTCATATGGATCATGCCTACCCATTTCTTCTCTACTTGATTTCCAATCAAATAGGCTTAACCCTATTTAATTTAAGCTTACACAATGGTCAAATCATCCATTTTGACCCATTGGGTCCAATTGAGCCCTTTGACCCATTTAGCCATTTCCAACCCAATTGATGTATATAACCCATCCAAATCAACTTGATATATATATAATGTGCTCATACGACCTTAATTTGAGCAATGGGCCCCAACATTTCTTATTTTGACATCACAAAATAATTAATTTAATAATTCAGGGGCAATTTCATAATTTTCCATTTTATTGAAAAATTGGGGTGTTACAGGAGGCCACACTCCGACGGGGCATCCGTAAGACCACTGTGGGGGATACCTTGATGTGTATTATCCCATCAAGAGGTAACCGGAGGCCACACTCCGACGGGGCGTCCGTAATACCACTGTGGGGATACCTTGATGAGGAGAATTCCATCAAGAGGATATATTTGATTGTGATGGGTGGGACTCATTGCATAAGACATATGGCATGGCATTGTTTTTACATGGTTTTATGATTATGTTATATATATGATTTTTGTACTAACCATGTGTAGACCCTATTTGGAATACCTACTGGGCGCGTTGTTCTAACGCCCTACTTCTACCCTAGTGGATGACACAGGAAAGGAAGGGAACGATGAACGTGATCAGAGCCAAGCATAGGAGCTTGGATATGTGATTGGATTATATTTTTGTTTAAGTTACTCATGGACTTGTAATTTGAGTAGCTAGATTTCGGGCATGTAATAACTTAGATAATTTTGCTATGGTTTTTGAATGGTTTGTTTGGATATTTAAGTTAAGTTTAATTATGGTTAAAGACTTGAAGTACTTTGCTATCTAAAAAGGAATAGATTTAGGTTCTATTATAATCTGCAGTTTATGATTTAATCCGCATGTATATATTATTATGTGTGAACCGTATTTATGGACTTAGTCCATGCACACATAGGGTTGGCCAGTTAAGGGTCGGACTTTAGAAGTTCGGACTTAGCTCGCGTCGTGACTTCCCGCTCTCTATCACTCTTCTATTAAAAAGAAAAAAAAAATAGACTCTGATTTTCGGAAAGTTAGTGAAAAAGGGCGGGGCGTTATAGTTGGTATTAGAGTGAAACGGGAAGGTTGAATCTTTCAAAATAAGATTAAGACGGTTTCATGTCTCACTGACAGATAAGAATCCCAACTGACCGACTCTTCGGAGTCCGCTGCACGGGGGCCGGATTAATTTACTTCGTTAGACTCAGACTGAACATTCAATCTGAGAACAACAATGAATGATAGTAAAGGAAGTATAGTTAAAATAATTGGATATATCAAACATAGCAAAATAGGATATATTTCTCCGAAATCCCCAAATTGAGAAAACGAATATTAGATACTTAGGAAATTCCCCCCAAAAAAAAAAAAAAACTAAGAGTGTTTATATGGAAATTTCCCCAAAATTGTGAAAATACAAATTGTACGAGGAAAATAAGTCAATGATGTTTTCAATGACTTAGGAAAAATGGCTCCAAAGAGAAAGACCTGACAAAACCAGAAAGGGAAGGTTAAAGAGGTACAAACATCTCAACATGAAATGGAGGTAGAAAAATCTCAACATGAAGAGGAGGAACGACAATCTCGACATGAAGAAGAAAAACAACCATCTCAACATGATGAACAACCATGCCACCAAGAAGAGGAGGAACAAAACAGTGTGAATATATACCGGTGGTGCCTCCTGAACTTCAAAGCTTGGTTCAAGCAGTAGTTACTTCTGTTCTTCAACAGCATCTGAATGGAAATGGAAACACCAGTGATGCAAATGACAGGAGCATGGTCTGGGATTTCCAGCAACAGCGCCCTCCTTACTTCAAAGGGAAAGAAGGGGCTGTCGGAGCGGAAAATTAGCTGAAGAAGATCACTCATATCTTGACTCTACTCAAGATTTCGAGTCATGCTGACAAGATTTTGCTGGCTACATCACAACTAATCAATGATGCCTGTAAATGGTGGGAGGTAATCGAGAAATAGCGAGCACTTCTGCCCGAAAGGGAAAGGACTGCAATGACTTGGGAGTAGTTCTCAGCTACAGTCTTGGATCATTATTTTCCTGAGGAGGAGAAGGAGCGCCACACACAAGCTTTTCTATCTTTGGTACAAGGTACCATGACGGTGGCAAAGTACCACCAAGAGTTTCTCAGTTTGTCTTGCTATGCATTCTATATGGTGGATACAGAGTATCGAAGGGCACGCAAGTTTGAGCAGGGCCTTCGGCCAAGCATTAGGGCCAAAGTAACCATATTCAAGGCAGCTACACTGGCAGAGGTGGTCAGCAGGGCCACTATAGCAGAGCAAGAGATGGCTGATTAGTGCATTTTGACAACCGCCGAGCTCAGAGTGGGAGGGGTACATTTCAACCCAACAAGAAGTTCCAACAGAACTTTAGCAGACCCTCACTGGGTCAATAGGGGGCTTTCGCCCCAATGATCCCTCCCCATCAGCATCAGTCACTCAGGTTCCCCGAGGGGTGAACAACTGTTTTCATTGTGACCAGCCGGGTCACTTCAATAGGGAATGGTTGTAGCTCAGCGGACCCTCTTATTCCAAAGGTTCATTTCGTCCACAAGCAAGGCCAGCTAATTCAAGTGGTAGCAGGACATATAATCAGGCGGACGGGCGCCTAACCCTACCGGATCTGGACGGTTGTTTGCTCTAGCTCCTCCAGCAGCAGTGGATCACTCTGTGATTCAAGGTATGGCTGTAGTCAGTAGTTCCTACGCCTTTGCTTTATTTGATTCTTGAGCATCCCACTCCTTCATATCTGCTGCATTCATAACTGCCACTGGAACATTAGTACAAAAACTGTCTACATCACTCACCATTGTATCTCCCGTCGGAGACACGTCATTGGGCTTATATGCACAACAGTGAATACTGAACTAGCTGGACTCAGATTTGAGTTCAATTATTTGGTACTCGATATGACTGAGTACGATATTATCTTCGGCATGGACTGGTTGGCTAGCTTTCAGGCCAACATTGATTGTTATCGCCGCAGGGTGACATTTTGGTCACCCGAGAGAAAGCAATATGTGGTGCGTACAGACAAACAAAGCAGAGTGCACGAAGGGTTAACCCACTAGGTATTGAACAGTATCAGAATCAACAAGGCACTGGTGGCTGAACTTTCAGTGATAGTAAAGGACTATGCAGATGTATTCCCAAAAGAACTCTCTAGCTTGCCCCCATGAAGGAGATTAATTTTGAAATCAAGTTGTACCTTGGCACTTCACCAGTGTCATTACCACATTGCCGGATGGCACCAGCAGAGATGTCCGAGCTAAAGAAGCAGATTGATGAACTGCTCAGACTGGGTTGCATCTGGAACAACACATCGTCTTGGGCAGCTTCGGTGTTGTTTGTGAAGAAGAAGGCCGGTACACTCCGTATGTGTGTGGATTACCGAAAACTAAACCAGCTGACAGTCAGAAACAAGTATCCTCTACCCAGGATCGATGATCTATTCGATCAACTGAGGGATTCCAACCATTTTTCAAAGTTTGATTTGATGTCCGGCTATCATCAAATCCGGGTTAAGGAAGAGGACATAAATAAGACATCTTTTAGAACACGGTATGGACTATATGAGTTTGTGGTCATGCCGTTTGGACTCACCAATGCACCGGCTGTGTTCATGGATCTAATGAACAGGATTTTCCGTCCTTATTTGGATCAATTTGTCATTGTATTTATTGATGACATTTTTATTTATTCCAAAACTCAGGAAGAACATGCTGAGCACCTGAGGATAGTTCTGGACACTTTAAGGAAGAACAAGTTATATGCCAAAGCTAGCAAGTGTGAATTCTCGTTACCCAACGTTAACTGCTTGGGGCATGTTATATCAGCAGAAGGTATAGCCGTGGACCCAGCTAAAGTGGCAGCAGTGAGAGAATGGAAAGCACCGAGGAATGTAACTGAGATCCGTAGCTTTCTAGGATTGGCTGGTTATTATCGGAAGTTTATCATGGACTTCTCCAAAATTGCATCACCATTGACTCGACTCACTCAGAAAGGAGTCAAATATGAGTGG
Organism: Chimonanthus praecox; assembly: GCA_022113865.1. NCBI lineage: Eukaryota > Viridiplantae > Streptophyta > Magnoliopsida > Laurales > Calycanthaceae > Chimonanthus > Chimonanthus praecox. The sequence goes on from CM039090.1 coordinate 35,791,327, forward strand.
TCAAATCTGTGCAACTGGAGATTTGAGGAGTTGAAAGACAGACTTACAACTGCTCCTATCTTAATTTTGCCAGAAAGAGGCAAGGGTTATGAGGTACAATACGATGCTTCAGGAGAGGGACTTGGGTGTGTCCTCAGTCAAACTCATCGTGTGGTGGCTTATGATTCAAGACAATTGAAAATACATGAACGTCTCTATCCCACGCACGATCTTCAACTAGCCGCAGTGGTCTTCGCTCTCAAAAACTAGAGACACTATCTATATGGCGAGAAATTTGAAGTGTTTTCAGATCATAAGAGCTTGAAGTACTTGTTTGATCAGAAAGAGCTCAACCTGAGGCAGCGCAGATTGATGGAATATCTGCAGGATTATGAGTTCGCGCTTCGTTATCACCCTGGCAAGGCGAACAAGGTGGCAGATGCCCTCAGCCACATATCACATGCATCAGTGGCATGTTTGATCAAGACAGAATGGGAGATGCTGAATACCATACGAGAGTTCAATCTGTATATCAGTAATTATGGGAGTATCTGCAATTGATGTGCACTATCCATCAAGAGGTAACCGGAGGTCACACTCCGTAGGGGTGTCCGTAAGACCACTGTGGGGATACCTTGATGATGAGAATCCCATCAAGAGGATACTATGTGTTTGATACCTTGATGAGGAGATTTCCATCAAGAAGATGTTTTGTATGGCTGATCGGTGGGACTCATGGCATATGGCACCCATGGCATGGTATTGCATAAGCATGATTATGATCTCTATTATCATGCACTGTTGCTGGTTTTATCTGTATGATTGGATCTCTATTATCATACACTGTTTTGGATACAATGCTTTACAAATACGTTATGATATATTATATCTGGATTTTTGGTACTAACCCATGTGTTAACCCTAATTGGAATACCTACTGGGCGCATTGTCTAACACCCTACTTTTACCCTAGTTGATGACACAGGAATTGAACGGAACGAGGAACATGATCGGAGCCAAGTTTAGGAGCTTGGATGATTAAGTTATATGTTGTTTAGGTTACTCATGGATAATGTATTTGAGTAGCTAGTAATTGAGAATGTAATAACGTAGATATATTTGCTATGGTTTGGATGGTTGATTTTGGATATTTAACTTAAGGCAAATATTATTAAGTGTTGGACTACTTTGCTATCTAAAATGGAATAGGATAGTTATCCTATTGTAATTCCGCATGTATGATTTATTCTGAGAGTTAACTTGAGTACGTGTGAACCATTTTAGTGGACTTGGTCCATGCACACATATGGTTGGCCAGTTAAGGGTCGGGTTTTGGAAGTTCGGACTTAGCTCGTGTCGTGGCATCCCGCTCTCTCTCATTCTGTTATTAAAAAAAAAAAAAATTGACTCTGATTTTTGGTGAGTGAAAAAGGGCAGGGCGTTACAAGACTCCACATTGATGAGGGTGGTTGGAGGTGGAGTCTTACCCAAGGAACCCTAAGACAAGATGGAAAGCTAACCCTTCATATCATTCACTCTCTCCCTCTCTCAAGCTCACTCTTGGCCGACCCCCCCTCCTCTAAGACAAAAGAAAAAGACTTAGAGTTTTCCATCTCAACTCCTCTCCCTCTCACAAAAACCCTAGGGGCCGACCTCTCTCCAAGACAATAGGATAACTATCCACCTCTCCCTCTCTCAAAGTCTCTCCTTGGCCGAACCATCTCTTAGGGTTTTCATCTTAGACCTTCCCCCTCTCAAGTACCACTCTTTGGCCGAAGATCAAGGAGGAGAAAGAAAAGACTAAGGAAGGAGAAGAAAGGAGGAGCAAGGCGGAACGAAAGAAGATCGGAGGAGTCATGGAATCGGTATGTATGGTTTATTAGTTAAAGGGAGGTTAAGAGAACATTCCATATAGATTGGAAATGGTTGGCCAAAATGTTAGAGGCCATGGATTTAAGATCCATTCAAAGAAAGACAAAATGAGGTTCAGCCATGTTGAATGGCCGAACCCCATCAAGTGATAAACATGTCGGATGTAAAATACCTATGAGATGGATTGAACAAATGAATGGTGATTAGGGTTACATATATGATTAATGGACATGGTTAAGGACAATATGTATATGGCTTATGACAACATGCATGGCTAAACATGAGAAATGGTCAAGGAACATGGTTCGGCCCTTGCATAGCCGAACCCTAATCTTGTTATGTATAAGGATCTCATGCATGTCCAATATAAGGAATATGATCAAAAATCATGGTTTGGCCCTTGCATGGCCAAACCCTAGATTTTTATATATAAGGACCATTAAGGATAAAAAGGATTGGATGAGGTTCGGCCATGATGTATGGCCGAACCCCATCAAATAATCTAATCATGGACATGTGATTTTTAAGAGAAAATGATGAACCATAGGGTTCGGCCATGTTGTATGGCCGAACCCCATGGAAGTAGGTTATTGATTTTAATGGGTTTTAAAGGATGGATGTATGTTAGTGATTTTAATGGGTTTTAAAGGATGAAAATGATGGAGGAATGTTGGTGATTTTAAATGGGTTTTAAATGTTGTAAATAATGATTTAAAATGAGGAGATGATGAAGAACAATGGACTATGGGTTCGGCCATGTTGTATGGCCGAACCCCATGGAGAAATATTGATGGATTTACATATATTTAGACCATGGAAAGATGGAAACAAGGAACCATGGGTTCAGCCATGTTATATGGCCGAACCCCATGAACCATTTTGATGGATCATTTGGTAGATCTATGCATGTTTAAAGGATGGAATGATCAAGCTAAGGAATGGAGGGATTTATTATGGATCTATGTTATGTTAATGAATCATGTATGGACCTAAGTTATGTGTAAATAAGTTAAGTGTTTAGCTATGAAAAGAGTGATAACTAAGATGGGAACATGGTGAAAATAAAGGACCAACATGGCCGAACCCCATGGAGAATATCCTATGGATTTGTGATTTTTATTAATGTAAGATGATTAACTTATGTGATTAGATCAATAAATCAAAAGATGGAATGATCTTGGACCCACATTGATTAAAATGATCAAGGACTAAAAAGAGGGGCCCAAAACCAAGAGAGTGAGGTTCGGCCATGTTGTATGGCCGAACCCCACAAAGGCATTTTTGTGGACTTAAAACATGGTTCAGCCCCAATGGATGATGGAAACCTCTTAGGGGACTTAACCAGATAAAAGACTATGATGGTAAAGGGAGATGGACCTAAGATGAGGTAGGGGTTGATGGAATTAAATGGATCACCAAATTGATGTATGTAGTATATGTGTTAAATGTAATAAGGTAACGGGATTTCACAAACGGTGTACGATCGGGTTGATGCGATCGGTGATCGATTTTTGGATGGAAACACAAGGACCCGATATTTGGACGTTGGTAGGATTCCTACCTTATTGAAAACCATGGAATATGTATATGTGATGTTTTTACTTCTATGTTAATTTTGGTATCAAAGTACTATGTTTCAACTATGGGATTTTAATGCTATGATGTTTATTATTACATAGCACGTTTTCACTTGCATCTCATGCATGACATGGGAGGGATCAAATGAGGGGAGTCCATGCTCCATTCAGATTTTCGTAAACAATCGTGGGGAGGAATCCACATTGATTCCAATGGATGTATGATTGAATTGTAACCGAAGTCCACGCTCTGTTTGGGGCGTCCGATAAGGCATTCGTGGGGAGAGATATACTGTGTTTGAAATGCAACAGGAATCCACGCTCCATTCGACGGGACCGATAAGGCATTCGTGGGGAGTCATGACAATACATTGATGTGGATTATCCATCAAGAGGAATATTATGTGATTGTGATATGGATGATGGGTGGGACTCATGGCATATGACACCCATGGCATGGCATTGACTTGCATGGTTTTGATATTATTTATATCTATGTTATTTTGTTCATATTAATCCATGTGTTGACCCTACTCGGAGTGCCTACTGGGCGCGTTGTCTAATGCCCTACTTCTACCTTAGATGATGACACAGGAAATGAACGGAACGAAGGACGCGATTGGAACCAAGCTTAGGAGCTTGGATGAGCTAGATCTATTTTATTTAGGTTTATATTTTGGACATGTAATTTGAGTAATTAGCTTGTTCAGACTGTAATAACTTAGACTATTTGCTATGGTTTGGATTGTAAATTTTGGACATTTTAACTTAAGGTAATTATTATTAAGTGATGGACTTCCTTGTTATTTAAAATTGGTAGGATAGTAATTCTATTATAATTCCGCATCTACAATTTATTCCTCATGTGTAACCTTATTGTGGGTGAACCGTTTCGTGGACTTAGTCCACTCACACGTATGGTTGGCCAGTTAAGGGCCGGGCTTTGGAAGCTCAGACTTAGCTCGCGTCATGACGTCACGCTCTCTCTCACTCTTTTATTTCAAAAAAAGATAGACTCTGATTTTCGACGAGTGAAAAAAGGGCGGGGCGTTACACTCACACTCTTAATTGCTATATCCGCTACACTAATTAATCAATCAGGGAAATTTTTAAAAGGACCAATGATTTTGGGATTGAACTATTCACCCCCTCCCCTTCCTTCTAGGGTCAATCGTGTTCTAGCAAAAGGGAACTTTCAAAACTCCTGAAAAATAAAACACATGAACCTTGGTGAAGATTCTAACTCAAGAATGCATGAACTATCTAAATGCAAAGTCCTAAAGTACAACTAGAGAGAGATTAAAATAATTAAACTTAATTCAGTCTCCTAAGCTAATGTGAGATAGAAATAAATTTCTAGATTAATGTCATTACTTAATTGAAATTTAAATAATAATCTAAAATTAAAAATCTTCCAAGAATAGAAATTTTTGAAATTAGATGTTTTCAAAATTGGGCAATTTTCTAAAAATAGAATGTTTCCAAAATTAGTTAATTTAAAAACTTTCCATAGACAAAAATTTTAAAAACTCCCAAAATTAGATTTATTTCCAAAATTAAAAGTTTAGTAAAAAAAAGATTATATTTATGAGACTAGAAAGAGGCTAAAAAAGGAAACTTAGTTGAATCTATCAGTTTTTCAAAAATAGAAATTCTCTATAAAAATTGAAATTTTCTTAAAAAATAGAAACTTCAAAATTTAACAAGTATCTAAGTTTAGCAAAATTTCTACAATTAGAAAAAAATTAAGATTTCTTCTATGTTAAAGAAAATTTTAATTTTAGGTAACCTTCCAAAATTAGAGTTTCTAAAAATAGAATGTTCCAATTTTAAAAAGTTGCCAAAATTAGAATATCCCAAAAATAAAATATTTTCTAAAAACCATAAAATTTCAAGACATAAGATTTCAAAACATATACTTTTTGTTCCCCGGTAAAGCGGAGGAACATACTTTTTGTTCGCCGACAATGGCGCCAAAAACTTGTTGATGTGCAAATTTTAAATTTATAATCACGCTAGCACACGAACCATTTATACTACAACATTATGAGTGCAAGGTCAATCCCACGGAGAACAAGCAAAATATAGGTAAAAGAAAATCAAAATATATATGCTTGGAATCTAGTCCTTGAATTGTTATGGTTTTTTAGAAAATAGAGATTTAAAATAAATCAAGTCATAAAAACCTCATATTTACATAAATTTAACTCTAAGTTAATAAAACCTCTATTTTCAGATTCAAATCCAAAAGTTAAAACTTTAATTAAATCCGATTAAGTTAATGGATTAAGGTAGAATTTAAAATACTCTCACACCTAAGTTCAAGAAAATAAAATTAAAGTTTAGTTCAATTACATCTCAAACTAGCCAGCACATATTGAAGGAGTGATTTGAATACAAAAACTAAAATACAAGACTATTTAAATACATGACAAACAAATTAAAGAATTTAAACAATTAAAATATAAAATACAATCAAAAGATCTAACGTAACTAATGATAGGAAATAAATTTGCAAATAAAATAAATGACAAATTATAAAAATGCATAATTTAAAAGGTGGTTATGGAATTATTCTCTCATCGCCCAAAATAAATAATAAATAAGAAATCTAGATCTGAAATTCACCGCAAGAGTTCAAAAATCAATTTACACCATTTAATTTAAAACTCATAATCATTTAATCTAATTAAAGTTTAGTTCCCTAAGATCTTTAATTAAACAGAGAATATAAATTTAAACGAAAAAGGGAGCATAGAAAGAAATCTGAATAATCGGACTTTCTAGGATTCTAAAAGAACATTTCTTATTTATTTAATGGAAGAATTAAATACAAGTTATAGAAAAACAATTAAAAGACAACTAAAAATTGAAATTACAGTGATTGCTCACTTGTAAAATTCACATGAAGCACTGTGTCTTTTGTTCTTCAGGGTGTGTTCTCCAATCTTAGGTCCTCTTGAGCTCCAGGTATAATTTGATTTTCACAATGGTGAAACGATGTATTTATAGGCTCAAGAGATGGATGAAGGGTGGAGATTAAATCTGGGTTTAAGTTAATGGATAAAAGGATGGGTTAAATCTAATGGAATATGGATGGTTGGGATTAAAAGATAAAAAACTAGGGCTTCTCTATGGTGTACAGGAATTTGGCTAGATGGTGGATTGGTGTTCAAGCAAACTTGGAGAGAGAAAAGGAAAGAGAAATTGAAGGACAATGCATGGCTTGGGTGAATTTGGCTGTGCATTTTAGGGTTTATGCAATGCTTGATTAATCAATGGATGAGATGTAATGTTATAATAGATAGATGGCTAGATGATGAGGTGATGACATGGCTTAGGGCATAGGAATGAAATTCGCATGGAGTGGAGAGGATCAAGAGAAAATCGTGTGTGATATGTGGAGGATAGGATAGAGGACATGGAGATGAGGTGAAGTGGATTGGAGAGAATGTATAGGGATTTTCCTAGGTGTGTATGCGCATGGAGTGTTTCACGATCTTGTGACAATCTTGTGATACAATGGGATAGGCGCATGGAACCCTAAAATCTAGGGTTCATGCTAAACCTAGGGTTTTATGCATGAAATGGATGATCTAATGGCTTAACTAATGAATGCATGACCTAAATTGGTGGACAATGAGATGATGCATGGATGATGATGAACCTAAGGTAAATCAACATGATTGATGGATGGCATATCCTAAATCTAATATGATGCATGTACGGATTGGATTAAATAGGAGGCTCTAGGGTTTACCTAAATGAGATGAATGGACTAGATTAGATGCATAAAATGAATGGTGGAGATTGATGCGTGATTAAATAAATGATTGATATTAATGCATGATGTAACTAATAGATGGTGTGGATGAGTGGATGAAGATGAATGGCTCAGATTACATGGAGAGGATGAGTTCTAGATACGGGCTTTGTGGATTTGGACTTAGGGTGGATTTGGTTTGCAAAGTTCGAACAAGAACCTAGAGCATTGGATCTTGGATTGAACTTGGACTTTGATTGGAGAATTGACTTGGGCTTGCTGTACTTGGATTCACTTTGGCCTGGCCCACATTAAAGAATGCGCATGGAGTGTTTGGCTTGGCCCAGTGTTCTAACATTTTGAGCAAAACTTGGCCCATTTGGAGTGCATCTCTGGCCCATGGATCTTGATTGCAAACTCTTGGCCTAATTAATTAGAGATTTCTCTTTCTTGGAATTGAATAATTAATCAACCACTTAAAAATCTAAATATTGAATTAATCGAAACTCTCATAAACGGATCCAAATTAATCAATTTACATTTGAAACCTTAAAAGTGCTATGATTTATTTATAAAATTCCAAATCTTTCATTTTAAGCTCACTTCCGGCAATTATCCACAGATTTATGACTTTTTCCTGTATATCCCTAAATTTACTTACAAAACTAAAATAAACCATTAAATGCATCTTATATACACAAAACCAAGGCTAATTGACTTAAATATCAAGGGTAAAAATGTAATATTTCATGTTTAAACACTTCCCAAAATGCATTAAGTCCCGACACAGTCAAAATGCAGCATATTGCAAGAGCTCAACTGACACAACGATCCGACCGCAACGGCCAATAATAGTCTAACGGCTAAATGTGTGATGGCAGTATTAATAACCAAATTCTTACCAGAAAATAAATCCACCATCTCTTACCATATTATATTGTAACACCCCGGATTTTCAAGTTATTAATATATATGAAAATTACCCATTTAATTTGTGAATTATCAGATATGGGCCTTAGATGGGTAAAGTGTTGGGTCAGTGCCCAATTAAGACCCAATGGATTGTGGAAATGGTTTCAATAAATTAAATGGGGCTGAATTAAAAAGGTAATGCAATATGTCTAAAAATTAAATAAAGGTTGCATGGCCGTGTATGGGATATTGCTTGGCCGAATATGAGATTTGCATATCCAAGTTAATGCGTATAAGATCATTTAAAAAGGGTCCTTTCCCTTGATTAAGAACGGCACAAGGCAATTGCTAATTTGAAGGGATCTTGGCATCTTCTAATTATAGATAGGACTGATTGGAAGGTTGATAAAGGAGAGGCAACAAGGGGCGCATGGAACCTTCTAATTAAGACACAAAGGGACGCATGGCACCTTCTAATTAAGACACAAAGGGGCGCATGGCACCTTCTGATTAAGACACAAAGGGGCGCATGGCACCTTCTAATTAAGACACAAAGGGGCGCATGTCACCTTCTAAATATAGGACCAAGTGGAGGTTTTATAAGGAGAGACACAAGGGGCGCACGGCACACACAACCATCAAGAAGGTCTTGACGTTGGGAGCTCTAGCAAGAAGGTGTTCACGACATACACAAAGGAAGAGAGAGCAACCAGCAAGTGTGCAAGGAGGAGAAGAATGGAAGAGCAAGAAAAAGCAAAGGAAAATCGGAGGAGTCGCGGAACCGGTAAGTATTTTATAAATTTTGTTTAAAGAAAGGAACCATAGGGTTCGGCCATGTGGATGGCCAAACCCCATGGAAGAAGATTGGGGGTTGATTTGAGTATTTTTAATTGAAAGGATGAACCATAGGGTTCGGCCATGGTGCATGGCCGAACCCCATGGAAGGACATGGATTATTTAATGGAAGTTTGAATGATGAAAACCATGGAATATTATGTATGTTTTAAAAGGGTTTTAATGGATGTTTTTGGTGAAGAACCTTAGATCATGAGTTCGGCCATGGAGTATGGCCGAACCCCATAAATAATTATGGAATTATGTTCATGTATTTCGATCATGGAAAATTATGGGAAAGATTACTTATGATTTATTTTAAATGGATGGAAGGTTTTGTAACACCCGCCCCTTTTCACCGAAATTCAGACTCTAATTTTTTATTTTTTTATTTTTTTAGTAAGTGACAAAGGGCGCGGACGTCACGATGCGAGTTAAGTCCGAGCTTTTAAAGCCCGGCCCTTAACTGGCCAACCCTACGGGTGCGTGGAACGGGTCCACGGAGAATGGTTCACCCGTAGAAGTAAGCTCGAGGAAAAAATACATTAAAAGCAGAATGATAATAGATACTATCCTACCAATTTTTCTAGATCGCAAGGAAGATTTCCTCATTTAATTACTAAAAAGCCATAACGTCATGTGTCTACAATAAGATCCAAATCATAGCAATAAGTCTAAAATATTACATTTCCGACAAGCTAAACTATACAAATACACATTTCCCAAAATAAACTTAAAGAAATAATTAGTCCGCCTTCCCAAGCTCCTAGGCTTGGCTCCTGTCCCGTCCTTCTGCTCCGGCATTTCCTGCGTCATCAGCTAGGGTAGAAGTAGGGCGTTAAACCACGCGCCCAGTAGGACTCCGGGTAGGGCTAGCACATGGATTAGTAATAACAGCATGCAGATAACAATATAATAAAAACTGGTAGACAATCATATAATGAAATTATGAAGTGCATGCCATGCCATAGGTGTCTGTGTTATGAATCCCACCTATCATCCCTACCATCATGACGTCATATCCCCCTTGACGGCAAGACCTCGTCAAGGTATCCCCATGCCTGTTCTCGGTCGCCCCGACGGAGCATGGACTACGGTTATAACCTATCAGGTTATCCCCATGCCTGTTCTCGGTCGCCCCCAAGGAGCATGGACTCCGGTTTGTTTATTTTTTTCTGCCCATGCCATGCATGAGATGTAATGCATTGTGCTATGTAATATATTTGGGTCATAATCTTTACATATTACTCATATCACTAACATATAACTCATAGGTTAACCATATGCCATAAGTACATATAAACTATAATTTCATAAACCATCATATAACCAAACATATAATTTCCAAAAATAAAATAGTAACCATTCACATAGCACCTAATCCATGGCTTACAAGTAGGTAGGATCCTACCGAATACCGGCTCGCGTCCTTTTTCGTTTTCGTCCGAAAATTCGACTACCGACCCCCGTACCGCTCGCGATATCCAATACCTTATTACATACACATAATCAGTCCATATTTTAACTATTTCTAAGCCCATTAATCATATCTTAGTGGGTTTCTTCACTTTAGCCAATATTTACCATTTTTGCCACTACTCATTTACATGATTAATTACTCATTTTTATTTCTCCATTCTTAGACCCATGATAGATCCAAAATCTTGGATCCATCAATGATTCATCAATATGTCACAAGATCACTAAAATTTCACCATCTAATTAACCTAATCCTTATTAATTTAAACACACATATAGTCCCATACTTAACCCACCAATTGTCCCATTAAATTGGGTCATGGGTTCAAAATACCCCATTCATCAAATCTTCCCATGGGGTTTACTTCATGCATTTAACTACAATGAGTCCATTACCCACTCATTCCCTTTGGAGGCCATAAACATCATTCACCCTCCAATTCAACCCACCAAAAAAGCTCACAATTGGGCCATGGGTTTGGCCATACACCATGGCCGAACCCATGGTGTCCTTTTCCCATTTTCTTCCTTGGTCAACATATATCACTTAATTCCATCACAAGTCCCTCCATGTGGGGATTTTATCATACATTTTAGATCACCCCTTTGATCAACATTAGGTCTCTTTTTGTTTCATCTACATTACCAACACTCCTATTTATTTTCCATTATTCATAACCATTATCACACCATCATAAAACCCTCATCTTTAACTACATTGGAGTCCATTACAAATATCAACACTAGGTTCATTTTGGTACAACAAAACCACCAACATTCATCACCATAAGGTTCCACAACATTCCATCCATAAAATCTTTCCATAGTTTTTGTTTTTGAAATCCCATTTACAATGCTTAAGGTCCATTTAAAAAAATTGTTAATCTTCTCCATCATTTTTCTTATAAACACCCCTTTAAACTTAACCACATTTAATCAATAAGCCCTTAAAACCCTAAACCATCCCCATGGTTTCCATTCTTCATAAACCCTAATAAATCATTACATTGCCCAAATTACTTTCCACATCCTCCATTCCTTAAAACCCTAAAAATTTTACACATAAATTACATAACCCTAATTAGATTCATCAACCCTTTTTACCATGGGGTTCGGCCATACCACATGGCCGAACCCTATGGTCAATTAATCCATTTAAAACCCCCATTTCCATGCTTGATTAATACCTAATTACACAATGCACTCAATCCATTTACTTTTCCTTAAGCTAACCCTAATTTATCCATTAGGGTTTCCTCCACTTTCCATCTTTCAAATTGATGGATTTAAAATCCATGGCATAAAATTATTTGACCACCATTAAATTTAACAAAATGAACCCCAAATCTTAAACCCTAAAAATCCAAAATTTCTTGTTTAAGAAATACTCACAATCTTTTGTCTCCTCCGATTTCCGCCACTCCCGTCGGCTTCCTTAGCCTCCTTACTCCTTCCTCTTAATCTTTGGTAGGCCAAGATGCTTGATCAATGGTGAAACCCTCCTAACTTAGGATTGGCCAAGGTAGGGTTTGCTTGAGAGAGGGAGAGGGAAAGATGATGAGAGGGAAGATAATGAACCTTGACCTTAGAATGATGGACTAAAAATTTCCACCTCTTTCTTCTCTCCTTCTCTTCTTTTCTCCTTAGCTTCCTTTCATCTCTTCTCTTCCTAGTGGGGGACGTCCATGAGGGAATGAGAGAGAGGGAAGGAGTGGAATGGGAGTTGGATGGAAAAAATTGAGAAAAAAAATAACATAGAACTTATCTTATCTTTACACTTTAACATTAACTTTTCCAACCACCCCATAGATATTTTATATGCTTTTTGACCCCAACACCCTAGCCAACGTTTTTCTTTGTGTATTTGGAGATGAGGTGGTTTGATTTGGGTCTTCCCTCTTTGACCACCTTTTTGGATAAGCTTACTTAATTACTTAATTAAATCATTAGGCTAATTAACCCCATTTAGCTTAATTCCACTTACTTAACTTGCCTTCATACACCCATGGTTGACCAATTCAACCATGGTGGCCAGCCCCACCAAACCTTGGGTCCACACGCCACCTCACTTGGTGAGGTGGAGGTGGGTCCCACTTGGCCATGTTTCTTAGGTCTAATTAATACTAACTTAGGTGATTAAAATTCAATTTAATCCATTTCCCTTATTGGATCACCATTGGGCCCATGGCCCAATTAAGTTCTTTCCTATCCATTTACCTTAGAGTTTGCATTATTTTGACCCATTGAGTCCCAAATGGGTATTGGGCCCAATTTGACTATCTTTGGCCCAATTTACCACCATTGATCCTTTAAGTAAACTTAAATCTAATCCATAATCCATTGGGCCCTAGTTGGGCCTTTGTCCACATTTTGATCCATTTACTATCTATTCCATCCAATTCCAATTTCCACCATAAAAAAAAAAAAAAAATAACACATATATATTACTTTACAAATTCCGGGCCCTTATAGGTTTGATGGTTTTAGATGTAATTAGATCATGAAAACCATAGAAGGAATATCAATGATTTTTAAAGAGAAGACCATGAACCATAGGGTTCGGCCATGGTGTATGGCCGAACCACATGGAAGATGGTTATTAATTTAGAAAGGTTCTAATGAGAGACTATTGGATAAAAAAAGAAGGAACCTTGATTTATGGATTCAAGAATGGGAATTGATAAAATTGGAAAGTTAGACATCATAGGCTTCGGCCATGGTGTTTGGCCGAACCCCATGAATCAATTCTATGGGTTAATTATGGATTTATTATTATAAATAAATTAAGAAGGAGGATGGAACAATAATATCATGGGTTCGGCCATCATGTATGGCCGAACCCCATGAACCAACTTAATGGATCATTTGGGTGTTTATGTCACTGTTAATGGATCGTTTATGGAGGGCTTTATTATGATTCTATGGTTGTGGATCATTGGTGGATCCATGTATGTAATGTCTAAATTACGGACCAATGTGTTGAACCTAAACCTAAGGTGTTGGAAGTAATGGCAATATTGTAATATAGGCTAAAAATGAAAGATCATGGGTTCGGCCATGGTGTATGGCCGAACCCCATGAGGAATGTTTTGGTTAAGGATTTGAACAATGGCAATGACGTAAATAGGTGAAAATGATGGACATAGGGTTCGGCCATTGTGTATGGCCGAACCCCATGATCTATTTTGATGGACCATGTGTTGGAATATTTTAAGGGACACTTAGAGTGGTTATGCATGTTTAAGGAAATAAGGGATTTAATTATATATAGACCTATGTTCATGGTTTATGTTATAGGTTAATGGAATGATAGCCATGGAAGGCAATATGGTAAATAAGTAAAATTAATGGACCATGGGTACGGCCATGATGTATGGCCGAACCCCATGGGGATTGTTTTATGAACTTGGACATTATGGTAAATCAAATGGGGCATGGTTTTAATTGATTGATATATTATAAGGTAATGGGACCTCACAAGGTGTGTACGATCGTGAGCGATTACCGGACGAAAGCACAAGGACACGTTAGTGGTCTTTGGTAGGATTTCACCTCTTTGAAACCATGGATTTATGTACAATGTTTTTATATTATGTTGATGAATTTACATTGCAAAAGATATGGTTCAAATGTGAGTTTTAATGCTATGTTTACAGTATAAAATAGCATGTGTTTCATTAGCATCTCATGCATGGCATGGGGTGAAGGATATGTAACCGTCGGGGCCACACTCCGTCGGGGCGTCCGAAAAACCTAAGTCGGATACCTTGATGTGTTTTTCCATCAAGAAGAAACCGGAGGGGCCACACTCCGTCGGGGCGTCCGGAAAACCTATGTGGGGGTACTTATATGTACTTGTGATGGGTGAGACTTATTGCATTTGACATCATGACATGGCATGGTTTATATGGTTTTTTGACATTATGATATTATTATATATGTTTTGTACTAACCATGTGTTAGCCCTAATTGGAATACCTACTGGACGCATTGTTTTAACGCCCTACTTCTACCCTAGTGGATGATACAGGAAACAAGGAGAACGATGAACGCGAAAAGGGCCAAGCATAGGAGCTTGGATATGTGATTGGATTATATTTGATTAAGTTGCTTATGGATTTGTAATTTGAGTAACTAGACTTCGGACATGTAATAATTTAGATGATTTTCTATGGTTGGATGTTTATTTGGATAATTACGTTATGTTAATTATGATTAAGGACTTGACTTACTTTGCTATCTTAAATGGAATAGAACTACGTTCTATTATAATTTCGCATGTTATGATTTTAATTCCGCATGTTTATATTGTTATGTGTGAACCGTTTTCATGGACTTAATCCATGCACACATAGGGTTTGTAACACCCCGGATTTTCAATTTATTAATATATAAGAAAATTACCCATTTAATTTGTGAATTATTAGATATGGATCGTATATGGGTAATGTAACGCCCGCCCCTTTTCACCTTAAATCAGAGTCTATTTTTTTTTTCAATATTGACAAAGGGCGCGGAAGTCACGACGCAAGTTAAGTCGGAGCTTCTAAAACCCGGCCCTTAACTGGCCAACCCTACGTGTGCGTGGAACGAAGTCCACGAAGAACATCTAACACGTAGACGTAAGCTCAAGGAAAATTACAACTAAGTGCGGAATTAACAATAAAGTCGATCCTACAAATTTGAGATAGCAGGGAAGATAACATTCCTAATATTATCAAAACATCGCAACGTCTCAACTTCCAAAATAAACCAAAATATAAGAAGTAATCTAATTATGCAGTCCGACAAGCTAAACTGTTCAAATATACATTTCCCAAAAATAAACTTCAATAAAGTAAACAGTCGGCCTCCCCAAGCTTCTAAGCTTGGCTCCCGTCCCGTTCTTCTGCTACGGCATTTCCTGCGTCATCAGCTAGGGTAGAAGTAGGGCGTTAGACAACGCGTCCAGTAGGACTCTGAGTAGGGCTAACACATGGATTAGTGATAACAAAGCATATAGATAATATTATAACGAAAAAGCATAAAATGAATGCTATGCCATGGGTATTTGTGTTATGAACCCCACCCATCATCCATACCATCATGTTGTCATATCCCCCTTGACGGCAAAACCTCGTCAAGATATAAACAATCACAATCATCCCCCTGGACGGCAAAACCCCGTCCAGGTATAAATAATCACACATCATCCCCCTTGATGGAAGAACCATCATCAAGGTATCATAATTACATACAACATCCTTGATAAATCAAACACATCAAAATATCTCCATGTCTGTTTATCGGTCGCCCCTACGGAGAATGGACTCCGGTTTCATTTCATCCTTCCCCTGTCATATCCCTCCCATGCCATGCATGAGATGTAGATGCCATATGCCATGTAATGAATAACAAACCATGATATTAAAAAAATCCCATCAATAAAACATATAACTTGATTATCAAAAATAGATCAAGCAAAGCCATAATAATCACATCATAGCCTTAAAACCCATTTTAAACCAATCATATGCTTACCAGAATAAATAAAGTAAAAACCCTTACTTAATACATAATTCAAAACCAATCTTAAAGCAAACTATATAATTTCCAAAATAATTCAAAGAAACCATCACTCAATCCATGGCTTACAAAAAGGTTAGAATCCTACCGAATACCGACTCGCGTCTTTTTTCCTTTTTCGTCCGACAATCTGGCTACCAACACGCGTACCGCTTGCGATGTCCAGTACCTTATTACACATTAATAATTAGTCCATGTTTCTAACTATTTCCAAGCTCATTATCATTTCCAAGTCCACATGAATAATCGGTCACCATTTAGGTTTTGTGGGTCCCATTTAATCCATTAACCCCTTTAATTTGTGAGTTTAAAACAAACTAGCCATCCTAGGCTTTATTTAGTCATACATAATGCTATTACTTAGAGTCCCTTAAACCCATGATCATCTCCCATGGAGCTCTTCATTTTAGCCATTATTTACGGTTTTGCCACTACCCCTTCCTCCATGGCTAATCACTCATTCATCCATGCATGATTAAGTCCATACTTGATTCATAGGTTTGGATCCATTAATGACCCATCACCCATATCTTAAAAATCATTAAAACCAGCCACTTAATTTAACCTAAAGTCCATTAATTTAATCATATACAAACACATTAACCTTACGCCATAATGATCTACAATTGAGTTATTAAAAATCATCCCTTTAAATACTCTAACCCTAATTCATTTCTCACACACATAGCACCAAACTTAATCCATAAGTTTACCCATAAATGGGTCATGGGTTCGGCCATACACCATGGCCGAACCCATGATGTCTTTATCCCATTTTTTTTCTTTGGTCTACTTATACATTTGAACCCATCATAAGCCCTTCCATGAAGGGGATTAACTTATACACTTAAATTACCATCCTTAATCACATTTAAATCCATTTACAACCATCATCAAACCATCATAAAACCATCATTTTCCCCATAATTCATAACCATTAATCCACCATTTGATCACCATAGGGTTCGGCCATACACCATGGCCGAACCCATGGTACATGGTCCATGATTTATCTATGCCTCTTGAGGCCATGAAATCCATTTACAAATCATTACATTTAATCATTAACTCCTTAAAAAATCATAAACCCTCTTTCCCATGATTTTTCTTGTAAAAACCCCTTTAAACTTAATAACATTTAATCAATAAATTTAAAACCCTAAACCATCCTCCATAGTTTTCCATTCTTCATAAACCCTAATAAATCATTAAAATGCCCAAATTACCTTCCATAACCTCCATTCCTTAAAACCCTAAAAAAAAATCATACATTACCTACATTTAATCATTAAACACTTAAAACCCTAAACCATTCTTTTTGAGATCACTAAAATTATCTTCCATCTCCTATGATTCTCTTCTTTAAAACCTCTTTACAAAATTCACCACATTCAATTATTTACAACCCTAAAAATTATAAACACTTTCTGTGCTTCCAATTTTTTTTTTCTTTCCCTGACCCTAATTTATCCATTAGGGTTTCCTCCACTTTCCATCTTTCAAATTAATGGATTTAAAATCCATGGCATAAAATCATTTGGCCACCATTAAACTTACAAAATCAATCCCAAATCTTAAACCCTAAAAATCAAAAATTTCTTGTTTAAGAAAATACTTACAATCCGACGCCTCCTCCGACTTCCACCACTCCCGTCGTACTCCTTGGCCTCCTTTCTCCTTCCTCTTGGTCTTTGGTCGGCCAAGATGCTTGATCCATGGTGAAAACCTCCAAGCTTAGGATCGGCCATAGTAGGGTTTGACTTGAGAGAGAGAGGAGAGGATGGACATGAGAAAGAAGATGGTAGATCTTGACCTTGGAATGGTGGACCATGCCTTCACTTCTTCTCTTCTTTCTTCTTTTCTTCTCTTCCTTTCTTAATTTTCTTCTTCTCTTCTTGGAGTGTGGGGACGGCCATGAGAGAGATGAAAAGAGGGAGAGAGTGAAAGGGCTCGTTGGAGTGGAGAGAATGAGATAAAAAAAAAATATAAGATATACTCCACATTAAGTCTCCCACCAACCAAGCTTAGATATTTATCTTGTTTTATGGTGGTGGTTGAGATAACCACCACCCAAGTCCAACGTGTTTCATGGTGTTTAGAGCTAAGGTAGGTTGGTCTCCGATTTGACCACCTTTTGACCACCATTTTAACTTAGCTTAATTAATTACTTAATTAGATCATTAGGTTAATTTAATTAATTCCCACTTTAACTTAATTCCATTTACTTAAATCACCTTCATACATCCACCCATGATTGACCAATTCAACCATGGTGGTCGGCCCCACCAAACCTTGGGTCCACACGCCACCTCACTTGGTGAGGTGGAGGTGGGTCCCATTGGACCATATCACCTTGGTCAACTTCAAATTAACTTAGGTGATTTGAACCCATTCAATTCATTCCAATTGGATCACCATTGGGCCCATGGCCCAATTACATTTTCATCTTACCCATTTACCTTAAAGCTTACATCATCTTGATCCATTGGGTCCCAATTGGGTATTGGGCCCAATTTGACCATCCTTGGCCCAATTGACCACCATTGACCCTTTAAGTAAACTTAAATCCAATCCATAATCCATTGGGCCCTAGTTGGGCCTTTGTCCACATTTTGGTCATTTACCCTTTATTCCATTAAAATTCTCAATTTCAATCATTAAAATTATTAATATTCACATATATATTGATTTACAAATTCCAAGCCATTACAGGCAAAGTGTTGGGTCATTGCCCAATTAAGACCCAACGGATTATGGAATTTGTTTCAATAAAATTAAATGGGGCTTGCATTAAATGATAATGCAATTTGTCTAAGAAATATTAAATATAGATTTCATGGCCGTGTATGAAGATATTCAATCCACGTTGACATACTGAAAATGGAAGGTATGGATAAAAAGATTTTAGGATTGCCTTGGCCGTGTGTAGGGATTTTCATATCCAAGGTTATGCACATGCATATGTTAGAATATATCTAAATAAAGGAAAGGCAAGAGGGGCGCATGTCATATTCTAATTAGGACTCTCCAAAGAGAGAAAGACAAGGGGCGCACGGCACAAACGCAAGGACTAGATTGGAAGGTCGGCTACTTCTATTTAAGGCAACAAGAGGGGCGCACAAGGGAATTGCTATCTTGATAAGATAGGATCGTGTGGAAGGATTTATAAGACAAGGGCTCACGGCAATTGCAATCCTAGCACCTTCTAAGATTTTCCGATTGGAGCTTAATATAAGAGAGGCAACAGAAGGGCACACGGCTTACACACATAGCCAAATTCTCTCTCTATCTCAATTCTCATTCTCGGCAAAACAAAGAGGAAGAGAAGGCAACCAGCAAGAGGTGTTCTCGGCTTGGGAAAAAATCAAGAAGAAAGGAGAAGATTGGAAGAGCAAGAATCAATCGGAAATGGTTAGTATTTTATAAATTTTGTTTAAAAGAAAAGAACCATAAGGTTCGGCCATGGTGTATGGCCGAACCCCATGGAATAAAATTGAAGAAATAATCATGGAGTGTTAATGGAAAGGATTGACCATAGGGTTCGTCCATGGTGCATGGCCGAACCCCATGGAAGAGCTTTGGTAATTTTTAATGGAAAGACAGGGTTATTGGTTGGAAACCATGGAAGGACATGGATTATTTAATGGAGGTTTGAATGATGAAAACCATAGAATAATATGATGATGTTAAAAGGGTTTTAATGGATGATCATGGAATTAAGTTTTAATGGAAAGAAGGAACCATAGGGTTCGGCCATGCACCATGGCCGAACCCCGTGGAAGGTCATTGGTTAATTTTAAATAAGAGTTTGATGTTAATGGTATATGATTTTTGAAGGGATTAAATGGAGAGACCATGGAAAAATATAGATGGATTTAATATGGTGATTGATTAAATGGAAGATCAATGATTAGTAATTTTTAAAGAAAGGATCTTGAACCATAGGGTTCGCCTATGGTGTATGGCCGAACCCCATGGAAGTTGTCATTAATTTAGAAAGTATATAGAAATGTTTTGGATTGTCTCTATGGGTGAGGTTCGGCCATGGTGTAAGGCCGAACCCCACTAGGGTTTATTTATGGAAGTTGTATATTAAATTTAGAAAGTTTCTATTTATGGACTTTCTAATTATGAAGGTAGATATTGAATTTAGAAAGTTTCTAAATATGGACCTTCTAATTATGGACTTGCTAATTATGGATTTTCTAATAATGGAAGTTGATGAAAATGGAAAGTTAGACATCATAGGATTCGGCCATGGTGGTTGGCCGAACCCCATGAACCAATTATGGGTCTATTATGATGAATGAAATGTTAATTAAAGATTAGACCAATGGCAATTTGGTAATATCGGTTGAAAATGATAAACCATAGGTTCGGCCATAGTGTATGGCCGAACTCCATGGGGATTGGTATATGGACTTAAAATATTATAAATCAAGTGGGAATTGGTTTTGATTGATTGTTATACTATAAGGTAATGGGACCTCACAAGGTGTTTACGATCGTGAGCCGTTACCGGACGAAAAACGCAAGGACACGTTAGCGGTCTTTGGTAGGATTCCACCTCTTTGAAACCATGGGTTTATGTACATTGTTTTTATCTTATTTTTTATGAATATATGTTGCAAAAGTTATGCTTCAAATTGTGATTTCTAAATGCTATGTTTATATGATAAAATAGCATGTGTTGGATATGTTTCAAATTGTGATTTTAAATGCTATGTTTATATGATAAAATAGCATGTGTTTCATTGGCATCTCATGTATGGCATGGGGTGGAGGATTTGTAACCGGAGGGGCCACACTCTGTTGGGGCGTCCGAAAAATCTATGTGGGGTACCTTGATGTGATTTTCCATCAAGAAGAAACCTGAGGGTCCACACTCCGTCAGGGCGTCCGAAAGACCTATGTGGTGGGTACTTTTATGTACATGTGATGGGTGGGACTCATTGCATTAGTCATCATTGCATGACATGGTTTATATGGTTTTTGACATTTCGATATTATATATGTTATGTACTAACCATGTGTTAGCCCTAATTGGAATACCTACTGGGCGCGTTGTTCTAACGCCCTACTTCTACCCTAGTGGACGACACAGGAAATCAGGGGAACGATGAATGCAAAGAGGGCCAAGCATAGGAGCTTGGATGATTTATTTTATATGTTGAAATAAGTTACTTATGGACATGTATTTGAGTAACTAGTTTCCGGGCATGTAATAACTTAGATGGTTGGATGTTTATATGGATAATTATGATATTTGAATGATGATTAAGGACTTGACGTACTTTGCTATCTGAATGGAATAGAACTTGGTTCTATTATTATTCTGCATGTTATGATTCCGCAGTTATGATGTTATTCCGTATGTTGATGTTGTATGTGTGAACTGCTTTCATGGACTTAGTCCATACACACATAGGGTTGGCCAGTTAAGGGTCGAACTTTGGAAGTTCGGACTTAGCTCGCCTCGTGACGTCCCGTTCTCTATCACTACTCTGTTATAAAAAAAAAATAGGCTCTTATTTTCGGAAGGATGAAACGAGTTAAAAAGGGCGGGGCGCTAAAGGGTTGGCCAGTTAAGGGTCGGACTTTAGAAGTTCGGACTTAGCTCTCGTCGTGACGTCCTACTCTTTGTCTCACTCTTTATTTTAAAAAATAAAAAATAAACTTTGATTTACGAGAAAGCAAGAGAGTGAAAAAGGGAGGGGCGTTACATATATTGCTCAAGTTCTCACATCGGAGAACATCATCTCAATTTCTCAAAGCATAAGTACTATGCATCATAAACATCATCATATATTCAGATAAATGTATCTCAGTAATTCATCAATATCTAGGCATGTAAGTGGGTTCATTCTCCGTTATAGACTAGTAGACCTCGACTCCTTGACACTGTGTTATCCTTCCGTTCTAATAGTTCGAACAAATCTCATCCCTTAAATGGAAGCAGTGTCAAGTCTCGTTTTTTGGCCCATTTAGTCTTTTCCATCTAATATAATATCCATGAAACCACTCATTGCCTAGAGCATAGGCTTTCAAAACATTATTTATCAAACCAATTTGATTAAGTCTCATCACCGTTAACTGTTGGGTATTCGCAGGAATCTGTAACACACAATGAAAATTCAAGTAAATACATATTTATAGTCAATACCATACACATTTACAATACAGTCTAATTTTCCAATTTAGTTTTTCCAAAAATCTCAAAGGAGATAGTTGTGAGTCCACTTAAAGGTTACTACTCCATTTTAAACTGTTGTCAGAATAGTTAGCCATTCAAAACACTCAATAAAAAGGAAATGAAAGTACTCAGTGCCCAGTCTTTTTTTTTTTCGGAGGCTAGAGAGTATTGAGACGTATTGATTTAGGCCTAGAGAGGTACAGAAGTGTAAAATGCTGATGTCACTACTCGTATCGTCTTTTGGATGGGACCATGGAGACATATTGAGTTAAGCCAAGAGAGTACAGTAAAATAAATCACTCAATGCTCGAACCTTTTACCAACGAGCGACCTTTCCGCAGCGCTACTAATGGCTACCGAGCAGCGTTTCTGCTGAGCTACAAGTAGAGAGTATCGGCCTGGAAGTGAGCACTCAAAGCGATAATAAAAACACACAAGAGGTAGAGTCAGTATCATTTTTAAACTAAGAATCAGGCTTCTACAAATTATTCATCATAATATAGATATAAATATAAATATATTAATCTTAAATAAATTTCAAAAATCAATTCTGGGTTCCTCGGAATATGCTTCGGAACCTGGCACTGACTTCAAAACTTCTTAAGTCACTGTTCCTTCGGAACTTCCGAGCATAGTCACAAATCGTCCACACCCCGTCCAGCAGAGGCTGAAAAACGTTTGGCCTCTGCTAACTTCGGAACCTCTGAACAGTGGTTCGGAACTTCCGAAGATTGATCTTCGGAACTTCCATGCTAAGTCTCGGACCTAGATCATCCTTTCTAGACAGTCACCTGCAACCAATGTAGTGACGGGATGGACAGAATGAATTACGAATCCAGAAACAGAGGTGCTCCAAGATTCATTTTTACGTCTAACCATTCAGATGTGTCCTAAAAGCAGTCCTCTATATTTTCGAAATAAATTGGGCAACAACCAACAGAGTAAAACCTTTGATTTTGAAGGTGAAATCACAAAAATACGAGAACAACAAAAGTTTCCACTAACTTTGAAAATCATTTTAAAGCTTGTTGTATCTTAAATTTATTACTTGCGAGCACATGAACCATTAAATAGTATAGCATTTGAGTTTGAGATCAAACCCAAAGCAAATCATAAAATATATGCTTAAAAATTAAATTGGTACCTTTAAAAAGATGTGATCTTAAGACAAAATTAAATCTAAATGTGAAAAAAGAATTCTAATACATGAATTTATAATTTTAATTTAGCAAAATTTAGATATAGAAACCAAAGTTAAAATAATTATCTAACCTTTGAATTTAACAAAATAAAATATCTAAATCAAATCCATCATCTTTTTCTTTAAATGGTGAAACAAGAATAGTTATCTCATCTTAATTTAAAATCAAATGTTTTAAAATCAAAATATCATATCTCCAACCTAGTTAAAAAATCTTTGAGAGAGAGTGAATTTACAAATAAAATTTTAAAAAAAAATAGACAACATGAATGAATTGAATTTACAACAAACAAACAAATAAAATTATTGACATAACAAAATAAAGTAAACAATGGAAATAAATTGACAATTAAACTAAATGAAATAACAAACAAAACATAATTCAAAGGTGGTAATGGAATAGATCAATCATAGCCAAAAGTATGTAAATAAATAAAAGATCTAGATCTGAAATTCGCGTAAAAATTCAAATCTCAATTCATGCCTTTCATTAAAATAAAATTCATAAACTTTAATTTAATTAGTCGAACCTTAGATCATTAGATTTTAACTATTAAATTCAAAATCAAACTATTTCATTTTGTCCCATTGGAACCTTAGATTTGAATCTAATGAAATCTAAGTCCCAACTATTTCATTATGTCCATTTAATTAAACAAATAATATAAACTTAAAATTAAATCAAACAATCAAAAAGAAACTAAAAAATTGGATGTTTCAGGGTTCTAAAAGCTTATTTTATATTTATTTAATGGAAGAATTGAAGGACAAAACATTGGAAAAAATACATCAAAGACAATCAAAATAAATTTACAATATGATATGCTCACTTGTAAAAATTGTGTATGCTCCTTCGTATCTTAAGTATTCTCCAATCTTCAATCTCCTTTGGCTCCTAATTAAATTCGAGTTTGGCTATGGTGGAATGATCTATTTATAGGCCTGGGAAATGAATGAAGGGTGGAGATTTAATCTAATTTTAGGTGATAAATGGGGGGCTTGGATTAAATCTAACTTAAACATGAATGGATGGGATTTAAAATGAAAGAGATTAGGGTTTACTAGGCATAAACGAATTTAGTGACTTGGGGATCAAGTTGGCTTGGGACTTGAGCAAGGAAATTCAAAAATCATGGGATTGGGTTGGCTTGGGTGAATTTAGCAAATTGGATTAGGGTTTAATGCAATGCATGGAATGTGTGGTTGGGATCTAAAGTTAACATAGATGGATGGTTGGATGACTGCATGATGACATGGAGGGTGGACTTAGTGTGAAATTCGAATGGGATCCATTAGGATATGGGAAAATCGTGTGGGGTGGAAAGAGGATAGGTGATGATGTGTTGGTGGCAAGGAAAGTTCGAATGGATAGGGTTGGATTGCTTTGGTTCCAAGTTAATCTAGATCTAGATGAATGGTTGTGATTAAATGGGTTAAAATCTAATGGCTTACTAATGGATGGATGAGATGGATTATATAAAAGGTAAGATAATGCATGACAGGTTAAGATCTATGGTTAATCTAGATGGATGATGAGATGGATGTCCTAGATCTAATATGATAGATCTTTGGATTGGATAAGGAAAGGTGGCTCTAGGGTTTACCTAATTTTATGCATCAGATGAATGGTCTGGATTAAAGGATGGCTAATGGATAGTGTGGATTATATAGAGAGGGATAAGGCTTTGGGCGTGTGGACTTGGGGTTTACACATCAAAATTCGAATATGGCTTTGGAGCTATTGGATTTGAACTTGGACTTCTTGGACTTTGACTGGATCACATGGAATTGGGCTTATTGGACTTGGATTTCTCATTTGCCTGGCTCACTTTGTAACATGTTAGAATTTCAAAAGGAATTCAATGGGTACCTTCGCTTTGAGTATTGGGTAGTGTTTTGGCTTCTTGAAACTCTTCCACTTAAAAACCAGGTTGCAGGTAGTTTAACGGGAAAAAGAAGAAGAAGCAGTGAAGAAGAAGCAGAGAGGATGAAACAGTTGAGGCTGAAACTCCTAGCCATGGCTTGTCTAAATCGAGGATTGAGGGTCTAGGCATGCTAGGAATACAACGATGGAAGTGATCCCACCATTATCTGCATGCTACATTCGTAGCTTGCATGAATCAAAGTATGCAGTTGCTTATAAGTCGGGTAATATATTTTATTATATTTTTATCTTTTTTGCATTAAGTCACTCTGTTTAATTCTAATAATTTGCTAAAAATAGGATTTAACTAGATTAATCCAACCGTATCAAAACGTTGGGATTCAAAAGTCATAAACAATATAAAAATTTGGAGAATAATTTACTTTGAAAAACAATAGATTTTAGTAAAATTAACATTTTAAGTAAATTTCATCAATCAACATGTATTTATGTAAAGGGTCTAAAATTTATAATTTCAAAATATAACAACACAAATGATAACTAAAAAATATATTAAACAAAATGTATTTTCTTACAATTGACTTCTTTAGTTATTTAAAATAATTATTTTGTAAATAGGGACCTCTTTGGGTCACTAAAATTAATATTTTTGAGCAACCAAAAATACAATTAAAAAGATCATATAACTTCATAATTTAAATCCCTACCAATGTATAAATTTTAAAATCAATTTAACTCAACCAAATATATGAACAACAATATTATCATTAAATAATAATATTTATGGTAAATTACCATTTTACCATTGTTAGTGCCCTGGCTTGACCGAGGCTCTATTTTTTCAATTACACGACTCGGGTAGAAGCACTTGCCAAGAAGCTTGAAGACTCAAGATGATCGAGGAAGAAGATCTTGCTCCACCAAGCTCAAAACTCGTCGTCATGGCAATCACAAAAATAGGTATATGATCATAGATGACCCTAGGTGGAACCCACACCTGAGAGAGGACTAGTAGGCTTAGTTGCATATGTTGGTAATAAATATAAAATGCCTAGAGAGGATGCAGAACAGTGAATTGGAAGTGAACTTGGAAATATGAATTATGTTCACTGTCAGCACGACCAGTCTTTCTCACCGACCCCTCGGTGCAGTCAGGATCGACCCATCGTGGTCAAAGACTGGTCGGCCAGATTGACATTGATTCTGGAACTTCAAACTGTCATTCTGGAAATGCCTCTGACCGAGAGTCTCGTATGCACCAACCTTTTGGTGATGAACTTGAACGACCCTTCGTGGTCAACGACTCGCCGGTATAAAACTTATAAGTTCTGGACTGGGAACTTATAAGGGCTCTCGATAAAACAGACATATCCGCAATCAAAGATCGATCGAGAGATACAGGACCGTCCCCTCGGCAAAGGGCGACAGGTCGTTATGGGTAACCGATTTCCTAAGGGAAACTACTGTCAAACGTGTTTTGCACCGGAATGAGCCTCTCGTATGGACCGACCTATCGGTGCCATAAGTGTGACCCATCGGCGAAAAAAACATGTCGGCCAGAAAGTAATTATGCCATTGGGGGTGCATTTAATGCGCAACGGTCTGGTGGTTGAATAGTAATAAATATGAACACCGAGCCATGGGTGCCACCAACCTGTCGGTCCTGGACAGACAATATAACCGTTAAAACTCCTCTATAAATATGACTGTTGGATGATCGTTTTATTACCTTCCTTGATCTTAAAAGAGTTAAACACTCTTAGGAACGATCAACACTCTTGAGAGAAAGATCATAAACAACCAATCTTCTGTAACACCATGATTTTTCAATGCATAAATATATTGGATTTCGTCTATTTAAATTGTTTAATTGGGTTGAATTTTAGATATGGACCTTAGATGGGTAAAGGAGTTGGGTCAATAACCCAATTAAGATCCAATGGATCATGGATAGGATCTGATTTGAAAGTAATTGGGTAAATGTGATTAAATGGGTCAATTACCCAATTGGGACCCAATAGGTCATAGGTGGACTGATTTTAGGGTAAATGGGTAATGCTAATTTAATTGGATCAGCTATCCAATTAAGACCCAAATCCACATCATGAAGTGGGTGAGGTGGCACGTAAGTAACATGGTCAAGGTGGGACCTCAAGTGCCATGTGTCATGGTCGACCATGTCATG
This sequence comes from Chimonanthus praecox, assembly GCA_022113865.1. NCBI lineage: Eukaryota > Viridiplantae > Streptophyta > Magnoliopsida > Laurales > Calycanthaceae > Chimonanthus > Chimonanthus praecox. Next base: position 35,818,772 of record CM039090.1, read on the forward strand.
GTTGACTTGGTCAACCACAAAAGAGTCCAATCGAATTAAGGTGTGGTTGAGTTGGAAAGTGAGTTCAAGTTTTTGAGTTAAGATTAAAATACTAGAAGTGAGTTGGGAAATGAGTTCAATTGGATTTAATATTCTTTGAATTGAGCTGAGTTGAAAGGGAAGTGGAAGAGACTTCCATCTCAAGTGAGTTGGATGGAGAGGTGAAGAGTTTCCATCTCAATGGGAGCTAGGTGTCTCCTTGGTTAAACCAAGGGACACCCTGAACATAACCAAGAAGTAAAGAAGGGAAGAGGAAAAGCCTTGGGTTGTTACAAAGGGGTACAACCAAGGGGAACATCACACCCCTTGGCCGAATTCTCAAGTTTGAACAAAGAGATTTCATCTCCTTGTCTCATCTCTCTCTCTCTCTCTCTCTCTCTCTATCTATCTCTCGCTCTCTCTCTCAATTCGGTCTCTGTACTTGGTAAACAAATTGAAGAACAAGGATTAAGGAAGGAGAAGTACTGAGGAGTAAAGAATTCAGAGCAAAAGAAATGAAGGAGACAAGAAAGAAGGTAAGGTTCTATGTTTCATAGTATTAGATTAAGATTAAGGGAAACTGTAATTTGTATCTCGGTATGGCCAAATTTATGGGTTTCATATTTGAATGGAAGGACTGGCTAAACCATTGCAAGCCATGAAAGTGGATATCCATTTGAGAAATGGATATGTATTGGAATGAAACAAACAATCAAAGGGTTGAATTAAAGACCATACCTTGATGGTACAATGAACTGAATGGATTAAGGACAAAACCCAAACCTCGGCTAGTGGATAGAATAAAATTCACTAAGAGATGTAGGAATGATTAATCCATGTTTAGATATGGTAATGGGTGGATTTCATGGAGAATGACTTTACAAAATATACAAAGGAAAAGAGACTGACAAACAGTCAGTCGAGTGAATCATGGATTCAGTCGACTGAACTGGTGTGGTTGAAGACCGAAAACCAATTCTAGGAGTTTCAGCCGACTGAATCCAAAGATTCAGTCGACTGAACCATGTCTGGATTAAAATATTAAGGGTATAATGAGGTTTCAATCGACTGAATATGGGATTCAGTTGACTGAAAGAAGACGTATCAAAGAAGTAAAGGGATCTGACGAGTTTCAGCCGACTGAATGATTACTTAGCAAACACGTAAACTGTTGACTGATGATTCAACTGACTGAATCATGGATTCAGTCGACTGAATGCACACTGGCCGAACACACAGTTTATCTGGTCCAAAGTCAGCCGACTGACAATCGACTGAAAGAGGATTGACCAGGGATACGAAGGGTTTGACTCAGAGTCAGCCGACTGAATCTGTGATTCAGTTGACTGAAAGGTAGCGAGTCAGGGTAAGAACAGTTCCAAGTTGGATTTCAGCCGACTGAATATTGTTGTATTCAGTCGATTGAAAGTCTGCGGGTAAGGCAAAGAACAGTAATCAGACAGGTTTCAGTAGATTGAATCATTGGTTCAATCGACTGAAATATAATGTTATATATTTGGTTAACTTTCCAGAAACCTCTGATTATTTGGTATGATGTAATAGTGATGGAAATGAAAATAAACAATCAAATTAATATATATGGTTGAATTTTGATAAGATAACGAGGTTAGATTCACGCAACCGTTAGCATTATTCCTATGAAACAAGGAAAGGGCGGTAAATCAGATGTTGGTAGGTTTCCTACCTTGTTGAGATGCATATGGATCTTATATGTTACTGGTTTTTATTTCAGTACAATGTTTATTTTGGTAAATCAAATGGTTTAAGTTTTATGAACTGAATTTCAATATGATTTGATATGAAATGGCATGTTTGCATTCATGATCTCATGCATGGCATGGGAAAGAGATATGGGGCAGCAAGCCAAGTTACGAGCTGTCCGGACATGACTTGGGGCTTACAACTAGCTTACGTAAAGCTATGTGAACCATTGATTTGTTGGCCTTGTCCGAGATTGCTAGATAGGGGTAGGGCGTATATTGGGCCAAAGGGGTCCGGGGTAACCAGTCCAAAAACCCTGCGCAGAGGGAGGAGTCCACGCTCCATCGGTAATTCCGATTAACACACGTGGGGAGGTATAACAGTGACCTGGTGGTGCCGTCACAAAACACTGCGGACATAAATGGCCAAGGGAACACCTTGATATGGTTTCATTATATCAAGGAAAATGTTGTTATCATTTTTATGGTGTTAACATGGAGATTGGGTGGGGGATCATTGGCATATGACACTCATGACATGACACATACATTTGCATGATTTGGATATGTTTATTATGCGCTGTTTTTAGTACTATGATATGTTTACAGTTTTAACATGATGGTCTTATTCTTATTTTTATATTGATCCTATGTGTATAACCCTATTTGGAATTCCTATTGGGCGCGTTGACTAACGCCTTACTTCTACCCTTTAGATGATGGAACAGGAAATGGAAAGGACTTGGGACGTGAAGAGAGCCAAGCTTAGGAGCTTGGGCAAATTATGTTTATTTTACTTAATTTATTTTGGAACAATGTATTTAAGATAATTAGCATTTTGGGATTGTAATAACTAGATTTATTTTGCTATGGTTGGATGATGATTGTTAGATATTTTGAACTTAATTTATATTAATTGGCTTCCTTCATATTAATATCATGGATTTGGATAGTATTCTATCCATATAATAATTCCGCAATTATTTATTTAGCATGTGAACTGTTTTAGTGGACTTGGTCCACGCACACGTATCGTTGGCCAGTTAAGGGTCGGGTTTGGAAACCCCGGACTTAGTTCGCGTCGTGACGTTCCAGCTTTCTCTCACTCTTTATTTCAAAAAAAAATATATACTCTGATTTTCTTAGAGTGAAAAAGGCCGGGGCGTTACATCTTCAGATTGTGTTTGCAAGTGAGAAAGAGAAGATGAGAGAAAGATCATAAACAACCAATCTTCGGATTGAGTTTGCAAGTGAGAAAGCTATAAACTAGGAAAGCTTTGGTTTAGCCAAGTTTCCTTGTCATGTACAGATTCTGATTGCTGCACGACGACTAGAAGAAGGAGCGGCGTCACAACTCTGGTGGGATCTTCAAGAAACACAGATCAACGAGAAGAGTTTAAGGCAAGTGCATCTTGGTTTTTAATTTCTTTTTAAAAACTTGTAACCCGAGAGTGGATTAAAGGGAGGTACCTTGGAACTTTAACACCCCGGATTTTCATGTTATAAATATTTATGGAAATTGCCCATTTAATTTGTGAATTAATGGATATGGATTTTAGATGGGTAAGGTGTTGGGTCAACTGCCCAATTAAGACTCAACGGATTGAGAATATGGTTCAATTGAATTAAATAGGTGAGATTTAGTTAATTGGGTCAAAATTGTTAATTGTGTCAAACGCCCAATTGGGACCCAATGGGTCGTGGTTGTCTTGGTTGACCACCAAGTGACTTCAAGCTTACTTAATTGGGGCTGAATTAAGTTGGAAATGGAATTATGTAATTGAGTTGATTTTATGTGAGTTAAGTGAGTTGGGTTTAAAAGAATGAAAAATAATTGAGTTATGGTGAGTTGGATGGGAAGTTAATGGGACCTTGAACTTAAGTGAGTGGACTGGGAAGGTGGAGAGATGCAACTCATGAGACCCAAGTCAAAGCTACACGTTGGAGACATGGGAGTTTCATCTCATGGATGAAACCTCCAAATGGATCATTAATGAGGAGGTGAAAGCTTGTGGAGGTTACTCAAGGCATGACCATAGCACACGTTGGAAACATGGGGGGGTTTCCATCTCAAGATGGAAACCCAAGAGCCAAACAGTGGGAGTGTTTCATCTCAAGGATGAAACCTCCAAATAGATCATTAAGGAGGGAGGTGAAAGGGCATGGGAGTTACAAAGGGGTATCACCAAAGGACACCACCTTTGGCCGACCCTCATTAACCAAGGAAAGGACTTTGGTTCCAATTTACTCTCTCAAGCTCTCTTGGCCGATCCCCCCTCTCAAGACAAGAACATTTAGAGAATTTTCATCTCACCCTCTCCCTCTCACATAAGGCCGACCACTCTCAAGACAAAGGACTTAGAGTTTTATCTCAAACTTTCTCTTTTTCTCCCTCTCTCAAATCTATACCTCTTGGCCGAACCGCTCCAAGAGATTTTATAAAGATCAAGCTCGGCCAAGGATCAAGAAGGAAGGAAGAAAAGGCTAAGGAAGGAAAGGAGCAAGAAGGAGTGAAAGAAACCGGAGGAGTCGTGGAATCGGTAAGTACATGAATAAGTTTGCATAAGTAAGAAATTATGGCTAAAGACTCTATGATGAACCATAGGGTTCGGCCATGTTGTATGGCCGAACCCCATGGAAAGGTATTAAGGAATTATAGGGGTCTAAGTGATTTCAAGAGAAGATGATGAACCATAGGGTTCGGCCATGTTGTATGGCCGAACCCCATGGAAGGACATTGGTTATTTTTAATGGATTTTGAAGGATGAAAATCATAGATGTATGTGTATGATTTTAAAAGGTTTTAAAGGGTTTAAATGGATGTATGTATGAGAACCCTCAAAGGATCAATCATGGATGTATGATGTGTTTTAATGGAAATGATGAACCATAGCGTTCGGCCATGTTGTATGGCCGAACCCCATGGAGAGAGAATGATGGATAGTTGTTGGTAATTTTAATTGATTTTGAATATGGTTAATAAGGATAAAAAAGGATGAACCTAAATGTATGGTTAAACCCCCATGGAGGGACCTTGGTTTATGGACTTAAATATTGTAATTGATTTAATGGAGAACATGGAAATGAGACATCATGAGTTCGGCCATGGTGTATGGCCGAACCCCATGGACCAATTTAATGGGCCATTCGGAGATTTAAGCATGATTAGAAATCATTAATGGTTCTATGTTTGTGGATCAATTATGGACTTTGGCATGTTTAAACGAATGGAATGTTTAGCCATGGATAGAGTAATGGCAAAGTTGTAAATAGGTGAAAATGATGGACCATGGGTTTGCCCATGGTGTATGGCCGAACCCCATGAGGAATGTTTTGTGGACCTAGGTTATTAGTAAGGTTAAATGATTAATTTATAAGTGATTAGATTAATGAATCAAAGTTGATATGATCTTGGACTTAATTTAAAGGATCAAAGGACTCAAAAGAGGGACTAAAACCAAGACATAATTATGGATTTAAGTACGGTTGGAGGATAAATGGAATGGTGTTTTGATTTGTTGATATGTTATAAGGTAACGGGACCTCACAAGCGGTGTGCGATCTTGAGCGGGTTCCGAACTAAAACACAAGGACACTTTAGTGGTCATTGGTAGGATTCTACCTCTTTGAAAACATGGGATATGTATGATGGTTTTAATTCTTATTTTGATGAGTTATGTAGTAAAAATGATATGTTTCAAGTATGAGGTTTTAATGCTATGATTACATTATTACATAGTATGCGTTCACTTACATCTCATGCATGGCATGGGAGGGATGTTTGTAACCGGAGGCCACGCTCTGTCAGGGCGTCCGTAAGGCATCCGTGGGAAGACCTTGATGTGCATTATCCATCAAGAAGTAACCGGAGAACACACTCCGTCGAGGCGTCCGTAAGGCAACTGTGGAGATACCTTGATGAGGAGAATTCCATCAAGAGGATACATGTGTTTGTGATGGGTGGGACTCATTGCATATGACACCATGGCATGACATTGTTTTACATTGTTTTATTAATATGTTATCTATATGATTTTGTACTAACCATGTGTTAACCCTATTTGGAATACCTACTGGGCGCGTTGTCTAACGCCCTACTTCTACCCTAGTGGATGACACAGGAATTGAAGTGATGAACGTGATCGGAGACAAGCATAGGAGCTTGGATGTGTTTAATTATATTTTGTTTAAGTTACTCATGGACTGTGTAATTCTAGTAGCTAGCATTTGGGCATGTAATAACTTAGATATTTTGCTATGGTTTGAATGTTTTATTTTGGATATATGAACTCAAGATAATCATTGTTAAATGACGGACTACTTTGCTATCTAAAATGGAATAGAATTAGGTTTCTATTATAATTCCGCATGTATGTTTTATTCCGCAAGTTAACTTGAGTACGTGTGAACCATTTTAGTGGACTTGGTCCACGCTCACGTATGGTTGGTCAGTTAAGGGTCAGGCTTTAGAAGCTCGGACTTAGCTCGCGTCGTGACGTCCCGCTCTCTCTCACTCTTTATTACAAAAAAAAATAGACTCTGATTTTCGACAAGTGAAAAAGGGCGGGGCGTTACAGGAACCACTATAAAAAACTCTAGAGCGTCGTCTCTGATACAGTGGTGGGTATAATTCCCAACCAATTGAGTGAGGTGGAATTCCTACTCTAATTGTGAGGGTGTAAGTCCCCACAGAGCGAGTCCTAACAGTAGATGTAGGTTGGCGAACCACTATATATCTTGTGTCATTGTGTTTGTGGTGTTAGAGCTAAATTCTTGTGTTGATTGTTTTAATCACATTTGCTAACACACACTATTTATTGTTGTTTCCGCTGCATTTGAACTAATCAATCAAGTGAATTTAAAAAGGACCAACGAATTTGGATTGACCTATTCCCCCCCCCCTCCCCCTCTAGGGTCAATCGCATTGTTCTGGCTCCTGTGTAAAAGGTACTTTCAATTGGTTTCAGAGCCAGGTTCTCGTTACAAGGATTTAACCATCCGAGTAGATCCAAGGTAGAACACCATGGGAGATAACCATGTAATATCCAAACCTCCTTACTTCGACGGATCAAACTATACCTCTTGGAAGGCCAAAGTGAGAAGTTTCTTCATCTCCATTGGTTCAACAGTTTGGGATATTGTAAAGACTGGATGATAAGAACCAATGGAAGAAAAACCAGTAGCAGAGACCTCAACCATATCCAAGACTCCCAAACCCTTTGCAACTTGGTCCACTGTTGAGAAAACTAATCAGACAGCTGATGGCAATGCCATGAATGCACTAAATTGTACAGTCTCAGACAGTAAATACATGAGAATAATGACCTGTAAAACTGCAAAGGAAGCATGGAAAGTTCTTGAGAGAACCATAAAGGCACCTCAATAGTCAAGAGGTCCAAACTTCAGATTCTCCAAAATCAATTTGACACCATTAAAATGAGGGAGGATGAAGTTTTCATTAGATTTCTATTCCAAAGTTAGCGACATTGTTAATCAAATATAAGCTCTAGGTGAAGGAATATCCGAGGACAAGGTATGTACCAAAATTGTCTGGAATCTTGCAGAAAGATTCAAGCCCAAGGTTGTGACTATGGAAGACAACAGAGATGTGTCCTTGATGAACATTGATAATTTGGTTGGTTCATTGCAAACCTATGAACTACACTTTGAACAACCAAGGGATAAATCAATTGCCTTGAAATCTTCCTTAAACCAAGTTAAGAAAACTAAAGAAAAAGAAAAAATTTAGGAAAATGATCTCTCAAGTGATGAAATGACAATGTTTGCCAAAAAGTTTTATAAAAACTTTGCAAAGAGAAGTAACTTGAGGAAAATGTGTAGGGTGAGCCGAGAAAAAATTACCCAAGAAGGCAAAAAGAAAACAGAAGGAAAGGGAGAGAGAGAGAGAGAGAGAAGAGAGAGAGAGAGAGAGAGAGAAAGAGAGAGAGAGGACATCAAGGAACAAACTTGTTACAATTGTGGGGGAGAGGACACTTCATGAATGAATGTCCCTCAGAAAAAATAGAGAAGGCCATGAATGTGTAACGCCCCGCCCTTTTTCACTTGTCGAAAATCAGAGTGTTTTTTTTACTTAAATAGAGTGAGAGAGAGCGGGACACCACAACGCGAGCTAAGTCCGGGTTTCCAAACCCGACCCTTAACTGGCCAACGATACGTGTACGTGGACCAAGTTCACAAAACAGTTCACACGTTAATGATTAACTGCGGAAATATTATATGAATGGAAACCATCCATAATCATGATATTATATGCAAGGAAGCCAATCAATATAAATTAACTTAATCTCAAATAATCATCAATCAACCATAGCAAGATAAATCTATTTATTACAATCCCAAATGCTAATTATCTCAAATACATGGTTCCAAAATAAATTAAGCAAAATAAATAGAATCTGCCCAAGCTCCTAAGCTTGGCTCTCTTCACTTCCGTTGTCCTTTCCATTTCATATTCCAACATCTAAAGGGTAGAAGTAGGGCGTTAGTCAACGCGCCCAGTAGGAATTCCAAATAGGGTCATACACATAAAGGATCAATGTAAAAATCAGAATAAGAGTATCATATTAGAAAGCTATAAACATATCATAGTATCAAAATCAGCGCATGATAATCATATCCAAATCATGCTCATGTATATGTCAATGCCATGGGTGTCATATGCCAATGATCTCCCACCCAATCTCCATATCATCACCATACAAATCAAAATCAAGTGTTCCTTTGGCCAATTACTTCCACAATGTTTTGTGATGTACCACTAGGTCACTGTTATACCTCTCCACGTATGTTAATCGGAAAAACACCAAATGGAGCATGGACTCCTCCCCACGTATGTTAACCGGAATCACCGAATTGAGAGTGGACTCCTCCCCACATAAGTTACTCGGAATCAGTGTGGACTCCTCCCCACGTATACTAATCGGATACACTGTTGGAGCGTGGACTCCTCCCCATGTATGTTAATCGGAATCACTGAATGGAGCATGGACTCCTCCCTCATGTTCCCTCCCATGCCATGCATGAGATTATGGATGCACAATTGTCATTTTGTATAAAAATACATATTTAATTGAAAAACAGTTCATGAAACATATTCCATTCATTTAACCAAAATGATTCATCAAGTTTGTAAATCAATCCAAGAACACATACATATATAGATCCCTAGGCATTTCAATAAGGTAGAAATCCTACCAAATTTCAGTTTACTGTCCTTGCTGTTTCGTGAAGATACCGTTCACCGATCATGTCAAAACCGAATTGCAAACACTTTATGAATCTCCTTTTCCTTATTACATTTATCACATAAATCAATTTGATGATCCATTTGATTTCCATCATCCCCTACATCATCCCATGTTCATTTCCATTTACGCATCATAGTTCTTAAACCGGTTAAGACCCTCAATGGGGTTCGGTCATACATCATGGCTGAAAGGTGTCCATGCCCACAAAAACCCATCAATGGGGTTCGGCCATACAACATGGCCAAACCTCATTCTTTGATTTTTGACCCTTTTTTTTAATCCTTGTTTTATTTTAAACAATGCGAGTCAAACATCATTTTAGATAAATTGAACCTCTGTAAAAATTATTTAAAAATTTTCACTTTTAAATTTAGTCGACTGAATCAAGAATTCAGTCGATTGAACCTGGCAGATTACCGTCCGTTACCCATCCTGCCGATGGTCGAAACCCGTCCGGGGACGGTAATACCCTTCCCGCAGACAGTGCAACCCGTCCGCGCCCACAACACCCTATCCATGTCCGTTACCCGTCCCGTGGACAGTTTTAACCCGTGTTCACTCTTCTTTTGTTTGTATGTTTTGCACATCCTTTCTTCATGAAATTCTTCCCTTAATCATGTCTGATCATGTATTAACCATTTATACATAAAATCAGTAGATGTACACACTACTCAATAACCAAAGTTAGGGTCTTTTCTTCATTCATTCAATCCTTGGTTTACAACTTGGATCCGAATATCATTTCATGTTTGTTTCATTCCATCAACATTCTCTGGGTGGATTCCTAATTTCCTTGGTCTTGTAACCATCTGGCCATCTATTTCATCCAGCCATGGAACCCATAGGTTCGGCCACATCATGGCCAACCTGTGGTTTCCTTAATCTCATTCTTATCTTGTTAAACATTAACATACCCTTTTCCTTGTCTCCTTCGTTTATTTTATTATGAATTTACTCCTCAGTCTTTCTCCTTTCTTTCTTGTTCTTCACTGATTCTCCAGCAACAAAATGTAGGTGAGAGAGACAGATAAGAAAAGGAGAGAAAGTTCTTTGTTCAAGAGAGAGAGATCGGCCAAGGGGTGAGGTGTGCCCCATGGTTGATGTCTCGTAGTAATCAGCCCAAACTCCTCCCTTAGTCTTTCTTCTTCCTTCTTTGTTCTTCGATTTCTCTAATTGTAGAGATGAAATTGTGAGAGAGAGAAGAGAGGAAAAACTCTTTGCTCACCATAGAGAATTCGGCCAAGGGGTGTGATGTCCCTTGGTTGGTATCTTTTAAATAACATCTCACACCCTTTCATTTCCTCACAATGGTTCCATCTTAACTAAGGTGTCCCTTGGCTTCCCAACGTGTACCCCTTGGGTTTGTGCCTTTTGGGTTTCATCCTATGAGATGGAAACCTTCCATCTTCCCATTCAACTCATTTATTTAATTCACTTCAACTCAACTCTATTTAACTCATTTTAAATCGAGTCAGCTTAACTCAATCCACCTTGAGTCAATTGAATTTATAAATCAACTCAAGCCGAATCAAATCATTTGAACTTATTCATTAACTCAATTCCTTTGAACTCACCCATGGTTGACCAAGTCAACCATGGCTTAGCCGACCATGCACCACATGGTATTGAGGGTCCCACTTAGCCATTTCATTTACATGCCTTGGTCTTAATTGGGTATTTGACCCAATTACATTGGCCTTACCCAATTACTTACAAATCAGCTCATGACCCATTGGGTCCCCGTTGAGCAATTGACCCATTTATTTAAGGCTTACCCATTTATTTTCAATTCAACCTTATCCATGACCTGTTGGATCTTAATTGGGCAATTGACCCAACTCCTTACCCATTTAAGGTTCATCTCCATTATTTAATTTCAAATTCCATTAATTCACAATTTAAATGGACAATTTCCATATATATTCATGAAATGGAAATCCTGGGTGTTACAGAATGTGGGTGTGACCCATGTGGAAACTTCTAAATCAGAAAGCGATTCAGATGATGAGACCCAAAAAAAAAAAAAAACAGTTGTGTCAAAAGGTCTCATAACCTCGATCTTTGATGATCATGAAAATCCACAATTGTGACAGAGAAAGATGAGAGTGAAGATGAGGAAAATCTTCAAGCTTCTTACAATGCCTTGTTCCTTGAGAGTGAGAGGATGGCTAAAAAACTCAATAGAGTTACAAATGAAAACTTGAACCTCTCTAGTCAAGTGGAAGATTTAAAAATAGAAAAATCTATCTTAATCTCCAAGCTAGAACTCTCTAATAATGAAAACTCAAACCTAAAAGAGATTAATAAAACTCTTGAAGAAGAAATAGCCATTCATTGTATGCATGTCGAGAATTTATGGCATCACAATCAAATTCTTGAAGAGGATGTTAAAAGACTGTCTTTGGAAGTTAACGAACTAAAAACTCACAAAGAAAAATTCCAAGACAAGTTTACCCACGAAGATGAAATGCTTAAAAGGCTCCTTGATTCGGGTAAACTGCATGGTGCTAGGTCTGGACTTGGTCTTCTTCCACCAAAGTAGCTATGAACCATGAGGAGTTCAGGAAAACAGGTATCTCTCGCCCTTCAATGGGTAAGTGCAATTTTTTCCACAAGGATGGGCATTTCAAAAGAAACTGCTATCATCTAAAGAGGTACCTGGTGAGGAAAGCACAAAGGCAAAATCAAGAAAAACCTATGCTTAAAAGACATCCTCCAACACCTAATCCTAAAATAAATCCAAGGAAGGTGGAGACAGGGCAAAACTCTTTGATAAGACAAATGACTCATATCTTAGAAGAGTTGATGAATCCAAGGATTGGTCTTCAATGGTACGATCGTAGGGTGTGTATGCAACACCAAATGCCACAATCTTTGTACCTAGGAGATAAGCCATGAATGATGTTTTGTTGTGGTTTAAGATTTACTTCCATATCTTAGACCACTACAAATGAACTCACAAGAGACTATGTGAGTTCACATAGCAGAAAAATGTTATGACATGAAGAGAGGAACTAGCACATACAAGTCCAGAATGTACTTTTCCTGGCTATAGTACATATTCTACTTGAAGAGCCTTACATTCCAATCAAAGTATTTCGAAAAGTGTACATTTTTTCAATGAGAATTGTTTGTGTGCATGATTTGATTAAGCTCGGCGTCTCTGTGTGTTAAAATTAATTTATGTATGCCATGATTAGAATAGGATCTCGATCAAATTGCACAAATCTGGAATGATTGTTTTGCAATCTGAACCTCTCGGTGTTGTCGACATGTCGGTGAGTAGACTGTCAGAGTGACAGACATGTCGTTACTGTGCGAAATCAAAGCACTGTTAAAAAGGGGGAAAAGTCAAAAAAGTCAACCTGACGGTGGTACTGACATATCGGTGAGATAGAAAGTTAAAATAAAAAGGGGTCACTTTCTGCGAAAGCGACAACACTTTCGAATTCGCTGCGTCTCCTCCCGCGAAGGTCTGTGGTCCCTTCTTCTCCTCCCGTGCCCTAGACTAGTCGATAGGACCTCTTGGAGTGATTTCTCGCAGGAAAAATCATTGGTTTTTCGCTCGTCAAACCTCTAGAAGCCTGAAAATCACCATTCCTGTGATTATCATAGATCGAGTAAAGCTCAAGTTTCATCTCATCAGTCCTCGAGCCATTAATTAAGGACCTCCTCTAGGAAAACCCATGCCTACAAAGATGGTTGCTCAGTCACGTCCAAAAATCACTATCGAACGAGGAGAATCCAGTCGTACCAGTCGATGGGCCAAAAGGGCTAAAAGGCCAGCTTCTCGTTTCTATAACGCCCCGTCCTTTTTCACTCGCCAAAAATCAGAGCATATTTTTTTAAAAAAAATAAGTGGAAGAGAGCAGGTCGTCACGACGAGAGTTAAGTCTGAGTTTTCAAAACCCGACCCTTAACTGGCCACTATTACATGTGCATCGCCTAAGTCCACTAAAACTTTTTCACACGCTTTTCTTATACATGCGGAATAATACATATGAATAAGATGCTATTCATATTCTTCTCATCATTAAGCAAGGAGAACCAATCACCATAAAATTCATATATACTTACGGATTAATCAAACCATAGCAAATAAGTTCTAAGTTATTACATGTAACGCCCCGCCCTTTTTCACTCGCTTTCTGAAAATCAAAGTCCATTTTTTTTTTAATCAAAGAGTGATAGAGAGCAAGACATCACGACGCGAGTTAAGTCCGAACTTCTAAAGTCTAAATCTTAATTGGCCAACCCTATGTGTGCATGGATTAAGTCCATGAATACGGTTCACACATAATAATATATACATGCGGATTAAATCATAAACTGCAGATTATAACAGAACCTAAATCTATTCCATTTTAGATATCAAAGTACTTCGTCACTTAACCAAATTACCTTAGATTAAATATCCAGAATAAACCATTCAAACCATAGCAAAATTATCTAAGTTATTATATGCCAAATTCTAGCTACTCAAATTACAAGTCCATGAGTAACTTAAATAAATTAACATTAAACATATCCAAACTCCTATGCTTGGCTCCATTCACGATCATCATTTCCTTCATTTCCTGTATCATTCACTAGGGTAGAAGTAGGGCGTTAGAACAACGCGCCCAATAGGTATTCCAAATAGTGTCTACACATGGTTAGTATAAAAATCATATATATAACATAATCATAAAACCATATAAAAACAATGCCATGCCATGTGTCATATACAATGAGTCCCACCCATTGCCATATCACAAAGTATCCTCTTGATGGAATTCTCCTCATCAAGGTATCCCCACAGTTGCCTTACGGAAACCCCGAAGGAGTGTGTTCTCCGGTTACTTCTTGATGGGATTATACAAATCAAGGTGAAACACATGCTATTTTATATTATAAACATAGCATTAAAACTCTCATTTGGAACATATCATTTTACAACATAACTTCATCAAAATAAATTAAAACAATCATAAACAAACCCATGGTTTCAAAGAGGTAGAATCCTACCAAAGACCAGTAAAGTGTCCTTGCTTCTTAAACCGGCAACCACTCACGATCGCGCACCGTTTGTGAGTTCCCGTCACCTTGTTACATATCAACAAGTCAATCCCATGTTCCATTTGCTTTAACATTAGGTCTAAGTCCATAAACACAACCTTGTGGGGTTCGGCCATACAACATGGCCGAACCTCACCCACCTGAATTTGTCCCTCTTTTGATTTAATCACTTACATCCAAGTAAATCATTTCATAACCCCAAGTCCATAAAATTCCTTAGTGGGGTTCGGCCGTACAACATGGCCGAACCTCACCATCTTGGTTTTGGTCCCTCCTTCAAGTCCTTTGATTCACTAATCTCATCACTTATACAACAATTATTTATCATTGATAATAACCTAAGTCCATAAAAATATTCCCGATGGGGTAAGGCCATACACCATGGCCGAACCCATAGTCCATTATTTTCACTTATTTACATCCTTGCCATTATCCTATCATGGCTAATTACTTAGCTTAATCCATTCATTTAAACATGCATAACACTCCAACTAACTGTAACACCTCGCCCTTTTCACTGTAATAAGCAGAGTTTATTTTTTATTTTTTTAATAATAATCAAGTGATCGGGGCGGAGTGTCACGACGCGAGTTAAGTTCGGACTTCTAAAGTCCGACCCTTAACTGGCCAAGCCCATGTGCGTATGGATTAAGTCCATAAGAATCGATCCACACATGGTTCAAATAAAACTTGCGGAAAATACTTACTCTTAATCTAACTGAGGTTATAATGGATCCTAAGACTACTCCATTTATAACTTAAGATAGCATAGTACATGATCATATTCTCCAATATTACTAAATAACCTTAGTCTACCATTCATTCCAAACCATCCAAATAAACAAAACCATAGTAACTACTTAACTACATTATTACATGCCAACACAACTAATTATCAAATTACATTGTCCAAATAACATAAATAAAAAGTCCATAAATAGTCCATTCAAGTCCATTCAAAATGCCCAAGCTCATATGCTTGGTTTTCTTCTCGATCCTCGTTCTTCCCCTTTCCTGTGTCATCCACTAAGGATAGAGATAGGGCATTAGATCAACGCGCCCAGTAGTGTTTCCGATTAGGGCTACCACAAGGTTAGTAACAAAACATGCAAATAATAGAATAATACATGTTCATCAAAATCTCATAAAACAATGCTATGTATGAAATGAACATGTAATGAGTCCCACCCATCACCATTATACATAGCCTCCTCTTGAAGGGATTCTCATCGTCAAGGTACCCCACAGTGGTCTTTCGGATACCCCGACGGAGTGTGGCCTCCGGATTCCTCTTGATGGGATTCTCATCATCAAGGTACCCCACAGTGGTCTTTCGGACGCCCCGACGGAGTGTGGCCTCCGGTTACAACACCAACATCCCTTGCCATGCATGAGATGTCTATGCAAACATGTCATTTGTAAGTATAACTTTACATTCAAACAACTTATTAAAATTAACATAAAACAACAAATATCATATGTGGTTACAAAAAGGTAGGAAACCTACTCAATGTTCACTTAGGTTGACCGTTCTTTTAAACCGTCACCCGTTCACAACTCGTCCACCGTTCAAGCAAATCCCGTGGCCCTATTTATATAACATCAATCAAACATTTATCCATATGATTCCAACTTAGTCTAAGTCCCAAAAATCCACTTTGCGGGGTTCGGGCATACCCCATGGCCGAACCTCACCCATTTAAATTTTGGTCTCACTTTTATTTAATTAAAACCATTCAATTAAACCAAACTTCCAAATGAACCTTGGTAGGGTTCGGCCATACAACTTGGCCGAACCTTACCACTTTGGTTTTGGCCTATATATCCAATCCTATAATCATTTCATCTTTGAGCATTTCATCCATAATTACCATTATGCCATTTAGACTAACCTTTTGTTTAATTTTCCTTAAATACCAACAACCATAACTAATCCACCTTGGTGGGGTTCGGCCATACAACATGGCCGAATCTCACCATCTTAATTTGGTCCTTTTAAATCATTCTTACATACATCTTCAATCACATTGATAATTATACACTAAGGCCACCAATGACCATTAGTGGGGTTCGGCCATCCTTCATGGCCAAACCTCTCCAAACTGGTTTTTGTTCCTCTTTCCATCATCCATGATGGCTGATTATTTACCTATATTAAATCCATAGATAGACATATATAATTCTTAAATCAAAAGCATATCATAGTCCATAATTTCAAACCATGTTCTTGCTCTAACTAACCCATAAAAACAGTCCATGGGGTTCAGCCATATACTTAACCGAACCCTATGGTTTCCTTGATGTAAACCCTCCAATATTTGTCCATGGTTTTTGATCAGCAACTTAGCATAATAACCACATGATTCAGCCATGTAATAACTGGTCCAAAATAGTGACCTTATCTCCTTTAAAAACCCTTTAAACCTTCAAACATAGTATGGTTTTTATCCCTCAAAAACCATAACAATTACCACATTCTTTCATGGGGTTCGGCCATCCAAAGTGGCCGAACCCTATGATCCATGTTTTGTTATTTTAAAATAAAATAATACTTGATCTAAACCATTGATGGAGCTGGCCATACAATGGCCGGATCACATTCCCTTAACCAACTTATTTAACAAAGGTTCAAAGTGCACTTACCAATACCGCTACTCCTTCGGTCTTTTGACTCATTCCTTGGTCCTTTACTTCCTTAACCTCTCCTTCTTTCTTCTTGTTCTTTTGGCTATGACTGACCTTGCTGCCAACTCCTTGAAATAATTTGGCCAAGGTATAAATTAGAGAGAGAGAGAGAAAGAGAACTTTGGTCTTGGATGAGGGTGATAAGCCTTGGTGCCAAACTCCTTTGTATATTTTGTCTTGATAAAAGAGATCAGCCAAGGACTGATTGAAGATAAGCAATCAGCTATTGTTCTTGGTTTTGAGAAATGGAGAACGTCCAAGAGAGGAAGAGATAGTGATAGAAATGAAATTCTTTTGGCTAATCAAATTCAGCCCAATATTGGCACCAAATGTAACTCTCCTCCCATTTCCTCCCATTTACTTCCATAACTTATTTCATGTGGGGGTTTCATCCTTGAGATGAAACCCTCCAACGGTTTTGGCTCTTGGCTGCCCTAGATACAACCTTTCTCCATCACCTCTCCAAATGTGAACACACTTTGTAACTCCCATTTGTTTAATACCTTCTTTGAGGTTTCACCTTTGATATGAAACCCTCCATGTTCCAACGGCTCCATGTATGTCTTTGTTGTTTGCATTCCCTCCATCATTCATCTCTCATTATCCTTGCATGTGAGAGTTTCATTTTAAAATAAAACTCCCATAGGCTCCAACGGTCATGTTTTTTGTTAACCTTGTGTAACCTCCAAAAGTCCATTCATCTCCCATTATTTACCCATGTGATTCACTTGGACCAACTCAACCTTCCAACTCCCCTTTAATTCTCATGCATAGAATAATTCTCATGCAATCCAACGTGTTTTATGTTTTGATTTTTGAAACACAACTCCTCACATATGTAACTCCTAAAAACAACCACCCCATTCATTACTTAACTAGGGTTACATGCATGAGACTACCTCTCCATGCAGCCAACGTATTTAAGGGTTTGAAAATAAACTCCTCACCTATGTAACTCTTAAAACCTCTACATCATTGATTACTTAAGAGTTTCATGCATGGGATAACCTCCCATGCAATTCCAACGTGTATATGAATCTTTAACTTTGCAACACAACTCCTCACCACATGTAACTCCCAAAACCTCCACCAACATTTAACACTTAACTAGGAGTTACATGCAAAAGATAACTTCCCCATGCAGCCCACGTTTTTTCTTTGTTTGACACTTGAAATCAATCCATTCCACTCTCATTCACAAACATCACTTACTTAAAATTAATTTAACTTCCTCAACTCAACCCATTCATTTAATTCAACTCAATAATAAATTCAACTCCACCTTTTAAACTCAACTCATCCATTTAATTTGAGTTAACTAAATACTTGTTGGCATTCCCATTTAATTCAGCCTAACCCAATTAATCTTAAGCTCACCCAATGGTCACTTATATCCACAACGACCCATTGGGTCCCAATTGGGTCCTTTGACCCATTTAATCACTTTGACCCAAATAAATGTACCTTACCCATTTAATTTAATTTACTCCTTATACAAGTACATTGAGCCTTACTTGAGCAACGTGTTCCACCATTTTTATCATCTAAGATCATAATTCTTTAATTCATAATTTAACGCCCCGCCCTTTCCACCCTTGTGAAAATCAGAGTCTGAAAATTTCTTTTGAAAGAAACACAGAGTGAAGAAGAGCGGGGGGCGTCACGACGCGAGTTAAGTTCAGACTACTCAAGTCTGAACCTTAACTGGCCACCCATGTGTACATGGACTAGACCATGATAATAAATCACACATGGAACTAACAACAACATGCAGAATAAACTAGACTAACTGCGGAAATAATATGAATAGATAGCAAGTAACAGTCCCAATTGATAATTAAGATAAACAACCATCCATAGTTAATAGCCTAATCAAACCATAGCAAAGTATTAACTTATTACATGTCCATCAAAATATAATTCAAATGACAGTAATAAAGAAATCAGTTCATCATTCAAGCACTTAGGCTTGGCTCTCCTCCCGGTCATCGACCTTCTCTTTTCCCTTCCTCGTTCCTATGTTATCCTCTAAGGATAGAATTAAGGCGTTAGATCAACGCGCCCAGTAGGTTCCCGATCAGGGCTACCACATGGTTAGCATATAAAAACATGCACATATATCATAATATCTGATTATCAAAAACATATAAAAACATGCTATGTATGTATGCAAATGTAATGAGCCCCACCCCATCATACATACATATAGCCTTTACTTGCCGTACCTCATATCAACCTGTTAAATTCTCCTGGCGTGACTTTCACCGCCGAAGGAGGCCCCACAGTTGCATCTCGGACATTCCGACGGAGTGTGGGCTCCAGTGTTTCATAATCATCTGTCAATTCTCCTGGGGTGACTTTCACCACCGAAGGGGGCCCCACAGTTGCATCTCGGATATTCCGACGGAGTGTGGGCTCTGATTTCCACAATCATCATCCCATGCCATGCATGAGATGTCTATGCATTGTATGTCGTCAAAACTACATTTGTAACGTAAATCAAATACAACATATCTCATAAGAACATAAATAAAACCCAATCATAATTGTGGTTACAAGTAGGTGGAAACCTACCGAAGATTAGCTTCGGTGATTGTTCTTTCTTAAAATGTCACTTGCTCATGACTTTCACGTCGTTCAACTTCTGATACCTTGACCATATGACAATCAGTAAATCATACTATCATTTACTTGTTCATTCACATCTAAGACCCAACCACATCATGTGGGGTTCGGCCATGCCCATGGTCGAACATCACCAACTTAGGATTTAACTTCCTTTTTCATTTAATCAACTCTTAACTACTTAACCCATGCCATCAAATAATTGTTGATGGGGTTCGGCCATACTACATGGCCGAACCACATCCTATGGGTTTTTATCCCACTTTCCTTCATCAACCATGATTTGTTATTTGCTTACACTAAGTTCACTAAATTCCATAACTTAGAAACTTTTCAATCATATAAAATGGTCCATGGGGTTCGGCCATACATATGGCCGAACCAATGGTTCCCTTGGTTCCATAACTCCAACATTCATACTTACTTTTTGGTTATGATTGCTACATGGTTCAGCCATCCAATAACCCACCAAATCAGTAAGCTTATCTCCATTTAAATCACATAAGAAACCCATAAACTTTAGTCCATTTATCCCAAAAACAGCCCCATGGGGTTCGGCCATGCACATGGCCGAACCCAATGGTGCTCTTGATTTATTTTGTCCATCATCTACCCTTGATTTGAATCAATAACTTAACCCTAACATTGATATGGTTCAGCCCTATACCAGCCAACCAATAACAGCAAGTTAAACTTCATCAAATCACATCAAACACCATATTTTATATGGTTTTAAAGTCACCAAAATCATCAAATACTATCATGGGGTTCGGCCATCCAAAGTGGCCGAACCCTATGTCTATGTTTTGGTCCTCTTAAGCATGTTTTAAATCTCATTTAGACAAGTAATAATCAGCATAACATTACTGCATTTTTACCTCTTAAAACATCCACATAAGTTCATCAACTTGTCCAAAAGACCATAATACTTCATGGGATTCGGCCATCCAAGATGGCCGATCCCAATGGTCCATTTTATCAATTTTAATCCACTGTTTAAACCCATATAACTTCAGTCCTTATGTCATTCAAATCCATGTTTTTAACCCTCTTTGAAAACATGCATTTATATCTTAAAGAAACCTCAAAAACAGTCCATAAAAACTCCATGGTTTCTATGTTTCAAAACATCAAACCAACCTATCTTTTACATGGGGTTCGGCCCTCCATGGTGGCCGAACCCAATGGTCATTTTTACCATTTTAAAACTTCTATTACTCAAGGTTAAAACCTTGGTGTATTCGGCCATAACCATGGCCCCATACACACCCTTTTTCTTACAACTTATTTGGCTTAAACACTTAAGAAATCTTACCAAATTTTCCAAACTTTCTTCTTGCCTTTGATCCTTGGTTTCTCCTTTTTATTTCTTCCTTCTTTCCTTAATTCTTTTCTGGTTTATGCTTGAATAGCTGATGCCAAAACCTCTGTTGTTCAGCCAAGAAAACGAACTAGAAGAGAGGGAGAGAGAGATGGGAATTTCTTGGATACTCTATGTAAAAATCGGCCAAGAAAGGTAACATTTTCCTTTTGTAGTTTCAGCCCCATCTCCCATTCATCCTCCCTATTTAATTTTGTTAAAACCGATGGGGCATTGGGTGTCAACCAAGACACCCCTTGGTGCCAAACGTTGCACCCCTTGGAAATGAACCAATGCATCCATTCAATGGATTTGCGCCGCAACCTTGGTGTCCCTTGGCTTTGCCAAGGCACCTCTTCACACTCAACGGCTGAGATGGGTTTGATCAAGTGTTGTGTGAGATTACAACTCATTTCCACCTCCCCTTGACTCACTAGATTCATGGTATTTTTATTCTAACCCAACTCATCCAACTCATCACATTTAATGCTCCATATTTGAGTCAACTCTTTTCTTAATTTAGACTCACTCCAAATCAGTCCAACTCAAGCTGAATTAACTCACACTTGAGTTCAATTGAGGGCCCACATGGTCATCCGTGGTCAACCTAGTCAACCCGACCCATTGGGTCCCCAATCAGCCCCTTGACCCGTTTTGACAACATGACCCATTCATGGGCTGATTTTGCCATTTCTAATTGGTTTTCACTTGTGTTTCAAGCTTACCCAATTTTGCTCTACCTGATTTCCAATCAGTTTAGCTTGAACCCATTTAATTTGAGCTTATACAATGGTCAAATTATCCATTATGACCCATTGGGTCCAATTGGGCCCTTTGACCCATTTAGCCATTTTCAACCCAATTGATGTACATAACCCATCCAATCAAACTTGATATTTATAATGTGCTCACATGATCTTAATTTGAGCAAAGGACCCACCATTTCCTTATTTGACATCACAAAATAATTAATTTACCAAGCCAGGGGTATTTTCATAATTATCCACTTCATTGAGAAAATGGGGTGTTACACATAAATCCAATGGCATTTTCGTAATTATTGATATATTGAAAAATCTAGGGTATTACAATAACCCTTTAAAATGATCTATCAAGTAGTTCATGGGGTTCGGCCATACACCATGGCCGAACCCATGTCCATCATTTTCACCTATTTACATTTTTTGCCATTTCATCCATCACCTTATGTTTAGGTTCCAAAACATAGGTCCATTCATTTATTTAATCATGCATAACATAAAAACCCTAATGGATCCCTCCATTCTTTAACTTGATCCTTCATTCATTTAGACATATTAGATCCATAAATGACCCATAAAATTGGTTCATGGGGTTCGGTCATACTCCATGGCCGAACCCATGATGTCTTATTTTTTCCCATTTTCTCCTTAAAATGGTTTACACTCTTAGGTATTCAAAGTCCCTCCATGGGGTTTAACCATACATTTAGGTTCATATTTTTGAATCATCTTTTACATCTTCAAAATCAATTAAATTTAACAACACTATCCATTAAATATAACCAATGTTCTTCCATGGGGTTATGGTTCATCATCTTCTCTTAAACCACTTAAACCCATATAAATTCCTTATTACTTTTCCATGGGGTTCGGCCATACAACATGGCCATACCCTATGGTTCATCATGGGGTCTTTTATCCATAATAAAATTAGGGTTCGGCCATGCAATGGACGAACCATGTCCTTGACCACTTTTTTCTTATTTTTGCAATTTATCGAGCACTTACCGATTCTGCGTCTCCTCCTATTTCTTTCACTCCTTCTTGCTCCTTTCCTTCCTTAGCCTCTCCTTCATTCCTTCTTGATCTTGGCCGAGAGTGAGACTTGAGAGAGAGAGGGAGAGTTCGGCCTTGAGTGATAGCTTGAGATCAAACACTTTTCTAAGTCTTTTGTCTTGAGGAGTGGTCGGCCAAGAGAGAGAGGGAGAGATTGAGATAAACAAGGAATTCTTCTTGCTGCCCAATGTAAATCAGCCAAGGGCTGTGTCCTTTGGTTGATACTCCTTGGTAACTTCCATGACCTTTCACCTCCCTCCTTAATGTTCCATTTGGAGGTTTCATCCCATGAGATGAAACACTCCAACTATATGACCCTTGGGCTTCCATCATGGGATGGACCCTCCATGTTCCAACGTGTAGCCTTTGGTTACCTTGTGTAACAACAACAAAAAGTCCACCTTCCTTGTCTTGATTAATGAGGGTCGGCCAAGGGTGGTGTCCTTTGGTGATACCCCTTTGTAACGACCATGGCCCTTCATCTCCCTCATTAAAGATCCTTTTGGAGTTTCATCCAATGAGATGAAACTCCCACCATTCCAACGTGTATGCCTTGTGTAGGCTTGTGTAACCACCACAACCCTTCACCTCCCTCATCAATGATCTATTTGGAGTTTCGTCCCATGAGATGAAACTCCCATCTCCAACTTGTATGCTTTGTATAGGCTTGTGTAACCACCACAACCCTTCACCTTCCTCATAATGATGGTGTCCATTGAGATAGGACTCTCCATCTTCCAACTCCACTCATTAAAATGAAAGTCTCATTGATTTCCCATTCAATCCATTTTAATTCAACTCAACTTAAATAAACTCATTTTCCAACTCAAGCACTTGAACTCACATTAATAAATTCTCAACTCATGTGAATTCACTTTCCAATTCAAGTATTATTTATCCCACTTGAGCTCATTCATTAACTCAACTCTATTGAACTCACCCATGGTTGACCAAGTCACCCATGGCTTAGCCGACTATGAACTAAATAGTATTTAGGGTTCCACTTAGCCATTTCCTTTACATGCCACCTCACTTGATGAGGTGGATCTCATGTCTTGTATCTTAATTGGTTATTAGACCCAATTATCAAATCTTACCCATTTACTTCTAACTAGTTCATATATGATCCATTGGGTCCCAATTGGACTTTTGACCCAATTGACAACCTTGATCCAATTAAATAAATCTTACCCATTTATTTCAATTGAACCATATCCACAATCCGTTGGGTCTTAATTGGGCAATTGACCCAACACCTTACCCATCTAAGGTCCATGTCCATTAATTCATAATTTAAATGGGCAATTTCCATAAATATTCATAACTTGAAAATCCGGGGTGTTACATTACAGTCCAAATATAAGTCTTCCCAATACATCATTGAAATCAACATAAGCAATTTAAACATTAAATCTTCCCAAGCTCCTATGCTTGGCTCCCTTCCGGTCCAACGTTCTTTTTCCTTCTCATTCCCTGTTCCGTCATCTAGAGGGTAGAAACAGGGCATTAGTCAACATGCCCAGTAGGTATTCCAATTAGAGTTATGATACACAAGGGAGTAATATTAGGATAACATCAATCAAGGGTATATACATTATTAATGTCTTATTTGAAAACATGTTGTTGATAACAAAACAATGCATGATGTCCATATCATAATCATGCCAACATATGTATAAGCCCCGCCCTTTTTCACTCGCCGAAAATCAGAGTCTATTTTTTTTTTTTTTTTGAAATAAAGAGTGAGAGAGAGGGGACGCCACGGCGCGAGCTAAGTCCGAGCTTCCAAAGCTCGGACCTTAACTGGCCAACCATACGTATGCGTCGACTAAGTCCACTAAAACGGTTCACACGCATTAAGGCTATACTTGTAGAATAAAAGTAATGCAGAATTAATATGCGATTCAAGTTACTAATCCTATCCAATTTTTAAGCAAGGAAGTCCATCACTTTAAATAACTTAAGTTCAAATGTCCAAAATAAAAACAAACCATGGCAAGATAGTTCAAAGTTATTACAGTCCCAAAATGTGAATAACTCAAATTACAATGTCCGAAATAAAAACTTAAATAAAATAAATCTAAATTACCCAAGCTCCTAAGCTTGGCTCCATTCACGTCCTTCATTCCGTCCATTCCCTGTATCATCATCTAAGGTAGAAGTAGGGCGTTAGTCAACGTGCCCAGTAGGTATTCCGAGTAGGGTCAAACACATGGATTAGTATAATACATAATGTCAAAATCATGCAAGTCAATGCCATGCCATGGGTGTCATATGCCATGATTCCCCACCCTTCAACTATATCTCAATCACATAAATAATCCTTGATGTACAAGACACATCAAGGTATACACTGTCATGACTCCCCACGTATGCCTTATCGGTCCCATCAAACGGAGCGTGGAGTCCTCTTTCATTTCAAACATCATATACAATCGGAATCAGTACGGAGCTCTCCCCACGTTTGTTTATCGGATAACTGAATGGACCGTGGACTCCTCTCATAGGATCCCTCTCATACCATGCATGAGATGTGAGTGCATCATGCCATTTCATATTAAACATACAGCATTGAAATCCCATCCTTAAAACATAGCATTTTGAAACCAAAAATAAACCATCGCACATAGAAATAAAAATCATCACATATACATAGTCCAAGGTTTTCATCAAGATAGGAATCCTACCAACGTCCAAGTATTGTATCTGTAACGCCCCGCCCTTTTCACTATGCCGAAAATCAGAGTCTATTTTTTTAAAAAAAATTGAAAAGTGAAAGAGAGCGGGGCGTCACGACGCGAGCTAAGTCCGAGCTTCTAAAGTCCGACCCTTAAGTGGCCAACCATACGTGTGCATGGACTAAGTCCACGAATACGGTTCACACACATTAAGTTATACATGAGGAATAAAACATAACTGCGGATTATAATAGAACCTAATTCTATTACATTTTAGATAGCAAAGTAGTCCGTCATTTATCAATGATTATCTTAACTTGAATATCCAAAATAAAACATTCAAACCATAGCAAAATATCTAAGTTGTTACATGCCAAATGCTAGCTACTCAAATTACATAGTCTATGAGTAACTTAATCAAAACATAAATTAAACACATCCAAGCTCCTATGCTTGGCTCCGATCACGCTCATCTTTCCTTTCATTTCCTGTGTCATCCACTTGGTAGAAGTAGGGCGTTAGACAACGAGCCCAGTAGGTACTCCGAATAGGGTTAACACATGGTTAGTACAAATCATATATAATAACGTAATATCAAAACTATGTAAAAACAATGCCATGCCATGGTGTAAAATGCAATGAGTCCCACCCATCACAAACACATGTAACCTCTTGATGGAATTCTCCTCATCAAGATATCCCCACAGTTGCCTTACGGACGCCCCGACGGAGTGTGTTCTCTGGTTACTTCTTGATGGATAATGCACATCAAGGTCTTCCCACGAATGTCTTACGGACGCCCCCACAGAGCGTGGCCTCAGGTTACAAACATCCCTCCCATGCCATGCATGAGATGTAGTGAACACATGCTATGTAATAATATAAACATAGCATTAAAACCTCATATTTGAAACATATCACTTTTACAGCATAACTCATCAAAATAAGAATGAAAACCATCATACATAACCCATGGTTTCAAAGAGGTAGAATCCTACCAAAGACCACTAAAGTGTCCTTGCGCATTCGTCCGGAAATCGCTCACGATCGTACACCCCTGGTGAGGTCCCGTTATCTTATAACATATCAATCAATTAAACCATGTTCCCTTTGATTTGCAATATTTAAGTCCATAAATATGTCTTGGTGGGGTTCAGCCATACAACATGGCCGAACCTCACCCACTTGGTTTTAGTCCCTCCTTTGAGTCCTTTGATCCTTTAACTTAAGTCCAATCACACAATCCATTAATCTAATCATATATACATTAATCATCTAACATACATAAAACCCTATGTCCATAAAATTCCTTAGTGGGGTTTGGTCATACAATATGGCCGAACCGCACTCCTTTGGCTTTGTGCCCTTAGTCCTTTGATTTTTCTCAAATTAAATCCAATAACACTATCCATGGGGTTTGGCTATACACCATGGCCGAACCCATGGTCCTTCAATTTTCTCCATATTTAATCATACATTTAAATCCTTTATACCAAGTTATATTCCAAAAACACAATCCATGGGGTTCGACCATACACCATGGCCGAACCCATGGTCCTTTAATTTCACCCCTTTGGCCATCATTTCTAATCATGCTTAAATCTCCAAATGGCCCCTTAAAATGGTTCATGGGGTTCGGCCATACACTTGGCCGAACCCATGGTCCTTTGTTTCCATGTTCTCCATTAAATAATTTACCATCTCAAGTTCATAAACAAGTCCCTTCATGGGAGGGTTTAATCATACCCTTAGGTTCATCCTTTTTTATCCTCATTAACCATATTCAAAATCAATTAAAATTTACAACACTATCCATCATTGTCTCTCCATGGGGTTCGGCCATACAACATGGCCGAACCCTATGGTTCCTCATTTCCCTTAAAACATATTATACATCCATGATTGATTCTTTGATGGTTCTCATACATCCATCCATTTAAACCCTTTTAAACCTTTTTAAATCATACACATATATCTAGGATTTTCATCCTTCAAATCTATTAAAATATAATCAATGTCTTTCCATGGGGTTCGGCCATACAACATGGCCGAACCTATGATTCATCATCTTCCCTTAAAATTACTTAGACCCATATAATTTCCTTAATACCTTTCCATGGGGTTTTGCCATACAACATGGCCAAACCCTATGGTTGATCATTGAGTCTTTAGCCATAATAAAATTAGGGTTCGGCCATGCAATGGCCGGACCATGTCCTTGACCCTCTTTTCTTATTTACGAAGTCTTATCGAGCACTTACCGATTCCGCGACTCCTCCGGTTTCTTTTACTCCTTCTTGCTCATTTCCTTCCTTAGCCTCTTCTTCCTTCCTTCTTGATCTTTAGCCGAGGTTGATCTTGATGAAATCCCTTGGAGTGGTTCGGCCAAGAGATATTGGTTTGAGAGAGAGAGAGAGAGAGAGCTTGAGATAGAAATTACTCCAAGTCCTTGTCTTGAGGGTGGTCGGCCTTGTGTGAGAGGGAGAGAATGAGATGGAAATTCTCTAAGTGTTCTTGCCTTGAGAGTGATTTGGCCAAGAGAGGGAGAGGTAGAGAGTGACTTGAAACAAAACCCTCTACTTGGTTATTGAGGGTCGGCCAAAGGTGGTGTCCCTTGGTGGCACCCCTTTGTAACTCCCAAGCCCATTTACCTCCCTCCTTTATGTTTCATTTGGGGGTTTCATCCATGAGATGAAACACCCATGTCTCCAACGGTGTGACCTTGTGTAACCTCTACAAAACCGCCACCTCTCTCATTAATGACCCATTTGGGGGTTTCATCCATGAGATGAAACTCCCCTCTCCCAACATGTGCCTTGGTTTGAATTGTGTAACAACGTAAAAACCGTCACCTTCCCATTCATGATCCATTTTGGAGCTTCATCCCATGAGATGAAACTCCCATGCATCCAACATGTAGCCCTGAATTGATCTTGGTGGGATGCACCTCTCCACCTTCCCACTCCACTCACTCTTTAACTCAACTCACCTCTTTAATTTAACTCATTTAAAATCAACTCAATTCCTTGATTCCATTTCCAATTTAATTCAGCCCCAATTAAGTAAGCTTGAACTCACTTGGTGGTCAACCAAGTCAACCACGACCCATTGGGTCCGAATTGGGCATCTTGACCCAATTAACAATCTTGACCCAATTAAATACATCTCACCCATTTAATTCAATTGAAACATAACCACCATCCGTTGGGTCTTAATTGGGCAATTTACCCAACAACGTGCCCATCTAAGGTCCATATCCAATAATTCACAAATTAAATGGGCAAATTTCATATATATTGATAACTTGAAAATCCAGGGTGTTACAATACAACCCTCTTTTTAAAATTTTCGTCGTGAAAATCGTGGGAAGTAGGATTCCAAAATAAATTACTTAAATAGCTCAGGGTGAGCTGTCTTCATTTCTGATTCAAGTTCCCAAGTGGCTTCCTCATTACCATGTCGATCCCATACCACCTTGACAAACTGAATCGCTCGGTTTCGTAATAACCTTTGCTCTGTCTCCAGTACTCTGACCGGCTTGTCGATGTATGTCACGTCGCTTTGCACTTCTATGTCTTGTACATTCAGCACATGTGAGGGATCGGGATTGTACTTCCTCAACATAGATATATGAAACACATCGTGCAAGGTTGACAACTGTGAAGGAAGTATTAATTGATAAGCCACCTCCCCCATCCTTCTTAGGATTGAAAACGGTCCCACATATCTAGGCGACAATTTCCCCTTCTTTCCAAATCTCATGTGTCCCTTTCGTGGTGAGACTTTCAAGAACACCGTGTCACCCACCTCAAATTCGAGGAACCTCCTCCTCTTGTCAGCGTAGCTCTTCTGACGAATCTGTACGGCCAATAGGTCTTGCCGTATCAACTGTATCTGCGTTGTAGTCTCTGCAACTAACTCGGGTCCAATCAGTGCAGGCTCACTGGCCTCTGTCCAGCACACTGGTGACCTACAAGGTCTACTGTATAAAGCCTCGAATGGAGCCATCTGAAGGCTTGCCTGGTAACTGTTGTTGTATAAGAATTCTACCAGCGGCAAGTGATCCTCTCATCCACCCTTGAAATCTAGCATACAGCCTCTCAACATATCCTCCAATGTTTGTATTGTCCTCTCTGATTGTCCATCAATCTGTGGATGGAATGTTGTGCTAGTCAGTAGATCTGTTCCTATGGCCAACTGCATACTCTGCCACACTCTGCCGGTGAATCGCCCATCTCTGTCAGACACAATAGTCCAATGGATACCATGTAATCTGATGATATCCTTGATATACCGTCGACCCAAAATCTCAGATGAATCTTTCATCCTGATGGGAAGAAAGTGTACAGATTTGGTCAATCGGTCTACCACAACCCATATCGCATCATTGCCCTTTGAGGACCTTGGCAACCTTGTTACGAAATCCATGGAGATGTGCTCCCATTTCCATTCCGGCACTGGTAAGGGTTTGAGTAACCCTGGTGGTTTCTGATGTTCCGTCTTAACCTGCTGACAAGTTAAGCAATGGGCAACAAATTCTGCCACATCCCTCTTGAGTCCATGCCACCAATATTGTCTCTTAGGTCGTGATACATCTTGGTGCTGTCTGGATGAATAGAGAGTTTGGTTTGGCATGCCTCGATCAGTAACTCTCTTTTGCAGCTCTTAGGTCCACATATCCTATCGCGGAATACAAGACCTTGTCCTGGTCGTAACTTCCATTCCGGTAGGACCTCGCCAGTAGACATCTTGGCCCATATCTCCTCCATTTCTGGATATATCCGTTGTTCCTGCTCAATCTTGGAGACCATGTTGGATTGTATGATCAAATTGTACATACTCCCATGGTTACTAATATATAGATTGAACTCTCGAATGTATTCAGTATCTCCCATTCTGTCCTGATCAAACATGCCACTGATGCATGTGATATACGGCTGAGGGCATCTGCCACCTTGTTCGCCTTGCCAGGGTGATATCGAAGTGCGAACTCATAATCCTGCAGATATTACATCCATCTGCGCTGCCTCAGATTGAGTTCTTTCTGATCAAACAAGTACTTCAAGCTCTTATGATCTGAAAACACTTCAAACTTCTCGCCATATAGATAGTGTCTCCAGTTTTTGAGAGCGAAGACCACTGCGACTAGTTCAAGATCATGTATGGGATAGAGGCGTTCATGTATTTTCAACTGTCTTGATTCACAAGCCACCACACGATGACTTTGACTGAGAGAACACCCAAGTCCCTCTCCTGAAGCATCGCATTGTACCTCATAGCCCTTGCCTCTTTTCGGTAAAATAAGGATAGGAGCAGTTGTAAGTATCTTTCAGCTCCTCAAATCTCCGGTTGCACACATCTGACCACTCAAACTTGACTCCTTTTTTAGTGAGTCGGGTAAGTGGAGATGCAATCTTGGAGAAGTCCATGAAAAACTTCCTATAATAACCAGCCAAACCCAGGAAGCTACGGATTTCACTAACATTTTTCGGCACTTTCCAACTCTCACTGCCGCCACTTTACCCTGGTCCACGACTATACCTTCTGCTGATATAACATGCCCCAAAAAGTTGACCTCAGATAGCCAAAATTCTCACTTGCTTGTTTTGGCATATAGCTGGTTCTTCCTCAAGGTGTCCAAGACTATCCGCAGGTGCTCAGCATCTTCCTCCTGACTTTTGGAATAGATCAGGATGTCATCAATAAATACAATGAAAAACTGGTCTAAGTACGGACGAAAGATCCTATTCATTAATCCATGAACACATCTGGTGCATTGGTGAGTCCAAACAGCATGACTACAAACTCATATAGTCCATACCGCGTTTTGAAGGTTGTCTTCTCTATGTCCTCCTCTTTAACCCGGATTTGGTAATATCCGGACATCAGATCAATCTTAGAGAAGTGGCTGGAACCTCTAAGTCGATCGAATAGATCATCGATCTTGGGTAGAGGATACTTGTTTCTGACAGTCAGCTGGTTCAGTTTCCGGTATCCACACACATTCGGAGTGTACCGTCCTTTTTCTTCACAAACAACACCGGAGCTCCCCAAGACGATGTACTGTTCCGGATGCATCCCAGTCTGAGCAATTCATCAATCTGCTTCTTTAACTCGAACATCTCAGCTGGTGCTATCCGGTAGTGTGGTAATGACACTGGAGAAGTGCCAGGGTACCGCTTGATCTCGAAATTAATCTCCCTCATGGGTGGCAAGCCAGGGAGTTCCTTTGGAAAAACATCCACATGGTCTTTCACTATCGCCGGAAGTTCAGCCACCGGTGCCTTGTTTATTCTGATACTGTTCAATACCAGGTGATTTAACCCTTCATGTAGTCTTCTTCTTATAGGGGTGTTGCGTTTGTCAGCATGTACAATATATTGTTTCCCCTCGGGTGACCAAAATTTCACCCTGAGAAGACGGCAATCGATATTGGCTTGAAAGCTAGTCAACTAGTCCATGCCGAAGATAATATCGTACTCAGTCATATCGAGTACCAAATAGTTGAACTCAAATCTATATCCAGCGAGTTCAGTATTCACTGCTGTGCATATAAGCCCCAATGACTTGTCTCCGATGGGGGATACAATAGTGAGTGATGTGGACAGTTTTTGTACTAACGTGCCAGTAGCGGTTATGAATGCAGCAGATGTGAAGGAGTGGGATGCTCCAGAATCAAATAATGTAAAGGCTTGACCCAATGAAAAACTCCAATGCTTGGGTCGGCTAAGATGGAGTAGATTTGAGAGAGAGGGGGGGAGAGGATGAGAAGAACTACCCCAACTCTTGATCTTGAAGAGGTGGGCCAACACTTGTACTTTTCTTCTTTTCTTCTCTTCTTAGTTTTCTTCTTCTTTCCTTGGTGTGGGGGATAGCAATGAGAGAACAGGAGAGGGAGAGAGTGAAAATGAGAATGGGATTTGAGAGATGAGATGAAAACCGTCTCCTTTTGGTTGCTTAAGTTATACTCAACCATTAATTTTCCCACCAACCACATGGGATATTTTTTATGCTTTATGGTGGTGGTTTATCCCAACCACCACCTAAGCCAACGTTTTTGGTGTTAGAGATAAGGTGGTTTGGTCTCCCACCTTTGACTATTTGACCACCTTTTGGATAATTTTAATCACTTAATTAATTAGATAATTACCTTAGGTTAATTAATTCCCACTTAACCTAATTCCATTTCTTAATTTCCCTCCATGTATCCACCCATTGTTGACCAATTCAACCATGGTGGCCGTGTAACGCTCGCCCCTTTTCACCGAAATCAAAGTCTATTTTTTTTTAAATGAATAGTGACAAAGGGCGCGGACGTCACGACGCGAGTTAAGTCTGAGCCTCTAAAGCCCGGCCCTTAACTGGCCAATCCTACGTGTGCGTGGAACGAATTCCACGTAGAACGGTTCACATGTAGACGTAAGCTCAAGGAATATTACACTGAGTGCGGAAAACTACAATAAAGACTATCTTACCAATTTTTAGATAGCAAAAAAGATAACATTCATAATATTACCAAAATATCACAACGTCTCCACGTCCAAAAATAAAAACCAAAATATAGCAATCAATCTAAATTATTACATTCCGACAAACTAAATTACTCAATTTACATTTTTCCAAAATAAACATAAGTAAACTATCCGCCTCCCCAAGCTCCTAAGCTTGGCTCCCGCCTCGTCCTTCTGTTCCGCCGTCTCCTGCGTCATCAACTAGGGTAGAAGTAGGGCGTTAGACAATGCGCCCAGTAGGACTCCGAGTAGGGCTAACACATGGATTAGTGATCACAAAACATATGGATAGTAATAAAGTGAAAACCATAGAATGAATGCAATGCCATGGGTGTCTGATGTCATGTATCCCACCCATTATCCATACCATCATGCTGCCATATCCCCCTTGACGGAAAACCCTCGTCAAGATATAAACAGTCACAATTTATCCCCCTTGACGGCAAAACCTCGTCAAGATGTAAACAGTCACAATTCATCCCCCTTGACGGCAAAACCTCGTCAAGATGTAAACAATCACAAATCATCCCCCTTGACGTCAAAACCTCGTCAAGGTGTCCCCATGCTTGCTTCTCGGTCCCCCCGACGGAGTATGGACTCCGGTTATATCTCATAATATCCCTCTTGATGGATGAAACACATCAAGATATCCCCATGCTTGCTTCGCGGTCGCCCCGACGGAGCATGGAATCCGGTTTCATTTCATCCTTCCCATACCATATCCCTCCCATGTCATACATCAGATGTATATGCCACATGCCATGTAGTATATATAAATCATAGTCATAAACCCATCTTGAAATAATCACATGATTACCAAAATAAATCAAAGGTAAACCATCACATAATACTTAATCCAAAATCCATCTTGAAATAATCACATAATTACCACAATAAATCAAAGGTAAACCATCACATAATACTTAATCCAAAACCGATCTTAAAACAAACCATATAATTTCCAAAATAATTCAAAGAAACCATCACTCAATCCATGGTTTACAAAAAGGTAGGAATCCTACCGAATACCGACTCGCGTCCTTTTACGTTTTCGTCCTATAATCCGGCTACCGACACGCGTACCGCTTGCGATATCCAATACCTTATTACATACACATAATCAGTCCATATTTTTAACTATTTCTAAGCCTATTAATTATTTCCAAGTCCATATGAATAATCGGTCACTATTTAGGTTTTGTGGGTCCCATTTAATCCATTGGATATTTTAATTTGTGAGTTTAAAATCCAGCCACCCTAGGTTTCATAGAACACACCTAAGGTCATCAAAAAAAATGTCTAAGTCCAAGTTCATCCCCCATGGGGTCGGCCATGTACCATGGCCGAACCCATGGTCCTTCATTTTAGCCCATAATTACGGTTTTGCCACTATTCTTCCATGGTTAGACATTCGCTTAACCATATACATTTCTTGTGCCATAATTGATTCATAGATTTGGATTCATTGATGACCCATCAATCATAACATAAAAATTATTAAAAATAGCCATTTACTTAATCTAATCCCCATTAATTAATCCATATGCATACACCTTAATATTAGTCCTTAATTGGTTCACAAAATGGGTCCATAGATGTCTCATTAACCATAACATAACAATACTAGAAAATCAGCCATTTAAATACTCTAACCCTCATTCATTTCTCACATACATAATACCAAATTTAATCCATAAGTTTACCCACCAATGGGTCATGGGTTCATCATTCATTGGTGACATTTAAGACCATAAAAAAAAAAAAAAACATTTACCTTCATCCATGGATTCCCTCATTTAAAAACCCCTTTTAAAATTACCATTATTCTTTCATTCAAAACTTCAAAATCATTAACCCCTTTGATCAACATTATGTTCATCACTTTGAGTTCATCAACATTACCAACCTTCCCCATTGAAATCACTTAACCACCTTCCATGCTTTTCTTCGCTAACATCCCTTTAAAACTTACAAACACTTGACCCTTTTTAAGCCTCCAATACATTAACACCTTACTCCACATTTTCTATCCTTTTAAACCCATTTAAAAACCACCATTACACTAACATAGGATTTAAAAACATTCCATCCCTAAAATCTCTCCATGGTTTTATTTTTAAAACATTATTTCCCACACTTAAAAATCCATTTTTAAACTATCCCATTCTCAACCATTCCTCCCTACTTTTACACCCTTCAAATTTACAACCACAGAACCCTAAAAATCATTAATTATCCTCCATAGCTTCCATTCTTTAAAACCCTCATAAATCACCTAATCACCTACCATTTTCATCACCATAGGGTACCATGGCCGAACCCATGGTTCATGATCCATCATTTTGGTACATTTTCTTGAGTCCATTAATGACTCATTTAGTCATGCCATACTTCCCATTCTTTTCATGGTTTCGAAAACACTTAATTCATCAAAGTTTCCCCATGCCTTTTAAGGATACCAACACCATTCACACCTCCCATGCATTTCCTCATTTAAGACCCTTTAAAAATTTCCTACATTTAATCACTAGAAACCCTAATAATCCTAATCATTCCTTCCATGAATTTCTTCATTTAACAACCCTTTACA
Organism: Chimonanthus praecox; assembly: GCA_022113865.1. Taxonomy (NCBI): domain Eukaryota; kingdom Viridiplantae; phylum Streptophyta; class Magnoliopsida; order Laurales; family Calycanthaceae; genus Chimonanthus; species Chimonanthus praecox. The sequence continues at coordinate 35,854,103 of CM039090.1, forward strand.
AATCACCATATTTAATCATTAGCACTTTAAAAAAAACATAAACCATCTTTCCATGATTTTCATTCAAGATCCCTTTAAAAAGAACTACCACATTTAATCAATAAACACTTACAAACCCTAAATCATCCTCCATTCTTTTTCCTCATTAAAACTCTTTAACTTCACTAACATTTATTCATTAACATCTTAAAATCATAAATCCCCCTTCCATGGTTTTGATCTTAAAAACCCCATTTAAGCTTACTTAATTACTCACCATAATTCCTTCCAAAAATCACACACATTTCATGCTTAAATAAATTTCATTACATAATGTCCTTAATGTATTTATTTTTCCTTAACCTAATTTATCCACTTTTCCATCCTTCCATTTGATGGATTTGAGATCCAAGGCCTATGATTATTTGGCCACCATCAAATTTAACAAGAACGGATCCCAAAACTTAAACCCTAAAAATCCAAATCTATTGTTTAGGAATTACTTACAATCCGACGCCTCCTCCGACTTTCGTCACTCCCGTAGGCTTCCTTGGCCTCCTTTCTTCTTCCTCTCCTTGTTTGATCGGCTAAGATGCTTGATCCATGGTGAAAACACCATAGCTTGGGTTGTCCAAGATGGGGTGTGCTTGAGAGAGGGAGAGGAGGAGATGGTGAGAAAGAAGATCCCAACCTTTGATCTTGGGAGTGGTGGGTCTTTGCTTTGAATTTTTTCTTCTCTTTCTTAGCTATCGTTTCTTCTTTCCTCCATGGTTTCTTCTTCTTCTCCCTTAGACATGAGGGACAGTGGTGGAGAGCAAAAGAGAAAGGAAATGAAAAGAGTTGAATGAAAAGAGAAAGAAATAAGATTAATTTCCTTTGGTGGAGTGACCTACACTCCACCACTTAATTTTCTCACCAACTACCCAAGATATTTTCCATGCTTTATGACCCAACCACCATTATCCAACGCTTTGCATGTTTTGGGGATAAGATGGCTTTTGGTCTTCCATGTGACCATTTGACCACCTTTGACCCTCATTTGAATAATTTAATCACCTTAATTAATTAAATAATTACCTTAGGTTAATTAATCTCCACTTAACCTAATTCCATTATTCTACCCATGGTTGACCAATTCAACCATGGTGGCCAGCCCCACCAATCCTTGGTCCACACACCACCTCACTTGGTGAGGTGGAGGTGGGTCCCATTGGACCATGTCACCTTGGTCAACTTCAAATCAACTTAGGTGATTTAAACCCATTCCATTCATTCTAATTGGATCACCATTGGGCCCATGGCCCAATAACATTTTCATCTTACCCATTTACCTTAAAGCTTACATCATCTTGATCCATTGGGTCCCAAATGGGTATTGGGCCCAACTTGACCATCCTTGGCCCAATTGACCATCATTGACCCTTTAAATGAATTTAAATCCAATCCATAGTCCATTGGGCCATACTTGGGCCTTTGCCCATATCTTGATCCATTCACCACTTATTCCCTCAAATTTTCAATTTCCACCATTAAAATAAATAATAACCACATATTCATTGATTTAAAAAAATTCCGGGCCATTAGAGGCTGGCCCCACCAATCTTTGGTCCACACGCCACCTCACTTGGTGAGGTGGAGGTGGGTCCCATACGGCCATGCTACCTTGATCATTCCATCACCAACTTAGGTGATTTAAATTTAATTAAAACCACTTCAACTACTTAGCTCACCATTGGGCCCATGGCCCAATTACATTCACCTCCTACCCATTTACCATAGAGCTTACCTCATCTTGATCCATTGGGTCCCAAATGGGTATTGGGCCCAATTTGACCATCCTTGGCCCAATTGACCATCATTGACCATTTAAATGATTTTAAATCCAATCCATGGTCCATTGGGCCATACTTGGGCCTTTGTCCATATTTTGATCCATTCACCATTTATTCCATCAAATTTCCAATTTCCACCATTAAAATAAATAATAGCCACATATATATTGATTTGCAAATTCCGGGCCATTACAGCAATATTTACGAAAATTGCCAATGAAATTATGAATTAAAAAGGTTATGACCGTAGATCAGAAAATTGTGGGGCCCATTGTTCAATTAAGACCCAATTTACGTGTTATAAGGATCAAATTAAATTAAATGGGTAATGTACATCTAATTGGGTCAAGGTGATTATTTGGGTCAAAAGACCCAATTGGGACCCAATGGGTCGTGGATTGACTTGTTTGACCACTGGGTGAGCTCAAGCTAAAATTAAAATGGTGTGTTGAATGAGTTGAATGTGGATGGTTTACATTTCAAATTCAAATTCAAACAATGGTTATACGTTGGAGAGATGAAGGGGTTTAAAATTCAAATTCAAAACAAATGGGGTGGACGGTTTTACATTTGAAATTCAAGCAAATGGGGTACATTTGAAATTCAAGCAAATGGGGTGGACGGTTTTATATTTGAAATTCAAACAAATGAGATGGAGGAGTTATGTTTAATTCAAATTTAAAACAATGATACACGTTGGAGAGATGGGAAGTTTTGGTTACACATTTCAAATTCAAAACAAAGATATATGTTGGAGAGATGGAGGAGTGTTAGTTTATTTCAAATTCAAACAAATGAAGGTGGTTTGTTGTTTCAAATTCAACAAGGATACACGCTAGAAAGGTGGGGAGTGTTGGTTTAATTTTTTAAATTCAAGCAAATGGAGGAGTATTGGTTTATTTCAAATACAAAGGCAAGGCACACGTTGGAGAGATAATGGATATGGTTATGGTTTAATTTTCAAATTCAAACAAATGGAGGAGTATTGGTTTATTTCAAATTCAAAGGCACACGATGGAGAGATAATGCAGATGGTTATGGTTTAATTTTCAAATTCAAACAAGGTTCAACTCTCCCTATCCCACTTGGCTATCTTTCTCCCTCACACCCTCTCTTGGCTGGCCAGTAACCTAAGAGAAAGAAGATCAAACATTTGGAGAATTTTATCTCATTTTTCTTCCTCTCTTAGCCGTTCCTCTCAAGTCAAGGACTTGGAATATTTTTTCCATCTCAAGTTTTTTCTATCTCTCTCTCTCTCAAATCAATACTTTGGCCGATCAACTTCAAGGAGTTTCCAGCAAGATTAAGGTCGGCTAAAGGACAAGAAGGAAGGAGGAAGGAAGGACTAAGGAAGGAGAAGATCAAGAAGGAATGAAAGAACCGGAGGAGTCGCGGTATTGGTAAGTGCACTATAAACCCTTGTTAAATAAATTGGTTAAGGGAACATGATCCGGCCATTGTATGGCCGAACCTATCAAGGATTTAAATCATGGATAATCATGCTTAAAAATGGTAGAAAATGGATCATAGGGTTCGGCCACTTTGGATGGCCGAACCCCATGAAAAGACTTGGTTATTTTTATGGTTTTTGAGAGATAAAAACCACACATTGTTATGAAGGTTTTAAGGCGTTTTAAATGGAGAAAAGGTTAATGTTTTGGGTCGGCCATTGCATGGCTGAACCATGTTGTTTTTATGGCTAAGGTGCTGTGCACAAACCATGTATAAATGTTGTAATGTTTGGATCAAGAAAACCATAGGGTTCGTCCATGTGTATGGCCGAACCCCATGGACCATTTTATTGGTTATTAGAGTTAAGAACATGGTTGGAAATGATTAATGGTTATACGCTTTTGATTAAGGATTCACATATGAATATCTTGGGACTTTGTATTAGGTAAGTAATCAACCATGATAGATGGTGGAAAAAGGGATAAAAATCCATATGGTGAGGTTCGGCCATGTAGTATGGCCGAACCCCACTAATGGTCATTTGGTGGACTTAGTGGTTAACTTGTAATTTAATTGGTCAAATCAAAATGGAGACTCATGTAAGAAGGATTAAAGGACAAAAATTTGAGATGGTGAGGGTCGGCCATGTTGTATGGCCGAACCCCACTAAGGTGGATTTTTATGGACGTTGGTGGTTAGCAGTATTAAGCAAAGGTTAAACCAATGTCAAAACCGTAAATACAAGTTATAATGTAAATAGGGAATGAAAGATTAAAGGACTTGAAAAAGGAGCCGAAACCAAAATGGTGAGGTTCGGCTATGTTGTCTGGCCGAACCCCACCAAGGTGCATTTGGTGGATTGAGGTGTTTATATAAGTTATTTGGATGGTGTTGGTTAAATAAAAGAGAGATCAAAATTGAAGTGGGTGAGGTTCGGCCATGGAGTATGGCCGAACCCCACAAGGTGATTTTTGGGACTTAGACTTAGTTGGAGATCAAATGGTTATGAGTTTTGTAACACCTCGCCCTTTTCAATCTAATAATCAGAGTTTATTTATTTATTTTTTTATAATAAATACTCAAGTGATCGGGGCGGAGTGTCACGACGCGAGTTAAGTTCGGACTTCTAAAGTCCGACCCTTAACTGGCTAAGCCCATGTGCGTATGGATTAAGTCCATAAGAATCGATCCACACATGATACAATAAACTTACGGAATTAACTTAGTCTTAATCTAACTGAAGTTATAATAGATCCTATGACTATTCCAATTTTTCATTCTTAGATAGCAAAGTACATAATCATAATCTCCAAAAATTACTAAACAATCTTAACTAATCGTTCAATCAAACCATCCAAAATAAATCAAACCATAGCATCTAACTTAACTACTTATTACATGCCAACACATCTAATTACCAAATTACATTGTCCAGATAAATCAAATAACAAGTCCACAAATAGTCCATTCAAATTCCATTCAAATCCATTCAAAATGCCCAAGCTCCTATGATTGGTTTTCTTCTCGATCCTCGTTCTTCCCTTTCCCTGCGTCATCCACTAAGGGTAGAGATAGGGCGTTAGATCAACGCTCCCAGTAGTGTTTCCGACTAGGGCTACCACAAGGTTAGAGTAAAACATGCAAATAATATAATAATACATGTGTGTCAAAATTCCATAAAAAACATACTATGTATGAAATGAACATGTAATGAGTCCCACCCATCACCATTCTACATAGCCTCCTCTTGACGGGATTCTCATCGTCAAGGTACCCCACAGTGGTCTTTCGGACGCCCCGACGGAGTGTGGCCTCCGGATTCCTCTTGATGGGATTCTCATCATCAAGGTACCCCACAGTGGTCTTTCGGACTCCCCGACGGAGTGTGGCCTCCGGTTACAACACCATCAACCCATGCCATGCATGAGATGTCTATGCAAACATGCCATTTGTAAATATAACATTTCATTCAAATAACTTATTCAAATAAACATAAAACAACAAATAAGATATGTGGTTACAACAAGGTAGGAAACCTACACTAGATTACTTTGTTTGACCCTTCCTTTGAACCGTCTTCCGATCACGGCTTGTACACCGTTCTAGAAATCCAAATACCTTATGTACATAGCAGCAAGTTAATCATTTGTCTACTTAATTTCCAGCAAAGCTTAATGTTCCATGAACCACTTAGTGGGGTTTGGCCAAAGCCATGGCCGAACCTCACCCATTAAAACTTTGGTCACTCTTTTATTTAATTAAAACCATCTAATTAACCCAAACTTCCAAATGAGCCTTGGTAGGGTTCGGCCATACATTATGGCTGAACCTTACCACTTTGGTTTTAGCCCATTTATCCAATCATATGATCATTTTATTTTTTTGATCATTTCACCCATAATTACAATTGTGCCATTGAGACTAACCTTTGCTTAAATTAGCTAACTTCCATCGCCTAACATAAAACCATCTTAGTGGGGTTCGGCCACACACATGGCGGAACCTCACCACTTAATTTGATCATTTTTTATCCTTTTTAAACCCTTCATATCTTCATATAAACTAACCACTATGTCCAACAATTACCATTAGTGGGGTTCGGCCATACACATGGCCGAACCTCACCAATCTGATTTTTATCCCCCACTTTCCATCATTCATGTTGGCTGATTATTTACCTAATTTAAGTCCATAAACAAACATATATTATTCTTAAATCAAAGCATATAATTATTACCTAATGTCCATCATAAACTTAACCCAATTATTCAACAAAACAGTCCATGGGGTTCGGCCATACATATGGCCGAACCCTATGGTTCTCTTAACACAATGCTTCCATCAATTATGTACATATTAGGCTCCACATCTTAACCATGGAAACTACCTGATTCGGCCATCTCATAATTGATCCAAAACAGTAACCTTAATTCCATATAAAAATCCTTTAAAACCCCCCACTTCATAATATGGATTTTTGTCTTTCAAACACCATAGAATTCACCAAATTTTCTCATGGGGTTCAGCCATCCAAAGGGCCGAACCCTATGGTCCATATTTTGTTATTTTTAAACATCATAATCCTATATCTAAACCATTGATGGATCTGGCCATACAATGGCCAAATCTCATTCCCTTAACCCACTTTATTTAATAAAGGTTCAAAGTGCACTTACCACTATCGTGACTCCTTCGGTCTTTTGACTCTTTCCTTGACCCTTTATTTCCTTGACCTCTCCTTCTCTCTTACTGTTCTTTGGGCTGAGACTGACCTTGCTGCAACCTCCTTGGAATACTTCAGCCAGGTGATATGAATTTGAGAGAGAAAATGAGAGAGAAAGAAAGAGAACTTTGGCCTTGGATGAATGTGCTAAGCCTTGATGCCAAAACCCTTTGGCTGATTTTTTTTTGTCTTGATGAAAGGAGATCAGCCTAGGACTGATTGAAGATACTCAATCAGCTGTTGTTCTTGGTTATGAGAATGGAGAAAATGGCAAAGAGAGAGAGATAGAGAGTGCAATGAGTACTCTTTGTTTAACCAAAACCAGCCCAAGATTAACCTTGTGTAACTCACCTTAATTACTCAAAATCCTTTATGTTACTTGGGGGTTTCATGTATGAAATGAAACCTCCCCAAGCAACCAACATCTCCCATAGATGGTCATGGATTTGTGTAACCCCCCTCCAACGTGTAGCTTAAGTGTAACTCCACCAAACCGCATGCCCATTCATGCTCCATCTTTGTGAGTTACATGCATGACATAACCATCCTATGCAACTCCAAATGTAACTCTCATTTGTTTACTACTTCCCTTGGGGTTTCATCGTTGAGATGAAACTCCCAAGGTGTCCAATGGCTGTCTCATTGTTTTGACTTGTATAACAGCCATCTTTCATTAGATACTCATGTGGGAGTTTACATCTATGAGATGTAACTCCTACATGCCAACAATTTTTGTACCTTAGCCCTTGGATTATTCGATTCCCTTTTAATCTTCATGCATATATTAATCTCTCATGCATAACCTAACATCTCCATGTAAGCCCAACGTGTATAATACTCTTAAACTTTGAAATATAACTCCCCACAATTGTAACTCCCAAAACCGTTACCCATTCATTTTTAAAATGGGAGTTACATGCATGAAATGCCTTCCATGCAGCCAACGTTCTCATGTTTTTGAATTTGGAACAATCTCACCAACCTTTTATCTCCACACCTTGCTCACTTAAAAATAAATATTCCATCCAACTTATTTATTTAGCTCACCCAACTCAACTCATTCATTTAATGTAACTCAACTAATAAATTCAACTCAACTAAACCCATCATTTATTTCAACTCATCCAACTCAAATATTTAATGAAACTTATACCAATTAAGCTTTGAGCTCACTCCATGATTAATCATGCCCATCTCGACCCATTGGGTCCATTTGGCCACTTTGACCCATTTAACGAAATTTGACCCAATTATGATTCTTGACCCGTTTAAGTACATCTTATCCATTTATTTGTCTTGTAAACAAAACTACCATCCTTTGGGTCTTGATTGAACCATTGACCCATTTAAATTCAAATAAAAAATATCACAATGGCAATTCCGTAAATATGGATAAATTCATGTAAATTGATATCTTTGAAATTCCAGGGTGTTACAATACAATCCTCTTTTTATAATTTTCGTCCCGAAAACCGAACGAAGTAGGATTCCGACATACATCACACAAACAATTCAGGGTGAGCAATTGGTAAACGATGCAGGAAATGGTGGAGAGTTATAGAACATCAGCAAGCACAGATTCTAGAGGAAGATAGAAAAGAGATGACTTGGGACCAATTCGCTGGAATGTTTCTGGATCATTATTTTCCAAAAGAAGAGAAGGAGCGCCAAACCCAAGCGTTCATATATTTGGTTCATGGCACCATGACGGTTGCAGACTATTATCAAGAATTCCTCCATCTATCATGTTAAGTTTTGTACATGGTGGACACGGAATACAAGAAGGCTCGGAAGTTTGAACGAGGCATGCGACCTAACCTAAGAGCCAAAGTCACTAATTCAAATCAGCTACTTTGGCAGAAGTGGTTAGTCGAGCTAGCATAGTCGAACAGGAGTTGGCAGAGACAGTCAGGTTTGTGGATAACTGACGAGGTCAGAGCTGGAGAAATATTTACTACCCGAACAAGAGATTCAGACCCAACTTTGGGAGACCCTCACCTTTTACTTGGTCCACTGGAGGTTTTCGTCCCAATCAGCCCTCCACATCAGGACCAGTCTCTCAGGTTCCTCGAGGTGTTAGCACTTGTTTCCAATGTGGCCAGCAGGGCCATTTCAAGAGGGAGTGTCCACAGAACAATAAACCTCCTCACTCCAGGGGTTCCTTCCGTCCTTCAGCTCGACCAGCTCAGTCTCAAGCATCTAGAGCACATAACCAGACAGGACGGACACCTATTCCAACATGATCTAGACGGCTATATACTTTGGTTCCTCCCCCAGAGACAGTAGATCACTCGGTGATTCAAGGTATGACAGTAGTTGGTAGTTCTTATGCTTTCGCATTATTTGAATTAGGAACATCCCACTCCTTTATATCTGCTACCTTCATATCTACTACTGGTACTCTAGTACAACAATTGTCCACTGCATTTACTATTCTATCCCTTATTGGAGACACATCACTGGGTCTGATCTGCACTTCTGTAGACACTGAACTTGCTGGGTTCAGATTTAAATTCAACTATCTGGTACTCGAGATGACAGAATACGATATCATATTTGGCATGGATTGGCTGGTTAACTTCCAGGCGGGCATTAACTATCATCTCCGCAGAGTGATATTTTGGTCACCCGAGGAAAAACTATATGTAGTACATGCCGACAAACAGAGCATTCCTATGACCAGAAGATTGCATGAAGAAATGAGTAATCTAGTACTGAACAACATCAGACTAGACAAGGCGCCAATGGATGAACTACCTGTGGTAGTGAAAGACTACGCAGGTATTTCTGATAGAACTTCCTTGTTTGCCTCCAAAAAGGGAGATTGATTTCGAGATCAAACTCTATCCTGGCACTACTCATGTATCATTGCCGCACTACTGGATGGCCCCAGCAGAAATGTCTTAGCTAAAAAATAAATTGATGAGTTACTCAGAGTAGGATGCATCTGGAACAATACTTCATCCTGGGGAGCACCGGTGTTATTTGTAAAGAAGAAGGATGGTACTCTTCGGATGTGTGTGGATTACAGGAAATTGAATCAGCTGACGGTCAGGAATAGGTACCCTCTACCCAGAATTGATGATCTATTTGATCAACTCAGAAGTTCCAGTTATTTCTCCAAAATTGATCTGATGTCAAGCTACTATCAAATCCGTGTTAGGGATGAAGACATAGAGAAGACGGTTTTCAGAACTCGGTATGGACTGTATGAATATGTAGTCATGCCATTTGGACTCACCGACGCACCAGCTGTGTTCATGGATCTGATGAACAGAAAATTCCGACCTTATCTGGATAAGTTCGTGATTGTTTTCGTTGACGATATCCTGATTTATTCCACCAGTCGGGAGGAGCATGTTGAACATCTGAGGATAGTCCTGGACACTCTGAAGAAGAATCAGTTATATGCCAAAGCAAGCAAGTGCGAGTTGTGGCTATTTGAGGTCAACTTCTTAGGACATGTCATATCAGCAGAAGAAATAGTAGTGGACCAGGCTAAAGTGGCAGCAGTTAGAGACTGGAAAGCTCAGAAGAATGTGACCGAAATCCGTAGTTTTCTACAACTGGCTGACTACTATCGGAAGTTTATTATGGACTTCTCCAAGATTGCACCTCCACTCACCCGACTAACACAGAAAGAAGTCAAATTTGAATGGTCTGATGTGTGCAACCGAAGGTTCGAAGACCTGAAACAAAAACTTACCACCACTCCTATTCTAATCTTGCTAGAAAGAGGCAAGGGATATGAATTATATTGTGATGCTTCAGGTGAAGGACTTGGGTGCTCTCTCACTCAAAGTCATCATATAGTGGCATACGGTTCAAGGCAATTGAAAATTCATGAACGCAACTATCCCACTCATAATATGGAATTAGCTGCAGCGGCCTCGCTCTAAAAAGCTAGAGACATTATCTATATGACGAGAAATTTGAGGTATTTTCAGACCATAAGAGTTTAAAGTATCTGTTTGACAAAAAAGAACTCAATTTGAGACAGCACAGATGGATGGAATATATGCAAGATTATGAGTTTACACTTCGATATCATCCTGACAAGGCGAACAAAGTAGTGGATGTCCTCAGTTGTATGTCACATGCAACGGTGGCTAGTTTGATTATGAAGGAATGGGAACTGCTGACGACCATTCGAGAGATTAATTTGTACATCAAGGACCGTGGGAGTATGTATAATCTGATGGTACGGTCCAGCATGGTTTCCAAGATTGAGCAAGAACAGCGGACAGATCGGAAGTGGAAGAAATATGGGCCAAGATGTCTACTGGTGAGGTAGTACAAGAATGGGAATTACAACCTGGACAAGGTCTCTCATTCTGAGGTAGGACATATGTACCTCAAAGCTGCAGAAGAGAGTTGTTGATCGAAGCTCATTGAACAAAACTCTCTATTCATCCAGGTAGCACCAAAATGTACCATGATTTGAAAAGACATTATTGGTGACATGGACTCAAAAGTGTAATGCCCCTCCCTTTTTCACTCGCTTTCCGAAAATCAGAGTTTATTTTTTTATTTTTTAAAAGAGTGATAGAGAGCGGGACGTCACGATGCGAGCTAAACCCGAACTTCTAAAGTCCGACCCTTAACTGGCCAACCCTATGTATGCATGGACTAAGTCCATGAATATGGTTCACACATAAAAATATATACAAGTGGATTAAATCATAACTGCGGATTATAATGGAACCTATGTCTAGTCCATTTTAGATAGCAAAGTACGTCAAGTCTTTAATCATAATTAAACTTAACTTAAAGTATCCAACAAACCATTCAGACCATAGCAAAGTTATCTACATTATTACATGCCCGAAGTCTAGCTACTCAAATTACAAGTCCATGAGTATCTTAAGCAAAATAAAAACTAAAAGCGTCTAAGATCCTATGCTTGGTCCTTTTTGCGTTCATCATTCCCCTTGTTTCCTGTATCATCCGCTAGGGTAGAAGTAGGGCGTTAGAACAACGCGCCCAGTAGGTATTCCAATTAGGGCTAACACATGGTTAGCACAACACATATATAATAATATCATAATGTCAAAAACCATATAAACCATGCCATGTAATGATGTCAAATGCAATGAGTCCCACGCATCACAAGTACATATAAGTACCCCATATAGGTCTTTCGGATGCCCCGACGGAGTGTGGTCCCTCCGGTTTCCTCTTGATGGAAAAGCACATCAAGGTATCCCACATAGGTATTTCGAACACCCCGACGGAGTGTGGCCCCTCCGGTTACATATCCTTCACCCCATGCCATGCATGAGATGCTAATGAATCACATGTTATTTTATCATATAAACATAGCTTTAAAACTCACATTTTGATACAATATCTTTTACAACATAATTCATCAAAATAAGATAAAAATATTGTACATAAACCCATGGTTTCAAATAGGTGGAATCCTACCAAAGACCACTAACGTGTCCTTGCGTTTTCGTCCGGTAACCGCTCACGATCGTACACGCCTTGTGAGGTCCCGTTACCTTATAATATATCAATCAATTAAAACCATGTCCCACTTGATTTACAATTATGTCCAAGTCCATAAAACATTCCTCATGGGGTTCGGCCATACACCATGGCCGAACCCATGGTCCATTATTTTTGCTTAATTACCATATTGCCATCCATGGCTATCATTCCATTATACTAATAACATGATTAGGCTAATAATAACCCACTAACATGGTTCATGGGGTTCGGCCATACACCATGGTCTGTAACACCCCAATTTCTCAATGAAGTGGAAAATTACGAAAATGCCCCTGAGTTATTAAATTAATTATTTTGTGATGTCAAATAAGGAAATAGTGGGGTCCAATGCTCAAATTAAAATCATATGAGCACATTATGAATGTTAAGTTTGATTGGTTGGGTAATTTACATCAATTTGGTCAAAAAATGATTAAATGGGTCAAAGGGCCCAAATGGGACCCATCGGGTCAAAATGGATGATTTGACCGTTTTATGAACTTAAATTAAATGGGGTTAAGCCTATTTGATTAGAAATCAAGTGAAGAAAAAATGGGTAGGCTTGATCCATATGTAAAAACCAATTGCAAGTGACCTACCATAATTGACTATGGTTGACCGTGTGGACCGTCAAGGGAGCTAAAACACGAGTTAAATCAGTTGAGTGGGACTGAAGTGGGTTAGAATTAAATCTAGTGGTGAGTCAACTCATGTGCATTAAATGAAATGCATTAAGTATGGTGAGTTTGGTGAGTTGAACTGGAAATCAAAAAGACCTTGAGTGGGTGAGTCAAAATGGAAGTTAAAGGGACTGTAAAATCAGTGAGTTGAGTGGGAATTGGAAGAGGTTGGCTGGTCTTAAACCAACCAAAACAAGTCCCACACGTTGGGAACTTGTTTTGGTGAGTTCCATGGTGAATATTAAATGTAAAGGATGGGTTTTGAGGTGAGTTACATGGGAATATGAATGGCTGCATGGGTAGGTGCCAAGGGGTGCCTTGGATGGCACCCAATGCCCATCGATTTTGCTAAGAAGTTATGAGGGAATTGAGAGGTCATGGTGGCTGAAAATATAAAAGCAAACAACACCATGCTTGGCCGAATTTACATGCCAAAAGTCTTAGATTTTCCATCTTTCTCTCGCTCTCTCAAGAACACTCTCTTGGCCTAATTGGACTTGGTGTTTCTCACCATTGAATCAGCATACAACCAGGAAGGAATTAAGGAAGCAAGGATTAAAAGTCAAGAGCAAAAGGCAAAGGAAATGTAAGGTCTCGGAATTTGGGAATTAATATAAATGTGAATATTATTTATTTTAATGATGGAAACTAGAAAATGGGTGGAGTAAATGGTAAATGGGCCAAAATTTGGACAAAGGCCCAAGTGTGGCCCAATAGACTATGGTTTGGATTTAAATTTATTTAAATGGTCAATGAGGGTTAAATGGGTCAAAAATGGTCAAATTGGGTCAAATACCCATTTGGGACCCAATGGGTCAAGATGGTTAAGCTCTAAGGTAAATGGACTAGCGGGAAATATAATTGGGCCATGGGCCCAATGGTGATCCATTTAGAGTGGGCTTAATGAAATTTAATCACCCTAAGTAGTGTGGAATTAAACAATGGTGGTGTGGCCAAGTGGGACCCACCTCCACCTCATCAAGTGAGGTGGTGGGTGGGCCAATGATTGGTGGGGCCGGCCACCATGGTTGACTTGGTCAACCATGGGTGGAGTAATGAACTTAGGCTAAGTATCAATGGATTAGCCTAAGGTAATTATCTAATTAAATTATTTAAATATGGTAGTGAAGAGTGGTCAAGGTGGGGCCATGAGGTGAAGATTCACCTCATCTCAAACTCAAAAGAATTCACACACGTTGGGCTTGGTGGTGGTTTAGATAACCACCACCATAAAGCAAATAAAAGATCTAAAAAATATCTTAAGGTTGGTGGAGGTAGTTAATGTAAAGAAAACAAAAATGGGAATGAGTCTTATCTTTTCCTTTCTCTCTCTTTTCATTCTCATTTCAATTCTCCACTCCTCCATTGCCGTCCCATGTCCAAGTGAAGGAGAGAAGAAAAAAAAAGAAGAGAGGAGCTCAAGGAGAGAAGAAAAAAAAATGGAATTTGGGGGGAGTTCACTCTAAGATTAAGGTCATCATCTTCCTCTCATCATCTTTTCCTCTTTTCATCTCTCAATTCAAACCTAACATGGCCGATTTTAAGGTTGGGAGTTGCCACCCTTGATCAAAGATCTTGACCTATCAAAGATCAAGAGGAAGGAGAGAGGAGGCTACGGAGACCGACGGGAGCGGCGGAAATCGAAGGAGACGTCGGATAGTAAGTATTTCTTAAACAAGAAATTTTGGATTTTTAGGGTTTAAGATTTAGGGTTTAATTTTATAAAAATTAATGGTGGTTATATAGAGATATGTCATGGATGTTAAACCCCTCAAATGAGAGGGTGGAAGATGGAGGAAACCCTAAGTGGAAAAAAAATTAGGGTTAGGTTAAGAAAATAAATAAATGAATTATGTGCATTGGGTAAATTATGAAATTAAGCATGGAATGGGGTAATTGGAATAAAATTATGAGCCATAAGGTTCGGCCATGTAGTATGGCCGAACCCCATGGTGGGTGATTTGGGTTTTTGATGTAATTGGTTAAGGTTTTAAGAATGGAAGGCAATGAGGGTTTTAGGTTAATGAATTGTAGTAAATGAGTGAATGGGGTAATGTTTCAAAATGGTTTAATGATGAAAATGTAAAAGGATTTTATGGCATTGGGAGGCATAAAAGAGAAGAAATTATGAACCATGGGTTCGGCCATGGTGTATGGCCGAACCCTAGGTTGTTGTGTGTGTGAAGTTAATTAGGGTTTTTTAAGGTTAAAGCCATGGAAAAATGGGAAGAGTAATGGATTTAATATTTTGGTTAATGGAGATATTTTGGAGTAAAGAGTGATGAATCATGAACCATGGGTTCGGCCATGGTGTATGGCCGAACCCTATGGTGAACAATGGTGGATTTAATGGTTGTGATTTATGGAGAAATAAATGGGAAAATGTTAGTAGTTTTGATGGACCCAAAATATGTAATGATGCCTTAAAATGGTGATTTAAACACATGATGTAAACCTCTCATGGGAGGACTTGTGGTAGATCTAAAATGTGCTAAGGATCCAAGGAAAATGGGAAACAAGACATCATGGGTTCGGCCATGGTGTGTGGCCGAACCCAAGACCCATTTTGTAAGTTATTGTATGGGCTAAGGTTGGGTCCATGCTTGTGTCTAGATGATGGAAAATTTGATTAAATTAAGTGGATGATTTAGGGATGTTAGGTCATGGTCAATGAATCATTAATGGACCTAAGTTAAGGACCTAAGTTGTGGATTAAAATTTTGGGCTTAAGTAGGCATGAATTAATGAAAAATTGTTTATGTGAAGGGTAGTGGCAAAAATGGTAAATATGGGCTAAAATGAAGAAACCCACTAAGTTATGATTTATGGGCTTGGAAATGATTAAAACTTGGATTGATTTGGTAATTTAATAAGGTACCGGATAGCGCGAGTGGTACGCAAGTCGGTAGCTGCATTGTCGGTCGAAAACGAAATAAAGACGCAAGTCGGTATTCGGTAGGATTTCTACCTACTTGTAAGCCATGGATGTGTAATGGTATATTTATCTTATTTTGGTTGATTTTGGGATCGATCTTAAAAAAAAACAATTGTTCTATGATTATGGACATTATGTTTAATACTATGGTTTATTATTTTTAAAATTATGCATTATATGGTAAGGCTAGGTATGGTATATTAAGGGTATGAGATATACATATTACATAGCATAATGCATTACATCTCATGCATGGCATGGGCGGAAAAAAATAAACAAACCGGAGTCCATGCTCCGTCGGGGCGACCGAGAACAGGCATGGGGACACCTTGACGAGGCTTTGCCGTCAAGGGGGATATTTTGCGGTTGGACATATCTGGACGAGGTTTTTCTGTCAAGAGGGATATGACAGTATATGGCAGGAATGATGGGTGGGATTCATAACATTTACACCCATGGCATATCATTTACTTATATTTTCAGTATATGGTGGTTTATAGTTTTCACTGTGTTATTATCTGTATGTGGTTATTACTAACCCATGTGCTAGCCCTACTCGGAATCCTACTGGGCGCGTGTTCTAACGCCCTACTTCTACCCTAGCTGATGATGCAGGGGATGGCGGACCGGAAGGGCGAGACGGAAGCCAAGCTTAGGAGCTTGGGGAGGCGGATTAATTACTTTGTTTTATGTTTATTTTAGAAAAGATGTATTTGTATAGTTAGCTTGTCGGAAATGTAATAATTTAGGTAGTTTGCTATGTTTAGGTATTATTTTGGATAATACAGTATAATGGCATTTTCGTAATTAATTGGATATTTCTTCCCTGCTATCTGAAGAACTGGTAGGATAGTTCTATTATCATCCGCAGTTATTTTTATGTTCCGCGAGCTTACTTTCTACGCGTGAACTGTACTCGTGGACTTATGTTCCACGCACTCGTAGGGTTGGCCAGTTAAGGGCCGGGCTTTAGAAGCTCGGAACTTAACTCGCGTCGTGACGTCCGCGCCTTTTGTCACTTTTAAAAATAAATAAATAAATAGGCTCTGATTTTCTGTAAAAAGGGCGGGCGTGTCCTGATAACCGTTTCAAGTTCGCTGATGATGCGGAATCTTCTACGGAAGACTAGGATAGGAAGTAATATGAAGGGTATTAAAAAGAGGGTTATTTTGTAAGGGTGCATATTTTGTATACATAGGGTTTTGTTTCACCCTACTCACCTTTGTACAAAAATGAAGTTTGAATTTATATAAATATGAGATTTCATGATTTATGAGGATTCATGGCATGTGATGCATATTGTTAATGGAAACTAAGTCTATGATGTTTCCATGAATTAGGACTAAATGGCGCCACAGAGAAAGGTGGTAAAAGATCCGAAGGGAAAAGAAAAAGTTTTACAGATCAGATTAGGTGAGGGGGTGTCAAAGAGAAGGACCCGTCAGGACGATAGAAAGAAAGATGACGTGCTCATTATCACACCACAAGGGAGGGTGGTACCCCGACGCGAGAAAGCGTCATCGGAACCTGATAGGGAGCGGTCTATTCATGACGAAGAGAGATTTGTTCATGAACGATCTCACAATGAGGAAGAGTCACAACATTCCTGGCGAGAGGAGGGGGATAGTGACCCTACGTATCAACAGGACGACGAGGAGGATTATGACTCGTCATATCGACGAGAGGAGGAGGAGAACAGTAACATGACTGTACCCTTTGTACCTCCTGAACTGCACAGCTTGGTGCAAGCTATGGTTACATCTGTCCTCCAACAACATTTGAACGGAGGGGGAAGTACGAGCGAAAATAATGACCGTAACATGGTCAGAGACTTTCAGCAACAGCGCCCACCTTACTTCAAGGGCAGAGAAGAGGCTATCGGAGCCGAAAATTGGTTGGAGAAGATTTCACACATACTAACTCTTTTGAACATCAAGAGTCATGCTCATAAAATACTATTGGCCACGTCACAGCTGGTAGATGACGCTGCCAAATGGTGGAAGGTGGTGGAGAGACAGCGGCACTTGTGCCAAGAAGAGAAAGAATTGCGATGACATGGGAGAAATTCTCAGCAACATTCTTAGAGCGCTATTTCCCGGAGGAAGAGAGGGAACGACAAATTCAGGCCTTTATGACTTTGGTGCAAGGCTCAATGACGGTGGCTGAGTATCACCAAGAATTCCTCAGCCTGTCAATCTATGCATTTATGTTGTGGACACGGAGTATAGAAAGGCTCGCAAGTTTGAGCGTGGGTTACGGCCAAACATTGGGCCAAGGTAACCGTGTTCAAAGCAACCACACTGGCGGAAGTGGTTAGCAGGGCTACCATTGTGGAACAGGAAATGGCGGAATTTGCTAGAGTGGACAACCGCCGAGCTCTGAGTGGGAGGGGTGCGTATCAACCCAACAAAAAGTTCAGATTGAACTTCAACAGACCCTCGCCGTCTATTGGATCTAGTGGGGGCTTTCGCCCCAACCAGCCCACTCAATCTGTAGTAGTCACTCAAGCATCTCGAGGAGTGAACACCTGTTTTCACTGTGATCAACCAAGTCACTACAAGAGGGACTGCCCAAAGCTCAACAGGCTGTCATACTCCAGAGGATCATTTCGTCCGCCAGCTAGACCGGGAAACTCCAGAGGAGGCAGAATGCAAAGTCGGGGAGGTCGAAGGTCTGACCCTGCTGGTTCTAGACGATTATTTACTCTAACTTCTCCAGAGGAAGAGGAGCATGCTGTGATACAAGGTATGGCGGTAGTGAGTAGATCATATGCATATGCACTATTTGATTCTGGAGCATCACACTCCTTTATAGTTGCATCGTTTATTACTGCTACTGGTACATTAGTTCAAAGATTAGCCACAACACTTACTATTGTATCCCCTGTCGGAGATTCGGCATTGGGATTTATATGTACGGCGGTTAAAACCGAATTAGCTGGACTCAGATTTGAGTTCAATTATTTAGTGCTTGACATGTCTGAGTATGATATAATATTCGGCATGGATTGGTTGGCTAAGTTTCATGCCAACATCGACTGTTATCGCAGAAGAGTGGCATTTATGTCACCCGAGGGCAAGCAGTATGTAGTCCGCGCAGAGAAACAAAGTGGATTAAAGGAAGGGTTAAACCACGTGGTATTGAATAATATCACCATAAACAAAGCTCCAGTTACTGAATTTCCGGCAATTGTACAAGAATTTGCGGATGTATTTCCAAATGAACTACCTGGTTTACCGCCTATGAGGGAGATTAACTTCGAGATCAAGTTGTACCCTGGCACAGCACCAGTGTCGTTACCACACTATCGGATGGCACCAGTAGAGATGTCGGAGCTAAAGAAGCAGATTGATGAACTGCTTAGGCTGGGTTGCATCCGAAACAGTACCTCAGCATGGGGAGCACCAGTACTGTTTGTGAAGAAGAAGGACGGTTCACTACGAATGTGCGTGGACTAACGGAAGCTGAATCAGCTAACAGTCCGGAACAAGTACCCTCTACCCAGGATCGATGATTTATTTGATCAATTGAGGGGTTCTAGTCATTTTTCAAAGATCGATTTGATGTTTGGTTATCATCAAATCCGAGTTAGGGAGGAAGACATAGAAAAGACAACTTTTCGGACACGGTATGGACTATACGAGTTTGTAGTCATGCCATTTGGACTTACAAATGCGCCGGCGGTGTTCATGGATTTAATGAACAGAATCTTCCGTCCCTATCTGGATCAGTTTGTAATTGTGTTCATTGACGATATTCTGATCTATTCCAAGAGTCAAGAAGAACATGCAGAGCACCTACGGATAGTTTTGAATACTTTGAGGCAGAATAAACTATATGCTAAGGCCAGTAAATGTGAGTTCTGGCTATCTCAAGTGAATTTCTTGGGACATGTTATATCCGAGGAAGGAATAGCCGTGGATCCGGCTAAGGTGACGGCAGTGAAAGATTGGAAAGCGCCAAAGAACGTAATCGAGATCCGCAATTTCTTAGGATTGGCGGGTTATTATCGGAAATTTATTATGGATTTTTCCAAATTAGCGTCTCCATTGACTCGACTCACTCAGAAAGGAGTCAAGTATGAGTGGTCAGATCTGTGCAACCAAAGGTTTGAAGAGCTAAAAGGCAGACTTACAACCGCTCCTATTTTGATTTTGCCAGAAAAAGGCAAGGGTTATGAAGTAGCATGCGACGCTGCGGGAGAAGGACTGGGGTGTGTCCTCAGTCAAGATCATCGTGTGGTGGCTTATGGTTCAAGACAACTAAAAATACATGAACGCCTCTATCCTATGCATGATCTTGAACTAGCCGCAATGGTCTTCGCTCTCAAAAGTTGGAGACATTATCTTTATGGCGAGAAGTTTGAAGTGTAGTATGATCGTAAGAGTTTGAAATACTTGTTTGATCAGAAGGAACTCAACTTAAGGCAGCCCAGATGGATGGAGTATCTGGCGGATTATGAATTTGCACTTCGATATCATCCAGGCAAGGCAAACAAGGTGGCTGATGCTCTTAGCCGCATATCACATGCATCCGTGGCATGTCTAATCAGAACCGAGTGGGAGATGTTGAATACCATCTGAGAGTTCAATCTATACATTACAAACCGTGGAGTTTTGCACAATTTAATCATACGGTCCAATATAGTCACCAAGATTGAACAAGAACAAAGAGCAGATCCGGAAGTGAAGGGCATATGGGCCAAGATGTCCACTGGTGTAGACATACCGGAATGGGAATTACGACCCGGGCAAGGTCCTTTATTCCGGGAAAGAACATATGTGCCAAAGAGTTGTAGGAAAGAGCTACTGATTGAGGCACATCAATCCAAGCTCTCTATTCATCCGGGTAGCACCAAAATGTACCATGATTTAAAGAGGCATTATTGGTGGCATGGACTAAAAAGGGATGTGGCAGAATTCGTGGCACATTGGCTAACTTGTCAGCAAGTTAAGACTGAACACCAAAAGCCACCAGGGTTACTCAAACCCTTAGCAGTGCCAGAATGGAAATGGGAATACATTTCCATGGACTTTGTGTCGGGGTTGCCAAGGTCTTCAAAGGGCAACGACGCCATATGGGTCGTAGTCGACCGACTGACCAAGTCCGTACATTTCATTCCTATCAAGATGATAGATTCATCTGAAACGTTGGGTCGGCGGTATATTAAAGAGATCATTCGACTACATGGAATTCCCCGAACTATAGTATCGGACAGAGATGACCGTTTTACTGGCAGAGTATGGCAAAGCATGCAGTCAGCCATGGGGACAGACTTATTGACTAGCACCGCTTTCCATCCTCAGACTGATGGACAGTCTGAAAGGACAATACAGACCTTGGAAGACATGTTGAGAGCATGCATGTTAGATTTCAAGGGTGGATGGGAGGACCACTTACCACTGGTGGAGTTCTCGTATAATAACAGCTATCACGTAAGCCTTCAGATGGCTCCATACGAGGCATTATATGGTAGACCGTGTAGGTCACCGGTATGTTGGACAGAGGCTGGAAAGCCGGTATTAATCGGACCGGAACTAGTTGCAAAAACTAATGCACAAATTAAGTTGATACGTCAACACTTGTTGACTGCACAGAGTCGGCAGAAGAGTTATGTTGATAAAAGGAGACGGTTTCTGGAATTTGAAGTGGGAGACATGGTATTTTTAAAGGTCTCGCCACGGAAATGGCACATGAGGTTTGGCAAGAAAGGAAAACTATCGCCAAGATATGTGGGACCGTTTTCCATCATAAGAAGGATGGGGGATGCTGCTTACCAGTT
Organism: Chimonanthus praecox; assembly: GCA_022113865.1. Lineage (NCBI taxonomy): Eukaryota > Viridiplantae > Streptophyta > Magnoliopsida > Laurales > Calycanthaceae > Chimonanthus > Chimonanthus praecox. Next base: position 35,875,479 of record CM039090.1, read on the forward strand.
AGCACTCCCATCGCAATTAGCAGCTCTACACGATGTGTTTCATGTGTAGATGCTAAGGCAATACAATCCGGATCCGTCCCATGTTTTAAATGTTCAAGATATTGAAGTACAAAGCGACGTGACATACGTCGAAAAGTTGGTCAGGATAGTGGAGACCGAACAAAGGGTGTTGCGAAACAGAGCGATTCAGTTCGTAAAAGTGGTATGGGGCCGTCATGGTGATGAAGAGGCCACATGGGAACTTGAATCAGAGATGAGAACAACTCACCCCGAATTATTTATGTAATTTAATTTGAGAACCCTACTTCACTCGATTTTCGGGACGAAAATTTTAAAAAGAGGGTTATATTGTAACACCCCAATTTCTCAATGAAGTGGAAAATTACGAAAATGACCCTGAGTTATTAAATTAATTATTTTATGATGTCAAATAAGGAAATAGTGGGGCCCAATACTCAAGTTAAAATCATATGAGTACATTATGAATGTTAAGTTTGATTGGTTGGGTAATTTACATCAATTTGGTCAAAAAATGATTAAATGGGTCAAAGGGCCCAAATGGGACCCATCGGGTCAAAATGGATGATTTGACCGTTTTATGAACTTAAATTAAACGGGGTTAAGCCTATTTGATTAGAAATCAAGTGAAGAAAAAATGGGTAGGCTTGATCCATATGTAAAAACCAATTGCAAATGACCAAAATACCATAATTGGGTCATGGAGTCAAAAACGGGTCAAGGAGCTAAAAGTGAACTCTACGGGTCGAGTTGAGTATGGTTGACCGTGTGGACCCTCAAGGGAGCTAAAACACGAGTTAAATCAGTTGAGTGGGACTGAAGTGGGTTAGAATTAAATCTAGTGGTGAGTCAACTCATGTGCATTAAATGAAATGCATTAAGTATGGTGAGTTTGGTGAGTTGAAATGGAAATCAAAAAGACCTTGAGTGGGTGAGTCAAAATGGAAGTTAAAGGGACTGTAAAATCAGTGAGTTGAGTGGGAATTGGAAGAGGTTGGCTGGTCTTAAACCAACCAAAACAAGTCCCACACGTTGGGGACTTGTTTTGGTGAGTTCCATGGTGAATATTAAATGTAAAGGATGGGTTTTGAGGTGAGTTACATGGGAATATGAATGGCTGCATGGGTAGGTGCCAAGGGGTGCCTTGGATGGCACCTAATGCCCATCGATTTTGCTAAGAAGTTATGAGGGAATTGAGAGGTCATGGTGGCTGAAAATACAAAAGCAAACAACACCATGCTTGGTCGAATTTACATGCCAAAAGTCTTAGATTTTCCATCTTTCTCTCGCTCTCTCAAGAACACTCTCTTGGCCGAATTGGACTTGGTGTTTCTCATCATTGAATCAAGCATACAACCAGCAAGGAATTAAGGAAGCAAGGATTAAAAGTCAAGAGCAAAAGGCAAAGGAAAATGGTAAGTTTTTCCATTGATTTATGTTTAATAAAATGGGAAAAATAAGACATGATTCGGCCATATGATGGTCAAATCTGTCAAAGGGTTAAAGTATGATTCTTTTATGCCCAATTAGATGGAAAACATGGAAATAAGGTTCGGCCACTTTGGATGGCCGAACCCATGAAATACTATGGTTAATGATGATGGTTTTGTAAGATTTAAACCATGCAAGAATAGGACTGATTTTGGATGTTTAAGATACATGCTTTGGAAAGATTGAAAGCATGGATTTGGATGTCATAATTTGGCCATGCTATGGCCGAATTTGACAAGGGTCTAAACCATGGATTTTGTGGACTGTTTTTGGATTTTGATTTAAGATTTAAATGCATGTTTTAGAATGGGTTAAAAACATGGATCTAAATGACATAGGGACTGAAGGTATTATGGGTATAAAACAGCGGTTTAAAACTGATAAGTTGGACCATTGGGTTTGGCCACTTTGCATGGCCGAACCCCATGGAAACAAATGGTTGATGTTGACGGTTTTTGGAAATTAAAACCATATAAAAGTGGGACTGATATTAGATGTTAGTGTTAGTTTTAAAATCATGTTTTAAGAAGGTTAAAACATGGAGTTGGATGGTTGATTCAGACCTAAGATAAATGATTGAATATTTCAAAACCAAAGGTCATAGTGTTCGGCCAATGAGCATGGCCGAACCCTATGAAATTGGGTTGGTTTTTAGATGATTTTTTAAAGAGTTAAACTCGGTGATAATACGCTGGTTATTACATGATTATTTGAAGTTTAAAAATAGAAAAAAAAATAACCATTGGGTTCGGACACCATGTAGGGCCGAACCCCATGTAAAAGAGGGTTGGTTTTCATGTTGGGAAACATGTAAACCATAGACTTTTTATGGACTGTTTTGTATGGTTTTTGAAAGGTAAAATCCGATAATATTATGCTGATTCTTACATGATTTAATGGACATGAAATGTAAGTGAAAAAGGGTCCAAAACATGGGCATAGGGTTCGGCCACATTGGATGGCCGAACCCCATAAAATTGGTTGATAAGTTGGTATGGTTTTGGAGAGATAAAACCATACCAAATGGTGGAGATTTTTATGTGTTATGGTTACTGATTTTGGGTTGGCCATAGGATGGCTAAACTATGGGTTTAACATGGCTAAGGGGTAGAGCCAATTAATATTTAAATGAAGGACATTATTGAGCAAAGAATGATAAGGGTTCGGCCATGAGTATGGCCGAACCCCATGGACTATTTTCATGGGTCATTTTATGGATGTGTATGTGATTAAAGATGGAATATGTTTGCTGTTTTGATCATCCAAAACATGACTGAACCATGTTAAGGTTGTGCTTAAGGTTGTAGAGTTTAATCAAGGTATTGGTAGCAATGGCATGTTTGTAAATAAGGGTCACAACCATGAGTTGGTATTTGTGGACTTAGACTCAAAAAAATGGGAATCAAATAAAGTAAGGGATTAAAGTGGATCCATGATTTATGTGGATAAGGTGACGGATCTTTGTGACGGTGCACGACTGCGAGCGGTGACCGGATAAAGCCTAAGAAAGAACGGACGCTGAAGTGATTCTTCAGTAGGTTTCCTACCTACTTGTAACCACAGTTTTTACCCAGTTTTCTTATGATACTCTTGTTTATTTTATGTGGTTTCAAATGATATATTATGCATTATCAAATGGTATACAACATTGGCATCTCATGCATAAACATGGGATGATAAATGAGGTTCTACAGTGTTGCAATTTATGGGTTACGTCTTCCTTCGGTGGTGCAAGTCACGCCAGGAAGAGTAACATGATGATCATAGTCACAATGGTCTCCTTAGGCGATGAGAGTCCCGCCAGGAGGACTCGTACGTGATATGAATCAGTCAGTGATGAAGTGATGAAAGTGTGTTGTAATTTACCTTGTCGGGTGCAAGGCATGTCAAGTGATGGCTATGAATGTACATGATGGGGGATGCTCATTACATGTGCATACATCATAGCATTGTTTTACCTGTTTTTGATGATCATGTAATATGATATATATATATATATATATATATGCATGTTTTATATGCTAACATGTGGTAACCCTGATCGGGAACCTACTGGGCGCGTTGATATAACGCCCTAATTTTATCCTCAGAGGAGAATGCAGGTACAAGTAAAGGAAAAGAAAAGGTCGTTGACCAGGAAGGGAGCTAAGCCAAGCCTAAGCGCTTGAATGAAGGACTGAACTACTTTATATTACTGTCTTTTGAATACTTTTGTGGGGACATGTAATAATTCATTACTTACTATGGTTTGATTATGTTAATAACCTTTTAATGGTTGATCTATGTTAATTAATGTTTAAGACTGTTACTTGCTATCTCGTCTTTCTATTCCGCAGTTAATCTAGGTTATTCCGCATGTTGATGTTAGTTCCATGTGTGACTCATTATCATGGTCTATTCCATGTACACATGGGTGGCCAGTTAAGGTTCAGACTTGGGTAGTCTGAACTTAACTCGCGTCGTGACGTTGCCCGCTCTTTTCTGAGGTGTTATTATAAGTTTTAAAAAAAAATTAGACTCTGAAATTCTCGGAAAGGGCGGGGCGTTACATGGCCGAACCCATGATCTTTCATTTTTAGTCGATATTACAAAATTGCCATTACCTCCATCAACTTATGTTTAGGTCCACAATATAGGTCCATAAATTTAGACATTACATACATGGATCCACCAATAATCCACAACCATAGAACCATAAATAAAACCCTCCATAAACGATCCATTAACAGTGATATAAACACCCAAATGACCTATTAAGTTGGTTCATGGGGTTCGGCCAAACACCATGGCCGAACCTTATGATATCTAACTTTCCAATTTATCCATTATATCACTTACCATCCTTGAATACATAAATCAAGGTTCCTTCCTTTTTGATCCAAAAGCCATTATTAGAACCTTTCTAAATTAATAACCATCTTCCATGGGGTTCGGCCATACACCATGGCCGAACCCTATGGTTCATAATCTTCTCTTTAAAAATCATTCAACTAAGATTACATGATTTGATGGTTCTCATTCATACATTCATCCCAACCTTTTAAAACATTTTAAAACCATAAGCATACTTCTATGATTTCCATCTTTCAAATCCATTAAAAATATTAACAATGTTTTTCCATGGGGTTCGGCCATACATCATGGCCGAACCCTATGGTTCATCCTTTTAAACCCTTTTAATCTCATCAACATACATCTATAATTTTCCGTCCTTTAAATCATTATAATTCATTATTTTCTTTTCCATGGGGTTCAGCCATACAACATGGCCGAATCTATAGTTCATCAATGGGTCTTTAACCAATATAAAATTAGGGTTCGGCCATGCAATGGCCGAACCTTGTCCTTGACCCTCTTTTCTTGATTATGTAAACTTAATCATTTACTTACCGATTCCGCGACTCCTCTGGTTTTCCTTCACTTGTTCTTGCTCTTCCAATCTTCTACTTCTTTAGTCTCCTCTCCTCCTTAATCTTTCACACAGCCGAGAATACTTCTTGCCAAAGCACACCAGCGTCAAGACCTTCTTGATGGTGTATGTTGTGCGCCCCTCTTGCCTCTCCTTTATTAATCTTCCAATCGGTCCTATCTTTAGAAGATGCCGACCCTTCAATTTAGCACCTTCCTAGTATCGCTCTTTGACAAGGAAAAGGACTCCTTTTAGCGCATCATCATGGATTGCGCATATCTCCCACACTGCAAAGCAACCTATCTTTATTTGGATTAGGCAATCGGATGTCATTGCCTAATCCAAACTCTAATTTGCCCCCTTTAGGACTATCCTTGTTCGGCTATAATTCCTTGATTTTCTAAGAGAAAATCTAGTCTTTGTGGTGTATGCATGTGTGTGTCATCCTCATCTAGAAAATCCCTTATTTATAGACATATTACATTACCATTTTAATTCAGCCCCATTTAATTTAAATTGGACCTTATAACATAACCGTTGGGTCCTAATTGGGCCATTGACCCAACACCTTTCCTATCTAAGATCATATCCATTAATTCACAATTAAAAATGTCAAATTCCGTAAATATTGATAACATTGAATTCCAAAGTGTTACAAAAAGAGACGTGGTTGACTTTGTTTCACATTGCCTTACTTGTCAACAAGTCAAGACGGAACACCAGAAGCCGTCAGGACTGCTCAAACCTCTACCTGTACCTGAATGGAAATGGGAACATATTTCCATGGACTTTGTGAGAGGACTGCCAAGGTCTTCAAAACGTAATGATGCAATTTGGGTTGTAGTGGACCGTTTGACCAAGACTGCACATTTTCTCCCAATCAAGATGACAGACTCATCTGAGACTTCGGGACGGAGGTATATCAAGGACATCATCAGGCTATATGGTATTCCCAGGACTATTGTGACCGACTGAGATAGTCGATTCTCTGGCAGAGTGTGGTAGAGCATGCAGTCGGCTATGGGAACCACTTTATTAATCAACACAACTTTTCATCCACAGACTGACGGCCAGTCGGAAAGAACAATACAAACATTGGAGGATATGCTGAGAGACTGCATGTTAAGATTCTATGGTTAATTTAGATGGATGATGAGATGGATGGCCTAGATCTAATATGATAGATGTATGGATTGTATAAGGAAAGGTGGCTCTAGGGTTTGCCTAATTTTATGCATGAGATGAATGGTCTGGATTAAAGAATGGCTAATGGATGGTGTGGATTATATGGAGAGGGACAAGGCTTTGGGCGTGTGGACTTAGGGCGTACACATCAAAATTCGAATATGGCTTTGGAACTATTGGATTTGAACTTGTACTTCTTGGACTTTGACTGGAGCACATGGAATTGGGCTTATTGGACTTGGATTTCTCATTTGCCTGGCTCACTTTGTAACATGTTAGAATTTCAAAAGGAATTCAATGGGTACCTTCGCTCTGAGTATTGGGTAGTGTTTTGGCTTCTTGAAAATCTTCCACTTAAAAACCATGTTGCAAGTAGTTTAAACAGGAAAAAGAAGAAGAAGCAGTGAAGAAGAAGCAGAGAGGATGAAATAGTTGAGGCTGAAACTCCTGGCCATGGCTTGTTTAAATAGAGGATTGGGAGTCTAGGCATGCTAGAAATGCAGCGATGGAAGTGATCCCACGACTATTTGCAAGCTACGTTCGTAGCTTGCATGAATCGAAGTATGCAGTTGCTTATAAGTCGAGTAATATATTTTATTATATTTTTATTTTTTTTGCATTTAAGTCACTCTGTTTAATTCTAATAATTTACTAAAAATAGGATTTAACTAGATTAATCCAACCGTGTCAAAACGTTGTGGTTCAAAAGTCATAAACAATATAAAAAATTGGAGAATAATTTACTTTGAAAACAATAGATTTTAGTAAAATTAACATTTTAAGTAAATTTCATCAAACAACATGTATTTATTTAAAGGGTCTAAAAATTATAATTTCAAAATCTAACAACACAAATGATAACTAAAAAATATATTAAATAAAATGTATTTTCTTACAATTAACTTCTTCAGTTATTTAAAATAATTATTTTGTAAATAGGGACCTCTTCGGGTCACTAAAATTAATATTTCTGAACAACCAAAAATACAATTAAAAAGATCCTTTAGCTTCATAATTTAAATCCCTACCAATGTATAAATTTTAAAATCAATTTAACTCAACCAAATATATGAACAACAACATTATCATTAAATAATAATATTTATGGTAAATTACCATTTTACCCATGTTAGTGCGTTGGCTTGACCGAGTCTCTGTTTTTCAATTACACGACTCGGGTAGAAGCACTTGCCAAGAAGCTTGAAGACTCAAGATGATCGAGGAAGAAGATCATGCTCCACCAAGGTCAAAACTCGTTGCCATGGCAATTAAAAGAACAGGTATATGGTCATAGATGACCCTAGGTGGAACCCACACCTGAGAGAGGACTAGTAGGCTTACTTGCATATGTTGGTAATAAACATAAAATGCCTAGAGAGGATGCAGAACAGTGAATTGAAAGTGCACTTGGAAACATGAATTATGTTCAATGTCAGCACAACCAGTCTTTCTCACCGACCCCTCGGTGCAGTCAGGATCGACCCATCGTGGTCAAAGACTAGTCGGCCAGATTGACATTGATTCTGGAACCTCGAACTGTCAATCTGGAAATGCCTCTGACCGAGAGTCTCGTATTGACCAACCTCTCGGTGATGAACTTGAACGACCCTTCGTGGTCAACGACTCGCCGGTATAAAACTTATAAGTTCTGGACTGGGAACTTATAAGGGCTCTCGATAAAACAGACATATCGACAATCAAAGATCGATCGAGAGATACAGGACCGTCCCCTCGGTAAAGGGCGACAGGTCGTTATGGGTAACCGGTTTCCTAAGGGAAACTACTGTCAAGTGTGTTTTGCACCAGAATGAGCCTCTCTATGGACCGACCTATCGGTGCCATAAGTGTCGACTCATCGGTGACAACAACATGTCGGCCGGAAAGTAGTTATGTCGTTGGGGGTGCATTTAATGCTGTAACACCCTGGATTTTCAAGTTATAAATATTTTTGAAAATTGCCCAGTTAATTTGTGAATTAATGGATATGAACCTTAGATGGGTAAAGTGTTGGGTCAATTGCCCAATTAAGACCTAACGGGTTGTGGGTATGATTCAATTGAAATAAATGGGTGAGATTTATTTAATTGGGTCAAGGTTGTCAATTGGGTCAAATGCCCAATTAGGACCGAATGGGTCATGGTTGACTTGGTTGACCACAAGTGAGTTCAAGCTTAGTTAAATTATGGCTGAATTAAGATGGAAATGGAATCAAGTATTTGAGTTGATTTTAAGTGAGTAAATGAGTTGAAATTAAAGTTATGAGTTGAGTTAAAGAGGTGAGTTGAATGGGAAGTTAATGGGACATTCATCTTAAGTGAGTTAGCTGATAAGATGCAGAGTTACATCTCACAAGATCAAACCTAAGGTGTTCACACGTTGGAGGTGGGAGTTTCATCTCATGGGATGAAACTCCAAATGAATCATTAATGAGGAGGTGAAAGGTTTTTGGTGTTGTTACACAAGGCTATCCAAGTTACACGTTGGAAGATGGAGGGGTGTTCCATCGCAAGTCGTGTCTTGGCCAAGCCAAGGGACACTTGGGAAGACACCATCATTATGAGGAAGTTGAAGGGATTTTGGTTGTTACACAAGGTATACCCATGCATACACGTTGGAACATGGAAGCCCGAGGGGCATATGGTTGGGAGGTTCATCTCATGGGATGAAACCCCCAAAGTAAGTATCAATGGGGAGGTGAAGGGTCATGGGAGTTACAAAAGGGGTATCAACCGAAGGATACCACCCTTGGCTGAACTACATTGGGCAGCAAAGAGAATTATTTGCTTTATCTCACTCTCTCCCTCTATCACTCAAGGCCGACCACTCTCAAGACAAAGGACTTGGAGTATTTTCTATCCCAAGCTTCTCTCCCTCTCTCAAACCTACACCTCTTGGCCGAACCACTCCTAGAGATTTTATCAAGATCAATCTCGGCCAAGGATCAAGGAGGAAGAAGAGGCTAAGGAGGAAGAAGATTGCAGGAGCAAGAATGAGTGAAAGAAACCGGAGGAGTCGTGGAATCGGTAAGTACTTGACAAAATTTTATTAATTGGAAAGAGGTTAAGGGAACATTTCATTTTGGATTGGGAAGTTGGCCAAAAATGTTATGGGCTATGGATGTAAAAATTCATCCAAGAAATGAGATGGAAAAGATGGATCATTAAGCACAAATGAAGGGTTGGATGAGGTTCGGTCATGATGTATGGCCGAACCCCATCAAAGGAACAATCATGGATGAATGATATATTTTAAGGAAAATAATGAACCATAGGGTTCGGCCATGTTGTAGGGCCGAACCCCATGAAGGGAGGTTATTGATTTTAAAAGAGTTTTTAAGCATGAAAACCATGAAAGTATATGGGTGATGTGAAAGGATTTTATGTAACGCCCCGCCCTTTCCGAGATTCAGAGTCTAATTTTTTTTAATAATATAATAACACTGGAAGAGGGCGGATGACGTCACGATGCGAGTTAAGTTCGGACTTCCAAAGTCCGACCCTTAACTGACCACCCATGTGAGCATGGACTAAACCCATGAAAACAAACCACACATGGAACTAATCAAGTCATGAGGAATAAACTAGACCAATTGCAGAAATAAACTGAATAGATAGCAAGTACAAGACTCCCATTAAAATTACTTAAACAAAAGATCCATTATCAAAACTATAAACAAACCATAGCAAAGTTACTAGCTATTACATGACCATATAAAAGTATTCAAACGACAGTAAAATAGAAATTCAATCCAACACCCAAGCGCCTCCTGGTCCTCGACCTTCTCTTTCCCTTTTCCTTTTCCTGCATTATCCTCTAAGGATAGAATTAGGGCGTTAGATCAATGCGCCCAGTAGGTTTTCGATCAAGGCTACCACATGGTTAGTATATAAAAACATGCATATATCATAATATTTACTCATCAAAAACATCTGAAAACAATGCTATGTATGTAAATGCAAATGTAATGAATCCCACCCATCACAAGTATACATAGCTATCACTTGACGGAATTCTCACATCAAGGTAATCTAGAGTACTCCACATTTCCTCTGAATAGAACTCTCATGTCAAAGTAAACCAGAGTACTCCACATTTCCTCTTTATATAACTCATATGTCAAAATAATCCAGAGTACTACTCATTTCCTCTGGATAGAACTCTCCTCATTAAGTTGTTCCATAATCATCACCCCATGCCATGCATTTAATGCACTTGAGTCAACTCATTTTTTAATTGAAATCCAACTCATTTCAGTCCCGACTCAACCTTATTTAACTCATATTTGAGCTCACTTGAGGGTCCACACGATCTACCGTGGTCCATATGGGCAACACGACCCATTGGGTCCCCATTTAGCCCATGGATCCAATTTGACGCCATGACCCATTTATGGGTGGTTTATCCCTTTGCATGTCGTTTACATACTTGCATCATGCCTACCCATTTATCCTCTATTTAATTTCCAATCCATTCAGCTTAACCTCATTAAATTTGGGCTCACCCAATGGTCAAACAAGTCCATTATGACCCATTGAGTCCCAATTGAGTCCTTTGACCCAATTTGATGTACATTACCCATTTACTTAAATTTGATCCTTATAATATGTTCATAGGGTCTTAATTTGAACAATGGGCCCCACCATTTTCTCATTTACAATCACATCTAATAAATTTACTAATCCAGTGGCATTTTTGTAAATATTCATTTCATTGAGAAATTGGGGTGTTACATTTTAAAGGATGGAAACCATAGATGTATGTTAGTGTTTTTTTTAAAAAGGCTTTAAATGACCATAATGATGGAAAGGTATTAAGGATTTTAAATGGGTCTAAAATGATGTAAAGGGTGGAGAACCATGGACCATGGGTTCGGCCATGATGTATGGCCGAACCCCATCAAAGAATATGACCATGGTTATTTGATTTATGAGAGAAAGTGATGAACCATAGGGTTCGGCCATGTTGTATGGCCGAACCCCATGGAAGGTTATTAATGATTTTAAAAGGTTTTAAATGGATGTATTTTTGATGGACTTAGATGCAATTGGATCATGAAAATAATGGAAGTCATGTTGTTGGACCTTGGGTTGTAAATAATGACCTAAGGGTATGATTAAACTTCCCCATGGAGGGACTTGGGTTATGGATCTAAATGTTGTAAATAATGACCTAAGGGTATGATTAAACTTCCCCATGGAGGGACTTGATTTATGGACTTAATGTGGTAAGGGATTTAAAGAGAGGATGAAAATGGGATACCATGGGTTCGGCCATGTTGTATGGCCGAACCCCATGAACCATTTTATTGGCATGGCCAAACCCCATGAATCTAGGCATGTTTAAATGAATGATTATGCTAGGAGATGGAAGGATTTGATATGGGTCTATGTTGATGGATCATTTGTGGATCCATGCATGAAATGTTTAGTTATGGATTTAATGTGGTAAATGATTTAAGAAAGAGGATGAAATTGACATCATGGGTATGGCTATGTTGTATGGCCGAACCCCATGAACCAATTATGGACCTGTAACACCCCGGATTTTCAAGTTATCAATATATATGAAATTTGCCCATTTAATTTGTGAATTAATGGATATGGACCTTAGATGGGTAAGGTGTTGGGGCAATTGCCCAATTAAGACCCAACGGATTGTGGATGTGGTTCAATTGAATTAAATGGGTGAGATTTATTTAATTGGGTCAAAAATTGTTAATTGGGTCAAAATGCCCAATTGGGTCCCAATAGGTCGTGGTTGACTTGGTTAACCACCAAGTGAGTTCAAGTTTAATAGATTGGGCTGAATTAAGTTGGAAATGAAATCAAGTAATTGAGTTGATTTTAAGTGAGTTGAGTTAAATGAGTTGAATGGAAATTAATGACTTTTATCCCAAGTGAGTGGAGTGGGAAGGTGGAGAGATGCATTCCACCAAGACTAACTCAAGGCTACACGTTGGAGACATGGGAGTTTCATCTCATGGGATGAAACTCCAAAATGGATCATTAATGGGAGGTAAACGGTTTTGTTGTTGTTACACAATCCAAGTCAAGGTTACACCGTTGGGACATGGGAGTTTCATCTCATGGATGAAACCTCCAAATGGAGCATTAATAAGGTAGGTGAAGATTTGTTGTTGTTACACAAGCCTTGAATGTTGGAAGGATGGGGGGGTTTCCATCTCAAGACGGAAACCCAAGGGTCAAACGCTGGGTGTGTTTCATCTCATGGATGAAACCCCCAAATGAAACTTTAAGGAAGGAGGTGAAAGGGCATGGGAGTTACAAAGGGGTGTCATCAAGGGACACCACCTTTGGCCGATCCTCATTAACGACGGAAAGGACTTTTGTTTCAAGTCACTCTCTCAAGCTCTCTCACTCAAGGCCGATTTCCTCTCAAAACAAAGGGAGAACACTTGGAGTTGTTATCTTAAATATTCTCTCTTTCTCCCTCTCTCAAATCTATACCTCTTGGCTGAACCACCCCAAGGGATTTCATCAAGATGAATCTCGGCCAAAGATCAAGAAGGAAGGAAGAAGAGGCTAAAGAAGGAAAGGAGCAAGAAGGAGTGAAAGAAACCGGAGGAGTCGCGGAATTGGTAAGTGCTCGATAAGATTTCATAAATAAGAATAGAGGGTCAAGGACATGATGGCCGAACCCTAATTTTATTATGCCTAAAGACTCAATGATGAACCATAGGGTTCGGCCATGTTGTATGGCCGAACCCCACGGAAAGGTAGTAAGGAATTTATATGGGTCTAAGTGATTTTTAAAGAAAGATGATGAACCATAGGGTTCGGCCATGTTGTATGGCCGAACCCCATGGAAGGACATTGGATATTTTTAATGGATTTTGAAGGATGGAAATCAGTATGTTTATTTTAAAAGGTTTTAAAGGGTTTAAATGGATGTATGTATTTTAGTTTAATGGAAAATGATTTAGGTTGTTGTTACCCGAAAATTAGATTTTTAAAGGTGGTTAAACCGTGGAAAGGATTAAGGATATTAAAAGGTTTTAAAATGGAAGTATGTTAGTAATTGTTATAGGTTTTGAAGGATGAAAATCATGGAAGTTGATTAATGATCTTAATAGTTTTTTTTAAAAGGATCAACCATGGTAGGATGGAAACAAAGGACCATGGGTTCGGCCATTTGTATAGCCGAACCCCATGAACCTTTTTAATGGGCCATTCATGGACTTATCATGTTTAAATGAATGAAATGTTTAGCCATGGATAGAATAATGACAAAGTTGTAAATATAGGCAAAAAAATGAAAGATCATGGGTTCGGCCATGGTGTATGGCCGAACCCCATGAGGAATGTTTTTATGGACTAAGGCATGTGTAAATAAAAGAGGTGATTAGCTACATGGCAAAGAAGTAAATATGGTGAAAATTGAAGGACCGTGGGTTCGGCCATGGTGTATGGCCGAACCCCATGGATTGTGTTATTGGATTTAATTTGAAAGATCAAAGGACTAAGGGAACAAAACCAAAGGAGTGACGTTCGACCATGTTGTATGGCCGAACCCCACTAAGGAATTTTTTTGGACTTAGGGTTTTATGTATGTTAGATGATTAACTTATGTATGATTAGATTAATGAATTAAAGGTGATATGATCTTGGACTTAAGTTAAAGGATCAAAGGACTCAAAAGAGGGACTAAAAACCAAGTGGGTGAGGTTCGGCCATGTTGTATGGCCGAACCCCACCAAGACATATTTATGGACTTAAATATTGTAAATCAAAGGGAACATGGGTTTAATTGATTGATATGTTATAAGGTAACGGGACCTCACAAGCGGTGCACGATCGTGAGCGGTTTCCGAACTAAAACGCAAGGTCACTTTAGTGGTCATTGGTAGGATTCTACCTCTTTGAAACCATGGGTTATGTATGATGGTTTTAATTCTTATTTTGATGAATTATGTTATAAAAAATGATATGTTTCAAATATGAGGTTTTAATGCTATGATTATATTATTACATAACATGTGTTCACTACATCTCATGCATGGCATGGGAGGATGTTTGTAACCAGAGGCCACGCTCCGTCGGGGTGTCCGTCGTAAGGCATCTGTAGGAAGACCTTGATGTGCATTATCCATCAAGAAGTAACCGGAGAACACACTCCGTCGGGCCGTCCGTAAGGCAACTGTGGGGATACCATGATGAGGAGAATTCCATCAAGCGGATACATGTATTTGTGATGGGTGGGACTCATTGCATTTGACACCATGGCATGGCATAGTTTTGCATGGTTTTTAATATTATGTTATCTATATGAATTGTACTAACCAAGTGTTAACCCTATTTGGAGTATCTACTGGGCGCGTTGTCTAACGCCCTACTTCTACCCTAATGGATGACACAGGAATTGAAGGGAATGATGAACGTGATCGGAGCCAAGCATAGGAGCTTGGATGTGTTTATTTATATTTTGTTTAAGTTACTCATGGACTATGTAATTCAAGTAGCTAGCATTTGGGCATGTAATAACTTAGATATTTTGCTATGGTTTGAATGGTTTATTTTGGATATTCAAGTTAAGATAATCATTGTTAAATGATGTACTACTTTCCTATCTAAAATGGAATAGAATTAGGTTTTATTATAATTCCGCAGTTATGATTTAATCCGCATGTATAACTTATTGCTTGTGAACCATATTCGTGGACGTAGTCTATGCACACGTATGGTTGGCCAGTTAAGGGTCGGGCTTTAGAAGCTCGGACTTAGCTCGTGTAGTGGCGTCCCGATCTCTTTCACTTTTCTATTTAAAAAAAAACATAGACTCTGATTTTCGGAAAGCGAGTGAAATGATTGGATTGAATTCCATTGGAAACTATGTTGTGTTTATGTTTTGATTTAAGAATTATCTAGGTTTTGGTATGGATTTTGTAACGCCCGCCCCTTTTCACCTAAATCAGAGTCTATTTTTTTTTTTTTAAGTGACAAAGGGCGCGGACGTCACAACGCGAGTTAAGTCCGAGCTTCTAAAGCCCGGCTCTTAACTGGCCAACCCTACGTGTGCGTGGAATGAAGTCCACGAAGAACGGTTCACATGTAGAAGTAAGCTCAAGGAATACTACCCTAAAGTGCGGAAATTATAATAGAGGCTAACCTATAATTTTTAGATAGCGGGGAAGATTTCATCATTTAATTACTAAAATACCATAACATCATATGTTTACAATAAAATCCAAATCATAGCAATAAGTCTAAAATATTACATTTCCGACAAGCTAAACTATACCAATACACCTTTCCCAAAATAAACTTAAACAAAATAACTAGTCCGCCTTCCCAAGCTCCTAAGCTTGGCTCCCGTCTCCTCCTTCTGCTCCGGCGTTTCCTGCGTCACCAGCTAGGGTAGAAGTAGGGCGTTAGACCACGCGCCCAGTAGGACTCCGAGTAGGGCTAGCACATGGATTAGTAATAACAGCATACATATATAACCCAATAAAACTGGTAAACCATCATATAATGAAACTATAAAATGAATGCCATGCCATGGGTGTCTATGTTATGAATCCCACCCATCATCCCTACCATCATGATGTCATATCCCCCTTGACGGCAAGATCTCGTTAAGGTATCCCCATGCCTGTTCTCGGTCGCCCCGACGGAGCATGGACTCGGTTTGTTTATTTTTTTTCCGCCCATGCCATGCATGAGATGTAATGCATTATGCTATGTAATATTTATAACTCATAACCTTAACATATCATACATAGCCTAAACTTATAATGCATAACTTTAAACATAATTCATAGCCATATTCCATATAGCACTTAATCATAGCCATAATAATCCATCTTAAACATATCATAATCTTAAAACCCATCATACAACCAATCAATATAATTACTAAAAATTAACCAATAAACCAATCACATAGCATCTAATCCATGGCTTACAAATAGGTAGGAATCCTACCGAATATCGACTCGCGTCCTTTTACGGTTTCGTCCGATAATCCGGCTACCGACACGCGTACCGCTCGTGATATCCAATACCCTATTACATACACATAATTAGTCCACATTTTAACTATTTCTAAGTCCATTCACATTTCCAAGTCCATATGAAAATCAGTCACTATTTAGGTTTTACAGGTCCCATTTAATCCATTATATATTTTTAAGTACATGAGTCTAAAATCAGCCTCCTAGGCTTTATTTAACCATACATAAACTTATCACTTAGTGCCCCTAAATACATGGTCCTCTCCCATGGAGTTCTTCATTTTGGCCATTAATTACGGTTTTGCCACTACCTCTTCTCCATGGTTAATCAACCACTTACCCTTGCCTAACTAAGTTCATAATTGATTATAAACTTGGATCCCTAACTTAGGTCCATTAATGATCCATTCAATTATGTCACATGACCATTAAGATTAGCCATTTAATTAATCTAACCTTATTCATTTAAACCCATGCAAAGCCCCATACTTAACCCTTTAAATGGTTCACCAATGGCCCTGGGTTCAAAATACCCAATTCATCAAATCTTCCCATGGGGTTTATCTTATGCATTTAACTACAATGAGTCCATTACCCACTCGTTCCCTTTGGAGGCCACAAACATCATTCACCATCCAATTTCACCCACCAAAAGGCTCACAATTGGGCCATGGGTTCGGCCATACACCATGGCCGAACCCATGGTGTAATTTTCCCATTTTTTTCTTTGGCATACTTATACATTTGAACGCATCATAAGCCCTTCCATGAAGGGGCTTAACTTACACATTTCAATCATCATCCTTTATCACACTTTAAATCCATTTACAACCATCATCAAACCATCATAAAACCATCATTTTCCCCATTTTTTGTACTCATTTAAACTACCATTACACCACCATAGGGTTCGGCCATGGCCATGGTTCATGATCCAATAATTTTAACCTTAAATACCCCATTATAATTTCCTCAATTACCTACATTTAATCATTTTAAAACCCTAAAATCATTAACCACCCTCATTGTCTCCCATTCTTATAAACCCTAATAATTAACCCAATCATCTACCATTGTTAAGGCCATCAACATCATGCACTTCTCCCATGCATTTTTTCATTTACCATCCCTTTAAAACAATTTACCAACATTTAATCATTAAACCCTAAAACCATAAACATTCTCCATGCTTCCATTTTTACATAATTAAATTAAACAATGTCCTCCATACCTTAAAACCCTAAGAAAATCACACATTACCTTCCAATTCCACATAATTCCATGTTTAATAACTTAATTACATTACATTCCTTAAACCATTTATTTTTCCTTAAACTAACCCTAATTTACCCATTAGGGTTTTGTCCACTTTCCATCCTTCAAATTGATGGATTTAAAATCCATGGCATAATATCATTTGGCCACCATTAAATTTACAAAATAAATCCCAAATCTTAAACCCTAAAAATCCAAAATTTCTTGTTTAAGAAAATACTTACAATCCGACGTCTCCTCCGACTTCCGCCACTCCCGTCGGTTTCCTTGGCCTCCTTTCTTCTTCCTCTCCTTGTTTAATCGGCTAAGATGCTTGATCAATGGTGACAACCTCCAAACTTGAGTTTGACCATAGTAGGGTTTGATTTGAGAGAGAAAAGGGAGGAGAGGATAAAGAGGTATCTAACTTTCTTGGCCTTGAGGTGGAGGGCCCAAGCTTAACCCTTTCTTCTCTCCTTCTCTTATTTTCTCCTTAACTTTTGTTTTCTTCTTCTCTTCTCTTCCTAGTGGGGGACGTCCATGAGAGAGTGAAAGAGAGGAAAGAGTGAAATGAGAATGAAAAGAGAGGGAGAAAAGAAAAGATAAGCCTTATCCCCATTTGCTTACCTAATTTCCACTTTACATTAACTATCCCAACTACCCCACATGATATTTCTCATGCTTTATGGCCCAAGCAACTAGCCAACGTGTTTTTTTTTTTTTTTTTCTCCAATGGATGGTTTTGGTCTTTTCATTGACCATTTGACCACCTTTAACCACCATTTTAATAATTTAATTATTTAATTAATTAAGTCCTTTAACTTAGGTTAATTAATCCCCACCTAATTTAATTTCATTCAATTCCCTTTATGAAATCCACCCATGGTTGACCAAGTCAACCATGGTGGCCGGCCCCACCAATTCTTGGCCACACGCCACCTCACTTGATGAGGTGGAGGTGGGTCCCATTTGGTCACACCACCTTAGCCTAATCCAAATTAACTTAGGTGATTTAAATTTCATTAAGCCCACTCCAACCAATTGGATCATCATTGGGCCCATGGCCCAATTACATTCATCCTTACCCATTTATCTTAGGGCTTACATTATCTTAATCCATTGGGTCCCAAGTGGGTATTGACCACCCTTGTCCCAATTGGGCATCATTGAACACTTAAATGATTTTAAAATCCAATCCATGGTCTATTGGGCCATACTTGGGCCTTTGTCCAAGTTTTGGCCCATTTACCATTTATTCCATCAATTTCCCAATTTTCATCCTTAAAATAAATAATATTCACATATTCATTGATTTACAATTTCCGGCCATTACCGATTTAATATCAAGCTGATTAATCATGAATAAGATGAGAAGTGGGACAAAAATCAGATTTGGTGACGTTCGGCCATGTGGTATGGCCGAACCCCACAAAGGGTCATTGGTGGCCTTAATGTGTAGTTAATTATGTGATTTAAAGGAGCAAATAAAGATGTGAGGTTCGGCCATGGGTATGGCCGAACCCCACCAAGGTGGTTTGGTCATAGTCAAGGATGTTTAAGGAAAAGGTTGGTCTCAATGGCATAATGGTAGTTATGGGAGAAATGATCAAAGGTAGAATGATCATGGGTATGGTTGTATGGACCCAAAACAAAGGGGTATGGTTCGGCCATGCTGTATGGCCGAACCCTACCAAGGTATTTTGTAGAACTTGATGCTTAATAGAGATTAAACGAATGTGAAACCAAAGGATAAATAGGTGAGCTTCGACCATGGGTATGGCCGAACCCCACATAGTGCATTTTGGGACTTAGACCAAGTTGGAATTACATAATGAATGTTTAATTTGCTGCTATGAAAATAAGGTATCGAGACTTGCAAGAACGGCGTACGAATCCTGAACGGCTGACGGTTAAGAAAGATCAAATACTGAAGTGAATCTTCAGTAGGTTTCCTACCTACTTGTAACCACATTTACACTTGCTTTCATGATGGTTTTTATGAGATATTGTCATACTATTATTTATCATATTTTGAATGATGAGTTATGTATTTACAAACGACATACAATGCATTGGCATCTCATGCATGGACATGGGATGATGATTGAGGATATGCTGTGTTGCAATTACGAGTTACCGTCCTCCTTAGGCGATGAGAGTCCCGTCAGGAGGAGTAACATGATGATAAGAGTCACATTGGTCTCCTTAGGCGATGAGAGTCCCGCTAGGAGGACTAATATTTGATATGAAACAACTCAATGATGAAGTGTCTTTCCACAAGTAATGAGGATTACTGTGGATTACCTTATCATGTGAGTCCCAAATGAAAGTGTATTATGATTTACCTTGACGGTGAGAGTCCCGTCAAGTGATGGCTATGTATGTGTGATGGGGTGGGGCTCATTACATTTGCATACATACATAGCATGGTTTTATATGTTTTTGATAATCATGTACTATGATATACATATGCATGTTTTATATGCTAACCATGTGGTAGCCCTGATCGGGAACCTATTGGGCGCATTGATCTAACGCCCTAATTCTATCCTTAGAGGATAATGCAGGATCAAGGAATGGGAAAGAGAAGGTCGATGACCGGGAGGGGAGCCAAGCCTAAGCGCTTGATTGATGAACAAGACTTCTTATTTATTGTCGTTTGAGTTATATTTGATGGACATGTAATAAGTTAATACTATGCAATGGTTTGATTAGGTTATTAACTATGGATGGTTGTTTTATGTTAATTATTAATTGAGACTGTTACTTGCTATCTATTCATTCTATTTCCGCAGTTAGTCTAGTTTATTCCGCAAATTATTGTTTAGTTCCATGTGTGATTTGTTATCATGGTCTAATCCATGTACACATGGGTGGCCAGTTAAGGTTCAGACTTGAGTAGTCTGAACTTAACTCGCGACGTGATGTCCCTCCGTCCTTGTCCGGTTTATTTAAAAAAAAAAATATAGACTCTGATTTTGTCTCGGAGAGGGCGGGGCGTTACACAATCAAACCCATGTTCCATTTGATTTCTAATCATGTCTAAGTCCATAAACACACCTTAGTGGGGTTCGGCCATACAACATGGCCGAACCTCACTCACTTGAATTTGGGTCCAAGGTCATTTCCTCTTTGATTCATTATTCCAAACACACATAAGTTAATCATCTAACATTCATAAAAACCCTAAGTCCATAAAACCTTTGCCCATGGGGTTCGGCCATACACCATGGCCGAACCCATGGTCCTTTCATTTTCATCATATTTACCTCTGTCATTATTTCCATCACCTCATGCTTAGGTCCAAAACATAGATCCACAACTAACATTCTCCACGCTTCAATCATACACTTAGGTCTCTTGTACAAACCTAGATCAAAAAAGATAATCCATGGGGTTCGGCCATGCTGTTCTTTAATTTCACCCATTTGGCCATCATTTCCTTCCTTAGGCAATCACTTTACTTACCCATACTTAAGTCCATAACATAAATCCATGACTAAATATTTCATTCATTTAAACATGCCTAGATTCATAAATAACCCATTAACATGATTCATCTCTTACATCATACATGGATCTACCAAATGTTCCATCAATGGTCCATAAATGGTTCATGGGGTTCGGCCATACACCATGGCCGAAACCCATGATGTCTCATTTCCATGTTCTCCATTAAATCAATTACAATATTTAAGTCCATGAACCAAGGTCCCTCTATGGGGGGTTTAATCATACACTTAGGTTTCTCATTTTAAAACATCATCTTCCATATTTAAAAACCTATTAAGATGACCACATTTCTCCATCATCTTCATGGTCTAGATACATGTAAGCACTTCAATATTTCTCCATGGGGTTCGGCCATACAACATGGCCGAACCCATGGTCCATGGTTCTTCACCATTTCCTCACTTTAGGTTATCATTTACAACCTTTCAAACCCACTTAAAATCACCAATAATCTTCCATCATTATGGTCCTTTAAAACCTTTTAAAAAACATTAACATACATCTATGGTTTCCATCCTTTAAAACCCTTTCACATCACCCATATACTTTCATGGTTTTCATGCTTAAAAACCCTTTTAAAATCAATAACCTCCCTTCATGGGGTTCGGCCATGTTGGTTCATTATTTTCCTTAAAATATATCATTCATCCATGATTGATCCTTTGATGGGGTTCGGCCATACATCATGGCCGAACCTCATCCAACCCTTCATTTGTCCTTAATGATCCATCTTTTCCATCTAATTTCTTGGATGGATTTTTACATCCATAGCCCATAACATTTTTTGCCAACTTCCCAATCCAAAATGAAATGTTCCCTTAACCTCTTTCCAATTAATAAAATCTTGTCAAGTACTTACCGATTCCACGACTCCTCCGGTTTCTTTCACTCCTTCTTGCTCCTCCAATCTTCTCCCTCCTTAGCCTCTTCTTCCTTCTTGATCCTTGGTCGAGAGTGAGCTTGAGAGGTCTTGAGATGAAAATCCAATGAGAGGGTTCGGCCAAAGAGTGTAGGTTTGAGAGAGGGAGAGGAGCTTGAGATAAAAAACTCTAAGTCCCTTCTCATTTATCTTTGAGAGTGGTCGGCCTTGAGTGAGAGAGGGAGAGAGTGAGATAAAGCAAAGAATTCTCTTTGCTGCCCAATGTAGTTTGGCCAAGGTTGGTATCTTTTGGTTGATACCCCTTTTGTAACTCCTATGACTCTTCACCTCCCCATTGGTACTTACTTTGGGGGTTTCATCCCATGAGATGAAACTCCCAATCTTATGCCCCTTGGGTTTCCATTATGAGATGGAAGCCCTCCATCTCCCAACGTGTAGCCTTGGATGACTTTGTGTAACAACACCAACCTTTCACCTCCCTTATTTAATGCTTCCTTTGGAGTTTCATCCCATAAGATGAAACTCCCACCATTCCAATGTGTAACCCTTGAAAGTGTCTTTTGAAACAACAAAACTCTTCATCTTCCCACTCCACTTACTTAAGATGGAAGTCCCATTAATTTCCCATCCAAGTCATAACTTTAATTTAACTCATTTACTCACTTAAAATCAACTCATTTCCTTGATTCCTTTTCCAATTTAATTCAGCCCCAATTTAACTAAGCTTGAACTCACTTCAAGTCAACCATGACCCATTGGGTCCCAATTGGGCATTTGACCCAATTGACAATCTTGACCCAAATAAATAAACTTTACCCTTTTATTTCAATTGAACCTTATCCATAACCCTTTGGGTCTTAATTGGGCAATTGACCCAACACCTTACTCATCTAAGGTCTATCTCCATTAATTCACAAATCAAATGGACAATTTCCATATATATTCATAATTTGAAAATTCGGGGAGTTACAGTTCCTTGAGAGTGAGAGGATGGCTAAAAAACTCAACAGAGTTACAAATGAGAACTTGAACCTCTCTAGTCAAGTGGAAAATTTAAAAACAGAAAAATATCTCTTAAACTCCAAGCTAGAACTCTCTAATAATGAAAACTCAAACCTAAAAGAGATTAATAAAATTCTTCAAGAAGAAATAACCATTCATTGTATGGATGTCGAGAATTTGTGGCATCACAATAAAATTCTTGAAGAGGATGTTAAAAGACTGTCTTTGGAAGTTAATGAACAAAAACTTACAAAGAAAAATTCCAAGATAGGTTTACCCAAGGAGATGAAAGGCTTAAAAGGCTCCTTGGTTCTGGTAAACTGTATGGTGATAGGTCTGGACTTGGTGCCTCTTCCACCAAAGTAGCTATGAACCATGGGGAGTTTAGGAAAACATGTTTCTCTCGCCTTCCAACGGGTAATTGCAATTTTTTCCACAAGAATGGGCATTTCAAAAGAAACTGCTATCATCTAAAGAGGTATCTGGTGAGGAAAGCACAAAGGCAAAATCAAGAAAAGCCTATGCTTAAATGACATCCACCAACACCTAATCCTAAAAGAAATCCAAGGAAGGTGGAGACAAGGCAAAACTCTTTGTAACACAAATGGCTCATATCTTAGAAGAGTTGATGAATCCAAGGATTGGTCATCAAAGGTACAATCGTATAGGGGTGTATGCAACACCAAATGTCACAATCTTTGTACCTAGGAGATAGACCATGAATCATGTTTTGTTGTGGTTTAAGATTCACTTCCATATCTTAGACCACTACAAATGAACTCACAAGAGACCATGTGAGTTCACATAGCAGAAAAATGCTATGACATGAAGAGAGGAACTAGCACATACAAGTCCAGAATGTACTTTTCCTGGCTATAATACTTATTCTACTTGAAGAGCCATACATTCCACTCAAAGTATATGTCGAAAAGTATACATTTTTTAAGGAGAATTTTTGTGTGCATGATTTGATTAAGCTCGGCATATCTGTGCGTTAAAATGAATTTATGTATGCCATGATTAGAATAGGATCTCCATCAATTGCACAAATCAAGAATGATTGCTTTGCAATCTGAACCTCTCGATGTTGTCAACATGTTGGTGAATAGACTGTCAGAGTGACAGACATGTCGTTACTGTGCAAAATCAAAGCACTGTTAAAAAGGGGGAAAAGTCGAAAAAGTCGACCTGACAGCGAAACTGACATATCGGTGAGACAGAAAGTTAAAATAAAAAAGGGTCACTTTCTGCGAAAGCGACAACACTTTTGAATTCGCTGTCTCTCCTCCCGCGAAGGTCTGTGGTCCCTTCTTCTCCTTCCGTACCCTAGACCAGTCGATAGGACCTCTCAGAGTGATTTCTCACCGGAAAAATCATGGGGTTTTCGTTCCTCAAGCTTCTAAAAGCCTGAAAATCACCATTCTTGTGATTATCATTGATCGAGTAAAGTTCAAGTTTCATCTCATCAGTCCTCTAGCCATTGATTAAGGACCTCCTCTAGAAAAACCATGCCTACAAAGATGGCAGCTCAATCACGTCCCAAAATCACTAGTGAATGAGGAGAATCCAGTCGTGCCAGTCGATGGGCCAAAAGCGCTAAAAGGCCAGCTTCTCGTTTCTGTAACGCC
Source organism: Chimonanthus praecox (assembly GCA_022113865.1). NCBI lineage: Eukaryota > Viridiplantae > Streptophyta > Magnoliopsida > Laurales > Calycanthaceae > Chimonanthus > Chimonanthus praecox. The sequence goes on from CM039090.1 coordinate 35,899,829, forward strand.
CCGCCCTTTTTCACTCGCCAAAAATCAGAGTATATTTTTTTTAAAAAAAATAAGTGAAAGAGAGCGGGTCGTCATGATGGGGGTTAAGTCAGAGTTTCCAAAACCTGACCCTTAACTGGCCACTTCTACGTGTGCATAGACTAAGTCTACTAAAACATTTTCACACGCTTTTCTTATACATGCGGAATAATACATATGAATAATATGCTATTCATATTCTTCTCATCATTAAGCTAGGAGAACCAATCACCATAAATTCATATATACTTAAGGATTAATCAAACCATAGCAAATAAGTTCTAAGTTATTACCGTTCAAAATATAAGTTTTCCCAATACATCATTGAAATCAACATAAGCAATTTAAACATTAAAACTTCCCAAGCTCCTATGCATGGCTCCCTTCCGGTCCAACGTCCTTTTTCCTTCTCATTCTATGTTCCATCATCTATAGGGTAGAAGTAGGGCATTAGTCAACATGCCCAGTAGATATTCCAATTAGGATTATGATACACAAGGGAGTAATATGAGGATAACATCAATCAAGGGTATATACATCATTAATGTCTTATTTGAAAAACATGTTGTAGATAACAAAACAATGCATGATGGCCATATCATAATCATGCCAACATATGTATCATGTCATGGGTGTCAATACCAAATGATATCCCACCCAATGTCCATACTCAATCACATCATAAATCATATCAATAGTTTTCTTGACTAATTATGTCCACAGTATTTGAGGCGGCAACACCATGGCACTGTATACCCATCCACAAATTAATTGGGATTACCGATGGAGTATGGACTCCTCCCACTGCACAGGGTTTCGGGACCTTCATAGGAGCTTTTTGGCCCAATTACGCCGTACCTTTTCTATCAAGTGGACACGGCCAAATCTCAACAGTTCATATAGCTTCATATAAGCTAATCTCAAGCCTTAGTTATGTAACACCCCGCCCTTTTCACTCGAAATCAGAGTCTATTTTTTTTAAAAAAATAAACAAAAGTGATGAAGAGCGGGATGTAACGACGCGAGTTAAGTCCGGACTTCTAAAGCCCGACCCTTAACTGGCCAAACCTATGTGTGCATGGACTAAGTCCATGAGAACGGTTCACACATAGTACTTTATAATTCTTGCGGAATATTACTTAATCTAACTGCGGATTATAATAGAACCTAAGTCTACTCCATTTTAGATAGTAAAGTACATAGTCATTTATCCAATATTACCTTAACTTTATCATTAAATCAAACCATTCCAAACCATAGCAAATATTAGCTAAGTTATTACATGCCAACATCTAACTACTCAAATTAAATGTCCATGTAAACTTATCAAAATATCAATAATAAAATCCATTCAAATATCTAAGCTCCTATGCTTGGCTTCTTTCACGATCCTCAACCCCTTCCTTTCCTGTGTCATTCACTAGGGTAGAAGTAGGGCGTTAGAACAATGCGCCCAGTAGGAATTCTAGGGAGGGCTAACACATGGGTTAGTATCACAAAAACATGTATAATATTATATCATCAAAACCAAAACCATATAAAATCATGCCATGTCATATGTCTTATGCAATGAGTCCCACCCATCACATACATGTAACCCCTTGATGGAATTCTCCTCATCAAGGTATCCCCACAGTGGTCTTTCAGAGGCCCCGACGGAGTGTGGCCTCCGAATTCTACTTGATGGCATTATACACATCAAGGTCCTCTCACGATTGCCTTGCGGACGCCCCGACGGAGCATGGCCCCCAGTTACAAATTCCCCTCCCATGCCATGCATGAGATGTACATATCCATATGCTATGTAATGTAAATACCATAGCATTAAAAACTTCACTTTGAAACATAATATAAGTTGCAACATAAACCATCAAATAAGATAAAACCATATACATATCCATGTTTCAATAAGGTAGAATCCTACCAATGACAACTAGTTTGACCTCGCGTTCTTGTCAGAAAACCGTTCACAACCGCCCACCGTTTAAGAAGTCCCGTTACCTTGTTACGTGTCAATAAGTCAAAACACATATCTCATTTGGTTTCTAATTAAGTCTAAGACCAAACACACCACCTTGTGGGGTTCGGCCATACACCATGGCCGAACCTCACCCTTTTTAATTTGGTCCCTTTTATTTAACCAATCTCATCCAAATGACCCATTTAAAACCCTCAATCCACAAAACACACCTTGATGAAGTTCGGCCATACAACTTGGCCGAACTTCATCATCTTGGTTTTGGTCCTTTCCTTTCAACCTTTTGATCTTTCAAATCCAATCCTTGCCATTCTTTATTCATAAAACCCAACACTTTTAAATCAGCCATCCAACCTTATCAACACTTCAAATATATAAAACATTTCCCATGGGGTTCGGCCATTCAAAATGGCCGAACCCTTGGTTCATTATTTTCATTTATTTACCATCTTGCCATTGATCCAAAATGGCCGAACCCTTGGTTCATTATTTTCATTTATTTACCATCTTGCCATTGATCCAATTCTTAGGGTCCATTTCATTCATATGTCCATAAAATTCAATAACCAAGCCATCATAAATCCATACATGTTATTTGGTGGGGTTCGGCCATGCACCATGGCCGAACCTCATCTCTTCTTTTGATCCAAACAATTAAGACCTTTCAAAAGTACTAACCATCTTCCATCAATTAAACATAAAACATACTATCCATCATTATCTCTCCATGGGGTTCGGCTTTATGCATAGCCGAATCCTATGGTTTTTTAATTCCATTAAAACTTATAAAACTTATTATACATCTATGATTGATTCTCATACTTCCATCCTCTTAAAACTTTAACAAAACCAAACACATACCCTTATGATTTCCTTTCTTCAAATCCAATAAAAGTTAAACCAATATCTTTTCATGGGGTTTGGCCATACAAAGTGGCCGAACCCTATGATTCATGTTCTTCCCTTTTTAAACATCATTAGCCATGATTTTAACCCTTGATAGGTTCGGCCATACAATGGCCTGATCATGCTTCCTTAGCCATTTTATTTAACAAGTGTTTATTGGGCACTTACCAATACCGCGACTCCTCCGGTTCTTTCACTCCTTCTTGATCCTTTACTTCCTTAGCCTCTCTTTCTTCCTGCTTGTTCTTTTGGCTGAGACTGACATTGCTGCAAACCCCTTGGAATAATTCGGCCAAGTGATATGGATTGAGAGAGAAGCTTAGATCAATGCTCCAAATCCTTGTGTTGAGAGTGGTTGTCTTTGTATGATGGTTTGATTGGAGTTGGAAATGGAATCAAATAGTTGAGTTGAATTAAATGGTTGAGTTGAATTAAATGGTTGAGTTGAATTAAATGGATGAGTTAGTTAAGTGAGTTAATTAAATTTAAATTAAAAGTGAGCTCGATGGAAAGGTTTTGGGGGTTACATAATTCAAATCCAAGGGTACACGTTGGATGTATGGAAGGTCTATCTTGCATGAAACTTCAAAGATGGATAATGAATGGAAGTGGCGTTTTGTGGGAGTTACACAAGGTGAGGAGTTTCTTATTTCAAATTCAAACCATAATACACATTGGCATGGGAGTTTCATCTCATGGATGAGACCCCCAATGGAACACCAAAATGAGGGGGACGGTTTAAGGTGCTACACAAGCCAAGAAGGCAAACCGTTGGGCACAAGGAGTTTACTCCCACATGGGCAAATAATGGAGGGGTGGCGGTTACACTTTTCAAACAAACACATGCTGTTGGGCACATGGGAGTTTCATCTCATGGATGAAACTCCAAAATGGAAGATGAATGAGGTTTGTAAAGGTTGCACAAGGCACCTCATTACAGCCGTTGGGGCCTTGGGAGTTTCATCTCATGGATGAAACCCCCAAGGGAAGCATTAAGGAGGAAGTTTAAGGAAATGAGAGTTACACATGGGCTGCACCAAAACCATCACCTTGGCCGACCATCTCATTTGGAACAAAACAATTGGACATTTATCTCATACTCTCCCTCTCCCTCTTGGCTGTTCTTCTCTCCCTCAAAATCATCTCAATGCCGATTCTCCTCTCAAGATCAAAAAGGACTTAGAATAATTTGATCTCAAGCTTTTCTCTCTCAATCCATATCACTTGGCCGAACCACTACAAGGGGTTTCCAACAAGGTTAGTCTCGGCTAAAGATCAAGAAGGAAGGAAGAAGGGACTAAGGAAGGAAAAGATCAAGAAGGAATGAAAGAACCGGAGGAGTCGCGGGATTGGTAAGTGCTCAATAAACTCTTGTTAAATAAGATGGTCAAGGAAACATGATTCGGCCATTGTATGGCCAAACCCATCAAGGGTTAAAATCATGGCTATTGAATTTAAAAGAGGAGATAAGGAACCATAGGGTTCGGCCATGATGTATGGCCGAACCCCATGGAAAGAATCAATGAAGTTTTATGGGTTTAAAATGATGTTTAAAAGGGAAGAACATGGACCATAGGGTTCGGCCACTTTGTATGGCCGAATCCCATTAAAAGATATTGGTTTGATTTTATTGGATTTGAAGGAAGGAAATCATAAGTGTATGTGTTTGATTTTGTTAAAGTTTTAAAAGGATTTAAACGGATGGAAGTATGAGAACCAATCATAGATGTATAATAGGTTTAAATGGAAATAAGGAACCATAGGGTTCGGCCATGCATATGGCCGAACCCCATGGAGAGACAATGATGGATAGGGTGGTCATTTGTAATGAATTTTGAAATGGTTAGTGATTTAGAAAGGTGTTGGGTTGTTGGATCAAAAAGAATGGAAAAGAGGAGACCAAAACCAAAGGGTGAGGTTCGGCCATGGTGTATGGCCGAACCCCACCAAGTGCTATGTATGGTTATCAAGTTATGGAATGGAGACTTTTGTAATGGCCCGAAATTTTTAAATCAATATAAATGTGGATATTATTTATTTTAATGATGGAAATTGGAAATTTTATGGAATAAATGGTAAATGGATCAAAATATGGACAAAGGTCCAAGTATGGCCCAATGGACCATGGATTGGATTTAAAATCATTTAAATGGTCAATGATGGTCAATGGGGCCAAGGATGGTCAAATTTGGTCCAATACCCACTTGGGACCCAATGGATCAAGTTGGTATAAGCCCTAAGGTAAATGGGTAGGAGGTAAATGTAATTGGGCCATGGGCCCAATGGTGATCCAATAAGTGGGAATGAATTGAATGGGTTTAAATCACTTAAGTTAATTTGAATTAGATCAAGGTGATGTGGCCGATTGGGACCCACCTCCACCTCACCGAGTGAGGTGGCGTGTGGACCAAGGATTGGTGGGGCCGGCCACCATGGTTGACTTGATCAACCATGGGTGGAATAATGGATTTAGTTAAGTTGGGAATTATTTAACCTAAGGTAATTATTTAATAAATTAAATGTTTAAATTATCCAAAAGGGTAGTCAAAGGGGTCAAAGTTGGAAAAAGCCAAATCACCTCATTTTAAGACACAAAACACGTTGGACTTGGGTGGTGGTTATCCCAACCACCACCATAAAGCACGTAAAAGATCTTAGGGGTTGGTGGGAGATATTAATGGTAAACTTTATCTTAACCAATCAAAAGGAGATAGGTTTTATCTTGTTTTCTCATCTCTTTCATCTAACTCTCATTTGACTCTCTCCCCCATTTCACTCTCCCATTGCCGTCCCACACTCCAAGAAGAGAAGAAGAAAATTAAGTAAGGAAGAGGAGAAGAGAAGAAAGAAGAGAAGAAGTGCAAGCATGGTCCACCATTCTAAGGTCAAGATCTACCATCTTCTTCTCACCATCTCCTCCTCTCCCTCTCTCAAGCATACCCCATCTTGGCCGACCCAAGCTATGATGTTTTCACCATGAATCATGAATCTTAGCCACTCAAACAAGGAGAGGAAGAAGAAAGGAGGCTAAGGAAGCCGACGGGAGTGGCGAAAGTCGGAGGAGCCGTCGGATTGTGAGTATTTTTTTAAACAAGAGGTTTGGATTTTTCTTAGGGTTTAAGAGGCTATGAAATCCATTTCTTGCATTTAGAGGTGGCCAAATCATGGCCTTGGATTTCAAATCCATCAATTTGAAGGATGGAAAGTGGACAAAACCCTAATGGGTAAATTAGGGTTAGTTTATGGAAAAATAAATGGATTAAGGAATGTAATGTAATTAAGTTATTAAGCATGGAATTATGTGCAATTGGAAGGAAATTGTGAGTCATAGGGTTCGGCCATGTAGTATGGCCGAACCCCATGGTGGGTGATTAGGTAATGTGTGATTTTCTTAGGGTTTTAAGGAATGGAGGAAATTGTGTAATTTAAGTAATTAAGAATGGAAGCATGGAGAATGGTTTAGAATTTTAAGTGCTTAATGATTAAATGTTGCAAATTTTAAAAGAATTTTGAGGGAGTTTATGAATGATGTGAATGATTTGGTGGCTTTAAAAAGGCATGAATGGATAATGAACCCCATGGTGGGTGATTAGGTGATTGGTTATATGATTGATTAATTGTTAGGGTTTTGAGAATTGAATGGGGTAATTCTTAAAGGCATTGTAAATGAAGAATGCATGGGAAGTATGAATGATGTTAAAGACCTCAAAAACAGTGGTAATTGGGAGTGGATCATGAACCATGGGTTCGGCCATGGTGTATGGCCGAACCCTATGGTGATCCAATGGTGGATTAATGGTTATGAATTATGGAAAAATAAATGGGAAATGTGGGTGGTGTTGATGGACCAAAAGGGACCCAATGTTATTAGTTGTAATGGGAATATGGCTATGTTTATGGACTTGAATGTGATTAAGAATGATGATTTAAATGTATAAATTAAACCCTTCATGGAAGGGCTTGTGATGGGTGCAAATGTGTAAATAGGCCAAAGAAAAAAATGGGATAAAGACATAATGGGTTCGGCCATGGTGTATGGCCGAACCCATGACCCATTTGTGGATTAAATTTGGTGTTATGTATGGGAGAAATGAATGAGGGTTAGAGTATTTAAATACCTAATTTTTCTAGTGTAGTTATGTTATGGGTAATAATAAATCAATGGACTCATTTTGTGAACCAATTAAGGCCTAAGATTAATGTGTATTTGTAGGTTAGCTTAATTAAGTGGTTAATTGCTAATGTTCTTATGTCATGGTTAATGAGACATCAATGGACCCATTTTTGTGAACCAATGGATAGGCTAAGATTAAAGTCTATGGATATGCTTTAGCTAATGGGGATTATGTTAAGTTATGGTTGTATTTCATGATTGGTAAGTGTATGGATCAATTATGAATAAAGGGAATGAGTGGATAATGGACTCATTGTGGTTTAAATGCATGATGTAAACCCCATGGAAAGATTTGATGAATTGGGTATTTTGAACCCATGATCCACTAGCCATTTAAAGGGTTAAGTATGGGGTTTTGTATGGGTTTAAAGGAATAAGGATTAAGTCAATAAAAGGACTAATTTTATGATCACATGATATGGTTGCTGGGTCATTAACGGACCTAAGTTATGGATCATTAATGGGTCTAAGTTATGGATCCATTATAGACCATAATGTATATGGAAGAGGGAATTAATTATCCATGGAAGTGTAATGGAAAAACCGTAAATATTGGCCAAAATGAGGAAAATCCACTAAGACATGATGTATGAGCTTAGAAATGGTTAAAACATGGACTAATTGTTAATATGTAATAAGGTACCGGACATCGCAAGCGGTACGCGAATCGGCGACCGGGTCTATAGGGCAGAAACGAAAGAAAGAACGCTAGTCGGTATTTGGTAGGATTCCTACCTTTTTGTAAGCCATGGATTGAGTGATGGTTTCTTTGAATTAGTTTAGAAATTATATGGGTTGTTTTAAGATGGGTTTTGGATTTAGTATCATGTGATGTTTTCCTCTATTTTATTTTGGTAATCATGTGGTTGTTTTTAAGACGGATTTTATGACTATGAGTTACATATATTACATGGCATATGCATCTACATCTCATGCATGGCATGGGAGGGATATGACAGGGGAAGGATGAAATGAAACCGGAGTCCATGCTCCGTCGGGGCGACCGATAAACAAGCATGGGGATATTTCATATATGTATTATTATACCTTGATGAGGCTTTGCCATCAAGGGGGACCTTTGTGATTATGATACCTTGATGATGGTTTTCCATCAAGGGGGATGTTGTATTTATTGTTATACCTTGATGATGGTTCTTCCATTAAGGGGGGATGCCTAGTGTGGATCGCATCTTGATGAGGCTTTTCCATCAAGAGGGTCATGGCATGATGATGGTATGGATTTTATTTGGAACACTATGTATGGTTGAAAAAGGAACATTGTACAATGATGATGAGATTGATGGGTGGGATTCATGACATAGAACACCCATTGCATGACATTGCCCAAAGTGCATGGTTTTATTATAATATTATCTGCATGCTGTTATTACTAATCCATGTGCTAGCCCTACTCGGAGTCCTACTGGGCACGTGGTCTAACGCACTACTTCTACCCTAGCTGATGACGCAAGGAATGCCGGAGCAGAAGGACGAGACGAGAGCCAAGCTTAGGAGCTTGGGGAGGCGGACTATTTACTTTATTTAAGTTTATTTTGGGAAATGTATATTTGAATAGTTTAACTTGTCGGAAATGTAATAATTTAGATTGCTTGCTATATTTTGGTTTTTTATTTTTGGACATGGAGACGTGATATTTTGGTAATATTATGAATGTTATCTTCCCTGCTATCTAAAAATTGGTAAGATAGTCTTTATTGTAATTTTCCGCACTCAGTGTAATATTCCCTGAGCTTACGTCTACGTGTGAACCGTTCTTCGTGGACTTCGTTCCACGTACATGTAGGATTGGCCAGTTAAGGGCCAGGCTTTAGAGGCTCGGACTTAACTCGCGTCGTGACGTCCGAGCCCTTTGTCACTATTCATTTAAAAAAAATAAAAAATAGACTCTGATTTCTGTGAAAAAGGGCACGCGTTACAACTTTTGTTAGGGAATTGTTATGATTGTATGTCATGATTAGTGGACCATCTATGGATTTAGGTTTTTGGGTCAATTATGGACCTAGATATGTAAAAATGATAGGAGAGTTTAGTCATAGAAAGAATAATGGCAAAAAGGTAAATATAGTTAAAATTGAAGGACCAGAGTTCGGCCATGGTGTATGGCTGAACCCCATGGGTAGTGGTATTGGATATGGATTTGTACAAGTGGCTTAGATGTATGAATGAATCATGGAAATGAAAGACCATGGGTTCGGCCATGGTATATGGCCGAACCCCATGGGGAATGTTTTGTGGATTCAAGGTGTTATTCATATTAAATGATTAACTTAAATATGTTTGGACTAATGAATCAAAGAATGCATGACCTTGGACCCACATCAGTTAGAATGTTCAAGGATCAAAAAGAGGGACCAAAATCAAGATGGTGAGGTTCGGCCATGTTGTATGGCCGAACCCCACTAAGGTGGATTTTGGTGGATTAAGGGTTAAAATCAAAGTAAGTGAGGTTCGACCATGGTGTATGGCCGAACCCCACAAGTTGTGTTATTTGACTTAGATACCATTACAAATCAAATGGGTTTTTGGTTTAATTCATGGATATATTATAAGGTAACGGGACTTCACAAAAGGGGACATGATCGTGAACGGTCGCTAGTTTAAAGCTCAAGGACACCTTAGTTGTCTTGGTTAGGATTCTACCTTATTTGAAACCATGGTTATGTATGTTGGTTTTATCTTATTTTTGTGAGTTATATTTTAAAGTAATATGTTGTAAATATGAGGATTTAATGCTAGGTTTATCATATAAAATAGCATGGAATTCATTAGCATCTCATGCATGGCATGGGGTGAAGTTTATGTGACCGGAGGGGCCACACTCTGTCGGGGCGTCCGAAAAACCTTTGTGGGGGTACCTTGATGATGAGAATCCCATCAAGAGATAACCGGAGGGGCCACACTCCGTTGGGGCGTCCGAAAGACCTGTGTGGGGGTACCTTGATGATGAGAATCCCATCAAGAGGATACATTTGATTGTGATGGGTGGGACTCATTTCATACATGCATGGCATGATTTTACTAGGTTTTGATGTTATCTTATTTATATGCATGTTTTATACTAACCATGTGTTAGCCATACTTAGAATTCCTACTGGGCGCGTTGTTCTAATGCCCTACTTCTACCCTAGTGAATGAAACAGGAAATGAAGGAAATGATGATCGTGAACGGAGCAAAGCATAAGGACATTTGGAATGTTTTATTGTTATTTTATTAAGTTGCTCTGTAACGCCCCGCCCTTTTTCACTCGTTTCTTTTCGAAAAGCAGAGTCTATTTTTTTTTATTTTTTTATAACAGAGTAGAGTGATAGAGAGAGGGACGTCACGACGCGAGTTAAGTCTGAACTTCTAAAGTCCGACTCTTAACTGGCCAACCCTATGTGTGCATGGACTTAGTCCAAGAAAACAGTTCACACATAGCAACATAAACATGCGGAATAAAAATCATAACATGCGGAAACATAATAGAACACAGTTCTATTCCATTCAGATAGCAAAGTATGTCAAGTCCTTAATCATCATTATCATATCATAATTATTCAGTAAAATATCCAACCACAGCAAATTCATCTAAGTTATTACAATCCGAATTCTAGATATTCAAAATACAAGCCCATGAGTATCTTTAAACAAAATATAACTATCATCCTCTAAGCTTCTATGCCTGGCCCGTTTTACGTTCATCGTTCCCTTCGTTTCTTGTATCACCAACTAGGGTAGAAGTAGGGCGTTAGTACAACGCGCCCAGTAGGTATTCCAATTAGGATTAACATATGGGTTAGTACCAAAAATCCAAATATAATAAATATATCAAATCCAGTATAATAAATCATACCATACTTATAAAGCATTGTATCCAAACAGTGTATGATAATAGAGATTGAATCATACCGATAAAAAACCAGAAACCTTGCATGATAATAAAGGTCATAATCATGCCGATTCAATGCCATGCCATGCTATCATATGCAATGAATCCCACCCATCACAAACTCATAGTATCCTCTTGATCGGATTCTCATCATCAAGGTATCCTTCCACGAGTGTTTTAAGGACGCCCCGACGGAGTGTGGATCTCCGGATATATAGTATCCTCTTGATGGAATGCTCATCATCAAGGTCTTCATACATAGTACCCTCTTGATGGGATTCTCATCATCAAGGTATTCATACATAGTATCCTTTGATGGAATTCTCATCATCAAGGTATCCCGCCCACGAGTGTTTTACGGATGCCCCGACGGAGTGTGGGTCCCCGGTTACCTGTCATCCCTCCCATGCCATGCATGAGATGCAAATACCACATGCTATGCAACTATACAAAATCATAGCATTTAAAAGCTAATATATTTAAAACACATGCTATTTTATCAAATAAACATAGCATATAAATCACCATTTGAAACATATCCTTTGCAATATAAATTCATTAAATCAAGATAAAAACAATGTACATAAACCCATGGTTTCAAAGAGGTGGAATCCTACCAAAGGCCGCTAACGTGTGCTTGCGTCTTTCGTCCGGTAACCGCTCAATCGTAAACACCTTGTGAGTTCCCGTTACCTTATAATGCAATAAACAATCAAAACCAAGTCCCACTTGGTTTACAATATTTTAAGTCCCTAAACCATTCCCCATGGTTTATCATTTTCACACTTATTTACCAAATTGCCATTGGTCTACTCTTTATTTAATATTTCATTTTTAATATGCCAAACATAGTCCTTATGTCCACCAAACAATTACCATGGGGTTCAGCCATACACCATGGCCGAACCCATGGTCCATTAATTCAATTAATTACAATAATGCCATTATACTTATCCATAGCCATTTACCTTCCTTATTTTTCATATATTTACAAGATTGTCATCCATGGCTAATATAACCCAATTTAACAAGTATTTACAACCTTGCCATTGCCTCCAACAACTTAGGCTTAGGTTCCAATACATAGATCCATTTATTTATTTTAAACATCCATAACACTCCCAATTATATAAACTTTCTAAATTTAGTCTCCATCTTCCATAATTAGATTATGATTCAAAACACCTAACAACTCCATAATTAGAAAGTCCTTAAATAGAAACTTTCTAAATTAATATCCAATTCCATAATTAGAAGGTTTCCATACTTATCATAAATCCTTCCATACTTAGAAGGTTTCTAAGATAATCATTAATCCTTCCATACTTAGAAGGTTTCTAAATAATCATTAATCCTTCCATAATTGGAAAGATTCTAATTTAATAACCATCCTCCATAATTATTTCTAAATTAAACTCCACCTTCAAAAATAGAACTTTCCCCTTTTAATCTCTTCCTTCTATTTTTAGAAACTTTCTTAATAAACAACCTTCCATAAATAAAAAGGTTTCAACAAATAAACCCTAGTGGGGTTCGGCCATACACCGTGGCCGAACCTCACTCATGGCAACCAATCCATTCATTCCCCTTTTTAAATCCAATCTTCCATAATTAGAAAGTTTCCTAAGTTAGCATCAATGCTTCCATAATTAGAAACTTTCAAGATTAATTAACCATTAATAACCTTCCATGTTAAGATAGTTTCCAAATTTAGCATGCAACCTTCCATATTCGGTAGTTTCATATTTAACATGCATTCCTTCCATAATTAAATCAAAATATGATATCATGAAAAACCATTCACCTTCCATGGGGTTCGGCCATACCCTTGGCCGGACCCTATGGTTCATGATTCCATTTAATCAATCACCATTCGTCTATGGTCTTCCATCATTTAAATCCAATAGAATTATTAATACATCTCCATTTCAAAATCAAAACATAATTAACCTTTCCCATCACTTTAAATCCTTTAAAATTTATTAATAACCTTTCCATGGGGTTTGGCCATGCCACATGGCCGAACCCTATGGTTCATCTTATTCCATGGTTTTTCTCCCATAAATAACCAACCATCTTTCATGGGGTTCGGCCCTTCACCATGGCCGAACCCTATGGTTTATCAACCTCTTCTTAAACCACTTTAATTCCCTTTTAAAATATGCATAATCAGTCCATGATTTTCAACCCAAAAACCCATAATTTAAACCATGTCTTTCCATGGTTTTTGTCATTGAAATTCATTAACTAATTCCCATATTTTTCCTCATTAAAACTCCATAAATTATAAGCAACAACCTTCCACGGGGTTTGGCCCTTCATCATGGCGAACCCTATGGTTTACCCAATTCTCTTAAACCATCTAAACCATAAATCAAAACATCAAACTACTAAATGTTTTCCCCGATTGATTCTTATTCTTCCCTCGCTTGATCTTTCTCTTCCAATCTTCTTCTCCTTTCCCTTTGCTGGCCGAACAACCTTCTTGCTGATTTCCTTCTTTTCTCCTTTGTTTTGGCGTGAATGGGAATTGAGAGAGAGAGAGAGAGATCGGCATATGGGGTGTTTTCTTATATAATCTCCTCTTTATCTAAATGGGGAAGATGCCATGCGCCCCTCCCTTTCTTATTTTAGTAATGTCGTGTGCCCCCTTGGTTAGGTTAGAAATTGCCATTCTTTTAATTAAGGAGAGACCCTTTTTATTTTTATCCAATACCTTTCCATAATTCAACTCCTAAATCTCTCCATTCCATGCGCATAGCCTCAAAGATTTTCTCATATCAAATTCGGCCATGCAATCTTCCAAATTATTTGAGATCTTATTTATTTAAAAATCCCCTCAATTTAATCCTAAATATCTTCCTAAGATATTGTAGCATATTATCATGGATATGAAAAATCCCTAAAGAATATCTCTATACACGGCCATGCACAATCTTATTTAAACTTGGACATTTTCTTAAAATATGCAAATCCAATTTAATTAGAAAAGTCCCTCTTTAAATTTTCTAGCATATCACCTAGATATGCATATCATTCATGCGCATAATCCTAGATTTTTACATCTAAAATTCGGCCATGCAATCTTTTATTTAAATTTAGATATAATGCATCACTAAATTAATTCAACCCCATTTAATTTTTAATAAAACCAATTCCTCAATCAATTGGGTCCTAATTGGGCCATGGCCCAATTCTTTATCCATATAAGGTCCATAACCAATGTTCACAAATTAAATGGATTATTTTCATACAAAAATAATTAACTGAAAATCCGACGTGTTACATGCTCAAAGACATGTAATTTGAGTAGTTAGACTTCGGCATGTAATAATTAGATATTTGCTGTGGTTTGTGAATGGTTTGGTATGGATATTTAATTTAAGTTAATTTGGTTAAGTGACTAAGTACTTTGCTATCTAAAAGAAATGGACTAGAGTTAGGTTCTATTATAATCCGCAGTTTATGTTATATTTCGCAATTATAAATTTAATACATGTGAACCATCTCAGTGGACTTAGTCCACGCACACGAATGGTTGGCCAGTAAGGGTCGTGCTTTAGAAGTTCGGACTTAACTCGCGTCGTGACGTCCCGCTCTCTATCACTTTTAAAAAAAAAAATAGACTCTGATTTTCGGAAAGTAAGTGAAAAAGGGCGGGGCGTTAAAATTGCCCAATTAAGACCCAACGAATTGTGGATATGGTTTCAATTGAAATAAATGGGTAAGATGTATTTAATTGGGTCAAGATTGTTAATTGGGTCAAAATGCCCAATTGGGACCTAATGGGTCGTGGTGGACTTGGTTGACCACCCAGTGAGTTCAAGTTTAAATTAAGTGGGGCTGAATTAAATTCGAAATGGATTCAAATAATTGAGTTGATAAAGTGAGTTGAATTAAAGAGGTGAGTTGAGTTAAATGAGTTGGATGGAAATTAATGGGACTTTCTTCTTAAGTGAGTGGAGTGTGAAGATGAAGGTGGTTTGTTGTTTCAAAAACCAAACCAAGGCATACAAGTTGGAATGGGAGTTTCATCTCATGGGATGAAACTCCAAAATGGAGCATCAATGAGAGGTGGACCGCTTTTGTGTTGTTACACAAGCCTACACAAGGCTACACGTTGGACATGTAATAGCCCGAATTTTCGAATCAATATATATTTGGCATTTATTGATTTTAAATTGAATTTTGACATGATGGAATACCAAATGGATCAAAAGTTGGGACAAGGGTCCAAGAATGGCCAATTAGGCCACAAATTGGATGAAATCCATTTAATGGGTCAATGAGAAGTAATTGGGTAAAGATAGTCAATTTGAGTCAAAACCCTAAGGTAAAGGGGTAGAAAATAATCGGTTGGGCCGTGGGCCCAATGGTGGGCCAATTAATTTAAAAAGGGTAATTTGGAATTAAAACCCCTAAGTTAGTAATGAAATGAAATAATATGACCAAATGGGGCCCACCTCCACCTCACCAATTGAGGTGGCGTGTGGACCAAGGAAAAAGTGGGACCAACCATCATGGTTGACTTGGTCAACCATGGATAAATTTAAGAAGACTAAGGTGGATTAAGGTAAATTAAATTGATTAAAATTATTGTAAAATTATCTAAGTTAAAATCAATGGAATTAATATAACATGGCCAAGTGGGGCCCACCTCCACCTCATCAAGTGAGGTGGCGGGTGGGGTAGGTATAGGTGGGGACCGTCCACCATGGTTGACTTGGTCAACCATGGGTGGATTTATTAGATAGATAATTTGATAGAATTAAATTGGATAGAAATTAATTAACCTAAGTGAGGACTTAACTTAATTAATTAAGTTGATTAATTAGGGTCAACATAAACAAGTCAAAGAGGACATGGGAGCCATGCTTGGTGGTTGGGTCTCAACCACCACCACCAAGGTCAAAGGAGCCCATACTTTGGTTGGTGGAGACATGATGGAGGGGTATGGTCCAAGTAAGACCAAAGATGAGATGGGTTTTCCATCTCATCCCTCTCATTTCACTCTCCCTTTCTTCACACCCAAAAACCGTCCCTCCATGTATCAAGAGAAGAAAAGAAGAAAATAAAAAGACTTAGAGGAAAAGAAGAGAAGAAAAGGGAAGACCAAGCATTGATCAACCATCACCACCTCAAGATCAAAGGCTAAGATCTTGTTTTCCATCACCTTCCCCTCTCCATCCCTCTCAAACAAACTCACTCAATATTGGCCGATCCTAAGCTTGGAGGGCCACACCATTGATCAAGCTCATCTTGGCCGATCATCAAGAAGAGAAAGAAGGAGAAAGGGCTAAGGAAAGCAAAGAAGAAAGAAGGACCGGAGGAGTCGTCGGTGCGGTAAGATTTCTTAAAACAAGATTTTATTTTAGGATATGGAATCCATTCCTTAGACCAAATGTGGCCAAAAACGTTGTGGGCCATGGATCTAAGATCCATCAAAAGGTAGGATAAGAAATGGATAAAAATGGAGGAATGGATTAAGAAAAAGATGAAATGGAAAAATGGAATTTTTAAGCATAGGAAAATGGGATTTTAATGGATTAATGGGCCATAGGGTTCGGCCATGTAGCATGGCCGAACCCCATGGTCAATGTTGGATGAGTTTTAATTAGGGTTGGAAGGTTTAAAAGTACGGAGAATGATTAATGGTTTTATGAGGATTTCAAGATGTTAAAATGATTAAAAGTTGATAAATTTTAAGAGGTTTTAAATAAGGAAATTTCATGAAAATATGGGTGATCTTTCATGGCCTTGAAAGGCATAGAATGGAATGAATGGATGACCATAGGGTTCGGCCATGTAGAATGGCCGAACCCCATGGTGAATAATGGGAAATTTGTTAAGATTATATGGTTTAAAAATAATGGAGAAAAATGGTAGATTTAAATGGAATTATTGAGTATAGAATGTGATGTTTAAATGGGGTGGAAATGGTGATGTAAATGGATGATTTAATTCAAATGGAGGTATGATGTTTTAAAGGAAATCATGGACTATAGGGTTCGGCCATACAAAGTGGCCGAACCCCCTGGTTAGTGATTGTGAATTTTAGAGTTTTTATAAGAATGGAGGTATGGAGAATGGTTAATGAAAATTAGGTTTCCAATGATTAAAAATGGGTGATTTTAAAGGATTGTTAACATGAGAAAATCATGGGAAATGCACATGATTATCATGCTTCTAAAATAGCATGGAGAAGATAAACCATGAACCATGGGTTCGGCCATGGTACATGGCCGAACCCTATGGTGAAGATTAATTATTTTAATGAGAGTGAAGAGATAGAAGATGATGGAGAAAATGATAGTTTTAAATGGATTACAAAGTGTATGATATAAGTTTTAAAGGGCCAAAATGAATGAAGGGTAGTGATTTTAAAATGGATTATTTTTGGGACAAAACATGAGTCTTTGAAAATGGCATCCATAAAGGTGAACCCTAGGGTGGTGATTAGTGAATTTAATAAATGGAAAATGATGTAGAAGAATGCTAGATTTTAATGGATTTATAAAAATGATATGTGAGGTTTTAAATGGGATGAAAATGGGGACTTGAATGGATAATTTAAATTCATTGGAGATTGGATTAAAGGGAGTAAAATGGACCCAAGAAAATGAAGATAGGGTACCATGGGTTCGGCCATGGTGTATGGCCGAACCCATGATCTCTTTGTGGGCCACCTTTAGGGCAAAATGTGAAAGGACATATGGGGATTAAATGTTTTCCAAAATTAATTGGATAAGTGGCTGATTTTAGGTACATGATGTCATGGTTAGGGAATCACAAATGGGCCCAAGTTTATGGGTCAAATACGAATTCAAAATGTACATGGAAGAGGAGTGGCAAAATGGTAATTATTAGCCACTTTGAAGAACCATGGGTTCGGCCATGGTACATGGCCGAACCCTATGTGGATTAGACGTGAAAATCGAATACATTATGAATGATTAAATGAAGTGGATAGTTGCTGCATTTTAGGCTCGTAAATTGGCCAAAAAAAAAAATGGGATTTATCTATGTGTTTTAACCAATGGATAATGGGCTAAGATAAGGGCTGATTTGTGATAAATTTGTAACATAATTAATGGCCATTAATGGGTCTAATTAGATGGATCAATTATGAACTTAATCATGGACTAATTCGGTAAATGTAATAAGGTATCGGACGTCGCAAACGGTACGCGATCGGCGACCAGATTATCGAGCGAAAAACGTAACGGAACGCTACACGGTATTCAGTAGGATTCCTACCTTTTTGTAAGCGATGGATATGTGATGGTATTTTAAATTATTTTGATTTGGCTTATGATAGATTTATGATTATGATTTATCTTATGATGAGTTTTAAGTTATGAATCATATGATTATATTTTAATATTATGCATTATATGGCTATGTATGATATGTTGAGTATATGGATTACATATATATCACATAGCATAATGCACTATATCTCATGCATGGCATGGGCGGAAAAAAAAAAACAAACTGGAGTCCATGCTCCGTTGGGGCGACCGAGAAGCAAACATGGGGATATCTGAGGGGCCATAACCGGAGTCCATGCTCCATCGGGGCGACCGAGAATCAGACATGGGGATAGCCTGAGGGTCATAACCAGAGTCCATGCTCCGTCGGGGCGACCGAGAAGCAAACATGGAGATAATACATTGTATGATCATACGGATGATGGGTGGAACACATGACATAGGCACCCATGGCATAACATTCATCACATGCTTATTTTGTTATATGTTATTTTATTGGTATATGTGTTATCACTAATCCATGTGCTAACCCTACTCGGAGTCCTACTGGGCGCGTTGACTAACGCCCTACTTCTACCCTAGCTGATGACGCAGGGGATGGCGGAAGCGGTGGACATGATAGGAGCCAAGCTTAGGAGCTTGGGCAGCGCAGTCTTAGTTTATTTACTTTTACATTTTGGAGATGTAATTTTAAAGTAACTTAGCTTGTCGGGTTGTATAAGTTTACATTTCTTGTGATGGTTTGGACGTTACTTATGGACGATTATATTTTGTGATATAAATATGAACATAGGGGCATTTTGGTAATTCAATGTTGTATCTTCCCTTCTATCTAAAAACCGGTAGGATAGACTCTATTATCATGTTCCGTAATAATCATAATCCACGAGCTTACTTCCTACGTGTGAACCGTTCTCGTGGACTTAGCTCCGCGCACGCGTGGGGTTGGCCAGTTAAGGGTCGGGCTTTAGAAGCTCGGACTTAACTCGCGTCGTGGCGTCCACGCCCTCTCTCATTCTTCTATTTCAAAAAAAAAAAAAATAGAAAAAGGGCGGGGCGTTACAGGACATGGGAGTTTCATCTTATGGATGAAACCCCCAAATGGGCCATTAATGGAGAGGTGGCGATTTTGTGGAGGTTACACAAACGAATTCAAGGCTACACCGTTGGGACATGGGTGTTTCAGTTCATGGATGAAACCCCCAAAATGTATCATGAATGAGAGGGGACGGTTTTGTGGAGGACACACAATCTAAGTCAAGACTACACCGTTGGGACATGGGTGTTTCATCTCATGGATCCCCTCCCTCTCACAAGAACCTAAGACCGACCCTCTCACAAGGATCAAGAAGGAAGGAAGAAGAGGCTAAGGAAGGAAAAGATCCAAGGAACAAGTCGGAGCGAAGAAAGAAACCGGAGGAGTCGCGGAATTGGTATTGCTCAAAAAATTTCATAAATAAGAAAAGAGGGTCAAAGGTCAAAAGACGCAATGGCCGAACCCTAATTTTATTATGGCTAAAGACTCAATGGTGAACCATAGGGTTCGGCCATGTTGTATGGCCGAACCCCATGGAAAGGTATTAAGGAAGTTATATGGATCTAAGTAATTTTAAGGGAAGGGTTCGGCCACGTTGAATGGCCGAACCCCATGAAAGGACATTCTTTATACTTTAATGAATTTAAAGGATTATAATCTTGGATGAATGATTCTAAGACAAGATTAAGAACCATAGGGTTCGGCCATGGTGTATGGCCGAACCCCATGGAAGGTTATTAATGTTTTGTAAAAGGTTTAATATGGAAGTCATGTTGATGGACTTTGGGATTGTAAATGATGACCTATGAGTATGATTAAACTTCCCCATGGAGGGACTTGATTTAAGGACATAATATGATAAACGATTAAAGGATGAAGATGAACATCATGGTTCGGCCATAGTGTATGGCCGAACCCCATGAATCAATTTTTAATGGGTCATTCATTTGTGGATCATGTTTGGATTAAGGAATCGGTTATGGACCATTTTTGGACTTGAAGTCATATGCAAATAATTTAGGTAATTAGCTATGGAAATAGTGGCAAAGAAGTAAATATAGACAAAAATGAAAGATCATGGGTTCGGCCATGGTGTATGGTCGAACCCCATGAGGAATGTTTTGGTTATGGATATGTATAAATGGCAAAGATGTAAAAAGGTGAAAATGATGGACCATGGGTTCGGCCATGGTGTATGGCCGAACCCCATGGGGAATGTTTTATGGAATTAGGGTGTTAATAAGGTTAGATGATTAACTTATAAGTGTTAGGTTTTATGAATCAAGGATGGCACGATCTTGGACTTAATTTAAAAGATCAAAGGATTGAAAAGAAGGGCACAAAACCAAGATGGTGAGGTTCGGTCATGTTGTATGGCTGAACCCCACTAAGGTATATTTTGTGGATTAAGGGTTTAAATGATTAACTTAGTGGTGATTGATTAATAAATCAAAAGAGGCACTAAAACCAAGTGAGTGAGGTCAGCCATGGTGTATGGCCGAACCCCATAAAGTGTGTTTATGGACTTGGAAATTATTGTAAATCAAACGGGACATGGGATTGATTGGTTGGCATATTATAAGGTAACGGGACCTCACAAGGGATGTACGATCGTGAACGCTTTCCGGACGAAAACGCAAGGACACTAAGTGGTCATTGGTAGGATTCTACCTCTTTGAAACCATGGGACATGTAATATGGTTTAATTTCTTATTTTGATGGTTTATGTTGTAAAAATGTTATGTTTTCAAATATGAGGTTTTAATGCTATGATTATATTATTACATAGCATGTGGACATATACATCTCATGCATGGCATGGGAGGGATTTTTGTAACCAGAGGCTACGCTCCATCGGGGCGTCCGTAAAACATTCGTAGGAAGACCTTGATGTGCATTATCCATCAAGAAGAATCCGAAGAACACACTCCGTCGGGGCGTCCGTAAGGCAACTGTGGGGATACCTTGATGAGGAGAATTCCATCAAGAGGATATATGTACTTGTGATGGGTGGGACTCATTGCATTTGACACCATAGCATGACATTGTTTTACATGGACTTTGTATTATGTTATCTACATGATTTATGTACTAACCATGTGTTAGCCCTACTTGGAATACCTACTGGGCGCGTTGTCTAACGCCCTACTTCTACCCTAGTGGATGACAAAGGAAATGAAGGGAACGATGAGCGTGATCGGAGCCAAGTATAGGAGCTTGGATGTGTTTTAATTTATATTTTGATTAAGTTACTCATAGACTATGTAATTTGAGTAGCTAGCATTTGGGCATGTAATAACTTAGATATTTTGCTATGGTTTGAATGGTTTGATTTGGATATTTAAGTTAAGATAATTATGATTAAGACATGGACTACTTTGCTATCTAAATGGAATAGAGTTAGGTTCGATTATAATCCGCAATTATGATCTAATCCGTATGTATAACATTTGGCGTGTGAACCGTATTCATGGACTTAGTCCATGCACACGTATGGTTGGCCAGTTAAGGGTCGGGCTTTAGAAGCTCGGACTTAGCTCGCGTCGTGATGTCCCTCTCTCTCTCACTCTTTATTATAAAAAAAAAAAAATAGACTCTGATTTTCGGAAAGCGAGTGAAAAAAGACGGGGCGTTACAGATAATGCACATCAAGGTACCCTCACGAGTGCCTTACGGATGCCCCGACAGAGCATGGGTCTCTGGTTACATTTCATCCCTCCCATGCCATGAATGAGATGCAAGTGCAGATATGCTATGTAATAATACAAATCATAGCATTAAAATCCCACCATTAAGACATATCATTTGATACCAAAATAATTCAAGTAAAACATTCCTAAATACATAATCCATGGTTCTCAATAAGGTAGGAATCCTACCAATGACCAACTAATGTGTCCTTGCATTTTTGTCCGAAAACCGATCACCGATTGTGTCAAGCCGATCGTACACATCTTGTGAGATCCGGTTACCTTATTACATATCAATAAATCAAACCAATGCTTCATTTGATTTCCAATCCATGCTTAAGTCCACAAACATACCTTAGTGGGGTTCAACCATACAACATGGCCGAACCACACTCACTTGGTTTTGGGTCCCTCTTTTGATTTATTAACAATCACACCTAAGTTAATCCTTTAAAAACACTAAGTCCACAAAACATTCCCCATGGGGTTCGGCCATACACCATGGCCAAACCCATGATCCTTCATGTTCACCCCATTTACATCTTAGCCAATATTTCCATCACCTAATTTATTTAAAATCAGCTCATAAATGACCCATTGGGCCCCAATTGGGCATTTGACCCAATTAAATCACACTTATCCGCTTATCTTCATTCAAACTCTATCCATGACCCGTCGAGTCTTAATTGATCCAATTAATTATATTCTAACCGTATCCACTATCTATTCGATCCTAATTGGGCCATTGACCCAATTGAATTTATCCTCTACTCAATTACATTCAGAACCGATTTACCTTGACTCATCTTAATAAATTAATCACCCTTTAATTTCACTCTTAAGAGGGAATTTCCTTTATTTCCTAGGTTAAGATCTCGGGGTGTTACAATAGTAACACTTTTTAGAATTTTCATCTCGAAAAATTTCGACAGGGCTTGGGTTCTACTTATTTCCATTCCAATCATCTTGGATAGAACACTCTTATCTTCTATGCATATTCTCATGTTCGCTCCTTCATCGTCATGTCGCTTCCCTGCTAACCATCTCATTATTCATATGGCTTTCACAACCAGATGGGGAAGCACAACCATCATATCAGCGGTGTTCGTTGTTTCCTTCCATCTCCGTATAGTCACTTCCTATACCAACAGTGTCTAGTATTTACCTCTTCATTACGTTTTTTCTCTAATATGGATATTGTACTCCCTTAAGGACAATACACCGAACACAAGTCCATGCATTTATGCTATCACTGTTTTCTATCATCTATGGGACCAACTGGTCCATCACACTACCAACATGTCTACCATGGTACCGATAACTGGCATCAATCCAAACCACCATGGGAACCATCATCCACGGTTATACACATCCATCCCTAGTATCACTCTATCAGTGAATATCATCTATCCATGGTTAATAACCATCCATGAATATAATCCTTCCATGGGCATAATCCATCATTTAGCATAATTAATCCAGGGCACATCATCTACCCTGAGATATTTTATCTGCAGGAACAACACTCAAATGAATCACTACGTGACTGTGGCAACAATATCAAATCATAAATATATCCCGACCCCTAGCAAGACTTTGGGCCCATGACTTATTAAGCAGAACACCAACGTCCAACGTGATCAAGTCTACCTCGCCCTTCATCCCTTCACCCCAAGGGCGATTCAGTCAAGCACTAAGGTGGTCGAACTGCGTCTAATGAAGCTAGCACCACCCTCATGGGGTAAAATAATATCTAGCTCTGCGTATCAACGCACATCAAGTGTGTGAAATAGCCGTGAGAGCGCCCTCAAGCGCGTAGCATGTGAGGGACCCACTCCTCAACGGCAACCCTACGGGACCAAGTCTCCGTATGTTCATATCGAGGCTCCCACGGTCTCACGACTACTCTAGGCCTTACTCATGGAATCTATATACTTATCTCATCATTTTAACTACATAAAGGTAAGACGCAATGATCTACTAATCGGACAGTCTCCTTTTTCCAATGGACTAAGGCATAAGGTTATCAATATCACGTGAGGGAGATACCCATACCACATCTTAATATAATCAAGTGACCTCGTCACCTACATCTCAGTGCCAAAGTTCTCATAAACTCTTAAGTTTGCATACTTTATTAAAAATCATTCAAACTTCCATCACAATACAAGGGTTGGTAAGGTTAGAAAATGTAACGCCCGCCCCTTTTCACCTTGCTTTACTTAGCCGAAAAATCAGAGTCTATATATTTTATTTTATTTTTTGAAATAAAGAGTGACAAAGAGCGCGGGAGGTCACAACGCGAGTTAAGTCCAAGCTTCTAAAGCCCGGTCCTTACTGGCCAACCCTACGTGTGCGTGGAACTAAGTCCACGAAGAACGGTTCACACGTAGAAAGTAAGCATTGCGGAGTGTAACTTAAAGCGGAGTTATAATAGAGTCTATCCTACAAATTTTTAGATAGCAAGGAATTACATCACTTAAATAATAATTACCTCCAATTTATAGTATCCAATATAAAGTCCAAACCATAGCAACAGTCTAAGTTATTACAGTCCAATGAGCTAAGCTACTCAAATTACATAACCATGAAATAAACTTAAATAAATAAGCTAGCTCGCTCCTCCAAGCTCCTACGCTTGACTCCCATCGCATCCTTCATTTCCTCCATTTCTTGCGTCATATCTAAGGTGGAAGTAGGGCATTAGACAACGCGCCCAGTAGGTACTCCGAGTAGGGCCAACACATGGATTAGTGATAAACAAAACGCATAGATATAAGTGTAGCAAAACCATGAAATCAATGCCATGATATGGGTGTCATATGTTATGTGTCCCACCCATCATTAGACAATGTCCCTCTTGATGGAAAAGCCCTCATCAAGATACCATAAATACATAAGATCCCCATGTATGTTTATCGGTCGCCCCGACGGAGCATGGACTCCGGTTTCATTCCATTCCTCCCATGCTATGCATGAGATGTAAATGCAACATGCCATATAATAATAATTCAAACCATAGCATTTAAATCCCATCTTTAAACATATCATTTGATTACCAAAATAAATCAAGTAGAACATGCATAAACACATAATCCATGGCTTACAATAAGGTAGGAATCCTACCAAAATACCAACTAGTGTTCCTTTGCGTTTCCGTTCACGAATTCGGTCGCCAATCGCGCATGGCTTGCGATGTCCGATACCTTATTACACATCAACGAATTAACCCATGTTTTAACCATGCCTAAGTCCATCATACATGCCTTAGTGGGGTTCGGCCATACACCATGGCCGAACCTCACTAACTAGGTTTTTAGGTTTCTTTTTAATCCATAGATTATTTTAATCAAGTGATTAAAATGATAGCCAATATAATAGCTTTTGCCATCCTTCTAATTTTCAACCATTGAAAGGACTTAGGCTGGTATACAAAGGGACACAGCACAAAGGGAACACTCCACCCCTTGGCCGATCACACCATCTCTTGCACACAAGAGTTCTTCTTTTCTCCTCTCCCCTTTCACTCCACTTACACCACTATAATTGGAGAATTGCTGAAGAACAAAGAAAGGAAAGAAGGACTAAGGAAGGAATACAGATAAAAAATAAACGAAGGAGACGGGAAAGAAGGTATGTTCTAAGTTGGAAAACAATATGGGATTAAGACTAAGGGAAACCATAGATTTGACCATGGTGTGGCCGAACCTATGGGTTCCATATTTAGTTGGAAGGAATGACTAACTGTTATATGGCCATGGAATTGGATATCCATTCAAGGTATGGATATGTGTTGAAAACCAACAACCAAAGGATTGAATTCAGAATCACATTTTAATGGCACAAGATTGAATGAATTAAGGAAAAGATTCTAGCCTTGGCTAGTGGGTAGAGTAAGTACACTAAGACTTATAGGAATGATGATATCTATGTTTAAGAATGATAAGGAGTGGATTTCATGAAGAAAAGATTTACAAAATAAGTAAACTGAGAAGACTAACAAACAGTTAGTCGACTGAATCTAGGATTCGGTCGGCTGAACTGGTGTTGGCCGAAAAAGAAAAGAGTTTCTGGGAGTTTCAGTTGATTAAAAGTATGGGTTTATTGGTGTTTCAGCCTACTGATTCTAGGATTTAGTCGACTGAACGTAGACGTATCAAATAAGAAAGGGATCTGATGAGTTTCAGTCGACTGAATCATAGATTCAGTCGACTGAAGGGATGCTTATGGATCACGTAAAAGGTTGGTTGGTAATTCAGCCGACTGAATCTTTGATTTAGTCGACTGAATGTGAACTGGTTGAACACACAAATAATCTGATCCAAAGTCAGCCGACTGAATCTGTGATTCAGTCGACTGAAATGGTATTGACCAATAATACAGAGGATTTGACTTAGAGTCAGCCGACTGAACTTGTAAGACCCCAATTTCTCAATGAAATGGATAATTACAAAAATGCCCCTGATGTGTTAAATTAATTATTTTGTGATGTTAAGTAAGGAAATGGTGGGGCCCATTGCTCAAAGTAAGATCATATGAGCACATTATGAATGTCAAGTTTGATTGGATGGGTAATGTACATCAATTGGGTCAAAAATGACTTCAAAGGGCCCAAATGGGACCCATCGGGTCTTACTGGATTATTTGACCGTTTTGTGAACTTAAATTAAATGGGGTTAAGCTGATTTGATTGGAAATCAATTGGAGAAAAAAATGGGTAGGCCTGATCCACATGTAAAAACCAATTACAAATGACCAAAATACCCATAATTGGGTCATGGAGTCAAAAATGGGTCAAGGAACTAAAATGGGACCCAACGGGTCGGGTTGACTTTGTTGACCACAGCCGACCATGTGGGCTCACAAATGAGTGCAATGGTGAGTTAAACCAGGTTAAGTGGAATTGATTTTATTTAATTAGAATTAAGAATGAGTTGACTCAAATGCATTAAATGATTGTCAATTAATGAGGTGAGTTGGACATGTGAGTTGGGTGAGTCAAAATGGAAATCAAAGGGGCTGTAAATTCAGTGAGCTAAGTGGAATATGAGGAGGTGTTTTAATCTCAAACAAACCAAAACAAGTCCCACACGTTGGGGACTTGTTATGGTGATTTCCATGCAAAACATTAAATGGGAATGTGGAGGGGTTTCCATCTCATATGGAAACCCATGCCTCCAACGTTGGGATGCCAATGGGTGCATTGGTTGTCTGCAAGTGTCCCATTGGTATGAGCAAGATTTATGAGGGAAATGAGTGGATTAAGGAGCTGATTTAACAAAAGGAAGGCACACCCCATTTGGCCGAATTTCATTCCAAGAAAAGCCTTAGAATTCCATTTTCTTTCTCTCCCTCAAGAACACCTCTCTTGGCCGAACCAGCAGTGGTGTTTTTCACCATAGATCAAGCACTAATTCGGCTAAAAGCTAAGGAAAAAAGAAGGAAACAAGAGGGAAGAAGGCAAAGAGCAAAGGCAAGAAAAAAAGCTTGGAATTTGGTAAGTATTTCCATGGACTTTTGATTAATAAAATGGGATAAATGAAACATGATTGGGCCATGGGTTGGCCGAATCTACCAAAGATTCTAAGTATGGATTTTTATGGTTAAAAAAGGGAAAAAACATGGACCATATGGTTCGGCCACTTTGGGTGGCCGAACCCCATGAAATTTATTTGTTTAAAGTGATGGTTTTTGTAAGTTAAAATCATGCAAAATGATGGACTGTTTTTGTATGTTTAATTAGACCTAAGATGCAAGTTGAAAGGGTTTTTAAATTATGGATTTGGATGTCATGGTTTGGGCCATGGAAGGGCCGAATGCATCATGGGCTCAAGCCTTTGGTAAAGTCGGTTTAAATGATAAAAATGGACCATTGGGTTCGGCCATTTTGGATGGCCGAACCCCATGAAAATTGTGTGGGTATTTGATGGTTTTTGAAGTGTAAAAACCATACAATACTATGGGGATTTTTAAGTGATTGAATGGACATAATATGTAAGTTAAAAAGGTCCAACTAATGGGCCATGTGGCCGAACCCCATAAAAGTATTTGATAATTTGGTATGGTTTTTGGAGAGATAAAAACCATACCAATGGTGGAGAGTCTTATGTGATTTAAATGGAAAAAGGGTTGCTGTTTTGGTTTGGCCATGGGATGGCTGAACCATGTAGTTAACATGGCTAAAGAGTAGAGCCTAACTTGTAAACAAATGATGGATCATTGAGTAGGAGGATCATAGGGTTCGGCCATATGTATGGCCGAACCCCATAGATTGTTTTGTTGGAGATTATGATTTGGTTGTATGATTTGGATTAAGGAAACATATGTATGTATCTTTGGACTTAGTGATAAGTAAATAATTAAGCCATTATGTATGATGAAAGAAGAGACCAAAATCTGTATGGTGAGGTTCGGCCATGTAGTATGGCCGAACCCCACTAGTGGTCATTTAGTAGATCTAGTGGCTAACTTGTAATTTGATTGGTTAAAAATCAAAATGAGGTTGATGTATGAAAGGTGTAAAGGATCAAAAACAAAGTGGTGAGGTTCGGCCATGTTGTATGGCCGAACCCCACTAAGGTAGATTATTTTTATGAACTTTGATTATGAGCAAGATTAGACATTGGTTAGATCAATGGCAAATCTATGAATACAAGTCAAATGAAGGGATTGATCAAAGGACTTACAAGAGGGGTCAAACCAAAGTGGTATGGTTCGGCCATGTTGTATGGCCGAACCCTACCAAGTTATATTAGGTAATAAAAGGCATTTTGGTATTGATCAAAAGAAAGGGAGGTCAAATCTAAAGTGGGTAAGGTTCGGCCATGGGTATGGCTGAACCCCACAAGATGTTTTTTGGGTTTTATATGTGAATGGACATTTAAATGATAGTATGATTTACTTATTGTTACATCACAAGGTGACGAGAGTTGAACGACGTGCGAGCCGTGACCGGGTGAAGCTCAAAAAGGAATGGACACTTAAGCAAAGTTTCTGTAGGTTTCCTACCTACTTGTAACCACAGTTTTTACCCTAGTTTTCTTTATGAGACTCTTGTGTATTTTTATGTGGTTTCGAATGATATGTTATGCATTTACAAATGGCATACAAAGCATTGGCATCTCATGCATGGTCATGGGATGATGACTGAGGTTCTACACTGTTGCAATTTATGAGTTACGTCCTCCTTAGGCGATGAGAGTCCCGCCAGGAAGAGTAACATGATGATCATAGTCACAATGGTCTCCTTAGGCGATGAGAGTCCCGCCAGGAGGACTAATACGTGATATGAATCAAGTCAATGATGAAGTGATGGAAGTGTATTGTGATTTACCTTGTCGGTGCGAGGCACGACAAGTGATGGCTATGAATGTACATGATGGGAGAGACTCATTGCATGTGCATCCTTCATAGCATTGTTTTACCTATTTTTACTAATCATGTACTATAATATATATGCATGTTTTATATGTTAATCATGTGGTAGCCCTGATCGGGAACCTACTGGGCGCGTTGATCTAACGCCTAATTCTATCATCAGAGGAGAATGCAGGTACAAGGAAAGGGAAAGAAAAGGTCGATGACCGGGAGCGGAGCCAAGCCTAAGCGCTAGAATGTTGGACTGGACTTCTTTTTATTACTGTCACTTGAACTATATTTTATTGGACATGTAATAAGTTAATACTTGCTATGGTTTGATTAGATTATTAACTATGGATGGTGGGTTACCTTAATTAGCAATTGGGACTGTTACTTGCTATCTAGTCTTTCTATTCTGCAGTTAATCTAGTTTATTCCGCATGTTGTTGTTAGTTCCATGTGTGATTCATTATCATGGTCTAGTCCATGTACACATGGGTGGCCAGTTAAGGTTCAGACTTGAGTAGTCTGAACTTAACTGGCGTCGTGACGCCGCCCGCTCTCTTCCGATGTTTTATTATTTTAAAAAAAAAAATTTAGACTCTGATTTCTCGGAAAGGGCGGGGCGTTACAGAACTTATGTTTCAACCGACTGAAAAATTACGGGTTAAGGTTATACAATGTCTAGTCATGCTTCAGCCAACTGAATATTGTATTCAGTCGGCTGAAAGTCTGCAGGTAAGGCAGAAAACAGTAACTGGGCATGATTCAGTCGACTGAATTGAAAAGTTTTAATTTTAAATAATTTACCAGATGTTTCAGTCTATCTGGAAGGATGTAAGGGATGACGAAAAATTAAATGGATAATCAATTGATATATATATATATATGTGTGTGTGTGTGTGTGTGTGTGTGTGTGTGTGTGTGTGTGGTTGAACTTGTTAAGGTAACGAGGTTCAATTCGTTTTCACGCGATCGTTAGCGTTGTTTGTGCGAAACATGAAAAAGACAGTAAATCGGACGTTGGTAGGATTCCTACCTTGTTGAGATACATATGGATCTTATGTATATATGTTACTGGCTTTTATTTCCAAGCATGATGATTTACTTTGGTTAAACAAATGGTATAAGTTTTATGAACTGATTTTCAATGATAACGTGTGATTTGAAATGAAATGGCATATTTGCATACATTATCTCATGCATGGCATGGGAGAGAATACATAGGACAGCGGCATGCAGTGGCCAACCGACCACCTTTCCAGGCCAATTTCCTATATATATGGCCCTGATCAGCTGTTTAAACTCCCAGCAAAAATCATCTCTCTCTCCCCTTAGTCTCTCTGTCTCAGCTGTTTGAAACCAAACCGAGCCGATTCTTGCCTCTGTTCTTCCCAGTTTCAGTCACCCGTAGCTTAAGGAGTTATTTTCAAAATCCGGACTTTCAACCCATGAACTCCAGTGAAGGTAACCACTGTGTTCCTTTTCAAATTTTAAGTGGTTTAGAATCAAGAAAAACTGATTTTGGTTTAGTGTTGAGTGTGTAAAACCATTTCAAAGTTTAAGGAAAAACCCGATTTTTAGTGTACCAGTGAGCTTTCAGTGTTAAAATCCAGTGGCCTGCTGAGCTTCAAAGCTCCAAACCTCTCCCTTTGGAAAGAGGACTCCAAGAGGAATCCATCGGACCGTCTAGATGTGGAAACCGAGTTCGGAAAACCCACTGTTTCTGGATTCACATTTCACACAGTGTCTACGGTCACTGTCTGCTGGTGCAGATAGTGAGGAAGACGACTCTCGGATGGTCCAAGAGTCGATCTCCGGACGGTCCGAGCCCTTCAGACGGTCAGAGAGGACCCCTCGGACGTTCGGAGCTTCATCAGAAGCGCCCGAGGCTAGCTTGACTCACCGTGATGTTCCAAGTAGAGCTCGGAAGGACCGAACACCACTCGGACGATCCGTTCCCTACTTCGGATGTTCCGAGTAGGGAGGGCGTTGTTGCTGGAAATCTCTAACCATATTCTGTTTGTTGGAGTCGCTGGTGGTCGTATCCCCATTCAAGTGCTGTTGAAGGACAGAGGTGACCACTGTTTGAACCAATTCTTTCAACTCGGGAGGCACAACAGGTATGTTCACATTATTCTATCCCTCCTTTTGATGAGGTGGTTGTACCTCCTCTTCCTGACGAGGTGGTGGCACCTCTTCCTCTACCCGTGGATTTCGTCGGGTTCTTCTCTTCGGAGGCATTTTCCTAAGTCATTGAAAAACATTTATTGACTTAGTTCCTTCATAAACTTGGCGTGTCTCATATTTTTGCCAAATAAACATACTTAGTTTTTGGGGGGAATAATTTCCTAAGTATCAAGCACGTGTTCTCATTTTTTGGGGAAAATTACCAAATATGCATACTTTGTTTTGGGGGAAAATTTCTAAGTATCATGTATTTCTTTTCAATTTGGGGAAAAATTTCCTAAGTATCAAGTATTTTTCTTTCAATTCGGGGGGGGGAAATTGCCAAATAAGTATACTTGGTTTGAGGGAAAACTTCCCAAGTATCAAATGTTCCTTTTTAATTCGGGGAAATCAAGGAGATTTTCCTATTTTGCTACGTTTGATAAGTTCATCATTTATAATGATTGTCCTTCCCTTGCTATCATTCTTTTCCATTGAGTGTTGTTCTCAGATTGAATGCTTTAGTTTGAGTCAATCGAAGTAGATTAACCCGGCCCCCGTGCAGCGGACTCCGAAGAGTCAGTCAGTTGGGATTCTTATCCGTCAGTGAGACGTGAAACCGTCTTAATCTTACTTCGAGAGATTCATTCTTCTGATTTCTCTCTGATACCAACTGTAATGCCCGCCCCTTTTCACCGAAATCAGAGTCTATTTTTTTTTTTAATTAAAAGTGACAAAGGGCGCGGACGTCACGACGCGAGTTAAGTCTGAGCTTCTAAAGCCCAGCCCTTAACTGGCCAACCCTACATGTGCGTGGAACGAAGTCCACGAGAAAGGTTCACACGTAGACGTAAGCTCGCAGAATATAACTTAATGCAGAACGTTATAATAGAGACTATCCTACCAGTTTTAGATAGCAAGGAAGTACGGCGCTTAAATTACTAAAATACCCCTAAATTCATAATTATATCTCAAAGTGATAATGTACAAAGTAAAGACCAAACCGTAGTAAGAAATCTACATTATTACAGTCCGATGAGCTAAGTTACTCAAATTACATTTCCAAAATAAAACTTAAATAAAGTAAGTAGCTTGCTTTCCCAAGCTCCTAAGCTTGGCTCCCGTCTCGTCCTTCGATTCCACCATCTCCTGCGTCATCAGCTAAGGTAGAAGTAGGGCGTTAGACAACGCGCTCAGTAGGACTCCGAGTAGGGCTAACACATGGATTAGTGATAACAGGCACATAGGTAATAATATAATGAAAAATCATAAAATGAATGCAATGCCATGGGTGTCTTATGTCATGTGTCCCACCCATCATCCATACCATCATGATATCCCCATGTTTGTATCTCGATCGCCCCGACGGAGCATGGACTCCGGTTATATCTCAACACATCAAGATCTCCCCATGTTTGCTTCTCGGTGGCCTCGACGGAGCATGGACTCCGGTTATAGCATATCAAGCTATCCCCATGTTTGCTTCTCGGTACCCCCGACGGAGCATGGACTCCGATTATAGCATATCAAGCTATCCCCATGTATGCTTCTCGGTCGCCCCGACGGAGTATGGACTCCGTTATAGCGCATCAGGCTATCCCCATGTATGCTTCTCGGTCGCCCCGACGGAGCATGGACTCCGGTTTCATTATTTTCCCGCCCATGCCATGCATGAGATGTAGATGCATTATGCTATGTAATATATATAAATCATAGCCTTAATATAGAATTCATAACCTGAACATATAATTCATTGCCTTGCAAATATGCCACATATATATATATATATAAATCATAATCTTAAAACCCATTATAACACCAATCATATAATTACCAAAATAAATCAAGGAAACCATCATATAACACGTAATCCACGGCTTACAAAAAGGTAGGAATCCTACCGAATACCGACTAGTGTCCTTTTCCATTTCCGTCCGATAATCCGGTCACCGATACGCGCACCGCTTGCGATATCCGATACCTTATTACATATGAATAATCAGCCCCTGTTTTTAACCATTTAAGTCCATTAATCATACCTTAGCGGGGTTCGGCCATACACCATGGCCGAACCTCACTAACTAGGTTTGTGGGTCCCATTTAATCCATTAATTATTTTAATTACATTAGTCTAAAAACCAGCCACCCTAGGCTTTATAAGACCACACATAAGATCATCTTTAAAGTTTTTAAGTCTATGATCATCCCCCATGGGGTTCTTCATTTTGGCCATTATTTACGGTTTTGCCACTACCTCTTTTCCATGGTTAATCATTCATTTAACCATATACATTTTTGTTCATAACTGATCCATACACTCAAATCCAATAGTGACCCATTTAATCATGCCATAACATCATTAAAACAACCCTTTTTCTTAACTTAATCCTCATTAATTAAACACATACACAAACCCTTCCTTAGCCCATAAAAATGACTTATAAGTGAATCATCATTCTTAGCCACATCTTGAGTCCATAATTGATCCATCAACCATGT
Source organism: Chimonanthus praecox (assembly GCA_022113865.1). Taxonomy (NCBI): domain Eukaryota; kingdom Viridiplantae; phylum Streptophyta; class Magnoliopsida; order Laurales; family Calycanthaceae; genus Chimonanthus; species Chimonanthus praecox. The sequence goes on from CM039090.1 coordinate 35,933,819, forward strand.
CATAAGATCATTAACATCAGCCATTTAATTAACCTAATCCTTATTCATTTAAACAGATATATAGTCCCGTACTTAGCCCATCAATTGTCTTATAAACTGGGTCATGGGTATGGCCGAACCCATGATGTCTTTCTCCCCATTTTTCTTGGATCCATTCACAACATTTAGATCCACCATAATTCTTTCCATGAGGAGATTTCATCAAACATTTAAATCACCCCTTTGATCAACATTAGGTTCATCTCTTGAGCCCATCAAAACTACTAACATTCCGCATCATTTTTCCATATTTTACACCCTTTAGCATTACAAATACATCACCATAGGGTTCATTATCCATTCATGCCTTTTGAGGCCATAAACATCATTCACATATCCCATGATTTTTCTTATTTAAAACTCCTTTAAAAATCACCAACTTTTTGTAATAACCCAAATTTTTGATAAATATATATATATTGGCATTTATTCATTTTAAATTGAAGTTTGATGTAATAAAATGCCAAATGGACCAAATTTTGGGTCAATGGCCCAAGGATGGCCCAATTGGGCCACGGGTTGGATGAAATCCATTAAATGGGTCAATGGGGACTAATCGGGTCAACGATGGTCAAAGTGGGCCTGATAGCCATGTGGGGCCCAATGGATCAAAATCGGTTCAAATCCTAAGGTAAGTGGAAAAGGAGGGAATCTAATTGGGCCATGGGCCCAATGGTTACCCAATAGGCCTTGAATTGGAATTGATACATGTAATTGGTCAATGGTAAGTAATCGGGTCAAAGATGGTCAATTTGGGTCAAAGAGCCATGTGGGACCCAAGGGACTAAGGTAACTAAGCCCTAAGATAAATGGGTAAGACAAGAATCAAATTGGGCCATAGGCCCAATGGTGATCCAATAAAAGGGATACAATTAATAAAATTTAAATCACCTAAGTTAGGTGATAAATGGACCAAGGTGACATGGCCAATGGGGCCCACCTCCACCTCACCCATTGAGGTGGCGTATGGACCAAGGAGAAAGTGGGACCAACCATCATGGTTGACTTGGTCAACCATGGATAAAATTAAGAAGACTAAGGTGGATTAAGGTAAATTAAATTGATTAAAATTATTGTAAAATTACCTAAGTTAAAATCAAGGGAATTAAAATAACATGGCCAAGTGGGGCCCACCTCCACCTCATCAAGTGAGGTGGCGGGTGGGGTAGGTATATGTGGGGGCCGTCCACCATGGTTGACTTGGTCAACCATGGGTGGATTTATTAGATAGATAATTTAAGGGAATTAAATTAGATGAAAATTAATTAACCTAAGTGAGGGCTTAACTTAATTAAGTTGATTAGTTAGGGTCAACATAAACAAGTCAAAGAGGACATGGGAGCCATGCTTGGTGGTTGGGTCTCAACCACCACCACCCAAGTCAAGCTAGCCCATGCTTGGTGGGTGGGGGAAAATTAATGAGGAGTCTAAGTCACTCCAACCACCTCCATCTCATTTCAAACTACCCATTTGACTCTAGCCCTCCACACACACAAGGAAATTCGTTCCTCACCTTGCATGGAGAGAGTGAAGAAAACTTAGAAGAAAACTTAGAAGAAAAAAAAAAAGAGAAGAAGAGAAGAAAAGAGGTGGAACCTTGGATTCACCTCTTGACGATCAAGAGTTACCATTCTTCATCATCTTCCCCTCTTCCTCTCTCTCTAAACCTAGCACTATCTTAGCCAATCCAAGCATGTTCCACCATTGATCAAGCTCACCTAGCCGATCAAAGATCAAGAAGAAGGAGAGAAGAGGCTAAGGAAATCAAGTGGAGGAACAAAGACCGGAGGAGTCGTCGGATCGTAAGTATGTTCTAAACAAGAGATTTAATTGTTAAGGTTTTAAGTTTTGGAATCCATCCTTGCCATATGATGGTGGTCAAATTATTTTAGGCTATGGAATGGATTTAAAATCCATCAAATGGAAGGCTAAGAAAATGGAAATGATGATGAATTTATTAAGATGTTAAGGTTTAAAATTTTGGAGAATGGCTAATGAGCTTTAGGTTTTTAAATGAGTAAACATTAGTGATTTATGATTTCAATTTTTTGGAATTCTAAGGTTGTATTAAAGCATGGAGAATATAGAATTTTTAATGAATGGATGGACCATAGGGTTCGGCCATGTAGCATGGCCGAACCCCATGGTAAATGAGGATGATTTTAATTTGGATTATATTTTAATATTATGCATTTTAATTAGGGTTTTTATAAAAAATAAAAAGTTGGAGAATGTTTAGGGTTCCAAAGATTTAAAGGGTTAAATGTAGGCAATTTTTGGAATAAAGTTTTATGATGGAATCCATGGATGATATTTTAGAATTTTTATAAGATTAGAAGTATGGAGAATGGTTAATGAAAATTAGTTTTCAAATGATTAAAAATGGGTGTTTTAAAGGATTGTTAAAATGAGAAATCATGAGGAAATGTTGGTGGTTTTTAATGGACTTTAAATGTGATTAAAGGACCCAAGTTAAAAATGAGGGAAAGGCATCATGGGTTCGGCCATGGTGTATGGCCGAACCCATGACCAATGTTTTGGGAGCCATATTATGGGCTAGGTATGGAATTATATATGGGATTAAATATTTACAAATTTAATTAAACTAGATGGCTGATTTTATGATGTTATGTCATGATTAAGAAATTATAAATGGGTCCACGTTTATGGGTCAAATATGGACTTAAATATGCATGGATAAAAGGGGTGACTTAACCATGGAAGAGGAGTGGCAAAACCGTAATTTGTGGCCACATTGAAGGACCATGGGTTCGACCATGGTACATGGCCGAACCCTATGTGGGTTGGACATGAAAATGGATATATTATGAATGAATAAATGAAGCGGATAGTTGCTGCGTTTTAGGCTCGCAAATCGGAATTTTAAATTTGGCCAAAATTGGATTTATGTATGAGTCTAAAACCAATGGATAATGGGCTAAGTTAGGGACTTAATCATGGATGATGTATGGACTAATTCGGTAAATGTAATAAGGTATCGGGCGTCGCAAACGGTACGCGATCGGCGACCGGATTATGGAAAGGGAAGCGTAACGGAACGCGACACGGTATTCGGTAGGATTCCTACCTTTTTGTAAGCGATGGATATGTGATGGTGTTTTAAATTATTTTGACTTGGCTTATTATGGATTTATGATTATAATTTATGATTTATGGGACTTGCACTATGATGGGTTTTAACTTATGAATTACATGATAGTATCATGGATTATATTTTAATATTATGCATCATATGACTATGTGTGGTATATCGAATACAGTCTATCTATATACTACATAGCATAATGCACCTACATCTCATGAATGGCATGGGCAGAAAAAAATAAACAAACCGGAGTCCATGCTCCGTCGGGGCGACCGAGAATCAGACATGGGGATAGCCTGAGGGCTATAACCGGAGTCCATGCTCCGTCGGGGCGACCGAGAAGCAAACATGGGGAACAGGATATTGTATGAACATACGGATAATGGGTGGGACACATGACATAAGCACCCATGACATAGCATTCATCACATACTTATTTTGTTGTATTTTATGTTATCGGTATGTGTGTATCACTAATCCATGTGCTGGCCCTACTTGGAGTCCTACTGGGCGCGTTGACTAACGCCCTACTTCTACCCTAGCTGATGACGCAGGAGAGGCAGGAAGCGGTGGACATACCGGAGGCCAAGCTTAGGAGCTTGGAAAATGCAGTCCTAGTTTATATTATGTTTACATTTTGGAGATGTAATTTTAAAGTAACTTAGCTTCTCGGGTTGTATAAATTTACATTTCTTGCGATGGTTTTGGACGTTACTTATGGACGATACATTTTGTGATATAATCATGAACATAGGGGCATTTTGGTAAATTCAATGTTGTATCTTCCTTTCTATCTAAAAACCGGTAGGATAGACTCTATTATCATGTTCCGCAATAATTATAATCCGTGAGCTTACTTCTTACGCGTGAACCGTTCTCGTGGACTTAGCTCGGCGCACGCGTGGGGTTGGCCAGTTAAGGGTCGGGCTTTAGAAGCTCGGACTTAACTCGCGTCGTGGCGTCCGCGCCCTCTCTCACTCTTCTATTTCAAAAAAAAAAAATAGACTCTGATTTTCGTAAAACGGGTGAAAAAGGGCGGGGCGTTACACTTTTAATCATTTAAAACCTTAAAATCATTAACCACCCTCCATGTCTTCCATTCTTTAAAACCCTAAAAATCATAAATCACTTACCATGGGGTTCGGCCATACTACATGGCGAACCCTATGGTCCATGATTTCTTCTAACATCACACACATCCATGCTTAAATAAATTTTAACACATAATGTCCTTAATGCATCTTCTCCTTTTCTTACCCTAATTTACCCATTTAGGGTTTGTCCACTTTTTCATCCTTTCATTGGATGGATTTGAGATCCAAGGCCCATGACAATTTGGCCACCATTAAATCCAAGAAGAATGGACCCCAAATCTTAAACCTTAACAAAATCCAACCTCTTGTTTAGAAATACTTACGGATCCGACGGCTCCTCTGACTTTTCTTTCTCTTCTTGGACTTCTTGGCCTTCTTTCTTCTTCTTCTCCTTTGTTGGTCGGTCAAGATGTTTGATCAAGATGAAAGCGTCAAAGCTTGGGTTCGGCCAACATGGAGTGTGTTTGAGAGAGGGAGAGGAGGAGATGGTGAGGAAGAAGATACTAAGCTTTGATCTTGGAGTGATGGCCAAGCTTGAGCTTCTTTCTTCTCTTTTTCTTCCAAGTTTTTCTTCTTGTTTCTCTTGTTGGTGTGGGACGGTTTTGAGAGAGCAAGAGAGGGAGAGAGTGAAATGAGAGTGAAGTGGAGAGATGAGAGGAAAAACCCATCTCATCCCAAAGCTTGCTTAAGTTACATTTCACCATTAATTTTCCCAACCACCAAGCATGGGCTTCACATGCACATGCTTAGTGGTGGTGGTTGGGACCAACCACCACTAGCCAACGTTTTTGGTGTCTTAGAGATAAGATGGTTTGGGTCTTCCATCTTTTGACCACCTTTTTGGATAGTTTAATTATTTAATTAATTAGATAATTAACTTGGGTTCATTAATTTCCATTTACCTAATTACATTCTCTTAAATTCCCTTCATGTATCCACCCATGGTTGACCAATTCAACCATGGTGGCCTGCCCTACCAATCCTTGGTCCACACGCCACCTCACTTGGTGAGGTGGAGGTGGGTCCCAATCGGCCATGTCACCTTGGTCTAATTAAAATTAACCTAGGTGATTTAATTAAATCCCTTTCAATTACTTGGATCACCATTGTGCCCATGACCCAATTACATTCACCTCTTACCCATTTACCTTAAAGCTTACACCATCTTGATCCATTGGGTCCCAAATGGGTATTGGGTCCAATTTAACCATCCTTGGCCCAATTGACCATTTAAATGAACTTAGATCCAATCCATAGTCCATTGGCCCATACTTGGGCCCTTGTCCAAACTTTGATCCATTTACCATCTATTCCATCAATTTTTCCAATTTCCATCATTAAAATAAATAATATCCACATTTATACTAATTTAAAAAGTCCGGGCTATTACAAGATCTGAGGTCAGTGACTAGTGTAGGCAGTGGTTCGGATGATCCGAAACCACAGTACCTGGTTCCGAGGCTTGTTTCGAGGGACCCAGTTTTTGAAGTGTCTAATCTTATTTGATTATTATTGATTGCATGTGATGTTAGTACCCCCCCCCTCCTTTGCTAATTAAAAAATATGTACTAACCCTCTTCTCTTATTACTATAGTGTGTATACTATTATATTCACTTCCAGGCCGACTCTATTAGTCGGGCACTGAGTGATCTCACTTTCAGGCCGACGCTATATTTGTCGGCCACTGAGTGACCTCGAGGCCTTATTCAACATGTCAGATCTGGTCCTATCCAGAAGATAACCGAGAAGTGATCTGAGAATCTAAACCTAACTCAATAAGTCAATCTGGTCATGCCCAGAAGACAATATGAGTTTTGGACTGAGTACCTTTTTATTTAATATCTTGTGGATTATTATAATTTAAAAAGGATAGAAACCAAGTAGGAGACTCAATTCCATGTACCTTGGATATTTTTGGGAAAACAAGTATGATTTAGAAATACTACTTGTGTGCATGCATTTGATGCTATGTATATTGACGTGATAATGATTGTGCACTTATTTGTTTGTTCAGCAGAGACCGTGATACCACACATACGGTGAGGGAACTTAACTTTGCAGTAAGATCTAAACAGGTTTTATTTGAGATGGATCTTGAGCAATGAGTGGTTTCAGATTTGATGAACCCACTCATGTGCCTAGACTTGATGCACTGTTGTAAGAAGTGCTTATGGTAATGGTGAATGTTATTATGTTGATTATATGAATTGTGAAATACTGCTTCCACGTATCTTTTACTATTGAACCATTGTCGAGGGTGTCGGTTACGTCTACTGGACCAGGTGGGTCAACACTGACTGACAAGGTGTGTTAGTAACAGTTTTGAGGTGTATACCGGAGATGTGCTTGTAAGGAAGTATTTTGACTGTGTCGGGACTTAATACTATTGGTGTCAGTATAGTATCTCCGTGGGGGGGGGGGGGGAGGTTATGTTGGATGACAGCAGTAATGGAAAGATGATGAGATGATGGAAATGATGATGGGACTTTATTTGATATTGTGAATTTATTATCAAGCATGAGATGTTATATTGCAACTGTTGAATATTTGCTAACTTGTAGTTTACTTAAAACTGCACTGTTATATTTCCTTCACTGAGCTAGTTAGCTCACCCCACTCACCTTTTAGGAGATGAACCCTAGGAGGAGAACCCTTTATTTGAAGCTTAGCGTGGATAAGCTGCGGCGTTGTTTAGGGATTCCCACTTTGGGGAATGCCCTTATCTTTGCTTTCTGGTTCTTAGAACCATTTGTTTTTGTAAAGTACCGGGTGTGGTACTTGATTTGTATCAATGCGATGTATTAAGACTACTATGCTTTTGTACTTACTCTGATGACGTTTTAATTATAATTCAGTGTTGGAATTATGTGATCATGTTGTGTTGTTGTTGTCCTTTTGTTAGGGTAGAGTTATGGTATATGTTTGAGTCCACATGTTGGGATCATGTGTGACATCTGGGCCCAACTGTTGATCCGGCCTAGTTAGAATGCTTGAGCTAGTTTAATTTCAAAAAAAAAAAAAAAATATCAGTCGCGTTCCGGGCCCACCCTTCGGGTAGGGGCGTGACATGTGGGGAGGTATAATAGTGACCTGGTGGTGCCGTCACAAAACATTGCGGACGTAAATGGCCAAGGGAACACCTTGATAAGATGTTTTATCAAGGGAACTATTTGTATGATGTGATTGGATATGAAGTTGGGTGAGTGATCATTTGGCATTGACACCCATGGCATGTTGCATAAGTAAGCATGATTTGATCTGGATATCATGCATGTTTTATTTTACTATTTATGGATATTTTACAAACATGATATGATGTTTCTATATTTATTTTATATTGATCCTATGTGTACATAACCCTACTTGGAATTCCTAGTGGGCGCGTTGTCTAACGCCCTACTTCTACCCTATAGATGATGGAACAGGGAATGACAAAGATATGTGATATGAAGGGAGTCAGGCGTAGAAGCTTGGACAGTTTTATGTTATATTACTTAGTTTGATTTTGAAAGATGTATTGGAATGTAATAACTTAGTATATTTTGTTATGGTTTGAAGATATTTACATTTCACTTAATTTGATGGTGATTGGCTTCCTTGCTTATTAATGTCATGTATATAAACGGTATTTTATTCATATGTTAATTCAACAAGTATTCTTAGAGCATGTGAAATGTTTAGTGGACTTAATCCACGCACACGTAAAGGTGGCCAATTAAGGGTCGGGTTTTGGAAACTCAGGCTTAACTTGCGTTGTGACATTCCTGCTCTCTCTCTCTTTTATATAAAAAAAAATATACTTTGATTTGTGGGGAGTGAGAAAATGCGGGGTGTTAAACTACCAGATAGACAGAGGCATCTGGAAAATAATAAAAAAGAAAACATTCTAATTTAGTCGACTAAATCAGGGATTCAGTCGACTGAAACACAACCAGATACCATCTGTGTTTTACCACCAAACTTTTAGTCGACTGAATCATAAGATTCAGTCGTCTGAAATACAACCAGATACTATACAAACTTGACCCGCACACTTTCTCGACTGAATCATAGATTCAGTCCGCTGAGATACAACCAGATATCATATATGTTTTGGCCTGTACACTTTCAATCGACTGAATCACAGATTTGGTCGGCTGAAATACAACCAGATATCATACGTGTTTGGCCAGTATACTTTCGGCGCTGACTTTGAGTCAGATCCTTTGTGTTCTCGGGCCAGTACACTTTCAGTCAACCGAATGACATATTCAGTCAGTTGACTTTGGGTCAGATCCTTTGTGTGTTTGGCTAGTATACGTTCAGTCGACTGAATCATAGATTCAGTCGGCTGAAATACCAACAGATCATTTATATGTTTGGCAAGTATACTTTCAGTCTACTGAATCATAAGATTCAGTCGGCTGAAATACCAACAGACCCCATATGTGCTTAGCCAGTATACTTTCAGTTGACTGAATCATAAGATTCAGTCGGTTGAAACATAACCAGATTACTTACGTGTGTGGCCAGTATATTTTCAGTTGACTGAATCATAAGATTCATTCGGCTGAAACACCAATAGATCCTTTGTTTGCTTTGCCAACACACTTTCAGTCGGCTGAATCATAAGATTCATTCGACTAGCTTTGTGTGAGATCCTTTTGTTTGCATCTATGGCAAGGCCCTTCTCCTTGAAATCCATCCATTATTATATTTAAACATGGATTTCATCTTCCACACTTCACTTAGGAAAATTACCCTACCCACTAGCCAAGGTTAGGATTTTTCATAATCCATCCAATCCTAGTATCCTCATAACATGAGTTCGGATTAATCCTATGGTTGTTTTGTTTCAATCCATAATCATCCCTTGGATGGATTTCCAACTCCATGGCCTTATAACAATTTGGCCATCCAATCCAACCACTCATGGAACACACGGGTTCGACCATACCATGGCCAAACCTATAGTTTTCTTAGATTCATTCCCATGTTATTAAGCCATAGACATACATTCCTTCAATCTCCTTCTTTTCTTTTGGTCTGTCTTTTCTTTCTTAATTCTTCTTCTCATTTCTTTGTTCTTCAAAGTCTCCAATGTATGGAGGTAGAGGTGGGAGAGTGAGAGGAGAGGAGTGGAGAGAAACTCTTATGCAAGAGGAGGGGTCGGCCAAGGGGTTTGGAGTGCCTCTTGGTTGGTGTCTTTTGTATTAAGCATGTCTCTTCACTCCCTCTCATAACACCTTGGTCCAACCAAGGAGACCCTTGGTTAAACCAAAGAGAGCCTCTTGACTTCCCAATGAGTCCCTTGGTTTCCCTGGAGTCTAAGTACAATGTACTTAGACAAGCTACCCCATCTGATCCTTTCATCTTCCCAACTGAAACAAAACTTTAACTAACAACTTGAACTCACACGTAGTTGACCAAGTCAACCATGTCATGGTCGACCATGCATGTGGTGACTTGGTCACCACATGGCACTTGGGTCCCACATTGGCCATGGCACTTGATGATGTGACATCCTTGTAACGACCCGACCCGATTTTTCGGAGTTTTATGGTCATGGTGGCAGTGGGGTGAGTGTGGGCCCCGTGGTGGGTCCTGGTTTGCCCGATTTTGAGATCGGAGACTCAAAGTGCACTTTAGTAATTTTGAATTATTGAACATTCTGTCATAATTAAAAGTTTGAAAATCACATGTTGGGGAGCCCCCCCCCCCCCCCCCCCCCCAAACGTTTGTCATTTGATTTCTTTGGGTCTTTTAAAAATATGTTGGAAATTGGAGATTTTTTATATTTAAAAAAAAAAAATTTCAAAACCCTAAACCTACCCCCCTTATAACGTCGGTTTCAGCTGCACTACAGTGTCGTCACACTGTAGCTATGCCCTACATTGCCGTCGCACCTGCTACTCTCTCTCTCGGCTTTCTTCTCTTGCCCCTGTCTCCTCTTCTCTCTTGCTCCAAACCCTAACCCTGGAGGAGTAGCCGCACCTTCCCCCCCCCCCCCCCCTCTCCCGCTGCGGCCCCTCATCTCTTTTTCCTCCCTCACCTATGCCCGCTGCTGCTGTTGTTCTTCTTCTCCTTTCTCCTCTCTGCTTCGGCGGTGCCTCTAGGGTTGCTGCTGCAAGTACCGTCGCCACAGCCTCGGGGAGTTCCAGCCTAGCCAAGGTATTTCAGATTTCCATCTCCTCTTCTCTCATTCTTTCCAATTCTTCTTCCCCTCTCTCGATCTCCTCCTTCCCCCTTTTGATTTTCCCATTTTTCCCTTTCCTTTCATTTCCTTCATTTTCTTTCTTTCCCCCTTCTCCTTTGGCTGGGTCACTCAGACCGCCAAGTTGACTCAGCCGGTTCTAACTTTGGGCCCCGATAACCCAGCCCAGTTCGCCAGATCCGGCCCAGCTTCCCAGGTCCGGCCCAGCCAGATCTGGTTTGGCCGGGCCCAGTCTTGGGCCCAATTCGACCCGATTCGGACCCGACCCGTTCTCGGGTCCATTTGCATTCTAGGCCTAGTTTGACCAGTTTCATCCCAATTTCTTACCCTTCTATTCTTGTTTCAACAGATTGAGCCTCTTCAATCCCTGGACTCGTTTTCTCGCATTAGATTTCAAGGACACATACAAGTGAGGGAACTTATCACCTCTTTTAGCATGCATCTATGCATCTTACTTCTCACACAAATGTGAGGATACGAAATGCTGCGAATGGGGGCCTCGGTATTATGAGCCACTTGGCAAGGGAACTGTTGATACCATTATGTGGCGGGCCCCCATCCGGGTGTATTTGTATCTGATGCTCGCAGAGGCATATATGAGTTGCTTAACTTATGTCACGATTGATTGGTTGTGTGGTGACATGATTAGGGTTTATTTTTATTGATAATATGTTAAGATACCAACATGCGAATATGTGATATTTGTTGATATATGCTTGATTATGGTGTGATATGTCGTGTTGATAATATGCTATATGATTATGTGATAGTTAGTTTGAACTGTTAGACATTATAACATGTTTGGATGTTAACATGTCAGCCCCTGATAAATAGTGATGTATACACCTGATTGTTATGTGATGAACTATGTTAATAACATGTGTAGGCGTAGACGTAATTGTGCAAACATATAACTAAGGTATGTGGGATGCCCGTGGGGGCATGGGTACTAGGCAACATCAGGATCTAGAAACTCCCCCTAGCTTGTCGGGTAGTAGGGTGGGGATGTTGTGTCGGACTGCGCAGTGGAAGGGTGGTTGGACTATGGGCTACCCGGTGGTTGGACATTTGTTGAAGTTTTTCCTGGCATGGGTTAGATTGTGATCCCCGGATGACCGAGTAGGCTGAGGAGGTGCTTGCCCGGTCATTGGTCGAGGGATGATATGGTAAGGGACAGCTCCCGCTAGTATGACTTGTGATCATCGGATGACCGACTAGGCTGAGGAGGTGCTCGCCCTGTCATTGGTCGAGGGATGATACGGTGGGGGATGGCTCCCGCTGGTATGGTTTGTGATTCCCTAAATGACCAAATAGGCTGAGAATGTGCTCACCCGCTCATTGGTCGAGGGATGGTGCGGTGTGATGTTCCAGGCTAGGACACTGTAGGGTGGGGACAGCCTGCGATGTGATGTGATGAGATGTTCCAGGCTATGACACCTGTAGGGTGGGGACAACCTGCGGTGTGGTGTGAGATGATGTTCCACGCTATGACACCTGCATAGTGGGTACAGTCTGAGGTATGGTAGTCCAGGCTATTACAACTGCAGGGTGGGTAGAGTCTAAGGTATGGTATTCTAGGCTATGACACCTACAGGGTGGGTACAATCTGAGGTATGGTATTCCAAGCAATGACACTTGCAGGGTGGTACTGTCTGAGGTATGGTATTCCAGGCTAGGACACATGTATGGTGGGGACTACCTGTGGCGTGATGTGATAGTGTGTTTACCCGCGGTGATAACTCTGGGGTTCATTGTTGAGACTTGTGTTGTGGGTGTTGATGTAACAACCCGCCCTTTTCACTCTAATAATCAGAGTTTATTTTTTTTTAAATATAATAATCAACCAAATGATCGGGGCGGAGTGTCACGATGCGAGTTAAGTTCGGACTTCTAAAGTCCGACCCTTAACTGGCCAAGCCCATGTGCGTATGAACTAAGTCCATAACAACTGATCCACCCATGGTACATATGCGTCTTGCAGAAAATACTTAGTCTTAATCTAACTGAGGTTATAATAGATCCTAAGACTATTCCATTTTATATCTTTAGATAGCAAAGTACATAATCGTCCAAAATTACCAAAATAACCTTAATGTAAACATTCATTCTAAACCATCCAAATCCGACCAAACCATAGTTAACTAAATTATTACAAGTCAACACATCTAATTATCAAATTACGTTGTCCAAATAACTTAAATAAAGAGTCCATAAAACAGTCCATTCAAGTCCATTTAATATGCCCAAGCTCCTATGCTTGGTTCTCTTCTCGATCCTCATTCTTCCCCTTTCCTGTGTCATCCACTAAGGATAGAGATAGGGCATTAGATCAACGCGCCCAGTAGTGTTTCCGATTAGGGCTACCACAAGGTTAGTAACAAAACATGCAAATAATAGAATAATACATGTTTATCAAAATCACATAAAACAATGCTATGTATGGAATGCACATGTAATGAGTCCCACCCATCACATATATACATAGCTTCCTCTTGACAGGATTCTCATCGTCAAGGTACCCCGCAGTGGTCTTTCGGACGCCCCGACGGAGTGTGGCCTCCGGATTCCTCTTGATGGGATTCTCATCATCAAGGAACCCCACAGTGGTCTTTCGGACGCCCCGACGGAGTGTGGCCTCCGGTTTCCATAATTACCACCCCATGCCATGCATGAGATGTCCATGATTTCATGCCATTTGTAAACATAACTTAACAAGTAAAACCACTTTGAAACATGATAACTTAGCACATAACTTATCAAAATTACGATAAAACATCAAGTATGAGTGTGGTTCAAAAAGGTAGGAAACCTACACAATAATCACTTAGTTTGACCCTTCTCTTGAACCGTTTCCCGTTTACAACTTGTACACCGTGTAAGCAAATCCCATGGCCCTATTTATATAACAGCAAGTCAAGCTTTTAACCATAAGATTCCAACTTAATCTAAGTCCCAAAACTCCACTTTGTGGGGTTCGGCCATACCCTTTGGCCGAACCTCACCCATTTAACTTTTTGGTCTCACTTTTATTTAATTAAAACCATCCAATGAAACCAAACCTCCAAATGAACCTTGGTAGGGTTCGGCCACACATCATGGCCGAACCTTACCACTTTGGTTTTGGCCCATATATCTAATCCTATGATCATCTCATCTTTGATCATTTCATCCATAAGTACCATTATGCCATTTAGACTATCCTTTTGTTTAATTTATCTTAAACACCAATAGTCATTATTAATTCACCTCACATCTCAAACATACTTTGGTAGGGTTCGGCCATACAACATGGCCGAACCTTACCACTTGATTTTGGACCCCTCTTTTCAAGTCTTTTGATCAATCCATTCACATATACAATTTATCTTGTATTTACAGTTTTGCCATTGGTCTAACCAATGCTTAATTTTGCTAACTTCCATCGCCTAAAATAAAACCATCTTAGTGGGGTTCGGCCATACCAAATGGCCGAAGCTCACCATCTTAATTTGGTCCTTTTTAAATCCTTCATACATCCATATAAATTAACCACTAAGTCCATCAATCACCATTAGTGGGGTTCAGCCATACTACATGGCCGAACCTCACCAATCTGATTTTTGTCCCACTTTCGATCTTATATCATGGTTGATCAACTTAATATTAAATTCATAACTAAGCCTAGGTAATTCTTAAATCAAAAGCATAAAACACATCATAGTTTTCCAATATGATTTAATCCAAACATACCATAAAAAACAGTCCATGGGGTTCGGCCATACACATGGCCAAACCCTATGGTTCTCTTAACACAATAATTCCATCAGTTATATACATATTAGGCTCTACATTTTAACCATGAAAACTATATGATTCAGCCATCCCATAACTGGTCCAAAACAGTAACCTTATTTCCATATAAAAGTCCTTTACACCTTCAAAACACAATATAGATTTTATCCCTTAAAAACCCTAAACTTCACCAAATCTTTTCAAGGGGTTCGGCCATCCAAAGGGGCCGAACCCTATGGTCCATGTATTGTTATTTAAAACCAGCGTAATACTTGATCTAAACCATTGATGGATCTAGCCATACAATTGCCAGATCACATTTCCTTAACCACTTATTTAACAAGGGTTCAAAGTGCACTTACCACCACCGTGACTCCTTCGGTCTTTTGACTCCTTCATTGATCCTTTATTTCCTTGACCTCTCCTTCTCTTCCTGTTCTTTGGGCTAAGACTGACCTTGCAGCCAACACCTTGGAATAATTTGTCCAAGGTATAGATTTGAGAGAGAGAGAGAAATAGAACTTTGGCGTTAGATGAGTGTGATAATCCTTGATGTCAATCTCCTTTGTATCTTTTGTCTTGGTGAAAGGAATCAACCAAGGATTGATTGAAAATAAGCAACCAGCTATTGTTCTTGGTTTTGAAAGATGGAGGACGACCAAGGGAGAGAGAGGTAGTGATAGAAAAATGAACTTCTTTTTGCTAATCAAATTCAGCCCAATGTTGACCTCACATGTAACTCCCACATTAACCCAAGCCCTTTATGCTTACTTGGGGGTTTCATCTATGAAATAAAAATCCCAAAGTATTACATTTTAAGATACATAGGAAACTCCCCAAAACAAGAAATACAAGATGATAATTAGGGAAATTCCCCAAAACAAAGATTAGTTTGATTAGAACTGTTGTTGTCATTTATATGATTTTGTTGTTATGATACAAATATGTCGAGCAACATAGAGTATACAGAGTTGTGGGACAAAGGAACTCCAAGCTGTCCTATAGATCTGACTTCTTCTTCCAACAACTCCAACACGCCAGACTGCGTTGTGGAAGTTAACGGAGACGTCCAGGTATGATTCCCCAGGGATGTCGAAGTGTATCTAGCCCCTTTTCTAGAAGAGTATATGGGAGATATCCCAATGATAGGAGAATCAGTAGGGGAGATAGCGCCCGGGTATATGTACGAGTTGTACAATCAGGAGAGGTACAACTGTACTTTCTGCCCCTACCCCCTTGAGGTTATTTGCCCTGTTTGTGGAATTCACAGGCACGGGAAGAAGAGGACTAATTGTCCTTACATTGAGGGACCGGGAATAATACCCTGTCTGACTTGTGGAGTGTTGGGGCACACGTCGACGACATGCCCTGATAGCTTCTTCGATTTTTATGATGATGCAGAGTCTTCTACGGAAGATTAGGCTAAGAAAGGGTAAGAAAATGTCGGGGAAAAGGGGAGTTTTTGTGAGGGTTGTGGGTACGTTTTGAAGGGTTTGTTCTAACCCTACCAACCCTGTATTGTGATAGAAGTTTGAATGATTTTCAATAAAGTATGCAAATTTAACAATTTATGAGGACTTGGGCATTGAGATGTAGGCGACGAGGTCACTTAATAATAATGAGACGTGGTATGGGTGCGTCCCTCACGTGGTATTGATGAGATAAAGATTCCATGAGTAATGCTTGGAGTAGCTATGAGACTGTGGGAGCCTCGATATAAGATACGGAGACTTGGTCCCGTAGGGTTACCGTTGAGGGTGGGTCCCTCTCATGCTTCGTGCTACAGGGCGCTCTCACGGCTATTTCGTACATTAGATGTGCGTTGATGCGTAGAGCTAGATACTATTTTACCCCATGGAGGTGGTCCTGGTTAGACGTGGATCGACCGCCGTAGAGCTTCACTAAATCACCCTTGGGGTGAAGGGATGCAGGGCGAGGTAGACTTGATCACGTTTGATGTGGGTCTTCCGCTTAGTAAGTCATGGGCCCTAAGTCTTACTAGGGGTCGGGCAATACTTATGATTTGATATTGTTACCATAGTCATGTAGTGAATCATTTGAGTGTTGTTCCTATGGATAGAATACCTCGTGGTAGATGAGGTGCACAGGATTAATTATGCCCATGAATGGATTATACCCAGAGGGGGGTTATATTCATGGATGGTTATTAACTATGGATAGATGATACTCACTGATAGAGTGGTATCATGGATGGATGTGTATAACCGTGGATGATGATTCCCAGGGTGGTTTGAATTGATGCCGGTATTGGTATCGTAGGAGTTTTGAACAAAAGGTGTTAGTCACATTGTAACTTATGTAGAAATGAAGATATGCTTACTTTTGGAGATGTACTTAAGGGAAAAGTTAAGAGGCTAGTGAAACTCGAATGGGAAACTATGGGTGACTGCTGAGTTAGACTGGTCAGCTGACTCTGTAGTTAGCCGATGGAGTTCCAGGAGACTGCAGCTAGAAACCTAGTTAAAATGGAATCAGCAAAAGACTGAACAAAGGGGTTACAGAACCGAGCGTTTCAGTTCGTCAAGGTGGTGTGGGATTGACATGGTAATGAGGAAACCACTTGGAAACTTGAATCTGAAATGAGGACATCTCACCTGGAATTATTTGTGAAAATTGTTTGGAACCCTACTTCACTCGATTTTTGGGACGAAAATTTTAAAAAGAGGATTGTATTGTACACCCCGGGTTTTCAAGATATCAATTTACATGAATTTTGTCCGTTTAAATTATGAATTAATGGACATGGACCTTAGATGGGTAAGGTGTTGGGCAATGGCCCAATTAAGACCCAATGGTTATGGAATGAGTGTTCAATGTAGGGTAAATGAGTGAGATATATCTAAATGGGTCAAGGCGGCTATTTGGGTCAAAATGCCTAATTGGGACCCAATGGGTCATAGTTGACTTGGTTTACCATTAGGTGAACTCAAGCCTAATTAGGTTAAGGCTGAATTAAATGGGAATGCAAACAAGTGTTTGAGTTGATTCAAGTGAATTAAATGGATGAGTTGAGTTTAATGGTGGAGTATAAATGGATGAGTTGATTTTAATGGTGGAGTTGAGTTAAATTAATGAGTTGAGATTAAGTGAGTTAAAGAGATTTGAATTAAATTATATGTGAAGTGTGTAGATGAAAGATGTTTGGGGTTGTTTCAAAATTCAAACAATGTACACATTCGAATGCATGGAAGTTTTATCTCATGAATGAAACTTCCATTTGAATCATTAATGAGAGGTGGCGTTTTTGTGGAGTTACAAAGGGGTTATGGTTATTTCAAATATCAACACAAGGCATGAACACGTTGGAATGCATGGAGGTTTTACCCCATGCATGTACCTTCAAATGGAGAACCATTGGGAGGGGACAGTTTCATATTTTCAAACATAGGCACACAATTGGCACATGGGAGTTTCATCTCATGGATGAAACCCTCAAAATGGACAATGAAGAGGTGGGGAGTTGTTTTATTCCAAATTCAAATACTAGTATACACGTTGGAGGTAAGGGAGATGAATGGGGTGGGGAAGTTTCATGTCATAGATGAAACCCCCACTTGGAGCATTAATGGGAAACGCATGGGAGGAGGAAAGCTTGGTAGAGGTTACACCAAGGCACACCATTGCACCGTTGGACCCTTGGGGTTTTATCTCATAGATGAAACCCCCAAATGGAATTTAAATGAGGAAGATGAATGGAGTGGGGAGTTACAAAGGGGTGCCATCAAGGGAGACCACCTTTGGTCAACCCTCACTAACATAGCAAAGGACTTTGTTTCCATTGATTCTCTCTTTCTCTCTCTCTCTCTCTCTCTCTCTCTCTCTCTCCCTTGGCCGTTCTCACCTCTCAAAACAAGAAAACCTTGGCTGTTTTCTCTCCCTCAAACCATCTCTTGGCCAGCCAACATTCTAAAGGAAAGAAGATCAAAGTTCTCATACAAGGCCGACCACCCTCAAGTCAAGGATTTGGAGTATTTTCTATCCCATGTTTCTCCCTCTCTCTCTCTCTCTCTCTCTCTCTCTCTCTCTCTCTCTCTCTTTCAATCCATACTTTTTGGCCGAACCACTCCAAGGGGTTTCCAGCAAGGTTAGTCTCGGCTAAAGATCAAGAAGGAAGGAAGGAAGGACTAAGGAAGGAAAAGATCAAGAAGGAGTGAAAGAACCGGAGGAGTCGCGGGATTGTGCTCAATAAACTCTTGTTAAATAAGATGGTTAAGGAAACATGATTAGGCCATTGTATGGCCGAACCTATCAAGGGTTAAAATCATGGCTATTGAATTTAAAAGAGGAGATAAGGAATAGGGTTCGGCCATGATGTATGGCCGAACCCCATGGAAAGACATTGGTTATTTTTTGGGGTTTTGAGAGATAAAGATCATGGAACATTATGAGTGTCTTAAAAGGATTTTTAAATGAATATATGGGTAAAGCATGGGTCGGCCATTGCATGGCCAAACCATAATGTTATAATGGCTAAGATGTTAATGGGGGGACAAAAGCTAAATCAGTGAGGTTCGGCCATGGTGAATGGCCGAACCCCACTAGAGTGTATATTATGAACATGAAAATCGAGGATGAATGTTAAAGAATGTTAATCATTCTACATGGTATAAAAATGATATGGGATGAAAGAACCATAAACCATGGGTTCAGCCATAGTGTATGGCCGAACACCATGGAAGGTTGCCAAGGACTTGGAAGGGATTAAATGGAGTAATGTTTAAGTGGACTTAGATTATTATGTATGTTAAACAATTGGTGCATAAGTAATAAGATTAATGAATTAAGAGGTCATGATCTTATATTTAAGTTAAAAGAGCAAAGGACTTGAGAGAGAGAACAAAACCAAAATGGTGAGGTTCGACCATGTTGTATGGCCGAATCCCACTAAGGAGTATTTGGTGGATTTAAGGTTTTGTTCATGTTAATGAATTATTTAGTCATGAACACAAGTTTTGGACTTAAAAATGGTATTGAAATCACGGAGTAATGGGTTTTAGATATCATAGGGTGGATCAAAATGGGGACTTATGTATGCTTAGATGAGGGATGCTTTGGTTTTGGATTTCTATCAATGGCAAGGTGGTAATTAAAGGTGAAAAAGGATGGACCATGGGTTCGGCCATGGTGTATGGCCGAACCCCATGGGGAATATTTGGTTTATGGGCTTAGCTTATTATCCATGATTGGACTTAAATTAAAAGATCAAGAACCCAAATGAGGGATTGAAACCAAAGAGGTGAGGTGAGGTTCGGCCATAGTATATGGCCGAACCCCACAAAGTTGGGTTAAGGAATTAGAACATGGTTTGATTGATTGTTGTGTAAATAAGGTAACGAAACTTCACAAAGGGGGCACGATCGTGAGCAGTTGCCGGATTAAAGCTCAAGGACACCTTAGTTGTCTTGGGTAGGATTCTACCTCATTGAAACATGGATATGTATATGGTTTTATCTTATTTGATGGTTTATGTTGTAATTATATTATGTTTCAAAAGTAAAGTTTTTAAATGCTATGGTTAATTATATTGCATAGCATATGGACTTGTACATCTCATGCATGGCATGGGAGGGGAATTTGTAACCGGAGGCCATGCTCCGTCGGGGCGTCCGTAAGGCAATCGTAGGAAGACCTCGATGTGGATAATGCCATCAAGAAGAATCTGGAGGCCACACTCCGTCGGGGCGCCCGAAAGACCACTGTGGGGATACCTTGATGAGGAGAATTCCATCAAAAGGTTACATGTATGTGATGGGTGGGACTCATTGCATAAGACATATTGCATGGCATGATTTTATATGGTTTTGATGATATAATATTATACATGTTTTTGTGATACTAACCCATATGTTAGCCCTATTTAGAATTCCTACTGGGCACGTTGTTCTAACTCCCTACTTCTACCCTAGTGAATGAAACAGGAAACGAAGGAATCGAGGATCGTGAAAGAAGCCAAGCATAGGAGCTTGGTTATATGAATGGATTTTATTTATTATAGTTACCATGGACATGTAATAACTTAGATATTATTACTATGGTTTGGTATGGTTTGATTGAATGATTAAGTTAAGGTAATTTTGGATAAATGACTAAGTACTTTGCTATCTAAAATGGAGTAGCTTTAGGTTCTATTATAATCCGCAATCAGTTTGTGTTATATTCCGCAATTATAAACTTAATACGTGTGAACCATCTTAGTGGACTCAGTCCACGCATACGTATGGTTGGCCAGTTAAGGGTCAGGCTTTAGAAGCTCGGACTTAACTCGCGTCGTGACATCCCGCTCTCTATCACTTTTATTTAAAAAAAAATAGAGTCTAATTTTCGGAAAGTAAGTGGAAAAGGGCGGGGCGTTACAGTGCGTCCCTCGCGTGATATTGATGTTTGAGATGTGGTATGGGTATGTCCGATTAGTAGATCATTACGTCTCACCTTTGTGTAGTTAACATGATGAGATAACTATATAGATTCCATGTCTAAGGCCTAGAGTAGTCGTGAGACCGTGGAAGACTCGATATGAGCACATGGAGACTTGGTACCGTAGGGTTTCCGTTGAGGAGTGGGTCCCTCACATGCTACACGTTGGAAGGCGCTCTCACGGCTATTTTGCACACTTGATGTGCATTGATGCGCAGAGCTAGATACTATTTTACCCCATGGGGCTGGTGCTAGCTTCGTTAGACGCGGTTCGACTACCTTAGAGCTTGAATGAATCACCCTTGGGGTGAAGGGATGCAGTGCGAGGTAGACTTGATCACGTTGGACGTTGGTCTTCCGCTTGGTAAGTCATGGGACCTAAGTCTTGCTAGGGGTCGGGGTATATTTATGATTTGATATTGTTGCCAAAGTCATGTCGTGATTCATTCGAGTGTTGTTCCTACGGATAGAATATCTCATGGTATATGATGTGCCCTGGATTAATTATACCCAAGGATGGATTATATTCACGGATGGTTATTAACCATGGATAGATGATACTCACTGTTAGACTGATACTAGGGATGGATGTGTATAACCATGGATGATGGTTCCCATGGTGGTTTGAATTGATGCCGGGTATCGGTACCATGGTAGACATGTTGGTAGTGTGATGGACCTGTTGGTCCCATAGATGACGTATTGTTCTAATGATTGGGACATGTTTCGATCTACATCCCACGTTATAAGAAAAAGGTGTTAGTCGTATTACGACTTGTATCATAGGAAAGTTAGTGTTGGGAGATACACGGTATCGTAGAAGTTTTGAACAAAAGGTGTTAGTCACATAGTGACTTATGTGCAAATGAAGATATGCTTAATTTTGGAGATGTACTTAGTGGAAAAGATAAGAGTCTAGTGAAACTCGAATGGGAAGCTATGGGCGATTGCCGAGTTAGACTGGTCAGCTGACTCTGTAGTTAGCCGATGGAGTTCTAGGAGAGTGCAGCTAGAAACCTAGTTAAAATGGAATCAGTGAAAGCCTTGAGCATAGGCTCGCATTGGCAGGCTACCTCACTAACAAATTTTCAATGAGGGGCAAGGTCATCACTAACCTCACATAGAGGGTAGACGAATGAACGTATTGAGCGAGTACGTATGGAAAATATCTTGGGCGCAGGTAAAATGAAACAGAGTACATTGATCTACATGAGATCGCAAATGGGCTCACGACAAAAAGAGATAACATGAGACAGAGTAAATTCTGCGAGAATGAAACTCATAGGTTGATATGAGTGATTTTGATGTAATTAAGTAGTGTGGACCACGACAAGCTGTATAATATTATGGCCAGTTGTGAAAGATGTAATGGATTAACAGAATGCCGGTTGGCAAATGTATTAGAAATTTAAATTCCAGATGTTGTATTGTAGTGCATAGGTCCTGTGATGGTTGCACCATATATCCGTGCATAACGGATGGTATGAATGGCATTGGGTAATCAAATTTAGAAAGTATAACATGTGGCTTGTGGGAATAAGACCCCATATGTGGGTGAACGTGATATGAATGTGTAAGGAAATCCTTGAAATACATCAATTAATGAGAGACCGTAGTAAACATAAAGGTATGATAGAAAACAGTGATAGCATAAATGCATGGACTTGTGTTCGGTGTATTGTCCTGAAGGGAGTACAATATCCATATTAGAGAAAAGCGTAATGAAGGGGTAAATACTAGACATTGTTGGTATATGAAGTGATATACGGAGATGGAAGGTAACAACGAACACCGCTGATATGATGTTGTGCTTCCCCATCTGGTTTTGAAAGCCATATGGATAATGGGATGGTTAGTAGGGAAGCGACATGACGATGAAGGAACGAACTTGAGAATATAAATAAAAGATAAAAATGTTCTATCCGATATGATTGGAATGGAAATAAGTAGAGCCCAAGCCTTGTCGAAATTTTTCAGGACGAAAATTCTAAAAGGTGTTAGTATTGTAACACCCCGAGATCTTAACACAGGAAATAAAGGAAATTCCCTCTTAAGAGTGAAATTAAAGGGTGATTAATTTATTAAGATGAGTCAAGGTAAATGGGTTTGGAATGTAATTGAGTAGAGGATAAATTTAATTGGGTCAATGGCCCAATTAGGATACAATAAATAGTGGATACTGTTAGAATATATTTAATTGGATCAATTAAGACCTGATGGGTCATGGATAGAGTTCAATTGAAATAAATGGGTAAGATTTATTTAATTGGGTCAAGGTGGTCAATTGGGTCAAATGCCCAATTGGGACCCAATGGGTCAAAATGAATTGATGATTAGGGTTGGTTTGAAAACAATTGGTAAATGTACTTAAATGGGCCAATTGCCAATTTGGGACCCAATGGTCATTTATGAGATGATTTTAAATAAATGGGTAGACTTAAGTTAATTGGGTCAATACACAATTAAGACCCAAATCCACCTCATCAAGTAAGGTGGCAAATGATTAAATACAAATGAGGGCATGGTCGACTAAGCCATGATTGACTTGGTCAATCATGGGTGAACCCAAGTATTGAGTTGAATTATATTGAGTTGGAAATGAATCCAAATTGAATTAAGTTGAGTTGATGAATGAGTTCAAGTGGATAAATACTGCTTAAGTTGGAAAGTGAATTCACATGAGTTGAGAATTTATTGATGTGAGTTCAAGTGCTTGAGTTGGAAAATGAATTCATTTAAGTTGAGTTGAGTTGAATTGAAATGAGTGGAGTGGGAAGATGGGAGGGCTTCCATCTCATGGTGGAAACCCAAGGGACACACGTTGGAGGTGAATGGATGCCATGGTGAAGACCAAGTGACACCTTGGTTGGTCAATAGTTAAGATGGGGGGGTTTCCATTTTGAATGCACAAGTTGGGAAGGTGGAGGGTTTCATCTCATGAGATGAAACCCATGGATACACGTTGGGGAGATGGAGGAGATGGAAACCCAAGGGGCACATGGTTGGGGAGTTTTATCTCATGGGATGAAACCCCAAAGGAAACATTAATGTGAGAGGTGAAAGGTTTTGGTTGTTACAAAGGGGCATAACCCAAGAGACACCACACCTTTGGCTGATTGGATCTTATTGGAACAAAAAAATTGTGCTCTCAAACTCTCCCTTGGCCGATCCTCTCACTAAGACAAGAAAGGCATAGAGATTTCTATCTCAACTCCTCTCCCTCTCACTCTTTGGGCCGATCTCTCACAAGACAAGGAAAAGACTTTGGGTTTTCCATTCTCTCCTCCTCCCCCTCTCTCAAATCTCTTCCTTGGCCGAACCACTCTTAGGATTTTTATCTTAATCAAACACCACTCTTTGGCCGAAGATCAAGGAGGAAGAAAGGAAAGACTAAGGAACGAAAGAAGATCAAGGAGGAGAAAGAAAAGACCAAGGAACGAAAGAAGATCGGAGGAGTCGAGGAATCGGTAAGTGGTACTTGTCAAGATTTTATTAAGTAAAAAGAGATTAAAGAGAACATTCCATTTAGGTTGCAAGTGGTAGGCCAAAATGTTATGGGCCATGGATTCAAAATCCATCCATCGAATGAGATGGAAAAATGGACAAAACCCTAGATTGTTATGTATAAAGATCATTGAGAACTCAAAAGGGATTGGATGAGGTTCGGCCATAATGTATGGCCGAACCCCATCAAATGATCAAATCATGGACATGTGGTATTTAAGACGGGAATTAATAAAATAAGGAACCATGGGTTCGGCCAGGTTGTATGGCCAAACCCCATGAAGGACTTTTTCATGGACATGGGTGTATGATGAACCCCATGGAAATAGGTTATTAATTTTAATGGGTTTGTTTTAAAGGATGAAAATAAGGAAGGAATGTTGGTGATTTTAAAGGGGTTGTAAATGTTGTAAATGATGAAGAACCATGGACCATGGGTTCGGCCATGTTGTATGGCCGAACCCCATGGAGAAATGTTGATGGTTTTAAAGAAGGTTACACCATGGGAAAATGGAAGTAAAGGAGCATGGATTCGGCCATGTGTATGGCTGAACCCCATGAATTATTTTGATGAGTCATTTTGGTAGATCTATACATGATAAGTGATTGAATGACCAAGTTAAGAAAGGAGGGTTAAAATGGAAAGAAAATGGAATGAAAGAACCATGGGTTCGGCCATGTTGTATGGCCGAACCAATATTTGATGGATTTAGGTGTTGTTTTTATCAAGTTAAATGATTAACTTAAGTGATGGGATTAATAAATCAAAGAATGGATGATGTTGGACCTATGTTGTGTAAAAATAAAACAAGGGTTAAAAAGGGGGTCAAAACGAAAGAGTAGGTTCGGCCATGTTGTATGGCCGAACCCAACAAGTGAGTTTTGGTGGATAGTGGACAGTGGACAGTGGGCAACCTACTGATTTTATAAATGAAACATTTATATGATTTTCCAAATGGTTAGGTTAAGTTGGAAGGATGAAGGGAATGGTTTAAATCAATTGGAATAATTACATTGGTTATTTTATGGAGTTAAATGGATCACCAAATTGATGTATGTATATGTTAAATGTAATAAGGTAACGGGATTTCACAAACGGTGAACGATCAGCTGGATGCGATCGGTGATCGATTTCTGGACAGAAACACAAGGACCCTCTATTTGGACGTTGGTAGGATTGCTACCTTATTGGAAACCATGGAATATGTATATATGATGATTTTAATTCATGTTTTGATGAGTTATTTTGGTATCAAATGATATGTTTCAATTATGAAATTTTAAATGCTATGATGTTTATTATTACATAGCATGTTGGCATTTGCATCTCATGCATGGCATGGAAGGGATCAAATGACGGGAGTCCAGGCTTCCATTCGGTTTTACCGATAAACAATCGTGGGGAGGAATCTACAATGATTCCTATGGATTTGTAACAGAAGAGCCACGCTCCGTCGGGGCGTATGTAAGGCATTCGTGAGGTACCTTGATGTGCATTATCTATCAAGAGGGATGTATGATTAATTTGTAATCGGAGATCCACGCTCCATCGAGGCGACCGATAAGGCATTCGTGGGGATACCTTGATGAGGATTTTCCATCAAGAGGAATACTATGTGATTGTGATATGGGTGATGGGTGAGACTCATGGCATATGACACCCATGGCATGGCATTGAATCAGCATGATTATGATCTCTATTATCATGCATTGTTTATGGCTTTTATATGTATGATTGGATCTCTATTATCATACACTGTTTTAGATACGATGTTTTACAAGTACGGCATGATGTATTATATTTGGATTTTTATACTAGCCCATGTATTTGACCCTACTCGGAGTACCTATTGGGCGCGTTGTTTAACGCCCTACTTCTACCTTAGATGATGACACAGGAAATGGACGGAACAAAGGAAGCGATCGGAACCAAGCTTAGGAGCTCGGATAATTTAGTTTCACTTTATTTAAGTTTATTCATGGACAATGTAATTTGACTAGCTAGTATTTGGGAAGGTAATAACTTAGACTATTTGCTATGGATCGAATGATAATTAATCTAGATTAAGTTAATTTATATTGATTGCCTTCCTTGCTAAGTAAATGTTGTAATCCGATGTTATTTCCGCAATGGGTGTTCCGCAAGTCGTAGTATCGCGTGTGAAATGTTTTAGTGGACTTGTCCACGCATACGCATTGTAATACCCTAGATTTTTCAATATATCAATATTTACGAAAATGCCATTGGAGTTATGAATTAAAGGGTTATGATCGTAGATGAGAAAATGGTGGGACCCATTATTCAAATAAGACTCAATGTAGGTGTTATGGGATTAAATTAAATTAAATGGGTAATGTACATTTATTTGGGTCAAAGTGGTTAATTGGGTCAAAGGACCCAAATGGGACCCAATGGGTCGTGGTTGACGTAATGGCTCGGAATTTGTAAATCAATATATATGTGAATATTAATTATTTTAATGATGGAAATTGAGAATTTTAATGGAATAAAGGGTAAATAGACCAAAATGTGGACAAAGGCCCAACTAGGGCCCAATGGATTATGGATTGGATTTAAGTTTACTTGAAGGGTCAATGGTGGTCAATTGGGCCAAGGATGGTCAAATTGAGCCCAATACCCAATTGGGACCCAATGGATCAAGATGATGTAAGCTTTAAGGTAAATGGGTAAGATGAAAATGTAATTGGGCCATGGGCCCAATGGTGATCCAATTGGAATGAATTGAATGGGTTCAAATCACCTAAGTTAATTTGAAGTTGACCAAGGTGATATGGTCCAATGGGACCCACCTCCACCTCACCAAGTGAGGTGGCGTGTGAACCCAAGGTTTGGTGGGGCCGACCACCAGGGTTGAATTGGTCAACCATGGGTGCATGTATGAAGGTGATTTAAGAAAATGGAATTAAGTTAAAGTGGGAATTAATTAAATTAACCTAATGATCTAATTAAGTAATTAATTAAGCTAAGTTAAAATGGTGGTCAAAAGGTGGTCAAATGGGAGACCAAGCTACCTTAGCTCTAAACACCATGAAACACATTGGACTTGGGTGGTGGTTATCTCAACCACCACCATAAAGCAAGATAAATATCTAAGCTTGGTTGGTGGGAGACTTAATGTGGAGTATATCTTATGATTTTTTTTATCTCATTCTCTCCACTCCAACGAGCCCTTTTACTCTCTCCCTCTTTTCATCTCTCTCATGGCCGTCCCCCACACTCCAAGAAGAGAAGAAGAAAATTAAGAAAGGAAGAGAAGAAGAGAAGAAGTGCAAGCATGGTCCACCATTCCAAGGTCAAGATCTACCATCTTCTTTCTCATGTCCATCCTCTCCTCTCTCTCTCAAGTCAAACCCTACTATGGCCGATCCTAAGCTTGGAGGTTTTCACCATGGATCAAGCATCTTAGTCGACCAAAGACCAAGAGGAAGGAGAAAGGAGGCCAAGGAGTCCGACGGGAGTGGCGAAAGTCGGAGGAGGTGTCGGATTGTAAGTATTTTCTTAAACAAGAAATTTTCGATTTTTAGGGTTTAAGATTTGGGATTCATTTTGTAAGTTTAATGGTGGCCAAATGATTTTATGCCATGGATTTTAAATCCATCAATTTGAAAGATGGAAAGTGGAAGAAACCCTAATGGATAAATTAGGGTTAGGGAAAGAAGAATAAAATTGGGAGCATGGAGAGTGTTTATAATTTTTAAGGTTGTAAATAATCGAATGTGGTGAATTTTGTAAAGAGGTTTTAAAGGAGAGAATCATAGGAGATGGAAGATAATTTTAGTGATCTCAAAAAGAATGGTTTAGGGTTTTAAGTGCTTAATGATTAAATGTATGTAATGTATGATTTTTTTTTGGGGTTTTAAGGAATGGAGCTAATGGAAGGTAATTTGGGCATTTTAATGATTTATTAGGGTTTATGAATGGTGGAATGTAACACCCTGGAATTTCAAAGTTACAAATTTACATGAATTTATTCATATTTATGGAATTGTCATTGTGATATATTTGAGTTGAATTTAAATGGGTCAATGGTTCAATCAAGACCCAATGGTTAGTAGTTTTGATTACAAAACAATAAATGGATAAGATGTACATAAACGGGTTGAAAATCATAATTGGGTCAAATTTTGTTAAATGGGTCAAAATGGCCAAATTGGACCCAATGGGTTGTGGTTGACATGTTTGACCATTAATTGAACTCAAAGCTTAATTGGGTTAAGATGAGTTAAATGTTTTGAGTTGGGTTTGAGTTGAACTAAATGATGAAGTTGAGTGGAATTTATTAGTTGAGTTACATTAATGAATGAGTTGAGTTTGGGTGAGTTAAATAAAAGAGTTGGATGAATAAATATTTTAAGTGAGTGTATGAGAGTGGTGTGTGCTGATTACAAGGTTTTAACACAAAAAAACGGTGGCTGCATAGGAGGTATTACCATGCATGTAACTCCCATTTAAGTGATAAAGGAAATGAGAGTTACATTTTGGAAATTCACATCATGGGACGTTGGATGCATGAGAACATTGCATGCATGTAACGGCTACAATGGAGATAAGTGGGGTGGCTGTTTTGATAGTTACAAATGCAAGGATAATGGAGGGAATGCAAACAATCACAAAGATATGCATAGAGAGACGTTGGAGCATGGAAGAGCTTCATGTCAAAAGGATGAAACCCCTAAGTCAGCATGAAGGTCTATGTTGAATGCAAAGAGGAGTTACAAAGGTTGACACTTAGAGACCCCACCTCTTGGGCGGGTTTTGATTAAACATAGAGGGCTCATTTTACTCTCTATCTCTATCTCTCTTCCTTGGACTGTTATCATCTCTCCAAACATCAAGAACAGTAGCTGGATTATTGATATGAAATCAGTCCTTGATTGATTTATTTCACTAAGACAAAAGTATACTTTGAGCAAAGGAGTTGGCCTCAAGGCTTCTCATCCAAAGCCAAAATTCTATCTCTCTCTCTTGGCCGTTCTTTATCTTCCCAAACACCAAGAGCAGCAGCTGGTTGCTTAATCAATCCTTGACCATCAAGGAATCCAGAAGAAGGAGAGGCTAAGAAAGGGAAAGGAACAAGCTGGAGGGAAGATCAATTGGAGGAGTCGCGGAAACGGTAGGTTTTCGATAAACAATTTTTAAATCATGATCCAGCCATTGGATGGCCGAATCTAACAAGGGTTAAATATTGGTTAGAAGTGCATGATTAGGATGAACAAAAATATGCAATGGAGAAGACTGACAAAACAGTCAGTCGACTGAATCATTGATTCAGTCGACTGAACTGACAATGGATGAATCAAAAATAAGTTTCTGGGAGTTTCAGCCGACTGAATTAGGGATTCAGTCGACTGAACTAATGGTGACTGAAAGCAGAAAGAGTTTCTGGAAGTTTCAGCCGACTGAATATACGATTCAGTCGACTGAATGGATGCTTGTTAAACACGTAAATGAATGATTGGAATGGATTATGAATGGACTACTTTATGGACTTGATATTTGATATATTTGGACAATGTAATTTGGTAATTAGTTATGTTGGCTTCTAATAAGTAGTTAAGATAGATGCTATGGTTTGTTTTAAGTTGGATGATTTGATTAACGATTAGTTAAGATTGATAGTAAGTTTGGAGAATAAGTTATGTACTTTGCTATCTAAGAATGGAAAACTGGAATAGTCATAGGTTCTATTATAACCTCAGTTAGATTTAGACTAAGTTAATTCCGCAAGTTATATATGTACCATGTGCGGATCAGTTTTATGGACTTAGTTCATACGCACATGGGCTTGGCCAATTAAGGGTTGGATTTAGAGATCCGAACTTAACTCGCGTCGTGACACTCCGCCCCGATCACATGATTATCATTAAAAAAAAAAACTCTGAAAGTTAGAGTGAAAAGGGCGGGGCGTTACATGGAAAACCATGGAGGATGGTTTAGGGTTTTAAATTTATTGATTAAATGTGATTAAGTTTAAAGGGGTTTTTATAAGAAAAATCATGGGAAAGAGGGTTTATGATTTTTTAAGGAGTTAATGATTAAATGTAGTGATTTGTAAATGGATTACATGGCCTCAAGAGGCATAGATAAATCATGGACCATGAACCATGGGTTCGGCCATGGTGTATGGCCTAACCCTATGGTGATCAAATGGTGGATTAATGGTTATGAATTATGGGGAAAATGATGGTTTTATGATGGTTTGATGATGGTTGTAAATGGATTTAAATGTGATTAAGGATGGTGATTTAAGTGTATAAGTTAAGCCCCTTCATGGAAGGGCTTATGATGGGTTCAAATGTATAAGTAGACCAAAGAAAAAAATGGGATAAAGACATCATGGGTTCGGCCATGGTGTATGGCCGAACCCATGACCCATTTGTGGGTAAACTTATGGATTAAGTTTGGTGTTATGTGTGTGAGAAATGAATTAGGGTTAGAGTATTTAAAGGGCTGATTTTTAATAACTCAATTATAGATCATTATGGCCTAAGGTTAATGTGTTTATATATAATTAAATTAATGGACTTTAGGTTAAATTAAGTGGCTGGTTTTAATGATTTTTAAGATATGGGTGATGGGTCATTAATGGATCCAAACCTATGAATCAAGTATGGACTTAATCATGCATGGATGAATGAGTGATTAGCCATGGAGGAAGGGGTAGTGGCAAAACCGTAAATAATGACTAAAAATGAAGAACTCCATGGGAGATGATCATGGGTTTAAGGGACTCTAAGAAATAACATTATGTATGGCTAAATAAAGCCTAGGATGGCTAGTTTGTTTTAAACTCACAAATTAAAGGGGTTAATGGATTAAATGGGACCCACAAAACCTAAATGGTGACCGATTATTCATGTGGACTTGGAAATGATAATGGGCTTGGAAATAGTTAGAAACATGGACTAATTATTAATGTGTAATAAGGTACTGGACATCGCAAGCGATACGCGTGTCGGTAGCCAGATTGTAGGACGAAAACGGAAAAAAGACGCGAGTCGGTATTCGGTAGGATTCTAACCTTTTTGTAAGCCATGGATTGAGTGATGGTTTCTTTGAATTATTTTGGAAATTATATGGTTTGCTTTAAGATTGGTTTTGAATTATGAATTAAGTAGGGGTTTTTACTTGATTTATTCTGGTAAGTATATGATTGGTTTAAAATGGATTTTAAGGCTATGATGTGATTATTATGGCTTTGCTTGATCTATTTTTGATAATCAAGTTATATGTTTTATTGATGGGATTTTTTTAATCTCATGGTTTGTTATTATATTCATTACATGGCATATGGCATCTTCATCTCATGCATGGCATGGGAGGGATATGACAGGGGAAGGATGAAATGAAACTGGAGTCCATGCTCCGTCGGGGAGACCGATAAACAGACATGGAGATATTTTGATGTGTTTGATTTATCAGGGATGTTGTATGTAATTATGATACCTTGATGATAGTTCTTCCATCAAGGGGGATGATGTGTGATTGTTTATACCTGGACGGGGTTTTGCCGTCCAGGGGGATGATTGTGATTGTTTATATCTTGACGAGGTTTTGCCGTCAAGGGGGATATGACAGCATGATGGTATGGATGATGGGTGGGGTTCATAACACAAATACCCATGGCATAGCATTCATTTTATGCTTTTTCGTTATAATATTATCATGCTTTGTTATCACTAATCCATATGTTAGCCCTACTCAGAGTCCTACTGGGCACGTTGTCTAACGCCCTACTTCTACCCTAGCTGATGACGCAGGAAATACCGGAGCAGAAGGACGGGACGGGAGCCAAGCTTAGAAGCTTGGGGAGGCAAACTGTTTACTTTATTAAAGTTTATTTTTGGGAAATGTATATTTGAACAGTTTAGCTTGTCGGACTGTATAATTAGATTACTTCTTATATTTTGGTTTATTTTGGAAGTTGAGACGTTGTGATGTTTTGATAATATTAGGAATGTTATCTTCCCTGCTATCTCAAATTTGTACGATAGACTTTATTGTTAATTCCGCACTTAGTTGTAATTTTTCTTGAGCTTACGTCTACGTGTGAGGTGTTCTTCGTGGACTTCGTTCCACGCACACGTAGGGTTGGCCAGTTAAGGGTCGGGCTTTAGAAGCTCGGACTTAACTCGCGTCGTGACGTCCGCGCCCTTTGTCACTATTGAAAAAAAAAAATAGACTCTGATTTAAGGTGAAAAGGGGCGGGCGTTACAGTTGACATGTTTGACCATTAGGTGAGCTCAAAGCTTAATTGGGTTAAGATGGAATAAACGATTGAGTTTAGATAGAGTGAAAAGGGCAGGGTGTTATAGTTGCTATCAGAACGAAACGGGAAGTTGAATCTTCCGCAGTAAGATTAAGACGGTTTCATTTCTCACTGACAGATAAGAATCCCAACTGACCGACTCTTTGGAGTCCGCTGACTGGGGGCCGGATTAATTTATTTCGTAGACTCAGACTGAACAATCAATCTGAGAACAACAGTGAAAGATAACAAAGTACAGTCAGTATAGTTGATCTGTCAAACATAGCAAAATAAGATACACTTCCCAGATATCCCCAAATTGAAACAAACAATAGGTATTTAGGAATTTCCCCCCAAAAATAAAACCAAGAGTGCTTATTTGGCAAATTCCCCAAAATTGTGAAAATACAAACTGTACGAGGAAACTAAGTCAATGATGTTTTCTTGACTTAGGGAAAAATGGCTCCAAAGAAAAAGATCCCTTAGAACCAGAAAAGGAAGGAAAAAGTGTTACAAATCACTCAACATGAGAAAGTGGTATCTCAACATGAAAAATTTGTACATGAGAAGGAGCCATCTATACATGAGAAGGAGGAAACTCAACCTGAGAAGGAGCCATCTTTTCATGAAAAATTACACAATGAGGAAGAATCACATCACTCCCGGCGAGAAGAGAAGGAAAGTGAACACTCATCTTGGAAAGAGGAAGCGGGGAACAGTGGTGTACATATACCACATGTGCCGCCTGAACTACAGAGTTTAGTTCAAGCGGTGGTGACTTTTATACTTCAACAACATATGAATGGAAGTGAGAGTTCTAAAGACGTCAATGACCGGAGTATGGTCCGAGAATTCCAGCAACAGCGCCCTCCCTACTTCAAAGGGAAAGAAGGGGTTGTCGAAGCTGAACATTGGCTGAAGAAGATCACTCAGATCTTAACTCTACTCAGGATCTCGAGTCACAACTAATTGAAGATGCCGGTAAATGGAGGGAGGTAATGGAGAAGCAGCGGGCACTCGTACCAGTAAGGGAGAGGACGGCCATGACCTGGGACGAGTTTTCAGCGACCTTTTTGGAACACTACTTTCCGAAGGAGGAGAAAGAGCATCAGACTCAAGCCTTTCTGTCCTTGGTACAGGGCTCTATGACAGTGGCAGAGTATTACCGGAAATTCCTCAGTCTATCCAGCGATGCATTTTAATGGTGGACACAGAGCATCGCAGGGTACGGAAGTTTGAGAGGGGTCTACGGCCAAACATCAGGGCCAAAGTGACCATATTCAAAGCAGCCACACTGGCTGAGGTGGTCAGCAAGGCCACTATAGCAGAGCGAAAGTTGAATGAAATGGTGCGGTTTGACAACTGCCGAGCTCCAAGTGGGAGGGGTGGGTTCCAGCCCAACAAGAGGTTCCGACCGAATTTCAGTAGACCTTCACCATCTACTGGGTCCACGGGGGCTTTCGTCCCAACCAGCCCTCCCCATCTGCATCAGTCACTCAGGCATTCAGAGGGGTGAACAACTGCTTCCACTGTGATCAGGCAGGTCACTTCAAGAGAGATTGCCCAAAGCTCAACAAGCTCTCATATTCCAGAGGATCTTTCCATCCACCTGCTAAGCCAGTTAACTCTCAGGGAGGCAGGACTTATAATCAGGCGGGACGGGTGCCTAATCCTACTGGATCTGGATGACTATTCACTCTAGCTCCTCCATCGGATTTGGATCATTCTGTGATTCAAGGTATGGCTGTTGTCAGTAGTTCTTATGCCTATGCACTGTTTGATTTAGGAGCTTCACACTCTTTTATATCTGCATCATTTATAACTGCTACCGGTACTCTAGTTCAAAAACTGTCCACATCACTCACAATTGTATCCCCTGTCGGAGACACGTCCTTGGACTCATATGCACGACTGTGAATACTGAACTCGCTGGACTCAGATTTGAGTTCAATTATCTGGTACTCGACATAACTGAGTACGATATAATCTTTGGCATGGATTGGTTTGCTAGTTTTCAAGCCAACATTGATTGGTCACCCGAAGGGAAACAGTATGTGGTTCGTACAGACAAGCAGAGCAGATTGCAGGAAGGGTTGAACCATTTGATATTGAACAATATCATCATAAACAAAGCACCAGTCACTGAACTTCCGGTAATTGTGCAAGAATTTGCAGATGTGTTTCCGAAAGAACTCCCTGGCTTACCACCCATGAGGGAGCTCAATTTTGAGATCAAGCTATATCCTGGTACTTCACCAGTGTCCTTACCACATTATCGGATGGCACCAGCAGAGATGTCCGAGCTAAAGAAGCAGATTGATGAACTGCTTAGACTGGGTTGTATCCGTAACAACACATCGTCATGGGGAGCTCCAGTGTTGTTCGTGAAGAAGAAGGACAGTTCACTCCGAATGTGTGTGGATTACCGGAAACTGAATCAGTTAAATGTCCGGAACAAGTACCCTTTTACCAGGATCGATGATTTATTCGATCAACTGAGGGGTTCCAGTCATTTTTCGAAGATCGATCTGATGTCCGGTTATCATCAAATACGGGTTAGGGAGGAAGATATAGAGAAGACAACCTTCAGGACACGGTACTATATGAGTTCGTAGTCATGCCGTTTGGACTCACCAATGCACCGGCTGTGTTCATGGATCTAATGAACAGGGTCTTCCGACCGTACCTGGACCAGTTTGTGATTGTGTTTATTGATGATATACTGATCTTTTCCAAAAGTAAGGAAGAACATGTTGAGCACCTACAAATAGTTTTGGACACTTTGAGGAGGAACCAGTTGTATGCCAAAGCAAGTAAATGTGAATTTTGGCTATCTGAGGTCAAATTCTTGGGGCATGTCATAACAGAAAATGGTATAGCCGTGGATCCGGCTAAGGTGGCGGCAGTGAGTGAATGGAAAGCGCCAAAAAACGTAACCCAGATCCGCAGTTTCTTTGGATTGGCTGGTTATTACAGGAAGTTCATCATGGACTTCTCCAAAATTGCATCTCCATTGACTCGACTCACCCAGAAAGGAGTCAAATATTAGTGGACAGATCTGTGCAATCGGAGGTTCGAGGAGCTGAAGGATAGACTTACAACTGCTCCTATCTTAATTTTGCCGGAAAAAGGCAAGGGATATGAAGTAGAATGCGACGCTTCAGGAGAGGGACTGGGGTGTGTTCTCAGTCAACATCATCGTGTGGTGGCATATGGTTAAAGACAGTTGAAGGTGCATGAACGTCTTTATCCCACACATGATTTGGAATTAACTGCAGTGGTCTTCGCTCTTAAAAGCTGGAGACACTATCTATATGGTGAGAAGTTTGAAGTATTTTCTAATCATAAAAGCTTGAAGTATTTATTCGATCAGAAAGAACTCAACCTGAGGCAGCGTAGATGGATGGAATACTTGGCAGATTATGAATTCGCGCTATGATATCATCCAGGCAAGGCAAACAAGGTGGCGGATGCTCTCATCCGCATATGACATGCATCAGTAGCATGTCTGATCAGAACAGAATGGGAGATGTTGAACACCATTCGAGAGTTCAATCTAAATATCACAAACCATGGGAGTATGTACAATTTGATCATACAATCCAACATGGTTACAAAGATTGAACAGGAGTAGCGAGCAGATCCGGAAGTGGAGGAGATATGGGCCAAGATGTCTATTGGTATAGTCGTACCGGAATGGGAGTTGCGACTAGGACAGGGTCTTGTATTCCGGGGAAGAATATATGTGCCAAGAAGCTGCAGAAAAGAGTTGTTGATTGAGGCACATCAGACCAAGCTCTCCATACATCCGGGCAACACCAAGATGTATCATGACCTGAAGAGGCATTACTGGTGGCACGGACTCAAAAGAGATGTGGCGGAATTTGTAGCACACTGCTTAACTTGTCAGCAGGTTAAAATGGAACATCAAAAACCACCAGGGTTACTCAAACCCTTAGCAGTGCCGGAATGGAAATGGTAGCACATTTCCATGGATCTTGTAACAGGGTTGCCTAAGTCATCAAAGGGCAACGATGCAATATGGGTTGTGGTAGACCGATTGACCAAGTCGGCCCACTTTCTACCCATCAGGATGACGGATTCATCGGAGACATTGGGTCGGCGGTATATTAAAGACATCATCAGATTACATGATATCCCACGGACTATAGTATCTGACCGAGATGCAGATTCACCGACAGAGTGTGGCAGAGTATGCAGTCGGTCATGGGGACCGATCTACTGACTAGCACAGCATTCCATCCACAGACTGATGGACAGTCGGAAAAGACAATACAAACACTGGAGGACATATTGAGAGCATGCATGCTAGACTTCAAGGGTGGATGGGAGGATCACCTGCCATTGGTAGAGTTCTCATATAACAATAGCTACCAAGCAAGCCTTCAAATGGCTCTATTTGAGGCTTTATATGGTAGACCATGCAGGTCACCAGTGTGCTGGACCGAGGCCGGCGAGCCTGCGCTGATTGGACCCTAGCTAGTCACAGAGACTACAACACAAATTTAGTTGATACGTCAGCACTTATTGACTGTACAGAATCGGCAAAAGAGCTATGCTGACAAAAGGAGGAGGTTTCTCGAATTTGAAGTGGGGGACATGGTATTCTTGAAGGTCTCGCCACGTAAAGGGTACATGAGATTTGGGAAGAAGGAAAACTGTCACCAAGATATGTGGGACCGTTTTCAATTATAAGAAGGATGGGGGATGTAGCTTACCAGTTAGCACTTCCTTCACAATTAGCATCTCTACACGATGTGTTTCATATGTTTCGAAGCTGAGGAAGTACAATCCCGATCCGTCGCATGTATTGAATGTACAAGATATAGACGTACAAAGTGATGTGACTTATGTCGAGAAGCCTGTCAGAATAATAGAGATTGAGCAAAGGGTGTTCCGGAACCGAGCAATTCAGTTCGTCAAGGTGGTATGGGATCGACATGGTGTTGAGGAAGCCACTTGGGAACTAGAATCGGAGATGAGAACAGCTCACCCTGAATTGTTTGTATGATTTATTTTGGAATCCTACTTCATTCTATTTTCGTGACCAAAATTTTAAAAAGAGGATTGTATTGTAATACCTTAGATTTTTCAATATATCAATATTTACGAAAATGCCATTGGAGTTATGAATTAAAGGGTTATGATCGTAGATGAGAAAATGGTGGGACCCATTGTTCAAATAAGACTCAATGTAGGTGTTATGGGATTAAATTAAATTAAATGGGTAATGTACATTTATTTGGGTCAAAGTGGTTAATTGGGTCAAAGGACCCAAATGGGACCCAATGGGTCGTGGACATGTTTGACCATTAGGTGAGCTCAAAGCTTAATTGGGCTAAAATGGAATAAATGATTGAGTTTGGATAGAGTGAAAAGGGTGGTGTGTTACACGCATGGTTGGCCAGTTAAGGGTCGGGCTTTGGAAGCTCGGACTTAGCTCGTGTCGTGACGTTCCCACTCTCTCTCTCTTTTATTTAAAAAAAAAAAAAATAGACTCTGATTTTCGGGGAGTGAAAAAGGGCAAGGCATTACAGTTGGTATCAGAGCGAAACCCGAAGGATGAATCTTTTGAAATGAGATTAAAACGGTATCATGTCTCACTGACAGATAAGAATCCCAACTGACCGACTCTTGGGAGTCCGCTGCACGGGGGCCGGATTAATTTACTTCATTAGACTCAGACTGAAACATTAAATCTGAGAGCAACACTTGATGAAAAGGGAATGATAGCAAGGGAAGTACAGTCACTATAAATTGGATTTATCAAACATAGCAAAATAGGAGATATTTCCCCAATTTCCCCAAAACAAGAAACAACGCTTGATAGTTAGGAAGTTTCCCCAAAAAACAAAGAAATACAAAGAGTGCTTATTTGGCAATTTCCCCAACTACAAGGAACATCAAGATTTTCCACAAAATAGGCAAAATTATGTGATACATACGAAAATTCCCCAAAACAAAGATTAGTTTGATTAGAACTACGGTTCTCATTGATATGCTTTTGTTGTTGTGATACAGATATGTCGAGCAACATAATGTATACAGAGTTGTGGGACAGAGGAACCCCTAGCTGTCCTATAGATCTGGTTTCTTCTTCCAACAACTCTAGCAGGTCAGACCGCGCTGTGGGAGTTAACATAGACGTCCAAATAGGATCACCCGAGGATGTCGAAGTGATTCCAGCCCCTTTTCCAGAAGAGAATATGGGAGATATCCCAATGATAGGAGAATCCGTAGGGGGGATAGGCTCGCCCAAGTATATATTCGAATTGTGTAACCAGGAGGGGCACAATTGTACTTTCTGCCCCTACCCCCTTGAGCTTATTTGCCCTGTTTGTGGACTTCACGGGCATGGGAAGGAGCGGACTAACTGTCCTTACATTGGAGGACCGGTAATAATACCTTGTCTGACTTGTGGAGTGTTGGGGCACACGTCGACGTCATTCCTTTACAACTTCTTCGATTTTGGTGATGATGCAGGGTCTTCTACGGAAGGTTAGGCTAAGAAATGGTAAGAAAATGTCGGGGAAAGAGGAGAATTTGTAAGGGTTGTGGGTACATTTTGTTCTTTGAAGGGTTTTTTCTAACCCTATCAACCCTTGTATTGTGATGGAAGTTTGAATGATTTTTAATAAAGTATGTAACCATAAGAGTTTATGAAGACTTTGGCACTGAGATGTATGTGACGAGGTCACTTTATTATATTGAGACGTGGTATGGGTGCCTCCCTCACGTAATATTGATGATTGAGACGTGGTATGGGTATGTCCCTCACTTGATATTGATAACGTTATGCCTTAGTCCGTTGGAAAAAGGAGACTGTCCCGATTAGTAGATCATTGCATCTCACCTTTACGTAGTTAAAATGATGAGATAAGTATATAGATTCCATGAGTAAAGCCTAGACTAGCCGTGAGACCGTGGGAATCTCGATATGAACATACGGAGACTTGGTCCAGTAGGGTTGCCTTAGAGGAGTGGGTCCCTCACATGCTACGCGATGGAGGGCGCTCTCACGACTATTTCGAACACTTGATGTGCATTGATGCGCAGAGCTAGATACTATTTTACCCCATGTGGGTGGTGCTAGCTTCGTTAGACGCGGATCGACGGCCTTAGAGCTTCACTGAATCACCCTTGGGGTGAAGGGATGCAGGGCGAGGTAGACTTGATCACGTTGGACGTTGGTCTTCCGCTTAGTAAGTCATGGGCCCTAAGTCTTGCTAGGGGTCGGGGTATATTTATGATTTGATATTGTTGCCACAATCACGTAGTGATTCATTCGAGTGTTGTTCCTACGGATAGAATATCTCATGGTAGATGATGTGCCCTGGATTAATTATCCCCAATGATGGATTATTCCCATGGAAGGATTATATTCATGGATGGTTATTAAACATGGATAGATGATACTCACTAATAGAGTGATACCAGGGATGGATGTGTATAACCGTGGATGATGGTTCCCATGGTGATTTGGATTGATGTCGGGTATCGGTACCGTGGTAGACATGTTGGTAGTGCGATGGACCTGTTGGTCCCATAGATGACGTATTGTTCTAATATTGGGACATGTTTCGATCTACATCCCACGTTATAAGAAAAAGGTGTCAGTCGTATTACGACTTATATCACATGAAAGTTAGTGTTGAGAGATACTCGGTATCGTAGAAGTTTTGAACAAAAGGTGTTAGTTACATAGTGACTTATGTGCAAATGAAGATATGCTTAATTTTGGAGATGTTCTTAGTGGAAAAGATAAGAGTCTGGTGAAACTCGAATGGGAAGCTATGGGTGACTGCCGAGTTAGACTGCCCAGCTGACTCTGTAGTTAGCCGATGGAGTTCCAGGAGAGTGCAGCTAGAAACCTAGTTAAAATGGAATCAGCGAAAGTCTTAAGCTTAGGCTCGCATTGGCAGGCTACCTCACTAACAAATTTTCAATGAGGGGCAAGGTCATCACTAACCTCACACAGAGGGTAGACGAATGAACGTATTGAACGAGTACGTATGGAAAATATCTTCGTAGCAGGTAAAGTGAAACAGAGTACGTTGATCTACATGAGATCGCAAATGGGCTCACGAGAAAAAGAGATAACATTGAGACAGAGTAAATTCTGCGAAAATGAAACTCATAGGTTGATTTGAGTGATTTTGATGTAATTAAGTGGTGTGGACCACGACAAGTTGTATAATGTTATGGCCACCTGTGAAAGATGTAATCGATTACCGGAATGCCGGTTAGCAAATATATTGGAAATTTAAATTCCAGATGTTGTATTGTAGTGCATAGGTCCTCTGATGGTTGCACTGCATATCCGTGTATAACGTATGGTATGAAGGGCATTGGGTAATCAAATTTAGAAAGTACAACATGTGGCTTGTGTGAATAAGACCCCATATGTGGGTGAACGTGATATGACCGTGTAAAGAAATCCTTGAAATACATCAATTGATGAGAGACCGTAGTAAACATAAATGTATGATAGAAAACAGTGATAACATAAATGCATGGACTTGTGTTCGGTGTATTGTCCTGAAGGGAGTACAATATCCATATTAGATAAAAGCGTAATGAAGAGGTAAATACTAGACACTGTTGGTATAGGAAGTGACTATACGGAGATGGAAGGAAACAACGAACACCGTTGATATGATGGTTGGGCTTCCCCATCTGGTTTTGAAAGCCATATGGATAATGGGATGGTTAGTAGGGAAGCGACATGACGATGATGGAACGAACTTGAGAATATGGATAGAAGATAAGAATGTTCTATCCGAGATTATTGGAATTGAAATAAGTTGAGCCCAAGCCGTGTCGAAAATTTTCGGGACGAAAATTCTAAAAGGTGTTAGTATTGTAACACCCCGGATATTCATTGAAGGAATATATATGGAAATTGTCCCTTTAATTTGTGAATTAATGGAGATGGACATTAGATGGCTAAGGAGTTGGGTCAATTGCCCAATTAAGACCCAACGGATTATGGATAAGGTTCAATTGAAATAAATGGGTAAGATTTATTTAATTGGGTCAAGGTGGTCAATTGGGTGCCCAATTGGGACCCAATGAGTCATAGATGAGCTAATTAGAAGTAAATGGGTAAGGTTTGATAATTGGGTCTAATGACCAATTAAGATACATGGCATGAGATCCACCTCATCAAGTCAGGTGGCATGTATGTGACATGGCTAAGTGGGACCCCAAGTGCCATGTGTCATGGTTGACTTGGTGACCACCAAATGAGTTCAAGTTTAAGTAAGGTGGCTGAATTAAATTGGATTAAACTCAATTGAGTGAGTTCAAAATGGAATCAAGGAATTGAGTTAATGAATGAGTACAAGTATTGAGTTGAATTATTTTGAGTTCGAAATGAATCCAAATTGAATTAAAGAGATGAGTTGAATAAGGAGATGGAGAGTTCCATCTCAAGGGACACCATCATGATCCACACGTTGGAGGTGAATGGATGCCATGGTGAAGACCAAGGGACACCTTGGTTGGTCAATAGTTAAGATTGGGGGGGGGGGGGGGGGGGGGGGGGGGGGGGGGGGGGTCGTGGGTGCGTTTCCATCTTGAATGCACAAGTTGGGAAGGTGGAGGGTTTCATCTCATGAGATGAAACCCATGGATACACGTTGGGGAGATGGAGGGTTTCCATCTCATGATGGAAACCCAAGGGGCACATGGTTGGGTTGTTTCATCTCATGGGATGAAACCCCCAAAGGAAACATTAATGAGGGAGGTGAAGGGTTTTGGTTGTTACAAAGGGGCATAACCCAAGAGAACCACCCTTGGCTGAATTCCATTGCACAACAAAGATGGTTCTTTTTTTCATCTCTCTCTCCCTCTCACTCAAGGCCGACCCTCCCTCTACGACAAAGGAGAAAGGACTTAGAGTTTTCCATCTCAAGCTCATTCTTGGCCGAAGATCAAGGAGGAAGAAAGAAGAAAGACTAAGGAAGGAAAAGAGCGGAGGAGCAAGTCGGAACGAAAGAAACCGGAGGAGTCGTAGAATCGGTAAGTACTTGATAAGATTTTATTAAGTAAGAAAAGAGGTTAAAAGAACATTCCATTTTTGGATTGAAGAGTTGGCCAAAATACTATGGGCCATGGATTTAAAACCCATCCAAGGAATGGATGGATTGAACAAAGGAAGGATGATTAGGGTTACCCATAGGATTAATGGATATGATTAAGGACAAGGGAAGGGTTGGATGAGGTTCGGCCATGATGTATGGCTGAACCCCATCAAAGGATTAAATCTTGGATGTATGATTTTTAACAGAAAATGATGAACCATAGGGTTCGGCTATGTTGTATGGCCGAACCCCATGGAAGGATGTTGGTAAATGTTAATGAGTGGTAAATGATGAAAATCATGCAAATATGTTAGTGATTTTAAATAAGGTTTGAATGTTGTAAATGATAAACTTGAAATGAGGAAATAAGGAAGAACCAAGGACCATGGGTTC
The DNA here is from genome assembly GCA_022113865.1 of Chimonanthus praecox. Taxonomy (NCBI): domain Eukaryota; kingdom Viridiplantae; phylum Streptophyta; class Magnoliopsida; order Laurales; family Calycanthaceae; genus Chimonanthus; species Chimonanthus praecox. The sequence goes on from CM039090.1 coordinate 35,976,731, forward strand.
GGCCATGTTGTATGGCCAAACCCCATGGAGAAATGTTAATGGTTTTAAAGGTGGTTAGACCATGGAAGGATGTTGGTAAATGTTAATGAGTGGTAAAGGATGAAAATCATGCAAATATGTTAGTGATTTTAAATAAGGTTTGAATGTTGTAAATGATAAACTTGAAATGAGGAAATAAGGAAGAACTAAGGACCATGGGTTCGGCCATGTTGTATGGCCGAACCCCATGGAGAAATATTAATGGATTTATTATGGATCTTTGGGTTTTAAATGATGAATTAAGTGTATGATTAAACCCCTCATGGAGGGACTTTGTTTATGGACCTAAGATTGTAAATGATTTAAAGGATAAGATGGGAAATGAGACATCATGGCTTCGGCCATGGTGTATGGCCGAACCCCATGGACCATTTTAATGGGTCATTTAGAGATTTATGCATGTTTAAATAAATGAATGATTAAGCTAGGAAATGGAGGGATTTAATTATGGGTCTATGTTGATGGATCATTAATGGATTCATGCATGAAATGTTTAGTTATGGATCTATATTTTTGAGACTTAAGTCATGTGTAAATAAGCTAAGTGATTAGCTATGGAAAGAATGATGGCTAAGATGGAAATATGGTTAAAATGATGGACCATGGATTCGGCCATGGTGTATGGCCGAACCCCACGGAAAATGTTTTGTGGACTTAGGGTTTTATTAATGTTAGATGATTAACTTATGTGTGTTTGGACTAATGAATCAAAAGATAGCATGATCTTGGACCCACATTTATTTAAAAGATCAAGGACTAAAAAAAGGGACCCAAAACCAAGTGAGTGAGGTTCAGCCATGTTGTATATCTGAACCCCACTAAGGCATGTTTGTGGACTTAAACATGGTTGGAAATCAAATGGAACATGGGTTTGATTTATTGATATGTAATAAGGTAACGGGATCTCACAAGCGGTGTACGATCGGCTTGACGCGATCGGTAAATGGTTTTCGGACAAAAATGGAAGGACACATTAGTTGGTCATTGGTAAGATTCCCACCTTATTGAAAACCATGGAATATGTATATATGATGATTTTAATTCATGTTTTGATGAGTTATTTTGGTATCAAATGATATGTTTCAATTATGGAATTTTAAATGCTATGATGTTTATTATTACATAGCATGTTGGCATTTGCATCTCATGCATGGCATGTGAGGGATCAAATAGGGGGAGTCCACGCTTCCATTTGGTGGGACCGATAAACAATCGTGGGGAGGAATCTACACTAATTCCTATGGATTTGTAACCGGAGATCCATGTTCCGTCGGGGCGTCCGTAAGGCATTCGTGGGGGTACTTTGATGTGCATTATCCATCAAGAGGGATGTATGATTGATTTGTAACCGGAGATCCACGCCCCGTTGGGGCGTCCGTAAGGCATTCATGGGGGTACCTTGATGTGCATTATCCATCAAGAGGGACGTATGATTGATTTGTAACTAGAGATCCACACTCCGTCGGGACGTCCGTAAGGCATTCGTGGGGATACCTTGATGAGGATTTTCCATCAAGAGGATACTATGTGATTGAGATATGGGTGATGGATGGGACTCATGGCATATGACATCCATGGCATGACATTGAATCAACATGATTATGATCTCTATTATCATGCAATGTTTCTGGTTTTTATCTGTATGATTGGATCTCTATTATCATACACTGTTTGGATACGATGTTTTTCAAGTACGGCGTGATGTATTATATCTGGATTTTTATACTAACCCATTTGTTTGCCCCTACTCGGAGTACCTACTGGGCACATTGTCTAACGCCCTACTTCTACCTTAGATGATGACAAAGGAAATGGACGGAACGAAGGACGCGATCGGAACCAAGCTTAGGAGCTTGGATAATTTAGTTTCACTTTATTTAAGTTTATTCATGGACAATATAATTTGAGTAGCTAGTATTTCGGAATGTAATAGCTAAGACTATTTGCTATGGATCGAATGATGATTAATTTGAATTAAGTTAATTTATATTGACTGCCTTCCTTGCTAAGTAAATGTTGTAATCCGATATTATTTCTGCAATTGGTATTCCGCAAGTCGTAGTATGGCGTGTGAAATGTTTTAGTGGACTTGGTCCACGCACATGCATGGTTGGCCAGTTAAGGGTCGGGCTTTGGAAGCTCGGACTTAGCATGCATTGTGACGTTCCCGCTCTCTCTCACTCTTTATTTCAAAAAAAAAAAAAAGACTCTGATTTTCAACGAGTGAAAAAGGGCAGGGTATTACAGACTGAATCACACCCAGATACCATATGTTCATTATCTGTAAATTTTCAGTCAACTGAATCATAAGATTCAGTCGGTTGAGCATACAACCAGGTACTGTATCAACTTGACCGTAAACTTTTAGTCGACTGAATCATAGATTCAGTCAACTGACTTTGGGTCAAATCCTCTATGTTCTCGGCCAGTACACTTTCAATCTACTGAATCACAAATTCACTCGGCTGATTTTGGATCAGATCATTTGTGTGTTCGGCCACTATACATTCAACCGGCTGAAATGCCAAAAAATTGTTTACGTGTTTGGTAAGTATACATTCAGTCGACTGAATCATAAGATTCAGTCGGCTGAAACACACCAAATCACTTACTTGTTTGGTACGAATATGTTCAGTCGATTGAATCAAAGATTCAGCTGGCTGAAATACCAATAGACCCCATCTGTGCTTAACCAATGTACTTTCAGTCGAGTGAATCATAAGATTCAGTCGACTGACTTTGGGTCATTTTCTTTTTATGTCTGGCCAGTCCACTTTCGATCGACTGAATCATAAGATTTAGTCGGCTGAAATACCCAGGTAACCCATGTGTGCTTGGCCAGCACACTTTTAGTCGACTAAATCCTGAGATTCAGTCGACTGACTTTTTGTCAGTTCTCTCTGTTTGCATGCATTGTTAAGCCCTTCTTCTTGAAATCCATCCGTATCATTTTTAAACATGGATTTCATCTTCCATCCTTCACTTAGTAACCTTACCCTACCCACTAGTCAAGTTTAGGGTCATTTTCATAATCAATCCATTATTGGTATCATTGCATGGATTCAAATTTCCTCTTATGGTTGTTTTGTTTCAACCCATAACCATCCTCTGGATGGATTTCCAATTCCATGGCCATATATCAATTTGACCACCCATTCCAACCAATCATGGAACCCATGGGTTTGGCCACACCATGGCCAAACCTATAGTTTCCTTAGAATCATTCCTATGTTATTATGCCTTAAACATACCTTCTTTCTGTCTCCTTCTTTTCTTTTTTTATCTATCTTTTCTTCCTTAATCCTTTTTCTTCTTTCTTTGCTCTTACCAGTCTCCAAGTATAGAAGTAGAGGTGGGAGAGAGAGAGGAGAGGAAATGAGAGAAAATCCTTTGCTCAAGGTGTAGGAGACGGCCAAGGGATGTGAGCAACCCCTTTGGTTTGTGTTTTTATGTAACAGCCTTAGACCCTTCACTCTCCCTCATTAAGGTTTGTCTGACCAATGTGTGCCTTGGCTTAACCAAGGAGACCCTTGGTTTCATGCCTCTTGAGATGAAAACTCTTCATCTTCTCAACTCAAGCCACAACTTAATTCACTTGAACTCACTTGTGGTTGACCAAGTCAACCATGTCATGGTCGGCCATGCATGTGGTGACTTGGTCACCACATGGCACTTGGGTCCCATCTTTGCCATGTCACTTGATGTGGCACCTTGCTTAATTGCCTTCCATGTGATGAGATGCATGCCACATGGCAATGCCACATCACTCGCATGCCACCTTACTTGATGAGGTGGACTTTAATGCATTGGGTCTTATTTTGATAATTGACCATTTACTTTAAACTTACCCAATTACTTTAAAATCAAGCTCATCCATGACCCATTGGGTCTTAATTGGGTAACTGACCCATTTCTTTCCCATTTAATGTCAATTTCCACTTTTTAATTTCAAATTCCATTAAATTGAAATCCAAATGGGCCAATCCAATATATATTGTAACCTAAGAAAATCCGGGGTGTTACAATATTACCCTTCTTTTGAAATTTTCGCTCGAAAATCGAGCAAAGTAGGGTTTCAAACAAATTATACAAATAGCTCAGTATGAGCTGCTCTCATTTCTGACTCCAGTTCCCAAGTGGCTTCCTCATTACTGTGTCGGTCCCACACCACTTTGACTAACGGAATCGCTCTATTTTGTAACACCCTTTGTTCCGTCTCAATTACTCGGACAGGCCTCTCGACGTAAGATACGTGGCTTTTCACTTCTATGTCTTGTACATTCAACACGTGTGATGGGTCAGGGTTGTACTTCCTCAACATAGAAACACAGAATACATCGTACAATCCTGATAACTGTGGAAGGATTATCAGATGATAGACCACTTCCCCCACCTTCTCATGGATTGAAAAGGGTCCCACAAATCTGGGAGACAGTTTCCCTTTCTTTCCAAACCTCATGTGTCTTTTCGTGGCGGGACCTTCAAGAATACTAAGTCTCCCACATTAAACTCAAGTGATCTTCTTCTCTTGTCAGGGCAAATCTTCTGATGACTCTGTGCCGTGAGCAGATGTTGTCGTATCACCTTGATCTGTTCTGTGGTCTCTGCAACCAGATCAGGTCCAATAAGAGCAGGCTCACCAGCCTTTGTCCAACACACTGGTGATCTGCAGGGTCTACCATACAATGCTTCAAATGGAGCCATCTTGAGGCTTGCCTGGTAACTATTGTTGTATGCTCAACCAGTGGTAGATGATCTTCCCAACCACCCTTGAAGTCTAGCATGCAAATTCTCAGCATATCCTCCAATGTTTGTATTGTTCGCTCCGACTGACCGTCGGTCTGTGGATGGAAAGCTGATAATAAGTTTGTCCCCATAGCCAACTGCATACTCTGCCACACCCTGCCAGTGAATCTTCCATATCTATCGGACACAATAGTCCTGGGTATAGTGTGTAGCCTAATGATGTCCTTGACCCAGATTGCATCATTAACTTTTGAAGACCTCAGCAGTCCTGTCACGAAGTCCATGGAAATGTGTTCCCATTTCCATTCGGGCACAGGTAAGGGTTTGAGCAGTCTTGGCAGCTTCTGATATTCTGTCTTAACTTGCTGACAAGTAAGGCAGTAAGAGACAAAATCAGCCACGTCTCTTTTGAGTCCATGCCACCAATAATGCCTTTTCAGATCATGGCACATCTTGGTGCTACCTGGATGGATAAAAGTTTTGATTGATGAACTTCTGTCAACAACTCTCTTCTGCAGCCTTGAGGTATATATGTCCTGCCTTGGAATAAGAGACCTTGTCCAGGTCATAATTCCCATTCAGGTATAACCTCTCCAGTCGATGTAACACTCCGGATTTTTAGGTTATCAATATTTACGGAATTTGTCATTTTAATTGTGAATTAACGGATTTGAACCTTAGACGTGTAAGGTGTTGGGTCAATGGCCCAATTAAGACCCAACGGTTATGGTATAAGGTTCTATTTAAAGTAAATGGGTAAGGTACATTTAATTGGGTCAAGGTTGTTATTTGAGTCAAAATTCCCAATTGGGACCCAATGGGACGTGGTTGACTTGGTTGACCACCGAGTGAGTTCAAGCCTAACTTAATTGGAGCTGAATTAAAATGGGAAGGCAATCAAGTGAGTGAGTCGACTTTAAAGTGATGAGTTAAGTGAGTTGAGTTGATTTGAATTAAATTATGAGTTAGGTGAGTTGGAATGAGAGTTTCATCTCATGGATGAAACCCCCACTTGAGTCATTAATGGAGAGGTGGGGAGTTTTGTTTATTTCAAATTCAAACAAAGGCACACGTTGGAGCCTTGGAGTTTCATCATGGATGAAACTCCCACATGGAGGATTAATGGAGGTGGACGGTTATACATTTCAAACAAAGGCACACGTTGGAGCCTTGGAGTTTCATCTCATGGATGAAACTCCCACATGGAGAATCAATGGAGGTGGACGGTTACACATTTCAAACAAAGGTACACCGTTGGAGCCTTGGGAGTTTCATCTCATGGCTGAAACCCCCAAGTGGAGTATTAAAGAGAGAGGTTAAGGAAAATGGGAGCTACACCAAGGGCTTTACCAAAGCCATCATCCTTGGCCGACCACATCATTGGAACAAAACAAATTTGATATTCATCTCACTCTCTTCCTCTCCCTCTTGGCTGTTTCTCTCCCTCAAACCCTCTCTTGGCTGACCACTCCTCAGGACAAAAGATTTAGAAAAGTGTTTGATCTCAAGCTAGCACACAAGGTCGAACTCTCTCTCTCTCTCTCTCAAGTCTCACTCTCGGCCAAAGAAGTAAGAAGGAAGGAGGAAGAGGCTAAGGAAGGAAAGGATTGGAAGAACAAGTCGGAGCAAAGGAAAACCAGAGGAGTGGCGGAACCGGTAGGGATTTTGATAGATTTTTAATAAGTAAGGAAACATGGTCTGGCCATTACATGGCCAAACCTTAAATGGTATATACAAGAATCCCATCAAAGGTTATGGTCATGGTGATTGGATTTAAAAGAGGAAATAAGGAACCATAGGGTTCGGCCATAGTGCATGGCCGAACCCCATGGAAGAAAAATTAATGGACGAATGTGTTGTTTTAATGGAAAGGATGAACCATAAGGTTCGGCCATGGTGCATGGCCGAACCCCATGGAAGGACATTGGTTATGTTTTTTTTTAATGGATTGGAAAGATGGAAATCATAGATGTATCCTTATGATTTTAAAAGGTTTTAAAGGGTTTTAGATGGATGTATGAATGGGAACCATTAAAAGATCAAACCATATGGGTATGATACAATTTTAAGGAAAATAAGGAACCATGGGGTTCGGCCATACCGAACCCCATGGAAGAGTATTTGATGATCATTGAAGATTTAAATGAAGTCATATGTATGGACTTGAAGTTGTAAATAAAGATCCAAGGATATGATATAAACCATCCCATGGAGGGACTTATTTATGAACTTAAGATGATAAAATATGGAGATAAGATATCATGGGTTTGGCCATAGTGTATGGCCGAACCCCATGAACCATTTAATGAACCATTTGATGGAACATGTTAAAGAAACATTTAGAATTGTTATGCATGTTTAAATGAATGGAGGATTGAACAAGGAAATAAGGGTTTAATTATATATCTATGTTCATGGATTATGTTAATGGTTATGGCTTTGTATAAATGGCAAAGTTGTAAATATAGACAAGAAAATGAAAGATCATGGGTTCGACCGTGGTGTATGGCCGAACCCCATGAGGAATGTTTTATGGACTTAGGTGGTTACCAATGGTAGATGATTAATTGTTAAGTTATTAACTAAGTGGTGAATGGAGTAATAGATCAAAGAGGGACCAGATCAAGTGAGTGAGGTTCGGCCATGTTGTATGGCCGAACCCCACTAAGGTTTGTTTATGGATTTATGTTAAGGGTTTAAACAATTAACTTAGTGATGAATGATTAATAAATCAAGAGAGGCACTAAAACCAAGTGAGTGAGGTTCGGCCATGGTGTATGGCCGAACCCCACAAAGTGTGTTTATGGATTTGTACATTATTGTAAATCAAATGGGACTTTAGTTTGACTTGTTGATATGTAAACAAAGTGACGGGACCTCACAAATAGTATACGGTCGTGAACGGTTTTCGGACAAGAACGCAAGGTCAAACTAGTTGTCATTGGTAGGATTCTACCACTGTGAAACCATGGGTTTGTGTATGACGGTTTTAATCTTATATTGATGAAGTATGTTGTAAAATGATATGTTCCAAATGTGAGTTTTAATGCTATGTTTATAATACAAAATAGCATGTGTTTCATTAGCATCTCATGCATGGTATGGGGTGAAAGATTGGTAACCGGAGGCCACACTCCGACGGCGCGTCCGTAAGACCACTGTGGGGGATACCTTGATGTGTATTATCCCATCAAGAGGTAACCGGAGGGCACAGTCCGACGGGGCGTCCGTAAGACCACTATGGGGATACCCTGATTAGGAGAATTCCATCAAGAGGATATATTTGATTGTGATGGGTGGGACTCATTGCACAAGACATATGGCATGGCATTGTTTTTACATGGTTTTATGATTATGTTATATATATGATTTTTGTGCTAACCATGTGTAGACCCTATTTGGAATATCTATTGGGCGCGTTGTTCTAACGCCCTACTTCTACCCTAGTGAATGGTACAGGAAATGAAGGGAACGATGAGCGTGATTGGAGCCAAGCATAGAAGCTTGAATGGGTTTAATTTTATATTTGATTAAGTTACTTATGGACTTGTAATTTGAGTAACCAGATTTCGGGCATGTAATAACTTAGATATTTTGCTATGGTTTGGATGGTTTAGTTTGGATATTTAATTTAAGTTTAATTATGGTTAAAGACTTGAAGTACTTTGCTATCTAAAAATGAATAGATTTAGGTTCTATTAGAATCCGCAATTTATGATTTAATTCCGCAAGTATCATACTACGTGTGAACCATTTTCATGGACTTAGTCCATGCACACGTAGAGTTGGCCAGTTAAGGGTCGGACTTTAGAAGTTCGGACTTAACTCGCGTCGTGACGTCCCGCTCTTTATCTTACTCTTTATTTTAAAAAAAATAGACTCTGATTTTCAGAAAGCGAGTGAAAAAGGGCGGGGCTTTATAGTCGACATCTTGGCCCATATCTCTGCCACCTCAGGATCTATCCGCCATTCTTGTTTAATCTTGGAAACCATACTGGACCGTACCATCAGATTATACATGCTTCCACGATCTTTGATGTACAAATTGAACTCTCGGATGGTCGTCAGGATTTCCCATTCTTTCATAATTAGACTGGCCACAGTTGCATGTGAAATGCGGCTGAGGGCATCTGCCACATTGTTTGCCTTGCGCGAGTGATATTGCAGGACTAATTCATAGTCTTACAGGTATTCCATCCATCTGCGCTGTCTCAAATTTAGCTCATTTTGATCGAACAGATATTTTAAGCTCTTATGGTCTGAAAACACCTCAAATTTTTCACCATATAGGTAGTGTCTCCAGCTTTTGAGAACGAAAACCACAGTAGCTAGTTCCAGATCATGAGTGGGATAGTTACGTTCATGGATTTTCAGTTGCTTTGAACCATATGCTACCACATGATGACTTTGAGTGAGAGAACACCCAAGTCCCTCTCCTGAAGCATCACAGTCTACTTCATATCACTTGCCTCTCTCTGGCAAAATCAAGATGGGAGCGGTGCTAAGCTTCTGTTTCAAATCCTCAAACCTTCGATTGTACACGTCCAACCATTCAAATTTGACTCCTTTCTGATTTAGTTGGGTGAGTGGAGCCGCAATCTTGGAGAAGTCCATAATAAATTTTCGATAGTAGCCAGCTAGTCCCAAAAATCTGCGGATTTCTGTCACATTCTTTGGAGGTTTCCAGTCTCTAACCGCTGCCACTTTAGCTAGGTCCACGGCTATTCCTTCTGCTGATATGACGTGTCCCATAAAGTTGACCTCAGATAGCCAGAACTCGCACTTGTTTGCTTTGGCATATAACTGATTCTTCTTTAGTGTGTCCAGGACTATCCTCAGATGTTCAACATGCTCTTCCAGACTGGTGGAATAAATTAGAATGTCGTCAATGAAGACAATTACAAACTTATCCAGATAAAGACAGAATATTCTGTTTATCAGATCCATGATCACGGCTGGTGCATTGGTGAGTCCAAAAGGCATGACCACATATTCATACAGTCCATACCAAGTTCTGAAAGTCGTCTTTTCTATGTCCTCATCCCTAACACGAATTTGATGGTAGCCTGACATAAGATGAATTTTGGAGAAATGGCTGGAGCCTCTGAGTTGATCGAACAGATCATCAATTCTGGGTAGAGGGTACTTGTTCCTAACAGTCAGCTGATTCAACTTCTTGTAATCCACACACATCCAAAGAGTACCATTTTTCTTCTTTACAAACAATACCCGTGCTCCTCAGGCTGAAGTGTTGTGCCGGATGCATCCTAGCTGAGCAACTCATCAATTTGTTTCTTCAGCTCAGACATTTCTGCTGGGGCCATCCAGTAATGAGGCAATGATACAGGAGTAGTGTCTGGATAGAGTTTAATCTCGAAGTCAATCTCCCTTTTTGGAGGTAAGCCAGGGAGTTTGGTTGGAAATACCCCTGCGTAGTCTTTCACTACAGCAGGTAGTTCTTTCATCGGCGTCTTGTCTAGTCTGATGTGGTTTAGTATGAGATGGTTCATTTCTTCATGTAATCTCCTACTCATACGAATGCTCTGTCTGCTGGCATGTACTATAAACCGTTTTCCCTCGGGTGACAAGAATATCACCCTGTGAAGATGACAGTCAATACCAGCCTGAAACGTAGGCAACCAGTCCATGCCAAATATGGTGTCGTATTCTGTCATCTTCCGTACCAGATAGTCGAATTTAAATCTAAACTCAGCAAGTTCAATGTCTATGGAAGTGCAAATTAGACCCAGTGATGTGCCTCCAACAGGGGATACAATAGTAAGTGCAGTGGATAGTTGTTGTACTAAGATACCAGTAGCAGATATGAAGGTAGTAGATATAAAAGAGTGGGATGCTCTTGAATCAAATAATGCAATAGCATAGGAACTACCAACTACTACCATACCTTGAATCACTGAGTGATCCACTGTCTCTAGAGGAGGAACTAAAGTATATAGTCATCCAAATCCTGTCGGAATGGGTGCCCGTCCTGACTGGTTATGTGCCCTAGTGGTTTGCGACTGAGTTGACCGGGCTGGAGAAAGGAAAGAACCCCTGGAATAAGAAGGTCTATTGTTCTACGGACACTCCCTCTTCATAAGGCCCTGCTGGCCACACTGATAACAGGTGATAACACCTTGAGGAGCCTGAGAGACTGGTCCTGATGTGGAGGGCTGACTGGGATGAAAACCACCAGTAGAACCAGTAGAGGCTGAGGGTCTCCCAAAGTTGGGTCTGAACTTCTTGCGAGCGCGGAAAGTATTTCCCCGCTCTGGTTTCGTCTGTTATCCCCAAATCTGACTGTCTCCATCAGCGTTTTTTAGGCTATGCTGGCTAGACTGACCACTTCTGCCAAAGTAGCTGACTTGAAAATAGTGACTTTGGCTTTGATGCTTGGTCGCAAGCCTCGCTCAAACTTCAGGGTCTTCTTATATTTAGTGTCCACCATGTATAGAGCATAACATAATAGATGAAGGAATTCCTGATAATATTTTGTGATGGTCATGGTGCCCTGGACCAAGGCTTGAATGCCTGTGTTTGGTGCTCTTTCTCCTCTTCTGGAATGTAATGGTCCAGAAACATCCCAATAAACTGATCCCAAGTTATCTCTGTTCTATCTGCCGCTGGAATCTACACTTGTTGATGTTCAATAACTTCCACCATTTGCTGGCATCATCTACCAGTTGTGAGGTAGCCAGCAGTATTCAGTCCTGGTCATCGGTGATCTTGAGCAACTTTAAGATCTTTGTAATATTCTCAATTCAGTTCTTTGCTCCTGTGGGTCCCTCCTTCACTTTGAAATAAGGGGGATGCTGTTGTTGGAAATCTCTGACCATGGTTCGGTCCTGAGATTCATTAGAGGTTGTGCCTCCATTGTCGTTCTGGTGTTGCTGTAGAATGGAGGTGACCACTCCCTGTACTAAGCTCTGTAGCTCGGGAGGCACCTCAGGAATATTTACATTGTCCTGTCCCTCTCCCTGATGTGGGTTTTGTCGGGTATTTCTTCTTCTTGGAGGCATTTTCCTAAGTCATTGAAATGATGGTTGACTTAGTTTGCTAACAAGAACTTGTGTTCACATACTTTGATGTTATAATTGTTCAAATAATCATTGGGAGGGGAAAGTTCTGCTTAGTTCTGTTATATATCATTTGTGTTCATTTCTTGCGGAAATTACCTAAATGACATCTTGTATTTCTTGTTTTGGGGAGATTTTCTAAGTATCACATGATGTTTCTTGTTCTGGGGAGGAGCTACCTTTTTTAATATGTTTGATAAATCTACAATTTATAGTGATTGTCCTTCCCTTGCTGTTGTTTTTCTCATCAAATGTTGTTCTCAGATTGAATGCTTATAGTCTGATTCTTATCAAAGTAAATTAATTCGGCCCCCGTGTAGCAGACTCCGAAGAGTCAGTTAGTTGGGATTCTTATCTGTCAGTGAGACATGATACCGTATTAATCTTACTTTACGAGATTCAATACTTTCGTGTTTGCTTTAATACCAACTGTAACGCCCCGCCCTTTCTCACCTTCACAAAATCAAAGTATATATTTTTTTTTTTATAAATGAGTGAGAGAGAACAGGTCGTCACGACGCGAGTCAAGTCCGAGTTTCCAAAACCCGACCCTTAACTGGCCACAATTACGTGTGCGTGGACTAAATCCGCTAAAACATTTCACACGCTTTGCTGAATACTTGCGGAATTATTTATATGAATAAGATACTATTCATATACTTGTCATTATTAGGCAAGGAAAACCAATCACCATATACTTAAAATGAAACTTAAATATTATCAAACCATAGCAAATAAATCTAAGTTATTACAATCCAAAATGTAGTCCTCCCAATTAGGGCTGAAACTCGAGTCGGGCGGGTCGGGTTTTGATAAACCCAACCTTAACTGATGTTAAAACATATTGAACCCAACCTTGTAACGCCCCGCCCTTTTTCACCCGTTTTACGAAAATCAGAGTATATTTTTTTTTTTTTTGAAATAGAAGAGTGAGAGAGGGCGCGGACGCCACGACGCGAGTTAAGTCCGAGCTTTTAAAGCCCGACCCTTAACTGGCCAACCCCACGCGTGCGCGGAGCTAAGTCCACGAAAATGGTTCACGCGTAAGAAGTAAGCTCGCGGATTATAATTATTGCGGAACATGATAATAGAGTCTATCCTACCGGTTTTTAGATAGAAGGGAAGATACAACATTGAATTTACCAAAATGCCCCTATGTTCATGATTATATCACAAAATGTATCGTCCATAAGTAAAGTCTAAAACCATCGCAAGAAATGTAAATTTATAAAACCCGACAAGCTAAGATACTTTAAAATTACATCTCCAAAATGTAAACATAATATAAACTAGGACTGCGCTTTCCAAGCTCCTAAGCTTGGCCTCCAGTATGTCCACCGCTTCCTGCCTCTTCTGCGTCATCAGCTAGGGTAGAAGTAGGGCGTTAGTCAACGCGCCCAGTAGGACTCCGAGTAGGGCTAGCACATGGATTAGTGATACACACATACCGATAACATAAAAAACAACAAAATAAGTATGTGATGAATGCTATGTCATGGGTGCTTATGTCATATGTCCCACCCATTATCCGTATGATCATACAATATCCTATTCCCCATGTTTGCTTCTCGGTCGCCCCGACGGAGCATGGACTCCGGTTATAGCCCTCAGGCTATCCCCATGTCTGATTCTCGGTCGCCCCGACGGAGCATGGACTCCGGTTATAGCCCTCAGGCTATCCCCATGTCTGATTCTCGGTCGCCCCGACGGAGCATGGACTCCGGTTATAGCCCTCAGGCAATCCCCATGTCTGATTCTCGGTCCCCCCGACGGAGCATGGACTCCGGTTTGTTTATTTTTTTCTACCCATGCCATGCATGAGATGTAGGTGCATTATGCTATGTAGTATATAGATAGACCATATTCGATATACCATACATAGTCATATGATGCATAATATTAAAATATAATCCATGATACTATCATGTAATTCATATGTTAACACCCATCATAGTGCAAGTCCCATAAATCATAAATTATAATCATAAATCCATAATAAGTCAAGTCAAAATAATTTAAAACACCATCACATATCCATCGCTTACAAAAAGGTAGGAATCCTACCGAATACCGTGTCGCGTTCCGTTACGCTTCCCTCTCGATAATCCGGTCGCCGATCGCGTACCGTTTGCGGCATCCAATACCTTATTACATTTACCGAATTAGTCCATACGTCATCCATGATTAAGTCCCTAACTTAGCCCATTATCCATTGGTTTTAGACTTCATACATAAATCCGATTTTGGCCAATTTTAATATCCAAATGAGCGAGCCTAAAACGCAGCATCTATACGTTTCTTTTCATCATTCATATTGCATCGAATTGTACTTCTAATCCGCATAGGGTTCTGCCATGTACCATGGCCGAACCCACGGTTCTTCAATGGGGCACTTATTTACCGTTTTGCCACTCTCTCTTCCATGGTAAATCATTCACCCACTTATGTCTATTTTAAGTCTAGATTTCATCCATATCTTAGACTGTTTATGATTCCATATCATATCCAAAATCAGCCACTTATTATTTAATTTTTGAAAAACATTTAACCCCATATAACCTTTCACATTTGGCCCTAAAGGTGGCCCACAATCATGACCTCCAAATGGGTCATGGGTTCGGCCATACACCATGGCCGAACCCATGGTGCCTATTTCCATTCCCTTGGGTCCATTTTACCTTCACCAAATGAGATTAATCATTTATTTAAAATCCCATTTTTTTTTCTCTTATTTAAAACATTACATACCTACTCATAAATCCATTTAGATTTATCATCTCTTTCCATCATTTTCCATTCCTTTTAACTTCATTAAAAATCACTAATCACCACCCTAAGGTTCACCTTTATGGATGCCATTTTCAAAGACTCATATTTTGTCCCAAAATAATCCATTTCAATATCCCTAACCTTCATTCATTTTGGCCCTTTAGAAACTTATATCATACACTTTGTAATCCATTTAAATTTTTCTATTAACTTAACCTAATTTCCATTCGTTTAATCCATGTATAACTCATGACTTAGTCCACAAATGACCTAAAACATTGGTCATGGGTTCGGTCATACACCATGGCCGAACCCATGATGCCTTTCCCTCATTTTTAACTTGGGTCCTTTAATCACATTTAAAGTCCATTAAAAACCACCAACATTTCCTCTTGATTTTCTCATTTTAACAATCCTTTAAAAACACCCATTTTTAATCATTTGAAAACTAATTTTCATTAACCATTCTCCATACTTCTAATCTTATAAGAATTCTAAAATATCATCCACGGATTCCATCATAAAACTTTTTTTTCCAAAAATTGCCTACATTTAACCCTTTAAATCCTTGGAACCCTAAACCATTCTCCAACTTTTTATTCTTATAAAGACCCTAATTAAAATGTATAATATTAAAATATAATCCAAATTAAAATCATCCTCATTTACCATGCATGGCCGAACCCTATGGTCCATCATTCATTAAAAATTCTATATTCTCCATGCTTTAATACAACCTTAGAATTCCAAAAATTTGAAATCATAAATCACTAATGTTTACTCATTTAAAAACCTAAAGCTCATTAGCCATTCTCCAAAATTTTAAACCTTAACATCTTAATAAATTCATCCCACATTGGCCATACGGTTCGGCCATGCTACATGGCCGAACCCTAAGGTCCATTCAATCCATTAAAACTTCCATCTTTTCCATACTTAATCCATTCATTTCATTTTTTTCTTAGACCATCTCTTTCATTTCTTTGCCTTCCATTTGATGGATTTTAGATCCATTCCATAGCCTAAAATAATTTGGCCACCATCATACGGCAAGGATGGATTTTAAAATTAAAAACCCTAAATAATAAATTTCTTGTTTAGAACATACTTACTATCCGACGACTCCTCCGGTCTTTGTCGCTCCCGTCAACTTCCTTGGCCTCTTTTCTCCTTCTTCTTGATCTTTGATCGGCTAGATGTGCTTGATCAATGGTGGGACATGCTTGGATTGGCTAAGACAGTGTTAGGTTTAGAGAGAGGGGAAGAGGGGAAAATGATGAAGAATGGTAACTCTTGATCTTCAAGAGGTGAATCCAAGGTTCCACCTCTTTTCTTCTCTTCTTCTCTTCTTTTTTCTTCTAAGTTTTCTTCACTTTCTCCTTGCAAGGTGAGGAACGAATTTCCTTGTGTGTGTGGAGGGCTAGAGTCAAATGGGTAGTTTGAAATGAGATGGAGGTGGTTGGAGTGACTTAGACTCCTCATTAATTTTCCCCACCCACCAAGCATGGGCTAGCTTGACTTGGGTGGTGGTGGTTGAGACCCAACCACCAAGCATGGCTCCCATGTCCTCTTTGACTTGTTTATGTTGACCCTAACTAATCAACTTAATTAAGTTAAGCCCTCACTTAGGTTAATTAATTTTCATCTAATTTAATTCCCTTAAATTATCTATCTAATAAATCCACCCATGGTTGACCAAGTCAACCATGGTGGACGGCCCCCACATATACTACCCCACCCGCCACCTCACTTGATGAGGTGGAGGTGGGCCCCACTTGGCCATGTTATTTTAATTCCCTTGATTTTAACTTAGGTAATTTTACAATAATTTTAATCAATTTAATTCACCTTAATCCACCTTAGTCTTCTTAATTTTATCCATGGTTGACCAAGTCATCCATGATGGTTGGTCCCACTTTCTCCTTGGTCCACACGCCACCTCAATGGGTGAGGTGGAGGTGGGCCCCATTGGCCATGTTGCCTTGGTCCATTTATCACCTAACTTAGGTGATTTAAATTTTATTAATTGTATCCCTTTTATTGGATCATCATTGGGCCCATGGCCCAATTTGATTCTTGTCTTACCCATTTATCTTAGGGCTTAGTTACCTTGGCCCATTGGGTCCCACATGGCTCTTTGACCCAAATTGACCATCTTTGACCCGATTACTTACCATTGACTAATTACATGTATCAATTCCAATTCAAGGTTTATTGGGTAACCATTGGGCCCATGGCCCAATTAGATTCCCTCCTTTTCCACTTACCTTAGGATTTGAACCGATTTTGATCCATTGGGCCCCACATGGCTATCGGGCCCACTTGACCATCGTTGACCCGATTAATCCTCATTGACCCATTAAATGGGTTTCATCCAATCCATGGCCCAATTGGGCTATCCTTGGGCCATTGTCCCAAAATTTGGTCCATTTGGCATTTTATTATATCAAACTTCAAATTAAAATGAATAAATGCCAATATATATATATATTTATCAAAAATTCGGGTTATTACAAACCTGGCCCGACCCAAATTGAAAACCCGATCTAGCCAACCCAACCCGACCCGAATTTCTAATACTCTAAACCCGACTGTTGAACCGACCCGACCCGACCCGAGTTACACCTGAGCCTGAACTAAGTGTAATCTTCTTCAATATATCTTGTTTTCCTTCTTACTTTCGATTCCCCATCCATTCTTCTGTTCCCTATCTCCTCATTCCTCTCTGTTCTACAAATGAAATTGATAGATCTTGTTAGTTTGAAAAAAAGTTCTGATAAATGAAAGTAGAAGTGGATCTACCATCCTCACCTGGAAAAAACAAAATCCAAGCCCCTTGATCCGAAACTAGGACGAACGGGCGAAATGCAATGCGTGTATGTGATTCACCGGAGAAAGAAGAGGAAGAAATAGAAGTGAGTGATGAAGAAAGAGAAGTGAGAGAACGACGGCTGCGATTAGGGTTAATAAGAAAGGGGCAAATGGGAAAGATAGGGGTGAAGAAAGGGAAAGGAGAGAATGAATGCCGTGTACGATTAGAGAATCCACACCTGGGTTTCTTTTTTATCTGCATGGTTTCAATTATATTTTGTAATATTTCCATTCTACCCCTCTGCCTAGTATTCCACTTTCCCCTTATATTCTCATCTCCCAATGCTTTTTGTCTTCCAATGTATCCTTGCCCCTATTATTCCTCTAATATTCCTATTCACTTCTCACGCAAGCCCATATACTTCATATAGCCGATACACTCTAATATAAGGTCGGGTTTTCTGGGTCGGGCCGGGTTTTAAATTCCTCAGCCCAACTCGACCCGAATTTCAGTCGGGTTTTTTTTTTTTCAACCCACCCAACCCAACCCAAACCGAGTTCAGAATTTCTATAACCCAGCCCACACGACTTTCGGGTCAGGTCGGGCCAAAACCCAACCTAAGTTTCACCCCCACTCCCAATACATCATTGAAATTAAAATTGAGTAATTTAAAATAATTTCCCAAGCTCCTATCCTTGGCTCCCTTCCGGTCCATCGTCCTTTTCATTACCATTCCCTGTTCCATCATCATCTATAGGGTAGAAGTAGGGTATTAGTCAACATGCCTAGTAGGTATTCCAAGTAGGGTTATGGTACACATAGGAGTTGTATAAATCAAGGGTATATATATCATGTCATATTTGTAAAACAACTTATAAATATTAGAAACAATGCATGATGTTTATATTATAATGATGCCAGTATATCTGTCATGTCGTAGATGTCAATGCCAAATGAACTCTCACCCAATATCCATATCAAATCACATCATCAAACATATCAATAATTTCCTTGGCCAATTACGTCCACAGTGTTTGAGTTGACATCCACCAGGGCACTGTATACCCACCCACAAATTAATCAGGATTTCGGGACTGCCTACCCAGGAGCTCTTTGGCCCAATAAGCCGTACATTTCCTTTCATGTGGACGAGGCCAAATCTCAACAATTCACATAGCTTCATACAAGCTAGTCTCAAGCCCAAGTCATGTCCGGACCGGTCAGAACTTGGCTTGCTGGTCATATATGTTCCCTCCCATGCCATGCATGAGGTAATGTATGCAAGAATGCCATTTTATTTAAAACACATCACATAATTTGAAAATCAGTTCATAAACATATACAATTTGTTTAATCAAAGTAATCATCATATTTGGAATAAAAACCAATATCATATCATATTCCATAGTGTTCTCAATAAGGTAGGAATCCTACCAATGTCCTATACACTATCCTTGCTTGTCGTGTGAGGACAATGCTAACGATAGCGTTGAAACGAGTCACAATCCCTTTGCAAATATTTTTACCTTATTAAATTCAACCACATATATTAATTTGATTTTCCATTTTTAATTTCACCTTACAAGAGGCTCTGGATGTTAATCCAAAGTTATAACTTTTCAATTTGGCCGACTGAATCACACCTAGATACCATATGTTCTTTATCTGTAAATTTTCAGTCGACTGAATCATAAGATTCAGTCGGCTGAACATACAACCAGGTACTGTATCAACTTGACCCGTAAACTTTCAGTCGACTAAATCATAGATTCAGTCGACTCACTTTGGGTCAAATCCTCTGTGTTCTCGGCCAGTACACTTTCAGTCGACTGAATCACAGATTCAGTCGGCTGACTTTGGATCAGATCATTTGGTGTGTTCGGCCAGTATACATTTAGTCGGCTGAATCACATATTCATTTGGCTGAAATACCAACAAATCGTTTACGTGTTTGGTAAGTATACCTTCAGTCGACCGAATCTTAAGATTTAGTTGGCTGAAACACACCAAATCAGTTACTTGTTTGGTACGTATACGTTCAGTCGACTGAATCAAATATTCAGTTGGCTGAAATACCAATAGACCCCATCTGTACTTAACCAGTGTACTTTCAATCGACTGAATCATAAGATTCAGTCGACTGACTTTGGGTCATTACCTTTTTATGTCTGGCCAGTCCACTTTCAATCGACTGAATCATAAGATTCAGTCGGCTAAAATATCCAGATAGCCCTTGTGTGCTAGGCCAGCACACTTTCAGTCGATTGAATCTTGAGATTCAATTGACTGACTTTTTGTCGGTTCTCTCGGTTTGCATGCATTGTTAAGCCCTTCTTCTTGAAATCCATCCTTATCATTTTTAAACATGGATTTCATCTTCCATCCTTCACTTAGTAACCTTACCCTACCCACTAGTCAAGTTTAAGGTCTTTTTCATAATCAATCCATTCTTTGTATCATTGCATGGATTCGAATTTCCTCTTATGGTTGTTTTGTTTCAACCATAACCATCCCCTTGATTGATTTCCAATTCTATTCCATATATCAATTTGACCATCCATTCCAACCAATCATTGAACCCGTGGGTTCGGCCACACCATGGCCAAGCCTATGGTTTCCTTGGAATCATTCCTATGTTATTAAGCCTTAAACATACCTCCTTTCTGGCTCTTTATTTTCTTTTTGATCTGTATTTTCTTATTTAATCCTTCTTCTTCTTTCTTTGCTCTTCCAAGTCTCCAAGTATAGAGGTAGATATGGGAGAGAGAGAGGAGAGGAGAGGAGAGAAAATCCTTTGCTCAAGGTGTAGGAGTCGGCCAAGGGATGTGAGCAGCCCCTTTTGGTTTGTGTTTTTATGTAACAGCCTTAGATCCTTCACTCTCCCTCATTAAGGTTTGTCTAACCAATGTGTCCCTTGGCTTAACCAATCAGACCCTTGGTTTCATGCCTCTTGAGATGAAAACTCTTCATCTTCTCAACTCAAGCCACAACTTAATTCAATTGAACTCACTTGTAATTGACCAAGTCAACCATGACATGGCCGGCCATGCGTGTGGTGACTTAGTCACCACATGGCACTTGGGTCCCATCTTGGCCATGTCACTTGATGATGTAGCAGCTTGCTTAATTGCCTTCCATGTGATGACATGCATGCCACATGGTGATGACATGCATTGCCATCACTCACATGCCACCTCACTTGATGAGGTGGAGTTTAATGCATTGGGTCTTAATTGGGTAATTGACCCATTTACTTTAAACTTACCCAATTACTTTAAAATCAAGCTCATCCATGACCCATTGGGTCTTAAGGGTAATTGACCCATTTCTTGCCCATCTAATGTCAATTTCCACTTTTTAATTTCAAATTCCATTAAATTGAAATCCAAATGGGCCAATCCAATATATATTATAATCTAAGGAAATCCGGGGTGTTACAAGATCTCCTTAAGACCCCGAAATACCAGGTCAGGTCGTTACACAAAGACTCAGGACTGAGGCTCGACGTCTCTCGCCATACGCATTGGTTCCTCCTTATGGGCTTTGTTCTCAGGTAGAGAGGAGGTATTCTCATGAGAAGGAACTGGACCATCTGATAAAGGAAGACAAAGGTGTAGCAATTGGGATTGATTTGTAGGATTTGTCTAAGGCTCTCTGAATAGGGTTTGAATTTGGATTTCAAATTCATTGATTAGTTCTCTCTTAAAATAAGTGATTTATTTTTATCTCTGAATAAAATAAACGCTTCGTGGTTGTATGTAAGTGTAGCGACCGAATCCAAGGTCACACAAAACAAGGAGATATTTTTATTAAGAATTTGTGATTTTAAAGTTAATCCACTATGTAGATCATAAAATTAGCTTTTCAACGGACTCAAAATTGATGGGAACCAATTCAGCAACAAAGCTTCAAAGCTTCCTATTCTTCTCCTACGAACGACGACCTTGAGTCATCATTGTAGGCTTCCGTGGTTCAAGCCTCTCCAAGCTTTCCTCCTACCTGTAGCCCTGAGGGCAGATGGCACTGTCCCCCTCCACTCCCCTCTTCTTCCCTCTCGTCATTGAGACGAGCTCTGCCATGGTGGTTAAGCCTATTTAAAAGAGGATGAGAGTCCCTTTCTCTGACACAACTTCTTCCTCTCCTTCTTGCAAGAAATCACTCTCATAGGTCTATCCATCCTCACTGTCACCTGCAACTTAGAGAGTCCAGGTCAGTTGGAAAAATCCTTCCCTTTCTCTCTTTTCCATTTATTTATTTCTTAGTTTGAAAGGGGTAAATATTTATAGCTTTTAAGACCTTTCTTGAATCGATTAGATATTAAAATATATTATTTCTTTAGTAGTAGTTACAGAGAGATTATTTTCTTATTTTAGAACTTTTCTTATTTACTTATCATATTTGTAATTTCTATTCTCTATATAATAAAGTCAGAGTCTCTCCTTCATTTACAAGGGTGACATCAATTATTTTCACACCCCTTTTGAAAAAAAAAAAAAGAGATCAGTGAGAGAAATTCCTCTCCAACGCCCACCCTTGGGTTTCCTTTTTTTTTATTTCAAACTGGTTTCATGAAGTAACATGGAAGTGCTCTCTGTTGGAAGATGAAAACAAAAAAATGGATTTGATAACCCATCTCTATTTGGGGGGTTGATCTGTACAACTTTTGGGTCTTTAAAAAGAAAAGGGGAAATCTTCTTGGGTTTTTTATTTTTGAATTACAACAAGTGTTATATGATTCCATTTTTAACACTTTAGGATTTTAATGTATCTTTATTACTGATTTAAATTATTTATCCGGGTTTTAGTTTAGTCTTGGAAGCACTAAAATGGTTTGAGAATCTCCTGATGAAAAATGAAATTGGAATGGGTTAAAAGTTACTTGTTTTTGTTCTTTCTTCTTGCCCAATTTGTTTTCAGTTAGGTTTTCCCTTTTGATTGATTTGTTACTTTAAAAATTACAAATGGTAATTATATAAACGAATCATTTTATTGATTGTTTTAAAAACATGTAGAAACTATAATCTATGTATTGTATTAAATCCATATGCTATTACATGTATTTATAGCCTCTAACTGACCCTAGAGCTATCACAATCAAATTGTAACTCTAAACATAAGTCTAAATCAAATGCATATCTTAAGTAGAGAGAAGTCCAACTTAGATTCCTAATCACACAATAATTCTATTAATATTAGAACTCTAAATACATTCCAACATGCTCCCGCTAGCTGAAGCGTGGATGAACGCAAAACTTGGAACTTGAAGAAACGGCAGGTGAACTACAAAAATGGCACCGACTGGCCAAGGAGATTTGTTGAAGCAACACATTGATTGGCTGCAAAACTTGTTGAAGTGGCAGCGTTGACTGGCTGCAAATATGTGTTTATGCGGCAGCGTTGATTGGCTGCAAAACGACAGGCGGCGAACACCAATGGCGGCCTGAATTAAAGAAAGAGGCTCGGACGACGGCAGTGGCAGTAAGACAATTGTCCGGCAAACAATTATCGCAATATGCGATAAATGCAGGCTATAAATGGCCTGAAAAACAAGGGGCTGAAGCCATCACATCGATCAATCAGATCGGAAAGGCCAGCAAACAATAGCTGTAGCCATAAAAGGCCAGCAAAAGTTGTAGCCATGAAAGGCCAACAAATAAAGCTGTATCCATAAAAGGCCAACAAAGGTTGTACCATAAAGGCCAGCAAAGGATGTAACCATAAAGGCCAGCAAACAGGCTATAGCCATGAAAGGCCAGCAAATAAGGTTGTAGCCATGAAAGGCCAGGAAAAGAGTTGTAGCCATGAAAGGCCAGCAAAAGGGGCTGAAGCAATGAAAGGCCAGTAAAAGTGAGGACGAATCACAGTCCTCCAAATAAATAAGTGGTTGAATTCCGCAACAAATGGACATGTGTCTAAAACATGCCATCTCATTTTTGAGAAACGACAAAACAAGGCGTGCTCGAGGAAAAGACAAGTTGTGTCCCTTTCTTCGGCTTCAACAAAGTTGGAGGAGAAGGGCAATTTGTGTCCCTCTCTTCAGCTCTCCCCCTTTATTCTTGGCACAAATCTCGCAAATTTGGGCGAGAAGAAACGAGAAAAACAATACCATATAAGACGCTGCTCCAGATATGGCAACCAACATTAGCGGTGATGGCTGCGGCAAAGGCGACAAAGGCAACAAACTAGGCGGCAGGCAGGAAGCAAGGGCGATGTAGAAAACTCTGTAGAAGACGCCCGACTGAAAAATATCATAGCAGTGCAGCGATGGTGTAACACCCCGCCCTTTTCACTTTAATAATCAGAGTTTATTTATTTTTAATAATAATAATCAAGTGATCGGGGAGGGATGTCACGACGCGAGTTAAGTTCGGATTTCTATAATCCGACCCTTAACTGGCCAAGCCCATGTGCATATGAACTAATGTCCATAAGAAC
Organism: Chimonanthus praecox; assembly: GCA_022113865.1. Classification (NCBI taxonomy): domain Eukaryota; kingdom Viridiplantae; phylum Streptophyta; class Magnoliopsida; order Laurales; family Calycanthaceae; genus Chimonanthus; species Chimonanthus praecox. The sequence continues at coordinate 36,000,608 of CM039090.1, forward strand.
TGATCCACACATACTCCAAATACAACTAGGGGAATATACTTAGTCTTAATCTAACTGAGGTTATAATAGATCATAAGACTACTCCATTTATAACTTAAGATAGCAAGTACATGATCATATCTCCAATATTACTAAATAACCTTAGTCTACCATTCATTCCAAACCATCCAAATAAACCAAACCATAGTAGCTACTTAACTACATTATTACATGCCAACACCACTAATTATCAAATTACATTGTCCAAATAACTTAAATAAAAAGTCCATAAACAGTCCATTCAAAGTCCATTCAAATCCATTTAAAATGCCCAAGCTCCTATGCTTGGTTTTCTTCTCGATCCTCGTTCTTCCCCTTTCCTGTGTCGTCCACTAAGGATAGAGATAGGGCATTAGATCAACGCGCCCACTAGTGTTTCCGATTAGGGCTACCACAAGGTTAGTAACAAAACATGCAAATAATAGAATAATACATGTTCATCAAAATCACATAAAACAATGCTATGTATGAAATACACATTTAATGAGTCCCACCCATCACAATCATACATAGCTTCCTCTTGACGGGATTCTCATCGTCAAGGTACCCCACAGTGGTCTTTCGGATGCCCCGACGGAGTGTGGCCTCCGGATCCCTCTTGATGGGATTCTCATCATCAAGGTACCCCACAGTGGTCTTTCGGACGCCCCGACGGAGTGTGGCCTCCGGTTACAACACCATCATCCCATGCCATGCATGAGATGTCTATGCAAACATGCCATTTGTAAATATAACTTTACATTCAAACAACATATCAAAATTAACATAAAACAGCAAATATCATATGTGGTTACAAAAAGGTAGGAAACCTACACAATGTTACTTAGTTTGACCCTTCTTTTGAACCGTCTCCCGTTCACGGTTTGCACAACATTCTAGCAATCCCAATACCTTATTTACATAACAGCAAGTTAAACATTCATCCATGTGATTCCAACTTAGTCTAAGTCCCAAAAATCCACTTTGTGGGGTTCGGCCTGTAACGCCCCGCCCTTTTTCACCCATTTTCCGAAAATCAGAGTCTATTTTTTTTTTTTGAAATAGAAGAGTGAGAGAGGGCGCGGACGCCACGACGCGAGTTAAACTCGAGCTTCTAAAGCCCGACCCTTAACTGGCCAACCCCACGCGTGCGCGAAGCTAAGTCCACGAGAACGGTTCACGCGTAGGAAGTAAGCTCGTGGATTATAATTATTGCAGAACATGATAATAGAGTCTATCCTACCGGTTTTTAGATAGAAGGGAAGATACAACATTGAATTACCAAAATGCCCCTATGTTCATATTTATATCACAAAATATAATCGTCCATAAGTAACGTCCAAACCATCGCAAGAAATGTAAACTTATACAACCCGACAAGCTAAGTTACTTTAAAAATACATCTCCAAAATGTAAATGTAAATAAACTAAGACTGCGCTGCCCAAGCTCCTAAGCTTGGCTCCTGTCATGTCCACCGCTTCCGCCATCCCTTGCGTCATCAGCTAGGGTAGAAATAGGGTGTTAGTCAACGCGCCCAATAGGACTCCGAGTAGGGCTAGCACATGGATTAGTGATAACACATATATCGATAAAATAACATATAACAAAATAAGCATGTGATGAATGCTATGCCATGGGTGCCTATGTCATGTGTCCCACCCATCATCTGTATGATCATACAATGTATCGTCCCCATGTTTGCTTCTCGGTCGCCCCGACGGAGCATGGACTCCGGTTATAGCCCTCAGGCTATCCCCATGTCTAATTCTCGGTCGCCCCGACAGAGCATGGACTCCGGTTATAGCCCTCAGGCTATCCCCATGTCTGATTCTCGGTCGCCCCGACGGAGCATGGACTCCGGTTTCATTATTTTCCCGCCCATGCCATGCATGAGATGTACGTACATTATGCTATATAGTATATAGATAAACCATAATTTTGATATACCATACATAGCCATATAATGCATAATATTAAAATATAATCCATATGATTTATAACTTAAAAACAAATCATAAGATAAATCATAATCATAGATCCATCATAAGCCAAATCAAAATAATTTAAAACACCATCACATATCCATCGCTTACAAAAATGTAGGAATCCTACCGAATACCGTGTCGCGTTCCGTTACGCTTTCCGTTCGATAATCCGGTCACCGATCGCGTACCGTTTGCGACATCCGATACCTTATTACATTTATCGAATTAGTCCATACGTTATCCATGATTAAGTTCCTAACTAATCATAACCCTAGGTCCATTCAATGATCCTTAAATACATTATAAGTTTATTCGAAAATCGGCCCTTAACTTAGCCCATTATCCATTGGTTTAATCACATACATAAATCCGATTTTGACCATTTCGAATATTCAAATGAGCGAGCCTAAAACGCAGCATCTACACGTTTCTTTTCATCATTCATATTGCATCGAATTTTACTCCTAATCCACATAGGGTTTCATTGACTATGACCTAGCGTTATAACATCAATCACCTATTTTAATTAATTTTGTAAGAATTAAATCTCATACCTAATTCCATATTTGGCCTAAGATGTGCCCATACAATGGGTCATGGGTTCGGCCATACACCATGGCCGAACCCATGATACCTAAATTTCATTTCTTTAGGTTCATTTTACCCCCCTTAATTCCTATCTCTAATGAATTTAAATTATCCATTCAAGTCCCCATTTTTCATCCCTTTAAAACATCACATACCATACAAACTCCATTAACCTCTATCATTCTTCTCCATTTTAAAATTACCAATTACCACCATAGGGTTCGGCCATACACCATGGCCGAACCCATGGTTCATGGCTCACCTTTATGGGTGTCATTTTAAAGACTAAGTTTTGTCCCAAAATAATCCAATTTAAAATTGCTAATCTTCATTCATTTTGGCCCTTTAAAACAAACTCCTAAGCATTGATACATACATTAACCTTAGCCTAAAAATTGATCCAAAATTGGGTCATGGGTTCGGCCATACACCATGGCCAAACCCATGATGTTTCTTTCTCCATTTTTCTTGGTTTCATTTACCCATTTTAACATACTTCCAATGAAAATTAAATCTTCCATCTAAATCCTCATTTCCATCAAAAAAATTACTATATACCATACTTACCCATCTATTCAAATTCCCATTCCTCCACATTATTTTCCATCTCTAAAAATCTCATACCATTACCATAGGGTTCGGCCATGTACCATGGCCGAACCCATGGTTCATGGCCCACCTTTCTTAGAACCATTTAAGACCAAAGTTCTATGAATATTTGTCCATGTTTGTTAATTCCATTTAAAATCAATAAATCATTCATTTGGTCCATTTAAACTTATATCATAATTTGGGAATCCATTGCAACTTATTTTCCATTAATTTCTACCTTTTTCATTCATTAAAACTACTATTTATCACCAACTTTAAGATCTTCATAAAAACCATTAATTTTGTCCCAAAAATAATCCATTTTAAAATCACTAAATCATCACCATTTTCATTCCATCTAAACATCACATTCTATACTCAATAAGTCCATTTAAATTTATCATAGATCATTCTCCACCATTTTAAACCTTCAAACCCTAATTAAAATCCTCCCACATTTACCATGGGGTTCGGCCATGCTACATGGCCGAACCCTATGGCCCATTAAACCATTAAGATCCAATTTTTCCTATGCTTAATAAAGACTTAAAAATTCCATTCTTCTATTTTATCACTTTCTTAATCCATTCCTCCATCTTATCCATTCATTATCCTACCATTGGATGGATTTTTAAATCCATGGCTCATGATGGTTTGGCCACCATCCAATCCAAGGAAATGGATTCCAAAACTTAAAACCATAAAAATTAAATTTCTTGTTTAGAACATACTTACGATCCGACGACTCCTCCGGTCTTTGTCGCTCCCGTCGACTTCGTTGACCTCCTCTCTTCTTCCTCTCCTTGTTTGATCGGCTAGATGAGCTTGATCAATGGTGGGACATGCTTGGATTGGCTAAGATAGTGTTAGGTTGAGAGAGGGGAAGAGGGGAAGATGATGAAGATGGTAGCTCTTAATCTTCAAGTGGTGAATCCAAGGTTCCACCTCTTTTCTTCTCTTCTTCTCTTCTTTTTCTTCTAAGTTTTCTTCTCTCTTTCCTTTGCAAGGTGGGGGACGATTTTTGTGTGTGTGAGGGATGGAGAGAGAGAAAATGGAAATGGAGACAATGAGATGAAGTCTCATCTTTTGGTTACCTAAGTCAAACTTCACATTAACTCCTCACCAACCAATATGCATTAATGGTGGTGGTTGGGATAAAACCACTCCCTTTAGCCCATGGTTTCATTTTGTGTTTTCTTGAAGTGGTTTGTGTTTGTTTGAGTGGTTTTGACCATTTGACCATTTAATTTTAGGTTAATTAACTTAGATCAATTTGATCCCTAGGTTAATTTAATTAATCACTTCCCACTTAATTTAATCTCATTAAATTCCCTCTAAGATCCACCCATAGTTGACTTGGTCAACCATGGTGGTCGGCCCCACTATTCTTGGGTCCACACGCCACCTCACTTGGTGAGGTGGTGGTGGGCCCCATTGGCCATGTTACCTTGGTCAATTTATTACTTAACTTAGGTGATTTAAATTTTTTAAATGTATCCCTCTTATTGGATCACCATTGGCCCATGGCCCAATTAAATTTTGTCTTACCCATTTACCTTAGGGCTTAGCTACCTTGGCCCATTGGGTCCCATATGGCTCTTTGACCCAAATTGACTACCATTGACCCAATTACTTACCATTGACCACTTAAATGAATTAATTTCAATTCATGGTCTATTGGGTAACCATTGGGCCCATGGCCCAATTAAATTCCCTCCTTACCTTAGGCTTACCTCAATTGGGTCCATTGGGTCCCAAATGAGTATTGGGCCCAATTTGACCATCCTTGACCCGATTAGTCCTCATTGACCCATTAAATGGATTTCATCCAATCCATGGCCCAACTGGGCCATTCTTGGACCCTTGTCCCAACCTTTGATCCATTTGGTATTCCATCATGTCGAAATTCAAATTAAAATAGTTAAATGTCCAATATATATTGATTCGAAAATTCGGGCTATTACAGGCCATACCCCATGGCCGAACCTCACCCATTTAAAACTTTGGTCTCTTTTATTTAACCCATAAGCATCCAAATAACCAAATCCTACAAATGAACCTTGGTAGGGTTCGGCCATACATGGCCGAGTCTTACCACTTTGGTTTTGGCCCATATATCCAATCCTATGATCATTTCATCTTGGATCATTTCATCCATAATTACCATTATGCCATTTAGACTATCCTTTTGTTTAATTTACCTTAAACACCAATAGCCATAACTAATCCACCTTGGTGGGGTTCGGCCATACATCATGGCCGAACCTCACCACTTGATTTGATCTTTAAATCATTCTTACATACCTCTTCAATCATATTATTAACTACACTCTAAGGCCACCAATGTCCATTAGTGGGGTTCGGTCATACTTCATGGCCGAACCTCACCAAACTGGTTTTTGTTCCTCTTTCCATCATCCATGATGGCTGATTATTTACCTTTACTAAGTCCATATAATTCTTAAATCAAAGCATATAATTATTACATAATTTCCATCATAAACTTAATCCGATTATCCATCAAAACAGTCCATGGGGTGAGGCCATACACATGGCTGAACCCCATGGTTTCCTTGATGTAAACCCTCCAACATTTGTCCATGGTTTTAATCAGCAAATTAGCCATAACATTAACATGGTTCAGCCATGCCATAGCTACTCCAAAACAGTAAGCTTATCTCCATTTTAAATCCTTTAAAACCTTCATTACATAATATGGATTTTATCTCTCAAAAACCATAAAAACTACCAAGTTTTTCCATGGGGTTCGGCTATCCAAAGGGGCCGAACCCTATGGTCCATGTTTTACAATTTTTAAACAACATAATCCTTGATCTAATCCCTTGGTAGATTCGGCCATACAAGGGCCGGATCTTATTCCCTTAACCAACTTATTTACAAAGGTTCATAGTGCACTTACCAACACCGCGACTCTTTCGGTTCTTTGACTCCTTTTAGATCCTTAGCGCTCCCTCTTCCTTCGTGTTTTCCTAACTGAGATTAACCTTGCTGCAACCTCCTTGGAATACTTCAGCCAGGTGATATGGATTTGAGAGAGAGAAGATAGAACTTTTGACCTTGAATGAAAGTGATAACCTTGTTGCTAAACTCCTTTGGCTGAATTTGACTTGATGAAAGAGATCAGCCAAGGATTGATTGAAGATAAGAAATCAGCTATTGTTCTTGGTCTTGGAATGTGGAAAACGACAAAGAGAGAGAGAGAGAGATAGAGAGAGTGAAAATGAAACAATCTTTGGGTAAATGAAATTCAGCCCATGTGATCTCTTTGGTAGCATGAATTGTAACTCTCATTTGCATTCATCTACAACACTTATTTCATTTGGGGGTTTCATCCTTGAGATGAAACCCTCCAACGGTTTTGGCCCTTGGTTGTCCTAGATGTAACCTTTCTCCATCACCTCTCCAAATGTGAACACACTTTGTAACTCCCATTTGCTTAATACCTTCTTTGGGGTTTCACTTTTGAGATGAAACTCTCCATGTTCCAACGGCTCTATGCATGTCTTTGTGGTTTACATCTTCCCCTCATTCATCTCTCATTACCATTGCATGTGAGAGTTTCATTTTGAAATGAAACTCTCCTAGGCTCCAACGGCTAGCCCCTTGATTCACCTTGTGTAAACGCCACTCATCATCAATTGCCCAAATGGGAGTTTCATCCATGAGATGAAACTCCTTGAACCCAACGGTATTGATCCTTGATCTTTGGACCATCCAACCATCCATTGGTTGTCCCTTTGAAGACCCAAACATGGAATAAACCTCATGCCATTCCAACGTGTATATAGACTTGAATTTGAAATACATTTCTCACATAAGTAACTCCCATGTAACGCCATTATCATTCATCTCTATCTTAGGAGTTTCATGCATGTAAAGCCTCTCCATGCAGCCAACATTTTCTTAGTTTAAAAATTGGAATTTAAAACACACCATTATCATTCACACACTTCACTTATTTATAATAATTTAACTCTCTCAACTCAACCCATTTAACTCATCAATTCCATGTAACTCAACTTATAAATTCAACTCAACTAAACTCCATTATTTATTTCAACTCAAACCAACTCAAATATTTAATGAACTTAAACCAATCTAGCTTTGAGCTCACTCAATGATTAATCATGTCATTTCTGACCCATTGGGTCCTTTGACCCATTTAACCTCGTTGACCCGAATAAATGTATATTACCCATTTACTTAATTTAACCCCATAACATCTATATTAGGTCTTATTTGAACAATGGATCTCACCATTTTTCTCATCTATGATCATAACCTTTCAATTTATAAATCCAATGGCATTTTCATAAATATTAATATATTGCAAAAATCTAGGGTATTACCGATGGTGCAGCCTTTGTGGACTGCTTGATTGCAAAGAAGAGGGACGAGAACGGAAAACCCTCTATCTAAGGTTAAACCCCGATCCATCTTTCTCAATTCTTTATACTTTCTTACTCTTTCTCTCCTTCTCCTTTTTCGTCTCCTCTGTCTCTCTCTATTTTATCTTGTAGGTGGGGAATTTGATGGTTTAGTTAGCAAATTCTGGAAATCTCGGGGTGGATTCCGAAGCTCCACATCCGAGCAAGGTGAATGTGAAGTTGGAGATTGAGGATCAATTGGATGAAGAGCATGGCCCACTCAATAAATGGCCCAAGAACTCTGCTCCTTACGAGGAGCAGTGGAGCACAGGAATTTCCAATATTTCAAACAGAGAGAAGTTAGCAAGCTCCTGATAAGAGCACTGGTCTTAGATCTAACACAGCAAGAGAAAACACACCTCGTGATTGTCAGATCTGAACAGAGACAACACGGACTCGCGCAGCAAGCGCGTTGGCAGAAGAACTTCTCAGATCTCGAAACGCAGCAGATCTATCTCTTTTTTTTTGGATTTCCACTGATCTAACATTGGTAGTGTGAGAAGAAATGCAAGATGTGGATTGGCAGCATAGCACGAATGGAGCATCAACAGCAGAAGCTGGGAGATCAACAGATCATAAAAAAAGCCTAGCATTTTGATCTACAGGGAAACAATGGTGCAACAACACTAATGGGCTTCAAAAACAGATCTAAAATAAATCTAAAATCAGATCAGACTTGTTCGTGGATGTTGGAGGAGCACTGGGACAAGGACGGATCTAGTTACGGCAACTAGATCTGCAAAATGCCAAAAAAGGGTGAGGCTGCAAACCGCCCAGATTTGTAAGATGTGTTGTTCGGATCAGGTTCGAGGAACTGGCCAACGAAGGGAGTGCTTGGGGTGAAGAAGAAAAAAAAAGGAGCTGGCTGCAACTCTCTGTGGCGCTGCAGCACAATGAAAGAAACCTTCTTTTCGCAGAGAAGCCTGAGAATGAAGAGGAAGGACCATGTAAGGCAAAAAACAGCAGATCGTGGGCTGATCTGAGACAATGGTCGAAGGCTCACGGATGTGAGAAATAACTCTGCCCGAAATCATAAACAACGAGAGGCAGTGATCTGTATCAAATCTGGCTTTGTACCCACGGGCGCCGGACTGAACCATTGCAAGCAGATTTGCAGCCAGACCTACAAACAAGAGCGACCGAGGAGTAGAAGGTGGCTGGGCAGCGATGGAGAGCTATGTGAATCACTATTGATCATGCCAGAGAGATCAATATCAATGGAGGCCGAAGGCAACAGAGAGGCAGGAGAAACAAAGATCTGATTCAGATCTGGAAATGCTTATCAGCAACGTGTGGTGGCTGCCAGGGACGATAGTATCGTCAAAGCAAACAAAGAGGACCGGTGATTCTCGATTGCAGGCCGTGGAGACCTGAGAGCTGCAACCGATATGGGGCTTTCGTCAGTGAATTAGAACAAGCAGATTGTGTTGTAGCCTGCTAAAAGGAGAAAGCACGGGGAAATCCAGAAGACAACTAACAAGTTTCTCGATTGCAAATCCAAGATGGGATACTTCAAATCTGATCCAGATGTCCCTCCATCTCCTGCTGCTGATCTGTAGTAGTTTGTTGCAGAGTACGGAGAGAACATCAATGTAGGACGGGCTGAGAGAATGCACGCTTTTTTTTTTTTCTTTCTTTTTCTTTTCCCGAACAAAAGTAGTAGACAAGAGCACTTCGAAGATTGTGGAAAACTACACGGGATCGAGATGTCCCTCCACGAGTCTTGATCCAGATCTCCCTCCCTCCCTCTGCCGATCTATCTCCGTTGGCTGAGGGAAAGATGAAGAGACGTGGTTAGTGAAGGATCACTCAAGCGGATCTAATTTTAGCTGATACTATGTAGAAATTATAATCTGTGTATTGTATTAAATCTCTATGCTATTACATGTATTTATATCCTCTAGCCGACCCTAAAACTATCACAATCAAACTGTAACTCTAAACATAAGTCTAAATCAAATGCATATCTTAAGTAGAGATAAGCCCAACTTGGACTCCTAATCACAGAATAACTCTATTAATATTAGAACTCTAAATATATTCTAACAAAACATGAGAGACTTTTCAATCTCTCTCTACTACCCCTTTTCTCCTAAGATCGTCTACCCTCCCAGAAGCATCTGGGAGGGCCTTGCGCCTCTTTCAAGTGTTAGTCTCATGCAGCTTGTTGTCGTCCCACCCCTTTGGGTGTTTGTTTTGAAAGGAAAAAAAAAAAAAAAAAGGAGAAAGGTATGGTTTGATTTGATACTTTAGTTTTATAATATTTTCTTTCGTTGGTGTGTACATTAATGGCTTTGGGTATATAAATGGTTAAGATAATTTAGGAGGGACAATTGTTTTACTGGATTGATTTAGTTGGGATTATATTATATCTTATAGTTTTTAAAATTTAAATAACGAGAAAATAAATTTTGAAAGATGTTTACTTATAAATGAAAATAATTTAAGTGAGGGATTATTCCATCTTGATTTTGATTTGGTTTATGACGCAGTAGGTAGGATCTGGTCTGATACGTGTGTGAAAAAGATGGTTTGAGTTGGTTTAAATGGATAAATTAGGGGTTTAAAATGGATTTAATGGGCTAGTGGCAACTTGTAATTAAGTGGAAGGCTAGAATGGATATTAATGGGAATTAGATGACAAGTGGAAATTGGTGGGTTAGAGACACCAATGCTTGGTACGATCAAGGATGGGGATGTAGGTAAGATGAATTAAAGAAAAGAGCATAAGAAAAGGGACCTGCGATGGTTAATGGACGTTGGTTGCGGTCTGTTACATATGGGTTGTAGGGACGACTTGGGCTTGAGAACGGGTAGTGTTGAGAGTGGAGATGAAGGGAAGGAAGGAAAGAGGATGAAGGTAAGGGCGATATTACTTGGCTGCAATGGGCATGGTTGCAAGGCAGCCAAACAGAGAAGGGAAGCTACCTGCTTGACAGCTGGTTCATGAAATGCAGACAATAGTGGTGGACGACCTGTGGGTTGTGTCATTGTTGGCTGGTCTGGGAAACAACTTCTATCTACTTGTAGGCAGAAGAGGAAGATAAAACTTTGGGGCATGTCGAACTCTGGCGACAGCGAGAACCCAAAGAGAAACAACCAACAATGCACAAACAATGCATAAGCAAAATAGAGATGAATCTCAATGGATTTTTTTTATTCAATCAATCATATCATACAATCTAAAAAAAAAAAGGTATTTATATACATACCCTAAACACTAAAAATAGGCACGAAAATAAACAAAGAAAGAAGGAAAAAAAGAAAGGAGGTGCCTGAACCGTCGGGATCTTCAGCGCTTCATCTTCATCTCTCGTGTCAGTGCTATGCGTGGAGAGGAGAAGAGAAGAAGAAAGAAAGGAAATAAGGGAAAGTAGGGAAAAGGGAAAACTTCCATCGTGAATTTTGGGGACTTGGGTTTAGAAAGCCCCTCACGTGCCCTCAAGCACGTGCTGCATCAGTCTCCCCTGTTTGAAAAGGACTCATCAGCGAGTCAACAATCAAGGAAGTAGAGTCAGGGGAATGATATTCGAACAAGTCTTGAACATTGAAGGTCTTCGATATGCCATAACTATCTGGAAGATCGATCACATAGGCATTATCGTTGATCTTGCAAAGAATTTTGAAGGATCCAATCTTCTTTGGATTCAACTTGCTATAAGTACCTGTAGGAACCCTTTCTTTGCGTAGATACACCATTACCATATCACCTTCTTTGTAGACTTTTAATCTTCGACTCTTGTCTGCAGCTGTCTTTGATTTCACATTGGCATTTTCTAAATGTCTTTTCACTTCTTCATGAATCTACGCCATACGAGTAACCATATTATCTGCTGCTTGACTAGCACAAGGCATTTTGGGAAACTTTGTAAGGTCCACTGGATGAGTTGGTGACTTTCCCATGACAACTTCAAAAGGTGATTTACCAATAGAACTATTCTTGACGCTGTTGTATGCAAACTCGGCTTGAGCAAGGGCTAAGTCCCATTGTTTTGGACGATCATTGGAGAGGCTGCGAATAAGATTTCCAAGAGTTCTATTGACAACCTCGGTTTGCCCATCGGTTTGTGGATGACATGTACTGCTAAACTGTAGAGAAATATCGTACCGTGACCATAGAGTGCGCCAAAAGTGACTGAGAAATTTGGTGTCACAATCCGATGTGATGGTCTTTGGAACTTCGTGCAAACGGACCATCTCTCTGAAAAATAGGTGAGCAACACTAGAGGCATCTAACATTTTCTTGCATGCTACGAAGTGAGCCATCTTAGAAAATCTATCCACAATCATGAACACTGAGTCAAATCCACGCTGTGTGTGTGGGAGGCCTAAGATGAAATCCATCGATAGATCCTCCCACGGGGCATTAGGAACTGGAAGTGGAGCGTATAGACCCATGTTTTGCGCTTGCCCCTTCGATGCTTGACAAGTTTAGCATCTTTGGACAAATTTTGTAACATCGCGCTTCAGTTGGGGCCAATTGTAGTGATCTTCAACCTGCACAATGCTTTTATCTTTTCCAAAGTGACCGCCTAGGCCACCTCCATGCAATTCCTATATGAGGTACTCTCGAAGTGAACTACGTGGGATGCATAGCTGAGTACCTTTAAAGAGAAACCCGTCATGGAGTTGAAATTCCCTCTATAAGGTTTTTCTTCATGGAGACGCTTCCACTCATCTGTAAAACCATCATCATCTACATATAAGCCCTTAAAAAAATCAAAACCGACTATCTCACCTCGTGTAATTTTGAGTAGAGTTGTTTTCCGTCTTAAAGCATCTCAACTTTATTTTGTTGTCCGACTTTATTTTTTAGCACAAAAGTGAACCCTTGAATGAGAGCGATCTATCTGGCATGCTTTCAGTTCGGAGTAGTTGATCCATTTAGATACTTGAGAGCCTGATGATCTGTGTAAAGGATGAACTCTCGTTGTACCAAATAATGCTTTCACTACTTCAAAGCTTGAACTACCGCATACATCTCTTGCTCATAGGTAGACCATTTCTTTTATGCATCGCTTAGCTTTTCACTGAAATAAGCCACATGTCTGCCTTCTTGAGATAAAACTGCTCCAATGCCAACTGCAGAGGCATCACAATCAACTTTGAACAACTTGTCAAAGCTTGGTAAGGCTAAGACAGGAACAGTGGTGAGTTTCTCCTTGATCAAGTTGATACTCTTTTCAGCAGCTTTGGTCCATGTGAATTGCTTCTTCTTTAGGCATTTAGTGAGAGGAGCGGCAACACTGCTGAAAATCTTCACAAACCGTCGATAGAAGGTTACAAGGCCATGGAAACTCCTAAGATCACTAACCGTTCGTGGAGTGAGCCACTCACGGATAGCACAGACCTTCTCTTCATCGACTTTCACTCCAGAGGATCCAACAACGTACCCCAGGAAGACAAGTTTATCTGCATGAAAAGTAAACTTTTTTTTATGAACATATAAACTGTTGTCCTTGAGTACCTGGAATACTTCGCGTAGATGCTGCAGGTGATTCTCCTTTGAGTGGCTGTAGATGAGAATGTCTTCGAAGTAGACAACGACAAACTTCCCAATGAAAGGTTTCAATACTTGGTTCATCAGCAGCATGAATACGTTTGGTGCGTTGGAGAGTCCAAACGGCATCACTAGCCATTCATGAAGTCTTTCTTTTGTCTTGAAAGCAGTCTTCAATTCATCTAGGGGCCGGATGCAGATTTGGTGATACCCGCTTCTGAGATCCAGTTTGGAGAAGACTTTGGCTCCTTCAAGCATATCTAGTATATCATCCAAGCGAGGAACAGGAAACCGGTAACTTGACAATGATTTTGTTGATGGCTCGACTGTTAATGCACATTCGCTAACTCCCGTCCTTCTTGGGTATCAACAATACTAGAACGGCACGTGGGCTCATGCTAGTGCGAATCAAGCCTTTGCACAATAATTCCTCCACTTGGCCCTTTAAGATATCAAATTCCTTAAGGCTCTGTAACACTTCGGAATTTCATTTTATCAATATATATGAAATTTGCCCATTTAATTTGCGAATTATTGAATATGGACCTTAGATGGGTAAAGTGTTGGGTAAATTGCCCCATTAAGACCCAACGGATTAAGGATATGGTTGCAATTGAAATAAATGGGTAAGATGTATTCAATTGGGTCAAGATTGTTAATTGGGTCAAAATTTGTTAATTGGGTCAAAATGGCCAATTGGGACTCAATGGGTCGTGGTTGACTTGGTTGACCAGCAAGTGAGTTAAGTTGATTGGAATTAAATTAAAGAGGTGAGTTGAGTTAAATGGATGAGTGAGTTAAATGAGTTGGATGTGGACGGTTGTACAATTCAAATTCAAACAAAGGGGATGGTTGTACAATTCAAATTAAAACAAAGGGGACGGTTTTACATTTCAAATTCAAATTCAAAGGCACATGTTGGAGCCATGGAGTTTCATCTCATGGATGAAATTCCCACATGGAGAGATAATGGGATGGACGGTTTTACATTTAAAATTCAAATAATGGCACACACGTTGGAGCCATGGAGTTTCATCTCATGGATGAAACTCCCACATGGAGAGATAATGGGATGGACGGTTTTACATTTAAAATTCAAATAATGGCATACACGTTGAAGTCTTGGAGTTCCATCTCATGTAGAGATAAGGAAGATAATGAAGATGAAACCCCCACAAGGAGAGACAATGGGGAGTTTGGTTTGTTTCAAAATTCAAATAATGGCATACAAGTTGGAGAGCTGGGGAGTATTGGTTTATTTCAAATTCAAACAAGGATACACATGGAGAGATAATGGAGATGGTTATGGTTATTTTCAAATTCAAACAAGCCTACACATTGGAGAGATAATGGGGAGTTTTGGTTTAATTTTCAAATTCAAACAAGGCCGAACTCTCCCTCTCCCTCTTGGTTGTTTCTCTCCTTCACACCCTCTCTTAGCCGACCACTCACAAGGACAAAAGAGAAAAGAACTTAGAGTTTGCATCCCAAACTCCTCTCCCTCTCACTCAAGGCCGATCCTCTCTCAAACCCACATAATTTGGCCGAATTCTATCCCTCTCTCTCAAATCACAATCTCGGCCAAAGAAGTAAGAAGGAAGGAGGAAGAGGCTAAGGAATGAAAGGATCGGAAGAACAAGTCAGAGCAAAGGAAAACAGGAGGAGTCGCAGAACCGATTGGTATTTTGGTAAATTTTTTTTAAAGGAACCATAGGGTTCGGCCATAGTGCATGGCCAAACCCCATGAAAGAACATTGGTTTTTTTTAATAATTTTGAGAATGATGAAAACCATGGAGGGTTATGATGTTTTGATTGGTTTAAAAGAGGAAACATGGAACCATAGGGTTCGGCCATAGTGCATGGCCGGACCCATGGAAGAAAAATTAAGGGAAGCATATGGTATTTCAATGGAAAGGATGAACCATAGGGTTCGGCCATAGAGCATGGCCGAACCCCATGGAGGGAAATTAAGTGATTCTTAATGAGTTTAAAGGATGAAAACCATGGAATGTTGGTTAATGATTTTAAGGTTTTGAATGGATAATGTTAGTAATTTTTGAAAGGGGTTTTAAATGAGGAAAATCATGGAGAAAATATTAATGGACTTGAGCTATTTTGACCATGAAATGATGGAGGAAATGCTAAGGGATTATGGATTGCAAAATATTGGACCAAAGTGCATTATTAAACCCCTTCATGGAGGGAGTTTGTTATGGGTCTAAATATGGTAAATGATTTAAGGGGGGATGAAAAATAAGGCATCATAGGTTCGGCCACGGTGTATGGCCGAACCCCATGACCCTTTTTATGAGCCATTTTTATGGGTTAAGTATGGATCTATGTTTTGGGACCTAAACATGAGTGAATAAATGAAGGAGACTAACCATGGAAGGAATAATGGCAAAAATGTGAATATGGTAAAAAATGAAAGACCATGGGTTCGGCCATGGTGTATGGCCGAACCCCATAGGGAGTGTTTTTGGGACTTAGGGACTTTTAAATGATGAAATTATGTGTATTTGGGTTAATGAATCAAAGGGTGGTTGATCTTAGACCCACATGATTAAAATGACCTATGGAATAAAAAGGAACCCCAAAAACTAACTGGGTGAGGTTCGGCCATAGTGTATGGTCGAACCCCACTAAGGCATATATTATGGACTTAGACATGGTTGGAACATTAGTTGACTTGTTGATATGTAACAAGGTGATGGGATCGTGAGCTGTTGCCTATTTAAGAAACAAGGACATGTTAGTGGTCTTTGGTAGGATTCTACCTTTTTGAAACATGGTTTATGTATGATGGTTTATTCTTATTTTGATGAATTTTTGTTGTAAAAGATATGTTCCAAATGTGAGTTTTAATGCTATGTTTATAATATAAAATAGCATGTGTTTCATTAGCATCTCATGCATGGCATGGGGTGAAGGATATGTAACCGGAGGGGCCACACACCGTCGGGGTGTCCGAAAAACCTATGTGGGATACCTTGATGTGCATTTCCATCAAGAAGAAATCAGAGGGGCCACATTCTGTCGGGGAGTCCGAAAGACCTATGTGGGGGTACTTATATGTACTTGTGATGGGTGTGACTCATTACATTTGACATCATGATATGACATGGTTTATATGGTTTTTAACGTTATGATATTTTCTATGATTTGTACTAACCATGTGTAGACCCTAATGGAATACCTACTGGGCGCGTTGTTCTAACGCCCTACTTCTACCCTAGTGGATGATAAAGGAAAGGAAAGGGACGATGAACGTGATCGGAACCAAGCATAGGAGCTTGGATATGTGATTGGTTTATATTTTATTTATGATCACTCATGGATATGTAATTTGAGTAGCTAGACTTCGGGCTTATAATAATTTAGATATTTGATATGGTTTGTGAATGGTTACTTTGGTTATTTAAGTTAAGTTAATCATTTATAATTGACAGAGTACTTTGCTATCTAAAATGGAATAGATCTAGGTTCTATTATAATCCGCATGATTATATTATTATGTGTGAATCATTTTCATGGACTTAGACCATGCACACACAGGGTTGGCCAGTTAAGGGTCGGACTTTAGACGTTCGGACTTAGCTCGCGTCGTGACGTCCCGCTCTTTATCTCACTCTTATTTAAAAAAAAAAAAAAAAGGTAGACTCTGATTTTCGGAAAGCGACTGAAAAGGGGTGGGGCGTTACAATTAGTATCAGAGCGAAACGGGAAGATTGAATCTTTCGAAGTAACATCAAGACGGTTTCATGTCTCATTAACAGATAAGAATCCCAACTGACTGACTCTTCGGAGTCCGCTGCACGGGGGCCGGATTAATTTACTTCGTTAGACTCAGACTGAACATTCAATCTGAGAACAGCAACAAATGATAGCAAAAGAAGTACAGTCAAAATAATTGGATTTATCAAACATAGCAAAATAGGATATACTTCCCCGATATCCCCAAATTGGGAAAATGAATATTAGATACTTAGGAAATTTCCCCAAAAAACAAAGAAAAACCAAGAGTGCTTATTTGGAAATTTCCCCAAAAGTAGGAAAAATACAAACTTTACGATGAAAACTAAGTCATGAAATTTTTCAATGGCTTAGGGAAAAATGCCTCCAAAGAGAAGACCGGTGGTGCCTCCTGAACTACAAAGCTTGGTTCAAGCAGTAGTTACATTTGTTCTTCAACAACATCTGAATGGAAATGGAAACACCAGTGACGCCAATGACCGGAGTATGGTCCGGGATTTCCAGCAACAGCGCCCTCCATACTTCAAAGGGAAAGAAGGGGCTGTCGGAGCGGAAAACTGGCGGAAAAAGATTACACAGATCCTGACTCTATTGAAGATCACGAGTCATGCTGACAAGATTTTACTGGCCACGTCACAACTGGTTGATGATGCCGGTAAATGGTGGGAGGTGGTAGAGAAGCAGCGAGCACTCCTTCCGGAAGGAGAGAGGACTGCAATGACTTGGGAGCAGTTCTCAGCTACTTTCCTGGATCATTATTTTCCTGAGGAGGAGAAGGAGCGTCAGACTCAAGCTTTTCTATCTTTGGTACAAGGTACCATGACGGTGGCAGAGTACCACCAGGAGTTTCTCAGTTCATCTTGTTATGCATTCTATATGGTGGATACGAAGTATCGAAGGGCATGAAAGTTTGAGCGGGGCCTACGGCCAAGGTAACCATATTTAAAGCAACTACATTGGCAGAGGTGGTCAGCAGGGCCATTATAGCAGAGCAAGAGATGGCTGAGTTAGCTCGTTTTGACAACTATCGAGCTCAGAGTGGGAGGGGTACATTTCAGCCCAACAAGAAGTTGCGACCGAACTTTAGCAGACCCTCACCATCCACTGGGTTAACAGGGGGCTTTCGTCCTAATCAACCCTCCCCATCTACATCAGTCAATCAGGCTCCCAGAGAGGTGAACAACTGCTTCCATTGTGATCACCCGGGTCACTTCAAGAGGGAATGCCCGCAGCTCAGCAGACCCTCTCATTCCAAGGGTTCTTTCCTCCCACCAGCTAGACCAGCTAATTCACGAGGAGGCAGGACATTTAACCAGGCGGGACGGGCGCCTACAGGATCTGGACGGTTATTTACCTTAGCTCTTCCAGCAACGGTGGATCACTCCGTGATTCAAGGTATGGCTGTAGTCAGTAGTTCCTTCGCCTTTGTGCTATTTGATTGTGGAGCATTTCACTCCTTCATATCTGCTGCATTTATAACTACAACTGGAACATTAGTACAAAAACTGTCCACATCACTCACCATTGTATCCCCCGTCGGAGACACGTCATTGGGGCTTATATGCACAGCAGTGAATACTTAACTTGCTGGACTCCGATTTGAGTTCAATTATCTGGTACTCGATATTGTAATACCCCAGATTTTTAGTTTATCAATATTTACGGAAATTGCCATTGAAAGTGTGAATTAATGGTTATGAATCTTAGATGGGTAAAGTGTTGGGCAGGGGCCCAATTAAGACCCAATGGTTATGTTATAAAGATCAATTTAAATAATTGGGTAATGTGCATTTAATTGTTCGAGGTGGTTATTTGGGTCAAAAGGCCCAATTGGGACACTATGGGTCGCAGTTGACTTGATTGACCATTAGGTGAGCTCAAGCCTAATTTGGTTAAGGCTGAATTAAATGGGAATGCAAACAAGTGTTTGAGTTGATTCAAGTGAATTAAATGGTTGAGTTGAGTTTAATGGTGGTTTGGATTAAATGGTTGAGTTGAGTTAAATTAATGAGTTGAGCTTAAGTGAGTGAAAGAGATTGGAATTAAATTATATGAGAAGTGTGTAGATGAAAGATGTAATGCCCCGCCCTTTCCGAGATTCAGAGTCTAATTTTTCTTTTATAATAATATAATAACACCGGAAGAGGACGGACGACGTCACGACGTGAGTTAAGTTCAGACTACCAAAGTCCGACCCTTAACTGGCCACCCATGTGTGCATGGACTAACCATGAAAACAAACCACACATGGAACTAAACAAGTCATGCGGAATAATACTAGACAAATTGCGGAATTAAACTGAATAGATAGCAAGTACCAGTCTCTCTTTTAAAATTACTTAAACCAAATATCCAATATCAAACTATAAGCAAACCATAGCAAGTTACTAGCTGTTACATGTCCATAAACGTAATTCAAATGACAGTAAACATAATTCCATTCCCATAATGAAGCGCTTAAGCTTGGCACCCCTCCAGGTCCACGACCTTCTCTTTCCCTTTTCCTTTTCCTGCATTATCCTCTAAGGATAGAATTAGGGCGTTAGATCAACGCGCCCAGTAGGATTTCGATCAGGGCTACCACATGGTTAGCTTATAAAACATGCATATATGTCATAGTACATGATCATCAATAAAACATCTGAAAACAATGCTATGTATGAAAGTGCATATGTAATGAGTCCCACCCATTACATGTATACATAGCTATCACTTGACGGGTTTCTCTCGTCAAGGTAATCCAGAGTAATCCGCATTTCCTCTGATTAGAAGTCCAATATCATGGTAAACCAGAGTAATCCACATTTCCTCTGGTTAAGATTCTTATGTCAAAGTATTTCACAGTGTAATCCATAGTAGTCCTCATTTCCTATGGATAGGGTTCCAGTTTCCCATGGTCATCACCCCATGCCATTCATGAGATGCCAATGCATTATATATCATTTGTAAATGTAAATTTCATCATTCAAAAACCAATTGCAACATAATAATGATAAAAACATATCTCATTTAAATCATGATAAAACCAATCATAATAGTGGTTACAAGTAGGTAGGAAAACCTACTGAAGATTCACTTCAGTGTTCATTCTTTCTTTAGCGTCACCCATTTACGACTAGCGTGCCGTCAAAGAGATCCGTCACCTTGTTCACATAAACCATGAATCAACTTTAATCCCAAGCATTTATTTTGATGGGGTTCGGCCTAAAACATGGCTGAACCTCATCATCTAAATTTGGTCACTTATTTCATCTCTTGATTGTTATCCTTAATCACCAAACTGCCATTGGTTCCAATACATAATTATATCAAGCTTTAAACTCCAAAACTACCAATTAATTTCATGAATGGATCCATAAAACCTATAGTCATGGTCCATGAGGTTCGGCCATACGTATGGCTGAACCCTATGGCTTTCCCATTTAAACCTCCATGTCCTAACTTAGCCATAGTACCCCATAGTTCGGCCATGAAATGGCCGACCCATGACTTGTCCAAATGTTCACATAAAAACCTTTACCAACCACTCAAGATGTTCCATGATCTTTAAATTTGAAACCATTTGATTCAATAAAACAATCCACATAAAATGATCCATGGGGTTCGGCCATACACATGGCCAAACCCAATGCTTCACTTTGTTCAATAATTTATCCTATGTACTTAACTTAGACTCCACTCTTTT
This sequence comes from Chimonanthus praecox, assembly GCA_022113865.1. NCBI lineage: Eukaryota > Viridiplantae > Streptophyta > Magnoliopsida > Laurales > Calycanthaceae > Chimonanthus > Chimonanthus praecox. Next base: position 36,021,178 of record CM039090.1, read on the forward strand.
ACCAAGATAAATACATGGTTAAGCCATCCAATGGCTGACCCAAAACAATAACCATTTCTCCATTTTTAATCACATAAACCCCCATAAAATGACCCATGGGGTTCGGCCATTCACATGGCCGAACCTTATGGTTCTTTTGATGCAATTCTTCCAACAATTCTATATTATTTATCTACTGTATCTTAGCCATAAAAACGGTAATGTTTAACCATCCATAGCCGACCCCATAATAATAACTTAATTCTATTTTACAATCCTTTAAAATCTTAACACATGGTATGGTTCTTATCCCCCAAGAACCATACCATTTATCAAATTACTTTCATGGGGTTCGGCCATCCAAAGTGGCCGAACCCTATGTCCATGACTTGGTCCTCTTAAACATATTTTATGTCTCATTAACCATGTAATAATCAGTATAATATTACCGGGTTTTACCTTTCAAAAACCATCCAATAACCAACCCAATTTCATGGCGTTCGGCCATCGAAGGTGGCTGAATCCAATGATGCACTTTATCAATCTATACCACCTTTACCCAAGGTTAAATTCCTTGATACATTCGGCCATTCCATGGCCCAAAACATGGCACTAAATTCTTTTCAAAACATGCATATTAGGTCTATATAAAACATCCAAATCAATCCATCACTTTGCATGGTTTTCACTTTATAAAAACTATCAACATGACCATCACACTTCATGGGGTTCGGCCAACCAAGGTGGCCGAACCCTATGGTCCATGTTTCCTATCTTTTAACCATCAATATACCTACTCCATACCCTTGGTAGATTCAGCCAACCCATGGCCAAATCATGTTTCATTTATCCCCTTTTATTAAACAAAAATCATGGAAATGCTTACCTAATTCCAAACTTTTCTTCTTGTCTTTGCTTTTTGCCTTCTTCCCTCTTGTTTCCTTCCTTCTTCCTTAGCTTCTAGCCGAATTGGTGCTTGATCAAAGGTGAAAAACACCATTGCTGGTTCGGCCAAGAGAATGAGTTTGGAGAGAGAGGGAGAGGGAGAGATGGAACTCCAAGGTTTGCAATGTGCATTCGGCCATGTGATGATTGTTTTCCTTTTGTTAAATCAGCCACTTAATCCACTCATTTCCCTCATAAAATCTTGCTCATACCAATGGGATATTTGCTGCCAACCAATGCACCCATTGGCATCCCAACGTTGGAGGCTTGGGTTTCCATATGAGATGGAAACCCCCTCCATATTCCCATGAGATTTTTATCTCATTCCATCAATTCCATTTAAGACTTAGCATGGAAGCTCACACCACAAGTCCCCAACGTGTGGGAGGCTTGAGACCCAAATAACTCTTCATCTTCCCCTTTAACTCACTGAATTTACAGCCCCTTTGGTTTCCATTTTGACTCACCTAACTCAATGGCTTAACTCACCACATTAAATGCCATTCATTTAATTCATTTGAGTCCACTCAACCATTTAATTTAAATGTAACTCATTCCAATCCAACTCAACCTGTTTTGACTCACAATTGAGCTCACTCAAGGGTCCACATGGTCAGCCATAGTCAACATGGTCAATCCGGCCCATTGAGTCCCCATTTAGCTTGTTGACCCGTTTTGACGCCATGACCCATTTATGGGTTGTTTTAGCCATTTGCATTTGGTTTTCACAAGTGCATCAAGCCTACCCATTTATGCTCCACTTAATTTCCAATCAATTCAGCTTAACCCCATTAAATTTGGGCTCACCCAATGGTCTTATAAGTCCATTATGACCCATTGGGTCCAATTGGGCCCTTTGACCCATTTAACCATTTTTGACCCAATTGATGTACATTATCCGTTCATTTTAATCCAACCCTTATAAGATACTCTTAGGATCTTAGTTTGATCAATGGGCCCCACTATTTCCTCATTTAACATCACAAGCATTAAATTTAACAATTTTAGGGGCATTTTCGTAATTATCCATTTCATTGAGAAATTGGGGTGTTACTATATAACCCTCTTTTAAAAATTTTCGCCCCGAAAATCGAGCGAAGTAGGGTTTCAAAATAAACTAGATAAATAACTCGGGATGAGCTGTTCTCATCTCCGACTCAAGTTCCCATGTGGCCTCTTCAACACCATGTCGATCCCATACCACTTTGACGAATTGAATCGCTCTATTTCGGAACACCCTTTGTTCGGTCTCCACTATCCTGACCGGCTTCTCGACGTACGTCACATCGTTTTGTACTTCTATATCTTGGACATTCAAAATATGGGACGGATCCGGATTATACTTTCTTAGCATCAACACGTGAAACATATCGTGTAGAGCTGCTAATTGTGAAGGGAGTGCTAACTGGTAAGCTACATCCCCCATCCTTCTTATGATGGAAAACGGTCCCACATATCTTGGTAATAGTTTTCCCTTCTTCCCAAACCTCATGTACCCCTTCCGTGGCGAGACCTTTAAGAATACAATGTCTCCCACTTCAAATTCCAGAAACCTTCTTCTTTTGTCAGCATAGCTCTTTTGCCGACTCTATGCAGTCAATAAGTGCTGACGTATTAACTGAATTTGTGCTGTAGTCTCTGCGACTAGCTCAAGTCCAATTAGTGCAGGCTCACCAGCCTCTGTCCAACACACCGGTGATCTACAAGGTCTACCGTATAAGGCCTCGTATGGAGCCATCTTAAGACTTGCCTGATAACTATTGTTGTACGAGAATTCTACCAATGGCAAGTGGTCCTCCTATCCACCCTTAAAGTCTAACATGCATGCTCTCAGCATGTCTTCCAAGGTTTGTATCGTCCTCTCCGATTGTCCATCAGTCTGTGGATGGAATACGGTGCTAGTCAGTAAACCTGTCCCCATAGCTGACTGCATGCTCTGCCACACTCTGCCGGTGAATCGGCCATCTCTGTCAGATACTATTGTACGGGGAATTCCGTGTAGCTGAATGATCTCTTTGATATATAGCCAACCCAACATCTCAGATGAATCCGTCATCTTGATAGGAATAAAATGCGCAGATTTTATTAGTCGATCTACCACGACCCATATAGCATCATTCCCCTTTGAAGATCTCGGCAACTCCGTCACAAAATCCATGGAAATGTGCTCCCATTTCCACTCCGGCACTAGTAAGGGTTTGAGTAACCCTGGTGGCTTTTGATGTTCTGTCTTAACTTGCTAATAGGTTAAACAGCGTACCACAAATTCCGCCACATCTCTTTTGAGTCCGTGCCACCAATAATACCTTTTCAGATCGTGGTACATTTTGGTGCTGCCCGGATGAATAAAGAGCTTGGATTGATGTGCCTCAATCAATAGCTCATTCCTACAGTTCTTTGGCACATATACTCTTCCCCGGAATAAAAGACCCTGTCCTGGTCGTAATTCCCATTCCGGTACTACTATGCCAGCAGACATCTTAGCCCATATCTCTTCCACTTCCGGATCTGCTCGTTGTTCTTGTTCAATCTTGGTGACCATATTGGACCGTATGATTAAATTATACATACTTCCACGGTTGTTGATATGGAGATTGAACTCTCGAATGGTGTTCAACATCTCCCATTCCGTTCTGATCAAACATGCCACGGATGCATGTGATATAACGCTGAGGGCATCCGCCACCTTGTTTACCTTGCCTGGATGGTACTGGAGCTCAAATTCATAATCCGCCAGATACTCCATCCATCTACGCTGCCTTAGGTTGAGCTCCTTCTGATCAAATAAATATTTCAAACTCTTATGATCAGAAAATACGTCAAATTTCTCGCCGTAGAGATAATGTCTCCAACTTTTGAGAGCAAACACCACTGCAGCTAGCTCCAGATCATGTGTGGAATAAAGACGTTCGTGTACTTTTAACTGCCTTGATCCAAATGCCACCACACGATGACATTGCATGAATGAACACCCCAATCCTTCTCCTGAAGCATCACATTGTACTTCATAACCTTTGCCTCTTTCCGGCAAAATTAAAATAGGGGCAGTTGTAAGTTTCTCTTTCAATGTTTCAAATCTCTGGTTGCACACATTTGACCATTCAAATTTGACTCCTTTCTGAGTGAGTCGAGTCAATGGAGACACTATTTTGGAAAAATCCATGATAAATTTCCGATAATAGCCCACCAATCCTAAGAAATTACGGATCTCGGTTACGTTCCTTGATGCTTTCCAATCTTTCACTGCCGCCACCTTAGCTGGATCCACGGCTATACCTTCTTCGAATATAACATGTCCCAATAAATTTACTTGAGATAGCCAGAACTCACACTTACTGGCCTTGGCGTATAGCTCATTCTTCCTCAAAGTATTCAAAACTATCTGTAGATGCTCTGCATGTTCCTCTTGACTCTTGGAATAGATCAGGATATCGTCAATGAACACTATTACAAATTGGTCCAGATACGGATGGAAGATCCTATTCATCAAGTCCATGAACACAGCTGGTGCATTTGTGAGTCCAAACGGCATGACTACAAACTCGTATAGTCCATACCGTGTCCTGAAGGCGGTCTTCTCTATATCTTCCTCCTTCACCCGGATTTGATGATAACTAGACATCAAATCAATCTTTGAAAAATGGCTGGAATCCCTCAATTGATCAAATAAATCATCGATCCTGGGTAGAGGGTACTTGTTCCGGACCATTACTTGATTTAGCTTTCGGTAGTCCACACACATTCGTAGTGAACCATCCTTCTTCTTTACAAACAGCACTGGGGCTCCCCATGACGATGTGCTATTTCGGATGCAACCCAGCCTGAGCAGTTCATCAATCTGTTTCTTCAACTCTGACATCTCAGCTGGTGCCATCCGATAGTCTGGTAGAGACATTGGTGAAGTACCAGGATACAACTTGATTTCAAAGTTGATCTCCCTCATATGCGGTAAACCAGGGAGTTCCTTTGGAAACACATCCGTAAATTCTTTTACAATTACCGGAAGTTCAGTAATTGGAGCTTTATTTATGATGGTTTTATTCAATACCACGTGGTTCAACCCTTCCTGCAGTCCACTCTGTTTGTCTGCACGAACTACGTATTGCTTTCCCTCGGGTGACCAAAATGTCACTCTTCGGTGATAACAATCAATGTTGGCCTGGAACTTAGCCAACCAATCCATGCCGAAGATTATATCGTACTTAGTCATGTTGAGTACCAGATAATTGAACTCAAATCTGAGTCCAGCTAGTTCAGTATTAACTGTCGTGCATATAAGTCCCAATGTCGAGTCTCCGACAGGGAACACAATTGTGAGTGATTTGACTAATCTTTGAACTAGAGTACCGATAACAGCTATAAATGATGCAGCTATGAAGGAATGTGAAGCTCCCTAATCAAATATGCATATGCATAAGAACTACTCACTATTGCCATACCTTGTATCACTGAGTGATCCTCATCCTCTGGGGGTACTAGAGAAAACACTCGTCCAGCTCCAGTAGGATTAGGCCCTCATCCTCCCCGATTGTGCATTCTGCCTCCCCGAGAGTTAGCTGGTCTGGCCGGTGGTCGGAATGATCCTCGGGAGTAAGAAAGTCGGTTGAGTTTTGGACAGTCTTTCTTAAAGTGACCAGGCTGATCACAATGGAAGCAGGTGCTCCCTCCTCTAGAAGCCTGTGTGACTGCTACAGATTGAGAGGGTTGGTTGGGGTGAAAGCCCCCAGTAGATCCAACAGATGGTGAAGGTTTGCTGAAGTTCGGTCGGAACTTCTTGTTAGGCTGATACGTACCCCTCCCACTCGGTGCTCGACGGTTGTCAACTCGTGCAAACTCCACCAGTTCCTGTTCCACAATGGTAGCTTTGCTGACCACTTCCGCCAGCGTAGCTGCTTTGAACACGGTCACTCTGGCCCTAATGTTTGGCCGCAACCCACGCTCGAACTTGCGAGCCCGCCGGTACTCCGTGTCCACAATATAGAATGCATAAATTGATAGACTGAGAAATTCTTGGTGATACTCAGCTATCGTCATCGAGCCTTGCACTAATGTCATAAAGGCCTGAATCTGACGTTCCTTCTCCTCCTCTGGGAATAGTGATCTAAGAATGTCGTTGAGAATTGCTCCCAAGTCATAGCGGTCCTTTCCCTTTCTAGCACAAGTGCCTGCTGTTTCTCCACTATTTCCACCACTTAGCAGTGTCATCTATCAGCTGCGACGTGACCAGTAGAATTTTGTGGGCATGACTCTTGATGTTCAAAAGGGTCAGTATGTGAGAGATCTTTTTCAACCAGTTCTCTGCTCCAACGGGCCCTTCTCTCCCCTTGAAGTACGGAGGGCACTGTTGTTGGAAGTCTCTGACCATGCTCCGGTCATTGGCCTCGCTCGTGCTTCCACCTCCATTCATATGTTGTTGGAGGACAGATGTAACTACTACTTGTACCAAGCTCTGTAGTTCAGGAGGCATGTAAGGTACAATCACATTGCTGTTGTTGTTCCCCTCTTCCTTCTGTCGATATGAAGAGTCACTTTCCTCCTCTTCGTCCCGTCGATATGTAGGGTCACTACCCTCCTCTTCTCGCCGAGAATGATGCGATTCTTCCTCATTATGAACTGATTGCTCCCTGTCATGTACTGATTGCTCTTTCTCATGTACAATTTTCTCCTTTCCTTTACTCTCTTGTCGAGTCTTCCTTTTTGGAGCCGTTTCGCCTAAACCAATTTGTAATACTTTTTCCTTTCCTTTCTAATTTTGTAGGGTCTTTCTCGTTGGAGTCATTTCTTCCTAATTCATGGAAACATTATTGGCTTAGTTTTCTTCGCAACACACTTTAAACACTATAAATCCTCATAGAATCATAAAATTGCATAGTCTATATATATTCATATTTCATTTTTGTACAAGGGTTGATAGGGTTAAAATAAACCCTTCAAATAACAAAAATGCACCCTTACACAATAACCCTCTTTTTCCTAACTTCTTTATTTAGTCTTCCGTAGAAGACCCTGCATCATCAGCAAACTTGAAGCGATTATCAGGACATGTCATCGACATGTGTCCCAATACTCCACATGTCAAGCAGGGTATTATCCCTGGTCCTCCAATATAAGGACAATTAGTCCTTGCCTCTCCGTGCCCATGAATTCCACAAGCCGGACAAACCACCTTAAGAGGGTGTGGACAGTATGTGCAGTTGTGCCCATCCTGGTTGCACAACTCGCACATATAGTCAGGATCTATCTCCCCAACCGATACTGTTATTATAGGAACATCTTCTATAGGATCCTCTGGAAAAGGTGCTAGATCCTCCTCAATTTCCTCGAGAGGTTCCATTATCCAAGGAATATCTTCCATAAGATCCTCCGGTAATGGTGTTAGGTCCAATTCATCCTCATCGGGAGGCCCCTCCTGAAAGTCCACGTTAACTTCCACGTTGGAGTTGTTGGAAGTAGACACCAAATCTGCGGGATTGCTAGGGGTTCCGCTGTACAACTCCGAATACTCCACGTTACTCGACATATCTGTATCATATCAGTAGAACACAAGAATATTCAACAACAATTCTAAATAAACCAATCTTGTTTTTAGGGGAATTTGGTTATGCATAATGTCATGTACGTTGTTTGGAAAGATTGCCAAATCATCACTCTTTGTGTTCTTTTGTTTCTGGGGAAATCTCTAAATTCCTGTTGTTTGTTTCTCAGTGTGGGGATATCAGGGGAGTGCATCCTATTTTGCTATGTTTGATATGTCCAGTTATGTTGGCTGTACTTTACTTTGCTATATCTTTCATTGTCGTTCTCAGATTGATTGTTTAGTCTGAGTCACTTGAAGTAAATTAATCTGGCCCCCAGTCAGCGGACTCCGAAGAGTCGGTCAGTTGGGATTCTTATCTGTCAGCGAGACATGAAACCGTCTTAATCTTACTTCGGTGATTCACCTTCCCGTTTCGCTCTGATACCAACTGTAACGCCCCTCCCTTTTCGAGATTCAGAGTCTAATTTTTTTTTTATAATAATATAATAACACCGGAAGAGGGCGGACGACGTCACGACGCGAGTTAAGTTCGGACTACCCAAGTCCGACCCTTAACTGGCCACCCATGTGTGCATGGACTAACCCATGAAAACAAACCACACATGGAATTAAACAAGTCATGCGGAATAATACTAGACAAATTGCGGAATTAAACTGAATAGATAGCAAGTACCAGTCTCTCTTTTAAAATTACTTAAACCAAATATCCAATATCAAACTATAAGCAAACCATAGCAAGTTACTAGCTGTTACATGTCCATAAACGTAATTCGAATGACAGTAAACATAATTCCATTCCCATAACGAAGCGCTTAAGCTTGGCACCCCTCCAGGTCAACGACCTTCTCTTTCCCTTTTCCTTTTCCTGCATTATCCTCTAAGGATAGAATTAGGGCGTTAGATCAACGCGTCCAGAAGGATTTCGATCAGGGCTACCCCATGGTTAGCTTATAAAACATGCATATATGTCATAGTACATGATCATCAATAAAACATCTGAAAACAATGCTATGTATGAAAGTGCATATGTAATGAGTCCCACCCATTACATGTATACATAGCTATCACTTAACGGGTTTCTCATGTCAAGGTAATCCAGAGTAATCCGCATTTCCTCTTATTAGAAGTCCAATGTCATGGTAAGCCAGAGTTATCCACATTTCCTCTCGTTAAGATTCTTATGTCAAAGTATTTCACAGTGTAATCCATAGTAGTCCTCATTTCCTATGGATAGGGTTCCAATTTCCCATGGTCATCACCCCATGCCATGCATGAGATGCCAATGCATTATATATCATTTGTAAATGTAAATTTCATCATTCAAAAACCAATTGCAACATAATAATGATAAAAACATATCTCATTTAAATCATGATAAAACCAATCATAATAGTGGTTACAAGTAGGTAGGAAAACCTACTGAAGATTCACTTTAGTGTTCGTTCTTTCTTTAACGTCACCCGTTCACGACTAGCTTGCCGTCAAAGAGATCCGTCACCTTCTTCACATAAACCATGAATCAACTTTAATCCCAAGCATTTATTTTGATGGGGTTCGGCCATACAACATGGCCGGACCTCATCATCTAAATTTGGTCCCTTATTTCATCTCTTGATTGTTACCCTTAATCACCAAACTACCATTGGTTCGAATACATTATTATATCAAGCTTTAAACTCCAAAACTACCAATTAATTTCATGAAACGAATCCATAAAACCCATAGTCATGGTCCATGGGGTTCGGCCATACATATGGCCGAACCCTATTACTTTCCCATTTAAACCTCCATGTCTTAACTTAGCCATAGTACCCCATAGTTCGGCCATGAAATGACCGACCCATGACTTGTCCAAATGTTCACATAAAAACCTTTACCAACCACTCAAGATGTTCCGTGATCTTTAAATTTGAAACCATTTGATTCAATAAAACAATCCACATAAAATGATCCATGGGGTTCGGCCATACACATGGCCGAACCCAATGGTTCACTTTGTTCAATAATTTATCCTATGTACTTAACTTAGACTCCACTCTTTTACCAAGATAAATACATGGTTCAACCATCCAATGGCTGACAAAAAACAATAACCATTTCTCCATTTTTAATCACATAAACCCCCATAAAATGACCCATGGGGTTCGGCCATTCACATGGCCGAACCTTATGGTTCTTTTGATGCAATTCTTCCAACAATTCTATATTATTTATCTACTGTATCTTAGCCATAAAAACAGTAAGGTTTAACCATCCATAGCCGACCCCATAATAATAATTTAATTCTATTTTACAATCCTTTAAAATCTTAACACATGGTATGGTTCTTATCCGCCAAGAACCATACCATTTATCAAATTACTTTCATGGGGTTCGGCCATCCAAAGTGGCCGAACCCTATGTCCATGACTTGGTCCTCTTAAACATATTTTATGTCTCATTAACCATGTAATAATCAGTATAATATTACCGGGTTTTTACCTTTCAAAAACCATCCAATAACCAACCCAATTTCAAGGGGTTTCGGCCATCCAAGGTGGCCGAATCCAATGATGCATTTTATCAATCTATACCGCCTTTACCCAAGGTTAAATTCCTTGATACATTCAGCCATTCCATGGCCCAAAACATGATACTCAATTCTTTTCAAAACACGCATCTTAGGTCTAAATAAAACATCCAAATCAGTCCATCACTTTGCATGGTTTTAACTTTATAAAAACTATCAACATGACCATCACACTTCATGGGGTTTGGCCAACCAAGGTGGCCGAACCCTATGGTCCATGTTTCCTATCTTTTAACCATCAATATACCTACTCCATACCCTTGGTAGATTCAGCCAACCCATGGCCAAATCATGTTTCATTTATCCCCTTTTATTAAACAAAATCATGGAAATGCTTACCTAATTCCAAACTTTCTTCTTGTCTTTGCTTTTGCCTCTTCCCTCTTGTTTCCTTCCTTCTTCCTTAGCTTCTAGCCGAATGGTGCTTGATCAAAGGTGAAAAACACTTGCTGTTCGGCCAAGAGAATGAGTTGGAGAGAGAGAGAGAGGGAGAGGAACTCCAAGGTTTGCAATGTGCATTCGGCCATGTGATGATTGTTTTCCTTTTGTTAAATCAGCCACTTAATCCACTCATTTCCCTCATAAAATCTTGCTCATACCAATGGATATTTGCTGCCAACCAATGCACCCATTGGCATCCCAACGTTGGAGCTTGGGTTTCCATATGAGATGGAAACCCCCTCCATATTCCCATGAGATTTTTATCTCATTCCATCAATTCCATTTAAGACTTAGCATGAAGCTCACACCACAAGTCCCCAACGTGTGGAGGCTTGAGACCCAAATAACTCTCATCTTCCCCTTTAACTCACTGAATTTACAGCCCCTTTGGTTTCCATTTTGACTCACCTAACTCAATGGCTTAACTCACCACATTAAATGCCATTCATTTAATTCATTTGAGTCCACTCAACCATTTAATTTAATGTAACTCATTCCAATCCAACTCAACCTGTTTTCACAATTGAGCTCACTCAAGGGTCCACATGGTCACCATAGTCAACATGGTCAATCCGCCCATTGAGTCCCCATTTAGCTTGTTGACCCGTTTTGACGCCATGACCCATTTATGGTTGTTTTAGCCATTTGCATTTGGTTTTCACAAGTGCATCAAGCCTACCCATTTATGCTCCACTTAATTTCCAATCAATTCAGCTTAACCCCATTAAATTTGGGCTCACCCAATGGTCTTATAAGTCCATTATGGCCCATTGGGTCCAATTGGGCCCTTTGACCCATTTAACCATTTTTGACCCAATTGATGTACATTATCCGTTCATTTTAATCCAACCCTTATAAGATACTCTTAGGATCTTAGTTTGATCAATGGGCCCCACTATTTCCTCATTTAGCATCACAAGCATTAAATTTAACAATTCAGGGGCATTTTCATAATTATCCATTTCATTGAGAAATTTGGGTGTTACAAAAGATGTGTGGGTTGTTTTCAAATTTCAAATAATACTACACATTGGATGCATGGAGAATTTTATCCCATGCATGAAACTCCAAAGTTGGAGAATGAATGGAATTGGCGTTTTTGTGGAGTTACAAAAAGGGTTACGGTAATTCAAAATTTAAGCAATCTACACGTTGGATGCATGGAAATTTTATCCCATGCATGAAACTCCAAATGAAGAGCCAATGGGAAGGACGGTTTAGCACATGGGAGTTTCATCTCATGGATGAAACCCCCAAAATGGATAATGGAGAGTTAAGGAGTTTCTTATTTTATATTCAAATCCAAATAAGAACTAAAAGGGAGTTGGACAGTCTGGTGGTCTAAGGCTAGACAAAACCGTTGGCTACATGGGAGTTTCATCTCATGGATGAAACCCCCACAAAGGCAAATAATGAGGGAAGGCGGTTACTTAATTCAAACTAACATATGCCGTTGGGCACATGGGAGTTTCATCTCATGGATGAAACCCCATAGATGGAAGATGAATGGGGTTTGTGGAGGTTACACAAGACACCCCATTGCAGCCATTGGAGCCTTGGGAGTTTCATCTCAAGGATGAAAACCCCAAGGAAAGCATTAAGGAGGAAGGTTAAGGAGATGGGAGTTACACAAGGGTTTAACCAAAAACCATCACCTTGGCCGACCATCACATTTGGGAACAAAAGACTTGGATCTTCATCTCATACTCTCTCTCTCTCTCTTGGCTATCTCTCTCCCTCAAGCACTCTTTTGGCCAATCACTTCTCAAGGTATAGACTTAGAAAAGAGTTGTGATCTCAAACCATCACACAAAGCCAACCACTCTCAAGACAAGGATTTGGAGCATTGTTCTAAGCTTCTCCCTCAATCCATATCACTTGGCCGAATTATTCCAAGGAGTTTACAGCAAGATCAGTCTCGGCCAAAGGAGAAAGAAAGAAGAAGGAGAGACTAAAGAAGGAAAGGAACAAGCAGAAGCAAATGACAAATTGGAGGAGTCGCGGAAACGGTAAGTGCTCGGCAAATTTTATATTAGAAAAGAGGATTAAAGGTCAAGGATATGGTTCGGCCATTGCATGGCCAAACCCTAATTTCTATTATGGAAAAATAAGAGTATGATCTTGGTATTTTAATTGAAAGAAGGAACCATGGGGTTCGGCCATGTAACATTAGTGATTAATAAGTTTGTGATAATAAGTTTGTGAAAGATGATAACCATGGAAGGACATGGGGAAAATATGTTAGTGGATTTTAAAGGTGGCCAAGGAAACATGATCCGACCATTGCATGGCCAAAGTCTAAAAGGGATATACAAGAACCATTGAATATGAAAAAGAGATTGATTAGGTTCGGCCATGATGTATGGCCGAACCCATCAAAGGTTAAGATTATGGTTATGGGATTTAAAAGATGAGATAAGGAACCATAGGGTTCGGCCATGTTGTATGACCGAACCCCATGGAAGGTTTATTGATGTTTTTAAAGGGTTTAAAATTAATGTAAAGTTATGGACTTCGATGCATTTTGATTATCAAAAAGAATGGAAAAGAGGAGCACCAAAACCAAAGGGTGAGGTTCGGCCATGGTGTATGGCCGAACCCCACCAAGTGCTATGTATGGTATTTTATTTTTTTTAAAGGGTCTAAAAGGATTTAAATGGATGAAGGTGTGAGAAAAATTATAGATGAATAAAAGGTTTTAAAGGAATTAAGGAACCATAGGGTTCGGCCATGTGTACGGCCGAACCCCATGGAGTGACAATGGTGGATGATTAAGGGCTAGATGATTAATATGTGAATGCTTAGGTGAATGGATTGGCAATTGGACTTAATTAAAAAGGATTAAAGGACCAAAAATTTATGATGGTGAGGTTCGGCCATGTTGTATGGCCGAACCCCACTAAGGTGGATTTTGGTGAAATAAAGGTTAAGTAATTAGTTAAGAGGTGATTAAATGATAAATAAAAAGAAGGGTTAAAATTAAGGTAAGTGGGGTTCGGCCATGGGGTATGGCCGAACCCCACAAGGTTGAGTTTTGGACTTAGACGTTGATGTGAATCAAATGGGTTGTTGGTTTGATTGATTGTTGTGCAAATAAGGTAACGAGACCTTACAAGTGGGACGCGATCGTGAGCGGTCGACGGTTTAAGAAGCAAGGACACTAAGTGGTCTTGGTAGGGATTCTACCTTATTGAAACATGGATATGTAAATGGTTTTATCTTATTTGATGGTTTATGTTGTAATTATATTATGTTTCAAAAGTGAAGTTTTTTGAATGCTATGGTTAATTATTTTGCATAGCATATGAGTATGTACATCTCATGCATGGCATGGGAGGGGAATTTGTAACCGGAGGCCACGCTACGTCGGGGCGTCCGTAAGGTAATCGTGGGAAGACCTTGATGTGGATAATGCCATCAAGAAGAATCCGAAGGCCACACTCCGTCGGGGCGTCCGAAAGACCACTGTGGGGATACCTTGATGAGGATAATTCTATCAAGAGGTTACATGTATGTGATGGGTGGGACTCATTGCATAATGCATATGGCATGGCATGATTTTACATGATATTTATGATATGGTATTTTATATGACATTTGATACTGACCCATGTGATAGCCCTACTTAGAATTCCTACTAGGCGCGTTGTTCTAATGCCTTACTTCTACCCTAGTGAATGATACAGGAAAGGAAGGGATCGAGGATCGAGAAAGAAGCCAAGCATAGGAGCTTGGATATGGGATTGGATATTAATTATTAAATTTTGTTGGACATGTAATTTGAGTAGTTAGATGTTGGCATGTAATAATTTAGATTATGTTGCTATGGTTTGGAATGATTGATTTCATATGTTTAAGTTAAGATAATTTTGGATATTTGACTAAGTACTTTGCTATCTAAAATGGAGCAAACTTAGGTTCTATTACAATCCGCAATTAGATTAAGTTATATTCCGCAAAGATTATAAAGTACTATGTGTGAACCGTTCTCATGGACTTAGTCCATGCACACATAGGTTTGGCCAGTTAAGAGTCGGACTTTAGAAGTCTGGACTTAACTCGCGTCGTGACATTCCGCTCTTTATCACTTTTGTTTATTTAAAAAAAAAAAATAGACTCTGATTTTGAGTGAAAAGGACGGGGTGTTACAGATATGGCCGAGTACGATATTATCTTCGGCATGGACTGATTGGCTAGCTTCCAAGCCAACATTGATTGTTACCGCCGCAGGGTGACATTTTGGTCACCCGAGGGAAAGTAATATGTGGTGCGTACTGACAAACAAAGTAGACTGCATGAAGGGTTAAACCACTTGGTATTGAACAGTATCAGAATCAACAAAGCCACAAAGCACCAGTGGCTAAACTTTCGGCGATAGTAAAGGACTATGCAGATGTTTTCCCAAAAGAACTCCCTAGCTTGCCTCCCATGAGGGAGATTAATTTTGAAATCAACCTATACCCTGGCACTTCATCTGTGTCATTACCACACTACCGGATGGCATCAGCAGAGATGTCCGAGTTAAAGAAGCAGATTAATGAACTGCTCAGACTGGGGTGCATTCGGAACAGTACATCGGCTTGGGGAGCCCCGGTTTTATTTGTGAAGAAAAAGGATGGTTCACTCCGTATGTGCGTAGATTATCGAAAGCTGAATCAGCTGACAGTCAGGAACAAGTACCCTCTACCCAGGATCGATAATCTATTTGATCAACTTAGAGGTTCCAGTCATTTCTCTAAGATTGACCTGATGTCTGGATACCATCAAATCCGAGTTAGGGAGGAGGGCATAGAGAAGACAACCTTCAGAACGCGGTATGGACTCTATGAGTTTGTAGTCATGCCGTTTGGATTCACCAATGCACCGGCTGTGTTCATGGATCTAATGAACAGGATCTTCCGCCCTTATTTGGACCAATTTGTCATTGTATTTATTGATGACATTTTGATTTATTCCAAAACTCAGGAAGAACATGCTGAGCACCTGAGGATAGTTCTGGACACTTTGAGGAAGAACAAGTTATATGCCAAATCTAGCAAGTATGAATTGTGGCTACCTAAGGTTAACTTTTTGGGGGGCATGTTATATCAGCAGAAGGTATAGCCGTGGATTAGGGCAAGGTGGCGGCAATAAGAGATTGGAAAGCACAGAAAAATGTGACTGAGATCCGTAGCTTTCTAGGATTGGCTAGCTACTATTGGAAGTTTATCATGGACTTCTCTAAAATTGCATCTCCACTTACTCGACTCACTTAGAAAGGAGTCAAATATGAGTGATCAGATCTGTGCAATCAGAGATTTGAAGAACTGAATGAGAGACTTACAACTGCTCCTATCTTAATTTTGCCGGAAAAAGGCAAGGGTTATGAGGTACATTGCGATGCTTCAGGAGAGGGCCTGGGGTGTTCACTAAATCAAAGTCATCGTGTGGTGGCATACAGATCAAGACAATTGAAAATACATGAACGTTTCTATCCTACACACAATCTGGAACTAGCCGCAGTGGTCTTCGCTCTCAAAAGCTGGAGACACTATTTTATATGGCGAGAAATTTGAAGTGTTTTCAGATCATAAGAGCTTGAAGTACTTGTTTGATTAGAAAGAGCTCAATCTGAGGCAGCGCAGATGGATGGAATATCTGCAGGATTATGAGTTTGCGCTTCGTTATCACCCGGGCAAGGCGAACAAGGTGGCATATGCCCTCAGCCGCATATCACATGCATTAGTGGCATGTTTGATCAGGACAGAATGGGAGATGCTGAATACCATACGAGAGTTCAATTGTATATCAATAACCATGGGAGTATGTACAATTTGATCATACGGTCCAACATGGTTACCAAGATTGAATAAGAACAACGAGCAGATCCGGAAATGGAGGAGATATGGGCTAAGATGTCTACTGGCGTGGTCATACCGGAATGGGAATTACGACCAGGACAGGGTCTTGTATTCCGAGGTAGGTAAGAACTGCAGAAGAGAGTTTCTGATTGAGGACATCAGACCAAACTATATATTCATCCGGGCAGCACCAAGATGTATCACGACCTGAAGTGACATTACTTGTGGCATGGACTCAAGAGGGATGTGGTAGAATTTGTGGCTCATTGCTTAACTTGTCAGCAGGTTAAGACGAAACATCAGAAGCCACCAGGGCTACTCAAACCCTTACCAGTGTCGGAATGGAAATGGGAGCACATCTCCATAGATTTTGTGACAGGGTTGCGAAGGTCTTCAAAGGGCAACGATGCAGTTTGGGTCGTGGTAGACCGACTGGCCAAGTCTGCACATTTCATTCCCATCAGGATGACAGACTCGTTTGAGACCTTGGGTCGACGGTATATCAAGGATATCATCAGATTACATGGTATTCCTCGAACTATTGTGTCCGATAGAGATATCCGATTCACCGGCAGAGTATGACAGAATATGCAGTCGGCCATGGGAACAGATCTACTGACTAGTATAGCATTCCATCCACAAACTGATGGGCAGTCTGAGAGGACAATACAAACATTGGAGGATATGCTGAGAGCATGCATGTTAGATTTCAAGGGTGGATGGGAGGATCACTTGCCGCTGATAGAATTCTCCTATAACAACAGTTACCAAGCAAGCCTCCAGATGGCACCATTTGAGGCATTATATGGTAGACCATGTAGATCACCTGTGTGCTGGATAGAGGCAGGTGAGCCTGCACTGATTGGACCTGAGTTGGTTGCAGAGACCACAGCGCAGATACAGCTGATACGACAACACTTATTGGTTGTACAGAGTCGTCAGAAAAGCTATGCTGACAAGAGGAGGAGGTTCCTTGAATTTGAAGTGGGGGACATGGTGTTCTTGAAAGTCTCGCCACGAAAGGGACACATGAGATTTGGAAAGAAGGGGAAACTGTCGCCAAGATATGTGGGACCGTTTTCAATCATAAGAAGGATGGGGGATGTGGCTTATCAATTGGCACTCCCTTCACAGTTAGCATCTTTACACGATGTGTTCCATATATCGATGTTGAGGAAGTACAATCCTGATCCCTCTCATGTACTGAACATACAAGACATATATGTCCAAAGCGACGTGACATACGTCGAAAAGCCTATCCGGGTGGTGGACACAGAACAAAGGGTATTACGGATTCGAACGATCCAGTTTGTTAAGGTGGTATGGGATCGACACGGTAATGAAGAAGCCACATGGGAACTAGAGTCGGAAATGAAAACAACTCATCCTGAGCTATTTATGTAAATGTTTGAAACCTTACTTCGCTCAATTTTTGGGACGAAAATTTTAAAAAGAGGGTTGTATTGTAACACTTCGGAATTTCACGTTATCAATATATATGAAATTTGCCCATTTAATTTGTGAATTATTGGATATGGACCTTAGATGGGTAAAGTGTTGGGTAAATTGCCCAATTAAGACCCAACGGATTGCGGATATGGTTGGTTGAAATAAGATGTATTCAATTGGGTCAAGAATGTTAATTAGGTCAAAATTTGTTAATTGGGTCAAAATGGCCAATTGGGACCCAATGGGTCGTGGTTCACTTGGTTGACCACCAAGTGAGTTGAGTTGATTGGAATTAAATTAAAGAGGTGAGTTGAGTTAAATGGATGAGTGAGTTAAATGAGTTGGATGTGGACGGTTGTACAATTCAAATTCAAATGAGTTAAATGAGTTGGATGTGGACGGCTGTCCAATTCAAATTCAAACAAAGGGGACGGTTGTACAATTCAAATTCAAACAAAGGGGACGGTTGTACAATTCAAATTCAAACAAAGGGGACGGTTGTACAATTCAAATTCAAACTGCAACACCCCAATTTCTCAATAATATGAATATTTACGAAAATGCCACTGGATTGGTGAATTTAATAAAGGTGATTGTAAATGAGAAAAATGGTGGGGCCCATTGTTCAAATTAAGACCATATGAACATATTATAAGGGTCAATTTATCATTAATGGGAAATGAACATCAAATGGGGTCAAAATGCTTAATTGGGTCAAAGGACCCAATTGGGACCCAATGGTCATAATGGACTTGTTTGACCATTGGGTGAGCCCAAATTTAATGGGGTTAAGCTGAAATGATTAGAAACTAAATGGAGTATAAATGGGTAGGCTTGAGGCACATATGAAAATCACATGTAAATGGCTAAAACAACCCATAAATGGGTCATGGCGTCAAATTGGATCCATGGGCTAAATGGGGTCGCAATGGGTCGAGTTGACCATGTGGTGTAATGGCCCGGAATTTGTAAAGTAATATATATGTGTTATTATTGATTTTTTTTATGGTGGAAATTGGAAATTGGATGGAATAAATAGTAAATGGATCAAAATGTGGACAAAGGCCCAACTAGGGCCCAATGGATTATGGATTGGATTTAAGTTTACTTAAAGGGTCAATGGTGGCCAATTGGACCAAGGATGGTCAAATGGGGCCCAATACCCACTTGGGACCCAATGGATTAAGATAATGTAAGTCCTAAGATAAATGGGTATGGATAAATGTAATTGGGCCATGGGCCCAATGAGGATCCAATTGGTTAGAATGGACTTAGTTAAAGTTAAATCACCTAAGTTGGTTATGGAATTAGACAAAGGTGATATGGCCCAAGTGGGACCCACCTCCACCTCACCAAGTGAGGTGGCTTGTGGACCAAGGGTTGGTGGGGCCGGCCACCATGGTTGACTTGGTTAACCATGGGTGGATTTCATAGAGGAAATGTAATGGAATTAAAGTAACCTAATTATCTAAATATTAAATGATTAAAATAATCAAATGAGATGGTCAAATGGTCAAATGGTTAAATAAAAGACCAAAAGCCATCTCATTTTTTAACACAAAGAAAAAAACGTTGGGTGGTGGTTATCCCAACCACCACCATAAAGTAAGAAAAAAATCTCATTTGGTGGGGAATTAAAGGCACCAAAGGAGATTAATCTTATCTCTTTCCTTTTCATCTCCTTTACTCTCATTTCACTCTCCTCATCTTTCACACTCTCCTAGCCATCCCTCATACCCAAGGTAGAGAAGAAGAAAAAAATTAAGGAAGAAGAAGAAGAGAAGCTTGGAAGAAAAGAGAGGAGGAAGTTGTAAGTTGGGCTATCCCTTTAAGATCAAACTATAGAATCCTATTTTCTCATCTCCATTTTTCCCTCTCCCTCTCTCAAGCAAACCCTACCTTTGCCAATCCTAAGTTAGGAGGGTTTCACCATTGATCAAGCATCTTGCCTACCAAAGATCAAGAGGAAGGAAAGGAGGCTAAGGAAGCCGACGGGAGTGGCGGAAATCGGAGGAGACGACAATTGTGAGTATCTCGTAAACAAGAAATTTTGAATTTTAGGTTTAAGATTTGGGTTCATTTTGTTAAATTTAATGGTGGCCAAATAATTTTATGCCATGGATTTTAAATCCATCAATTTGAAAGATGGAAAGTGAGAAACCCTAATGGATAAATTAGGTTAGCTTAAGGAAAAATAAATGATTGAGTGCATTGTGTAATTAGGTATTAATCAAGCATGGAAATGGGGTTTTAAATGGATTAATGGACCATAGGTTCGGCCATGTGGTATGGCCGAACCCCATGGTAAACAGGGTTGATGAATCTAATTAGGGTTATGTAATTTATGCGTAAATTTTTTAGGTTTTAAGGAATGGAGGATATGGAAAGTAATTTGGACATTTTAATGATTTATTAGGGTTTATGAAGAATGGAAACCATGGAGGATGGTTTAGGATTTTTTATTGATTATGTGGTTAAATTTAAAGGGTGTTTATAAGAAAAATGATGGAGAAACAATTTTTTTAAATGGACCTTAAGCATTGTAAATGGGATTTCAAAAACAAAAACTATGGAAAGATTTATGGATGGAATGTTGTGGAACCCATGGTGATGAATGTTGTGGTTTTATTGTACCAAAATGAACTATGTTGATAATTTGTAATGGACTCCAATGTAGTTAAAGATGAGGTTTTAGGGTGTGATAATGGTTATGAATAATGGAAATAAATGGGAGTGTTGGTAATGTAGATGAACCAAAAGTGACCTAATGTTGATCAAAGGTGATCTAAAATGTATGATAAAATCCCCACATGGAGGGACTTGTGATGGAATTAAGTGATATATGTTGACCAAGGAAGAAAATGGGAAGGACACCATGGGTTCGGCCATGGTGTATGGCCGAACCCATGGCCCAATTGTGAGCCTTTTGGTGGTTAAATTGGAGGGAGAATGATGTTTATGGCCTCCAAAGGGAATGAGTGGGTAAAGGACTCATTGTAGTTTAAATGCATGAAGTAAACCCCATGGGAAGATTTGATGAATGGGTATTTTGAACCCATAATCCATTAACCATCTAAAAGGTTAAGTATGGGGATTTGTATGGATTTAAATGAATAAGGGTTAGTTAATTAAAGGGCTAATTTTAATGATGGTATGTCATGATTAAATGGGTCATTAAGGAATGAGTTAATGATTAATTATGGGCTAAGTAGGCATGAATGAATGAGTAATTATTTATGTAAAGGAGTAGTGCAAAAATGGTAAATATTGGCTAAAGTGAAGAAACCCACTAAGATATGATTTATGGCTTAGAAATGGTTAAATGTGGACTGATTATGTGTATGTAATAAGGTATTGGATATCGCGAGCGGTACGCGTGTCGGTAGCCGACTATCGGACGGAAACGAAAGAAAACGTGAGTCGTATTCGGTAGATTCCTACCTATTTGTAAGCCATGGATTAGATGCTATGTAATTGGTTTATTGGTTTATTTTTAGTAATTATATTGATTGGTTGTATGATGGGTTTTAAGATTATGATATGTTTAAGATGGATTCTTATGGGGGTTATGATTAAGTATTATATAGCATATGGCTAGAATATGAGTTATATGTAAAGGCTATGACCCAAATATATATTACATAGCATAATGCATTACATCTCATGCATGGCATGGGCGGAAAAAAATAAACAAACCGGAGTCCATGTTCCATCGGGGCGACCGAGAACAGGCATGGGGATAGCCTGATAGGCTATAACCGGAGTCCATGCTCTGTCGGGGTGACCGAGAACAGGCATGGGGATACCTTGACGAGGTCTTGCCGTCAAGGGGGATATGACATCATGATGGTAGGGATTATGGGTGGGATTCATAACATAGGCACCCATGGCATGGCATTCAATTTATAGTTTCATTATATGAAGATTTACCAGTTTTTATTGTGTTATTATCTGTATGTTGTAATTACTAATCCATGTGCTAGCCCTACTCGGAATCCTACTGGGCGCGTGGTCTAACGCCCTACTTCTACCCTAGTTGATGACGCAGGAAATGTCGGAGCAGAAGGACGGGACGAGAGCCAAGCTTAGGAGCTTGGGAAGGCGGACTAATTATTTTTGTTTAAGTTTATTTTGGGGGAAATGTGTATTTGTATAGTTTAGCTTGTCGGAATGTAATATTTTAGACTTATTGCTATGTTTTGGATTTTATTGAGACATATGGTGTTATGGCATTTTAGTAATTAAATGATGAAATCTTCCCTGCTATCTAAAAATGGTAGGTTAGTCTCTATTTTAATTTCGGCACTTAGGGTAGTTTTCCTCGAGCTTGCTTCAGCGTGTGAACCGTTCTTCGTGGACTTCGTTCCACGCACATGTATGGTTGGCCAGTTAAGGGCCAGGCTTTAGAAGCTCGGACTTAACTCACTTCGTGACGTCCGCGCCTTTGTCACTTCTTAATTAAAAAAAAAAAAAAATAGACTCTGATTTATGGTGAAAAGGGGCGGGTCTTACATGTGGACCATGGTTGACCGTGTGGACCCTCAAGTGAGCTCATGAATGAGTTAAATCAGGTTGAGTTGGGACTGAAGTGAGTTGGAATTAAATCAAGTAATGAGTTGACTCAAGTGCATTAAATGGAATGCATTAAGTGTAGTGAGTTGGGTGAGATGAGTTGGAAATCAAAGGGAACTTGAGTTCAAGTGAGTCAAATGGAATTTGAGGGGGTGTCTTGATCTCATACATCATCAAGTAAACAAGTCCCACACGTTGGTGGATTGGAATTAAATTTTGGTGCATGGAAACCAATGGAATGAGATAAAAATCTCATGGGAATATGGAGGTTTCCATCTCATATGGAAACCCAAGGCTCCAACGTTGTGTGTGCCAATGGGTGCATTGGTTGGCAGCAAGTGTCTCCTTGGTTTGAGAAAGAATTTATGAGGCAAATGAGAGGTTCAAGGGTTGTTTAACAAAAGGGATTAGCCACACCTTTGGCCGATTATCACTCTTGGAAATCTCAAGAATTCTTATGTCTCTCCCTCTCTCAAGAACACATCTCCTTGGCCGAACCAGCTAGTGGTGTCCTCACCAATTGATCAAGCACACATTCGGCTAGAGACTAAGGAAGAAGGAAGGAAACAAAAGGGAGGGAAGTAAAGATCAAAGGCAAAGAAAATTGGTAAGTATTCCATGGACTTCAGTTTAATTAAATTGGTAAAAAGGGAGCATATTTGGGCTATGGTTTGGCCAAATCCATCAAGGGTTAGACCTTGGATGGTGCTTCATAAAAATGATGAAAAATGTATCATAGGGTTCGGCCACTTTGGATGGCCGAACCCCATGAAAAGAATTGGTTAATTTTGATGGTTTTTGTAAGTTAAAACCATGCAAATGATGGACTGTTTTGGATGTTTAAATTAGACCTAATATGCAAGTTGAAAAGGTTTAAATCATGGATTTGAGTGTCATGTTTTGGACCATGGAATGGCCGAATGCATCAAGGAATTAAACCTGGATAAAGGTTGTTTAATGGTAAAAATGTATCATTGGGTTCGGCCACCTTGGTTGGCCGAACCCTATGAAATTTATTTGGTTAGGTTGATGGTTTTGAAGTCTACAAACCATACAATACTATGGTGATTGTTATATGTTTTAATGAGACACAAATTATATGTTAAAAGGTTTAAAAATTATAGGCCATATGGTTCGGCCAATTGGGATGGCCGAACCCCATGTAATGATATGATAATTTTATGGTGATTTGTGATGGTTTTTGAGGGATAGAAACCATGCAATATTATGGGGCTTCTATGTGATTTAAATGGAGACATGGTTACTGTTTTGGGCCAGCCATTGGATGGTTGAACCATGTAGTTACCATGGTTAAAGATTAGAGCCTAAGTTAAGTACATAGGATGGAATCATTGAACCAAGCGAACCATGGGGTTACTATGGCTAAGTTATGATGGCCGAACCCCATGGACCATGACTATGGGTTTTATGAATCAAGTTCATGGAAATAATTTGTGGTTTTAATGTTTATGCATGATAAAATTATGTATTGGTAGCGATGGCAATTTTGTGAATAAGGGTAACATTCAAGAGATGAAAGAGGGGACCTAAGTAAATAAGTGAGGTTCGGCCAAGGTGTATGGCCGAACCCCACTTATAAATATTTTTAGATATTAATTTTAATGGACTGTTTTAATGAAGCTAATGGATGGAATTATTAAATCAAGGGACTTGATTTGGGGACTATAAAACAATGACAAAAATGGGAAATAGGGACCAAACTTAGATGATGAGGTTCGGTCATGTTGTATGGCCGAACCCCATCCAAATGAAGTATGGGATTAAAGTTGATTCATGGTTTATGTGAATAAGGTGACGGATCTCTTTGACGGCACGCTAGTCGTGAACGGGTGACGCTTGAATGGCACGGATACTTAAGCGAATTTTCAGTAGGTTTCCTACCTACTTGTAACCCTATTTATAATTGTTTTTATTGATGGTTTTTACGGGACATTGTTATATTATTTATCCTATTGAATTTTGAATGATGAGATTTATTTACATGTTGCATCTATTCATTGGCATCTCATGCATGGACATGGGATGATGATTATGGAACCCGGAGCCACACTCCGTTGATATGCTGTGATGCAACTGTGAGACTCCTTAGGCGATGAGGGTCCCGCCAGAAGGAGTATCATGATGATAAGAGTTACATTAGCGTCCTTAGGCGATGAGGGTCCCGCCAGGAGGAATATTATGATGATGAGAGCCACATCGGCCTCCTTAGGCGATGAGGGTCCCACCAGGAGGAATATCATCGTGAAGAAATGAAAGAGTATTGTGATTTACCTTGACGATGAGAGTCTCGTCAAGTGATGGCTATGTATATGCGTGATGGGAGAGACTCATTACATGTGCATACTTACATAACATTGATTTATCTGTTTTGATGATCATATATATTATGATCTATGCATGTTTTTATATACTAACCATGTGGTAGCCCTGATCGGAAATCCTACTATGCGCGTTGATCTAACGCCCTAATTCTATCCTTAGAGGATAATGCAGGAAAAGGAAAAGGGAAAGAGAAGGTCGTGGTGGAGGGGAGCCAAGCTTAAGCTCTTGATTATTGGAATGGAATTATATTTACTGTCATTTGAATTACATTTATGGACATGTAATAGTTAGTAACTTTGCTATGGTTTGTTTACAGTTATGATAATGATTAGTTTGATATGGTTTTGAAATGGTTAGTTTAAAGTAAACTTGACTTGTACTTTGTTATCAGAGAATGTATGGTTAACTTAAGATTGATTATATTCCGCATCAGTTTAGTTCCGCAATTAGTTATTGTTATTCCGCATGTTTTAATTTAGTTCCATGTGGTGTATTTCTCATGGGATTAGTCCATGCACACATGGGTGGCCAGTTAAGGGTCGACTTGGGAAGTCTGAATTTAGCTCGCGTCGTGACGTCGTCTGCCCTTTTTTTTCCGGTGTTATGACACTATTATAAAAAAAATTAGACTCTGATTCTCGGAAAGGACGGGGCGTTACACAAAACGGTTTTACATTTCAAATTCAAATTCAAAGGCACATGTTGGAGCCATGGAGTTTCATCTAATGGATGAAACTCCCACATGGAGAGATAATGAGATGGACGGTTTTACATTTAAAATTCAAATAATGGCACACACGTTGGAGCCATGGAGTTTCATCTCATGGATGAAATTCCCACATGGAGAGATAATGGGATGGACGGTTTTACATTTAAAATTAAAATAATGGCACGCACGTTGGAGCCATGGAGTTTCATCTCATGGATGAAACTCCCACATGGAGAGATAATGGGATGGACGGTTTTACATTTAAAATTCAAATAATGGCATACACGGTTGAGTCTTGGAGTTCCATCTCATGTAGAGATAAGGAATATAATGAAGATGAAACCCCCACATGAAGAGATAATGGGGAGTTTTGGTTTGTTTCAAAATTCAAATAATGGCATACATGTTGGAGAGGTGGGGAATATTGGTTTATTTCAAATTCAAACAAGGATACACATGCAGAGATAATGGAGATGGTTATGGTTATTTCAAATTCAAACAAGGCTACACATTGGAGAGATAATGGGGAGTTTTGGTTTAATTTTCAAATTCAAACAAGGCCGAACTCTCCCTCTCCCTCTTGGCTGTTTCTCTCCCTCACACCCTCTCTTAGCCGACCACTCATAAGGACAAAAGAGAAAAGAACTTAGAGTTTGCATCCCAAACTCCTCTCCCTCTCACTCAAGGCCGATCCTCTCTCTCAAACCCACATAATTTGGCCGAATTCTATCCCTCTCTCTCAAGTCACAATCTCGACCAAAGAAGTAAGAAGGAAGGAGGAAGAGCCTAAGGAAGGAAAGGATCGGAAGAACAAGTCGGAGCGAAGGAAAACCGGAGGAGTCGTGGAACCGGTAGGTATTTTGGTAAATTTTGTTTAAAGTAAGGAACCATAGGGTTCGGCCATAGTGCATGGCCGAACCCCATGAAAGAACATTGGTTTTTTTTAATAATTTTGAGAAGGATGAAAACCATTGAGGGTTATGATGTTTTGATTGGATTTAAAAGAGGAAACATGGAACCATAGGGTTCGGCCATAGTGCATGGCCGAACCCCATGGAAGAAAAATTAAGGGAAGCATATGGTATTTCAATGGAAAGGATGAACCATAGGGTTCGGCCATAGAACATGGCCGAACCCCATGGAGGGAAATTAAGTGATTCTTAATGGGTTTAAAGGATGAAAACCATCGAATGTTGGTTAATGATTTTAAGGTTTTGAATGGATAATGTTAGTAATTTTTTAAAGGGGTTTTAAATGAGGAAAATCATGGAGAAAATATAAATGGACTTGAGCTATTTTGACCATGAAATGATTGAGGAAATGCTAAGGGATTATGGGTTACAAAATATTGGACCAAGGTGCATTATTAAACCCCCTCATGGAGGGACTTTGTTATAGGTCTAAATAAATGATTTAAGGGGGGATGAAAAAAGACATCATGGGTTCGGCCATGGTGTATGGCCGAACCCCATGACCCTTTTTACGAGCCATTTTTATGGGTTAAGTATGGATCTATATTTTGGGACCTAAACATGAGTGAATAAATGAAGCTGACTAATCAGGGAAAGAATAATGGCAAAAATGTGAATATGGTCAAAAATGAAAGACCATGGGTTTGGCCATGGTGTATGGCTGAACCCGATGGGGAGTGTTTTTGGGACTTAGGGACTTTTAAATGATGAAATTATGTGTATTTAGGCTAATGAATCAAAGGATGGCTGAACTTAGACCCACATGATTAAAATGACCTATGGATTAAAAAGGAACCCCAAAAACTAAGTGGGTGAGGTTCGGACATAGTGTATGGCCGAACCCCATTAAGGCATATATTATGGACTTAGACATGGTTGGAACATTAGTTGATTTGTTGATATGTAACAAGGTGACAGGACCTCATAAGCGGTGTGCAATCGTGAGCGATTGCCGATTTAAGAAACAAGGACACGTTAGTGGTCTTTGGTAGGATTCTACCTTTTTGAAACATGGTTTATTTATGATGGTTTATTCTTATTTTGGTGAATTTATATTGTAAAAGATATGTTCCAAATGTGAGTTTTAATGCTATGTTTATAATATAAAATAACATGTGTTTCATTAGCATCTCATGCATGGCATGGGGTGAAGGATATGTAACCGGAGGGGCCACACTCCGTCGGGGCGTTCGAAAAACCTATGTGGGATACCTTGATGTGCAATTCCATCAATAAGAAACAGGAGGGGCCATACTCTGTCGAGGAGTCCGAAAGACCTATGTGGGGGTACTTATATGTACTTGTGATGGGTGGGACTCATTGCATTTGACATCATGACATGGCATGGTTTATATGGTTTTTGACATTATGATATTATCTATGATTTGTACTAACCATGTGTAGACCCTAATGGAATGCCTACTGGGCGCGTTGTTCTAACGTCCTACTTCTACCCTAGTGGATGATACAGGAAAGGAAATGGACGATGAACATGATCGGAGCCAAGCATAGGAGCTTGGATATGTGATTGGTTTATATTTTATTTATGATTACTCATGGACATGTAATTTGAGTAGCTAGACTTCGGGCTTGTAATAATTTAAATATTTGCTATGGTTTGTGAATGGTTACTTTGGTTATTTAAGTTAAGTTAATCATTTATAATTGACAGAGTACTTTGCTATCTAAAATGGAATAGATCTAGGTTCTATTATAATCCGCACGTTTGTATTATTATGTGTGAATCGTTTTCATGGACTTAGTCCATGCACACATAGGGTTGGCCAGTTAAGGGTCGGATTTTAGAAGTTTGGACTTAGCTCCAGTCGTGACGTCCCGCTCTTTATCTCACTCTTATTTAAAAAAAAAAAAAATAGACTCTGATTTTCGGAATGAGAGTGAAAAAGGGCAGGCCGTTACAGGCTCATCTTTTAATGGGGCAGGTATGGTAAACTGGCTCCAGAGACAAGATCTATGTAATGCTGGATGTCCCGAGTCGAAGGCAAGTCATCTGGAGGCTCATCTGGCATCAAGTCTTGGAACTCGTTCAGAATTGGGGTTACCTCTAGTGGGGCCAGTACGGTTACTGAGTCTCGTTCCTGGATGACCAATGCAATGATTTCACATGTTTCAAGTGACTCACACTCAATGTCGTTGACTAGGAGAAAAGACTCCTTTGTCTCAGGTGGTGGTGGATGGTGGCCTTTTCTTGACTTAGTGCCGAGGGTGACCTTTACTCCATCTTTGTAAAAGGTGAAGATATTTGCACATCCCCAATGGTGGGAATCAACGTCATACTGCCACGGGCAGCCCAAAATCATGTGGCTGACGTCCATATCAACAACGTCAAAGAGGCTTTCATCTTTATATCTCTCACCAAGGGAGAAGGAGACGAGGCACTGCTTCGTTACTCGGGTATCTTCCACATTCTTGATCCATCCGACCAAGTAGGAAAAGGGGTGTGGTTGGGTCGGCAAGCCCATTTTATCTACCATCAACTGGGAGATCATGTTCTCACAACTACTGCCATCAATGATAACGTCACAGACTTTATCGTTGACAGTGCATTGGTCCTGAAGATCTTGTGATGTTGTGATGGGAGACCTTTCCTCGGTTGTCAGAGCAATCTGTGAATCACTAAAGAGGATCCTTCGTCTCCATAGTCGACATAGTCTTCTTCATCTTCAACATGATCTTCCTTTTGTCCTTCAATATACTCTTCTTCCTCATCCTAGGCTTCACTAGTGCTAATTGCAACAGGATGACGAGTAGAACAATTATTTGAACGGTGTCCTGGCTCACCGCAACGAAAACAATTGCCTGGCATAGGTCGGGCGTACGGATTGTTTTGCCCTGTGTCTTTGCCAGAGGTAGACTTCGGCAGGGCAACTGGTTGGTTCCGTGGTGGAACTTGTCGAGGAGGCATTGTCTGCTAAGAAGTGCGTCCTGAGGCTGGTGGGGTATCCGTGTATTTGCGAGGTTGTTCTGCCTAATTGCGAAGAGTTTATCCGCATAGACGAGAAGAGTTGATCAATGTATTTGCGAGGTTGTTCTACCTAACTGCAAAGAGTTGATCCATGTATTTGCGAGGTTGTTGCACATAAACACGGGGTTGTACTGTGTTGAGTCGCCCTACAATCCCACGAGTTGCATGTGTAATATGTTTGCAACTGTATTTTATATGTTGGTGATAGTTATGTTATGCATGTATTTTATAGGGTCATTAATATGCTTGATAAATAACATGATATATGCTAGATGTTGTTTCTCTTCACTAGGCTAATTAGTTCACTCCCTTACACTAATGGTTTAGGGATATAGGTGCCATGTGTTTATCGTTGAGTCAGGATTTGTTGTTTTATTAGAGAAACTTTGAGAAGGATTGTAATAATTCTACATTTATATGTATCCCTATTTGATATGAATAAATAGTAGTTCTCTCCACGTGTTCCGCCATGGCTATTAGCCTCTAATGATATTCAGGTTATGGAAATTACATTGTGGTTGAGATACATAGAAATGTGTTGAATAACCGATGTAAGTGCATGGGGCCATAATATAACGATGATGGTATTAGAAGAAAAAAAATTAGTCGCGTCTCGTGGACCCTCGGTGGGGCGGGGCATGATAGTATGTGTTTGCCGAACCACGTAAATCATGGTGTTGATTTATTTATGGTTGGTTGATTTATTTTATTATTCGTGCTCTGATTGGTTTGATATATTCCACATATTATTTCCTAATAGTTATCTATTAATTAATCTCTGTTATTATCTCTTATTTTAACAAGAGTTATATAAATACTTATTTCTTTGAACCAAGTTCTTTAATCTTCTATTAACCACCTAATACATTAAAAGGGCCTTTAAAAGAATCTTGCAAAATCTTGGATATGACTATCGGTTCTCCCCTACCTCCCCCGTGCGCCGCACCTCACCCTGTTAGGATATGGCTCGAATTTGTGATTCCAACCTACAAGGCAAGACAAGATTTTCACCTAAAAATCAAGAACGAGGCTGGTTTGAGAAGGTTCACACGGTATGGCCTTCAAGTGTTTCATGGAAGAGAGATTTTAGGAGAGAAAATAGGGCAGCCAACATGTGTATGCTTGGAATTGCCATATGCTACAAGGAGAGGAAAGAAAAAATAGGCTTAGGCTCATGGAGGAATGAGGAAGCACGTCGAAGAGTGGGACATAAGATGGATTTATTCTTCTGGGATAGAAAGAAAAGAAAAGAGATAAGAAGAAACTAGGAGAACTGGAGAAGCCGAAATACATAGAATTCTTGTGTTTAGCTTTGTTCTTGGCTACAGTAGAGGATTCTCAAGACAAGGGACTAGACTACTGACTACCTGAGAAGGAAGACAAGGTGGAGCAACTGGTTTGGCTTTTAAGCTCTTTGATTATCTCTCTTCTATTAAGTGTCTTTATTTTTCTCTCTGAATAAAATTGCACGCTCCGTCGACGTAGACAGGTCATTCCCGACCTACGTACATCTCTATGTGTTTGTTTATTTTATATTTGTGTTGTGATAATTATTTATTTCTGTATATTTATCCCTAACACACCCCCTCCCCAAAATGCCAAATTTGCGTCAAAGCAACAATGAACAATTGTCATTTTATCTAACATAATATTATTGCTTATGAGATAACATTCCCATGTCAAATCAAAATGATCAACTGGTAGAAATGTTTATTCCTTGATCCAATGTAAATGTGATTTGTTGCAAGTTGGATATGCGTGACATCTACTAGCGTAAAGGGTAGTGATGTAACTGGAGGGCAGCGACATCTACCAGCTTAAAGGGTAATGATGTAAGTGTAGTGTAGCATTTCTCATGTACAAAAACTGTAGTTTTTTACTTTCTTTTCGATTGTAAATCCCATAATTTTGGTTTACTGAGGGATTCTAATTCACTATCACTATGTTCTTGTAACTCTATTTATTTGCTATCTTCGACGACAGACGTAGATACACAAAATCATAGAAAATTTCATTTCTCTCTTCTATTTCACTTGTGATTCTTCCACTTCATCTTCTATTTTCTTGAAATTCTACAATTACATGAAAGTTGTTACTATACCCTATCAAAATATGTGAAATTTTAAACTAGCATTATAGAAAAAAAGGTTTTCCATTTTCCCATTTTTTCATACTTCTCATAAATTTTGACTGATCATTGAAAAAATGTGGTTGATTCAATCATACATCAGGCAAGATAATGGCAATATAATATATGTATTGGTGATACAACCAATTTGTGGAGTCATCACAAGACCTATCATCATACATCTAAAACTTAGAAAAAGAAACTCACATTTCGGGCCAACTAAACTTCATGAAGTAAATGCAATATATTTTTTCAATGTAAAAATTTAAGATTAACTAAAATGACAAGATGATATAAAGCCTTTAAAATAAATGGATAACATAATTATATATTGACAAACTTACGATGATAAAAATTGATATAGATGAATTTTGAGAGATCCATAACGTGAGGTCAATATTGAACTTAACAAGTGTGTATCGTGGGCTGTATCCCTCTAGGAATTTAGAAATATCTCTATGTCTGACATCCTTCGTGCATGGAAAGAATGTGTTGATCTTGGTTGACTCCGTGTGGTGGTTGGCCTCTTCTTTGTTCTGGAAGTGCCCTGTTATTTTCTCATGCTATGTTTTTGCATGTAGGTTTTTTTTTGTTTTCTTTACATATTCTGTATTTGCACCTCTGGTGCTCTCTTTATATTAATATACATATGAAACATTTAAAAAAAAAAAAATACTGAACTAACAATAATTACTTCTCGATAGAGAACGAAATTGGTGCCATCACAACTTTGTTGCCATTGTATTTTCTTAATAACTTGACATGTATCGGTCTGTGAAGGCCATAAATCATATCAATTTAAATATATTTATTAGATATACTTTAATATAAAATTTAAATTTTAAAATATATTTTCGTTATTTGATAAAATGACAAAAAAATAGACAATTGAACTGAACACACATTTCAAAATATATTTTAAGCTAAAAATTCTATTTTCAATTTCATCCATCATTTTTTTCACCTTTAAATTATATATTTTAAAATT
Organism: Chimonanthus praecox; assembly: GCA_022113865.1. Taxonomy (NCBI): domain Eukaryota; kingdom Viridiplantae; phylum Streptophyta; class Magnoliopsida; order Laurales; family Calycanthaceae; genus Chimonanthus; species Chimonanthus praecox. The sequence goes on from CM039090.1 coordinate 36,053,636, forward strand.
AAGTTTTTGTAGTTACATAGATCAAATATTTATATATATATATATATGAAATAATACTTTTTGAACTTTATGCTATAACAGATATGAAATTATTAAAAGGAAAAAATTATTATAACACCACCTAAGTGCACGGTGCCATGACAGCAACGAATCCTTCGTTCTTTAACCCTTTCATACGATCCTTATTTGACATTTGCATATGGACGGAATGTACACATTATGAGTTGGGTGTATGCCACTTTCATCAAATGTAAAGTATAAAATATTATTAAATTCCACGTCCTCTTTTTGACCAATGGAGAAGATTCAACAATTGCAACGTCAACCCTAGCTAGAGGTAGAGAGACTTTGGATTATAAGGCACCCTATTCAAAGTCCACCCAAGAAACCAATAAGAAATTCCGGAGCTCACATGCAAGTCCTTGTCACTACGCTCTGTCATTCAAGTCAAATCTCCAGTCCTTATAAATCAAACGTCTAACCTTTCTCTTCTCTCACTCCTGCTCCCATGGCTAATCTTCTCTCTATTCTTTCCTTGATCATCCCTCTCTTTGCCATTTCTGCATCGGCTTCTGGTGAGTTTTCATCGCTTGTGAAGATCATTCCTTCCTAATTCTGGTTTGGTTTCTAATTAATGTTTCCCATGAATCAACTTGCAGTGTTTGTTAGCATAGACTGTGGCTCCTCAGACTTGACTTACACAGATGACAATAGCATCGAATGGCAAGGTGATGATAGCCTGATTGGGAATGGACAGAGTCGAGTGGTGCAAAATGCTGACCCTGTCTCTCAGGTAATGAGCACTCTCAGAGTCTTCACTACTCGAAAGAAGAATTGCTACTTAGTCCAAGTCGATAAAGACGGCATGCTTCTCGTTCGCGCCAGCTTTTACTATGGTAACTATGACAACAAATCATCACCGCCGACCTTCGGTCTGCAGTACGACGGCAACGAATGGACAACAGTGGTGACTTCAAGCGATCAGGTTGTTTCTCATGAAGTGATTTACGTTCCCAAAGGGGATATCATCAGTGTCTGTGTTGCCCAGACGATGCCCAATCAGCTGCCTTTTGTATCTGCACTTGAAGTAAGGAGTCTAGATGCAGATATGTATTCTTTGGTAGACTCCGCAACCTTCCCTTTGTATCTCAGCAAGAGGGTTGCCTTTGGTGCAAATGCCACAGTAAGGTAAACCCAATTATTCTATTCTTCTCTTACTCGCTGATGTTTTAATTTTTACCTGCATATATTTCTAGCTTGACTGATTAAAAAATGGCTTAAAATGCTCCATGTACACAGCCTTCATAATTTTACTATACTATTTAGATAAACATAGATATACTAAATGGGTCTTAATAGAGACACCACACCTTCTAGGTAAGGCAGATATAATTTTAATGACTACTTCATCCTATTTTCATCTTTTAAATCGATATTGAAATTATAGAGCATTTTTTGTCATCTGAAAGAATTTGACGGGCTTTCTCAAAAATGATTGGTGTTTTATCCAAATTAGAGCCTTACTAGATTAACTAAAAGAGAAAAATATAGCTCCTCATAATCAATTATATTGTAATGTGAAAATAGAAATGGAATATAACTGCCTAAGATTAATAAAAGATCTTCTTTTAAGTATTCACTTAAAAATAAGTGAAGAAAATACAAGGAAAAGGAAAAAATATATACTTCAATCAAAAAAGTTTGACCCCTGGTTAAAAGGGAGGGAAGTTGTAATGCCATGATCAAACTCCCATAAGAAATTAATATTGATTATTGGTTGATATTCAATAGAGAAATTTAAAATTAAAAATGATTTGCCTAATGAAAATTTTAAATTCATTCTACCTTATATCATCTAATGCAGTAGTACTATACAATTTATGGTGTCACCATTCATGCATTGCCATGTTGAAAAAAATGAGGGTGTTTGGTCATTTCAACAATGTAAAAGTTCCAAAAAATTTAAGGCTGCATTTGAATGGGAGGTAACGGAGTAATGGGGGTAACTCTCCATTACTCCTGTTCTCCCTTTTCAAGAGAGAAGTTTTCATATTACTTGGGATAACCTCTTACCAGGGGTTACTCCGAATAACCCCTCCAAAATTTGCCGTCGTCCAAACGCAGCCTAAATAACCAAAACATCCTTGTTTTGATTAAATAGCAATACATGAATGGTGGATCCATAAATTATCTAATGCTTATTGCACTAAATGAATTCGATTTCATGATATGGATCGTTTATATTTAGGACACCACCTGGATTTATATTTTGGACTCGCTTTTGTACAACCTCATGGATGATATTTTTACGACTAGTTAGACGATACAACAGTTGAGATGCTGATACATCACTTGACATGCCATTGGATCTAGACCCAACAATCTTAATCATTTTGACATGTTGTCAAATGCTAATTTTTTTTTATTTTTTATAATATGGGTACCCCGACTTTAAATTAGAAGTGAAACTAATCCTACGATTGCACAAAACCACTAGCAAACCTCGTGAAAGAAGTCGAACTCAAGAACTTTAATCTAATCTGAAAAGTTTCCTAGTTGAATTAGTCTTACTCCTAATGCCTACTTTTAATCAAATAAAACTCATGAATCAAAACATAACAATGATTGTTAATAAACCCAAATATCAACCATCCATAAGAACTATTTTCTATTAGATTGAGATACACTATTATGTATGGTGGATTAAGAGACTTCATAATAATTTTAATCCAATAGGAAGCCGACCTTATGAATGGTTAATTAAGCGGTCTATTATCTATCATGATGGAATGTTGGGCCTATTGGTTTTCGTTGAACTAAAATGGGCCACACATAAAATTTATTCAACTTTACTTTAATTTACAATCAAATCAATCTCATCTAATTATTTCTTTGCGTGTATGAGCTTAGGGATAAGTTAGAGATTCAGCAACATTTCTGACCTTGAGACTTTTCTAGTAGAAGGTCTGACTTTTTTTCCTACAATCAGTCTTTCAATGTGAGTTACAGCTTGACTTATATTTAAATAAAGTGATTGAGTAAATTGCAGTAAATTTGTTGAATTATTGCGAAGGTGCACATAATTCTATAATTTAAAAAAAGTCTAGGTGATTGATCTAGCCAGCTTTCAAAAGGGTTAGATTTGCTAAAGAAAATCAGCTACAAAGTAGGATTTTTTTTGGTTCCGCTAAAGAGAATTCAGCTATGGCTCTAAATTGTAAAAATTGGAGAAAATCCTAACAAAATTCGCCGAAAATGAGTTTAAGTCCTAAGGATTATTAGGATAATGGAGAACTTGAGCAAATTCATCCGTAAAAACTGAAGAATTTCAATCCAAATGAATATGAAAAAACTAAAAATTTGATACTGAAATCGAAACAAAAATTCTCTCAATCTTTTTTTTCTAAATCTGCCCAAGTCTTTCACGAATTGTTCTTCCTCTTCGTTCATGATTATTAAGATGTGCTCGTCCATAGTGAAATGATAGTAAGAGATCCATCATCACAAAATGGAAAAGGTCAAAAGTTCAAATTTTGGGGTGGAACGAGTGGCAAAAGCTGAACTTTGCATAAATACAACAAAAATTGAAAATCGAATTTGTCAAACAAAATCATCTAAATTTTAGTTAAATGTAGGTCAAGACTTGTTTTTATATGGGGAGCCATATAGACACCCGAAAAATCTACGTCTACACACCCGTTTTCAAAATTTTAGATGAAATTACCATTTTACCCCCACGTATAAATTCATTCGAACGAACTTTCAGGTCATTCTCAGTTCGTTGGAATGAACATACTCATCCGAACGAACACCTTAGTGTAATTTTCGTTCCTTTGAATGAGTGTTCATTCGTTCGAATGAACATATATATGTCAATCATACATAAAATTAGACTTATTTCCCTTGGTTTCCCACACGTAAATTAAAAAAAAAAAAAAAACTATCTCACCTCATAGTGCTCATATCAATTAGCAGTTTTGACTCTGAAATTTAAAATGATTAAATAGGGGTATAATTTCATAAACAACCGATACAACCGATATTTTCCAATCCAGATATTTTTACTCCAGATTTCAAGAGGGGAGTGAAAAAAATAAGGTAAAATAGAGTGGACAAATTTGATCTTAATTAAGTTGAAATCTATTAAAATATTTGTGTTTATTTTTATAGTTTTTAAATATATAGATATTGATGAAATAGATTTTATTTATTGACTTGAGTACAATTTTCGACGAATAGCTGAAAACAACAAAAGACCTCTAAAATCTTTATTTCTCTTTACTTGTTTTAGACTAACCATTCTTTATATTAAAATTACAAGAATTTCTATGGAGAATGAGATAAAGAGAATGGCTTTAAAAAATGATAGAATGGTCACATGATTGGATGAAATTTCCTGAGAACCACGTAAAAAAGAAGTTTATGTAATTATACCCCTATTTAATCATTTTAAATTTCAGTGTCAAAAATGCTAATTTGATATGAGCGCTATGAGGTGAGATAGGTTTTTTTTTTTAATTTACGTGTGGAAAACCATGGGAAATGAGTCCACTTGTTCGAAGGAACGAAAATTACACTAAGATCTTTGTTTGGATGAGTATATCCATTCGAACGAACTCAAAATGAATTGAAAGTTCATTCGAATAAATTTGTACGCGGGGGTAAAATAGTAACTTCACCTAAAAATTCGAAAACTGGTGTGTAGAGGCAGATTTTCCAGGTGTATATATCGGTGGCCTTTTTATATACTTGATAGTGCGAGTTGAGGAGAATTACCTATTATACATGAACTTGGGACTTATCCAGAGGGTTAGGCCTACTGTGCTTTCTCAATTTCTCATAATGAAAGGAAAATTTTGACGTGAAATTGAATTTTATTGAGATTAGTATTTTGTTTTTATGATAGAAGGTGTTTAGGCATTTCACCTGACTAATTTTTTGGAGCATATTAAAACATTCCAATCCACACACACTAAGTAACACAACGAAGAGTGACCCTTTAGAGTTTAACGTTAATCAAACACAAGACGTCTGCTTCCTGAGGCAAATTCTTGGCCGTCAAGCGAATCCCTCAGAGTTTATCGAGATTGGTACTTTATTTTAACTTTTACTTTAAATGTTTAGAGACATTGATAGAGACGCCCTAATTTTTTTAAGGGGATATTCTCTACTTTTTAAAATAATGATTATTTTTCACATTAAAATTTACTAACGATATTTTTAATTATTTAATTGAGTATCCCTTTGAACAATTAAGATATCGATTTTAACAAATTCAATCTCTTGAAAAGAGTGGGAGAAAAAACTTCAAAGAAGCATATAAATAGTAAAAATGATAAAAATCTTACGCTAAACAGTCACATGCAAAGGCTATTAATCTGCATTTCATAAATCCTAGAAATAGACAATTATTGACATTTAGCCATTCACACCTTTTTTAACTCATGTAGTGTCAATCCTAATTGGTGAGTATCCATATGATACTCGTCTTTGTACTTGTCTAACGTATTATATGGAAAACGTATTTTTTGTAAGACATTGATTGATAAAGTCTTTTAAGTATTAAATATATAATACTTATACACTGCTCATTATGTATTATATAAAGGAAAAATGCTAGTATTGAAGCTTCACTCTCAAGCAAACGAATGACTTTGAAGTCTTCCTTTCTCCTTATCTCCTTCCTCTCTTTTGCCCTTTCAGTATTTAATAATAATTTATGCAGTAGTTTAATGTTAGGTAAAGAGTGGCGTGCCACTCGTATATGAAATAAAGTAACCATAACCAACATGGCAATATGTACCAACAGTGATAAAAGGTCAACTCTCAATAAAAATATAAGAGATCTTGTGTTCAAATTTACACTTTACACGTAGGACCACTTTATGTAGGCTTACCAATATGCATAGATAATGAGACTTGCACATTTTCAAGAAAACTAGTCAAGTGAGAAGCTTGTGTACCTTGATCTTGAAAATAATAAAAAACTCTTTTAATTTGATTTGAGACGTTCAAAATTTTATACCTCTTATATTTTATAACAAGACTGTCTTCAACTGGAATATAATCATTTCCATACTTTCAATGTTGGTCTGTTTTTAAGATATTTTGCCTATATCATTAAATAGACGAGCCCAGGCATACCAGAACGTATCTTCTACCATGTTTCTGCCATGTGTCATATGACCGAGTGTAGTATCAACCACAGAAACTTAGTATATGATGCCCAACAACAAGAGAAACTTTCCCCTTAAGGTACAGCGACCTCTGTTGCTTATATTGGTTCAGAACATAGACCTAAATATGATGTAATCCATCCATCAAACCATCAGCAGGCATAAAGTTTTAATCTCAACGCAAGTCACCCTTATTTGTAAAGCTTCAATTTTTTGAATTTTTATATTAAAAATTAAATTTAAGAACATAAGATATCTGGTCTATGAATCCATCATGAGTCAGCAAACATTGTCAAAGTACACTGGTTGAAATTTTGTTGGAAAATGGTGCTTGAGCTTTCACTAAGACTCTTCTTTATTATAATTCCATCAAAGGCAACCATTTTACAGTTCCTAAGGAAATACCAAAGAGGCCTCAAATGGGGGAAAGTAAAAGAATTAATTGCATTATCCTTCTTCATTTTATCTGAGATTATGAAGACTTTTTCTGTGCATTCTTGATTAACATTTGTTCATTGAAAGACCTGTTAAATGTGTTACTCTGATGGTATTATAGGTATTCAGATGATGCTTACGACCGTATTTGGATTCCGGCGATTGCATCTAATGGATTAACCACAGTTACAAGTGATGCACTTCTCATATCGACAAGCATCAAGGACAGTCCGCCCGCATCTGTGTTACAGAATGCAGTAACACCTACTCTTTCGTCTCAATCCATAATCCTATCCGATAGCACACTTAATGAAAATACCCCCATTTACATCAACACATACTTCTCTGAGGTTTCTCAATTAGGTTCTACTCAGAATCGATCATTCGCACTTTATATGAACAATGTGCGAATCTCTAGTACTATAGTTCCGCCTTACGCAAGTGTTGTGGAGCACATAAATACAAACCTGACAGCAAATGCGAACACCACATTTTCCCTCATACCAGCCACTGATTCAACTCTTCCTCCTATAATCAATGCCTTGGAGCTATTTCGAGTTGGCGATGCACTTACAGATGGAACCAATAGTAATGATGGTAGGTCTTAAATTCAGATCTAAATAATATACTGTACATGAACATTCATAGGTGAATAGATGCTTAAAGTTGAATGAATTGGCAGTACTGATGCATGTCTTCAATTGATTTACCTTACTAGCGCTAGCATTGGAGGTGTTACAACAGCAGTTCGATAAGCTTCAGGAATGGGTCGGTGATCCTTGTCTTCCGGCCAAATTTAATTGGGAATGGGTGGCTTGTAGTTCTGATGCAACACCTCGAATAACTGCAGTGTGAGTCCTTGATCTTCCATTTGCTAAAATATCCATCATCTACCGATCTATCTTCTTCCCTATATTTGTCCAGTTATCTGTCTCGTTTCATTCCTAATATCAAATAGCAATTTTTTTCTATCTATTTAGCATCTTAACTATAATTTCTTTTTATCAACAATGAAGTATCTGGTTTGTGACTGACTAATTTAGGTACCTCAATGGACTACAACTTGAAGGACCAATTCCAGACTTCAGTGCCATGGATGCTCTTCAAACAATGTAAGTGAAAGAGAGTAGAAAATCAGCAGAGTGAAAGTAAGAGATCATTAGTGGGAGTAGTATCATCGATCTTAAATCATCTTCTGATATTTATTGTGTTTGGCAGAGAGATGCAAAATAACAGCTTGAATGGTGAAATTCCTGATTTCCTAGGAACACTTCCCAACCTGAAGCAGCTGTGAGTTGATTTCGACACTTTTCCTTTTGTGGGCTTATATAGAAAGTATTGTCACATCAAAACTGATGGGAAAAATGTTCTTTTTGTTGAAGGAATTTGGCTGATAATGATTTTAGCGGATCCATACCGTCAACGATATCAAAAAATAATAAGATAAAATTGGAGTAAGTAAATTGATTCCTTATATTTCTTTACTGAAACATACTGATTGATGAGTAAGTTCATAAACATGTACTTACAGATGATGAATGATTCATCATTAACAAAAACTGGATTCACATGCTCTGATTCTCATATCTGATCATAAACTTCTACTGTCATATACTTAGCTAATCTAAATCATTTTCTTGCTTCTACAGTGTTTCTGGCAATCCCAATTTGTGTGTTTCTGGAAAGTCATGTAAATCTTCTAGCACAGATGCCTCCTCTGGAACAGGGAATTCAATAGGCAAGAGGAGCAGCAAACTCCCGGTAATTCTTGGGTCGACCATTCCAACTTTCATCATCTTATGGGTTATTGTGGGTGTCGCTGCATTAATACATAAGAGGAGAAAAGCAGCAGCAATTGCGGCGGTCAGTGCAGGTTAGCATCTTTAGTTTTTACACTGAAAACTGTGTACAGCTAAAACTGATCTTTATTTGAAGATCAAAGCCCTGTAATCAAGGACCTGAGAGTATTATTCTGTAGGCCCTTGGTTCTATTACTTGACACTTTAGTGTTAAGTAATTGGTGGCACAGATGCAATTGTACCCAACAATCCTAATTATCTGATCAGTGAGTTTTGCCATGGCCTTCCCACAATATTTTTAGCATACAAAACGGTAATAATTTGGCTGGAACTTGGGAACTCCATGGGTATACATGTCAAAGATTCATAGTACCATTCGTATATGTAATGATCCAAGTCATACTGATCTTTCATCATTACTTTTGATATCCACAGGGCAAAACGGTGGTCCAGGAAAGCCTAATGGACCACCGCAGGTAATGCCTGTGGCTCCCCAGGCAAATGGGGTTGGACGCAGTCATACTCAGCAGAGTACAACTGAAGACATCAAGGTAGAAATCCACCAACAGATGGAAGCAGAGTTTGCTGACTTAGTGGAGCAACAGGCGCAGGGAAACGAGAGTGGCAAGAGGGAGTAGGCTCTGTGTCTATTATCCTTGTTGATGTTAAATTACATTGCAATTGTAACGTATTTGTTTCTGTGCTTTTTTGGTTTTTTTTTTTCAATCATTTCTTAATCCACGCTTTGTCTTACAGAAATGCTGTCCTTGTATTAGATATTTGACAAGTTAATCTAAAATGAGAGTTGTGAATTTAAATTCTTAACAGTAAGCGGGAGTTCATTAAGCCCTAAGCTGAAAGTGGGGGAGGGGGAGAGGAAAAGGATCAAATGTTTTAAAATTTGACCTGTGCAATGAACCGTTTAAATAGAAGGTTGGCTTAAATAAGATTTAACCGGGTTCAACCGTTTGTCAAACTTGGTCAAATCTGTGTCATTAATATAAAGTATTATAAATAATATTTAATTATTAATTAAAATTTAATTGGTAAGTTGAAATAAAATTTTAAACAAAAAATATCATATCTAAATATAATATATAAATTTATAAAAAAATTGAAAAGACCAAATTGATTTTTAAATGACAAATTAGCCCATCTAATTATTTTTTAAAGGCCAATACTAACAGATATTTTGGCCAAATTGTCAATTATCAAATTGATTATAAAAAATCATACTTCTCTTATGAAAGAAAGGCCAAATTAATTTTTATAAGAGAAATCTAGATTTTGTAAAAGAAAAAAGAAAACACAAAGTGCCAATTGCTAAACCTTGGGAATATTAAATTATTCATCTTTGCCAACCATGAATTTGATGAGTCTGGATTAGATGAATATGAATATTAAATTATTCACAAGTCCCAACACTCCAAGTCTCCAACCAGGCCTTGATCGTGCCCAATGCATAATTGTATCCAGCGTTCGTGCTCTCAGTCTCTCAGGCTCTCATCAACGGATGTATACATTTTACTCCCACAGTGCTTGTCCCGCATCGGAAACATAATAAAATAAAGACTGGCAAATTCGGGTATATAAAAATAAATTTATTATAAAAATAATAATTTTTAATTTTTTAATTTATAAAATTTATGTAAAGGTTTCACGGTTGTTGGTTTTCAATTGGATTGACGGTTAACCACTGGTCGGTTTGGATTTCAAAACACTGATTACACCCTTTGGATAAGATTACAAAGATACTTTTGTAATTACGTATCTAGTGTTATATATATATATATATATTTTCTCTTTCAAGAATTTCTAAGTTTAAAGGAGGAAGAGAGCATCATTGATCCCATAACATAAAAACATTACTAGTGTCATACCAGAAAAGCATCTTGTTGCAAGAAAAGTAGTATCACCTGAAATATCGGCCGATATCAATGATATATATTGGATATCGACCAATATCTCAAATATTGACTAGAGGAATTGGATACATGTATTCTCTCAAATGCAACTTGACTATCCACAAAAGGTGTCACTGAAAGCATGAGAACGAAATAAAATGCCTTTGGGCACAGTAGAATTTCATACAAAAAGTACTAATTTGGGCATTCATTAGCAACATCGTTCATTATATCTTCAGAAGTTTTCGAGGCATGGAATTGTGTCAAGGGATGCAAGATTACTACTGGTGAACCAGTTTATTGGTCTACTTGGAAATCCAATGAAACCGAACCTTTGGTGTTAGTGTCTTAGCTTGCCGAGTCTCTAAGTTTGTCAATTCCATGACTCGGGAAGAAGCACTTGCTACAAGCTTGAAGACTCAAGATGATCATGCTCCACCGGATTGAAGCTCGTCGATATGGCAATCACAAAACAGGTATTTGGCCATAGATGACTTTAGGTGGTACCCACACCTTAGGAAGACCATTCCTAGGTTTAGTTGAACAAAGGATAAATAAAAAGCCTAGAGAAAAAGCTTGACAGTAAATTAGAAGCGAAATTGGAAATATGAATTAAGTTCACTGTCAGCTCGACTAATCGTTCTCACCGACCCCTCGGTGGAGGCAGGATCTACCGATCGTGGTCAAAGACTAGTCGGCGAAATTGACAAAGGTTCTGGATCATAGAATTGTCATTCTGGGTAAGTCTCTGATCGAGAGTCTCGTATACATTGACCCCTCGGTGATGAACTTAACGACCCCTCTTAGTCAAACGACTCGTCGATAATAATATATGAGTTCTGGAACTTAGAACTCAAGTGAACTCTCGTGAAAACAGACATTTCGGTAAGTTAAGACCGATCAAGAGTATCAGGACAGACTCCTCGGTAAAAGGAAACAGGTCAGTTTGGGTAAGACTAGTTTTTGGACTTGAAACTCTGTCAGCATGGTGTTGCCCCAGACCTAGCCTCTCGTATGGACTGACCTCTCGATGCCATGACTATCGACCCATTGGTGACACAGACCTGTTGACCGAGAAGTAATTATTCCGTTGGGAGTGTATTTAATGTGCAACGGTCGGGTGGTTGAACGATAACAAATATGAACACCAACCCATTGGTGCCATCGACCTGTCGATATTGGACAGTTTGAAAACCTTTGTTGACTCCTCTATATATATGAGTATTGTGTGATTATTTAATTATCTTCCTTGAACTGAGAAAATTCACACACTCTAAGGAACGATCAACTCTCTTCTGTGTACACCTGAGAATCAAATACAACCAATCCATTGATTGAATTAGTGAAAGAGAGAAAGAGAGGACAAAAGAAAGATACATACTAGGAAAGAAATCTGTAGAACCAGTTTTCTAGCCACCCTTAAATTGGAATTTCCAGCCGATTGAGTGAGGTGGAATTTCTACTGTAATTGTGAGGTTGTAAGTCCCCACTTAGTGAATTTGGGGATAACTCAAGGTTGAGCTAGTCCTAACAGTGGATGAAGGTTGGTGAACCAAACAACTCCATATCTTGTGTCCTTGTGCTTGTGGTGATAGAGCTAATTTCTTGAGTTAATTTCTTAATCACATTTGCTAACATATACGCACTTTATTATTATATCCGCTACACTTAATTAATCAATCAAGTAATTTTTTAAAAAAGACCAACGATTTTTGCTAGACCTATTCACCCCCCTTCTAAGGTTAATCGTGTTCTAGGACCAAGGGAGAACTTTCAATTGGTATCAAAGCCTCGTGCTCTATATATTTGGATTTAATCATCCGAGTGAGATATGGTTGCTAGAACAACTGTCATGGATACATGTATGTTGATAGCCGGAGATGAAAATAACTAGGGTAAACATCGAGTCGAAGTTGTTAAAAAATTATGCATGGAAGACCCACATTCACAATATCATGCATACAATTCTGTAGTAGGTCTTACTCTTGTGATCTTTGTGACAGGAAGGCTAACTCATCATCAAAAGGAAGAAGACTCAAACAAAATGAAAATAAATAACGTAGAAGAATCTGAGTCTGCATCAATCTTGGATAAATAAAGTAAATGTGCAATTCTTGGTCTTGTTGCTTCATTTTCTTGTGATAAACAAGAACATTTTAGTGAATCTGAAAATGAAGAGACACTTGATGATCTCCAGGAATCATACAGTGCTCTGTATCTTGAGAGTATGGAAACCAATAAAGCTCACAAACTTAGAAGTGAGAATACCTACCTGACCCAACTCCTTGAAATTAAAAGAATTGAAAAAGAAGCTCTCTCATCTAAATTTGAAAAATTAAGTGATGAGATATTAGTGATGCGAAAAAGTCAGACTAACCTTTAATCCTAAGTGGATCTGTGCAAGAGAGATCATAAGCACTTGGCAGAAATGAAAAGTTGTCTTGAAAACAAGATTACCTTGTTAATGTCTAACTTAGAAAGATTATCTCAATTTCAAGAAAAGGTTGATCATGGAAATGAGAAATTGAAAAAGATCCTTAGTTATGTAAAGAATTACAAGGATAAGTCTAGGAAAAAGCATCATAAAAACGTGGAAGTTACCCCGTGGCAAACTGCCATATTTGTTAAAAACCAAACGTCCAAACTCTCTAACATACAGTGCACTTATTGTGGAAAACGAGGTTGTTAGTGCCCCGGCTTGGCCGAGTCCCTAGGTTTGTCAATTCCATGACTCGGGAAGAAGCACTTGCTAAGAAGCTTGAAGACCCAAGGTGATCAAGAGTGAAGATCATGCTCCACCGGATTGAAGCCCATCGTTATGGCAATCACAAAACATGTATTATGGTCATAGATGACTTTAGGTGATACCCACACTTTAGAGAGGACCATTCCTAGGCCAAGTTGAACAAATGATAAAATCATTAAAAACCTAGAGAGGAAACTTGACAGTGAATTGAAACCCAACTTGAAAATGTGTATTTGGTTTCACTGTCAACTCGACCAGTCGTTCTCACCGACCCCTCGGTGGAGATAGGATCGACCCATCTTGGTCAAAGACTAGTCGACCAGATTGATATAGGTTTTGGATCATAGAATTATCATTTTGGAAAAGCCTCAGATCAAGAGTCTCGTATGCACCGACCCCTCAGTGAAAGGCTGAAATGACCCCTCGTGGTCAACGACTCTTCGATAGAGATTTATCAGTTCTGGAACTTAAAACTCAAGTGGGCTCTCGAGAAAATAGACATATCGATAGTTCAAGACCGATCGAGAGTACCCAGACTGACCCCTCGGTAAAGGGCGATAGGTCGTTTTGGGTATGACTGGTTTCTGGACTTGAAACTCTGTCAGTATGGTGTTGCCAGAAACTAAGCCTCTCGTATGGACCGACCTCTCGGTACCATAACTGTCGACCCATCGGCGACACCAGCATATCGACCGGGAAAGAATATTATCGTGGGGAGTGCATTAATGCTCAACGGTCGGGTTGTTGAACGGTACAATTTTTAGTCACCGACCCCTCGGTGTGCCCGACTTGTCGGTACATTATCGTTGCTGCAACTAGTTGCCTTCTCTATATAAACCAATCTTTATGCACCCAGCTGGCATCTTTTGGCAAAATCAATTGGACCCTCATCATTATCAGTGAGCTTAAGAAAGGGCCAACAGAAGGATCACTCTCTCTCTCGTGCTTATACTTGGGGAATCAAATTCAACCAATCATATGGATTGAGTTTGTGAGAGAGAGAGGAGAAATGATTATAAACAAGGAAACATTTGGTATAATCAGTTTCTTTGTCGCCCTGAATTGTGATTGCTCTACGATGGCTAAAAGGCGGAGCATCGGCATACATTGGGTGGATCTTGAAGAAGCACACATCAAGAGATAGAGCTATAAAGGCAAGTGCTTCTTGGTTTAATTTTGTTTTAATACGTTTGTCCCGAAAGTGGATTAAGGAGGATTTTCTCCAGAACCACTATAAAAAACTCTAGAGCGTCATCTTTGGTACAATGGTGGGTGGAATTCTCAGCCAAATGGGTAGGTGGAATTCCTATTCTACAGTGGTGGGTGAAATTTCCAGGCGATGAGTGAAGTGGAATTCATACTCTAATTATGAGGGTGTAAGTCCCACTTAATGGATTTGGGGATGATTCAAGGTTGAGTTAGTCCTAACAGTGGATATAGTTTGGCTAAAAGAACCAATTAATGTAATGGCCCGGAATTTGTATATCCATATATATGTGGCTATTATTTATTTTAATGGTGGAAATTGAAAATTTGATGGAATAAATGGTGAATGGATCAAGATATGGACAAAGGCCCAAGTATGGCCCAATGGACCATGGATTGGATTTAAAATCATTTAAATGGGCAATGGGGCCAAGGATAGTCAAATTGGGCCCAATACCCATTTGGGACCCAATGGGTCAAGATAATGTAAGCTCTAAGGTAAATGGGTAAGGGTGAATTTAATTGGGCCATGGGCCCAATGGTGATCCAATAAGAGGAATTGATTTAATTAAATTTAAATCACCTAAGTTGGTGATGAATTGACCAAGGTGACATGGCCGATTGGGACCCACCTCCACCTCACCACGTGAGGTGGTGTGTGGACCAAGGATTGGTGGGGCCGGCCATCATGGTTGACTTGATCAACAATGGGTGGAATAATGGAATTAAGTTAAGTGGGAATTAATTGACCTAAGGTAATTATCTAGTTAATTAAATGATTAAACTATCCAAAAGGTGGTCAAAGGGGTCAAAAGATGGAAAAGCAAACCATTCCATCTTAAGAAGCCAAAAACGTTGGCTAGTGGTGGTTTATTCCAACCACCATCATTAAAGCATAAAAAATATCTCATACTTGATTGGTGGGAGGAGTTAATGGAAGAGTGTAACTTAAGCAACCAAAAAGAGATAGTTTTCATCTTATCTCTCAAATCCCACTCTTATCTCAATCTCTTCCTCTCTTTCTCCCTCTCATTGCCGTCCCACACCAACAAGAGAAAGAAGAAGAAAAACTTGAAGAAGTAGAGAAGAAAAGAGAGGAAAAAGGTGTAAGCATAAGCCACCACTTCAAGACCAAGAGTTAGGGCATTCTTTCTCATCATCCTCTCCCTCTCTCTCTCTCTAATCTACTCCATCTTAGCCGACCCAAGCATTGGACATCTCAGTTGATCAATCAAGGAGAAGAAGAGAAGAGAAGGCCAAGGAATCCGAGAGGAGAAGGAAAAGTCGGAGGAGCCGTTGGATTGTAAGGTTTCTAAACAAGAGATTAGATTTTTTTTAGGGTTTAAGATTTGAGGTCCATTCTTCTTGGATTTAATGGTGGCCAAATTATCATGGGCCTTGGATCTCAAATCCATCTAAAAATGAAGTAAGGAATGGACAAACCCTAATGGGTAAATTAGGTTAAGAAAAAATAAATGGATTAAGGACATTGGTATTAAAAATTGTTGTAAGCATGGATGTATGTGATTTAATGGGGTTCTTAAAGAATGGAAACCATGGAATATGATTAATGGTTTTAAAGGTTTTGAATGATTAAATGTAGTGATCTTAAATGAGGAAATTCATGGGAGATATGAATGGTGTTTATGGCCTTGAAAGGCATAGATGGGAATGAACCCTATGGCGATGTGATGGTGGTTTTTAATGGGTTTAGAAGGATGGAAATATGGAGTAATGTATTAATAATTTGGAGGCTTAAAAGGGGTGATGTGTTTGTAAATTTAAAGGGTGTAAGAAGAGATAAGAATGATTAAGAATGTTGATGGTTTGAAATGGATTTTTAAGCATAGATTATAATGTTTTAAAGGGGCTGATTTTAATGGAGATTAGGTTAGTTAAATGGCTGATTTCTAATGTTGTTATGTCATGGTTAATGAGACATCAATGGATCCATTTTGTGAACCAATTGATGGGCTAAGATTAAGATATGCATTAATAAATGGGAATGTGGCTAAGTTAATGGACTCAAGTATGATCAAGAGTAATGGTTTAAATGCATAATGTAAACCCCCTCATGGGAGGACTTATTATGGATCTAAATGTGGTGAAATAGACCCAAGGAAAATGAGGAGAAGACATCATGGGTTCGGCAACACCTTACTTATCTAAGGTTCATATCATTTAATTCACAATTAAAATGGCAAATTCCGTAAATATTGATAACATGGGATTCCGAAGTGTTACAACTCGAGATTTTTAGTAGTATCAAGCTCTGAGTAATTTTTCTCAGCCAGTTCTCTGCTCCAGCAGGCTCTTCTTTCCCTTGGAAGTAAGGAGGAAACTGCTGTTGGAAATCCTTAACCATCCTCCGATCATTTGCCTCGCTGGTGGCCGCATTTGTGTTTCCGCTCATGTGTTGTTGAAGAACGGAAGTGACCACCGCTTGGACCAAGTTTTGTAGCTCGGGAGGCACCACAGGAATGTTCACGCTATTTTGTCCCTCCTCTTGATGAGGTGGCTGCACCTCCTCTTGTTGGGGTTGCTGTACCTCTTCATCTACATGAGGATTTTGTCGAGTTTTTCTTCTTGGAGGCATTTTCCTAAGTCATTGAAAACATCATTGACTTAGCTTCTTTTAACGTTTCGTATTTATGTATTTTGGGGGAAAATTGCCAAATAAGCACACTTATTTTTGTGGAAAACTTCCTAAGTATCAAGTGTTGTTTCTCAATTTGGGAAAATCGGAGAAATGTCTCCTATTTTGTTATGTTTGATAAATCCATCACTGTTTCTCAATTTGGGAAAAATCCGGATGTTTCTCATTTTCGAGGAAATTTTCCTACCTATCAAGTGTTGGTTGATAATTCAGCCGACTAAATCTTTGATTCAGTCAACTGAATGTATATTGGCCGAACACACAACTGATCTGATAAAAAATCAACCGACTGAATCATAGATTCAGTCGAATGAAAGGACATTGACCGAGAACACAGAGGGTTTGACCCAAAGTCAGCCGATTGAATCCTTGATTCAGCTAACTGAAAAGTTACGGGTCAAATATACACAGTACTTAGTTGTGTTTCAGACGACTGAATATTGTATTCAGTGGACTGAAAGTTTGCAGGTAAAGCAAAGACTGTATCTGGACGTGATTCAGTCGACTTGTAACACCCCGTTTTCTCAAAGATATGAATATTTACGAAACTGCCCCTGGACTGGTGAATTTAATAAATGTGATTGTAAATGAGAAAATGAAGGGGCCCATTGTTCAAAAGTATGACCTTATGAATATAGTATAGTGGTCAATTTATCATGAATGGGTAATGAATATCAAATTGGGTCAATATGGTTAATCAGGGCAAAGGACCCAATTGGGACCCAATGGGTCATAACGGAGTTGTTGACCATTGGGTGAGCCCAAATTTAATGGGGTTAAGCTGAATTGATTGGAAATTAAGTGGCGCATAAATGGGTAGGCTTGATGCACATATGAAAGCCACATTCAAAGGGGCTAAACCACTCATAATTGGGTCTAGGCGTTAATTGGGTCAATAAGCTAAATGGGGACCCAATGGGTCGAATTGACCATGGTTGACCGTGTGGACCATTAGGTGAGCTCAAATATGAGTTAAATTAGGTTGAGTGGGATTGAAATGAGTTGGATTGGAATTAAGTAATAGAGTTGACTCAATGCATTAAATGAAATGCATTAAGTATGGTGAGTTGGGCTTATGAGTTGGTTGAGTTCAAATTGGAAATCAAAGAGGTCTTAAATTCCAAGTGAGTCAAATGAGGAGGTGAGGAGTTTCCTTAGTCTTAAACACCATAAAGAATTCCACACGTTGGTGGCATGAGGGGAAGTTTGTCCATGCATGAAATTAAATGGAATGGGATAAGTCTTGAATGGGGAATATGGAGGGTTTCCATCTTATGATAGGAAACCCAAGAGGCCAACGTTGGGAGTGCCAAGGGATGCCTTGGCACTCCATCAAGTGACTCTTTGGTTTAATCAACATTGATGAGGGTTAACTGGGGAGTCAAGGGCTGTTTAACAAAAAGGAATACACCATTCATTTTGGCCGAATTCCATCACAAAGAATTTTAGAATTCATCTCTCTCCCTCTCTCAAGAACACCCCTCCTTGGCCGGACCAGCTAGTGGTGTCTTCACCAATTGATCAAGCATACTTTCGGCTAGGGACTATGGAAGAAGAAAGGAAACAAAAGGGAAGAAGTAAAGATCAAAGGCAAGAGAGAATCAAAGGAATTTGGTAAGCATTTCCATTGAATTTTGTTTAATAAGATGGGACAAATGGAACATGATTTGGTCATGGGATGGCCGAATCTACCAAAGATTCAAAATATGGATTTTTATGTTTAAAAGAGGGAAAAACATGGACCATAGGGTTCGGCCCTTTGGGTGGCCGAACCCCATGAAATTATTTGTTTAAATTGATGGTTTTGAAGGCTATAAACCATGTAAGATCATGGAGGTTGGTACATGTATGATGAGGCAAAGTATTTGTTAAAAAGGGTTTGAATTATAGGCCATAGGGTTTCCAATGGGGATGGCCGAACCCCATGAAATCATATCATAATTATTGGTTAATTTTGATGTTTTTGAAAGATAAAAACCATACAAGTATTGGAAGGTTTAAGGTGTTTAAATAAGGGATATAAAATGTATATACTGGGTTGGCCAATGTATGGCTGAGTTATATATGGATTATGGTTGAAATAGCATGTCAAAACCATGAGTAATCATGTAGAGTATTGAACCAAGTGAACCATAGGGTTCGGCCATGGGTATGGCCGAACCCCATGGACCATTTTATATGGATTTAAAGGATGGAAAGGATGGTGAGATTTATGGACTATTTTGTTGAATTAAAGGGTTTCAAACTTGAATATCATGGAACAATATGAAGGGTTTAAAAAGGGTTCTAAGTGAACATCTGGACAAGGCATGGGTCGGCCATTTCATGGCCGAACCATGGTGTTCTATGGCTAAGTCATGACAAAGAGATTCAAATGGGAAAGCCATAGGGTTCGGCCATATGTATGGCCGAACCCCATGGACCATGCTTATGGCGTTATGCATCAAGTTCATGGAAATAATTGGTGGTTTTAAAGTTTATGCATGATAAAATTATTTATTGGTAGCAATGGCAAATTTGTGAATAAGTGTAACAATCAAGAGGTGAAAGAGTGGACCTAAGTACATAAGTGAGGTTCGGCCAAGATGTATGGCCGAACCCCACTTATAAATATTTTGGATATTAATTTTAATGGGCTGTTTTAATGAAGCTAGTGGATGGAATTATTAAATCAAGGGACTTGATTTGGGGACTTAAAAAAAATGACAAAAATGGGAAGAAAAAAAAAAGGGGACCAAACTTAGATGATGAGGTTCGGCCATGTTGAATGGCCGAACCCCATCAAATGTATTATGGGATTAAAGTTGATTCATGGTTTATGTGAATAAGGTCATGGATCTCTTTGATGACACGCTAGTCGTGATCGGGTGACGCTTGAAAGGAACGGTCACTTAAGTGAATTCTAAGTAGGTTTCCGTACCCACTTGTAACCACTATCATGATTTGGTTTTATCATGTTTTAATGAGATATGTTGTTATTGATATTATGTTTCAAATTGGTTTTGAATGATGAGATATGTATTTACAAATGATATATATAATGCATTGACATCTCATGCATGGCATGGGGGTGATGACTTTGGGAAACAGGAGCCCAATCCATAGGAAATGAGGAATACTATGGATTACACTGTGAAATACCTTGACGTAAGAATCCTATCCAAAGGAAATGTGGATTAGTCTAGCTTACTTTGATATTAGACTTCTATTCAGAGGAAATGTGGATTACTATGGATTACACTGTGAAATACCTTGACGTAAGAATCCTATCCAAAGGAAATGTGGATTACTCTAGATTACCTTGACGTGAGAATTCCGTCAAGTGATAGCTATGTATACTTGTAATGGGTGGGACTCATTACATATGCGCTTACATACATAGCATTGTTTTCAGATGTTTTATTGATGATCATGTACTATGATATATATATATATATATGTTTTATAAACTAACCATGTGGTAGCCCTGATCGGGAACCTACTGGGCGCGTTGATCTAACGCCTTAATTCTATCCGTAGAGGATAATGCAGGAACAAGGAAGGGGAAAGAGAAGGTCGAGGACCAGGAGGGGAGCCAGGCTTAAGTGCTTGATTGATGATTGGGATTTATTTATTGCTGTCTTCTGAGTTACAACTTATGGACATGTAATAGCTAGTTAACTTTGTTATGGTTTGTTTAGGATAATGACAATGGATGTTTGGATTAAGTTATTTTAATAATTGAGACTTGTACTTGCTATCTATTCAGTTTAATTCCGCAGTTAGTTTAGTTTATTCCGCATAACTTATTTAGTTCCATGTGTGGATTGTTATCATGGGTTTAGTCCATGCACACATGGGTGGCCAGTTAAGGGTCGGACTTGGAAGTCCGAACTTAACCCTCGTCGTGACATCTCTCCGCCCTTATCCGGTTTTAATTTATAAAAAAAAAAAATTAAACTCTGAATCTCGAAAATGGGTGGGGCGTTACACGACTGAATGTGAATGTTTTATTTTTGGCAAAATTTCCAGATACTTCTGTTTATCCAGTGGGATGTGAATGATGATAAAAATTAAATAGATAATCATATTGACATATTTGTGGTTGAATTTGTTAAGGTCAAGAGGTTCAATTCGTTTTCACGTGATCGTTAGCATTGTTCTTGTGAAACAAGAAAATGACAGTAAATCAGACGTTGGTAGGATTCCTACCTTATTGAGACACTATGGATTTTATAGGATACTGGTTTTATTTCCAAATATGATGTCTTACTTTGATTAAATAAATGATATATGTTTATGAACTGAATTTCAATGATATTATGTAAGTTGATATGAAATGACATTCTTGCATTCATTATCTCATGCATGACATGGGAGGGAATACATGGGACCAACAAGCCAAGTTATGAACGGTCCAGACATGATTTGGGCTTGAAACTAGCTTGTATGAAACTATGTGAGCTATTGATATGTTGGCCTTGTCCGGGATTGCAAGGAATGGGTACGGCGTAATTTGGGCCAAAGAACTCATGGGTATATAGTCCCGAAATCCTGCGCAGAGGGAGGAGTCCACACTCCATCGGTAATTCCAATTAACATATATGGGGAGGTATAACAGTGACCTGGTGGTGCCGTCACAAAACACTGAGGACGTAAATGTCCAAGGGAACACCTTGATATGGTGATTTATCAAGGAAACTATCTATATATGATGTGAATGGATGTGGAATTGGGTGAGGGATCACTTGGCATTGACACCCATGACATGATGCATAAGTAAGCATGATTATTATATGGATATCATGCATTGTTTTTATTACCTGTGAGATGTTTTACAAATATGATATGATGCTTCTTTCTTGATTTTATATTGATCATATGTGTGCCATAACCCTACTTGGAATTCCTACTAGGCATGTTGACTGTTGCCTACTTCTACCCTATAGATGATGGAACAGGGAATGACAAGGACAGGGGACATGAAGGGAGCCAAGCATAGGAGCTTGGACAGATTTATGCTTATATTATTTATGTTGATTTTGAAAGATGTATTGGGAGGATTGATATTCTGGATTGTATTAACTTAGAAACTATTTGATATGGTTTGATACTCGTTTAGTTTTAAATGAATTGAATGGTGATTGGTTCTTTCCTGCTTAATGATGACATGTATATGAATGGTATTTTATTCATATGATAATTTCTCAAGTATTCAGTAAAGCGTGTGAAATGTTTTAGTGGATTTAATCTAAGCACACATAAAGGTGGCTAGTTAAGGGTCGGGTTTTGGAAACTCGAACTTAACTCGCGTCGTGACGTACCCACTCTCTCTCACTCATTTATAATATATATATATATATTATAAATGAGTGAGAGAGAGCGGGTACGTCATGACGCTCATTTGTGACGAGTGAAAAAGGGCAGGGTGTTACATTTAGAGGGAAGGGGAGAGAGAGAGAGAGAGAGAGAGAGAGAGAGAGAGAGAGAGAGGATGTCAAGGAACATACTTGCTTCAATTGTGGAGGAGGAGGACACTACATGAATGAGTGTCCTTTGGATAAAACAAGAAGGCTATGAATGTGGGTGTGACCCATGTTGAAACTTCTGAATAAGAAAGTGATTCAGATGATGAGACTCAACGAAAGGTTAATGTATCAAAAGGTCTCATAGCCTCGATCATTGATGATCATGAAAATCCCACAATTGAAATAGAGGAAGAAGAGAGTGAAGTTGATGAAGATCTTCAAGTCTCCTACAATGCCCTTTTTGTTGAGAGTGAGAAGACGGCTAAAAATCTCAACAAGGTTAAAAATGAAAACTTGAACTTCTCTAATCAGTTAGAAGACCTGAAATATGAAAAATCTCTCCTAATCTCCAAACTGCAACTCTCTAACAATGTAAATATAAACTTAAAAGAGAGTAATAAAACTCTTCAAGAAGAAATAACTATCCATTGTTTGGCTGTCGAGAATTTGTGACATCACAATAAATTTTTTGAAGAAGATGTTAAAAAATTGTATTTGGAAGTTAGCGAACTAAAAATTCACAAAGAAAAGTTACAAGATAGGTTTACCCAAGGAGATGAAAGGCTTAAAAGGCTCCTTGGTTCGGGTAGACAACATGGTGATAGGTCTAGTCTTGGTGTTTCATCCACCAAAGTACCTATGGACCATAAGGAGCTCAGGAAAGCATGTATCTCTCGCCCTTCAACGGGGAAGTGCAATTTCTGCCATAGGGATGGACATCTCAAACGAAATCGAAATCATTTGAAGAGATACCTAGAAAAGAAAGCACTAAAGCACAATCAAGTAAAGCCTAAGCTTAAAAGATATCCATGAACACCTAATCCTATAAGAAACTCCAGGAAGGTGGATACAAGGCAAGACTCTCTGCTAAGACAAATGAATCATCTCGTAAGAGAGTTGATGAATCCAGGGTTTGGTCATCAAAGGTACGATTGTGGGGGTGTATATGCAACACCAAATGCCACAGTATTGGTACATAGGAGATAGATCATTAATCATGGTTTGTTGTGGGTTAAGATTCACTTCCATATCTTAGAACACTACAAATGAACTCACAATATACCCTGTGAGTTCACATAGCCGAGAAATGCTATGACGTGAAGAGAGGAACTGGTTAAGTACAAGTGTAGAATGTACTCTTCCTGGCTATAATACATATTCTACTTGGAAAGCCATACATTCCATTCAAAGTGTTTTTGAAAAATATAATTTTTGAATGAGAATTGTTGTGTATCTGCATGATTGGATGAAAATTATGATTGACACATTTGTGCATTAATGTGTTTGCCGTGTTTAGATTAGGATCTCCATCAAGTTGCACAAACCAAGGATGATTGCTCTACAATCTGAACCTCTTGATGTGGTCGACATGTCGGTGAATACACTGTCGGAGTGTCAGCCATGTCGTTACTGTGCGAAATCAAAGCACCGTTAAAAAGGGGAAAAGTCGAAAAAGTCGACTTGACGGTGGAACCGACATATCGGTGAGACAAAAACTAAAAATAAAAAGGGGTCACTTTCGTACACTTTCAAATTCGCTGTCTCCCCTCCTGCGAAGGTCTATCGTTCCTCATTCTCCTCTCGTACCCTAAACCAATCGATAAGACCTCTCAGACTGATTTCTTGCTGGAAAATCATAGAGTTTTCGTTCCTTAAACCTCAAGAAGCCTGAAAATCACCATTCTTGAGATTCTTGTAGATCGAGTGAAGCTTTGGTTTGGTCTTATCCTTCTTTGAACCAGTGTTTGAGGATCTCCTCCAAGAAAAACCATGCCCAGGAAGGCGGTAGCTCTGACTCATCATATGTACTCTGTAGAACGAAGAGAATCCAGTCATACGAGTCGGTGGGCCAAAAGAACCAAAAGAACAACTTTTTGGTCTTGCCCAGGGTCAAGCTTTGAAAATCCTGTGTATATTCAGGAACAACAGGAAACGTAACCCAACGTAGGAGAAGATCCCATAGTTGACAAGGGTGTCATTTTCGAAGAAATATGAGAGGAAAGGAGAGAAGAAGTAGATGAAGAAAATGGTCGTAGAACCAAAAACAAAGACCAGGCTGACAGTGAAGAGGAGAGCGATGACTCTGACGATTTTTGGAGACTCTGATAAAGAAGAAGAGTATGAACGCCCCTCTCTAGAAAATCTGAGTAGAAAGGTATCCCAATTAGCAAGGAGAATAGACTATCTTGAAAATAATTTAGAAAGTATTCGGTTGACTGGTTGGGATCTAGTTGAGGCTACCTCCTTCTCTGATCAAGTTCCAGATACTCCTCCTCTTGCACCTCCTCGGGATGGCTCTGCTTAGGATAGTTTTCTTTGAAATACTATACTTTTGGTATTTTGTTTAAGCATCCATAGTGCCCCTAACAACCACTATATGTACTCAAATGCACATTTTGCTATCAATACAATGATAAGGTTTGGTTTAGTGTGATATGTGTATTGGTGTGTATGTATGTCATTTATCTCTTGTGTATGATATAATAACATGCAGGTTTGAATGAGTTGGTTTTGTATTGGCATGTTAGGGAGATAAGGATTCGAGATGTGATGCTACACATATACTTGGAGTATGGTGGAGCACAAAATATATGCTAATTAGCTGTTGTCACTGGTCATGACATTTTGTGGAGGAAGGTGTATGCAAGCTTGAAAGCTTGAAGAGAAATCAACTTAGGGGCAGCTTTTGTGGGGGAGTAAAGAAGAAAAAGCTAAGAAAAATTGCTTAGTAAATAGGGGAGGAAACTCGAAAAATCTAGGGACATTAGCTTAACCCTTGAAGCAATATGCTAGAAATGAGCTCGTGCAAAGGCATACAAACCTTGTTCCACAAAAAGTGTGCACCGAACCATGGGGGAGAACCATGAGTTGGAATAGACCTCAGTTAAGCATCAATGCAAGAAGCACGGGGGAGTGCTTAATCTTGGTGCATGCTTACTAACTCTTTCTCAATTGAATGACAAAATGGGGGAGAAAGTAGTAGAAGCTTGGAGCTGGGAAGCTCAAGGAGATTGGGGGAATCCTAGCAATTCATTTGTGTATGGGGAAGAAAATCATATTTAGTCCATGGTTGTTTTATGGTTTGGACTAACCCATTTAATGATTGTCTAGTGTTGCTTGCTTTTGTGTTTAAACAGAAAAATAAGAATGAAACAACTCGAGCAAGAATGTGAAGACCATAGTCTTGTTAATCCTTTTGAATATACTTGTAATTGATGTAATATTTTGTATCCAAATATGTTGTAATAAAGTGTGGGCATGTAATTGGGTTAGCTTCTAGGTTTTGTCATGTCATTGATAAAGGGGGAAATTGTTAGTGTATCGGCTTGGTCGAGTCCCTGTTTGTCAATTACATTACTCGTAGAAGCACTTGGCAAGAAGCTTGAAGACTCAAGATGATCGAGGAAGAAGATCATGCTCCACCAAGCTCAAAGCTCGTCGTCATGGCAATCACAAGAAACTATATAAGGCCACATATGACCCTAGGTGGATCCCACACCAAAGAAAGGACCACTAGGCTTGCATATGTTGGTAATAAAACATAACATGCCTAGAGAAGAAGGTGAACAGTGAATTGGAAGTGAACCTGGAAACATGAATTTTGTTCACTGTCGGCACGACCAGTCTATCTCACCGACCTCTCGGTGTAGTCAGGAACCACCCGTTGTGGTCAAAGACTGGTCGACCAGATTGACATTGGTTCTGGAAATTAGAACTGTCATTGTGGAAAGACCTTTGAACGAGAGTCTAATATATGAACTTGAACGACCCCTCGTGGTCAACGACTCGTCCGTATAAAACTTATAAGTTCTGGACTAGGAACTTATAAGGGGTCTTGATAAAACAAACATATCGGCAAGCAAAGACCGATCGAAAGATACAGGACCGACCACTCAGCAAAAGGCGACAGGTCGTTCTAGGTAACAAGATTCCAAATAGGAGACTACTGTCAAGCATGTTTTTGCACCAGAACGAACCTTTTGTATGGACCGACCCCTCTGTGCCATAAGTGTCGACCCATTGGCGACAACGACATGTTGGCCGGGAAGTAATAATGCCGTTGAGAGTGCATTTAATGCGCAATGCTCGGGTGGTTGAACGGTAATAAATGTAATAGCCCGAATTTTCGAATCAATATATATTGGACATTTAATTATTTTAAATTGGAATTTGATGTGATGAAAATGCCAAATGGATCAACTTTGGGACAAGGGTCCAAGAATGGCCCAATTGGGCCATGGATTGGATGAAATCCATCTAATGGGTCAATGACGACTAATCGGGTCAAGGATGGTCAAATTGGGCCCAATACTCATTTGGGACCCAATGGACCCAATTGAGGTAAGCCTAAGGTAAGGAGGGAATTTAATTGGGCCATTGGCCCAATGTTTACCCAATAAACCATGAATTAGAATTAATACATGTAATTGGTCAATGGTAAGTAATCGGGTCAAAGATGGTCAATTTGGGTCAAAGAGCCATATGGGACCCAATGGGCCAAGGTAGGTAAGCCCTAAGATAAATGGGTACGACAAGAATATAAT
Source organism: Chimonanthus praecox (assembly GCA_022113865.1). NCBI lineage: Eukaryota > Viridiplantae > Streptophyta > Magnoliopsida > Laurales > Calycanthaceae > Chimonanthus > Chimonanthus praecox. The sequence continues at coordinate 36,080,609 of CM039090.1, forward strand.
TGGGTCATGAACCCAATGGTAATCCAATTAAAATAAATTAAATGGATTAGATAATTATAAAATTATCTAAGTTAAGATGTATCAAGATTAAATGGTATGACCAAATGGGGCCCACCTCCACCTCACCCATGGAGGTGGCGTGTGGACCCAAGGATAGTGGGGCCGACCACCATGGTTGACTGGGTCAACCATGGGTGGATCTTATAGAAGGAATTTAATGGAATTAAATGAAATATGGGGCTTAATTAACTTAACCTAAAAATCAAATTGATCTAAGTTAATTAACCTAATCTAAATTGGTCAAATGGTCAAAATCACTCCAACAAACACAAACCACTCTTAAGAAACACAAAATAAAACCATGGGCTTAAATGGTGGATTGGGCTCAACCACCACCACCAAAGTCAAGCTAGCCCATGCTTGGTTTGTGAAGAAATTAATGTTTGAGTGAAGGCTACTCCAACCACCTCCATCCCATTTCAAACCAACCCATTTCACTCTAGCATTCCTCATACACCAAGAAAAAATGGCACTCACCTTGCAAGAGAGGAGAAAAAACTTAGAAGAAAAACTTAGAAGGAAAGGAGAAGAAAAGAGAAGAGAAGGTAAGCTTTGGGCCACCAAGACCTTGAAGATCTCTCCCTCATCTCCATACTCTCTTTCTCTCTTAACCTAACCTTATTTACCTTAGCCGATCCAAGCATGTCCCACCATTGATCAAGCACATCTAGCCGATCAAAGATCAAGAAGAGGGAGAAGGGAGGCCAAGGAAGTTGACGGGATCGACAAAGACCGGAGGAGCCGTCGGATCCGTAAGTATTTCTAAACAAGAGTTTAGATTTTTGTTTATCGTTAAAAAGGGAATCCATTTATTAGATAATGGCCAAAAACATCATGGGCCTTGGATCTAAGATCCATCAATGGAAGATTAAGAAATGGATAAACTTAGAGAGAGATAGATTAAATGAATGGCTGACCATAGGGTTCGGCCATGTAGCATTAAAATATAATTCAAATGACAGTAATAAAGAAATCATGTTCATTAATCAAGCACTTAGGCTTGGCTCCCCTCCCGGTCATCGACCTTCTCTTTCCCTTTCCTTGATCCTGCATTATCCTCTAAGGATAGAATTAGGGCGTTAGATCAATGTGCCCAGTAGGTTCCCGATCAGGGCTACCACATGGTTAGCGTATAAAACATGCATATATATCATAGTACATGATAATAAAAAACATATAAAACTATGCTATGGATGTATGCAAAAGTAATGAGCCCCACCCATCACACATACATAGCCATCACTTGACGGGACTCTCACCGTCAAGGTAAATCACAATACACTTCCATCTGGGTCTCACATGATAAGGTAATCCACAGTAATCCTCGTTACCTGTGGAAAGACGCTTCATCATTGAGTTGTTTCATATCACATATTAGTCCTCCTGGTGGGACTCTCATCGCCTAAGGAGACCAATGTGACTCTGATCATCATGTTACTCCTCCTGGCGGGACTCTCATCGCCTAAGAAGGACAGTAACTCATATTTGCAACACTGTATAACCTCAGTCATCATCCCATGTCCATGCATGAGATGTCAATGTACATGTATGTCATTTGTAAATACATATCTCAATATTCAAAACCATATTTGAAACATAATATCAAATACCACTTATCTCATAAAAAACATGATAAAACCAAATCATAATTGTGGTTACAACTAGGTAGGAAACCTACTGAAGATTCACTTTAGTACTTGATCTTTCTTTAGCGTCACCTGGTCACGACTCGCACGTCGTTCAACTTCCGGTACCTTGTCCATATAACAATCAGTAAATCATACTATCATTTACTTATTCATTCGCATCTAAGACCCAACCACATCATGTGGGGTTCGGCCATGCCCATGGCCGAACATCATCAACTTAGGATTTAATCTCCTTTTTCATTTAACCAATTCTTAAATACTTACTCCTTTAAACATGTCTTGGTAGGGTTCGGCCATACATCATGGCCGAACCATACCTCCTTGGTTTAACCTCCTTTCATGACCTTTCTCTATCCATTATCATCCTTATTTACAGCTTTGCCACTAGGCTAAACCATATCAAAACAATTGTCATTTTATGGGGTTCAGCCCTATACCTGGCCTAACCTTGTATTCCCACTTATCCGTCATCAAATGGTTCTCCATTAAAATACTTCAAACCCTTTATGAAATCATGGAAACAATAACAAACCTAACCCATAAACTTAGTCCATTTATCCCAAAAACAGCCTCATGGGGTTTGGCCATGCACATGGCCGAACCCAATGGTTCCCTTGATTTAATTGGTCCATCCTCTTCCCATGATTTGAATCAGTAACTTAACCCTAACATTGACATGGTTCAGCCCTATATTGGCCAACCAATAACAGCAAGTTAATCTACATCAAATCACATAAAACACCATAATTTATATGGTTTTTAACTCACCAAAATCATCAAATACTTTCATGGGGTTCGGCCATCCAAGGTGGCCGAACCCTATGTCCATGTTTTGGTCCTCTTAAGCATGTTTTAAGTGTCATTTACACATATAAAAATCAGTACAATGTTACCATGTTTTTACCCTTCAAAACCATCCAAATAAGTTCATCACTTTGTCCAAATGATCATAACACTTCATGCGATTCGGCCATTCAAGATGGCCGATCCCAATGGTCTATTTCATCAATTTAAATCTATGATTTAGACCCATGATACCTTCAGTCCTTATGTCATTCAAATTCATGTTCTTAACCCTCTTTAAAAAATGCATTTGAGTCTTAAAGAAACACTAAAAACAGTCCACAAAAATTCATAGTTTCTATGTTTCAAAAACATCAAAAACAACCAATCATTTACATGGGGTTCGGCCCTCCATGGTGGCTGAACCCTATGACCTTTGGTTTTGAATTTCTTAATCATTCATCTAGGTCTAAATCAAACTTCCATATTTATGTTTTAACCTTTTTAAAACATACACTTTAAATCTATATAAAACATCTAAAAACAACCCCATACTTGTATGGTTTTAAATTCCAAAAACCATCCAAATCAAATCCACATTTTTCATGGGGTTCGGCCAACCAAGCTAGCCGAACCCAATGGCATATTTTCTTATCCTTTTAAGCCATCTAATCCCAGGTTTAAACCAACTCATCCAACTCATCACATTTAATGCACCAAGTTTGAGTCAACTCTTTTCTTAAATCAAACTCACTCCAAATCAGTCTAACTCAAGCTGAACTAACTCACACTTGAGTTCAATTGAGGGCCCACACGGTCATCCGTGGTCAACCTAGTCAACCCTACCCATTGGGTCCCCAATCAGCCCCTTGACCAGTTTTGACAACATGACCCATTCATGGGCTGATTTTGCCTTCTAATTGGTTTTCACTTGTGTTTCAAGCCTACCCATTTTTGCTATACTTGATTTCCAATCAGTTCAGCTTGACCCCATTTAATTTGAGCGTACACAATGGTCAAATCATCCATTATGACCCATTGGGTCCAATTGGGCCCTTTGACCCATTTAACCATTTTCGACCCAGTTGATGTACATTACCCATCCAATCAAACTTGACATTTATAATGTGCTCAAATGATATTAATTTGAGCAATGGGCCCCACCATTTCCTTATTTGACATCACAAAATAATTAATTTAACAAACCAGGGGCATTTTCGTAATTATCCACTTCATTGAGAAATTGGGGTGTTACATGGGAGGCTTTCCATGCATGTAACTCCTACTTTAAAAATGAATGGGGTGACGGTTTTGGGAGTTACAATTGTGGGGAGTTGTATTTCAAGGTTTAATCCATATACACGTTGGAATCTTATGGGAGGGTTATGTCTTGCATGAAATGGAGAGTTTATGTTGCAAATAAAAATTAAAAGTATTATGCACGTTGGATACTATGGAAGCTTTATTCCATGCATGAAACCCCCACATGGGGCATCGGTGAGAATCAAGGGAGGTGGAGTTACATAAGGGGTTATGGCTTTTCAAATTCAAAATTATAGTCTACACGTTGGAGGAAGGGAAAAGTTTCATCTCAAGATGAAACCCCCATGTGAGATGATAATGAGAGGAGGAGGAAAAGGGAAGGTTACACAATACAAACCATAGGAGACGTTGGATACTTAGGGAGTTTCATTTCATAGATGAAACCCCCAAGTAACATAAAGGATTTTGGGTTAAGGCAATGAGAGTTTCATGTGAGGTCAACTTTAGGCTGAATTGCATTAGCCAAAGAAGTTTCATTTTACTCTCTCTATCTCTCTCTCCCTTGGTCGTCCTCCATCCTTCAAAATCAAGAACATTAGCTGGTTGCTCATTTCAATCAGTCCTTGGGTGATCCTTTCATCAAGACAAAAATCAGCAAAAGAGTTTGGCACCAAGGTTTAAGATCAAATATCTATCTCTCTCTTCCTCTCAAATTAATATCACCTGGCTGAAGTGTTCCAAGGAGGTTACAGCAAGGTTTGTCCCAGCCAAAAGAACAAGAAGAAAGAAAGAGAGGCTAGGGAAGTAAAGGACCAAGGAAGGAGTCAAAGAACCGAAGGAGATACGGTATTGGTAAGTGCACTATGAAACTTGTCAAATAAGTTGGTTAAGGGATGTGATCTGGCCATTGTGTGGCCAGATCCATCAATGGTTTAGTTTAGGTATTATGCTGTCTTTAAATAACAAAATATGGACCATAGGGTTCGGCCCCTTTGGATGGCCGAACCCTATGAGAAAACTTGGTGATTTTTATGGTGTTTGCAAGACAAAATCCATATTATGAAATGGAGGTTTTAAAGGATTGTAAATGGAGATAAGCTTGCTGTTTTGGACCAGTTATGGGATGGCTGAATGATATGGTTTTCATGGTTAAAGTGTGGAATCTCATATGTATATAATTGATGGAAGTATTGTGTTAAAAGAACCATAGGGTTCGGCCATGTGTATGGCCGAACCCCATGGACTGTTTTTGATGGCATGTTTGGGTTAAATCATATTGGAAATCTAAAATGTGTTTAATACTTTTGATTAAGGAATTACCTAGGCTTAGTTAGGGAGTTAATATTAAGTTGATTAACCATGATATTAGATGGAAGGTGGGGATACAAATCAGTTTGGTGAGGTTCGGCCATGTAGTATGGCCGAACCCCCACAGTTTGGTGATTGATGGACTTAATGATTAATTTGTATGGTTAAGTGAAGGATTTAAAAGGACCAAATTAAGATGGTGAGGTTCAGCCATGTGTTATGGCCGAACCCCACTAAAGATGGTTTTATTTTAGGCGATGGAAGTTAGCAAAAATAAGCATTGGTTAGACCAATGGCAAAACTATAAATACAAGATAAATTGTATATGTGAATGGATTGATCAAAAGATTTGAAAAGAGGGGTCCAAAATCAAGTGGTAAGGTTCGGCCATGTTGTATGGCCGAACCCTACCAAAGTATGGTTGAAGTATGAGGAGGTTTAGTATGATTAAAGGAAAAAGAAAGACCAAAGTTTAGATGGGTGAGGTTCGGGCATGGGGTATGGCCGAACCCCACATAGTGGATTTTTGGGACTTAAACCAAGTTGGAATTACATGGATAAATGTTTGATTTACTGCTATGTTAATAAGGTATCGGGACTTGCTTGAACGGTGTACAGGTCATGACCGAGTGACGGTTCACAAGAGCGGTCAATCTAAGTGACTTAGTGTAGGTTTCCTACCTTTTTGAACCACACTCATACTTGATGTTTTATCGTAATTTTGATAAGTTATATGCTAAGTTATTATGTTTCAATGTGGTTTTACATGTCATGTTATGTTTTACAAATGGCATGAAACCATGGACATCTCATGAATGGCATGGGGTGGTGCTTATGGAAACAGGAGGCCACACTCCGTCTGGGCGTCCGAAAGACCATTGTGGCGTACCTTGATGATGAGAATTCCATCAAGAGGAATCCGGCGGCCACACTCCGTCGGGGCGTCCGAAAGACCACTGTGGGGTACCTTGAAGATGAGAATCCCGTCAAGAGGAAGCTATGTATATTTGTGGTGGGTAGGACTCATTACATGTGTACTTCATACATAGCATTGTTTTATGTGATTTTGATGAACATGTAATATTCTATTACTTGCATGTTTTGTTACTAACCTTGTGGTAGCCCTAATCGGAGACCTACTGGGCGCATTGATCTAACACCCTATCTCTATCCTTAGTGGATGATGCAGGAAAGGAAAAGAACAAGGATCTTGAAGGAAACCAAGCCTAGAAGCTTGGGCTTTGAGTGGACTTTTAATGGATTGACTTATGGACTTTTATATGGAGAATGTAATTTGGTAATTAGTTGATGTCGGCATGTAATAATATAGTTAACTAGTTACTATGGTTTGATTTATTTGGATGGTTTGGAATGAATGGTAGACTAAGGTTATTTAGTAATATTGGAGAATATGATCATGTACTTTGCTATCTTAAGTTATAAAATGGAGTAGTCTTAGGATCTATTATAACCTTCGTTAGATTAAGACTATGAATATTCCGCAAGTTTATTGTACCATGTGTGGATCGATTCTTATGGACTTAATCCATATGTACATAGGCTTGGCCAGTTAAGGGTCGGACTTTAGAAGTCTGAACTTAACTCGCGTCATGATACTCCACCCCGATCACTTGATTATTATTATTAAAAAAAAAATAAACTCTGATTTTTAGAGTGAAAAGGGCAGGGTGTTACAACGTTGCGCTCCCACCGAATGGAGCGTGGACTCCTCTTTCATTTCAAAACATCATATACCATTTCTCAATCGGAATCAGTGCGGATCCCTCCCCACGTTTGCTTATCGGATACCCCGAATGGAGCGTGGACTCTCATATGTTCCTTCTCATGCCATGCATGAGATGTGAGTGCAACATGTTATTTCACATTAAATTACATAATAGCCTTGAAATCCATTCTTAAAACATAAGCATTTTGATACCAAAAATAGATCATCAATCATGGAAAGAAAAACCATTGCTTGTACATAATCCAAGTGTTTCAACAAGGTAGGAATCCTACCTACGTCCAAGTATTGTATCCTTGCGTTTTTGTCAAAAGCGATCACCGATCACGTCAAAGCCGATCGTACACCCATTTGTGAAATCCCGTTACCTTAAATTAATTCCATCATATAAAATAGTCAAATTACTTATCCAATTAATTTTAATCATTCCGTACATCCTTCCATTTAACTTAACCAATTGGAAAAAGGAAAATCATACAAAAACTTTACTTTTAGAATCATTCAGGTAGCCGTCCACAGCCCAGCCTGCGGACGACAGAAACCCGTCCTACAGACAGTGACCCGTCCTACATGCATATCTCCCGTCCACAAACAACACCATGTTATGTTTGTTAGCCGTCCACGGACGGTCGAAACCAGAAATCAGTCCTCATTTGTTTGATGTTAGACTTAACCCTTCCTCTTAAAATTTGTTTCCTTATTCTTTAAAAATATTTAAACATCATCCATATTTCTTCATTCCATCCCTTGGTTGTTGGTACTCAACACCCACCCATTCCTTGAATGGATACCGACTCTTTGATCATTTATTCCAAAACATATTCCATCTTCAAATGGATATCCACCTTCATGGCTTGCAACGGTTTAGCCAATCCTATCCATCAAATATGGGACCCCATGGTTTCGGCCATTCCATAGCCGAAACCATGTTTTCCCTTAGCTTATTTTAACCAATAAATCCTCGTTAAACACTACATACCTATTCCGCGTCTCCTCCATTTCTTTAGGACTGATCTTGTTCCTCCGTCCTTCTCCTTCCTTAGTCCTTGTTCTTCCTCCAAGTCTAGAGCCGAAATGGGAGGGAGAGAGATTGAAAGCTTCCTTGATCTTGAATGGAGCATTCGGCCAAGGTGTTGATTGAGAGAGGGAGGGAATGAGATGGAAGTCTCTATGGAAGGATCGGCCAATGTGTGTAGGTTGAGAGAGAGAGAGAGAGAGAGAGAGAGAGAGAATGAGATGGAAAACCTTCTATCTTTTCTTCCAAAGGGGAGGATTGGCCAAGGGTGTAGAGAGAGGAAGAAAGATGAGAGATAGGAGTGGAGATGAGATTTCTTTTGCTCAAGAGGGAGGGAGAAAGGATCGGCCAAGGAGGGTTTTGGTGGTGTGTGTCTTTTGTCTAGTCCTAGACTCCCAACCAGCCACATTAAGGTGTGGTCTTTCACATGTGTCCCTTGGTGAACCAAGAAGATGCATGGCTTACACTTGGGGCTTTGTCTTTCCCATGTGTCCCAACCAAGGAGACACATGGCTTACACTTGGGGCTTGGCCTTTCCCATGTGTCCCTTGGTCAACCAAGAAGATGCAAGGCTTACACTTGGGGCTTTGTCTTTTCCATGTGTCCCAACCAAGGAGACACATGGCTTACACTTGGGGCTTGGTCTTTCCCATGTGTCCCAACCAAGGAGACACATGGCTTACACTTGGGGCTTGGTTTTTCCCATTCAACTCAATCCCAATTCACTTTGACTCACTTAATTTTCTTGAACTCATTTCCATATAACTCAAGTGATTTTAATTTCCAACTCAATATAATTCAACTCACCCCATTTGAACTCTCCCATGGTTGACCAAGTCAACCATTGTTGCCGACCATACATGTTACCTTAGACCACTCGCCACCTCACTTGATGAGGTGGATTTGGGTCCCACTTGGCATGCCACTTACATGCCACCTCATACACATGCCACCCCACTTGATGAGGTGGATCCCATGTCTTAGGTCTTAATTTGGTACATGACCCGATTAAATCAATTCCTTACCCATTTACCTTAAACATCAATTCATCTTGACCCATGAGGTCCCAATTGGGTACTTGACCCAATTAACTACATTTACCCAATTAATTAGAATCAAACTCTATCCATGATCCGTTGGATCATAATTGGGCCATTGCCCCAATTCTTACCCAACTAACATTCATTCCATCCTTAAATATTAAATTTAACAAGAAAAATAGATAATATCCAATATAATAATGCATTAGAAAATTCGGGATGTTACAATTACTGTTTGCGGACGGGTTTCTGCCGTCCGCAGGACGGGTTTTGTACCGTCCGCGGACGGGTAACAGTCAGGAAGTGTATACTGTCTACGGACGGGTTGGATGGCTGTAGGATGGGTTTCTGCCATCCGCGGGAAGGGTTTCTACCGTTCGCGGACGGGTAACAGTTAGGAAGTGTATACTGTTTGCAAACGGGTGATATCTATGTAGGACGGGTTACGCTCTTTGTGAGATGGGTGTTTACTGTCCGCGGGACAGGTTTTTGTAATGGCCCGGAATTTGTAAAGTAATATATATGTGTTATTATTGATTTTTTTATGGTGGAAATTGGAAATTGGATGGAATAAATAGTAAATGGATCAATGTGTGGACAAAGGCCCAACTAGGGCCCAATGGATTATGGATTGGATTTAAGTTTACTTAAAGGGTCAATGGTGGTCAATCGGGCCAAGGATGGTCAAATGGGGCCCAATACCCACTTGGGACCCAATGGATTAAGATAATGTAAGTCCTAAGATAAATGGGTATGGATAAATGTAATTGGGCCATGGGCCCAATGAGGATCCAATTGGTTAGAATGGACTTAGTTAAAGTTAAATCACCTAAGTTGGTGATGGAATTAGACCAAGGTGATATGGCCCAAGTGGGACCCACCTCCACCTCACCAAGTGAGGTGGCTTGTGGACCAAGGGCTGGTGGGGCCGGCCACCATGGTTGACTTGGTCAACCATGGGTGGATTTCATAGAGGAAATGTAATAGAATTAAATTAAATGGGAATTAAAGTAACCTAATTATCTAAATATTAAATGATTAAAATAATCAAATGAGGTGGTCAAATAAAAGACCAAAAGCCATCTCATTTTTTAACACAAAGAAAAAAACGTTGGGTTGTGGTTATCCCAACCACCACCATAAAGTAAGAAAAAAATCTCATTTGGTTGGTGGGGGAATTAAAGGCACTAAAGGAGATTAATCTTATCTCTTTCCTTTTCATCTCCTTTACTCTCATTTCACTCTCCTCATCTTTCACACTCTCCTAGCCATCCCTCATACCCAAGGTAGAGAAGAAGAAAAAAAATTAAGGAAGAAGAAGAAGAGAAGCTTGGAAGAAAAGAGAGGAGGAAGTTGTAAGTTGGGCCATCCCTTTAAGATCAAACTATAGAATCCTATTTTCTCATCTCCATTTTTCCCTCTCCCTCTCCCAAGCAAACCCTACCTTTGCCAATCCTAAGTTAGGAGGGTTTCACCATTGATCAAGCATCTTGGCCTACCAAAGATCAAGAGGAAGGAGAAAGGAGGCTAAGGAAGCCGACGGGAGTGGCGGAAATCGGAGGAGACGACGGATTGTGAGTATTTCGTAAACAATAAATTTTGAATTTTTAGGGTTAAAGATTTGGCGTTCATTTTGTTAAATTTAATGGTGGCCAAATAATTTTATGCCATGGATTTTAAATCCATCAATTTGAAAGATGGAAAGTGGAGGAAACCCTAATGGATAAATTAGGGTTAGCTTACGGAAAAAAAAATGGATTGAGTGCATTGTGTAATTAGGTATTAATCAAGCATGGAAATGGGGGTTTTAAATGGATTAATGGACCATAGGGTTCGGCCATGTGGTATGGCCGAACCCCATGGTAAAAAGGGTTGATGAATCTAATCAGGGTTATGTAATTTATGTGTAAAATTTTTAGGGTTTTAAGGAATGGAGGATATGGAAAGTAATTTGGGCATTTTAATGATTTATTAGGGTTTATGAAGAATGGAAACCATGGAAGACGGTTTAGGGTTTTAAGGGCTTATTGATTAAATGTGGTTAAGTTTAAAGGGTGTTTCTAAGAAAAATGATGGAGAAGATTAACAATTTTTTTAAATGGACCTTAAGCATTGTAAATGGGATTTCAAAAACAAAAACTATGGAAAGATTTTATGGATGGAATGTTGTGGAACCCTATGGTGATGAATGTTGGTGGTTTTGTTGTACCAAAATGAACCTAGTGTTGATATTTGTAATGGACTCCAATGTAGTTAAAGATGAGGGTTTTATGATGGTGTGATAATGGTTATGAATAATGGAAAATAAATGGGAGTGTTGGTAATGTAGATGAACCAAAAAGAGACCTAATGTTGATCAAAGGGGTGATCTAAAATGTATGATAAAATCCCCACATGGAGGGACTTGTAATGGAATTAAGTGATATATGTTGACCAAGGAAGAAAATGGGAGAAGGACACCATGGGTTCGGCCATGGTGTATGGCCAAACCCATGGCCCAATTGTGAGCTTTTTTGGTGGGTTGAATTGGAGGGTGAATGATGTTTATGGCCTCCAAAGGGAATGAGTGGGTAAAGGACTCATTGTAGTTTAAATGCATGAAGTAAACCCCATGGGAAGATTTGATGAATGGGGTATTTTGAACCCATAATCCATTAACCATCTAAAAGGTTAAGTATGGGGATTTGTATGGATTTAAATGAATAAGGGTTAGGTTAATTAAAGGGCTAATTTTAATGATGGTATGTCATGATTAAATGGGTCATTAAGGGAATGAGTTAATGATTAATTATGGGCTTAAGTAGGCATGAATGAATGAGTAATTATTTATGTAAAGGAGTAGTGGCAAAAATGGTAAATATTGGCTAAAGTGAAGAAACCCACTAAGATATGATTTACGGGCTTAGAAATGGTTAAAACGTGGACTGATTATGTATATATAATAAGGTATTGGATATCGCGAGCGGTACGCGTGTCGGTAGCCAGACTATCGGACGGAAACGAAAGAGAAGAACGCGAGTCGGTATTTGGTAGGATTCCTACCTATTTGTAAGCCATGGATTAGATGCTATGTAATTGCTTTATTGGTTTATTTTTAGTAATTATATTGATTGGTTGTATGTTTTAAGATTATGATATGTTTAAGATGGATTCTTATGGCTATGATTAAGTATTATATGGCATATGGCTAGAATATGAGTTATATGTAAAGGCTATGACCCAAATATATACTACATAGCATAATGCATTACATCTCATGCATGGCATGGGCGGAAAAAAATAAACAAACAGGAGTCCATGCTCCGTCGGGGCGACCGAGAACAGGCATGGGGATAGCCTGATAGGCTATAACCGAAGTCCATGCTCCGTCGGGGTGACCGAGAACAGGCATGGGGATACCTTGACGAGGTCTTGCTGTCAAGGGGGATATGACATCATGATGGTAGGGATGATGGGTGGGATTCATAACATAGGCACCCATGGCATGGCATTCAATTTATAGTTTCATTATATGAAGATTTACCAGTTTTTATTTTGTTATTATTTGTATGCTGTAATTACTAATCCATGTGCTAGCCCTACTCGGAGTCCTACTGGGCGCGTGGTCTAACACCCTACTTCTACCCTAGCTGATGACACAGGAAATGCCGGAGCAGAAGGACGGGACGGGAGCCAAGCTTAGGAGCTTGGGAAGGCGGACTAATTATTTTTGTTTAAGTTTATTTTGGGGGAAATGTGTATTTGTATAGTTTAGCTTGTCGAAATGTAATATTTTAGACTTATTGCTATGTTTTGGATTTTATTGTAGACATATGGTGTTATGGCATTTTAGTAATTAAATGATGAAATCTTCCCTGCTATCTAAAAATGGTAGGTTAGTCTCTATTTTAATTTCCCCACTTAGGGTAGTTTTCCTCGAGCTTGCTTCTGCGTGTGAACCGTTCTTCGTGGACTTCGTTCCACTCACACGTAGGGTTGGCCAGTTAAGGGCTGGGCTTTAGAAGCTCGGACTTAACTCGCGTCGTGACATCCACGCCCTTTGTCACTTCTTAATTAAAAAAAAAAAAAAATAGTCTCTGATTTACAGTGAAAAGGGGCGGGTGTTACAGTTTTTATCGTCCGCGGATGGGTAACGGGTGTGGGTTGTCCGCAGGAAGCGGACTACGGCTGTACGCTGTCTGCGGACGAGTATCACCTTCTGCAGATGGGTTTCTATCGTCCGCGGGACAGGTTTCGACCATCCGCGGACAGGTAATAGACTTGAGTATATTACTGTCTGCAGACGGGTTACAGTCTGTAGGACGGGTTTCTGCCATCCACAGTACGGGTTTCTACTGTTCGCGGACTGGTTTCTGTCGTCCGCAGGATGGGCAGTGGATTGGTAACCGACTGATTTTAAAAGTGAAGTTTTTATATGATTTTCCTTTTCCAGATGGTAAAGTTTAATTGGAAGGATGTAAGGAATGATTTAAATCAATTGGATAATTAATTTAATTATTTTATATGATGGAATTCATAAGGTAAAAAGATTCCACAAGCGGGGGTGTGAACGGTTTTGACGAAATCGTTGCACGTCACATCACAAAACAGTAAGGATACAATACTTGGACGTGGGTAGGATTCCTACCTTGTTGTAACACTTTGGATTGTGTACATGTAATGGTTAATTTCGGATATTAAGTTCAGTTAAGTTATGGGTGATTGACTTCCTTACTAAGTAAAGGTTATGGTTGGTTTATGTAATCAAATATTAATTCCGCAATGTGTTTATTCCACAAGTATAACTTTAATGCGTGTGAAATATTTTAGTGGACTTGTCCGCGCACACGCATCATTGGCAAGTTAAGGGTCGGGCTTTGGAAGCTCGGACTTAGCTAGCGTCGTGGCGTCCCGCTCTCTCTCACTATTTATTTAGGAAAAAAAAATGGACTTTGATTTTCGGCGAGTGAAAAAGGACAGGGCGTTACATCGGTCCCACAGACCTGTCGGTCCTGAACAGTCAATATGACCCTTAAAACTCCTCTATAAATATGAGTATTGTGTGATCATTTTACCATCTTCCATGAACTTAACAGAGTTAAACACTTCAAGGAATGATCAACACTCTTGAGAGAAAGATTATAAACAACCAATCTTCGGATTGTGTTTGTAAGTGAGAAAGAGAGGAGGAGAAAAAGATCATAAACAACCAATCTTTGGATTGAGTTTGCAAGTGAGAAAGCTATAAACTATGAAAGCTTCGGTTTAGCTAAGTTTCTTTGTCACCCAAAGATTGTGATTGCTACACGACGACTAGAAGAAGAAGCGTCGACACAACTCTGGTGGGATCTTCAAGAAGCACACATCAGCAAGAAAGAGCTTTAAGGCAAGTGCTTATTGGTTTTTAATTTTCTTTTTAAAAACTTGTAACCCGAGAGTGGATTAAAGGGAGGTACCTGTAACACCCCGGATTTTCAAGTTATGAATATATATGGAAATTGTCCATTTAATTTGTGAATTAATGGAAATAGACCTTAGATGGGTAAGGAATTGGGTCAATTGCCCAATTAAGACCCAACGGATTATGGATAAGGTTCAATTGAAATAAATGGGTAAGATTTATTTAATTGGGTCAAGGTTGTCAATTGGGTCAAATGCCCAATTGGGACCCAATGAGTCATGGTTGACTTGGTCGACCGCCAAATGAGTTCAAGCTCAATTAAGGTGTGGCTGAATTAAATTGAAAATGGAATCAAGGATTTGAGTTAATGAATGAGTGCAAGTATTGAGTTTAAAAGAATTAAAAATATGTGAGTTAAGGTGAGTTGAATGGGAGTTAATGGGACTTTCATCTTAAGTGAATTAGGAGAGTAAATGGAGAGTTGCATCTCATAAGATCAAACCCAAGGGTACACAGGTTGGGGAGATGGGAGTTTCATCTCATCGGATGAAACTCCAAAGGGATCATTAATGGGGAGGTGAAGGGTTTTTGTTGTTACACGAGCCATATCCAAGATACACGTTGGGGACATGGAGGGTTTCCATCAAGGGGCATACAGTTGGGAGTTTCATCTCATGGGATGAAACCCCAAAGTAAATATTAATGAGGGAGGTGGAGAGTTATAGTTGTTACAAAAGGTCATCAAAAGACACCACTCAAGGCTGACCCTCATTGAACAAGAAAAGACTAAGGGGTTTTACATTCTCTCCTCCTCTCCCTCTCTCAAACCTACACTCTTTGGCCGAACCCTCTCTTTGGGTTTTCATCTCAAGACCTCTCAAGCTCACTCTTGGCCAAAGTCAAGGAGGAAGGAAGAAGAAAGACTAAGGAAGAAAAAAAGCGGAGGAGCAAGACAGAACGAAAGAAACCGGAGGAGTCCAGGAATCAGTAAGTGGTACTTGTCAAGATTTTATCAAGTAAAAAGAGATTAAAGAGAACATTCCATTTAGGTTGGAAATGGTTGGCCAAAAATGTTATGGACCATGGATTCAAAATCCATCCAAGGAATGGAATGGATTGAACAAAGGAATGGGATGGATTGAACAAAGGAAGGGTTAGATGAGGTTCGGCCATGATGTATGGCCGAACCTGTAACACCCCAATTTCTCAATGAAGTGGAAAATTACCAAAATGCCCCTAAGTAGTTAAATTAATTATTTTGTGATGTTAAGTAAGGAAATAGTGGGGCCCATTGCTCAAATTAAAATCATATGAGCACATTATGAATGTTAAGTTTGATTGGTTGGGTAATTTACATCATTTGGGTCAAAAATGGCTAAATGGGTCAAAGGGCCCAAATGGGACCCATCGGGTCAAAATGGATGATTTGACCATTTTGTGAGTTTAAATTAAATGGGGTTAAGCCTATTTGATTAGAAATCAAGTGGAGAAGAAATGGGTAGGCTTGATCCATATGTGAAAACCATTTACAAATGACCAAAATACCATAATTGGGTCATGGAGTCAAAACGGGTCAAGGAGCTAAAAGTGGACCCAATGGGTCGAGTTGACTATTGTTGACCGTGTGGACCCTCAAGGGAGCTCAAACACGAGTCAAATCAGTTGAGTCGGACTGAGGTGAGTTGGAATTAAATCAAAAGGTGAGTTAACTCATGTGCATTAAATGAAATGCATTAAATGTGATGAGTTGGGTTGGAATAAAAATACCTTGAGTTGGGTGAGTCAAAATGGAAACTCAAGGGGCTGTAAATTCAGTGAGTCCAAGGGGAATTGGAAGAGTTTAGCTAGTCTCAAACCAACCAAAACAAGTCCCACACGTTGGGGACTTGTTTTGGTGAGTTCCATGGTAAATATTAAATATAAGTGCATGGGTTTGAGGTGGGTTGCTTGGGGATTTGAATGGCTGCATTGGTAGCTGCCAAGGGGTGCCTTGGATGGCACCCAATGCCCACCGTTTTGAGCAAGAAGTTATGAGGGAATTGAGAGGTTTTTGGGGCTGAACTACAAAAAACAATAAACACCCATGGTTGGCCGTTTTTGTCAAAGGAAACCCAATTGTTCCCATCTCTTTCTCCCTCTCTTCAATTGGTGTTCTTGGCTGGAACAACAGAGGTTTTTGGTACCAAATATTCAAGCATACAACCAGCAAGGAGTTAGGAAACAAGGATTAAAAGTCAAGAGCAAAAGGCAAAGGAAAGTGGTAAGTTTTTCCCATTGATTTATGTTTAATTAAAAGGGTAAAATAAGACATGATTCAGCCATGTGATGGTCAAATCTGTCAAAGGGTTACAATATGATTCCTTTATGCTCAATTAGATGGAAAACATGGACATAGGGTTCGGCCACTTTGGATGGCCGAACCCCATGAAATTTTATGGTTAGTGTTGAGGGTTTTGTAAGGATTAAATCATGCAAGAATAGGACCGATTTTGGAGGTTTAAGATACATGCTTTGGAAAGATTGAAAACATGGATTTGCATGTCATAATTTGGCCATACCATGACCGAATTTGACAAGGGTCTAAACCATGGAAGATGGTGTCAAAAAGAAGTGAAATGAACCATTGGGTTCGGCCACTTTGGGTGGTCGAACCCCATGGAAAGAGTTGGTTAATGGTTATGGTTTTTGAAATTTAAAACCATCCATTTGGGGACTGTTTTTACATATTTTATTAAGATTTAAAATACATGCTTAAAGAGGGTTAAAACATGGGTTTGGATATCAGAAATGGCTGAAGATATGTGGTCTAATCAGTGGAGAAAAATTGGAAAGGATGGACCATGGGGATCGACCATCTTGGATGGCCGAATCCCATGATATGGTGTTGGTTTTTGAATGGTTTCTTTTAAAGATAAAACCTGATGTTAATACGCTGTTAATTACATGGTGAGTGGAGGATTAAAAACAATAAGAATAACTATTGGGTTCGGCCACAATGGAGGGTCGAACCCCATGTAAAAGAATGTTGGTTTCATGTTGGAAAAACATGTAAACCATAGACTGTTTATGGACTGTTTTGGATGATTTCTTTAAGAGTTAAAACCTGATATTAATATACTGTTTATACATGTTTATCTAAGGTTTAAAAAAACAGTAAACATAGCCATTGGGTTCGGCCACCATGGAGGGCCGAACCCCATGTAAAAGAGGGTTGGTTTCCATGTTGGAAAACATGGAAACCATAGACCTTTGTGGACTGTTTTTGGGAGGTTTTTATGTGATAAGGTTACTGACTTTGGGTTGGCTATGGGATGGCTAAACCATGGGTTTAACATGGCTAAGGGTGTAGAGCCAATTAGTATTTAAATAAAGGAAATTATTGAGCAAAGAACCATAAGGGTTCGGCCATGAGTATGGCCGAACCCCATGGACCGTTTTCATGGGTCATCTTATGGATGCGTGTGTGATTAAAAATGGAATTATATTTGTTGATTTGGTCGGCCAAAACATGGCTGAACCATGTTAAGGTTGTGGGTAAGTTGTAAAGTTTAATCAAGGTATTGGTAGCAATGGCATGTTTATAAATAAACGTCACAACCATGAGTTGGTATTTGTGGACTTAGACTCAAAAATGGGAATCAAATAAAATAAGGGATTAAAAGTTGGTCCATGATTTATGTGACTAAGGTGACGGATATCTGTGATGGTGCACGACTGCGAGCGGTGACCGGATAAAGCCTAAGAAAGAACAGACACTGAAGTGATTCTTCTGTAGGTTTCCTACCTACTTGTAACCACGGTTTTTACCCAGTTTTTCTTATGATACTCTTGTTTTAATATTTGTGTTTCAAATGATATATTATGCATTAATAAATGGCATACAGGCATTGGCATCTCATGCATAGTCATGGAATAATGAATGAAGTTCTACAGTGATGGCTACGAATGTACATGATGGGGGTTGCTCATTGCATGTACATATTGTATAGAAGAGATGAAAGTGTGTTGTAATTTACCTTGTCGGTGCAAGGCACGTCAAGTGATGGCTACGATGGTACATGATGGGGTTGCTCATTGCATGTACATATTTTATAGAAGAGATGAAAGTGTGTTGTAATTTACCTTGTCGGTGCAAGGCACGTCAAGTGACGGCTATGAAAGTACATGATGGGGGATGCTCATTGCATGTGCATATTTCATAGCATTGTTTTACCTGTTTTTAATGATCATGTAATATGATATACATGCATGTTTTATATGCTAACATGTGGTAGCCCTGATTCGGGAACCTACTGGGCTCGTTGATCTAACGCCCTAATTCTATCCTCAGAGGAGATTGCAGGTACAAACAAAGGGAAAGGAAAGGTCATTGACCGGGAGGGGAGCTGAGCCTAAGTGCTTGAATGATGGATTGGATTACGTTTTATTACTGTCATTTGAATACTTTTGTTGGACATGTAATAATTCATTACTTGCTATGGGTTGATTAGGATAATAACCTTTGGATGGTTGATCTATGTTAATTAATGTTTAAGACTATTACTTGCTATCTCGTCTTTCATTTCCGTAGTTAATCTAGATTATTCCGCATGTTGATGTTAGTTCCATGTGTGATTCACTATCATGGTCTATTCCATGTACACATGGGCGGCCAGTTAAGGTTCAGACTTGGGTAGTCTGAATTTAACTCGCGTTGTGATGCCGCCCGCTCTCTTTCTATGTTTTATTATTACTTTTAAAAAAAAAAAATTGGACTCTGAAATTCTCGGAAAGGGCGGGGTGTTACATTCAAGGAAAAAGAGAACATTCCATTTAGGTTGGAAATGGTTGGCCAAAAATGTTATGGACCATGGATTCAAAATCCATCCAAGGAATGGAATGGATTGAACAAAGGAATGGGATGGATTGAACAAAGGAAGGGTTAGATGAGGTTCGGCCATGATGTATGGCCGAACCCCATCAAAGGATATAAACATGGTTATATGATTTTTAAGAGAAAGTGATGATCCATAGGGTTCGGCCATGTTGTATGGCCGACCCCATGGAAAGGTGGTAAGGATTTTAAAAGGTTTTAAAATGGATGTATGTCAATGATTTTAAAGGTTTTAAAGGAGGGAAATAATGGAGGAATGTTAGTCATTTTAAATGGTCTCAAATGTGATAAATGGTGAAGAACCATGGACCATGGATTCGGCCATGTTGTATGGTCGAACCCCATGGAGAGATATTGATAGACTTAGATATTTTTGGACGATCAAATTGATGGGGGATGTTGGTAAATGTTAATGAGTGGTAAAGGATGAAAATCATGCAAATATGTTAGTGATTAAGGTTTAAATGTTTTAAATGATAAACTTGAAATGAGGAAATAAGGACGAACCAAGGACCATGGGTTCGGCCATGTTTATGGTCAAACCCCATGGAGAAATATTAATGGATTTATTATGGATCTTTGGGTTTAAATGATGAATCTAAGTGTATGATTAAACCCCCCATGGAGGGACTTTGTTTATGGACCTAAGATTGTAAATGATTTAAAGGAGGAGATGGGAAATGAGACATCATGGGTTTGGCCATGGTGTATGGCCGAACCCCATGAACCATTATGGACCATTGATGGATCATTTGGTAGATCCATGTATGATTTAAGAGATGAATCATCAACCTATGAAATGGAGGGATTTAGTCATGGATCTATGTTGTGTTGATGAATGATTTGTGGACCTAAGTCATGTATAAATAAGCTAAGTGAGTAGCTATAAAAGAATAATGGCTAACGTAAATATGGGTAAAATGAAAGACCATGGGTTCGGCCATGGTGTATGGCCGAACCCCATGGGGAATGTTTTATGGACTTAGGGTGTTAATAATGGTAAATGATTAGCTTATGTGTGTTTGGATTAATAAATCAAAGGATGGCATGATCTTGGACCCAAATGATTAAAATGATAAAAGGACTAAAAAGAGGGACTCAAAACCAAGTGAGTGAGGTTCGGCCATGTTGTATGGCCGAACCCCACTAAGGCATGTTTGTGGATTTAGACATGGTTGGAAATCAAAATGAACATTGGTTTGATTTATTGTATGTAATAAGTTAATGGGATCTCACAAGCGGTGTACGAACGGCTTGACGCGATCGGGGAGTGGTTTTCCGACGAAAACGTAAGGACACATTAGTTGGTCATTGGTAGGATTCCTACCTCATTGAAAACCATGGAATATGTATATGTGAATGTTTTACTTGAATTAAATGATGGGATTTTAATGCTATGATTTGTATTATTACATAGCATGTTGGCATTTGCATCTCATGCATGGCATGGGAGGGACAAAATGAAACAGGAGACCCACACTCCGTGAGGCGTCCGTAAGGCATTCGTGAGGGTACCTTGATGTGCATTATCCATCAAGAGGGATGTATGATTGATTTGTAACCGGAGACCCACGCTCCGTCGGGGCGTTCGTAAGGCATTCGTGAGGGTATGTTGTATGATTGATTTGTAACCGGAGATCCACGCTCCATCGGGGTGTCCGTAAGGTATTCGTGGGGATACATTGATGAGGAGTTTTCCATCAAGAGGATGTATGTGATTGTGTTATGACTGATGAGTGGGACTCATTGTATATGACACCCATGGCATGGCATGGTTTTACATGGTTTTGATATTATGTTATCTATGTGATATTTATACTAACCCATGTGTTGACCCTACTTGGAATACCTACTGGGCGCGTTGTCTAACACCCTACTTCTACCTTAGTTGATGACACGTGAAATGAACGGAACGAAGGACGTGATCGGAGCTAAGCTTAGGAGCTTGGATGTTTTAGTTTCATTTTACTTAAATTATTCATGGACAATGTGATTTGAGTAGCTAGCATTCAGGACTGTAATAACTTAGATTATTTGCTATGGTTTGGAATGTTAATTTTGGATATTTTAACGTAAGGTAATTATTATTAAGTAATGGACTTCCTTGCTATCTAAAATGGAATAGAATAGTTATTCTATTATATTTCCGCATCTACGAATTATTCCACATGTTTAATTTGAGTACGTGTGAACCGTTTTAGTGGACTTGGTCCACGTACACGTATGGTTGGCCAGTTAAGGGTCAGGCTTTGGAAGCTCGGACTTAGCTCGCGTCGTGACGTCCCCGCTCTCTCTCACTCTTTTATTCAAAAAAAAAATAGACTCTGATTTTCTGCGAGTGAAAAAGGGTGAGGCGTTACAGTACCCTGGAACCACTATAAAAAACTTTAGAGCGTCGTCTCTGGCACAGTGGTGGGTGGAATTCCCAGCCAATTGAGTGAGGTGGAATTCCTACTCTAATTGTGAGTGTGTAAGTCCCACATAGTGAATTTGGGGATAACTCAATGTTGAGTGAGTCCTAACAGTGGATGTAGGTTGGCGAACCGAGCCACTATATATATTGTGTCCTCATGTTTGTGGTGTTATAGCCAAATTCTTGTGTTGATTGTTTTAATCACATTTGCTAACATACACACTCTTGATTGTTGTTTCCGCTGCATTTGAATTAATCAATCAAGTAAAATTAAAAAGGACCAACGAATTTGGATTGACCTATTCACCCCCCTCCCTCTAGGGTCAATCAGGTTTTTCTTGCACCTGTGTAAAGTGTCCTTTCAAAAGTTATACGACAACATCTATTGACTGGTCAGAGCCGACAAAAGAGCTATGTGGATAAGAGAAGGAGACCTCTGACATTTTAAGTGGGAGACTTAGTATTCCTGAAGGTCTCACCGAGAAAAGGACAGATGAGGTTTGGGAAGAAAGGGAAGCTGACCCTGAGGTTTATAGGACCATTCTCAGTCCTTGATAAAATTGGCGAAACTGCATATCGTATTGAACTTCCTTCACAGTTATCCAACATGCACAATGTATTTCATGCCTCAATGCTATATAAGTACAATCCTAATCCCTCGCATGTGTTGGATGCACAAGAATTGGGTGTTCAAAGCGATGTAACCTACGTCAAAAGACCTATCAAAATCATTGGTGCAGAACAAAAAGTACTAAGGAACCGGGTAATTCCTTTCGTCAAAGTAGTCTAGGAAAGACATGGAAATGAAGAACTCACTTGGGAAATGGAATCGGAAGTGAGAGCTTCTTATCCTGAGTTATTTATGTAGAACTTTGTTTTTCTTTTGCCCTTTGTCTAATTTTCGGGAAGAAAATTCCAAAAGGTGGAAGTATTGTAAGGACCCGAAATTTTAAATTCTCATATTATGTAATTTATTTATCATATAAATGAAATATATGATTTTCATCCAAATAATATAAACATTTATTAAAAAAAAAAAAAGGAAACTAAAGTTTCCTTAGACGATACATCGACCTGGTCGATGTGTCGGGAAGTCTGAACATTTCCAGGCGATACATCGATTGGATCGATGTATCGGGAAAAAGATAATCCGAGGAGCGACACATCGACTTTGTCGATGTGTCGAGTAGACAGAACGTTTTCAGTAGACGCTTTGTCTACCACCATCCAAAACTTTTCATTTCTCCACACATGGGCATTCACAATGCCTCTTCAGTTTTCAAGGACTCCATTACGAGTCTAGGGCAATCAAAAGGTAAAGATAAAAAAGAAGAGGAAACGAAGGGAAAAAAGAAGAAAAGAAATAAACAAAAAGAGAGGAAAACAGTGAGAAGAAAACAAAGAAATAGAGTGTCTGACCGCCCATCTTTCTCATTTGAATACACCCTCTCACTCACATCATAACCCTCAACTCCATCGGGAAACCTCTTCCCCTTCTCATGGGCTTCCTTTGTTCTAGGAAAAGAAGGAGAGATCAAGCAATGGAAAATAGAAATCGAACTAGCAATGAGGGTGGAAAGCGAGGAAACAAGGGGCATCGGATTACATCCATTAGAGCACACCTACGAATCACTCGAGGTAAGTGAATATCTGATAGTTTTAAATAAATCAATAACATTAGGTTGTTTAGAAAACTCGTATGAATGGATTGGGAAGGAAAGAACGCAAGAACAATAAACACATGGGTAAATGGAAGCCATGGATGATGGGTCCATGACTTCTCACTCAACTCAGTCGACATATCGACTTCGTCGATATGTCGTTTGGGGCACGAATCCAACGAACAAAAAATGTTAAGTATGGAACTGGAACCCAGGACGACACATCGTTTATGTCAATGTATCAGCCTGGGTATGACAGAAATGAAATGGGACCAATGAACGGATGATTAATTAATTCCAGAGCGATCCATCGACAAAGTCGATGTTTCGGTTTGGGTATGATTGAACTGGAAATGAAATAATCTGTCTAACTGTACTGAAATAATATATCAACAAAAAACTAGTTCACGAATGATACATTGACATAACCAATGTATCGGCTAGTGAACAAAGATTGAACGTAAGTTCAAATAAACAGAGGACACATGTATCCAAATGATTGATATGTATGATTCGAGAACAATAGACGATGCATTGACTAAGTCGACATATCAATTATATACATCGGTGTATGTATCGACTAGGTCGATACATACTATTAGGAACATAGAACAAACATAAGTATGAACAAATTATTAACCGATGTATCGACCAAGGCCAACATATCGGCCTAAGGATACTAAAAATAAGATTACAGGCAATGAACTGATTCAAAGTCTATGCATCGACTATGCCAATATATCAACAGAAGAACACATTATGAACATATGCATGTATAAAATGTGTTGAATGGATCGATGCATATAATTGACTACTAATCTGCATATGTATCGACTAGATCGATACATATGGTTTGGAATGTGGACGCCCGCCCCTTTTCACTACATGCTTAAGCTTGAAAATCAGAGTATATTTTTTTTTTTTAAATAAAGAGTGACAAGAGCGCGGGGCGCCACGACGCGAGTTAAGTCTGAGCTTCCAAAGCCCGGCCCTTAACTGGCCAACCCTACGTGTGCGTGGAAACTAAGTCCACGGGAATGGTTCACACGTAGAAAGTAAGCTTGCGGAGTATAAACTTAAAGCGGAATTATAATAGAATCTATCCTACCAATTTTAGATAGCAATGAGGCTACATCACTTAATTAATAATAAAACCTCAAAATCATCATGTCCAAATAAAAGTCCAAACCATAGCAATAGTCTAAATTATTACAGTCCAATGAGCTAAGTTACTCAAATTACACTTCCAAAATAAACTTAAGTAAATAAACTAGCTCGCTCCTCCAAGCTCCTACGCTTGGCCCCGGTCGCGACCTTCATCTCCTCCGTTTCCTACATCATCATCTAAGGTGGAAGTAGGGCGTTAGACAACGCACACAGTAGGTACTCCGAGTAGGGCCAAGACATGGATTAGTGATAACAAACACATAGATAATATTATAGCAAAACCATGAAATCAATGCCATGCCATGGGTGTCATATGTCATGAGTCCCACCCATCATGCACATCATCATTATACAATGTCCATCATCAATCATACATCATGTCCCCCTTGATGGAAAACCCTCATCAAGGTATTACAAATCTCATAGTACCCCTTGATGGATGAAGCACATCAAGGTATCCCCATGTGTGTTATCGGTCGCCCCGACGGACATGGACTCTGGTTTCATTTCATCCCTCCCATGCCATGCATGAGATGTAAATGCAATATGTCATATATGCAAATCATAGCATTAAAACCCATCTTAAAACATGTCATTTGATTACCAAAATAAATGAAGAAAAAGATCCATAAACACATAATCCATGGCTTACAATAAGGTAGGAATCCTACAAAATACCGACTAGTGTTCCTTTGCGTTTCCGTCCAAGAATTTGGTCACCAATCACGCACCGCTTGTGAGGTCCCGTTTACCTTATTATACATCAACAATTAAACCCATGTTTTAATCTTTCGTAAGTCCATCATACATGCCTTAGTGGGGTTCGGCCATACCCCATGGCTGAACCTCACTAACTAGGTTTTTGGGTCCCTTTTTAATCCATAGATTTATTTTAATCATGTGAGTCTAAAACCAGCAACCCTTTGCTTATTATCCCGCAAACAAGATCATTATTTAAAGCCCCTAAGTCCACAATCATCCCCCATGGGGCTCAACCATACACCATGGCCGAACCCATGGTTCTTCATTTTTGGACATATTTACGTTTATGCCACTCCCTCTTCCCATGGTTAATCACTCATTTATTTTTACATCCTTAGGTCCATAACTGATCCATAAACATGGATCCATGATTGATTCATTAACCATGACATAAAAATCAATATACATCTTATATTTCCTTAACCTAATTTCCATTCATTTTAATCATATATATACCCAAACTTAGCCCATAAATGGCTCATAAATGGATCATGGGGTTCGGCCATACACCATGGCTGAACCCATGATGTTAATTTCCTTACTCTTCTTGGATCATTTACCGCATTTTGATCCACCACAAAGTCCCTCCATGAGGGGATTTCATCATACATTTAAATCACCACTTTTGATCAACATTAACTACATTTAAACCTTTTAAACTTACCCATACTCTCCATCATCTTCATGATTCCAAAAATATTTAAATCCACCAAAACTTCTCCATGGGGTTCGGCCATACAACATGGCCGAACCCATGGTCCATGGTTTACCATTATTTTCACCCTTTTAAAACATTATTTACAATACTTAAAACCCATTTATAACTACCAACATTCTTCATTATTTTCCATATTTTTCACTCTTAACATCACTAACACACCACGGGTTCGGCCATACACCATGGCCGAACCCATGGTTCATGGTTCATCCTTCGTTGTAAGGTTTAGGACCATAACATCACCAATATTTGTCCATGGTTTCCTTCACTAAAACCCCTTAGAAATTTACAAACATTTAACCATTCAAAAACCCTAACAATCATTAACCACCATTCCATGTTTTCTATCCTTTAAACCCATGGAAGAAACTTAATATCATTCCATGGGGTTCGGCCATGCACCATGGCCGAACCCTATGGTACATTATATCTTATAAAAATCATATTTTCCATTACTTATATTTGATAATTTTCATACAAAAAGCCTTAGGGTTTTGCCATGCAAAGGCCAAACCATACATCTTGTTCACTCATCATATTTTTGACATGCATGGGGTTCTCTCTACATTTCCATAACAGTTAGGGTTCGGCCATGCAATGGCCGAACCATGATCTTTGAACCCTTTTTACCATGCATGCATGCATAATCCATATGTGTACATAGTGTCCTTATTTGTTCCATTATTCATAGTCTACCCTACCCCTTAGGGTTGTCCATTTCTTACCCCATTTCTTGGATGGATTTTAGATCCATGGCCCATAACACTTTTGGCCACCATTTAATCCAAGCAATGGATCTTCCATGGTCTCCTTTTAATCCTTAAAAAAATGTAGAATCTTGTTTAGTGAAACTTACCGATCCGCGACTGTAACGCCCGCCCTTTTTCACTCGCTTAATTTTTATTATCCGAAAATCAGAGTCTTTTTTTTTAAAAAAAAAATATTATAGTGACAAAGGGCTCTGGACGTCACGACTCGAGTTAAGTCCGAGCTTATAAAGCCCGGCCCTTAACTGGCCAACCCTACGTGTGCGTGGAACTAAGTCCACGAAGAACGGTTCATACATAGAAGTAAGCTCGCGGAATATTAAACTAAGTACGGACTTATAATAGAGACTATCCTACCAATTTTAGATAGCAGGGAAGATTACATCATTAAATTACTAAATTACCTCAAACCATAATGTCCAAAATAAAATCCAAACCATAGCAAGTAATATAAATTATTACAGGCCGACGAGCTAAGCTACTCAAATTACATTTCCAAAATAAATCTTAAATAAACTAAGTAGCTCGCTTTCCCAAGCTCCTAAGCTTGGATCTCGTCGCGTCCACCGTTTCCGCCGTCTCTTGCGTCATTAGCTAGAGTAGAAGTGGGGCGTTAGACAACGCGCCCAGTAGGACTCCGAGTAAGGCTAACACATGGATTAGTGATAATAATGTATATAGGGAATAATATCAAACAAAACATGAAATCAATGTCATGCCATGGGTGCCTATGCCATGAGTCCCACCCATCATCCATTACCATTGTACCATTGCCCTTTTTCAATCATTCATAAAGTCCCCCTTGATGGAAAAACCTCATCAAGATCAATCAACACAAGTATCCCCCTTGATGGCAAAAGCCTCATCAAGGTATCCCCATGTTTGCTTCTCGGTCGCCCCGACGGAGCATGGACTCCGGTTATAGCACATCAGGTTATCCCCATGTTTGTTTCTCTGTCGTCCCGACGGAGCATGGACTCCGATTCCTTTATTTTCCCGCCCATGCCATGCATGAGATGTAATTGCAATATGCTATATAGTATTTTAATCATTGTAAATGTAATATGCCATATAGTATTTAAATCATAGCCATAAAAAACCATCTTAAAACAAACCATCTAATTACCAAAATAAATCAAAGGAACCATTACATAACACATAATCCATGGCTTACAAAAAGGTAGGAATCCTACTGAATACCGACTAACGTTCATTTACATTTTTCGTCTGCAAATCCGGTCACCGATCGCGCACCGCTTGCGATGTCCAATACCTTATTACATATTAACAATTAAACCCATGTTTTAATCATGTCCATGTCCCTAACATATGTCTTAGTAGGGTTCGACCATACACCATGGCCGAACCCTACTAATTAGGTTTGTGGGTCCCATCTTAATCCATCAAACATTTTAATTACATGAGTCTAAAAACCAGCCACCCTAGGCTTCATTTAACCATTTATAAGGTCAACTTTAAACACATTTAGGTCCATGATCATCCCCCATGGGGTTCTTCATTTTGGGCCCATATTTACGATTTTGCCACTACTTCTTTGATGGTTCAGTTCTCATCTTATTTCTCCATTATTAGACCCATAATTGATCCATAATCTTGGATCCACTAATGACTCACCAATCATGAGATATAACCATTAAAAATTAGCCACTAACTGAACCTAATTCCCATTAATTAATGCGTATACATAGATCTTAATCTTAGCCCATCAATTGGTTCACAAAATGGGTCCATTGATGTCTCATTAACCATGACATAACAACATTAGAAATCAGCCATTTAATTAACCTAATCTCCATTCATTTAAACACATACATAACCCCATACTTGGCCCATCAAGTGGCTCACAAAAATGGGTCATGGGTTCGGCCATACACCATGGCCGAACCCATGATGTTAATCTCCTTACTTCTCTTGGATCATTTACCACATTTTTGATCCACAACTTAGATCCCTCAATGACTTACCACTCATGTCTTAGAATCATTAAAATCAGCCCCCTTTAAAACATTATATACTATACTTGAAAATCCATTTAAACTATCAACATTCTTAATTTTTTCCATTTCTTCATCCATTAACCACTATTACATCACCATAGGGTTCAGCCATACACCCATGGCCGAACCCATGGTTCATGGGTCATCATTCATTGGTGATATTAAGACCATAAAAACATTAACCTTCATCCATGGATTCCCTCATTTAAAACCTCTTCAAAAATCACTAACATTTTTTTCCTTTAAAACCCTTAAAATCATTAACCACCTTCTATGATTTTAATCCTTTAAACCCATTAAAATTTCCTTAATCACCTACCATGGGGTTTGGCCATACTACATGGCCGAACCCTATGGCCTATGATTCTTTCAAAAAAATCATACTTCCATGCTTAAAATGAACCTTATTACACAATGTCCTTAATACATCCTTTATTTTTCTTAACCTAATTTATCTTACCCATTTTGTCTATTTCTCACTTCATCTTTGGATGGATTTTAAATCCAAGGCCCATGATGTTTTGGCCACCATTACATCCAAGAAAAAAAATGGATTCCATGGTCTCTTCTTAACCCTTTAAAAAATGTAAAACTCTTGTTTAGGAATACTTACAAATCCGACGGCTCCTCCGGCATTTCTTTCTCCTCTTGATTTCCTTAGCCTTCCTTCTTCTTCTTCTCCTTTGTTGGTCAGCCAAGATGTGCTTGATCAAATGAAAACATCAAGGTTTGGGTTTGGCCAACATGGGGTGTGTTTAAGAGAGGGAGAGGAGGAGATGGTGAGAAAGAATACCCTAAGTCTTGATCTTGAAGTGGTGGCCTTATGCTTGCACTTTTCCTCTCTTTTCTTCTCTTCTTCTCTTCTTAGTTTTTCTTCTTCTTTTCTCCTTGAGTGAGGGATGGTTTTGGAGAGTGAGAGATGGAGAGAGAGTGAGGGAGTTAGATGGAAAAGAGATGGAGAAATGAGATAAGATCCATCTCATTTGGTTGAGTAACCTACACTCCACCATTAATTCCTCCCACCAACCAAACATGGGCTAATGTGCCTTAGTGGTGGTGGTTGGGATAAAACCACCACCCTAAGCCCATGGTTTAGTTTGTGTTTCTTTGGGTGGTTTCAATGAGATGAAACCACCCATTGACTTATCCTTTTTGACTCCCCATTTGACCCAATTTGACTCACCTAAGTAATTAATTAATTTGAATCCTCAACTTAGGTTAATTAATTCTCATTTAATTTAATTCCATTTCCTTAAATTCCCTCGATGTATCCACCCATGGCTGACCAAGTCAACCATGGTGGCCGGCCCCACTAATCCTTGGTCCACACGCCACCTCACTTGGTGAGGTGGAGGTGGGTCCCATTCGGCCATGTCACCTTGATCTATTCACCACTAACTTAGGTGATTTTAATTAAATCCATTTCAACCACTTGGATCACCATTGGGCCCATGGCCCAATTACATTCACCTCCTACCCATTTACCTTAGAGCTTAAATCATCCTGACCCATTGGGTCCCAAACCGGTATTGGGTCCAATTTGACCATCCTTGACCATTTAAATGAATTTAATCCAATCCATGGTCCATTGGACCATACTTGGGCCTTTGCCCAAATTTTTGATCCACTTAACACTTGTCCCATCAAAATTTCCAATTTCCATCATTAAAATAAATAATAGGCACATATATATTGATTTAAAAAGTCCAGGCTATTACAGTGACTCCTCCGGCTTCCTTTTTCTCCTCTTGGTTCCTTAGCCTTCTTTCTTCTCCTTCTCCTTGTTGTTCGGCCAATGGATGAGCTTGACCAAGGTGAGATCACCAAAGGTTGGTTCGGCCAAGATGAAGGTAGATTGAGAGAGGGAGAGGAGGAGAGAAAAGAAGATATCCTAAGGTCTTGAGAGTGGCGGTCGGCCAAGCTTGGGGTGTTCTTGTTTCTTATTTTTTTTCCTTCTAAGTCTTTCCTTCTTTCTCTTCTTTTTCCTTGGTGTTTTCTTTTCTTTTGGTCTGGGAGAGAGGGGGATAGCTAGGAGAGTGAGAGATGGAGAGGTGGAAATGAGATGGGAATGAGATGAGATTCTAGACCTTTCCCCATCTCATCTTGGGTTGCTTGGGTTAGACTCCACCCTCATTAAGGTGGAGTCTTCCCCATGAGTCCCTTGACCAAGCTAAGGGGTGCATGGCCTTGCTCGCCCCCAACCTTAGGGCCATTGTCCCCTAGTGGGGGTGGTTGGGATGGGATGGAACCACCAACCCACCTTGAGCCAATGCATGCTCAAGCTAAGCCTTATTTTGTGGATCTTTGTCTTAGCCCCTCCACCCTTCATGGCCAACGGTTTTTGTGGTCTAAGTTTGGTGGTTTGGGTGGGTCAAATGACATGGAACTCACCCATTTGACTCACCCATTTCCTAGTTGACTCACCCCATTTGAACTCACCCCACATAATGTAATTCAGTTGATTAATTTAACTCTTAACTTAGGTCACTTAATTACACAATTTAATTTCTATTTATTTCCCTTTAATTCCTTCATGAATCCACCCACGGTTGACCAAGTCAACCATGGTGGCCGGCCCAACCAATTCCTTAGCCCACCCGCCACATCACTTGATGAGGTGGAGGTGGGCCCCACTAGACCATAACACTTGGATAATTTCCAATTTAACTTAGGTGATTCTTAATCACTTCAATCCATTCCATCTAATTGGATCACCATTAGGCCCATGGCCCAATTAAATTCACCTCCTACCCATTTACCCTAATGCTCAAACCATCTTGACCCATTGGGTCCCAAATGGGTATTTGACCCAATTGACCATCCTTGACCCAATTAACTATCATTGACCCATTTAAATGAAACTAATCCAATCCATGGCCCATTGGACCATACTTGGGCCATTGTCCAAATTTTGATCCATTTACCATTCATTCCATCAAAATTCTAATTTTCAACCATTAAAATAAATAATAGCCAATATATGTATTGATTTAAAAATCCGGGCTATTACATGAAAAACAGAAAATCTACACGAATAACAAACTCAGAAGAACATGTCAAATCATGAAACCATAGATGTATCGACTGGGGCGATACATGTAAACTTGAGAGAAATATAACAGGAACTGAAACAGATAGAATCCAGTCGACATATCGATCTGGTCGATTTGTCGACTGTGTCCAGAGGCGATATATCGACAATGTTGATATGTCGGTCTGAAACAGAGACAAAGTATCAAAGTTAATGTATGTGCTAGTTAAATCAAATATAAAATGGAATCTTGTAGAATTGGGAAATCATACAGTAAACCTTTAGGTCTGGATTAGACTTACATAGATCAGACAAGGGTTTTGGGTGATAATAATCTATGGATTTTGATTTGAACATGTACATGGACAAAAGGAGTCATTGGTGATTCCGACGCTATTCGACCAAATGCGTGAATCTTAATTGGTTGATCACTTTTGATCAGGTAGGAGTTTCTACTTTATTGAAGCACAACAATGTGAATGGTTTTGATAAATGTTGATTTATGAGATCTTGATTTTATTATACTCATTATCTTATATAGAAATGATGTTTGATGAAAAGAAACTATTTGATGCATGGTTTTGGCATCATAATTGCACATATTACCTCATGCATGGTTGCATGGGAGGGTTGATCTTAGCGAGCCAAGAAGAATTTTCTGGACTTGCTTGGTCTCGTATACAATAAGTTAAAATGTTAGACTTTGGCCCTGTCCCTTGATATGAATGTTACGGCTTAATTGGACCAAAGAGCTCCTGGGTAGGTCCTGAAACCCTATGTAGATGGAGGAGTCCACACTCCACCGATAGTCTCGGTTAATTTATGGATGGGTAACAACACCCTCGTGGTTGCTGCCTCAAATGCTGTGGACATTAGTGGCCAATTATTGAGAGTCATTGATTGAAGTAATTTATTATGATCTGATATATGGAAATGGTGGGCATATCTGTAACGCCCCGCCTTTTTTCACTCGCTGAAAATCAGAATCTAGTTTTTTTTTTTTTGAAATAAAGAGTGAGAGAGAGCGGGAACGTCACGAAAACGGTTCACACGCAATAAGGTTAACTTGCGGAATTAAACATAATGCGGAATTATAATAGAATTACTATCCTACCAATTTTAAGTAGTAAGGAAGTCCATCACTTAATGATAATTACCTTAAGTTAAAATGTCCAAAATAAAAGTCCAAACCATAGCAAATAGTCTAAGTTATTACAGTCCCAAATACTAGCTACTCAATTACATTGTCCATGAATAAACTTAAATAAAATGAAACGAGATTATCGAAGCTCCTAAGCTTGGCTCCTATCGCGTCCTTCGTTCCGTCCATTTCCTGTGTCATCATCTAAGGTAGAAGTAGGGCGTTAGACAACGCGCCCAGTAGTTACTCCGAGTAGGGTCAACACATGGATTAGTATAAACAAAATCACATAGATATAAATAATATCAAAACCATGCAAGTCAATGCCATGCCATGGGTGTCATATGCCATGAATCCCACCCATCATCCATATCACAATCACATAGTATTCCTCTTGATGGATAATCCACATCAAGGTATTGTCATGACTCCCCTCGAATGCCTTATCGGTCCCACCGAACTGAACGCGGACTCCAGTTACATTTCAAACACAATATATCTCTCCCCACGAATGCCTTATCGGTCGCCCCTAACGGAGTATGGACTGTAATAGCGCGGAATTTTTAATCAATATATATGTGGCTATTATTTGTCTTAATGATGGAAATTGGGAAATTTAATGGAATGAATGGTGAATGGATCAAAATATGGACAAAGGCCCAAGCATAGCCCAATGGACCATGGATTGGATTTAAATTCATTTAAGGGGTCAATGATGGTCAATTGGGCCAAAGATGGTCAAATTGGGCCCAATACCCATTTGGGACCCAATGGATCAAGATGAGGTAAGCTCTAAGGTAAATGGGTAGGAGGTGAATGTACTTGGGCCATGGGCCCAATGGTGATCCAAGCAGTTGAAGTGGTTTTAATTAAATTTAAATCACCTAAGTTGGTGACGGAATGATCAAGGTAGCATGGCCGAATGGGACCCACCTCCACCTCACCAAGTGAGGTGGCGTGTGGACCAAGGATTGGTGGGGCGGGCCACCATGGTTGAATTGTTCAACCACGGGTGGATATATGGAGGGAAATTAAGAAATGGAATTAGGTTAAGTGGGAATTAATTAATCTAAGGTAATTATCTAATTAATTAAATGATTAAAATTATCCAAAAGGTGGTCAAATGGTCAAAGGTGGGAGACCAAGCCACCTTATCTCTAACACCAAAAACGTTGGCTTAGGTGGTGGTTTATCCCAACCACCACCATAAAGCATAAAAAATATCCCATGTGGTTGGTGGGAAAATTAATGGTTGAGTATAACTTAAGCAACCAAAAGGAGATGGTTTTCATCTCATCTCTCAAATCCCATTCTCATTTTCACTCTCTCCTTCTCTTGCTCTCTCATTGCCATCCCTCACCTCCAAGAAGAAGAAAAGAAGAAAACTTAGAAGAGAAGAAGAGAAGAAAGGAAAGATCAAGCTTGGCCAACCATCACCACCTCAAGACCAAGGAGACTAGGCATTTTCTTATCCTCTCCTCCTCTCCCTCTCTCAAATCTAACCCTACCTTAGCCGAACCCAAACCTTGGAGACTCCATCTTGATCAAGCATCTTGACCCAAAAATCAAGGAGAAGAAGAGAAGAGAAGGCCAAAGAATCTAAGAGGAGGAAGAAAAGTCGGATGAGCAGTCGGATTGTAAGTATTTCTAAACAAGAGATTAGATTTTTTTTAGGGTTTAAGATTTGGAGTCCATTCTTCTTGGATTTAATGGTGGCCAAATTCATGGGCCTTGGATCTCAAATCCATCCAAAAATGAAGTAAGGAATGGACAAATCCTAATGGGTAAATTAGGTTAAGAAAAAATAAATGGACAAACCCTAATAAGGACATTATGTATTTAAATTATTTAAGCAATGGATGTATGGAAATTTTGAAGGGATTAATGGACCATAGGGTTGGGCCATGTAGTATGGCCGAACCCCCAGGTAGGTAATTAGGTGGAATTTTAATGGGGTTTAAAGGTTTAAAATCATGGAAGGATGATTATGATTGTTAGGGTTTTTAATGATTGAATGTAGTAATTTTTAAAGGGATTGTAAATGAGGAAATTCATGGGAGATGTGAATGATGTTGATGGCCTTAAAAGGCATGAGTAAATGATGGATCATAAACCATGGGTTCGGCCATGGTGAATGGCCGAACCCTATGGTGAGGTATTTTAATGATTATTGGGTGTGAAGTTATGGAAATTAATGGAGAAGATTGACAATTTTTAAATGGACTTTAAGCATTGTAAATGAGGTTTTAAAAATAAAACCATGGAGAGATTTTATGGAGGGAATGTTTTTGAACCCTATATGATGTATGTGTAATGATGATGGGTGTAAAAGATGGAAAAAGAATGGGGAATAGGCCATGATTAAATGGGTCATTAATGGACTCAAAAATGTACCAAGTGATGATCAAAGTTGATGATTTAAATGCATGATGTAAACTCCCTCATGGAGGGACTTATTTTGAATCTAAATGTGGTAATTAGACCTAAGAAAAATTGCAAAAAGGCATCATGGGTTCGGCCATGGTGTGTGGCCTAACCCATGACCTATTTTACAAGCCATTTGATGGGTTAAGTTGGAATTGTGTATATGCTTTACTCAATGGGGATTAGGTTAAGTTGGTGGCTGATTTTAAATGGTTGTATCTCATGATTGGTGGGTCATTAATGGATCCAAGATTATGGATCAATTATGGACCTAAGAATGGAAAAGAATGAAGTAAGGATTTAACCATGGAGGAAGAGTGGCAAAATGGTAAATAAACGCCAAAAGGAAGAACCATGGGTTCGGCCATGTAGCCGAATCCCATGGAGATTAATCATGGACTTAGGTGTTTTAAAAATGACCTTATGTATGGCTAAATAAAGCGTAGGGTGGCTGGTTTATAGACTCATGTAATGAAAATATTTAATGGATTAAATGGGACCTATAAACCTAGTTAGTGAGGTTCGGCCATGGTGTACGGCCGAACCCCGCTAAGGTATGATTAATGGACTTGGACGTGATTAAAACATGAGTCTAATTGGTAATGTATAATAAGGTACCGGACATCGCAAGCGGTATGCGTATCGGTGACCGGAATATCGGACGGAAACGTAAAGGGACACTAGTCGGTAATTGGTAGGATCCCAACCTTTTTGTAAGCCATGGATTATGTGTTATGTGATGGTTTCTTGATTTATTTTTGGTAATTATATGATTTGTGTATGATGGATTTTAAGACTATGATTTATATATATTATATGGCATATTGCAAGGATATGAATTTTATGTCAAAGTTATGAATTCTATATTAAGGTAATGAGTTATATATATTACATAGCATAATGCATTTACATCTCATGCATGGCATGGGCTGGAAAATAAAGGAACCGGAGTCCATGCTCCGTCGGGGCGACCGAGAAGCATACATGGTGATAGCCTGATGCGCTATAACCGGAGTCCATGCTCCGTCGGGGCGACCGAGAAACAAACATGGGGATAGCTTGATATGCTATAACCGGAGTCCATGCTCCATCGGGGCGACCGAGAAGCAAACATGGGGATATCTTGATGTGTTGAGATATAACCGGAGTCCATGCTCCGTCGGGGCGACCGAGAAGCAAACATGGGGATATCATGATGGTATGGATGATGGGTGGGGCACATGACATAAGACACCCATGACATTGCATTCATTTTATACTTTTCATTATATGATTACCTATGTGCTTGTTATCACTAATCCATGTGTTAGCCTTACTGGGAGTCCTACTGGGCGCGTTGTCTAACGTCCTACTTCTACCCTAGCTGATGACGCAGGAGATGGGGGAAACGAAGGACGAGACGGGAGCCAAGCTTAGGAGCTTGGGGAAACGGGCTACTTAGTTTATTTAAATTTATTTTAGAATATGTAATTGAGTAGCTTAGCTCGTCGGATTGTAATAATTTCTATTTCTTGCTATGGTTTGGACTGTATGTTCGGATGTTATCATTTTGAGGTATTTTAGTAATTAAATGAATATATCTTCCCTGCTATCTAAAATTTGTAGGATAGTTTCTATTATAATTCCGTACTTAGTTCAATACTCCGCAAGCTTACTTCTACGTGTGAACCGTTCTTCGTGGACTTAGTTCCACGCACATGTAGGGTTGGCCAGTTAAGGGCCGGGCTTTAGAAGTTTGGACTTAACTCGCGTCGTGACGTCCCGCGCCCTTTGTCACTTCTTATTTTTTTTAAAAAAATAGACTCTCATTTTTGGTGAAAAGGGGCGGGCGTTACATGGACTCCGGCTACAATTCAATCATACATCCGTTGGAATCAGTGTGGATTCCTCCCCACGATTGTTTATCAGAAATCCGAATGGAGCGTGGACTCCCCTCATTTGATCCCTCCCATGCCATGCATGAGATGCAAGTGCAAACATGCTATGTAATAATAAACATCATAGCATTAAAATCCCATAGTTGAAACATATCATTTGATACCAAAATAAATCATCAAAACATGAAGTAAAATCATCCCATATAAATATTCTATGGTTTTCAATAAGGTAGGAATCCTACCAATGTCCAAATATCGGGTCCTTGTGTTTCCGTCCAAAAACCGATCACTGATCGAGTCAAGCCGATCGTACACCGTTTGTGAAATCCCGTTACCTTATTACATTTAACACATATACATACATCAATTTGGTGATCCATTTAATTCCATAAAATAACCAAATTAATTATTTCAGTTGATTAAAATCATTCCCTTCATCCCTCCAATTTAACTTAACCATTTGGAAAATCATATAAACATTTCATTTTTAAAATCAGCCAGTTACCCGCTCTCCACTACCCACTGTCCACTGTGTCCACTAAAAATGCCTTAGTGGGGTTCAGCCATACAACATGGCCGAACTTCACTCTCTTGGTTTTGGGCCCCTCTTTTTAGTCCTTGATCATTTCAATCAATGTGGTCCAACATCATTCTATCTTTTGATTTATTGATCCAATCACATAAGTTAATCATTTTACATTAATAAAAACCACCTAAGTCCATAGGATATTCTCCATGGGGTTCGGCCATACAACATGGCTGAACCCATGGTCCTTTATTTTCACCATGTTCCTATCTTACCTATCACTATTTCCATAGCTAAGCACTTAGCTTATTTACACATAACTTAGGTCCATACATGATTCATTAACATAACATAGATCCATAATAAATCCCTCCATTCCTTAGCTTGATCATTCCATCTTTTAAACATGCATAGATCTACCAAATAATCCATCAAAATGGTTCATGGGGTTCGGCCATACAACATGGCCGAACCCATTGTTCCTTGTTTCCATCTTTCCGTGGTCTAAATACATGTAAATCCATTAATATTTCTCCATGGGGTTCGGCCATACAACATGGCCGAACCCATGGTCCATTGTTCTTCATCATCTCCTCATTTTAAATCATTATTTACAACATTTAAAACCCATTTAAAATCACCAACATTCCTCCATCAATTTCATCCTTTAAAACCTTTTAAAACCACTAACATACATCTATCCTTTTCATCCTTTAAAACCCATTAAAATCAATAACCTACTTCCATGGGCTTCGGTCATACAACATGGTCGAACCCTATGGTTCATCATTTTCTCTTAAAAATCACATGTCCATGATTAGATCATTTGATGGGGTTCGGCCATTCAACATGGCCGAACCTCATTTTGTCTTTCTTTGAATGGATCTTAAATCCATGGCCTCTTAACATTTTGGCCAACAATTTCCAATCTATATGGAATGTTCCCTTAACCTCCCTTTAATTAATAAGCCATACATGTAACACTTCGGAATTTCATGTTATCAATATTTATTAAATTTGCCCATTTAATTTGTGAATTATTGGATATGGACCTTAGATGGGTAAAGGGTTGGGTCAATTGCCCAATTAGGACCCAACGGATTGTGGATATGGTTGCAATCGAAATAAATGGGTAAGATGTATTCAATTGGGTCAAGATTGCTAATTGGGTCAAAGTTTGTTAATTGGGTCAAAATGGCCAATTGGGACCCAATGGGTCGTGTTTGACTTGGTTGACCACCAAGTGAGTTGAGTTGATTTGAATTAATTAAAGTGATGAGTTAAGTGAGTTGAGTTGATTTGAATTAAATAAAAGGTGGGGAGTTTTGGTTTAAAATTCAAATTCAAAACAAGGATACACGTTGGAGAAGTGGGGAGGTTTGGTTTATTTCAAATTCAAACAATGGTTACACGTTGGAGAGATGGAGGGGTTATGGTTATTTCAAATTCAAACAATGGTTACACATGGACAGATAATGGGTGGATGGTTATACATTTCAAATTCAAATTCAAAGGTACACATTGAAGCCATGGAGTTTTATCTCATGGATGGAACTCCCACATGGAGAGATAATAGAGGTGGTTACATATTTCAAATTCAAACAAATGGGGAGTTTTGGTTTAAGTTTCAAATTCAAACAAAGGCAAGGCACACGTTGGAGAGATAATGGGGAGTTTTGGTTTAATTTTCAAATTCAAATACGGTCGAACTCTCCCTCTCCCTCTTGGCTGTTTCTCTCCCTCACACCCTCACTTAGCCGACCACTCATAAGGACAAAAGAGAAAAGAACTTAGAGTTTACATCCCAAACCCCTCTCCCTCTCATTCAAGGCCGATCCTCTCTCAAACCCACATAATTTGGCCGAACTCTATCTCTCTCTCTCAAGTCACAACTCGGCCAAAGAAGTAACAAGGAAGGAGGAAGAGACTAAGGAAGGAAAGGATCGGAAGAACAAGTCGGAGAGAAGGAAAACAGGAGGAGTCGCGGAACCGGTAGGTATTTTGGTAAATTTTGTTTATAGTAAGGAACCATAGGGTTCGGCCATAGTGCATGGCAGAACCCCATGAAAGAACATTGGTTTTTTTTAATAATTTTGAGAAGGATGAAAACCATGGAGGGTTATGATGTTTTGATTGGATTTAAAAGAGGAAACATGGAACCATAGAGTTCGGCCATAGTGCATGGCCGAACCCCATGGAAGAAAAATTAAGGGAAGCATATGGTATTTCAATGGAAAGGATGAACTATAGGGTTCGGCCATGCTGAGGGAAATTAAGTGATTTTTAACGGGTTTAAAGGATGAAAACCATGGAATGTTGGTTAATGATTTTAAGGTTTTGAATGGATAATGTTAGTAATCTTTGAAAGGGGTTTTAAATGAGGAAAATCATGGAGAAATGTTGATGATTCTTTATGGTCTCAAATGTTGTAAATAATGATGAACCATGGACCATGGGTTCGGCCATGTTGTATGGCCGAACCCCATGGAGAAAATATTAATGGACTTGAGCTATTTTGACCATGAAATGACGGAGGAAATGCTATGGGATTATGGGTTGTAAAATATTGGACCAAAGTGCATTATTAAACCCCCTCATGGAGGGACTTTGTTATGGGTCTAAATATGGTAAATGATTTAAGGGGGGATGAAAAATAAGACGTCATGGGTTCGGCCATGGTGTATGGCCGAACCCCATGACCCATTTTATGAGCCATTTTTATGGGTTAAGTATGGATCTATATTTTGGGATCTAAACATGAGTGAATAAATGAAGGTGACTAACCATGGAAGGAATAATGGCAAAAATGTGAATATGGTAAAAAATGAAAGACCACGGGTTCGGCCATGGTGTATGGCTGAACCCCATGGGGAGTGTTTTTGGGACTTAGGGACTTCTAAATGATGAAATTATGTGTATTTGGTTAATGAATCAAAGGGTGTCTGATCTTAGACCCACATGATTAAAATGACCTATGGATTAAAAAGGAACCCCAAAAACTAAGTGGGTGAGGTTCGGCCATAGTGTATGGCCGAACCCCACTAAGGCATATATTATGGACTTAGACATGGTTGGAACATTAGTTGACTTGTTGATATGTAATAAGGTGACGGGACCTCATAAACGGTGCGTGATCGTGAGCGGTTGCCAGTTTAAAAAGCAATGATACGTTAGTGGTCTTTGGTAGGATTCTACCTTTTTGAAACATGGTTTATGTATGATGGTTTATTGTTATTTTGATGAATTTATGTTGTAAAAGATATATTCCAAATGTGAGCTTTAATGCTAAGTTTATATTATAAAATAGCATGTGTTTCATTAGCATCTCATGCATGGCATGGGGTGAAGGATATATAACCGGAGGGGCCACACTCCGTCTGGACGTCCGAAAAACCTATGTGGGATACTTTGATGTGCAATTCCATCAAGAAGAAACCGGAGGGGCCACACTCCTTCAGAGCATCCGAAAGACCTATGTGGGATACCTTGATGATGAGAATCGCATCAAGAGGTAACCGGAGGGGCCACACTCCGTCGGGGCGTTCAAAAGACCTATGTGGGGGTACTTATTTGTATTTGTGATGGGTGGGACTCATTGCATTTGACATCATGACATGGCATTGCTTTATATGGTTTTGACATTATGTATTTATATATGATTTGTATTAACCATGTGGAGACCCTAAATGGAATACCTATTGGGCGCGTTGTTCTAACGCTCTACTTCTACCCTAGTGGATGATACAGGAAAGGAAAGGGACGATGAACGTGATCGGAGCCAAGCATAGGAGCTTGGATATGTGATTGGATTATTTTTATTTATGTTACTCATGGACATGTAATTTGAGTAGCTAGACTTCGGGCATGTAATAATTTAGATATTTGCTATGGTTTGTGAATGGTTACTTTAGTTAATTAAGTTAAGTTAATCATTTATAATTGACGGAGTACTTTGCTTTCTAAAATGGAATAGATTTAGGTTCTATTATAATCCTCAGTTTATGATATAATCTACATGTTTATATTATCACGTGTGAACCGTTTTCATGGACTTAGTCCATGCACACGTACGGTTGGCCAGTTAAGGGTCGGCCTTTAGAAGTTTGGACTTAGCTCGCGTCGTGATGTCCCGCTCTTTATCTCACTCTTTATTTAAAAAAAAAATATACTCTGATTTTCGAAAAACGAGTGAAAAAGGGCGGGGCGTTACACTACATACCGATTCC
This sequence comes from Chimonanthus praecox, assembly GCA_022113865.1. Classification (NCBI taxonomy): domain Eukaryota; kingdom Viridiplantae; phylum Streptophyta; class Magnoliopsida; order Laurales; family Calycanthaceae; genus Chimonanthus; species Chimonanthus praecox. The sequence goes on from CM039090.1 coordinate 36,122,455, forward strand.
GCGACTCCTCCGTTTTCTTTCGTGCGGCCTTGCTCCTCCGATCTTCTCCTTCCTCAGTCTCTTCTTTCTTCTCCTTGATCTTCGAACAAAGAGTGGTGCTTGATTAAGATGAAAACCCTAAGAGTGGGTTCGGCCAAGGAGAAGGCTTGAGATAGAGAGAGGATGAGAGAATGGGAAAAACTCTTAAGTGTTTTCTTGTCTTGTGAGAGGGTCGGCCAAGGGAGAGCTTGAGAGAGAGATGAGAAGAGAATACACTTCTCCTTGTTTCAATTTGTGAATTTCGGCCAAGGGGTGTGAGCAGTCCCTTGGCTTGTGTCTCTTGTAATTCCACCTAAAAACGCTTCACCTCCCTCATTAAAGTTTCCTTTGACCAATGAATCCCTTGGTTTAATCAAGGTGTCCCTTGGTTCAAACCAAGCACCCTTTGGGGTTTCATCCCATGAGATGAAACTCTCCACTTCCCCAACGTGTGTCCCTTGGGGTTTCATCCATAAGATGGAACTCTCCACCTCCCTCAACGTGTGTCCCTTGGGGTTTCATCCATAAGATGGAACTCTCCACCTCCCCAACGTGTGTACACCTTGGGTTTGGTCTAATGAGATGAAAATCTCCATCTACCCTCCTAACTCATTTAAGATGAAAGTCCCATTAACTTCCCATTCAACTCACCTTAACTCAAATATTTTTTAATTCTTTTAAACTCAAGACTTGTACTTATTCATTAACTCAATTCCTTGATTCCATTTCGAACTCACTTAATTGAACTTAACCCAATTTAATTCAGCCACACCTTAATTAAACTTGAACTCATTTGGTAGTCGACCAAGTCAACCATGACACATGGCACTTGGGGTCCCACTTAGCCATGTCACATACATGCCACCTCACTTGATGAGGTGGATCTCATGCCTTATATCTTAATTGCTTATTATACCTAATTATCAAACCTTACCCATTTATTTCTAATTAGCTCATCTATGACTCATTGGGTCCCAATTGGGTAGTTGACCCATTTAATCGCACATACCCAATTATTTCCAACCCGAATTCTATCCTTGATCCATTGGATCATAATTGGACTATTATCCCAATTCGTACCCACCTAAAGTCCATTCCATTATTTAATTTCAAATTCCATTAATTCACAAATTAAGTGGACAATTTCCATATATATTCATGAAATGAAAATCTGGGGTGTTACAATACTACCCTCTTTTGAAATTTTTGTCCCGAAAATCGAGTGAAGTAGGGTTTCAAACAGATTACATAAATAGCTTAGGGTGAGTTGTTCTCATTTCCTATTCAAGTTCCCAGGTGGCTTCCTCATTACCATGTCGATCCCATACCACCTTGACGAACTGAATTGCTCGGTTTCGTAACACCCTTTGTTCTGTCTCCACCACTCTGACAGGCTTTACGACGTAAGTCACATCATTTTGCACCTCTATGTCTTGTACATTCAGTAAGCGCGAGGGATCAGGATTGTACTTCCTCAACATAGATACATGGAATACATCATGCAAAGATGACAACTGTGGAGGAAGTGCCAATTGATAAGCCACCTCCCCCACCCTCTTTAGGATTGGAAACGGCCCCACAATTCTAGGCGACAGTTTCCCCTTCTTTCCAAATCTCATGTGTCCCTTTCATGGCGAGACTTTCAAGAACATTAAGTCTCCCACCTCAAATTAAAGGAACCTCTTCCTCTTGTCAGCGTAGCTCTTCTTACGACTCTGTGCAGCAAGTAGGTGTTGTCGTATCAACTTAATCTGCGTTGTAGTCTCTGCAACTAGCTCGGGTCCAATAAGTGCATGCTCACCGGCCTCTCTCCAGTACACTGGTAATCTACATAGTCTACCATACAAGGCCTCGAATGGAGCCATCTGGAGGCTTGCCTGGTAACTGTTGTTGTAAGAGAACTCCACCAGCTGTAAGTGATCATCCCATCGACCCTTGAAGTCTAGCATACATGCTTTTACAATATCCTCCAATGTCTGTATTGTCTTCTCCGACTATCCATCAGTCTGTGGATGGAATGTTGTACTAGTCAATAGATCTGTCCCCATAGCCGACTACATGCTCTGCCACACTCTGTCGGTGAATCGGCCATCTCTGTCGGACACAATAGTCCAGGGGATACCATGTAGTCTGATGATATCCCTGATGTACCGTCGACCCAAAGTCTCAGATGAATCTGTCATCTTGATAGGAAGAAAGTGTGCGGACTTGGTCAATCGATCTACCACAACCCATATTGTATCGTTGCCCTTTGATGACCTTGGCAACCCTATCACAAAATCCATGGAGATATGTTCCCATTTCCACTCTAGCATTGGTAAGGGTTTGAGTAATGTTGGTGGCTTCTGATGTTCAGTTTTAACCTGCTGACAAGTTAGGCAGTGCGCAACAAAGTCTGCCACATCTCTTTCGAGTCCATGCCACCAATAGTGTCTCTTCAGATCATGATACATCTTGGTGCTGCCCGGATGAATAGAGAGTTTGGTTTGGTGTGCCTCGATCAATAACTCCCTTTTGCAGCTCTTGTAACACCCCGCCCTTTTCGAGAATTTCAGAGTCTAATTTTTTTTTAAAAGTAATAATTAAACATCGAAAGAGAGCGGGCGGCGTCACGACGCGAGTTAAGTTCAGACTACCCAAGTCTGAACCTTAACTGGCCACCCATGTGTACATGGAATAGACCATGATAGTGAATCACACATGGAACTAACATCAACATGCGGAATAATCTAGATCAATTGCGGAAAAGAAAGACGAGATAGCAAGTAACAGTCTCAAACATTAATTAACATAGATCAACCATCCAAAGGTTATTAACCTAATCAAACCATAGCAAGTAATGAATTATTACATGTCCAACAAAAGTATTCAAATGACAGTAATATAAAGTAATCCAATCCATCATTCAAGCACTTAGGCTTGGCTCCCATCCCGGTCAACGACCTTTCCTTTTCCTTTGTTTGTACCTGCAATCTCCTCTGAGGATAGAATTAGGGCATTAGATCAACGCGCCCAGTAGGTTCCCGAATCAGGGCTACCACATGTTAGCATATAAAAACATGCATATATGTCATAATACATGATCATTAAAAAACAAGTAAAACCATGCTATGAAGTATGCACATGCAATGAGCATCCCCCAACATGTACCTTCATAGTCATCACTTGACGTGCCTTGCATCGTCAAGGTAAATTACAACACATTTCATCTCTTCTATAAAATATGTACATGCAATGAGCAACCCCCATCATGTACATTCGTAGCCATCACTTGACGTGCCTTGCACCGTCAAGGTAAAATACAATACAACTTCCATCTCTTCATCATTGACTGATTCATATCACGTATTAGTTCTCCTGGCGGGACTCTCATCGCCTAAGGAGACCAATGACTATGATCATCATGTTACTCCTCCTGGCGTGACTTGCACCACCGAGGCAGGACGTAACTTATAACTTGAAACACTGTAGAACCTCATTCATAATCCCATGTCTATGCATGAGATGCCAATGCCTGTATGCCATTTGTTAATGTATAATATATCATTTGAAACACATATATTAAAACAAGAGTATCATAAGAAAAACTGGGTAAAAACCGTGGTTACAAGTAGGTAGGAAACCTACTGAAGAATCACTTCAGTGTCTGTTCTTTCTTAGGCTTTATCCGGTCACCGCTCGCAGTCGTTCAACTTTCGGTACCTTTTTATGTAACAATAAGTAAATCATACTCTTATTTACATGTTCATTCATATATGAGACCTAAAACATCTTATAAGTCCTTTGATCAATCTCTTCATTTGGCTTGTATTCACAAATTTTCCATTGATCTAACCAATGTCTAATCTTGCTCATAATTAAAGTTCATCAAAATAAACTGCCTTAGTGGGGTTCGGCCATACTACTTGGCCGAACCCTACCAATCCAATTTGTACTTCTTAATCCCTTCACAACCATTCAAATCACTTGGTTCCAATCCTCATTTTCATCCACCAACACTACCCCATTTAAATCAAATAAAAGCCCTAAGGCAACCCATGGGGTTCACTTGATCTGGTTGATCCCTCAACTTCTCATGATTATACATGATTTAATCATGTTAACCCAACCATGAGCTACACATGATTCAACCACATAACCAGCCACCAAAACAGTAATTTAACTTCACCAAAACACATCACTTACTTACATGGGGTTCGGCCATCCAAGGTGGCCGAACCCAATGTCCATATCTTGGTCTTTTAACAATGCTTTAGGCGTTATTTAAACATGCAATATCAGTATTATATTGCTCTTAGAAATCATCTAATTAAATTCATTCAAAACAGTCCATAAAGTCCATGGTTTCCATGTTTCACAACATGAAAACCAACATCCTTTTACATGGGGTTCGGCCCTCTATGGTGGCCGAACCCAATGGTTATGTTTGCTGTTTTTAAACCTCAATCATCATGTAATTAACATCGTATTAACATCAGGTTTTAACTTTAAAAGAAACCATCCAAAAACCAACATCATATCATGGGATTCGGCCATCCAAGATGGCCGATCCCCATGGTCCATCTTTTCCAATTTTAATCTACTGATTTAGACCACATAACTTCAGCCTTTTCTGATATCCAAACCCATGTTTTAACTCTCTTTAACCATGCATTTTAAATCTATTACAACCATCTAACATCAGTCCTAACTTATATGGTTTTAACTTCTAGAAACCATCAAAACTAACCGCTTGTTTCCATGGGGTTCGGCCATGCTAAGTGGCCGAACCCAATGGTCCATTTCCATCTTTTAATCCACTGATTTTAGACCATATAAATTTCAGTCCCTATGTCATTCAGATCCATGGTTTTTAACCATTCTAAAATATGTACTTAAATCTTAATTCAAAACCCAAAACAGTCCACAAAATCCATGGTTTTCATATTTCAAAACATGAAAACCAAGCCATCTCTTTACATGGGGTTCGGCCCTCTATGGTGGCCGAACCCAATGGTCATCTTAATTATTTCTAAACCTCCATTTAATCAAGGTTAATCATTGGTGTAATCGGCCATGATCATGGCCCAATCCACACCCTACTTGTTCCATGTTTTTCAAGAAAACTCAATGAAAAACTTACCAATTTTCCCAAGCCTTTCTTCTTTACTTTTGATCCTTGTTTCCTATCTTTTATTTCTTCCTTTCTTCCTCAATTCCTTCCTGGTTTAAGCTTGAATATTTGGTACCAAAAGCCTCTGCTGTTCCAGCCAAGAACACCGATTGGAGAGAGGGAGAAAGATGAGGATTTCCAAGATTTTTGGCAATGTCATTCGGCCAAATGAGTGGTCTCATCCTTTTGTTAAATCAGCCAAACCTCACTCCTTAATCCTCATAATTTCTTGTCAAAAACGAGGAGATGCTGGGTTCCATCCAAGGTACCCCTAGATACCAACCATTGCAACCATTCACTTTACCACTCATCTCATCTCAATCCCATGTATTCCCATTTAATACATCATGGAAATCACCCCAAACAAGTCCCCAACATGTGGAACTTGTTTGGGTGGTTAAAGCTGGGATAAACTCTTTAAATTCCCATTAGGCTCACTGATTTACAGTCCCATGGATTTCATTTTGACTCACCCAACTCAAGATATTTTTATTCCAACCCAACTCATCACATTTAATGGATTTCATTTAATGCACATGAGTTGACTCATAACTTGATTTAATTCCAGCTCACTTCAGTCCCACTCACTGATTTGACTCGTGTTTTATCTCCCTTGAGGGTCCCCATGGTCAAAATAGTCAACTCGACCCGTTGGGTCCACTTTTAGCTCCTTGACCCGTTTTGACTCCATAACCCAATTATGGTATTTTGGTCATTTGTAAATGGTTTTCACATATGGATCAAGCCTACCCATTTCTTCTCCACTTGATTTCTAATCAAATAGGCTTAACCCCATTTAATTTAAACTCACAAAATGGTCAAATCATCCATTTTGACCCGATGTGTCCCATTTGGGCCCTTTGACCCATTTAGCCATTTTTGAGAGAAATGATGTAAATTACCCAACCAATCAAACTTAACATTCATAATGTGCTCATATGATTTTAATTTGAGCAATGGGCCCCACTATTTCCTTACTTAACATCACAAAATAATTAATTTAACTACTCAGGGGCATTTTGGTAATTTTCCACTTCATTGAGAAATTGGGGTGTTACAGCTCTTAGGCACATATGTCCTACCTCGGAATACAAGACCTTGTCCTGGTAGTAACTCCCATTCCGGTATAACGTCACCAGTATACATCTTAGCCCATATCTCCTCCACTTCCGGATCTGTCCGTTGCTCCTTTTCTATCTTGGAGACCATATTGGACCGTATGATCAGATTATACATACTCCCATGGTTCTTGATATACAAATTGAACTCTCGAATGGTATTCAGCATCTTCCATTCCTTTCTGATCAAAATGGCCACTATTGCATGTGACATGCGGCTGAGGGCATCCGCCATTTTGTTCGCCTTGCAAGGATCATATCGAAGCGCAAACTCATAATCTTGTAGATATTCCATCCATCTGCGCTGCCTTATGTTGAGTTCCTTCTGATCAAATAGTTCAGGCTTTTGTGATCTAAAAACACCTCAAACTTCTCACCATAAAGATAGTGTCTCCAGCTTTTAAGAGCGAAGACCACTGCGGCTAGTTCCAGATCATGCGTAGGATAGTGGCGTTCATGAATCTTCAACTGTCTTGAACCATAAGCCACCATATGTTGACTTTGAGTGAGAGAACACCCAAGTCCCTCTCCTGAAGCATCACAATATACTTCGTATCCCTTGCCCCTTTTCGGCAAAATCAGAATAGGAGCAGTTGTAAGCCTCTCCTTCAGTTCCTTGAATCTCCGGTTGAATACATCCGACCATTCAAACTTGACTCCTTTCTGAGTGAGTCGGGTAAGTGGAGATGCAATCTTGGAGAAGTCCATGATAAACTTCCTATAGTAACCATCCAATCCCAGAAAGCTACGGATCTCGGTGACATTCTTCGGTGCTCCATTCTCTAACTACCGCCACTTTAGCCAGTCCACAACTATACCTTTTGCTGATATAATATGCCCTAAGAAGTTAACCTCAGACAGCCAGAATTCACACTTGCTTGCTTTGGCATACGGCTGATGCTTTCTTAGGGTTTCAAGGACTATCAGCAAATGTTCAGCATGCTCCTCCTGACTTTTGGAATAGATCAGGATTTCATCAATAAAAAAAATTACAAACTAGTCCAAGAAAGGACGGAAGATCCTGTTCATCAGATCCATGAACACAGCCGGTGTATTGGTAAGTCCAAGCGGCATGACCACATACTCATATAGACCATACCACGTCCTGAAAGCTGTCTTTTCTATGTCCTCCTAACCCGGATTTGATGGTAGCCGGACATCAAATCAATCTTGGAGAAGTGGCTGGAACCCCTGAGTTGATCGAATAGACCATCAATCCTGGGTAGAGGGTACTTTTTCTTGACAGTCAGCTGGTTCAATTTTCTGTAATCCACATACATCTGAAGTGTACCATCCTTCTCTTCACAAATAATAACGGGGCTCCACAAGACGATGTGTTGTTCCGGATGCACCCTAGTCTGAGCAGTTCGTCAATTTGTTTCTTTAACTCAGACATCTCAGCTGGTGCCATCCGGTAATGTGGCAATGACACTAGAGCAGCAGCACGATACAGCTTGATCTCAAAATCAATCTCCCTCTTGGGTGGCAAGCCAGGGAGCTCTGTCAGGAATACCTCCGCGTAGTCTTTCACTACCGCCGGAAGTTCAGCCACCGGTGCCTTGTCTAATCTGATGTTGTTCAATACCAAGTGGTTCAGTCCTTCATGCAGTCTTCTTGTCATAAGGATGCTCTGTTTGTCAGCATGCACCACATACCGCTTTCCCTCGGGTGACCAAAATATCACCCTGTGGAGATGGCAATCAATTTTAGCCCTAAAGTTAGCCAACCAGTCCATGCTAAAGATGATGTCGTACTCAGTCATATCAAGTACCAGATAGTTGAACTCAAATCTAAACCCAGCGAGTTTAGTGTTTACCGTTGTGCATATGAGTCCCAATGATGTGTCTCCGACGGGGGATACAATAGTAAGTGATGTGGACAATTTTTGTAGTAAGGTGCCAGTTGGAGATATGAATGCAGCAGATACAAATGAGTGGGATGCTCCAGAATCAAATAATACGAAAGCATAGGAATTACCGACTACTGCCATACCTTAAATCACGGAGTGATCCACCGCCTCTAGGGAGGAGCTAAGGTATACAACCGTCCAAATCCTGTAGGGTTTGGTGCCAGTCCCGTCTGGTTGTGTGCCCTGGTTCCTCGTGAATGAGCTGATCTGGCTGGAGAGCGAAAGGAACCCCTAGAGTGAGAGGGTCCGCTGATCTGTGTACATTCCCTTTTGAAATGGCCTTGCTGGCCACACTGGAAACAGGTGCTCACACCTCAGGGAACCTGAGAGACTGATACTAATGGGGAGGGCTGATTGGACCGAAAGCCCCCAGTTGACCTAGTGGAAGGTGAGGGCCTCCCAAGGTTAGGTCGGAACCTCTTGTTGGGACGAAAGGTACTTCCCCCGCTCTGGCCTCGGCGGTTGTCCACAAACCGCACTGTCTCTGTCATCTCCTGCTCTGCTATGGTGGCTCTACTGACCACCTCTACCAGTGTAGGTGCCTTAAAGATCACCTTGGCCCTGATGCTCGGTCGAGGCCTCGCTCAAATTTACGAGCCCTTCTGTACTCTGTGTCCACCATGTATAAGGCATAACAAGATAGACGGAGGAACTCCTGATGGTACTCCTCCACAATCATGGAGCCTTGCACCAAAGATAGAAACGCTTGGGTGTGGCGTTCCTTCTCCTCTTCTGGAAAGTAGTAATCAAGAAACATAGCTGATAACTGTTCCCACATCATTGCAGTCATTTCCCCTTCTGGAATCAGCGCCCTCTGTCGCTCTATCACCTCCCACCATTTGCCGGCATCATCAATTAATTGTGATGTAGCCAGCAATATCTTATCTTCATTACCGGAGATCTTCAGTAGTGTCAAGATCTGGGTAATCTTCCTTAGCCAGTTCTCTACTCCGGCCGATCTTTCTTTCCCTTTGAAGTAAGGGGGACGTTGCTGCTGAAAGTCTCTAACCATCCTCTGCTCATTTGCCTCGTTGGTGGTCGCATTTCTGTTTCCGTTCATATGTTGTTGAAGAACGGAAGTAACCACCGCTTGGACCAAGTTCTGTAGCTAAGGAGGCACCACGGGAATGATCACGCTATTCTGCCCCTCCTCTTGGTGGGGTTGCTGTACCTCTTCATCCACATACAGGTTTGGTCGGGTTCTTCTTCTCAGACGCATTTTCCTAAGTCATTGAAAACATCGATGACTTAGCTTCTTCATAAAGTTTCTGTTTTCACATTTTGGGGAAATTGCCAAATAAGCACCCTTATTTTTGGGGAAACTTCCTAAGTATCAAGTGTTGTTTCTCAATTTGGGGAAATCGGGGAAATGTCTCCTATTTTGCTATGTTTACTAAATCCCTTTTATAATGATTGTCCTTCCCTTGCTATCATTCCTTTTTTGTCAAGTGTTGCTCTCAGATTGAATGCTTCAGTCTGAGTCTAACGAAGTAAATTAATCCGGCCCCCGTGCAGCAGACTCCGAAGAGTCGGTCAGTTGGAATTCTTATCTTGTCAGTGAAACATGAGACCATCTTAATCTTACTTCGAAAGATTATCCTTCCGGTTTAGCTCTGATACCAACTGTAACGCCCTGCCCTTTTTCACTTGCCAAAAATCAAAGTCTATTTTTTTTTTAAAATAAAGTGTGAGAGAGAGCGGGAACGTCACGACGCGACCTAAGTCCGAGCTTCCAAAGTCCGACCCCTAACTGGCCAACCATACGTGTGCGTGGACTAAGTCCACGAAAAAGGTTCACACGCGACAAGGTTAACTTGCGGAATTATAATAGAAGAACTATCCTACCAATTTTAAGTAGCAAGGAAGTCCATCACTTAATGATAATTAACTTAAGTTAAAATGTCCAAAATAAAAGTCCAAACCATGGCAAATAGTCTAAGTTATTACAGTCCCAAATACTAGCTACTCAAATTACATTGTCTATGAATAAACTTAAATAAAATGAAACTAGATTATCCAAGCTCCTAAGCTTGGCTCCGATCGCGTCCTTCGTTCCGTCCATTTCCTGTGTCATCATCTAAGTTAGAAGTAGAGCGTTAGACAACGCACCCATTAGGTACTCCGAGTAGGGTCAATACATGGATTAGTATCCCACATAGATATAAATAATATCAAAACCATGCAAGTCAATGCCATGCCATGGGTGTCATATGCCATGAATCCCACCCATCATCCATATCACAATCATATGGTATTCCTCTTGATGGATAATCCACATCAAGGTATTGTCATGACTCCCGGCGAATGCCTTATCGGTCCCACTGAATGGAACGCGGACTCTGGTTACATTTCAAACACAGTATATCTCTCCCCACGAATGCCTTATCGGTCACCCCGAACGGAGCGTGGACTCTGGTTACAATTCAATCATACATCCATTGGAATTAGTGTGGATTCCTCCCACGATTGTTTATCGGAAATTTGAATGGAGCGTGGACTCCCCTCATTTGATCCCTCACATGCCATGCATGAGATGCAAGTGCAAACATGCTATGTAATAATAAACATCATAGCATTAAAATCCCATAGTTGAAACATCTCATTTGATACCAAAATAAATCATCAAAACATGAAATAAAATCATCACATATACATATTCCATGGTTTTCAATAAAGTAGGAATCCTACCAACGTCCAAATATCGGGTACTTGTGTTTCCGTCCAAAAACCGATCACCGATCGCGTCAAGCCGATCGTACACCGTTTGTGAGATCCCGTTACCTTATTACATTTAACACATATACATACATCAATTTGGTGATCTATTTAATTCCATAAAATAACCAAATTAATTATTCCAGTTGATTAAAATCATTCCCTTCATCCTTCCAATTTAACTTAACCATTTGGAAAATCAATAAATATTTCATTTTTAAAATCAGCCAGTTACCCGCTGTCCACTACCCACTGTCCACTTTCCACTGTCCATTGTCCATTGTCCACTACCCACTGTCCACTATCCACTGTCCACTACCCACTGTCCACTAAAAATACCTTAGTGGGGTTCGGCCATACAACATGGCGGAACCTCACTCTCTTGGTTTTGGGCCCCTCTTTTTAGTCCTTGATCATTTCAATCAATGTGGTCCAACATCATTCCATCTTTTGATTTATTGATCCAATCACATAAGTTAATCATTTTACATTAATAAAAACCACCTAAGTCCATAGGATATTCTCCATGGGGTTCGGCCATACAACATGGCCGAACCCATGGTCCTTTATTTTCACCATGTTCCTATCTTAGCTATCATTTTTTCCATAGCTAAACACTTAACTTATTTACACATAACTTAGGTCCATACATGATTCATTAACATAACATAGATCCATAATAAATCCCTCCATTCCTTAGCTTGATCATTCCATCCTTTAAACATGCATAGATCTACTAAATGATCCATCAAAATGGTTCATAGGGTTCGGCCATACAACATGGCTGAACCCATGGTTCCTTGTTTCCATCTTTCTATGGTCTAAATACATGTAAATCCATCAATATTTCTCCATGGGGTTCAGCCATACAACATGGCCGAACCCATGGTCCATTGTTCTTCATCATCTCCTCATTTTAAATCATTATTTACAACATTTAAAACCCATTTAAAATCACCAACATTCCTCCATCATTTTCATCCTATAAAACCCTTTAAAATCACTAACATACATCCATCATTTTCATCCATTAAAATCAATAACCTACTTCCATGGGGTTCAGCCATACAACATGGCCGAACCCTATGGTTCATCATTTTCTCTTAAAAATCACATGTCCATGATTAAATCATTTGATAGGGTTCGGCCATTCAACATGGCCGAACCTCATTTTGTCTTTCTTTGTATGGATCTTAAATCCCTTAACCTCCCTTTAAGATTTCGCGACTCCTCCATTTTCTTTCGTGCCGCCTTGCTCCTCCGATCTTCTCCTTCCTTAGTCTCTTCTTTCTTCTCTTTGATCTTCGGCCAAAGGATGGTGCTTGATTAAGATGAAAACCCTCAGAGTGGGTTCGGCCAAGGAGAAGGTTTGAGAGAGGGAGTGGAGGTGAGAATGGGAGAAAACTCTAAGTGTTTTCTTGTCTTGTGAGAGGGTCAGCCAAGGGAGAGCTTGAGAGAGAGAGGAGCAGAGAATGCACTTCTCCTTGTTTAATTTGTGAATTTCGGCCAAGGGGTGTGAGTAGCCCCTTGGCTTGTGTCTCCTGTAATTCCACCTAAAAACCCTTCACCGGTAACGCCCCGCCCTTTTTCACTCGTTTCTTCCCGTAAATTCAGAGTATATTTTTTTTTATAACAGAGTAGAGTGATAGAGCGGGGGACGTCACGACGCGAGCTAAGTCCGAACTTCCAAAGTCCGACCCTTAACTGGCCAACCCTATGTGTGTATGGACTCAGTCCAATAAAACGGTTCACACATAGCAATATCAACTTGCGGAATAAAATCATAACCTGCGGAATCATAACATCAAAATGCGGAATCATAACAGAACCAAGTTCTATTCCATCAGATAGCAAAGTACGCCAAGTCCTTAATCATCATTTGAATATCATAATTATCCAAATAAACAATCCAACCATCTAAGTTATTACATTCTGTAATCTAGATATCAAATACAAGTTCATGAGTAACTTTATTCAAAACATATAAAATAAGTCTTCCAAGCTCCTATGCCTTGCCCGTCTTGCGTTTATCGTTCCTTGATTACATGTATCATTAACTAGGGTAGAAGTAGGGCATTAGAACAACGCGCCGAGTAGGCATTCCAGTTACGACTAACACATGTTTAGTACAAAACATATATAATAATATAGTGATGTCAAAACTATATAAAATCCATGCCATGCAATGAGTCCGACCCATCACATGTACATAAAAGTACCACCACATAGGTCTTTCGGTCGCCCCGGCGGAGTGTGGACCCTCCGGATTCTTCCTGATGGAAAATCACATCAAGGTAACGCACATAGGTTTTTCGGACGCCCCGACAGAGTGTGACCCCTCTGGTTATAAATCCTCCACCCCATGCCATGAATGAGATGCCAATGAAACACATGCTATTTTAATAACATAAATATAGCATTTAGAATCACCTTTTGAAAACATAATCAATACATGCTATTTTAAACAAATAAACATAGCATTCAAAATTCACATAAAGCATATCCTTTGAAACATATTTTCATCAAACATAAGATAAAACAAATGTACATAAATCCATGGTTTTCAAAGAGGTGGAATCCTACCAAAGACCGCTAACGTGTGCTTGCGTCTTTCGTCCAAGAATCGATCACCGATCTTGTACCGCTTGCGAGATCCCGTTACCTTATGATATAATAATAAATTAACACCAAGTCTCACTTGATTTACAAGGTTCTAAGTCCATAACAAAACTCCATGGCTTAACATTTTTACACCTATTTACGAAAATGCCATCCATGGCTATCATTCCATAATCCCATCTTTTCCATCACTAAAACAATTGCCTAAGTTAATGTTTGATCCACAAAACATCTCATGGGGTTCGGCCATACATCATGGCCGAACCCATGATCTTTCAATTTAGGTGATATTTACCATTTTGCCACTAACTTAGGTTCATGTCTTCCCATTAATTCAATCATCATATTAAATTCATACCATCCATTTCCCTTGATTCATTAACATATAAACCTAGCCCATAGAATTAACTCATCGGGTTCGGTCATGCATCATGGCCGAACCCTATGTCCAATATTTCCATATATTTACAATAATGCCATTCATGGCTAACCTTCCATTTTAATCAATTAAAAGTCATAACATAGTTGGTGGGGTTCGGCCATACACCATGCCCGAACCTCACCCTTCTTTTCCATTCTTTCAATCCAATAATCAAACATAACATTAATAATCCATACTTAGAAAGTTTCATATTTTAGCATCCAACTTCCATAATTACCAAAATTGCCATTCATGGCCAACCTTCCTTAAATAGAAGGTTTCCAAACTTAGAATCACCTTCCATTTAATCTAAGTTCCATATTAATCTCTACCTTCCATTCTTGGATACTTTCCATAAATAAACTACACCTTTCCATAATTGGAAGGTTTCCATAATTATCATCCAAAATTAGAAGTTTTCTAATTTAGCTAACTCCTTCCAAAAATAGAAACTTCACAAATTAGTAACCATTTTCCATACTTAGATAGTTTCCTAAATTAGAAACCATCTTTCCAATAATTAGATAATTTCCTAATTTAGAAACCATCTTTCTATAAATGGATGCTTTCCAAATTTAGCAATCCAAATCCAAAATTAGATAGTTTCCTAAATTAGAAACCATCTTTCCTTAATTGGACACTTTCCAAGTATAGCAACCAAAATCTATCTCCATTCCAAAAACAACCCCATGGGGTCGGCCATACACCATGGCCGAACCCTATGGTTCATGATCTTGACCATTTATTTAAATCCAATATTTTTTATCAATATCCTTTCCATGGGGTTCGGCCATGCCCATAGCCGAACCCTATGGTTCATGTTATTCTAAACCAAGAATCCATCATTTAAACTTCCATTAAGATCATTAATCTTAGGTCCATATAATTCAATGCCTAAGAAAACCCCAAATTCATAAATTTATTTAGTGGGGTTCGGCCATACACCTTGGCCGAACCTCACCCCTCCAAACATCATTTTACATCATCAATGATCTCCATTAAAAATCACCAACATCATCTATCAAGACCGTATGAATCTATTACCCAGTAAATCAAGTTTTTCCATGGGGTTCGACCATGCACAATGGCCGAACCCTATGGTTCTTTACTTTCCATTCAAACCATTAATCCCATCTCAAATCTTTTTCCATGGGGTTCGGCGACACACCATGGTCAAACCCTATGGTTCTTTTATTTCAAAATAAATCACTCAAATAAGATACTAACCTTTTTCCGATTCCTTGCTCTTCCAATCCTTCTCCTTTCTTCTTAATTTCTTTCAACCAAAAACACCTTATTGTTGCTGCCTTTCCTTCTCTTTACTATTTGCCGTGAGAGAGATTGAGAGAGATAATTTGAATGGAGTGTAACCTTGTGCCCTTGTCCCTCTCTCCCTTTTATAATTTTCCTTGGTCCAAACTTTGGAAGGTGCTTAAGATAGCTAATCTCCTTTTGGCTCAAGACTCTCATTAAAATAGCAATTGCCGACCTCCCTTGCTTAGATTAGTAATTGCCGACCTCCCTTTTCTTAAATTAGAATGTGTCTAAGATAAACCATGCCCCATTGTCGTGTGCCCTTGTGTTTAATTTAGACACTTCTTCTAATTAATTTAAGATTATATGCATACCCTTTTTAAAGGATCTCATGCGCCTAATCCTAGATTTTTACATCTAAAATTCGGCCATGTAATCTTTTATTTAAATGCATCACTAAATTAATTCAACCCTATTTAATTTTTAATAAAACCAATTCCACAATCAATTGGGTCCTAATTGGGTCATGGCCCAATTCTTTATCCATATAAGATCCAATCTAAAATTCATAATTAAAAAAATGGATAATTTTCATATAAATAATAAATTGAAAAATCCGGGGTATTACATCACCTCCCTCATTAAAGTTTCCTTTGACCAATGAATCCCTTGGTTTAATCAAGGTGTCCCTTGGTTCAAACCAAGCACCCTTTGGGCTCCCAATGTGTCCTTTGGGGTTTCATCCCATGAGATGAAACTCTCCACTTCCCCAACGTGTGTCCCTTGGGGTTTCATCCATACGATGGAACTCTCCACCTCCCCAACGTGTGTCCCTTGGGGTTTCATCCATAAGATGGAACTTTCCACCTCCCCAACCTGTGTAAACCTTGGGTTTGTTCTAATGAGATGAAACTCTCCATCTACCCTCCTAACTCACTTAAGATGAAAGTCCCATTAACTTCCCATTCAACTCACCTTAATTCAAATATTTTTTAATTCTTTTAAACTCAAGACTTGTACTCATTCATTAACTCAATTCCTTGATTCCATTTTGAACTTACTCAATTGAACTTAACCCAACTTAATTCAGCCACACCTTAATTAAACTTGAACTCATTTGGTGGTTGACCAAGTCAACCATGACACATGGCACTTGGGGTCCCACTTAGCCATGTCACATACATGCCACCTCACTTGATGAGGTGGATCTCATGCCTTGTATCTTAATTGGTCATTATACCCAATTATCAAACTTTATCCATTTACTTCTAATTAGCTCATCTATGACTCATTGCGTCCCAATTGGGTAGTTGACCCATTTAATCACACATACCCAATTATTTCCAACCCGAATTCTATTCTTGATCCATTGGATCATAATTGGGCTATTATCCCAATTCGTACCCACCTAAAGTCCATTCCATTATTTAATTTCAAATTCCATTAATTCACAAATTAAATGGACAATTTCCACATATATTCATGAAATGAAAATCCGGGGTGTTACAATAGCATTGATGCATGACACTAATGGAATATCATTTTTATGGTTTCTGATTTATAAGAAGACGGTGCATCTTCTATATTGAATTTGAGAAACATGTGTTAACCATATTTTGAGAATTTTCCCCACTGTTCTCCTTATTATATGATTTTATGAGATTTCACACTTTGTGTATTTTGTGATCGAAATTTCCTACTGGGCAAGTTGACTAAGTCCGTACATTTTCAACTAGATATTAACACAAATCAGGGTAAAGGAAAAGCAGCTAGACCTAGTGGTAGCCATGCTTGACAAGGAGATGGATCCGGAGATGCTTGAAGATATCATAGTTCTTATTTTGGCATTTTGATAGACCTATGTACTTTCATAGGATCATTGATGTAATAACTTAGAATAACTTTTATTTTTGGATATGGTTTGATGGTTTGGTATTTGACTTATTTGGTTAAGTAATTTTTAATTTTGCTATCAAATGTTTAATTTTATAATTCCGAAAAATGTTATTTCGGTATATGTTATTTCCGTAGTGTTGTGTTGGCAGATACACAAATGTTATGTGAGGTGACTCACATATGTGTTAGAATTGGGCCAGTCCAGGGTTGGGTCTTCGGACTTGAACTCGGCTCGCGTCGTGACGTATCCGTTCCTTTTTCGTATTAAAAAAATTACTCTGATTTAATCAATAGAAAAAGGGCGGGTCGTTACATGACCTTAGGTGGAACCTACACCTGAGAGAGGACTATTCCTAGGCTTAGTTGCATACTAGTAACGGACATAACAAGCCTAGAGAGGAAGTTGGACAATGAATTGAAAGTGAACTTGGAAATATGAATTATATTCACTGCCAGCTCAACCAGTCGATCTCACCGACCCTTCGGTAGAGACATGATAGACACATCATGGTCAAGGACTGGTTGGCCAGACTGACATGGGTTCTGGAACATAGAACTATCATTCTGTGAAAGCCTCTGACTAAGAGACTCATATGCACCGACTCCTCAGTGATGAACCTAAATGACCCCTCATGGTCGACGACTTGTCAGTAAGATACTTGTGAGTTCTGAACTGTGAACTCATGAGGGCTCTCGATGAAACAGACATTTCGGTGTATCAAGACCGATCGAGAGTAACAGGACCGACCCCTTTGTAAAAAGCGACAGGTCGTTCTAGGTAACAGGTTTCTAGAGTTGAAACTACTATCAAGCATGTTTTGCCCCAGACCGAGCCGCTCGTATGGACCGACCTATTACTGCCATGACTATCGACCCATCAAAAACACCTACCTGTCGACCGGAAGTAATTATGCCGTTGGGAGTACATTTAATGCGCAATGGTTGGGTTGTTGAATGGTAATAAATATGAACACCGACCGATTGGTGCCACTTGTAATACCCTGTAAGGTCTCGGAATTTTGGAATTAATATAAATGTGAATATTATTTATTTTAAGGATGGAAATTAGAAAATTGGTGGAGTAAATGGTAAATGGGACAAAATTGGATAAAGGCCCAATTGTGGCCCAATAGATTATGGTTTGGGTTTAAATTTATTTAAATGGGTCAAGAATGGTTAAATTGGGACAAATACCTATTTGGGGCCCAATGGGTCAAGTTGGTTATGCTCTAAGGTAAATGGGCTAGATGGAAATGTAATTGGGCCATAGGCCACTGGTAATCCACTTAGAGTGAATTCAATGATTTTAAATCACCTAAGTTATTTGGAATTAAATAATGGTGATGTGGCCAAGTGTGGACCCAAAGTTGGTGGGGCCGACCACCATGGTTGATTTGGTCAACCATGGGTGGAATAATGGAATTAGGTTAAGTATAATGAATTAACCTAAGGTGATTTAAATAAGTAAATGGGAATTAAAGTAGCTAATTAATTAAATAATTAAATTAGTAAATTGGTGGTTAAATGGGTTAAAATTAGCCAAATGGGGACCAAGCTACCCCACCTCCAAGGTCAAACACGTTGGGCTTGGTGGTGGTTTAGATA
The DNA here is from genome assembly GCA_022113865.1 of Chimonanthus praecox. Lineage (NCBI taxonomy): Eukaryota > Viridiplantae > Streptophyta > Magnoliopsida > Laurales > Calycanthaceae > Chimonanthus > Chimonanthus praecox. The sequence goes on from CM039090.1 coordinate 36,141,162, forward strand.
ACCACCACCATAAAGCAAATAAAAAATCTAAAAAAAATATCTTGCTTTGGTTAGTGAGAGTAATTAATGAAAAAGGTAAGTTTAAGTCACCAAATGGGGGGTAAGTCTTGAGTTCCTTCCCATTTGCTTATCCTCTTTTCAACTCTCTCCATTTTCATTCTCCATGGACGTCCCACACTAGGAAGGAGAAGAGAAAGAGAGTTAAGGAAAAGAGAAAAGAAGGAGAGAAGAAAGAAGTGGAAATTTACACGAACTCACTCTAAAGTCAAGGTGTTCATCTCCCCTCTCATCATCCTTTCCTCTTCCCTCTCTCAATTTAAACTTACCTTGGCCGATTCTAGGGTTAGGGATTGCCACCCTTGATCAAAGATCTTAACCTACCAAAGATCAAAAGGAAGGATAGAGGAGGCTAAGGAAACCGACGGGAGTGCCAGAAGTCGGAGGAAACGGCGGATTGTAAGTATTTTCTTAAACAAGAGTTTATGTATATTTTTAAGTGATTAAGAAGTGGCTAATTTTTAAGGAGTTTAAATGAGGGAACATGAAGGAAAAATGTACAAAATATGCAGTGGAGAAGACTGACTGAACTGGTGATAAACGAATCAGAAACAAGTTTCGGGGAGTTTCAGCCGACTGAATTAGGGATTCACTCGACTGAACTAATGATGGTTGATAATAAAATGAGTTTCTAGGAGTTTCAGTCGACTGAATCATAAGATTCAGTCGACTGAACACAAACTTCTCAGATAAGAAAAGGGTTCTGGAAGTTTCAGCCGACTGAATTTACGATTCAGTCGACTGAAGGGATGCTTATTAAACAAGCAAGGGGGTGACTGAAAGTTCAGCCAACTGAATATATGATTCAGTCGACTGAAAATAAACTGACAGAACAAACAGATGATCTGATATAAAGTCAGCCGATTGAATCTGTGATTCAGTCTACTGAAAGGGGTATGAACCATGTTTCAGCCGACTGGATGTGTAATTCAGTCGACTGAAACTGAACTGGCAGGACAAGCAGACACTCGGATTCGAAGTCAGTCGACTGAACTCGTAATTCAGTCGACTGAATTGAAATGTACAATATTGAACATCTTCAGAGGTCGCTGTTAATCTGGTAGAATGAATGGAGATTATGTTCAATTAAAGGGACTGATTTTAATGATCCTATGTATGTTAGACGTAAAAATTGGATACATCGCGAATGACTAAGTGAAATGGATAAATGCCGCGTTTTAGGCTCGCAAATCGGAATATTTAAAATGGCCAACAAAAAAATTGGATTTATGGATGTATTTTAAAACAATGGAAAAAGAGGCTAAGGTAAGGGCGGTCTTATTATAATCTAGTGACACGATTAAAGATCATTAATAGACCTAGGTTTATGATCAGTTAGAGATTTAATCATGAAATAAAATACGGACTAATACGGTAAATGTGTAATAAGGTACCGGATAGCGCGAGTCGGTAGCTGGATTGTCGGACGAAAACGAAATAGAGACGCGAGTCGGTATTCGGTAGGATTCCTACCTTTTTGTAAGCCATGGATATGTATGGTAGTTTTATCTTATTTTGTGGACTATGGGATTTATCTTATGATGAGTTTGTTTTACGATTATGAATGTTATGTTTAATACTATGATTTATATTTTAAGATGATGCATTATATGCCAAGGCTATGTATGATAAACTAAAGTTATGAAACGTATATATTACATAGCATAATGCATTACATCTCATGCATGGCATGGGCGGAAAAAAATAAACAAACCGGAGTCCATGCTCCGTCGGGGCGATCGAGAACAGGCATGGGGACACCTTGACGAGGATTTGCCGTCAAGGGGATATTTTACGGTAGGACATGTCTTGACGAGGCTTTTCCGTCAAGAGGGATATGACAGTATATGTCAGGAATGATGGGTGGGATTCATAATATAGACACCTAGGGCATGGCATACATCTTATATTTTCACTACACGTGGTTTATCAATTTTCATTGGGTTATTATCAGTATGCTGTTATTACTAATCTATGTGCTAGCCCTACTCGGAGTCCTACTGGGCTCGTTGTTCTAACGCCCTACTTCTACCCTAGCTGACAATGCAGGAAATGGCGGACCGGAAGGGCGAGACAGAAGCCAAGCTTAGGAGCTTGGGAAGGCAGACTAGTGATTTTGTTTAAGTTGAATTAATTCATTTTGGAAATGTGTAATTATATAATTTAGCTTGTCGAAAATGTAATAACTTAGATGGCTTGTTATGTGTATATTTTATTTTGGACGGTACCGTTTAATGGCATTTTCATAATTAAATGGATATTTCTTCCCTGCTATCTGAAAAACTGGAAGGATAATTCTATGATCATCCGCATTTATTTTTATGTTCTGTGAGCTTACTTGCTACGCGTGAACCGTACTCGTGGACTTATATTCCACGCACGCGTAGGGATGGCCAGTTAAGGGCCGGGCTTTAGAAGCTCGGAACTTAACTCGCGTCGTGACGTCCTTGCCCTTTGTCACTTTATCATTTAAAAAAAAAAAAAATGTACTCTGATTTTACGGTGAAAAGGGGCGGGCGTTACATACCCGGATTTTCTTTAGATTATAAAAATATTGGATTGGTTCATTTTATTGCGAATTAATTGAATTTGAGATTAAATGGTTGAAATAGACATTAAATGGGTAAGGAAATGGGTCAATTACACAATTAAGACCCAATGGGTCATAGATGAGCTTAATTTAAAGTAATTAGGTAAGTTTAATTAAATGATTTGAATTGGTTAATTAATGTATTTAATGCATTAAAATCCATCTCATCAATTGAGGTGGCATGTAAGTGATGTGGCATCCCCATGTGACATCCATGTCATCACATAAAAGTCAACTAAGCAAGGATGACACATCATCAAGTGACAAGGCCAAGATGAGACCCAAGTTCCATGTGGTGGCCAAGTAACCACATACATGACCAGCCATGACATGATTAACTTGGTCAACTACTAGTGAGTTCAAATATGGAATTAAGTGTTTGAGTTGAGAAGATGAAAGGTTTTCATCTCAAGAGGCATGAAACCAAGGGTCTCTTTGGTTTAAGCCAAGGGTCTCCTTGGTTTAGCCAAGGGACACATTGGTTAGACAAATCATAATGAGGGAGAGTGAAGAGTCTAAGGCCGTTACATAAAAACACAAACCCAAGGTGCTGCTCACATCCCTTGGCCGACTCCTGCACCTTGAGCAAAGGATTTTCCCTCCTCTCCTCTCTTTCTCCCACCTCTACCTCTATACTTGGAGACTTAAAAGAGCAAAGAAAGAAGTAGCAGGATTAAGAAGAAAAGACAGATCAAAAAGAAAAGAAGGAGATGGAAAGAATGTATGTTTATGGCTTAACAACATAGGAATCAATCCAAGGAAACCATAGGTTTGGTCATGGTGTGGCCGAACCCATGAGTTCCTTGACTAGTTGGAATGAATGGCCAAATTGTTACAAGGCCATGGAATTGGAAATCCGTCCAAAGGATGGTCATGGATTGAAACAAAACAACTATAAGATTAAATCCAAAACCATGATATAATGGTACAATGATTGGATAGATGATGAAAAAGACCCTAACCTTGGCTAGTGGGTAGGGTAAGGTTACTAAGTGAAGTATGGAAGATGAAATCCATGTTTAAATAATGATAGGAATGGATTTCAAGAAGAAGGGCCTAACAATGCTTGCAAACGCAGTGAACTGACAAAAGTCAGTCGACTGAATCTCAGGATTCAGTCGACTGAAAGTGTGCTGGCCGAGCACATAGGGGATATCTGGGTGTTTTAGCCGACTGAATCATTGATTCAGTCGACTGAAAGTGGACTTGCAAGGCATAAAAAGGAATTGACCCAAAGTCACTTGACTGAATCTCATGATTCAGTCAACTGAAAGTACATTGGCTAAGCATAGATGGGGTTTATTGGCATTTCAGCCAAATTCAGTCGACTGAACGTATACGTACCAAACAAGTAAGTGACCTAGTGTGTTTCAACTGGCTGAATCTTATGATTCAGTCGACTGAAGGTTTACTTACCAAATACGTAAACGATTTGTTGCTATTTGTGTCAACTGAATCCTTGATTCAGTCGACTGAAAGTTTACGCGTCAAGTTTATACAGTGCCCTAGTGGTTGCCGCCTCAAACACTGTGGACGTAATTGGCCAAGGAAACTATTGATATGTTTGATGATGTGATTTGATATGGATATTGGGTGAGAGTTCATTTGGCATTGACACCCATGACATGGCACATATACTAGCATGATTATGATATAAACATCATGCATTCTTTCTAATACTTATAAGTTGTTCTGCAAACATGGCGTGATATATATACCCTTGATTTATATTATTCCTATGTGTACCATAACCCGACTTGGAAGACCTACTGGGCATGTTGACTAATGCCCTACTTCTACCCTGTAGATGATGGAACAGGGATTTGTAATGAAAAGGACGACGGACCGGAAGGGAGCCAAGCATAGGAGCTTGGAAAGATTATGTTTAAATTACTCAGTTTTAATTTCAATGATGTAATGGGAAAATTATATTTTGGATTGTAATAACTCAGACTTATTTATTATGGTTTGATAATATTTAAGTTTCATTTTAAGCATATGGTTATTGGCTCTCCTTGCCTAATAATGATAAGCATATGAATAATATCTTATTCATATAAATAATTCCGTAACTATTCAGAAAAACGTGTTAAATGTTTTAGTGGATTTAGTCCACGTACACGCGATAGTGGCCAGTTAAGGGTCGGGTTATGGAAACTCGGACTTGACTCGCGTCGTGGTGACCCGCTCTCTCTCACTCATTTATAAAAAGGAAAAATATACTCTGATTTTGTGAAGGTGAGAAAGGGCGGGGCGTTACACCACCGACCTATCGGTATTGGACAGTCAGAAAGACCATTAAGACCCTCTATAAATATGAGTGTTGTGTGATCATTTTATTATTATTTTTTGAGCTAAAAAGAGTTATACACTCTAAGGAATGATCAACACTCTTGTGGTGAGAATCATAAACTAACAATCTATTGATTGTGTTTGCAAGTGAGAAAGAGAGGAGGAAAGAAAGATCATAAACAACCAATCTAATGATTGGTTTGCAAGTGAGAACGAGATGAAGAAAAGATATCATCTAAGAAAGCTTTGGTTCAACCAAATTTCCTTGTCATCCTGAGCTTGTGATTGTTATACGACAACTACAAGACGGAGCGTCGGCTTGCATTGGGTGAGATATTCAAGAAGCACACATTAGAGAGAAAGAGCTGCAAGGCAAGTGATTCTTGGTATTTTGTTTTTAAAACCTTTGTCGCGAAAGCGGCTTAAAGAGGATTTGCTCTGGAACCACTATAAAAAACTTTGAGCGTTGTCTCTGGCACAGTGGGGGGTGGAATTATACAGCCGATTGAGTGAGGTGAAATTCCTACTCTAATTGTGAGGGTGTAAGTCCGCACTTTGTAAATTTTGGGATAGCTCAAGGTTGAACGAGTCCTAACAGTGGATGTAGGTTGGTAAACGAACCACTATATCTTGTGTCCTTGAGATGTGGTGCTAGAGCTAACTTCTTGTGTTTGATTGTTTAATCACTTTTGCTAAAACACACCTACTTGATTGATATATCAGTTGTGCTTAAACTAATCAATGAATTTAATTTTAAAAGGAGCAACGAATTGAGATTGACCTATTACTCTCCCTGTAGGGTCAATCGTGTTCTAGTACATTGGGAATTTCAAAGACCATATTAAGACTTGAATTTCTTGCACTATCTTTTCTCTCCCCCTTTTTCTTTTTCTCCCCTTGAAATGATGCATGAAAAAAAAAATCCTGCAAAAGACATGCAACAAGGTGGGATTTTGAAATTTCTCTCCCACAACATTAATATTATTTTTCTCCGCCTTTTTATCATAAATTGACAAAGGGTACTACACAATAATATCATGAGAAATAGATTCAACAAAACATCAGTTTTAAATAAGGACTTATTCCAATATTTGAAACTAAGAAAGATCCACCACCCAACCAATTTGTCAGATCCTCAAAAATACATTTTCTTATTAGGCACATGGAGGATCTGAAAACATCGAAGGCGTAAACGAACCTTCTCACCTTTTGCACCCATTTTGCATTGAAGGAAGATGGCTGGAAGGTTGAACGGGAATAATTGGAGCCAGTTCTATGTTTGGTAGGCTCTTTAAGTAAATTTGTTGCTATTTCGTTTAAAAGTTGATTTTGATCTCTTCTTTGAAAATTTTACTTCACATTGTCCCTTCAATGATGTACCTTTGTTTGGACAGAAGTAAACTTCTCTATATGATGCTTCTTCCTTAGGGACATTCAAACCTTAGGTGACCCAACTTTTCACGGTAGTAGCATGTCACACTAGAAGATTTAGAGAAGCAATGCTCACGTTTCACAAACACAGTTTTGGAGTTAGGTTTCTTATTCATTTTCTCATCAAAGCCTAAACCAGTTTTATCTCCAAATTATTTTCCAATGTTTAGGAGTTTTTCAAATTTCAAATTTTACTTTATGGCTCTTTAATTTATTTAATTCAGCAACTAGCCTTTGGTTTTCAGATACAAATTTTTATTCAGCTTCTTTTAGTTTACAAATTTCATCTTGAGCCAATTTTAGTCTTTGTTGAAGACATAGATTTTCTCCTTTAAGCGTCTTCAAATTTTCTTTTTTCAGATATTACTTGATTTTCCAATTTAATAATTTCATTCTTAGATTTGTTGAGTCTTTTAGCCAAATCTTTGCTTTTTAAGAACAAAACATCATAAGCTTCTTATAAGCCCTCATATTCACTGTCTGATCCTTCACTATTACTTTCAACTTTATGAGCAGATTTCTTAGTATTTTCGTACAAATATTAGATTCAAGGATTATTTCACCTAGGGCCCACATGGAATTCACAATATCACTAAGTTTTGAGTAGAACTCCATAAACATTTCATTTCCGTCCATATGTATGTTATCAAACTTTGACTAGAGGATTTGGAGTTTCGACCTATTAACAATTGAGGTTCCCTCATGTATTCTTTCTAAGATGTCCCATGCATCTTTGGTTGTCACACATGTTATTATAGGTTTGAACTCATCTGGTGAGACATCGTAGTTAATGGCATTTAGGGCCTTTCCTTTTGCAATGTATATGGTCTTTCCAAGTTAGTCGAGCTAAAGTAGTTTTTGGGTTGTAATCCAATGACCTCTTTTAATGATTTACCAGTTTCATCTTTCGTAATTTTTCAGTGATTTCTTCCACATGATGTTCCCAACCCCTTACAACTGATTCCCAGATGGCTCCATCAAGAGATATGAAAGAACTTTTCATTTTCGCCTTCCAAGAGGCCTAGTTTGAGCCATCAAAGTAGGGAGGTTTAGAAACAGGGTGACTATCACCTCTATGCAAGATTCTAGTACATGATCAACTCGGACGATTAAGTCCAACTCAGAATAACCTTGCTTTTGATGCCAATTAAAATTCCATTACTAGAATGATACAAGACTTAGAGGGGGGGTGAATAGGTCTGATTCTATAAAACAATCCCTTCCCAAAATTCTTTTGATCAAACGAATACTTTAAATGTATGGGATATGATATGAGTCAATTATTAATCTTATTAAATGAAATATGACCGATTCAATGTGTGTGCAAGTGACCGAAACTTTATCACACCATTCAAGCAAAAACATCAACCACCATATATATGCACATAGATTTTATAGTGGGTCGGTTTTCAATCAACCTAGTCCACTGTTAGACTTCCCAACTCTAGGGTTGTCCCAATATATTATGAATGGGTTTCACACCCAGATAGTGTAACACCCGAAATTTTAAAATCTTAAATCAAGTTAATCTCTCCTTGATAATGAGGAATGAATGGAATTGATACTATGTATATAACGACCTGGAGTTTTAAATTTGGGGCCAATTTTATTTCTCTTGGAATATTTAAGATGTATTTTGGAGATTTCAACTCAAATTTGAGATTTATGGAAATTTTAATATTAATTAACAAAATTAGAGAGGTGACTAAGTGTGGTTTAATATCGATTAAAGTGATATTAAATTTAATTTCAAAATGATCAAGTAAGTTGGGATATAAATAATGGGAATTGTAGTTTTTTAATTAACAAGGTTGGAAATGTGAGTAATTAATTAAATGTGATTATTAGAGATTAAATTGGGGAGGAATTTAATGTACACAAATTATTGAGTGGAATGGAATTTATTATAAGTGGGAATAATTAATGATATGGCAAGAGTGTTGAGGTGGCTCCCACATGTCATGCCACATGACAACTCAACCCCACCCTTTTTACTCCCACACTCAATGCTCACTCTCATTTCTCTACCCCTCCCATGACACACTCTCACTTTCATCTCTCCCTCTGTAACACCGGCCCTTTTTCAATTACTTTCCGAAAATCAGAGTCTATTTTTTTTTTAAAGTGATAAAAGCGGGACGTCACGATGCGTGGACTAAGTCCACTGAGATGGTTCACACGTATTAAGTTTATAATTGCGGAATATAACAAAGACTGCAGATTATAATAGAACCTAACTCTAGTCCATTTCTTTTAGATAGCAAAGTACTTAGTCATTTATCCAAAATTACCTTAACTTAATCATTCAATCAAACCATTCCAAACCATTGCAAATATTAATTAAGTTATTACATGCCAACATCTAACTACTCAAATTCCATGTCCATGTAAGCTTATCAAAATATCAATAATAAAATCCATTCAAATATCCAAGCTCCTATGCTTGGCTTCTTTCAGGATCCTGGACCCCTTCCTTTCCTGTGTCATTAACTAGGGTAGAAGTAGGGCGTTAGAACAACGCACCCAATAGGAATTCTAGGTAGGGCTAACACATGGGTTAGTATCTCAAAAACAAGTATAATATTATATCATCGAAATCATATAAAATCATGCCATGCCATATGTCTTATGCAATGAGTCCCACCCATCACATACATGTAACCTCTTGATGGAATTTCCCTCATCAAGGTATCCCCACAGTGGTCTTTCGGACGCCCCGACGGAGTGTGGCCTCCAGATTCTTCTTGATGGCATTATCCACATCAAGGTCTTCCCACGATTGCCTTACGGAAGCCCCGACGGAGCGTGGCCTCCTGTTACAAATTCCCCTCCCATGCCATGCATGAAATGTACATACTCATATGCTATGCAATATAATTAACCATAGCATTTAAAAACTTCACTTTTGAAACATAATATAATTACAACATAAACCATCAAATAAGATAAAACCATTTACATATCCATGTTTCAATAAGGCAGAATCCTACCAATGACAACTAGTTTGTCCTCGTGTTCTTGTCCGAAAACCTTTCACGACCGTATACTGTTTGTGAAGTCCCATCACCTTGTTACATAACAACAAGTCAAACTAAAGTCCCATAATGTCCAAAACCATATACACACTTTGTGGGGTTCGGCCATACACCATGGCCGCACCTCACCCACTTAAATTGGGTCCTTTTTAGTTTTAACCAATCACTTCCAAGTAGTCATTTAAAAATCCTAAATCCACCAAATATAAACTTGTGAGGTTCAGCCATACACCTTGGCCGAACCTCATTTTGTTTTAGTCCATCCTTTGGGTTCTTAAGCCCTATTATACAATTCCATTGATCTATCCATTTATATCTTAATCATCTTACCCACATAATAACCTAAGTCCAAAACAACACTTGTGGGGTTCGGCCATACACCATGGCCGAACCTCACTTACCTTAATTTCTTAGTTAATCACTTAACAATAAATCATCCACCATTGGTAACCTCTTAATCCATAAAACCTTGGTCCATGAAATCCATCTTAGTGGGGTTCGACCATACAACATGGCCGAACCTCACCATCACAATTTTGGTCCTTTTTAATTAAGTCCAAATGCCAATCCATTCATCTAAACATTCACATATTAATCAACCACCATTGTCACTCCATGGGGTTCGGCCATACACATGGTCGAACCCTATGGTTCCTTATTTCCATTAAACATTTTATTCATCTATAATTGGTTCTCACACCTCCATCCATTTAAATTCTTTTAGACCCTTTAAAAATAAAATACCATACATAGCACTTGGTGGGGTTCAGCTGAACCTCAGCCATACACCATGGCCGAACCTCAGCCTTTTGATTTTGGTGCTCCTCTTTCCATTCTTTTTGATAATCCAAATGCATCCAAGTCCATCAATTTTTCACTCATTTTAAACCTTAAAAACATCCACCACCTTCCATGGTTACCATCTTTCACAACTTATTAATCACTAATGTTTCTTCATGGGGTTCGGCCATAGTACATGGTTCCTTCTAAGATCATGTTCCTATTTTTCCATAATAACATTGTAGGGTTCGGCCATTGTCCATACAATGGCCGAACCATACTCTTAATCTTTGACCCTCTTTTCTAATTATAAAATTTGTCGAGCACTTATCGTTTCCGCGACTCCTCCAATTTGTCCTTTGCTCCGGCTTGTTCCTTTCCTTCCTTAGCCTCTCCTTCTTGTTTCTTGCTCCTTTGGCCGAGACTGACCTTGCTGCAAACCCCTTGGAATAATTCGGCCAAGTGATATGGATTGAGGGAGAAGCTTAGAACAATGTTCCAAATCCTTGTCTTGAGAGTGGTTGGCTTTGTGTGATGGTTTGAGATCACAAATCTTTTCTAAGTCTATACCTTGAGAAGTGATCGACCAAGAGAGTGCTTGAGAGAGAGAGAGACCAAGGTGATGGTTTTTTATTAAACCCTTGTGTAACTCCCATCTCCTTAACCTTCCTCCTTAATGCTTCCCTTGGGGGTTTCATCCTTGAGATGAAACTCCATGTCCTTTCATCTCCTAACAATATGCTTGATGCTTTATGTAACCGTCCACCTCCCTTGATTCTCATCAATGCCCCATGTGGGGGTTTCATCTTTGAGATGAAACTCCCCCCTTGCTTCCTTCCAACGTGTGGACCACCTTATTTAAATTTGAAATGGCAAAACCCCGCACTTCTCCATTTATGATTCAAGTGGGATCCATGAGATGAACACCCATTCCAACTCATTTACTCAACTCATCCTTTTTAACTCATTAATTTAAAGCCAACTCACTCACTTGACTCCACCTAATTATTTGATTTCCTTTCCAACTTAATTCATCCTTAACCTAATTAGACTTGAGCTCACCTAATGGTAAACCAAGTCAACTACAACCCATTGGATCCCGGCCTTTTGACCCAAATAACCACCTTGACCCAATTAAATGCACATTACCTAATTATTTAAATTGATCCTTATAACATAACCATTGGGTCTTAATTGGGCCATTGCCCAACACCTTACCCATCTAAGGTTCATAACCATTAATTCACACTTTCAATGGCAATTTCCTTAAATATTGATAAACTAAAAATCTGGGGTATTACACCTCCACACGGCAACCCCCTTTTTTTCCTCCCTTTCTTTCATACGACATTCACCTTCTCCATCCCTCCCCACCATGGCTCTCTTTCTTCCACTCAACACAAGGTTTCTTCCTTCCCTTCCATCGCTGGAACCCCAATGAGGAAAGCAAGAGAAGAAAGACAAAAGAAGGAGAGGAAAAGAAGAAGAAAAAAGGAAGAGGTATCTTTGGAAAGCTCCACAAAGGTTGGTTTCTCTTCCTAAACCTATTATTAAGACCTAATTTGAGGATTAGGATGGTTTAGATCTACCCTAGATAAATTTGGGTTAAGAAAATAAAAATTGGAAAATTGGGGATTTTTGGATTAGGATGGTTTAGATCTACCTAGATAAATTTGGGTTAAGAAAATAAAAATTGGAAAATTGGGGATTTTTGGGTTTTCCACAACCCATGAAATCAATTTGATTTAGATCCATATGTTTAAGGATTAAATCATAAGTATTAACTTTCTAAAATGTGACAAATCACATGTGGAATCAATATGAAGAGTTGGAGTAGGAAATCCAACTCGATGACCTACCCATTGTTGTTTTTCGAGTTCAAGAAACTCGGTTCGTTCTACAGTTTTTCTGCAATTGACTGTCTGGAGAAGACAGGTCTCGGAACTTGTCTCGGACGTTTCGAGGCCAAGTTTCGAGAAGATCAATGAACCCCCTGAAGGACTAAAATACTTCAAAAAAATCAGGAAATCCTTTAAGTCCAAAAGAAGACCTGAGGTCTTGGAACCTGGCTCAGAAGTTCCGAGGTCAAGTTCCGAGCAATCTAATGTAAATTTGAAATCCAGTATGTTTCGGAAGTACCGAGAGAGACTAGAAGTTCGAGGTCTCGAAACTTGGTTCTGAAGTTCCGATACCAAGTTCGAAGCAGACTGACTTACCAGTGCCTGACTATATACTTCGGACCATCCAAAGGGGGGAGACGGATGTTCCAAAGCTTCAGAACAAGCTTCAAAGTTCCAAACAGATTAACCCAAGTTTCCAACTGACATTAACCAAACTGTTTAATTCTTAACCCCACACTATTGTTTCAATCACTAATGTGGGATTAATAAAACACTAGTCTTCACCTGATTGACCTATGAGACTTAATGAAGTCTTAGGTGATGAGAAAATTCACGAAAAGATTAGAAATTAAGAATGATTAGGGGAAAGAAATTCTAACGATATGTATGTTATATTTTCTATGCATGAACAATGAACGAAGGGTCAAGGAGTGAACCTGGGATCGAACGAGTTAACTTGTCGATCGCTTGTATTTGCTAATCAGCTAAGATCAGGTAGGTTTTCCTACTTCGTAGAAATGCAATGAGTGTGAATCTAATATCCTAATAACCATAAGGAAATTATGTTTTGAGTCCCTTTGAAAATCATTTATTCTTGATTTATGAAATTGAGTTCATTTTCAACTGAAGTACCTTGGATTATTTCTCCATCTAGAATTATATTATATTCTACTTGAAAGGTTGAGGTGGATTGCAACTAAATGGGTTTTCTAAATTATCTTGATAAATCCATATATATATACATATATCTGTGTGTATCATATGTGTTGTAAAAGAGTACTTTCAAGATCATGAGAATGATTGACAACACATGGCATAAGATCATTGGCATCATTTGCATTTATATTTCTCATGCATGAAGCATGGGATGGGAAAGACAAAGTAAAAATAAAAAGGACCAGTTTGTCCAAATGGACCTTAGTTATGGTATGGGGTGGTAGTCGACGAACCAAAGTGCCGAATGTCGGGACGGACTTTGGTGTCGTGTTATGATTGACGAATCAAAGTATTGAATTGTCCTGAGCAGGCTTTGATGTCGTGTATGTATGGCCAAGAACGAATATTTCACCGGTGGAACCGGTTGAGTTGTATGATGATATGTATTTGTACACCCCAAAAGATGAATATGAAATGAGTAAACGGGAAGATGAAATGCCCCGTTATTCTAAATGAGATGATAAGAATACCTATGCATGGGGCATGATAAGGGTATGCATGAATCATGACACTCATGGCATAGCATGTTGCATATTGATGAACATTTGTATGAACTGAGCATGGTATTCGAAATGATAAGACGAATATGGTTTTTCGTGAAAGGGTTTAGGTATAACTTTTTAACATGGTATTTTCATAATGAAATGATTATGGCTTTGCCTGGAGTTTTCTATCTTGATCTAGAGATAATGGGAGGAAGTATTTATTACATGTCTTGAACAAGAGGTTTTTCCTAAATGAGTTACGTATGAGTATAATACCTTATAACGAAATATGTATTATGTTTTCAAGCATGAACTTTCTATAACGAGTTGATTATGAGATCTGTAGTATGATAAGTATTTTAAGAAAAGTAATATGTATATCTCAAAAGCAGATAGTTTATGATCTAGATGTGGGTTTTACGACCTAAGTATGATTTGGATAAAGTATTAGAACAGTTATATTGACATAGTACATTTTGAAGTTGTAACGCCCCGCACTTTTTCACTTGCTTTCCGAAAATCAGAGACTATTTTTTTTTTTAAATACAAGAGTGATAAAAAGCGGGACGTCACGACGCGAACGAAGTCCGAACTTCTAAAGTTCGACCCTTAATTGGCCAACCCTATGTGTGCATGGACTAAGTCCATGAATACCGTTCACACATAATAATATATACATGCGGATTAAATCATAAACTGCGGATTATAATAGAACCTATATCTATTCCTTTTTAGATAGCAAAGTACTTCAAGTCTTTAACCATAATGAAACTTAACTAAAATATCCAACGAACCATTCAAACCATAGCAAAATTATCTACGTTATTACATGCCCGAAATCTAGCTACTCAAATTACAAGTCCATTAGTAACTTAAACACAATATAATCCAGTCACATATCCAAGCTCCTATGCTTGGCTCCGATTGTAATAGCCTGGATTTTTAAATCAATAATTACATTGGCTATTATTTATTTTAATTGTTGAAATTAAGAATTTTGATGGAATGGATGGTAGATGGATCAAAATTGGGGCAATGGCCCAAGTATGGTCCAATGGACCAAGGATTGGATTAATTTCATTTAAATGGGTCAATGGTGGTCAATTGGGTCAAATGCCCAATTAGGTCCCAAATGGGTCAAGATGAATTGAGCATTAGGGTAAATGGGTAAGAAGTGAACTTAATTGGCCATGGACCAATTAAGGTTTAAGGAATGGGGTCCATCTCATGGGCAAATGTAAGAGTGAAATTATCCAAGTGGGGCCCAACTTCACCTCATCAAGTGAGGTGGCGTGTGGACCAAGACAAGGTGGGGCCGACCACCATGGTTGACTTGGTCAACCATGGGTGTGTCAAAGGTGAATTAAGGAGGATCAAGTGAATTGAGTTGAATTATTTAATTAAATCACCTAAGTTAATTTTGAATAAATCAAGGTGGCATAGTCAAGTGGGACCCAACTCCGCCTCATCAAGTGAGGTGGCGTGTGGGCTAAGGCATTGGTGGGGCCGGTCACAATGGTTGACTTGGTCAACCATGGGTGAATTCATGGGTGAATTAAAGATAAATAAATGAAATTAAATTACTTAATTGAATGACCTAAGTTAGATATCAATTTAAATGAATGAGTTGCATTACATGGAGTGAGTTAAATGGGAGTGAGTCACCTAGAAAATGTGTGAGTCAAGTGGGTGGTTTCATCTCATGGAAACCACCAAACCACTAAGATAAAACTCATCCAAAACCGTTGGGATACTGTGGAGTGCCATGTGGAAGGCATGCTCCCCCCCTTGGCTAGACCAAAAGCTTAGGTGGAGAGCATGCATTGGCCAAAAATGAGGTGGTGTTCCACCTCATCCAAACCACGAAACCACCCATGGTAAATGAGCCAAAACTGTTTGCCATGGAGGGTTGGGTGTGCCATGTGGAGGGCATGCACCCTCCATGGCTAGACAAGATCCTTAGAAGGTGGACATGCTAGGGCATGCATTGGCCCAAAGTGAGGTGGTAGTTCCACCTCATCCCAACCACCACCACCAAGGGATAAAGGCCAACCAAAAATCGTTGGGAGGAGAGTGGTGGCCATGTGGAGGCCATGCACCCATTGGTTTGGTCAATGGGCTCATGGGGAAGACTCCACCTTGATGAGAAAAACAAGGGTTTTTCCACCTCATTTCTCATCTCCCTCTCTCCCTCTCTCCCTTTCTCCCTCCCTCTCCTAGCCGGCCCTCTCTCATCCAAGACATAAAGAAAAAGGCTTAGAGAAAAGATTGGATCCCAAGCTTGGCCGACCACCCTCTCAAGACCAAGGACTTAAAATATTTTCCATTCTCTCCTCCTCTCCCTCTCTCAAACCCACACCCATCTTGGCCGAATCAACTCTTTGGAGATTTTATCTTGATCAAGCTCACACATTGGCCGAAGATCAAGGAGAAAAGGAAGAAGGAAGGCTAAGGATCAAGAAGGAGTAAAGGAAACCGGAGGAACCGCGGGATCGGTAAGTTGTACTCAACAAGATTTTTATTTTGAAGGAGTTAAAGGAAATCATGAAAGTCCATTTTTCTTGGATTAAAGAGTGGCCAAAGTATTATGGGCCATGGATTTAAAATCCATCCAAGAGGTGAGATAGGAAATGGAAAAACCCTAATGGGTAAGATAGGTTAAGTAAATAATGGAATACTAAGGACACTATCTATATATGGGTTATGTATGCATGCATGGCAAAAATGGATTAAGGATCATGGTTCGGCCATTGCATGGCTGAATCCTAACTATTATGGATACATGGAAAGGACCTCATGCATGTCAAGAATAAGATATATGATCTAAGATCATGGGTTGGCCTTTGCATGGCCAAACCCTAGGGTTTCTTGTATGAGAACCATCAAGGTGACAAATCATGGAAATATGTTATTTTTAGAGGAAATAATGAACCATAGGGTTCGGCCATGTTGTATGGCCGAACCCCAAGGAAGGATATTAAGTGATTCTTAATGGGTTTTAAGAATGGAAACTATGGAATGTGGGTTAATGATTTTAAAAGGTTTTGAATTGATGAATGTTAGTGATTTTTAAAGGGGTTCTTCATGAGGGAAATTATGGAGAAATGTTGATGATTTTAATAGTCTCAAATGTTGTAAATGATGATGAACCATGGACCATGGGTTCGGCCATGTTGTATGGCCGAACCCCATGGAGAAAATATTAATGGGCTTGAGCTGTTTGAACCATGAAAATGATGGAGAGATATTGATGGACTATGGGTTTGAAATATGATTGAAAATAATGAACCTAAATGTATGATTTAAACCCCCCATGGAGGGACTTGATTTATGGACCTAATATGGTAAATGGTTTAAATAGAGAGTAGAAATAAGACACCATGGTCGAACCCCATGAACAATTTTTATGGCTTATGTGTGGGTCTATGCATGTGTAAATGAATGTTTTATCAAGCTAAGGAATGGAAGCATATTGCTATGGATTTGTTAGAGTTTTTATATCATGGTTAATAAATCATGTATGGATCCATGTTTATGGATCAATTATGGGCCTAAGTATGTCTAAGAAAAAGGAGTGTTGAGCCATAGAAAGAATGATGGCCAAAGATGGAAAAATGGTGAACATGAAGGACCATGGGTTCAGCCATGGTGTATGGCGGAACCCCATGGGGAGTGTAACGCCCCGCCTTTTTTCACTCGCTTTCCGAAAATCAGAGTCGATTTTTTTTTAAAAAAAATATAAAAGTGATAGAGAGCGAGACGTCACGACTGGAGCTAAGTCCGAGATTCCAAAGCCCGACCCTTAACTGGCCAACCATACGTGTGCGTGGACCAAGTCCACTAAAAAGGTTCACACGTACTCAAGTTAACTTGCGGAATAAAACATATATGCGGAATAACAATAGGATAACAATCCTATTCCAATTTAGATAGCAAAGTAGTCCAACACTTAACCATAATTACCATAACTTAAATATCCAAACATTAACCATTCAATCCATAGCAAATATACCTACATTATTACAATTCCGAATGCATGAATAACTTAAACAAAATATAACTTAATCATCCAAGCTCCTAAGCTTGGCTCCAATCACGTCCTCGTTCCGTTCCCTTCCTGTGTCATCAACTAGGGTAGAAGTAGGGTGTTAGACAACGCGCCAGTAGGTATTCCAATTAGGGCTAACACATGGGTTAGTATATACAATCCAGATATAATATACCATATCATACTTGTAAAACATCATATCCAAAACAGAGTATGATAATAGAGATCCAATCATACAGATAAAAACCAGAAACCTTGCATGATAATAAAGATCATAATCATGCCGATTCAATGCCATGCCATGCTATCATATGCAATGAGTCCCACCCATCACAAACGCATAGTAACCTCTTGATGGAAACCCCTCATCAAGATATCCCGATGGAGTGTGGCCTCCGGTTACATTACAACCATAGTATCCTCTTGATGGAAAGCTCCTCATCAAGGTACCCCCTCACAACTTACGGACGCCCCAACGGAGCGTGGTCTCCGGTTACATATCATCCCCTCAAGATTTACAGACGCCCCGACGGAGAGTGGGTCTCCGGTTACATATCATCCCCTCATGATTTACGGACGCCCAGACGGAGCGTGGGTCTCCGGTTACATATCATCCCTCCCATGCCATGCATGAGATGCAAGTGCCAACATGCTATAGAATATTACAAAACATAGCATGAAAATCCCATGATTGCAACATATTGTTTGATACCAAAATATCTTATCAAACATGAATTAAAATAATCATAAGTACATAATACATATCCATGGTTTCAATGATGTAGGAATCCTACCCAAGACAACTAAGGTGTCCTTGATCTTTAAACTGGCAACCGTTCAAGATCGCTCACCGTTTGTGTGGTCCCGTCACCTTGTTACACATCAACAAGTCAATCCATGTTCCATTTGATTTACCATTTGGTTTTAAGTCCATAAACACACCTTTGTGGGGTTCGGCCATACACCATGGCCGAACCTCACTTACTTTGATTTCAACCCTTCCTTTATTTATTACTCAATCACCACTTAACTAATTACTTAACCCTTAGTCCTACCAAAAATCCACCTTAGTGGGGTCGGCCATACAACATGGCCGAACCTCACCATCTTGATTTTGGTCCCTCTTTTGAGTCCTTTGATCTTTTTAACTTGAGTTCAAGATCATATCACCTTTAATTCATTAATCTAATCATACATAAGCAAACCATCTAACATACATAAAACCCTAAGTCCGTAAAACTTCCTTAGTGGGGTTCGGCCATACAACATGGCCGAACCTCACTCACATGATTTTGGTTCCTCTTTTTTATCCTTGATCATTCTAACCATTGTGGGTCCAAGATCATTCCATCTTTGATTCATTAAACCTAACACATATAAGTTAATCATTTAACCTTAATAACACTGTAAGTCCACAAACACATTCCCCATGGGGTTCGGCCATACACCATGGCTGAACCCATGGTCCATCATTTTCACCCATAATTACCTCTTTACCATTCATCTTTCCACGGCTACTTACTTAGCTTATATTTACATGACTTAAGTCCCAACATCATTCCATTAATTTTACATTAATGGAAGCCTTAAATCCATAAAACATTTTCTATGATTCAATCATTCACTTAGGCCATTTATGCATGTCCAAAACCAAACCATGATCCATGGGGTTCGGCCATACACCATGGCTGAACCTGTAACGCCCGCCTCTTTTCACTGAAATCAGAGTCTATTTTTTTTTTTATATATAATAAAGAGTGACAAAGGGCGCGGACGCCACGACGCGAGTTAAGTCCGAGCTTCTAAAGCCCAACCCTTAACTGGCCAACCCTAGTGTACGTGGAACGAAGTCCACGAGAACGGTTCACACGTAGACGTAAGCTCGCAGAATATAATTTAATGCGGAATATTATAATAGAGACTATCCTACCAGTTTTTAGATAGCAAGGAAGTACGGCGCTTAAATTACGAAAATACCCCTAAATTCATAATTATATCTCAAACTGATAACATCCAAAATAAAATCCAAACCATAGCAAGAAGTATGAAATATACAGTCCGACGAGCTACACTACTCAAATTACACTTTCCAAAATAAATTAAATAAACTAAGTAGTCCGCCTTCCCAAACTCCTAAACTTGGCCTCCGTCTCGTCCTTCGTGTCCGTCATCTCCTGCGTCATCAGCTAGGGTAGAAGTAGGGCATTAGACAACGCGCCCAGTAGGACTCCGAGTAGGGCTAACACATGGATTAGTGATAACATGCATACAGATAGAAATAAAACAAAAACCATAAAATGAATGCAATGCCATGGGTGTCTCATGTCATGTGTCCCACCCATCAACCATACCATCATGATGTCATATCCCCCTTGACGGCAAAGCCTCGTCAAGGTATCCCCATGTTTGCTTCTCGGTCGCCCCGACGGAGAATGGACTCCGGTTATAGCATATCAAACTATCCCCATGTCTGTTTCTCGGTCGCCCCGACGGAGCATGGACTCCGGGTTACCATATAAAGCTATCCTCATGTCTGTTTCTCGGTCGACCCCGATGGAGCATGGACTTCGGTTCCTTGATTTTCCCGCCCATGCCATGCATGAGATGTAATTGCGATATGCTATATAGTATTTAAATCATTGTAAATATAATATGCCATATAAAGTTTAAATCATAGCCTTAACACATAATTCATAGCCTTAAAATCCATCATAAAATAAATCATATAATTATCCAAAATAAATCAAGGAAACCATCATATAACACGTAATCCACGGCTTACAAAAAGGTAGGAATCCTACTGAATACCGACGAGCGTTCTTTCTTTCGTTTCCGTCCATGAGACCCAGTCGCCGATCGCGCACCGTTTGCAATGTCCAGTACCTTATTATACATTAATAATTACTCCATGTTTTTAACCTTTTACTAAGCCCAAACATCATATCTTAGTGGGGTTCTTCATTTTGGCCAATATTTACCATTTTTGCCACTATTCCTTCTATGGTTATTCACCTACTCAACCATGTCATATGATCATAAAAATTAGCCCTTTAATTAACCTAATCCTTATTCATTTAAACCCATACAAAACCCCATACTTAACCCTTTAAATGGTTCACAAAATGGGTCATTAATTACGGTTTTGCCACTACCTCTCCCATGTTTAGACATTCACTTAACCATATACATTTCTTAGTCCAAAATTGATTCATAGATTTGGGTCCATTAATGACCCATCACCCATGTCATAAAACCATTAAAATCAGCCACTTAATTTAACCTAAACTCCATTAATTTAATCATATACAAACACATTAACCTTAGGCCAAAACGATCTACAATTGGGTCATGGGTTCGGCCATGCACCATGGCCGAACCCATGATGCCTCTTTCTCCATTTTTCTTGGGTCCATTGTTACACATTTGAATCCCTCATAAGCCCTTCCATGAAGGGGTTTAATTCATACACTTAAAGCCATCATCCTTAACTACATTCGAGCCCAGTATAACTATCCACATTAGGATCATTTTTGTCCATCAAAACCACCAACATTCCCTACTTATTTTTCCATAATTCATACCCATTAAATCCACCATTTGATCACCATAGTGTTCGGCCATACACCATGGCCGAACCCATTGTTCATAGTCCATCATTTTCTATGCCTCTTGAGGCCACAAAAATCATTCACATACCCCATGAATTTCCTCATTTAAACCCCTTTAAAAATCACTCACATTTATATTTAAAATAAGTCCCTCCATGAGGTTCATGGTTCATCCCTAATTCCACACCTTTAAAAAATTATATGTTATACTTGAAAATCCATACAATCTATCAACATTCTTAATCACTTTTTCCATCTCTTTACCCATCAAAACCATCCTTACATCACCATAGGGTTCGGCCATGGTACCATAGGGTTCGGCCATACACCATGGCCGAACCCATGGTTCATGGTTCATTATCCATTGGTGCCATTTTAGACCATAAAAACATTTACATTCATCCATGGATTCCATCATAAAAACCTCTTCAAAAATTACCTACATTTAATCATTAAAATCTTAAAACCCTAAATCATTCTCCATGGCTTCCATTCTTATAAAACCCTAAGAAAATTCATACATTACCTAATCACCCACCATGGTATGGCCGAACCCTATGGCCCATAATTTTCTTCCAACATTACACAAATCCATGCTTAAATAATTTAAATACATAATGTCCTTAATCCATTTATTTTTTCTTAACCCTAATTTACCCATTTAGGGTTTGCCCATTTTTCCTCCTTTCATTTGATGGATTTGAGATCCAAGGCCATGATGTTTTAGCCACGTCTAAATCCAAGAAATGGATTTCATAACCTCTTAAACCCTAAAAAAAAAATCTAATCTCTTGTTTAGAAAATCCTTACGATCCGACGCCTCCTCCGACTTTCGTTACTCCCGTCGGCTTCCTTGACCTTCTTTCTTCTCCTTCTCCTTTGTTGGTTGGCTAAAATGCTTGATCAATGGTGAAAACCTCCAAACTTGGGTTCGGCCATGGTAGGGTTAGATTTGAGAGAGGGCGAGGAGAGGATGGAGATGAGAAAGAAAATACTATGGCTTGATCTTGGAGTGATGGCCAAGCTTACACCTTTCTCCTCTCTTTTCTTCCAAGCTTTTCTTCTTATTTCTCTTGGTTTTCTTCCTTTCCTTCTCCTTGGGTGTGGGACGGTTTTTGGAAAGCGGGAGAGATGGAGAGAGTGAGATGAGGGTGGAGAATGAGATGAAAACTTATCTTATCTCTTTGGTTACTTAAGTTACACTCTAACATTAAGTCTCCCAACCACCCCACATGAGATATTTTTCATGCTTTATGGTGGTGGTTGGAACAACCACCACTAGCCAACGTTTTTGACCTCTTAAGGTGAGGTGGTTTGGTCTCCCCTCTTTGACCACCTTTTTTATTAGCTTAATTAATTTATTAAATTGGATCATTAGGTTAAGTTAATTAATTTTCACTTTATCTCCTTTAATTCCTTGACTCCTCTCCATTACTTCACCCATGGTTGACCAATTCAACCATGGTGGCCGGCCCCACCAATCCTTGGTCCACACGCCACCTCACTTGGTGAGGTGGAGGTGGGTCCCATTTGGCCATGTCACCTTGGTCAACTCATCACTAACTTAGGCGATTTAATTTAATCCATCTTCAACTACTTGGATCACCATTGGGCCCATGGCCCAATTAAATTTATTTCTTACCTATTCACCTTAGAGTTTACATCATCTTGATCCATTGGGTCCCAAATGGGTATTCGGCCCAATTTGACCATCCTTGACCCTTTAAATGATTTTAAACCCAATCCATGGTCCATTGGGCCATACTTGTGCCCTTGTCCAAACTTTGATCCATTTACCATCTATTCCATCAAATTTCCCAATTTCCATCATTAAAATAAATAATATCCACATTTATATTAATTTAAAAAGTCCGGGCTATTACAGAACCCATGGTCCTTTAATTTCCCTTTTTGGCCATTCTTTCTTTACATGGTAATCACATATTTAAGTTACCCATACTTGGTCCATATCTGATCCATACACCTAGTTGCATAAATGGTTCATCAAATCAAGATATAATACCAATTGACCCATTTAGAAATGGTTCATGGGGTTTGGCCATACACCATGGCCGAACCCATGATGTTTCATTTTCCCATCTTCTCCTTTAATTATTTACAATCTTTAATACATAACACAAGTTCCTCCATGAGAAATTTAATCATAACCTTATGTCATCCTTTTTAACCCAAGAATCCATAATTCATCCATTACATTTCTTCATGGGGTTCGGCCTCATACTATGGCCGAACCCATGGTACATGGTTCTTTACCATTTACCACCTTTGAGACCCCTTTTAAAATGATTAATATTATTCCATTGTTTCCCTCCTTTAGAACTCTTTAAAGTCACAAACATAAATCCATATACAACCTTTTAAAATTATCAATAGCCTTCCATGGGGTTCGTCACCTTCTCTCATAGCTTAAATTAGCACGATCACCTTCTTTGATGGGGTTCGGCCATACATCATGGCCGAACCTCATCCACCCCTTTTATCTTTGAGGGTTCTTATACTTAGAACTTAGGGTTTGGCCATGCAAAGGCCAAACCATGATCCTTGATCATAATACTTAATAAAATCTCATGGAGTACTTACCAATCCGCGACTCCTCCGGTTGCTTTCACTCCTTCTTGCTCTTCCAATCTTCTCCCTCCTTAGCCTCCTTTTCTTCCTTGATCCTTAGCCGAAGTTGATCTTGATGAAGTCCCTTGAAGTGGTTCGGCCAAGAGATATATGTTTGAGAGAGATAGAGTAGCTTGGGATAGAAAGATACTCCAAGTCCTTTTCTTGAGGGTGATTGGCCTTGTGTGAGAGAGAGAACCTTGAGATGAAGCTCTAAGTCTTGAGGAGTGGTAGGCCAAGAGAGTGTTTGAAGGAGAGAAAACAACCAAGAGGGAGAGGGAGAGAATGAAATGAACACAAATCTTCTTTTGTTATAATGGGGTGGCCGGCCAAAGATAATGCCTTTTGGTTAAAGCCTTGTGTAACTCCCATCTCCTTAACCTCCCTCCTTAATGCTTCCCTTGGGGGTTAATTCATGAGATGAAACTCCCAAGGCTCCAACGGTGTTGTCTTGCTTGAATTGGGTCACCACTCCAAAACCATCCTCCTCTCATTTAATTCCCATATGGGGGTTTCATCCATGGGGTGAAACTCCCATGTGTCCAATGGTGTGCCTTCACTTGGCTTGTGTAACCGTCCACCTCCCATTGGTGTTCCATCTTGGGGGTTTCATCCATAAGATGAAACTTCAAGGCCGCCAATGGTGTTGCCTTGTCTGAATGGTGTAACCTCCACCAACCTTTCTCCTCCCATTAATGGTTCATTTGGAGGTTTCATGCATGAGATGAAACACTCCCACCATTGACCCTTGGGTTTCCATCTTGAGATGGAAACCTCCATGCTTCCAACGTGTGCCATGGTTGAATTGTGTAATAACCACAAAAACAGTCCACCTCCCATTAGTGATACAATTTGGAGTTTCATTCTATGAAATGAAACTCCCATCTTTCCAACATGTGCTAAGGTTAAGCCTTGTGTAACCTCCAAAACCCTTTCATCTCCCCATTAATGATTCATTTGGAGTTTCATGCATGAGATGAAAACTCCCATGCATCCAACGTGTAACGATTAGGTTTGACCTCATGAGATGTAACTTTCAATTTTATCACCTAACTCACTTTATATGAAAGTCCCATTATCTTCCATCCAACTCATCTTCTTAACTCCACTCACCACTTTACTTTAACTCATTCAACTCACTTAAAATCAACTCATTTCCTTAATTCTATTTCCAATCTAATTCAGCCCCACATAATTTAAACTTGAACTTACTTGGTGGTCAACCAAGTCAACCACGACCCATTGGGTCCCAATTGGCCATTTTGACCCATTTAACAACTTTTGACCCAATTAACAATCTTGCCCCAATTGCATACATCTTACACATTTAATTTCAATTGAGCCTTATCCAATATCTGTTGGGTCTTAATTAGGCAATTGACCCAACACCTTACGCATCTAAGGTCCATATACATTAATTAATAAATTAAATGGACAATTTCCATATATCCCTAGCTTGAAAATACGAGGTGTTACAATACAACCCTCTTTTTAAAATTTTCGTCCCGTAAATCGAGTGAAGTAGGGTTTCAAACGATTTACATAAATAGCTCAGGGTGAGCTATTCTCATTTCCGATTCAAGTTCCCCAGTGGCTTCCTCATTACCATGTCGATCCTATACCACCTTGACGAACTGAATCACTCGTTTCGTAACATCCTTTGTTCTGTCTCATGTTATCTTTTTTCCCCGTGAGCCCATTTGCGATCTTTTGTAGATCAATGTACTCTGTTTCACTTTACCTGCTCCCAAGATATTTTCCATATGTAATCGCTCAATACGTTCTTTCGTCCACTCTCTGTGTGAGGTAGCTTGCCAATACGAGCCTATGCTCAAGAGTTTCGCTGATTCCATTTCAACTAGGTTTCTAGTTGCACTCTCCTGGAACTCCATCGGCTAACTACAGAGTCAGCTAGCTAGACTAACTCGGCAGTCGCCCATAGCTTCCCATTCGAGAAACAAACACATGATACTTAGGGAGGTTTTCCCCGAGAACAGGATAACATCAGGATTTCCCCAAATTGAGAAATGATACTTTATACTTAGGAAATTTTCCCAAAGACAAAGAATTACAAAGAGTGCTGATTTGGGAATTTTTTCCCAAGGACAAGAAAGACAAGTTGTTTATTTGGCAATTTCCCCAAACTATGAAGAACACAAAACTTTACATAATTAGGTGGAGTCAAGTGAGTGAGTTGGCTTTAAATTAATGAGTTAAAAAGATGAGTTGAGTAAATGAGTTGGAATGGGTGTTCATCTCATGGATCCCACTTGAATCATAAATGGCGAAGTGGGGGGTTTTACCATTTCAAATTTAAATAAGGTGGTCCACACGTTGGAGGGAAGCAAGGGGGGAGTTTCATCTCAAAGATGAAACCCCCACATGGGGCATTGATGAGAATCAAGGGAGGTGGACGGTTACATAAAGCATCAAGCATATTGTTGGGAGATGAAAGGACATGGAGTTTCATCTCATGGATGAAACTCCCAAATAGTCCAATAATGGAGAGGTGGCGGTTACGTAAGACATTACATTGCAGCCGTTGGAGCCTTGGGAGTTTCATCTCAAGGATGAAACCCCCAAGGGAAGCATTAAGGAGGAAGGTTAAAGAGATGGGAGTTACACAAGGGTTTAATAAAAAACCATCATCTTGGCCGACCACCACATTTGGAACAAAAGACTTGGATTAATAAATCAAAGGATGGTTGATCTTGGACCCACATTTGATTAAAATGATAAGGATTAAAAAGGGACCCAAAAACCAAGTGGGTGAGGTTCGGCCATGTTGTATGGCCGAACCCCACTAAGACATGTATTGTGGACTTAGACATGGTTGGAACATTGGTTTGATTTGTTGATGTGTAATAAGGTAACGGGATCTCGCAAGCGGTGCGCGATCGGTGATCGATCTTTGGACGGAAAACCCAAAGACCCGGTATTTAGACATTGGTAGGATTCCTACCTCATTGAAAGTCATGGATTATGTATATAAGAATGTTTTACTTGAATTATTTTGGTATCAAATTATATGTCTTAATGATGGGATTTTAATGCTATGGTTTGTATTATCACATGGCATGTTTACACTTGCATCTCATGCATGGCATGGGAGGGATGATTCGTAACTGGAGATCCACACGCTCTCGCGGCGTTCGTAAGGCAATTGATGTGCTATGTATGATTGTTTTGTAACCGAAGATCCACACTCCGTCGAGGCATCCGTAAGGCAATTGTGGAGGGTACCTTGATGTACATTTTCCATCAAGAGGGACATTATGTAATGATGATATGGATGATGGGTGGGACACATGGCATATGACACCCATGACATGGCATTTACTTGCATGGTTTTGATATACTTATATCTATGTGTTTTTTTTATACTAATCCATGTGTTGACCCTACTCGAAGTACCTACTGGGCGCGTTGTCTAACGCCCAACTTCTATCTTAGACGATGACCCAGGAAATGGAGGAAGTGAAGGACGTGATCGAAGCCAAGCATAGGATCTTGGAGGAGCTAGATTGATTTATTTAAGTTTTATTCATGGTTATGTAATTTGAGTAACTTAGCTCGTTGGACTGTAATAACTTAAACTATTGCTATGGTTTGGACTTTTATTTTGGACATTTTAAGTTGAGGTATTTATTATTTAAGTGATGTAATTCCTTGCTATCTAAAATTGGTAGGATAGTCTCTATTATAACTCCGCATTAAGTTTATATTCAGCAAGCTTACTTTTTACGTGTGAACCGTTCTCGTGGACTTAGTTCCATGCATACGTAGGGTTGGCCAGTTAAGGGCCGGGTTTTGGAACTCTTTATTTCAAAAAAGAAAAAAAAAATAGACTCTGATTTTCGGCGAGTGAAAAAGGGCGGGGCGTTACACCGATCACGTTCATCGTTCCTTTCCTTTCCTGTGTCATCCACTAGGGTAGAAGTAGGGCGTTAGAACAACGTGCCCAGTAGGTATTCCATTTAGGGTCTACACATGGTTAGTACAAATCATATATAATAACATAATGTCAAAACTATATAAAACAATGCCATGTCATGATGTCAAATGCAATGAGTCCCACCCATCAAAAGTACATATAACCTCTTGATGGGATTCTCATCATCAAGGTACCGTCACAGTGGTCTTTCGGACACCATGACGGAGTGTGGCCCCTCCGGTTACTTCTTAATGGGAAATGCACATCAAGGTATCCCCACAATGGTCTTTCGGACGCCCCGACGGAGTATGGCCCCTCCGGTTACTTCTCCTCCCTCCCATGCCATGCATGAGATGCAAAAGTCCACACGCTAAGCAATTTATACAAATCATAGCATTTTAAATCTCATATTTAGAACATAATCTTTTTACGACATAACTCATCAAAATAAACCAAATAAACTATATTACATAAACCATGTTTCAAAAGGGTAGAATCCTACCAAAGACCACTAAAGTGTCCTTACTTCTTAAACCGTCAACCGCTCACGATCGCGCACTGTTTATGAAATCCCGTCACCTTGTTACATATCAACAAGTCAATCCCATATTCCATTTGATTTAACATTAGGTCTAAGTCCATAGAACACAACCTTGTGGGGTTCGGCCATACACCATGGCAGAACCTCACTCACTTGGTTATAGTGCCTCTCTTGATTTATTAATCATTCATTACTAAGTTAATCATTTAAGCCCTTAACATAAATCCATAAACCGACCTTAGTGGGGTTAGGTCATACAACATGGCCAAACCTCACTCACTTGATTTGGTCTCTCTTTGATCTTTTACTCCATCACCACTTAGTTAATCACTTAACAATTTATAATCCACCATTGGTAACCACCTAAGTCCATAAAACATTCCTCATGGGGTTTGGCCATACACCATGGCCGACCCCATGATCTTTCATTTTCTTGCCTATATTTACTACTTTGCCATTAATACAAATCCATAACCTTTAACATAATCCATGAACATATATATATATATAAAATTAAATCCCTTATTTCCTTGTTCAATCCTCCATTCATTTAAACATGCATAACAACTCTAAATGTTCCTTTAACATGTTCCATCAAATGGTTCATTAAATGGTTCATGGGGTTTGGCCATACACTATGGCCGAACCCATGATATCTTATCTGCATATTTCATCATCTTAAGTTCATACAGAAGTCCCTCCATGGAAAGGTTTATATCATATCCTTGGATCTTTATTTACAACTCCAAGTTCATACACATGACTTCATTTAAAACTTCCATGATCATCAAATACTGTTCCATGGGGTTCGGCCATACAACATGGCCGAACCCTATGGTTCCTTATTTTCCTTTAAATTGTATCATACACATATGGTTTGATCTTTTAGTGGTTCCCATTCATACATCCATCTAAAACCCTTTAAAATCATAAGCACACATCTATGATCTCCATCTTTCCAATCCATTAAAAAATGTAACCCATGTCCTTCCATGGGGTTCGGCCATGCACCATGGTCGAACCCTATGGTTCATCCTTTCCATTTAAAACAACACATTCGTCCATTAATTTTTCTTCCATGGGGTTCGGCCATATGGTTCCATATTTTCTCTTTTAAATCCAATCACCATGATCATAACCTTTGATGGGATTCTTGTATATACCATTTCAGGTTTGGCCATGTAATGGCCAAACCATGCTTCATTACTTATTAAAAATCTATCAAAATACCTACCGGTTCCGCGACTCCTCCGGTTTTCCTTCGCTCCGACTTGTTCTTTTGATCCTATCCTTCCTTAGCCTCTTCCTCCTTCCTTTTTACTTCTTTGGTCGAGAGTGAACTTGAGAGAGAGGGAGAGTTTGGCCTTGTGTGAGTATGATAGAACTTTGAGATGAAACTCTATGTCTTTGGTCTTGAGGAGTGATCGGCCAAGAGAGGGTTTGAAGGAGAGAAACAGCCAAGAGGGAGAGGGAGAGAGTGAGATGAATATCAAAATTGTTTTGTTCCAATGATGTGGTCGGCCAAGAATGATGGCTTTGGTAAAGCCCTTGATGTAACTCCCATTTTCCTTAACCTCTCTCCTTAATGCTCCAACGTGTGCCTTTGTTTGAATTTGAAATGTGTAACCGTCCACCTCCATTAACTCTCCATGTGGGAGTTTCATCCATGAGATGAAACTCCAAGGCTCCAATGTGTGCCTTTGATTCAATTTGAAATGTGTAACCATCCACCTCCATTAACTCTCCATGTGGAAGTTTCATCCATGAGATGAAACTCCAAGGCTCCAACGTGTGCCTTTGTTTGAATTTGAAATGTGTAACCGTCCACCTCCATTATCTCTCCATGTGGGAGTTTCATCCATGAGATGAAACTCCAAGGCTCCAACGTGTGCCTTTGTTTGAATTTGAAATGTGTAGCCGTCCACTTCCATTATCTTTCAAGTGGGGGTTTCATCCATGAGATGAAACTCTCATTCCAAGTCACCTAACTCATATAACTTAATTCAAATCTACTCAACTCACTTAACTCATCACTTTAAGATCAACTCACTCACTTGATTGCATTCCCATTTTAATTCAGCCCCATTTAATTAGGCTTAAACTCACTTGGTGGTCAACCAAGTCAACCATGACCATTGGGTCCCAATTGGGCATTTTGACCCAAATAGCAACATTGACCCAATTAAATGCTCCTTACCCATTTACTTTAAATTGAACCTTATACCATTACCGTTGGGTCCTAATTGGACCATTGCCCCAACACCTTACCCATCTAAGGTTCATATCCGTTAATTCACAATTAAAATGGCACATTCCGTAAATATTGATAACATGCAATTCCGAAGTGTTACAATACAATCCCCTTTTTAAAAATTTCATCCCAAAAATCGAGAGAAGTAGGGTTTCAAACATTTACATAAATAGCTCAGGATGAGTTGTTCTCATTTCCGACTCCAGTTCCCATGTGGCTTCCTCATTACCGTGTCGATCCCATACCACCTTAATAAACTGGATCGCTCGGTTCCGTAATACCCTTTGTTCTGTGTCCACCACTCGAACAGGCTTTTCGACATATGTCACATCGCTTTGGACATGTATGTCTTTTATGTTTAGTACATGAGAGGGATCAAGATTGTACTTCCTCAACATCGATATATGGAACACATCGTGCAACCAACTGTGAAGGGAGTGCCAATTGATAAGCCACATCCCCCATCCTTTTTATGATTGAACACGGTCCCACATATCTTGGCGACAGTTTCCACTTCTTTCCAAATCTCATGTGTCCCTTTCGTGGAGAGACTTTCAAGAACACCATGTCCCCCACTTCAAATTCAAGAACCTGTAACACTTCGAAATTTCATGTTATCAATATTTACGAAATTTGCCATTATAATTGTGAATTAACGGATATGAACCTTAGATGGGTAAGGTGTTGGGTCAATGGCCCAATTAAGACCCAATGGTTATGGTATAAGGTTCAATTTAAAGTAAATAGGTAAGGGGCATTTAATTGGATCAATGTTGCTATTTGGGTCAAAATGCCCAATTGGGACCCAATGGGTCATAGTTAACTTGGTTGACCACCAAGTGAGTTCAATTTAAATTAAATGAGGTTGAATTAAAATAATAATACAATATATCTATAAATAAGGGATCTAGATTAAGATGCATGCGCATAAAGGGAACTTGGAAGATTGCTTTGGCCGTGTATGTGAGATATGCGCATCCATGAAGATATGTTAGAGTATCTCTAAAAGGTGTCTTTTCCTTGGTTAAGAGTGAAACTAGGAGATTGCTAAATAAAGAAGATGTCTAAGATTAAATAAAAGATGCTTGGTCGTGTATAGGAGATATGCACATCCAAGATGATGCGCAAAAAGGGTCATTTCCTTTGTTTTTGGCGACAATAAGGAATAGCATTTGCAATCTTATTCACACGGCTGAAATCATACTTACTATTTCAGTAAGATAGGACCGAGTGGAATTTTTATAAAAGAAAGGCAGCACAAGGAAAAGGGGCGCACGACAATACACAATCAAGGGGTTTCATCAAAACCAGTCTCGGCTAAAGATCAAGAAGAATGAGGAAAAGGCTAAGGAAGAAAAGGATCGGAAGATCAAGTCGGTGCGAAGGAAAACCAGAGGAGTCGCAGAATCGGTAAGTAAATGATTAAGTTTACATAATCAAGAAAAGAGGGTCAAGGACAAGGTTCGGCCATTGCATGGCTGCACCCTAATTTTATATTGGTTAAAGACCCATTGATGAACCATAGGGTTCGGCCATGTTGTATGGCCGAACCCCATGGAAAGTGATTAAAGAATTTATATGGATTTTAAGGATTTTTAAGAGGAAGTAATGAACCATAGGGTTCGACCATGTTGTATGGCCGAACCCCATGGAAATGATATTAATGAATTATAATGGATTTAAAGGATCGAAAATTATAGAAGTATGTTGATGAGATTAAAAGGGTTTAAAAGGATGTACCGTTTAGTTTAATGGAAATAATGACTGCCATGGAAGAAAAATTAATGGATGAATGAGAACTATCAAATGATGGTTGTATGATTTCTAAAGAAATTAAAGAACCATAGGGTTCGCCATGGTGTACGGAAGAACCCCATGGAGGTGTATTCGTATTGTTAATGGATTTTGAATGATGAAAACTATGGGAGTTGGTTAATAATTTTTTTAGGTTTCAAAGCAAGAAAAGTATAGATGTATGTTAAGGATTTTTAAAGGGGGTTAAATGGATGTTTTTGATGGAGAACCAAGGACGTTAGGGTTCGGCCATGATGTATGGCCGAACCCCATAAAGAATTATGGGATGATGTTCATGCAATTAGATCATGGAAATGATGGAGAAAATGGAATTTAGATATCATAGGGTTCGGCCATGGTGTATGGCCGAACCCCATGAACCAATTTTTATGGGTCATGTATGGACCTAATATGATTAAAGGAATGGAGGATTAAGATAAGTAATTAGCCATGATAAAAAGAGTAATGGCAATGTTGTAAATCGGTAAAAATCATGGTCCATGGTTTCAGCTATGGTGTATGGCCGAACCCCATGGGGAAGGTTTGGTGGACTTAGATTTTTATCAATGCTAAATAATTATGGTATAATTGATTAGATGTATGAATCAAGGGTAGTATGATCTTGGTTTTAAATTAATGATCAAAGGACTATAAGAAAGGCACCAAAATAAGGAAGTGAGGTTCGGCCATGTTGTATGGCCGAACCCCACAAGGTTTTATTTTATGGACTTAGACATTATTGTAAATCAAATGGAACATGGTTTTAATTGATTGATATATTATAAGGTAACGAACCTCACAAGGTGTGTGCGATCGTGAACAGTTACCGGACGAAAGCACAAGGACACGTTAGTGGTCTTTGGTAGGATTCCACCTCCTTGAAACCATGGGTTTATGTATAATGTTTTTATCTTAATTTGATGAATTTATGTGGGAAAAGTTATGTTCAAATTGTGAGTTTTAATGCTATGTTTAAAATATAAAATAGCATGTGTTTCATTAACATCTCATGCATGGCATGGGGTGAAGGATATGTAACCGGAGGGGCCACACTCCGTCGAGGTGTCCGAAAAACCTATATGGGATACCTTGATGTGCTTTTCCATCAAGAAGAAACCGGAGGGGCCACACTCCGTCGGGGCGTCCAAAAGACTTATGTGGGGGTACTTATATGTTTTTGTGATGGGTGGGACTCATTGCATTTGACATCATGACATGACAGGGTTTATATGGTTTTTGACATTATGATATTATTATATATGTTTTGTACTAACCATGTGTTAGCCCTAAATGGCATACCTACTGGGCGCGTTGTTCTAACGCCCTACTTCTACCCTAGTGGATGATACAGGAAACGAGGGAAACGATAAATGCAAAAAGGGCCAAGTGTAGGAGCTTGGATGATTTTAGTTTATATTTTGATTAAGTTGCTTATGGACTTGTAATTTGAGTAACTAGACTTTGGGCATGTAATAATTTAGATAATTTGCTATGGTTGGATGTTTATTTGGATAATTATGTGATGTTATTTATGATTAAAGACTTAGAGTACTTTGTTATCTAAAATGGAATAGATTTAGGTTTTATTATAATTCCGCAGTTATGATTTTAATCCGCATGTTGATATTGTTATGTGTGAACCGTTTTCATGGACTTAGTCCATGCACACATGGGTTGGCCAGTTAAGGGTCGGACTTTAGAAGTTCGGACTTAGCTCGCGTCGTGACATCCCTCTCTTGCTCACTCTATTATTTAAAAAAAAAAACTAGACTCTGATTTACGCAAAGCGAGTGAAAAAAGGGCGGGGCGTTACAGTTGGTATCAAAGCGAACAAGAAAGATTGAATCTTTCGAAGTAACATTAAGACGGTATCATGTCTCACTGACAGATGAGAATCCCAACTGACCGACTTTTCGGAGTCCGTTGCACGGGGGCTGGATTAATTTACTTCGTTAGACTCGGACGGAACATTCAATCTGAGAACAACAAAGAATGATAGCAAAGGAAGTACAGTCAAAATAAATGGATTTATCAAACATAGCAAATAGGATATATTTCCCCAATATACCCGAATTGAGAAACAAAACAATAGATACTTAGGGAATTCCCCAAAAACAAAGAAAAATCAAGAGTGCTGATTTGGAAATTTACCCAAAAATAGGAAAATACAAACTTTACGATGAAAACTAAGTCTTAATATTTTTCAATGGCTTAGGAAAAATACCTCCAAAGAGAAATACCCGACAAAACCAGAAAGGGAAGGAAAAAGAGGTAGAAACCTCTCAACATGAAGAGGAGGAACGACAATCTTGACATGAAAAGGAAGAACAACCACCCCACCAAGAGGAGGAGGAACAAAGCAGCGTGAATATACCGGTGGTACCTCCTGAACTACAAATCTTGGTTCAAGCGGTGGTTACTTCGGTGTCTCAACAGCACTTGAACGGGATTGGAACCACCAACGAGACCAATGACAGGAGCATGGTCAGGGACTTCCAGCAATAGCGCCCTCCTTACTTCAAAGGGAGAGAAGGGGTTGTCGGAGCAGAAAATTGGCTGAAAAAGATCACTCAAATCCTGACCCTACTCAAGATTTCGAGTCATGCTGACAAGATTTTACTGGCCACGTCACAACTGATCGATGATGCCGATAAATGGTGGGAGGTGGTAGAGAAGCAGCGAGCACTTCTTCCGGAAGGAGAGAGGACTGCAATGACTTGGGATCAGTTCTCAGCTACCTTCTTGGACCATTATTTCCCTGAGGAGGAGAAGGAACGCCAGACTCAAGCTTTTTTATCTTTGGTAGAAGGTACCATGACGGTGGCAGAGTACCACCTGTAACACCCCAATTTCTCAATAAAGTGGAAAATTACCAAAATGCCCCTGAGTAGTTAAATTAATTATTTTGTGATGTTAAGTAAGGAAATAGTGGGGTCCATTGTTCAAATTAAAATCATATGAGCACATTATGAATGTTAAGTTTGATTGGTTGGGTAATTTACATCATTTGGGTCAAAAATGGCTAAATGGGTCAAAGGGCCCAAATGGGACCCATCGGGTCAAAATGGATGATTTGACCGTTTTGTGAGTTTAAATTAAATGGGGTTAAGCCTATTTGATTAGAAATCAAGTGGAGAAGAAATGGGTAGGCTTGATTCATATGTGAAAACCATTTACAAATGACCAAAATATCATAATTGGGTCATGGAGTCAAAACGGGTCAAGGAGCTAAAAGTGGACCCAACGGGTCGAGTTGACTATTGTTGACCATGGGGACCCTCAAGGGAGATAAAACACGAGTCAAATCAGTGAGTGGGACTGAAGTGAGTTGGAATTAAATCAAGTTATGAGTCAACTCATGTGCATTAAATGAAATGCATTAAATGTGATGAGTTGGGTTGGAATAAAAATATCTTGAGTTGGGTGAGTCAAAATAGAAATCCATGGGACTGTAAATCAATGAGTCTAATGGGAATTTGAAGAGGTTAGCCCAGCTTTAACCACCCAAACAAGTCCCACACGTTGGGGACTTGTTTGGGGTGATTTCCATGATGTATTAAATGGGAATACATGGGATTGAGATGAGATGAGTGGTAAAGTGAATGGTTGCAATGGTTGGTATCAAGGGGTGCCTTGGATGGCACCCAGCATCTCCTCGTTTTTGACAAGAAATTATGAGGATTAAGGAGTGAGGTTTGGCTTGTAACGCCCCGCCCTTTTCGAGAAATTCAGAGTCTATTTTTTTTTTTAAAGTAATAATAAAACATCGAAAGAGAGCGGGCGGCGTCACGACGCGAGTTAAGTTCAGACCACCCAAGTCTGAACCTTAAATGGCCACCCATGTGTACATGGAATAGACGATGATAGTGAATCACACATGGAAGTAACATCAACATGCGGAATACTCTAGATTAATTGCGGAATAAAAGACGAGATAGCAAGTAACAGTCTTAAACATTATTTATCATAGATCAACCATCCAAATGTTATCAACCTAATCAAACCATAGCAAGTAGTGAATTATTACATGTCCCACAAAAGTATTCAAAAGACAGTAATATAAAGTAGTTCAGTCCTTCATTCAAGCACTTAGGCTTGGCTCCCCTCCCGGTCAACGACCTTTCCTTTCCCTTTGCTTGTACCTGCAATCTCCTCTGAGGATAGAATTAGGGCTTTAGATCAACGCGCCCAGTAGGTTCCCGAATCAGGGCTACCACATGTTAGCATTTAAAACATGCATATATATCATATTACATGATCATTAAAAACAGGTAAAACAATGCTATGAAATATGCACATGCAATGAGCATCCCCCATCATGTACTTTCATAGCCGTCACTTGACGTGCCTTGCACCGACAAGGTAAATTACAACACACTTTCATCTCTTCTATAAAATATGTACATGCAATGAGCAACCCCCATCATGTACATTCGTAGCCATCACTTGACGTGCCTTGCACCGGCAAGGTAAATTACAACACACTTTCATCTCTTCTATAAAATATGTACATGCAATGAGCAACCCCCATCATGTACATTCGTTGCCATCACTGTAGAACTTCATTCATTATCCCATGACTATGCATGAGATGCTAATGCCTGTATGCCATTTGTTAATGCATAATATATCATTTGAAACACATATATTAAAACAAGAGTATCATAAGAAAAACTAGGTAAAATCCGTGGTTACAAGTAGGTAGGAAACCTACTGAAGAATCACTTCAGTGTCTGTTCTTTCTTAGGCTTTATCCAGTCACCGCTCGCAGTCGTTCAACTTTCGGTACGTTATTATGCAACAATAAGTAAATCATATTTTTATTTACATGTTCCTTTCATATATAAGACCTAAAACAACTTATAAGTCCTTTGATCAATCTCTTCATTTGGCTTGTATTCACAAATTTGCCATTGATCTAACCAATGTCTAATCTTGCTCATAACTAAAGTTCATCAAAATAAACTACCTTAGTGGGGTTCGGCCATACTACTTGGCCGAACCCTACCAATCCAATTTGTACTTCTTAATCCCTTCACAACCATTCAAATCACTTGGTTCCAATCCTCATTTTCATCCAC
Source organism: Chimonanthus praecox (assembly GCA_022113865.1). NCBI lineage: Eukaryota > Viridiplantae > Streptophyta > Magnoliopsida > Laurales > Calycanthaceae > Chimonanthus > Chimonanthus praecox. The sequence continues at coordinate 36,178,554 of CM039090.1, forward strand.
CAACACTGCCCCATTTAAATTGGTGTAAAAGCCTTAAAGCAACCCATGGGGTTCACTTGATCTGGTTGATCCCTCAACTTCTCATGATTATACATGATTTAATAATGTTAACAGCACCATGAATTACACATGGTTTAGCCACATAACCAGCCATCAAAACAGTAATTTAACTTCACCAAAACACATCACTTACTTACATGGGGTTCGGCCAACCAAAGTGGCCGAACCCAATGTCCATGTTTTGGTCTTTTAACCATTGTTTAGGCGTTATTTAAATATGCAATATCAGTATTATATTGCTGCCTTTAAATCTCTTAGAAACCATCTAATTAAATTCATTCAAAAGAGTCCATAAAGTCCATGGTTTCCATGTTTCACAACATGAAAACCAACATACTTTTACATGGGGTTCGGCCCTCTATGGTGGCCGAACCCAATGGTTATATTTACTGTTTTTAAACCTCAGATAATCATGTTATAACAGTATATTAAAATCAGGTTTTACCTTTCAAATAAACATCCAAAAATTAGCCCAATTTCATAGGGTTCGGCCATGCTCATTGGCCGAACACCATGACCTTTGGTTTTGAACATTTAACCCTTTATCTTGGCTCTGAAACCCACACCCAAATCCATGTTTTAACCTCTTTGAAACATGCATTCTGAATCCAACAATAACATCTAATCTCAGTCCCAAATCATATGGTTTTTAATTTCCAAAAACTATCAAAAACAACCATTTGTTTCCATGGGGTTCGGCCATGCTAAGTGGCCGAACCCAATGGTCCATTTCCATATTTTAATCCACTGATTTTAGACCATATAAACTTCAGTCCCTATGTCATTCAGATCCATGTTTTTTAACCATTCTAAAACATGTATTTAAATCTTAAATCAAAATCCATGGTTTTCATGTTTCAAAACATGAAAACTATGCAATCTTTTACATGGGGTTCGGCCCTCCATGGTGGCCGAACCCAATGGTTATTTTCACCATTTTAAATCCTCCATAATCAAGGTTAAACATTGGTGTATTCGGCCATGACCATGGTCCAATACATATCCTACTTCTTTTATGTTTTTAAACCAAAATATCATAAAGATACTTACCAAATTTTCCAAACTTCCTCATTGTCTTTGATCCTTGTTTTCTCCCTTTTATTTCTTCTTTTCTTTTGCTGTTTTGTGCTTGAATATTTGATGCCAAAACATCTGCTGTTCCAGCCAAGAAGAACAACGAATTGGAGAGAGGAGAGAGGGAGAGAGAGATGAGGAAAATCTTAGGCTTTGCAGTGATAAATTGGCCAAGTGATGGTGTTCATTGGTTTTGTATTTCAGCCATCAATACCCATCCATTCCATCATAACTTCTTGCACACAACGATGGGTCTTGGGTGCTATCCAAGGCACCCCTTGGTACCTACCTATGCAGCCTTTCAACTCCCCAAGCATCTCATCCAATATCCATGTATTCTCATTTAAAACCCATCATGAAAATCACCCCAACAAGTCCCCAACGTGTGGGACTTGTTTTGGTGGTTAAAGCTGAGCCAACCTATTCATATTCCCTCTAAACTCGCTGATTTACAGTCCCATTGACTTCCATTTTGACTCACCCAACTCACATGTCCAACTCACCTCATTAATTGACAATCATTTAATGCATTTGAGTCAACTCATTCTTAATTCAAATTAAATAAAATCAGTTCACTCAAACTGATTTAACACATATTTTAGCTCCCTTGAGGGTCCACATGGTCAACCATAGTCAACTCGACCCGTTGGGTCCACCTTTAGCTCCTTGACCCATTTTTGACTCCATGACCCAATTATGGTATTTTGGTCATTTCCAATTGGTTTTTACATATGGATCAAACCTACCCATTTTTCTCCCTTGATTTCCAATCAAATAGCCTTAACCCCATTTAATTTAAAATCACAAAACGATCAAATAATCCAGTAAGACCCGATGGGCCCCATTTGGGCCCTTTGACCCATTTAGCCATTTTTGACCCAATTGATGTAAATTACCCAACCAATCACACTTAACATTCATAATGTGCTCATATGATTTTAATTTGAGCAATGGGCCCCGCTATTTCTTATTTACAATCACATTTATTGAATTCACCAATCTAGGGGCATTTTCGTAATTATTTCAATCATTGAGAATTCTTTGACCCAATTAACCATTGACCCAATTTGATGTACATTCCCATCCATTATAATTTGACCCTTATAATATGTTCATAGGATCTTAATTTGAACAATGGGCCCCACCATTTTCTCATTTAACATCATAATTATTAAATTTACCAATCCAGGGCATTTTCGTAATTATCCATCTTATTGAGAAATCGGGGTGTTACATGGCCGATTTAACAAAAGGATGAGACCACTCATTTGGCCGAATGACATTGCCAAAATTCTTGGAAATCCTCATCTTTCTCCCTCTCTCCAATCGGTGTTCTTGGCTGGAACAGCAGAGGCTTTTGGTTCCAAATATTCAAGCTTAAACCAGCAAAGAATTGAGGAAGAAAGGAAGAAATAAAAGATAGGAAACAAGGATCAAAGTCAAGAAGAAAGGCTTGGGAAAATTGGTAAGTTTTTCATTGAGTTTTGTTGAAAAACATGGAACAAGTAGGGTGTGGATTGGGCCATGATCATGGTCGATTACACCAATGATTAACCTTGATTAAATGGAGGTTTAGAAATGATTAAGATGACCATTGGGTTAAGCCACCATAGAGGGCCGAACCCCATGTAAAGAGATGGCTTGGTTTTCATGTTTTGAAACATGAAAACCATGGATTTTGTGGACTGTTTTGGGTTTTGAATTAAGATTTAAATACATGTTTTAGAATGGTTAAAAACCATGGATCTGAATGACATAGGGACTGAAATTTATATGGTCTAAAATCAGTGGATTAAAAGATGGAAATGGACCATTGGGTTCGGCCACTTTGCATGGCCGAACCCCATGGAAACAAGCTGTTAGTTTTGATGGTTTTTAGAAGTTAAAACCATATAAGTTAGGACTGATGTTAGATGGTTGTAATAGATTTAAAATGCATGTTTAAAGAGAGTTAAAACATGGGTTTGGATATCAGAAAAGGCTGAAGTTATGTGGTCTAAATCAGTAGATTAAAATTGGAAAAGATGGACCATGGGGATCTGCCATCTTGGATGGCCGAATCCCATGATATGATGTTGGTTTTTGGATGGCCGAACCCCATGTAAGTAATTGATGTGTTTTGGTGAAGTTAAATTACTGTTTTGGTGGCTGGTTATGTGGCTGAACCATGTGTAGCTCATGGCTGGGTTAACATGATTAAATCATGTATAACCATGAGAAGTTGAGGGATCAACCAGATCAAGTGAACCCCATGGGTTGCCTTAAGGCTTTTGTTTGATTTAAATGGGGTAGTGTTGGTGGATGAAAATGAGGATTGGAACCAAGTGATTTGAATGGTTGTGAAGGGATTAAGAAGTACAAATTGGATTGGTAGGGTTCGGCCAAGTAGTATGGCCGAACCCCACTAAGGTAGTTTATTTTGATGAACTTTAATTATGAGCAAGATTAGATATTGGTTAGATCAATGGCAAATTTGTGAATACAAGCCAAATGAAGAGATTGATCAAAGGACTTATAAGATGTTTTAGGTCTCATATATGAATGAACATGTAAATAAGAGTATGATTTACTTATTGTTACATAATAAGGTACCGAAAGTTGAACGACTGCGAGCGGTGACCGGATAAAGCCTAAGAAAGAACAGACACTGAAGTGATTCTTCAGTAGGTTTCCTACCTACTTGTAACCACGGTTTTTACCCAGTTTTCTTATAATACTCTTGTTTTAATATATGTGTTTCAAATGATATATTATGCATTAACAAATGGCATACAGGCATTGGCATCTCATGCATAGGAATGGGATAATGAATGAAGTTCTACAATGATGGCTACGAATGTACATGATGGGGGTTGCTCATTGTATGAACATATTTTATAGAAGAGATGAAAGTGTGTTGTAATTTACCTTGTCGGTGCAAGGCACGTCAAGTGATGGCTACGATTGTACATGATGGGAGTTGCTCATTGCATGTACATATTTTATAAAAGAGATGAAAGTGTGTCGTAATTTACCTTGTCGGTGCAAGGCACGTCAAGTGATGGCTATGAAAGTACATGATGGGGGATGCTCATTGCATGTGCATATTTCATAGCATTGTTTTACCTGTTTTTATTGATCATGTATTATGATATGTATATGCATGTTTTATATGCTAACATGAGGTAGCCCTGATTCGGGAACCTACTGGGCGCGTTGATCCAACGTCCTAATTCTATCCTCAGAGAGATTGCAGGTACAAGCAAAGGGAAAGGAAAGGTCATTGACCGGGAGGGGAGCTGAGCCTAAGTGCTTTAATGATGGATTTGGATTCGTTATATTACTGTCATTTGAATATTTTTGTTGGACATGTAATAATTCGCTATTTGCTATGGTTTGATTAGGATAATAACCTGTGGATGGTTGATCTATGTTATTTAATGTTTAAGACTGTTACTTGCTATCTCGTCTTTCTATTCCGCAATTATTCTAGTTTATTCCGCATGTTGATGTTAGTTCCATGTGTGATTCACTATCATGGTCTATTCCATGTACACATGGGTGCCCAGTTAAGGTTCAGACTTGGGTAGTCTGAACTTAACTCGCGTCGTGACGCCGCCCGCTCTCTTCCGATGTTTATTCAAAAAAAAATTAGACTCTGAAATTCTCGGAAAGGGCGGGGTGTTACAGTTGGTATCAGAGCGAAACGGGAAGTTGAATCATCGAAGTAAGATTAAGACGGTTTCATGTCTCACTGACGGATAAGAATCCCAACTGACCGACTCTTCAGAGTCCGCTGCCTGGGGGCCGGATTAATTTACTTCGAGTGACTCGGACTGAACAATCAATCTGAGAACGACAATAAAAGATAGCAAAGTAAAGTACAGTCATGATAATTGGACAAATCAAACGTAGCAAGGTAGGATGAACTCCTCTGAAATCCCCACACTGAGAAACAAACAACAGGAAATTAGAGATTTCCCCAGAAAACAAAAGAACACAAAGAGTGATGATTTGGTGATCTTCCCAAACAAAGTACATGACTTTATGCATGATCAAATTCCCCTGAAAACCAAGGTTGGTTTATTAGAATTGTTGTTAAATATGCCTGTGTTCTATTGATATGATACAAATATGTCGAGTAATGTGGAGTACTAGGAATGGCACAGCGGAACTCCTAGCCATCCCATAGACTTGGTGTCTGCTTCTAACAACACCAACGTAAAAGCTCAAGTGGACCTTCAGGAGAGAGCTCTTGAAGAAGTTGAGATGGACTTAGCACCCGTTGCAGAGGAGTTGATGGATGATATTCCTGGGATGGTGGAACCTCCTGAGGAAGAAGAGGAGGATCTGGGATTTTTCTTTTATGAGGATCCTATGGAAGACTTTCCTATAATATTGGAATCGGCGGGGGAGGTAGATCCCTACGATACCTGTGAGTTGTGTAATCAGGATGATCACAACAGTTTGTATTGTCCTCATCCATTGGGAGTTGTCTGTCCGGTTTGTGGGCTGCACGGGCATGGAGAGGCGAGGACTAACTGTCCTTGTATTGGAGGACCCGGGTTAATACCCTGCACAACATGTGAAGTATTGGGGTACACGGCCGATGACTTGTCCTGATAACCGTTTCAAGTTCGCTTTTGATGATGAGTCTTCTACGGAAGACTAGGATAGGAAGTATATGACGGGTATTAAAAAGAGGGTTATTTTGTAAGGGTGCATATTTTGTTATACATAGGGTTTTGTTTCACCCTACCCACCTCTGTACAAAGATGAAGTTTGAAATTATATATAATATGTGATTTTATGATTTTATGAGGATTTATGGCATTTGATGCATATTGATAATGGAAACTAAGCCTATGATGTTTCCATGAAATAGGAATAAATGGCGCCACAGAAAAAGGTGGTAAAAGATCCGAAGGGTAAAGAAAAAGTTTTACAAATCGGATTAGATGAGGGGGTATCAAAGAGAAGGACCCGTCAGGACGATAAAAAGAAAGATGACGTACACATTATCACACCACAAGGGAAGGTGGTACCCCGACGCAAGAAGGCGTCATTGGAACGTGAAAGAGAGCCGTCCGTTCATGACGAAGAGAGATTTGTTCATGAACGATCTCACAGTGAGGAAGAGTCTCACCACCCTAGGCGGGAAGAAGAAGAGAGTGACCCTACATATCAACAGGATGAGGAGGAGGGATATGACTCATCATATCGACGTGAGGAGGAGTTGAACAGTAACATGACTATACCCTTTGTGCCTCCTGAACTGCACAACTTGGTGCAAGCGGTAGTTACATCTGTCCTCCAACAACATTTGAACGGAGGGGGAAGCACGAGTGAAAATAATGACCGTAACATGGTCAGAGATTTTCAGCAACAACGCCCACCTTACTTCAAGGGCAGAGAAGGGCCTATTGGGGCCGAGAATTGGTTGGAGAAGATTTCACATATATTGACTCTTTTGATCATCAAGAGTCATGCTCATAAAATATTATTGGCCACGTCACAGTTGGTAGATGACGCTGCCAAATGGTGGAAGGTGGTGGAGAGACAGCAGGCACTTGTGCCAAGAAAAGAAAGAGTTGTTATGACCTGGGAGCAATTCTCAGCGACATTCCTAGAGTGCTACTTTCCAGAGGAAGAAAGAAACGTCAAATTCAGGCCTTTATGATGTTAGTACAAGGGTCAATGACGGTGGCGGAGTATCACCAAGAATTCCTCAGCCTGTCAATCTATGCATACTATATTATGGACACGGAATATCGAAAGGCTCGCAAGTTCGAGCGTGGGTTACGGCCAAACATAAGGGCCAGGCTAACCGTGTTCAAAGCAGCCACACTGGCAGAAGTGGTTAGCAGGGCAACCATTGTGGAACAAGAAATGGCGGAATTTGTAAAAGTGGACAACCGCCGAGCTCCGAGTGGGAGGGGTGTGTACCAACCCAACAAAAGGTTCAGATCGAACTTCAGCAGACCCTTACCATCTGTTGGATCAAGTGGGGGCTTTCGCCCCAACCAGCCCACTCAATCTGTTGCAGTCACTCAAGCATCTCGAGGAGTGAATACTTGTTTTCACTGTGATCAACCTGGTCACTACAAAAAGGACTGCCCAAAGCTCAACAGGCTGTCAAACTCCAGAGGAGCATTTCGTCCGCCAGCTAGACCAACATACTCCAGAGGAGGCAGAATGCAGGGTCAGGGAGGTCGAGGATCTAACCCTGCTGGAGCTGGACAATTATTTACTCTAACTTCCCATGAAGAAGAAGAACATGTTGTGATACAAGGTATGGCGGTAGTGAGTAGTTCTTATGCATATGCACTATTTGATTCTGGAGCATCACACTCCTTCATAGCTGCATCATTTATTTCTGCTACCAGTACACTAGTTCAAAGACTAGCCACAACACTTACTATTGTATCCCCTGTCGGAGATTCGGCATTGGGACTTATATGTACGGCGGTTAACACGGAATTAGCTGGACTCAGATTTGAGTTCAATTATCTAGTGCTTGACATGTCTGAGTATGATATAATATTCGGCATGGATTGGTTGGCAAAGTTTCATGCCAACATCGACTGTTATCGCCGAAGAGTGACATTTATGTCACCCGAGGGCAAGCAGTATGTAGTCCGTTCAGATAAACAAAGTGGATTACAAGAAGGGTTAAACCACGTGGTATTGAATAATATCACCATAAACAAAGCTCCAGTTACTGAAATTCCGGCAATTGTTCAAGAATTTACTAATGTATTTCCAAAAGAACTCCCTGGTTTACCGCCTAGGAGGGAGATTAACTTCGAGATCAAGTTATACCCTGGCACAGCACCAGTGTCGTTACCACACTATCGGATGGCACCAGCAGAGATGTCGGAGCTAAAAAAGCAAATTGATGAACTGCTTAGGCTGGGTTGCATCCGGAACAGTACGTCATCATGGGGAGTACCAATGTTGTTCGTGAAGAAGAAGGACGGTTCACTACGGATGTGCGTGGACTACCGAAAGCTGAATCAGGTAACAGTCCGGAACAAGTACCCTCTACCCAGGATCGACGATTTATTTGATCAATTGAGGGGTTCTAGTCATTTTTCAAAGATCGATTTGATGTCTGGTTATCATCAAATCCGAGTTAGAGAGGACGATATAGAAAAGACAGCTTTTCGGACGCGATATGGACTGTTTGAGTTTGTAGTCATGCCATTTGGACTCACAAATGCGCCGGCTGTGTTCATGGATTTAATGAACAGAATCTTCCGTCCCTATCTGGATCAGTTTGTAATTGTATTCATTGATGATATCCTGATCTATTCTAAGAGTCAGGAGAAACATGCAGAGCATCTACGGATAGTTTTGAATACTTTGAGGCAGAATAAACTGTATGCCAAGGCCAGTAAGTGTGAATTCTGGCTATCTCAAGTGAATTTCTTAGGACATGTTATATCCGAGGAAGGAATAGACGTGGATCCGGCTAAGGTGACGGCAGTGAAAGACTGGAAAGCGCCAAAGAACGTAACCGAGATCTGCAGTTTCTTAGGATTGGAGGGTTATTATCGAAAATTTATTATGGATTTTTCCAAATTAGCGTCTCCATTGACTCGACTCACTCAGAAAGGAGTCAAGTATGAGTGGTCAGATCTGTGCAACCAAAGGTTTGAAGAGCTAAAAGACAGACTTACAACCGCTCCTATTTTGATTTTGCCGGAAAAGGGCAAGGGTTATGAAGTAGAATGCGACGCTTCGGGAGAAAGACTGGGGTGTGTCCTCAGTCAAGATCATCGTGTGGTGGCTTATGGTTCAAGACAACTAAAAGTACATGAACGCCCCTACCTTACGCATGATCTTGAACTAGCCGCAGTGGTCTTCGCTCTCAAAAGTTGGAGACATTATCTTTATGGCGAGAAGTTTGAAGTGTATTCTGATCATAAGAGTTTGAAATATTTATTTGATCAGAAGGAGCTCAATCTAAGGCAGCGTAGATGGATGGACTATCTGGCGGATTATGAGTTCGAGCTTCGATACCATCCAGGCAAGGCGAACAAGGTGGCTGATGCTCTTAGCCGCATATCACATGCATCCGTGGCATGTCTGATCAGAACCGAGTGGGAGATGTTGAATACCATTCGAGAGTTCAATCTATACATTACAAACCGTGGAGTTTTGCACAATTTAATTATACGGTCCAATATAGTCATCAAGATTGAACAAGAACAAAGAGCAGATCCGGAAGTGAAGGACATATGGGCCAAGATGTCCACTGGTGTGGACATACCGGAATGGGAATTACGACCCGGGCAAGGTCTTTTATTCCGGGGAAGAACATATGTGCCAAAGAGTTGCCGGAAAGAGCTACTGATTGAGGCACATCAATCCAAGCTCTCTATTCATCCGGGTAGCACCAAAATGTATCACGACCTGAAAAGGCATTATTGGTGACATGGACTGAAAAGGGATGTGGCGGAATTCGTGGCACATTGTCTCACATGTCAGCAAGTTAAGACTTAACACCAAAAGCCACCAGGGTTACTCAAACCCTTAGCAGTGCCAGAATGGAAATGGGAACACATTTCCATGGACTTTGTATTGGGGTTGCCGAGGTCTTCAAAAGGCAATGATGCCATATGGGTTGTAGTCGACCGGCTGACCAAGTCCGCACATTTCATTCCTATCAAGATGACGGATTCGTCTGAGACGTTGGGTCGGCGTTATATTAAAGAGATCATTCGACTACATGGCATTCCCCTAACAATAGTATCAGACAGAGATGGCCGTTTTACTGGCAGAGTATGGCAAAGCATGCAGACAACCATGAGGACTGATCTATTAACTAGTACCGTTTTCCATCCACAGACTGATGGTCAGTCTGAAAGAACAATACAAACCTTGGAAGACATGCTGAGAGCGTGTATGTTAGATTTCAAAGGAGGATGGGAGGACCACTTACCATTGGTGGAGTTCTCCTATAATAACAGCTATCAGGCAAGCCTTCAAATGGCTCCTTATGAGGCTTTATATGGTAGACCGTGTAGGTCACCGGTATGTTGGACAGAGGCAGGGAGCCTACATTGATCGGACAGGAACTAGTCGCAGAAACTACTGCACAAATTAAGTTGATACGTCAACACTTGTTGACTGCACAGAGTCGGCAGAAGAGCTATGCTGATAAAAGGAGACGGTTTCTGGAATTTGTAGTGGGAGACTTGGTGTTTCTAAAAGTCTCACCACGGAAGGGACATATGAGGTTTGGCAAGAAAGGAAAACTGTCACCAAGATATGTGGGACTGTTTTCCATCATAAGAAGGATGGGGGATGTAGCCTACCAATTAGCACTTCCATCGTAATTAGCAGCTCTACACGATGTGTTCTACGTGTCGATGCTAAGGAAATACAATCCAGATCCGTCCCATGTTTTAAATGTTCAAGATATTGAAGTACAAAGCGACGTGACATACGTCGAGAAACCGGTCAGGATAGTGGAGACCGAACAAAGGGTGTCGCGAAACAGAGCGATTCAGTTCGTAAAAGTGGTATGGGACCGTCATGGTGATGAAGAGGCCACATGGGAACTTGAATCGGAGATGAGAACAGCTCACCCCGAGTTATTTATGTGATTTAATTTGAGAACCCTACTTCACTCGATTTTCGGGATGAAAATTTTAAAAAGAGGGTTATATTGTAACTCCCCAATTTCTCAATGAAGTGGAAAATTACCAAAATGCCCCTGAGTAGTTAAATTAATTATTTTGTGATGTTAAGTAAGGAAATAGTGGGGCCCATTGCTCAAATTAAAATCATATGAGCACATTATGAATGTTAAGTTTGATTGGTTGGGTAATTTACATCATTTGGGTCAAAAATGGCTAAATAGGTCAAAGGGCCCAAATGGGACCCATCGGGTCAAAATGGATGATTTGACCATTTTGTGAGTTTAAATTAAATGGGGTTAAGCTTATTTGATTAGAAATCAAGTGGAGAAGAAATGGGTAGGTTTGATCCATATGTGAAAACCATTTACAAATGACCAAAATACCATAATTGGGTCATGGAGTCAAAACGGGTTAAGGAGCTAAAATTGGACCCAACGGGTCGCGTTGACTATTGTTGACCATGGGGACCCTCAAGGGAGATAAAACACGAGTCAAATCAGTGAGTGGGACTGAAGTGAGTTGGAATTAAATCAAGTTATGAGTCAACTCATGTGCATTAAATGAAATGCATTAAATGTGATGAGTTGGGTTGGAATAAAAATATCTTGAGTTGGGTGAGTCAAAATAGAAATCCATGGGACTGTAAATCAATGAGTCTAATGGGAATTTGAAGAGGTTAGCCCAGCTTTAACCACCCAAACAAGTCCCACACGTTGGGGACTTGTTTGGGGTGATTTCCATGATGTATTAAATGGGAATACATGGGATTGAGATGAGATGAGTGGTAAACTAAATGGTTGCAATGGTTGGTATCAAGGGGTGCCTTGGATGGCACCCAACATCTCCTCGTTTTTTACAAGAAATTATGAGGATTAAGGAATGAGGTTTGGCTGATTTAACAAAAGGATGAGACCACTCATTTGGCCGAATGACATTGCCAAAATTCTTGGAAATCCTCATCTTTCTCCCTCTCTCCAATCGGTGTTCTTGGCTGGAACAGCAGAGGCTTTTGGTTCCAAATATTCAAGCTTAAACCAGCAAGGAATTGAGAAAGAAAGGAAGAAATAAAAGATAGGAAACAAGGATCAAAAGTCAAGAAGAAAGGCTTGGGAAAATTGGTAAGTTTTTCATTGAGTTTTGTTGAAAAACATGGAACAAGTAGGGTGTGGATTGGGCCATGATCATGGCCGATTACACCAATGATTAACCTTGATTAAATGGAGGTTTAGAAATGATTAAGATGACCATTGGGTTTGGCCACCATAGAGGGCCGAACCCCATGTAAAGAGATGGCTTGGTTTTCATGTTTTGAAACATGAAAACCATGGATTTTGTGGACTGTTTTGGGTTTTGAATTAGGATTTAAATACATGTTTTAGAATGGTTAAAAACCATGGATCTGAATGACATAGGGACTGAAATTTATATGGTCTAAATCAGTGGATTAAAAGATGGAAATGGACCATTGGGTTCGGCCACTTTGCATGGCCGAACCCCATGGAAACAAGCTGTTAGTTTTGATGGTTTTTAGAAGTTAAAACCATATAAGTTAGGACTGATGTTAGATGGTTGTAATAGATTTAAAATGCATATTTAAAGAGAGTTAAAACATGGGTTTGGATATCAGAAAAGGCTGAAGTTATGTGGTCTAAATCAGTAGATTAAAATTAGAAAAGATGGACCATGGGGATCTGCCATCTTGGATGGCCGAATCCCATGATATGATGTTGGTTTTTGGATGGTCGAACCCCATGTAAGTAATTGATGTGTTTTGGTGAAGTTAAATTACTGTTTTGGTGGCTGGTTATGTGGCTGAACCATGTGTAGCTCATGGTTGGGTTAACATGATTAAATCATGTATAACCATGAGAAGTTGAGGGATCAACCAGATCAAGTGAACCCCATGGGTTGCCTTAAGGCTTTTGTTTGATTTAAATGGGGTAGTGTTGGTGGATGAAAATGAGGATTGGAACCAAGTGATTTGAATGGTTGTGAAGGGATTAGAAGTACAAATTGGATTGGTAGGGTTCGGCCAAGTAGTATGGCCGAACCCCACTAAGGTAGTTTATTGATGAACTTTAATTATGAGCAAGATTAGATATTGGTTAGATCAATGGCAAATTTGTGAATACAAGCCAAATGAAGAGATTGATCAAAGGACTTATAAGATGTTTTAGGTCTCATATATGAATGAACATGTAAATAAGAGTATGATTTACTTATTGTTACATAATAAGGTACCGAAAGTTGAACGACTGCGAGCGGTGACCGGATAAAGCCTAAGAAAGAACAGACACTGAAGTGATTCTTCAGTAGGTTTCCTACCTACTTGTAACCACGGTTTTTACCCAGTTTTCTTATAATACTCTTGTTTTAATATATGTGTTTCAAATGATATATTATGCATTAACAAATGGCATACAGGCATTGGCATCTCATGCATAGGAATGGGATAATGAATGAAGTTCTACAATGATGGCTACGAATGTACATGATGGGGGTTGCTCATTGTATGAACATATTTTATAGAAGAGATGAAAGTGTGTTGTAATTTACCTTGTCGGTGCAAGGCACGTCAAGTGATGGCTACGATTGTACATGATGGGAGTTGCTCATTGCATGTACATATTTTATAAAAGAGATGAAAGTGTGTCGTAATTTACCTTGTCGGTGCAAGGCACGTCAAGTGATGGCTATGAAAGTACATGATGGGGGATGCTCATTGCATGTGCATATTTCATAGCATTGTTTTACCTGTTTTTATTGATCATGTATTATGATATGTATATGCATGTTTTATATGCTAACATGTGGTAGCCCTAATTCGGGAACCTACTGGGCGCGTTGATCCAACGCCCTAATTCTATCCTCAGAGGAGATTGCAGGTACAAGCAAAGGGAAAGGAAAGGTCATTGACCGGGAGGGGAGCTGAGCCTAAGTGCTTTAATGATGGATTTGGATTACGTTATATTACTGTCATTTGAATAATTTTGTTGGACATGTAATAATTCGCTATTTGCTATGGTTTGATTAGGATAATAACCTGTGGATGGTTGATCTATGTTATTTAATGTTTAAGACTGTTACTTGCTATCTCGTCTTTCTATTCCGCAATTATTCTAGTTTATTCCGCATGTTGATGTTAGTTCCATGTGTGATTCACTATCATGGTCTATTCCATGTACACATGGGTGCCCAGTTAAGGTTCAGACCTGGGTAGTCTGAACTTAACTCGCGTCGTGACGCCGCCCGCTCTCTTCCGATGTTTATTTAAAAAAAAAAATTAGACTCTGAAATTCTCAGAAAGGGCGGGGTGTTACACCACCAGGAGTTTCTTAGTTTGTCTTTTTATGCATTTTATATGGTGGATAAAAAGTATCGAAGGGTACGCAAGTTTGAGCGAGGCCTTCGGCCAAGCATTAGGGCCAAGGTAACCATATTCAAGGCAGCTACATTGGCAGAGGTGGTCAGCAGGGCCACTATAGCAGAGCAAGAGATGGCTGAGTTAGTGCGTTTTGACAACTGCCGAGCTCAGAGTGGGAAGGGTACATTTCAGCCCAACAAGAAGTTCCGACTGAACTTTAGCAGACCCTCACCATCCACTCGGTAAACAGGGGGCTTTCGTCCCAATCATCCCTCCCCATCTGCATCGGTCACTCAAGCTCCCAAAGGGGTGAACAATTGCTTTTATTGTGATCAGCTGGGCCATTTTAAGAGGGAATGGCCACAACTCAACAAACCCTCTTATTCCAGAGGTTCATCTCGCCCACTAGTTAGACCAGCTAACTCACGAGGAGACATGACATTCAATCAGGTTGGATGGGCGCCTAAAGGATCTGGACGGTTGTTACCTTAGCTCCTCTAGCAGCAGAGGATCACTCTGTGATTCAAGGTATGGCGGTAGTCCGTAGTTCCTACGCCTTTGCTTTATTTGATTCTGGAGCATCCCACTTTTTTATATCCACTGCATTCATATCTGCAACTGGAACTTTAGTACAAAAAATTGTCCACATCACTCGCCATTGTGTCCCCCGTCGGAGACACATCAATGGGGCTTATATGCACAGCAGTGAATACTGAACTCGCTGGACTCAGATTTGAGTTCAACTATTTGTTACTCGATATGACAGAGTACAATATTATCTTCGGCATGGACTGGTTGGCTAGCTTTCAGGCCAACATTGATTGCTATCGCCGCAGGGTGACATTTTGGTCACCCGAGGGAAAACAACATGTGGTGCGTACTGACAAACAAAGCAGACTGCATGAAGGGTTGAGTCATCTGGTTTTGAACAGTATCAGAATCAACAAAGCACCTGTGGCTGAACTTCCGGCAATAGTAAAGGACTATGGCGGATGTATTCCCAAAGGAACTCCCTAGCTTGCCTCCCATGAGTGAGATTAATTTTGAAATCAAGTTGTACCCTGGCACTGCACTAGTGTCATTACCACATTATCAGATGGCACCAGTAGAGATGTCCAAGCTAAAGAAGCAGATTGATGAACTGCTCAGACTGGGTTGCATCCGGAACAGTATGTCGGCTTGGGGAGCTCCGGTTTTATCTGTGAAGAAAAAGGATGGTTCACTCCGTATGTGTGTAGATTACCGAAAACTGAACCAACTGACGGTCAGAAACAAGTGTTCTCTACCCAGGATCGATGATCTATTTGATCAACTTAGAGGTTCCAGTCATTTCTCTAAGATTGTCCTGATGTCCAGATACCATCAAATCCGGGTTAGGGAGGAGGACATAGAAAAGACAACCTTCAGAACGCGGTATGGACTATATGAGTTTGTAATCATGCCGTTTGGACTCACCAATGCACCGGCTGTGTTCATGGATCTAATGAACAGGATTTTCTGTCCTTACTTGGACTAATTTGTCATTGTATTTATTGATGACATTTTGATTTATTCCAAAACTCAAGAAGAACACGCTGAGCACCTGAGGATAGTTCTGGACACTTTGAGGAAGAACAAGCTATATGCCAAAGCCAGCAAGTGTGAATTCTGGCTACCCAAGGTTAACTTCTTGGGACATGTCATATCAGCAGAAGGTATAGCCGTGGACCCAGCTAGAGTGGCTACAGTGAAAGAATGGAAAGCACCGAAAAATGTGACTGAGATTCGTAGCTTTCTGAGATTGGCTGGCTACTATCGGAAGTTTATCATGGACTTCTCAAAAATTGCATCTCCACTTACTCGACCCACTAAAAAGGAATCAAATATGAGTGGTCAGATCTGTGCAATCAGAGATTTGAAGAATTGAAGGAGAGACTTACAACTGCTCCTATCTTAATTTTGCCAGAAAGAGGCAAGGGTTATGAGGTACATTGCGATGCTTCAGGAGAGGGACTGGGGTGTTCACTCGGTCAAAGTCATCTTGTGGTGGCATACGGATCAATACAATTGAAAATACATGAACGTCTCTATCCTACGCACGATCTGGAATTAGCGGCAGTGGTCTTCGCTCTCAAAAGTTGGAGACATTATCTATATGGCGAGAAATTTGAAGTATTTTCAGATCATAAGAGCTTGAAGTACTTGTTTGATCAGAAAAAGCTCAACCTGAGACAGCGCAGATGGATGGAATATCTGCAGGATTATGAGTTCACACTTCGTTATCACCCTGGTAAGGAGAACAAGGTGGCAGATGTCCTTAGCCGTATATCACATGCATTAGTGGCATGTTTGATCAGGACGGAATGGGAGATGTTGAATACCATACGAGAGGTTCAATTTATATATCAATAACCATGGAAGTATGTACAATTTGATCATACGGTCCAACATGGTTACCAAGATTGAACATGAACAGTGGATAGACCCGGAAGTGGAGGAGATATGGGCCAAGATGTCTACTGGTGAAGTCATACTAGAATGGGAGTTACGACCAGGACAGGGCCTTGTATTCCGAGGAAGGATATATGTGCCTAAGAGCTGCAGAAAAGAGTTACTGATTGAGGCACATTAGACCAAACTCTCAATTCATCCTGGCAGCACCAAGATGTATCACGACCTGAGACACATTACTGGTGGCATGGACTCAAGAGGGATGTGGGAGAATTTGTGGCTCATTACTTAACGTGTCAGCAGGTTAAGACGGAACCTCAGAAGCCACCAGGGTTACTCAAACCCTTACCAGTGCCGGAATGGAAATGGGAGCACATCTCCATGGATTTTGTGACGGGGTTGGCAAGATCTTCAAAGGGCAACGATACGATATGGGTCGTGGTAGACCGACTGACCAAGTCTGCACATTTCACTCCCATCAGGATGACAGACTCATCTGAGGCTTTGGGTCGGCGGTATATCAAGGATATCATCAGATTGCATGGTATACCTTGAACTATTGCAGTCGGCCATGGGAACAGATCTACTGACTAGTACAACATCATCCACAGATTGATGGGCAGTTTGAGAGGACAATACAAACATTGGAGGATATGCTAAGAGCATGCATGTTAGATTTCAAGGGTGAATGGGAGGATCACTTGCCGTTGGTAGAATTCTCATACAACAACAGTTATCAGGCAAGCCTCCAGATGGTTCCATTTGAGGAATTATATGGTAGACTATGTAGATCACCTGTGTCCTGGACAGAGGCCGGTGAGCCTGCACTGATTGGACCCGAGTTGGTCGCAGAGACCACAACACAGATTCAGTTGATACGGCAACATCTACTTGCTACACAGAGTTGTCAGAAGAGCTACGCTGACAAGAGGAAGCAGTTCTTTGAATTTGAAGTGGGGGACATGGTGTTCTTGAAAGTCTCGCCACGAAAGGGGCACATGAGATTTGGAAAGAAGGGGAAACTATCGGCAAGATATGTGGGACCATTTTCAATCATAAGAAGGATGGGGGACGTGGCTTATCAATTGGCACTCCCTTCACAGTTGGCATCTTTGCACGATGTGTTCCATATATCAATGTTGAGGAAGTACAATCTTGATCCCTCTCATGTATTGAACATACACGATATAGAGGTCCCAAGCAACGTGACATAAGTCGAAAAGCCTGTCCGAGTGGTGGATACAGAACAAAGGGTATTACGGAACCGAGCGATTCAGTTTGTCAAGGTGGTATGGGATCCACATGGCATTGAGGAAGCCACTCGGGAACTCGAGTCGGAAATGAGAACTCATCCTGAGCTATTTATGTAAATGTTTGAAACCCTACTTCACTCGATTTTCCGGATTAAAATTTTAAAAAGAGAGTTGTATTGTAACACTTCGGAATTTCATGTTATCAATATTTATGAAATTTGCCATTATAATTGTGAATTAACGGATATGTACCTTAGATGGGTAAGGTGTTGGGTCAATGGCCCAATTAAGACCCAATGGTTATGGTATAAGGTTCAATTTAAAGTAAATGGGTAAGGGGCATTTAATTGGATCAATGTTGCTATTTGGGTCAAAATGCCCAATTGGGACCCAATGGGTCATGGTTAACTTGGTTGACCACCAAGTGAGTTCAATTTAAATTAAATGGGGCTGAATTAAAATAGTAATACAATATATCTATAAATAAGGGATCTAGATTAAGATGCATGAGCATAAAGGGAACTTGGAAGATTGCTTTGGCCGTGTATGTGAGATATGCGCATCCATGAAGATATGTTAGAGTATCTCTAAAAGGTGTCTTTTCCTTGGTTAAGAGTGAAACTAGGAGATTACTAAATAAAGAAGATGTCTAAGATTAAATAAAAGATGCTTGGTCGTGTATAGGAGATATGCACATCCAAGATGATGCGCAAAAAGGGTCCTTTCCTTTGTTTTTGGCGACAATAAAGAATAGCAATTGCAATCTTATTCACACGGCTGAAATCATACTTATTATTTCAGCAAGATAGGACCAAGTGGAATTTTTATAAAAGAAAGGCAGCACAAGGAAAAGGGGCGCACGACAATACACAATCAAGGGGTTTCATCAAAACCAGTCTCGACTAAAGATCAAGAAGAAGGAGGAAAAGGCTAAGGAAGAAAAGGATCGGAAGATCAAGTCGGAGCGAAGGAAAACCGGAGGAGTCGAGGAATCGGTAAGTAAATGATTAAGTTTACATAATCAAGAAAAGAGGGTCAAGGACAAGGTTCGGCCATTGCATGGCTGAACCCTAATTTTATATTGGTTAAAGACCCATTGATGAACCATAGGGTTCTGCCATGTTGTATGGCCGAACCCCATGGAAAGTGATTAAAGAATTTATATGGATTTTAAGGATTTTTAAAAGGAAGTAATGAACCATGGGGTTCAAACATGTTGTATGGTCGAATCCCATGGAAATGATATTAATGAATTATAATGGATTTAGAGGATCGAAAATTATAGAAGTATGTTGATGAGATTAAAAGGGTTTAAAAGGATGTACTGTTTAGTTTAATGGAAATAATGATTGCCATGGAAGAAAAATTAATGGATGAATGGGAACTATCAAATGATGGTTGTATGATTTCTAAAGAAATTAATAACCATAGGGTTCGGCCATAGTGTACGGCAGAACCCCATGGAGGTGTATTGGTATTGTTAATGGATTTTGAATGATGAAAACTATGGGAGTTGGTTAATAATTTTTTTAGGTTTCAAAGCATGAAAATTATAGATGTATGTTAAGGATTTTTAAAGGGGGTTAAATGGATGTTTTTGATGGAGAACCAAGGACGTTAGGGTTCGGCCATGGTGTATGGCCGAACCCCATGAACCAATTTTTATGGGTCATGTATGGACCTAATATGATTAAAGGAATGGAGGATTAAGATAAGTAATTAGCCATGATAAAATGAGTAATGGCAATGTTGTAAATAGATAAAAATCATGGACCATAGGTTCGGCCATGGTGTATGGACGAACCCCATGGGGAAGGTTTGGTGGACTTAGATTTTTATCAATGCTAAATAATTATGGTATAATTGATTGGATGTATGAATCAAGGGTAGTATGATCTTGGTCTTAAATTAATGATCAAAGGACTATAAGAAAGGCACCAAAATAAGGAAGTGAGGTTCGGCCATGTTGTATGGCCGAACCCCACAAGGTTTTATTTTATGTTCTTAGATATTATTGTAAATCAAATGGGACATTGTTTTAATTGATTGATATATTATAAGGTAACGGGACCTCACAAGGTGTGTACGATCGTGAACGGTTACCGGACGAAAGCTCAAGGACACGTTCATGGTCTTTGGTAGGATTCCACCTCTTT
Source organism: Chimonanthus praecox (assembly GCA_022113865.1). Lineage (NCBI taxonomy): Eukaryota > Viridiplantae > Streptophyta > Magnoliopsida > Laurales > Calycanthaceae > Chimonanthus > Chimonanthus praecox. The sequence continues at coordinate 36,198,520 of CM039090.1, forward strand.
GAAACCATGGGTTTATGTACAATGTTTTTATCTTATTTTGATGAATTTACGTTGTAAAAGATATGTTTCAATTGTGAAGTTTTAATGCTATGTTTACAATATAAAATAGGATGTGTTCATTAGCATCTCATGCATGGCAAGGGGTGAAGGATATGTGACCGGAGGGGCCACACTCCGTCGGGGCGTCCGAAAGGCCTATGTGGGATACCTTGATGTGCTTTTCCATCAAGAAGAAACTAGAGGGGCCACACTCCGTCGGGGCGGCGGAAAGACCTATGTGAGGGAACTTATATGTACTTGTGATGGGTGAGACTCATTGCATTCGACATCCTGACATGGCATGGTTTATATGGTTTTTGACATTATGATATTATTATATATGTTTTGTACTAACCATGTGTTAGCCCTAAATGGAATACCTACTGGGCGCGTTATTCTAACACCCTACTTCTACCCAAGTGGATGATATAGGAAACGAGGGGAACTGTAACACTTCGGATTTTCAAGTTATTAATATACATGAAAATTACCCATTCAACTTGTGAATTATTAGATATGGACCTTATATGGGTAAAGTGTTGGGTCATTGCCCAATTAAGACCCAACGGATTATGGAAATGGTTTCAATAGAATTAAATGGGGCTGAATTAAAATGGTAATTAAATATCTATAAATAAGGGATATAAATTAATTGTCATACGCATAAAGAGATTAGGAATGGGATATTGTGCATGGCTGAATATTAGATTTGCATATCCAAGAAAATTGTCTTGGCCGTGTATGAAAGATTTGCACATGAATGAGATATGCGCATGATGTGTTAGAATATCTCTAAAAAGGGTCATTTCCCTTGATTAAGAGTGATACTAGGGGAATTACTAAATAAAGAAGGATGCTGAGGCCGTGTATAGGGATTTCCATATCCATGAGGATGCGCTCAATGGTGTCCTTTGCCTTGATTAAAAAAATGGCATTAAGGCAATTGCTAAATCGAATGGTCGGCACCTTCTAAGATAGGACTGATTGGATTTATAAAAATGATGCAGCACAAGGGGCGCACGCCAATTGCTATCTCAGCACCTTCTAAGATTGGCAGAGTGGAAGTTTTATAGAAGGGGTGCATGGCACCTTCTAAATAGAGGACCAATTGGAAGTAATAAAGGAGAAACAACAAGGGGCGCATGGCAATACACACAACATCAAGATCAGTCTCGGCATTGTGAAAGATCAAGGAGGAAAGGAAAAGGCTAAGGAAGAAAATGATCGGAAGAACCAATCGGAGCGAAGGAAAACCGAAGAAGTCGCGAAACCGGTTAGTATTTGATAATTTTGTTTAAAAAAATAAGGAATCATAGGGCTCGGCCATGGTGTATGGCCGAACCCCATGGAAGAAAATTAAGGGATGAATGTTGAGGTTTAAAAAAAATGGATGAACCATAGGGTTCGGCCATGTTGTATGGCCGAACCCCATGGAAGGACTTTGGTAAATTTTAATGGATGTTTGGAGGATGAAAATCATAGAGTTATGCGTATGGTTTTAAAAGGTTTTACAAGGTTTGGATGAATGTAAGAAATTAAAGAATCATAGGGTTCGGCCATGTTTCATGGCCGAACCCCATGGAGGTGTGTTGGTAATAATTATGGGTTTTTGAAGGATGAACTCCATGGAAAATTATTCATTTGTTTAAAAAGGTTTTACATGGAGAAATATAGAATTGATTACATGTAGTTAGATCATGGAAGATCAAGGATGGATGATTTTTAAAGAGAAGATTTTGAACCATAGGGTTCGGCCATGGTGTATGGCCGAACCCCATGGAAAATGTTATTAATTTAGAAAGTATCTAATGATGGATTGTTTTTGGAAGAAACCTTGATTTATGGATTCAAGTATGGAAATTAATATAATTGGAAAGTTATACATCATAGGGTTCGGCCATGGTGTTTGGCCGAACCCCATGAATCAAGTCTATGGGTTCAATTATGGATTTATTATTGTAAACGAATTAAGAAGGAGGATGGAACCATGATATCATGGGTTCAGCCATGGTGTATGGCCGAACCCCATAAACCAATTTTTATGGGTAATGTATGGACCTAATATGATTAAAGGAAGGGAGGATTAAGATAAGTAGTTAGCTATGATAAAAAGAGGAATGGCAAGGATGTAATTAAGTGAAATCAATGGACCATGGGTTCAGCCTTGGTGTATGGCCGAACCACATGGGGAAGGTTGGTGGACTTAGATGTTTATGGACCTATGTTTTGAACCTAAACATGAGTGAATAAATAAAGGTGACTAACCATGGAAGAAATAATGGCATAAATGTAAATATGGTAAAAAATGAAAGACCATGGGTTCGGCCATGTTGTATGGCCGAACCCCACAAGGTTATGTTTTATGGACTAAGGTGCTTTTGGACTTAGATATGATAAGAAATCAATTGGAACAAGGATTTAATAAATTGTTGCGTAATAAGGTAACGGGACCTCACAAAGGTGTGTACGATCGTGAGCGGTTACCAGACGGAAGCGCAATGACACATTAGTGGTCTTTTGTAGGATTCCACCTCATTGAAACCATGGGTTTATGTAAAATGTTTCTTATCTTATTTGATGATTTTATGTTGAAAAAAATATGTTTTAAATGTGTGTTTTAATGCTATGTTTATTATATAAAATTGCATGTGTTTCATTGGCATCTCATGCATGGCATGGGGTGAAGGATATGTAACCGGAGGGGCCACACTCCCTCGGGGCGTCCGAAAAACCTATGTGGGGTACCTTGATGTGCCTTTCCATCAGGAAGAAACCGGAGGGGCCATACTCCGTCGGGGCGTCTGAAAGACCTATGTGGGGGGTACTTATATGTACTTGTGATGGGTGGGACTCATTGCATTTGACATCATGACATGGCATGGTTTATATGGTTTTTGATATTATGATATTATTATATTATTTTGTACTAACCATGTGTTAGCCCTAAATGGAATACCTAATGGGCGCATTTATTCTAAAGCCCTACTTCTACCCTACTGGATGATACAGGAAATGAGGGGAACGATGAATGCAAAAAGGGCCAAGCATTGGAGCTTGGATGCTTTTAGTTTATATTTTGAATAAGTTGCTTATGGACTTGTAATTTGAGTAACTAGACTTCAGACATGTAATAATTTAGATGGTTTGCTATGGTTGGATGTTTATTTGGATAATTGAGTTAACTTTAATTATGATTAAAGAATTGACGTACTTTGCTATCTGAAATGGAATAGAAATAGGTTCTATTATAATTCCGCATGTCATGATTTTAATGCCACATGTTTATATTGTTATGTGTGAGCCGTTTTCATGGACTTAGTCCATGCACACATAGGGTTGGCCAGTTAAGGGTCGGACTTTAGAAGTTCAGACTTAGCTCGCGTCGTGACGTCCCGCTCTTGCTCACTCTGTTATTTAAAAAAAAAATAGACTCTGATTTACGGAAGCAAAAAGTGAAAATAGGGTGAGGCATTACACTTGGTATCAGCCCCCGTGCATTAATTTACTTCATTAGACTCAATGGATGATAGCAAAGGAAGTACAGTCAAAATAATTTGATTTATCCAACATAGCAAAATAGGATATATTTCCCCAAAAACAAAGAAAAATCAAGAGTGATTATTTGAAAATTTCCCCAAAAGTAGAGAATACAAACTTTACAATGAAAACTAAGTCATAATATTTTTTTCAATGGCCCCAATGCCTCCAAAGAGGAATACCCGACAAAACCAGAAAGGGAAGGAAAATGAGGTAGAAACCTCTCAACATGAAAGGGAGGTAGAAAAATCTCAACATGAAGAGGAGGAACGACAATCTCGACATGAGGAAGAGCAACCATCCCACCAAGAGGAGGAGGAACAAAGCAGCGTGAATATACCGGTGGTGCCTCTGAACTACAAAGCTTGGTTAAAGTAGTGGTCACTTCGGTGCTTCAACAACACTTGAACGGGAATGGAACCACCAATGAGACCAATGACAGGAACATGGCCAGGGACTTTTAGCAACAACACCCTCCTTATTTCAAAGGGAAAGAAGGGGCTGTCGGAGCAAAAAATTGGCTGAAGAAGATCACTCAGATCCTGACCTTACTCAAGATTTCGAGTCATGCTGATAAAATTTTACTGGCCACGTCACAGCGGATCGATGATGCCGGTAAATGGTGGGAGGTGATAGAGAAGCAACGAACACTTCTTCCAGAAGGAGAAATGACTGCAATGACTTGGGATCAGTTCTCAGCTACCTTCATGGACCATTATTTCCCTGAGGAGGAGAAGGAGCACCAAACTCAAGCTTTTCTATCCTTGGTACAAGGTACCATGATGGTGGTAGAGTACCACCAGGAGTTTCTTAGCTTGTATTGTTATGCATTTTATATGGTGGATACAAAGAATCGAAGGGCACGCAAGTTTGAGCGAGGCCTTCGGCCAAGCATTAGGGCCAAGGTAACCATATTTAAGGCAGCTACATTAGCAGAGGTGGTCAGCAGGGCCACTATAGCAGAACAAGAGATGGCTGAGTTGGTGCGTTTTGACAACCGCCGAGCTCAGAGTGGGAGGGTACATTTTAGCCCAATAAGAGGTTCCGACCGACCTTTAGCAGACCCTCACCATCCACTGGGTCAGCAGGGGGCTTTCGTCCCAATCATCCCTCCCCAATTGCATAAGTCACTCAGGCTCCCAGAGGGGTGAACAACTGCTTTCATTGTGATCAACTGGGCCATTTTAAGAGGGAATGCCCACAACTCAACAAACCCTCTAATACCAGAGGTTCATTTCGCCCACCAGCTAGGCCAGCTAACTCACGAGGAGGCAGGAAATTTAACCAGGCGGGACAGGCGCCTACAGGATCTGGACGGTTATTTACCTTAGCACCTCCAGCAATAGAGGATCACTCTGTGATTCAAGGTATGGTTGTAGTCAGTAGTTCCTATGCCTTTGCTTTATTTGATTCTGGAGCATCCCACTCTTTCATTTCTACTGCATTCATATCCGCAACTGGAACTTTAATACAAAGATTGTCCACATCACTCAACATTGTATCCCCTGTCGGAGGCACATCATTGGGTCTTATATGCACAACAGTGAATACTGAACTCGGTGGACTCAGATTTGAGTTCAACTATTTGTTACTCGATATGACAGAGTACAATATTATCTTCGGCATGGACTGGTTGGCTAGCTTTCAGGCCAACATTGATTGCTATCGCCGCAGGGTGACATTTTGGTCACCCGAGGGAAAACAACATGTGGTGCGTACTGACAAACAAAGTAGACTGCATGAAGGGTTGAGTCATCTGGCTTTGAACAGTATCAGAATCAACAAAGCACCTGTGGCTGAACTTCCGGCAATAGTAAAGGACTATGGCGGATGTATTCCCAAAGGAACTCCCTAGCTTGCCTCCCATGAGTGAGATTAATTTTGAAATCAAGTTGTACCCTGGCACTGCACTAGTGTCATTACCACATTATCGGATGGCACTAGTAGAGATGTCCAAGCTAAAGAAGCAGATTGATGAACTGCTCAGACTGGGTTGCATCCGGAACAGTATGTCGGCTTGGGGAGCTCCGGTTTTATCTGTGAAGAAAAAGGATGGTTCACTCCGTATGTGTGTGGATTACTGAAAACTGAACCAGCTGACGGTCAGAAACAAGTATTCTCTACCCAGGATCGATGATCTATTTGATCAACTTAGAGGTTCCATTCATTTCTCTAAGATTGTCCTGATGTCCGGATACCATCAAATTCGGGTTAGGGAGGAGGACATAGAAAAGACAACCTTCAGAACGCGGTATGGGCTACATGAGTTTGTAGTTATGCCGTTTGGACTCACCAATGCATTGGCAGTGTTCATGGATCTAATGAACCGGATTTTCCGTCCTTACTTGGACCAATTTGTCATTGTATTTATTGATGACATTTTGATTTCTTCCAAAACTCAGGAAGAACATGCTGAGCACCTGAGGATAGTTCTGGACACTTTGTGGAAGAACAGGTTATATACCAAAGCCAGTAAATGTGAATTCTGGCTACCCAAGGTTAACTTCTTGGGACATGTCATATCAGCAGAAGGTATAGCTGTGGACCCAACTAAAGTGGCGGCAATGGGAGAATGGAAAGCGCCAAAGAATGTAATCGAGATCCGTAGCTTCTTGGGATTGGCTGGTTATTATCGGAAATTTATCATGGACTTCTCCAAGATTGCACCTCCACTGACTCGGCTCACTCAGAAAGGAGTCAAATTTGAGTGGTCAGATGTGTGCAACCGGAGATTTGAAGAGATGAAGAATAGACTTACAACTGCACCTATCTTAATTTTGCCGGAAAGAGGCAAGGGTTATGAAGTACAATCCAATGCTTCAGGAGAAGGACTTGGGTGCGTCCTCAGTCAAACTCATCGTGTGGTGGCTTATGGTTCAAGACAATTGAAAATACATGAACGCTTCTATCCTACGTACGATCTTGAACTAGCCGCAGTGGTCTTCGCTCTCAAAAGCTGAAGACATTATCTATATGGCGAGAAATTTGAAGTGTTTTCAGATCATAAGAGCTTGAAGTACTTGTTTGATCAGAAAGAGCTCAACCTGAGGCAGCGCAGATGATGGAGTATCTGCAGGATTATGAGTTCGCACTTCGTTATCACCCTGGCAAGGCGAACAAGGTGGCAGATGCCCTCAGCCGCATATCACATGCATCAGTGGCAAGTTTGATCAGGACAGAATGGGAGATGCTGAAGACCATAAGAGAGTTCAATTTATATATCAATAACCATGGGAGTATGTACAATTTGATCATACGGTCGAACATGGTTACTAAGATTGAACAGGAACAACAGACAAATGGGCCAAGATGTCTACTGGTGAAGTCATACCGGAATGGGAGTTACGACCAGGACAAGGTCTTGTATTTCGAGGAAGGATATATGTGCCTAAGAGCTGCAGAAAAGAGTTAGTGATTGAGGCACATCAAACCAAACTCTCTAATCATCCGGGTAGCACCAAAATGTATCACGACCTGAAGAGACATTACTGGTGGCACGGACTCAAAAGAGATGTGGTAGATTTTGTGGCTCATTACTTAACGTGTCAACAGGTTAAGACTGAACATTAGAAGCCACCAGGGTTACTCAAACCTTTACCAGTGCCGGAATGGAAATGGGAGCACATCTCCATGGATTTTGTGACAGGGTTACCAAGGTCTTCAAAAGGAAACGATGCGATATGGGTCGTGGTAGACTGACTGACCAAGTCTGCACATTTTCTTCCTATTAAGATGACAGACTCATCTGAGACTTTGGGTCGGCGGTATATCAAGGATATCATCAGATTGTATGGTATTCCTAGGACTATTGTGTCCGACAGAGATGGTCGATTCACCGGCAGAGTATGGCAGAGCATACAGTCGGCCATGGGAACAGACTTATTGACTAGTACAACATTCCATCCACAGACTGATGGGCAGTCTGAGAGGACAATACAAACATTGGAGGATATACTGAGAGCATGTATGCTTGATTTCAAGGGTGGACGGGAGGATCACTTGCCATTGGTAGAATTCTCATAAAACAATAGTTACCAGGCAGGCCTCCAGATGGCTCCATTTGAGGAATTATATGGTAGACCATGTAGATCACCTGTGTGCTGGACAGAGGCCGGTGACCCTGCACTGATTGGACCTGAGTTGGTTGCAGAGACTACAGCGCAGATACAGTTGAGACGATAACATCTATTGACTGCGTAAAGTCGTCAGAAGAGCTATGCTGAAAAGAGGAGGAGGTTCCTTGAATTTGAAGTGGGGGACATGGTGTTCTTGAAAGTCTCGCCACAAAAGGGACACATGAGATTTGGAAAGAAGGAGATATTGTCGCCAAGATATGTGGGCCCGTTTTCAATCATAAGGAAGATGGGGATGTGGTTTATCAATTGGCACTCCCATCACAGTTGGCATTTTTGCACGATGTGTTCCATATATCGATGTTGAGGAAGTATAATCCTGATCCCTCTCATGTACTGAACCTACAAGACATAGAGGTCCAAAGCGACGTGACATACGTCGAAAAACATGTCCGAGTGGTGGACACAGAACAAAGGGTATTACGGAACCGAGCGATCCAGTTTGTCAAGGTGGTATGGGATCGACATGGCATTGAGGAAGCCACTTGGGAACTCGAGTAAAAAATGAGGACAGCTCATCCTGAGCTATTTATGTAAATGTTTGAAACCCTACTTCACTCGATTTTCGGGACGAAATTTTTAAAAAGAGGGTTGTATTGTAACACCCTTGATTTTCAAGTTCTTAATATACATGAAAATTACCCATTCAACTTGTGAATTATTAGATATGGACCTTATATGGGTAAAGTGTTGGGTCATTGCCCAATTAAGACCCAACGGATTATGGAAATGGTTTCAATAGAATTAAATGGGGCTGAATTAAAATGGTAATTAAATATCTATAAATAAGGGATATAAATTAATTGTCATACGCATAAAGAGATTAGGAATGGGATATTGTGCATGGCTGAATATTAGATTTGCATATCCAAGAAAATTGTCTTGGCCGTGTATGAAAGATTTGCACATGAATGAGATATGCGCATGATGTGTTAGAATATCTCTAAAAAGGGTCATTTCCCTTGATTAAGAGTGATACTAGGGGAATTACTAAATAAAGAAGGATGCTGAGGCCGTGTATAGGGATTTCCATATCCATGAGGATGCGCTCAATGGTGTCCTTTGCCTTGATTAAAAAAATGGCATTAAGGCAATTGCTAAATTCGAATGGTCGGCACCTTCTAAGATAGGACTGATTGGATTTATAAAAATGATGCAGCACAAGGGGCGCACGCCAATTGCTATCTCAGCACCTTCTAAGATTGGCAGAGTGGAAGTTTTATAGAAGGGGTGCATGGCACCTTCTAAATAGAGGACCAATTGGAAGTAATAAAGGAGAAACAACAAGGGGCGCATGGCAATACACACAACATCAAGATCAGTCTCGGCATTGTGAAAGATCAAGGAGGAAAGGAAAAGGCTAAGGAAGAAAATGATCGGAATAACCAATCGGAGCGAAGGAAAACCGAAGAAGTCGTGAAACCGGTTAGTATTTGATAATTTTGTTTAAAAAAATAAGGAATCATAGGGCTCGGCCATGGTGTATGGCCGAACCCCATGGAAGAAAATTAAGGGATGAATGTTGAGGTTTAATAAAAATGGATGAACCATAGGGTTCGGCCATGTTGTATGGCCGAACCCCATGGAAGGACTTTGGTAAATTTTAATGGATGTTTGGAGGATGAAAATCATAGAGTTATGCGTATGGTTTTAAAAGGTTTTACAAGGTTTGGATGAATGTAAGAAATTAAAGAATCATAGGGTTCGGCCATGTTTCATGGCCGAACCCCATGGAGGTGTGTTGGTAATAATTATGGGTTTTTGAAGGATGAACTCCATGGAAAATTATTCATTTGTTTAAAAAGGTTTTACATGGAGAAATATAGAATTGATTACATGTAGTTAGATCATGGAAGATCAAGGATGAATGATTTTTAAAGAGAAGATTTTGAACCATAGGGTTCGGCCATGGTGTATGGCCGAACCCCATGGAAAATGTTATTAATTTAGAAAGTATCTAATGATGGATTGTTTTTGGAAGAAACCTTGATTTATGGATTCAAGTATGGAAATTAATATAATTGGAAAGTTATACATCATAGGGTTCGGCCATGGTGTTTGGCCGAACCCCATGAATCAAGTCTATGGTTCAATTATGGATTTATTATTGTAAACGAATTAAGAAGGAGGATTTAACCATGATATCATGGGTTCGGCCATGGTGTATGGCCGAACCCCATAAACCAATTTTTATGGGTAATGTATGGACCTAATATGATTAAAGGAAGGGAGGATTAAGATAAGTAGTTAGCTATGATAAAAAGAGGAATGGCAAGGATGTAATTAAGTGAAATCAATGGACCATGGGTTCGGCCTTGGTGTATGGCCGAACCACATGGGGAAGGTTGGTGGACTTAGATGTTCATGGACCTATGTTTTGAACCTAAACATGAGTGAATAAATAAAGGTGACTAACCATGGAAGAAATAATGGCATAAATGTAAATATGGTAAAAAATGAAAGACCATGGGTTCGGCCATGTTGTATGGCCGAACCCCACAAGGTTATGTTTTATGGACTAAGGTGCTTTTGGACTTAGATATGATAAGAAATCAATTGGAACATGGGTTTAATTAATTGTTGTGTAATAAGTTAACGGGACCTCACAAAGGTGTGTACGATCGTGAGCGGTTACGGAACGGAAGCGTAAGGACACGTTAGTGGTCTTTGGTAAGATTCCACCTCATTGAAACCATGGGTTTATGTACAATGTTTCGTATCTTATTTGATGATTTTATGTTGAAAAAGATATGTTTTAAATGTGAGTTTTAATGCTATGTTTATTATATAAAATAACATCTGTTTCATTGGCATCTCATGCATGGTATGGGGTGAAGGATACGTAACCGGAGGGGCCACACTCCGTTGGGACGTCCGAAAAACCTATATGGGGTACCTTGATTTGCTTTTCCATCAGGAAGAAACTGGAGCGGCCACACTCCGTCAGGGCATCCAAAAGGCCTATGTGGGGGTACTTATATGTACTTGTGATGGGTGAGACTCATTGCATTTGACATCATGACATGACATGGATTATATGGTTTTTGACATTATGATATTATTATATATGTTTTGTACTAACCATGTGTTAGCCCTAATTGGAATACCTACTGTAATAGCCCGAATTTTTGGATCAATATATATAGGCATTTATTTATTTTAATTTGAAGTTTGATGTGATAAAATGCCAAATGGACCAAATTTTGGGACAATGGCCCAGGTGTGGTCCAATGGGCCATGGACTTGATTTATTCATTTAAATGGGTCAATGGTAAGGAATTGGGTCATGGATAGTCAAATTGGGTCTAATACCCATTTGGGACCCAATGGATCAAATTGAGGTAAGCCCTAAAGTAAATGGGTAAGACAAAATATAATTGGGCCATGAACCCAATGGTGATCCAATTAATATAAATTAAATGGATTAGATAATTATAAAATTATCTAAGTTAAGATTAAGTGATATGGCTAAATGGGGCCCACCTCCACCTCACCAATTGAGGTGGCGTGTGGACCCAAGGGTGGTGGGGCCGACCACCATGGTTGACTTGGTCAACCATGGGTGGATTTCATAGAGGGAAAATAATGGGATTAAAATTAAGTAGGAATTAATTAATTAATTTAACCTAAGGATCAATTGAATTAGATTGATTAAGTTAATTATGGTCAAATGGTCAAAACCATTCCAACAAACACAAACCACCCTAAACAAACACAAACCACTTTGAAGAAACACAAGATTGAAACCATGGGTTTAAATGGTGGTTTTACCCCAACCACCACCATTAATGCCATGTTGGTTGGTGGGAGGAATAAATGACAACCAAAAAAAAAAGATGAGATGACTTCCCATCTCATTTCCATCTAACCACTACACTCTCTCCATCTCTTTGCACTCTCAAAACCGTTCCCTACCTTCACAAGAGGGAGAAAGAAGAAAACTTAGAAGAAAAAGAGAAGAAAAGAAAAGGAAAAGGCTAAGTGTTGACCCACCACCTCAAGGTAAACACTTGAGGCACCTTTCTCATCACCTTCCCCTCTCCCTCTCTCAAGCAAACCCACTCAATCTTGGCCGATCCTAAGCTTGGAGAGCCTCACCATTTGATCAAGCTCATCTTGACCGTACATCAAGGAGAAGAAGAGAAGAGAAGGCTAAGGAGAGCAAAGAGGAAAGAAGGACCGGAGGAGTCGTCGGGTGGTAAGATTTTCTTAAAACAAGAATTTATGTTTTCTAGATAGGATATGGAATCCATTTCTTAGATTTAATGTAATAGCCCGAATTTTTGGATCAATATATATAGTGGCATTTATTATTTTAAATTTGAAGTTTGATGTGATAAAATGCCAAATGGACCAAATTTTGGGACAATGGCCCTAGTGTGGTCCAATGGGCCATGGATTTGATTTATTCATTTAAATGGGTCAATGATGATAAATTTGGGTCAAGGGTGGTCAATTAGGTCAAATAGCCATATGGGACCCAATGGGCCAAGGTAGCTAAGCCCTAAGGTAAGTGGATCAGAGGGAATTTAATTGGGCCATGGGCCTAACGGGTACCCAATAGACCATGAATTGAAATTAATTCATTTAATTGGTCAATGGTAAGTAACTGGGTCGTGGATAGTCAAATTGGGCCATGGACCCAATGGTAATCCAATAAGAAGGATAGATTTAATAAAATTTAAATCACCTAAATTGGTGATGAATTGAACAAGGTAATATGGCCAAATGGGGCCCACCTCCACCTCACCAATTGAGGTGGCGTGTGGACCCAGGGGTGGTGGGGCCGATCCACCATGGTTGACTTAGTCAACCATGGGTGGATCTTAGAGGGAATTTAATGAGATTAAATTAAGTGGGAAGAAATTAATTAACTTAACCTATGGATCAAATTGACCTAAGTTAATTAACATAAATTAAAATGGTCAAATGGTCAGAACCACCCAAACAACCACAAACCACTCCAACAAACACAAACCACTCTTAAAGAAACACAAATTGAAAACCATGGGCTTAAGTGGTGGTTTTATCCCAACCACCACCATTAAGGCCATGTTGGTTGGTGGGAGGAGTTAATGTGGAGTGTGACCTAAGTTAACCAAAAGATGAGATTCCATCTCATTCTTTCCTAACCATTTCACTCATCTCCATCTCCTCCACTCCCAAAAGCCGTCCCTCCATGTGCTAAGGAAAAGAAAAAGAAGACTTAGAGGAAAAGAAGAGAAGAAAGGAAAGATCAAGTATTGACCAACCATGACCACCTCAAGATCAAGGAGGCTAAACAATTTCTCATCACCTTCCCCTCTCCCTCTCTCAAAATCAAGATCTACCTTAGCCGATCCAAGCATGTTTCACCATTGATCAAGCACACCTTGACCGATCAAACATCAAGGAGAAGAAGAGAAGAGAAGGCTAAGGAGAACAAGAGGAGAAGCAAAGAACGACCGGAGGAGTCGTCTGGTGGTAAGAATTCTTAAAACAAGAGTTTAGATATTTCTTTTAAGATAAGTTATGGAATCCATTTCTTAGACTAAATATGGCCAAAAATGTTGTGGGCCATGGATCTAAGATCCATCCAACGGTAGGATAAGAAATGGATGAAATGGAAGAGATGGTTTAAGGAAAAAAATATATATATATAAATGGATTAAGGATGGTTTGGATTTAAATTTTTAAGCATGGATTTGTGTAGTTTGAAAGAAAATCATGGGCCATAGGGTTCGGCCATGTAGCATGGCCGAACCCCATGGTGGGTGATTAGGTGAAGTATGAACTTAATTAGGGTTTTTAAGTACTAAAATGATTAATGGTTTTATGAGGATTTCAAAGTTGGAAAAATATGGAGAAAGGGTTAGGGTTCTTAAATGCTAAGTGATTAATGGTTTTATTAACATTTTAAGGTTTAAGAGTTTGGAAAATGGTTAATGAGATTTAGGTTTTTAAATGAGTAAACATTAGTGATTTATGATTTTAAATAATGGAAGACATGGAGATGATTATAATTTTGGAATTTTTAAGGTTGTATTAAAGCATGGAGAGTATGAAATTTTTTAATGAATAGATAAACCATGGGGTTCGGCCATGCTAAATGGGGATGATGTTAATGTGGATTGTTAAGGTTTTAAAGTTGATGATTTTTAAAGAGCGTTAATGAGAAATATAAATAAGTATTTTGGTTTCAAAAAATGGCATGGATAAGAAGGACCATGAACCATGGGTTCGGCCATGGTGTATGGCCGAACCTTATGGTGTTGGAAAGTCAGTTTTAAATGGGTTTAAAGGATGGAAATGATGGATTAATAGGTTAATATTTTGGAAGCTTTAAAAAGGGCCAAAATGAATGAGGGTTATTGATTTTAAAAAAATGGATTTTTCTTGGACAAACATGAGTGAGATAATGGCCTTAAAATGGCACCCATGAAGGTGAGCCATGAACCATGGGTTCGGCCATGGTGTATGGCCGAACCCTATGGTGAGGTTTGGTGATTTTGATGAAAGGTAAAAAGAATGGAAAATTATGGAGGGAGATGATAATTTTAATGGATTTAAGAGTATGGTATGTGATGATTTAAAATGGGATGAAAAATGGGGACTTAAATGGATGATTTAATTTCATTAGAGATAGGATTGAAGGGAGTAAAATGGACCCAAGAAAATGGAAATTAGGTACCATGGGTTCGGCCATGGTGTATGGCCGAACCCATGACCCCTTTTGTGGGCCACATCTTAGGCCAAATATGGAATGATTTATGGGATTAAATGTTTTCAAAGTTAATTAAATTAAGTGGCTATTTTTATGGATATTAGGTCATGGTCAATGAATGCCTAGTGGCTCTAAGTTATTGATGAATTTTGGATTTAAAATACACATAAAAGAGGGAATGATTAACCATGGAGGTCTAGTGGCAAAACCGTAATTAGTGGCCACATTGAAGAACCATGGGTTCGGCCATGAGGCATGGCCGATGTTAGACATAAAATTGGATACATTGCGAATGATTAAATGAAACGGATAGATGCTGCGTCTTAGGCTCGCAAATCAGAATATTTAAAATGGCCAAAATTGGATTTATGGATGTGTTTTAAACCACGGAAAACGAGGCTAAGTTAGGGACTGATTTTGGTAAACGGATAACGTAATTAGGAACCTAAGGTTGTAATAAGTTAAGGACTTAATCATGGATAACATATGGACTAATTCGGTAAATATGTAATAAGGTATCGGGACGTCGCAAAACGGTACGCGATCGGCGACCGGATTATCGAACGGAAACGTAACGGGACGCTAAGCGGTATTCGGTAGGATTCCTACCTCTTTGTAAGCTGTGGATATGTGATGTTTATTTTAATCTATTTTGGTAATTTATGTGCTTTGTATTATGATGGGTTTTTGATTTATGAATTATATATTCATACTATGGTTTATATTTTTAATGTTATGCATTATATGGCTATGTATGATATATTAAGTTTATGAGATATATATGTATATTACATTGCATAATGCACTTACATCTCATGCATGGCATGAGCGGGAAAATAATGAAACCGGAGTCCATGCTCCGTCGGGGCGACCGAGAAGAAAACATGGGGATAGCCGAAGGGCTATAACCGGAGTCCATGCTCCGTCGGGGTGACCGAGAATCAGACATGGGGATAGCTCTTATGCTATAACCGGAGTCCATGCTCCGTCGGGGCGACCGAGAAGCAAACATGGGGACACCTTGACGAGGCTTTGCCGTCAAGGGGGATACGATATTTTATGATGATACGGTGGATGGGTGGGACACATGATATAGGCACCCATGGCATGGCATTCATCATATGTGTATTATATATTGTCGGTATGCATGTTATCACTAACCCATGTGCTAGCCCTACTCGGAGTCATACTGGGCGCTTTGACTAACGCCCTACTTCTACCCTAGCTGATGACGCAGGAGATGGCGGAAACGGTGGACACGCTGGGAGCCAAGCTCAGGAGCTTGGGAAGCGGATATCTAGTCTTTATTTCAGTTTCATTTTGGAGATGTAATTTAAAGTAGCTTAGCTCGTCGGACTGTATAATTTATATTTCTTGCTATGGTTTGGACTACATTATGGACAATATCGTTTTGAGGCATAAATGGGAACATATGGGTATTTTGGTAATTTAATGTTGTATCTTTCCTTCTATCTAAAACCGGTAGGATAGTCTCTATTATGATGTTCCGTACGTTATTATATTCCGCGAGCTTACTTCCTACGCCTAAACAGTTTTCGTGGACTTAGTTCCGCGCACGCATGGCGTTGGCCAGTTAAGGGTCGGGATTTAGAAGGTCGGACTTAACTCGCGTCGTGACATCCGCGCCCTCTCTCACTCTCAAAAAAAAAAAAAAATAGACTCTGATTTTTGAAAAGCGAGTGAAAAAGGGGCGGGCGTTACATTTAACATGGCCAAAAATGTTGTGGGCCATGGATCTAAGATCCATCAAATGGTAGGATAAGAAATGGATAAAATGGAGGAATGGATTAAGAAATGGATGAAATGGAAGAATGGATTTTTTAATGGAATTTCAAGTCTTTATTAAGCATAAAGAATTTGGATTTTTAATGGATTGATGGGCCATAGGGTTCGGCCATGCTAAATGATGGATGATTTTTTTTATTAAGATTATAAGGTTTAAAATTTTGGAGAATGAGTAATGATAATTAGTTTTCAAATGATTTAAAATAGGTGATTTTAAATAGGGTTTAAAGGATAGAAAGATGGATTTACAAGTGTATGATATAAGTTTTTTTTTAAAGGGACCAAATGAATGGTGTTATTGATTTTAAAAGGAATTTTTAAATGAAGAAAACCATGGATCAATATTAGTGAAACCATGGTCTTAAATGGCACTAAGGAAGGTGAGCCATGAACCATGGGTTCGGCCATGGAGTATGGCCGAACCCTATGGTAAAATTTTGGGATTTTTATGAATGGAAAATAATGGAGAAAAATGATAAATTTAAATGGATTTATGTGTGTAACACCCCGCCCTTTTCACTCTAATTTTCAGAGTTTATTTTTTATTTTTAATATAATAATCATGTGATCGGGGCGGAATGTCACGACGCGAGTTAAGTTCGGATCTCTAAATCCGACCCTTAACTGGCCAAGCCCATGTGCGTATGAACTAAGTCCATAGAACTGATCCGCACATGGTACATATATAACTAGCGGAATTAATTTAGTCTAAATCTAACTGAGGTTATAATAGATCCTATGACTAATCCAATTTTCCATTCTTAGATAGCAAAGTACTTAATTTATTCTCCAAAATTATTATATAACCGTAGTCTACCATTCATTCCAAACCATCCAAATAAATTCAGCCATAGCATCTACTTAACTACTTATTACATGCCAACATCTAATTACCAAATTACATTGTCCAAATAAATCAAATAACAAGTCCATAAATAATCCATTCATAGTCCATTCCAATCATTCAAACCGCCCAAGTTTTCGTGCTTGGTCCTCTTCTCCAACCACGTTCTTTCCTTTCCCTGCATCATCCACTAAGGATATAGATAGGGCGTTAGATCAACGCGCCCAGTAGTGTTTCCGAATAGGGCTACCACATGGTTAGTCAATAACATGCAAATAGTATAATAATAATACATGTGTGACAAAATTCTATAAAAACATGCTATGTATGAAATGAACATGTAATGAGTCCCACCCATCACCATTCAACATAGCCATCACTTGACGGGATTCTCATCGTCAAGGTAACCCACAGTGGTCTTTCGGACGCCCCGACGGAGTGTGGCCTCCGGATTCCTCCTAATGGGATTCTCATCATCAAGGTACCCCACAGTGGTCTTTCGGACGCCCCGACGGAGTGTGGCCTCCGGTTACAACACCATCATCCCATGCCATGCATGAGATGTCTATGCAAACATGTCATTTAGAAACATAACTTTACAAACATATAAGTTATCGAAATCAACGTAAAACAGCATATGGAATAGTGGTTACAATAAAGGTAGGAAACCTACACAAACTTTGCTTAAGTGTCCGTTCCTTTTTGAGCTTCACCTGGTCACGACTCGCTCGTCGTTCAACTTCCGGTACCTTATCCATATATCAATCAATAAGTCATAACATCATTTACTTATTTAATCACATCATAGACCCATCCACATCAGGTGGGGTTCGTGTCCGTACATCCAACCCTATGATCATTTCCATCATTGATCATTCGACTAGTATTTACAGTTTTTGCCATTGTCCGTAATTATCATGAATGATCCCCTAATTAAAACAACCATAAGCTCCCATTTAAAACAGCCCATTAATTATCAAAACAGCCCCATGGGGTTCAGCCATACTCATAGCCGAACCCTAGGGTTCACTTGATCCAATCATCACCATGATCACTCATGGTTTAATCATGCTAATTCAACCATGATCAATACATGGTTCAGCCATCCAAAGGATGACCCAAATCAGTAACCATAACCCTAAGTAAACCAAATAAAAACCATAAAGCAACCCATGGGGTTTGGCAATTCACATGGCCGAACCTCATGGCTCTTTGGGATTCAATTCTTCTAATAATCTTTCATCATTTATCCTGTATCTTAGGCATAAAAACAGCAAACCTAATTCTATTTAAACTCCTATAGAAACCCCATGGTATTGCATGGTTTCTAACTCTTTGATTTCACAACAATCATCAATCTCTTTCATGGGGTTCGGCCATTCAAGTTGGCCGAACCCTATGTCCATGAATTGATCCTTCAAACATGCATTAGGTGTTATTTAAATCATGCAATATCAGTACCCTTTTGCTGCCCTTATATCTCTTAGAAACCCTCTAATTAAATTCACCAAACAGTCCATAAAAGTCTATGGTTTCCATGTTTCCCAATATGAAAACCAAGATTCTTTTACATGGGGTTCGGCCCTCCATGGTGGCCTAACCCAATGGTTATGTTTACTGTTTTTAAACCTCAGATAATCATGTAATAACAGTAAATAAAAATCAGGTTTTACCTTTCAAACAAACATCTAAAATCAACACAACTCCATGGGATTCGACCATCCAAGATGGCCGATCCCCATGGGTCCATTTTTTTTCCAATTTTAATCCACTGATTTAGACCACATAACTTCCACCTTTTCTGATATCCAAACCCATGTTTTAACCCTCATTAAAACATGTATTTTAAATCTATTACAAACATCTAACATCAGTCCCAACTTATATGGTTTTAACTTCTAAAAACCATCAAAACTAGCCACTTGTTTTCATGGGGTTCGGCCATGCTAAGTGGCCGAACCCAATGGTCCATTTCCATCTTTTAATCCACTGATTTTAGACCATATAAACTTCAGTCCCTATGTCAATCAGATCCATGTTTTTTAACCATTCTAAAACATGTATTTAAATCTTAAATCAAAACCCAAAAACAGTCCACAAAATCCATGGTTTTCATGTTTCAAAACATGAAAACCAAGCCATCTCTTACATGGGGTTCGGCCCTTCATGGTGGCTGAACCCAATGGTTATTTTTACCATTTTAAATCCTCCATAATCAAGGTTAAACATTGGTGTATTCGGCCATGACCATGGCCCAATACATACCCTACTTGTTTTATGTTTTCAAACCAAAATATCATAAAGATACTTACCAAATTTTCCAAACTTCCTCCTTGTCTTTGATCCTTGTTTTCTCCTTTTTATTTCTTCTTTTCTTTTGCTGTTTTGTGCTTGAATATTTGATGCCAAAACCTCTGCTATTCCAGCCAAGAAGAACAACGAATTGGAGAGAGGAGAGAGGGAGAGAGAGATGAGGAAAATCTTAGGCTTTGCAATGATAAATTGGCCAAGTGATGGTGTTCATTGATTTTGTATTTCAGCCATCAACACCCCCATTACTCCTCATCAAGCCTTGCACAAACCAAGGAGAAACTTGCAGCCAAGCAAAGCACCCCTTGGCATTCTACCCATGCAGCCATTCATATTCCCAAACAACTCACCTCAAATCCATGCATTTACATTTAATTTTCACCATGGAACCCACCAAAACAAGTCCCCAACGTGTGGGACTTGTTTTTGGTTGGGTTGAGGCCAGCCAACCTCTTCAACTTACCCTTTAACTCACTGATTTACAGTCCCTTGAATTTCCATTTTGACTCACCCAACTCAAGGTATTTTTATTCCAACCCAACTCATCACATTTAATGCATTTCATTTAATGCACATGAGTTAACTCACTTTTTGATTTAATTCCAACTCACCTCAGTCCCAGTCAACTGATTTGACTCGTGTTTGAGCTCCCTTGAGGGTTCAAACGGTCAACAATAGTCAACTCGACCCGTTGGGTCCACTTTAGCTCCTTGACCCGTTTTGACAACATGACCCATTTATGGTATTTTGGTCATTTCTAATTGGTTTTTACCTATGGATCAAGCCTACCCATTTTTCCTCCACTTGATTTCCAATCAAATAGGCTTAACCCCATTTAATTTAAAATCACAAAACGGTCAAATAACCCAGCAAGACCCGATGGGCCCCATTTGGGCCCTTTGACCCATTTAGCCATTTTGACCCAAATGATGAAAATTACCCAACCAATCAAACTTAAAATTCATAATGTGCTCATATGATTTTATTTTGAGCAATGGGCCCCACTATTTCCTTACTTAACATCACAAAATAATTAATTTAACAACTCAGGGGCATTTTGGTAATTTTCCACTTCATTGAGAAATTGGGTGTTACATTATGAGTATGGTATGTGATGTTTAAATGGGATGAAAATGGATGATTTAATTTTGTTTGAGGTAGGAGTAAAGGGGGTAAGATAGACCAAGAAAAAATGGAGAAAGAAACATCATGGGTTCGGCCATGGTGTATGGCCGAACCCATGACCCAATTTTAGATCAATTTTGGGTCTAATGTAATATATATATATATATATATATATATATGAAATTCCGTTACTAGACGTATGCACGACCTAGAGGGGGGTGAATAGGTCGGTTTTCAATTTTAATTCCCTTTTAAAATTTTCTTACCAATTTATATGTTAAGTAAACAAAACAATCAATCCATGCATTCAATCACATAACACAAATATTTTATAGTGGTTCGGTTTCATCAAACCTACATCCACTGTTAAACTTCCCAACTCTAGGGTCGTCGCAAATATACTATGTAAGGGTCTCACACCCAAATAGTACAACCTAGTTTTTTATAGAGGTTCAACCCAATTGGTCTAATCCTCTACACCTATTTTTTAGAGTGGTTCGAACACACTGTTCTAATCCACTTTACAATGTTTTAAAAATAAAACAAGAAGAAAACTTGCCTTGGGCCTTAACCGTTTTCCTTTTATCTCTCTCTTCTTTACTGAATCTCTGTGCTCCTTTCCATCAACTCGGCATCAACAGCGTATTTTGTAGGCACAGCAATAGGACAAGGTATGACTGATTTTAGTCCTATGTAAACATCTAATTCTTCATTTTGAATACCCGATTATCATTAAGAAGGATGATGAAGAATAATGTCTAGAGGGAAGGCCGAATGCTCTCTCACTGATAATCTTATTCCTCTCTATTCTCTGAGTAGATTTTCTGCATTTAACAGCCCCCTTACTGTTATAATATAAACGGTTTCAAACAGTGCTGTTAGACACGCCTGCGAGGCCTCGCAGATTCTGATGAGGCCTCGCCACCGTTAGAATCTGGAAAGACAGCACACGCATGTGCTGTACAAGCTGACAAACACAATCCATATAGATACCAGCCAGCTTGTGTTTACTGTGCATGATTTGCAACACTGTCCTTAGCCATCAATCAAGGATTAGATGAAAGATTTTCAATATTTACCTTAGCTATCAATTAAGAATTAGATGGAAGTTTTTTCAACATTTTCCTTAGACATGGAGGAGTCTTTCCATACTTGTCATGGACAGCTCCTCAAAGATATCCAAATTCAAATTTCAAACGAGGTGGCAATATCTCACAATGGGTTAATTTGTTTATCATAATAGATTTACCATAATTGGCTTCCAATAGATTTCCCATGATTTACCTCTTAATTAAACAGTCACAGATTAGACTGAGTCAGCCCGACACCGGGTCAGCTGCACTCAACTCAGCATAACTGGTTGCGAGGCTTCGGCAGATTACATGAGGCCTCGAGGCTGAAAGTCATTTATTAAATTTATTTTCCAATTGAATACTAGGTATATGACTTAGCCTAAGGTCTCCTATGGGTCACTTACCTGTGTGCCAATACTGTATTTGATGTATCCGCTTCAACTTCATAGTAAATCTTCTTATTCATCTAAGGCAAGTCCAACTGAGTCACGTAATTGACAATAAGGGTGACGCGGACGAACCGGGGCACTTACAATCTCCCCCTTTGTCAATTTCGTGACAAAAACCTAAGATCTACCAATCACATCAATTTCCCAAAAATTAGATATTCACACATGACCACTCCTTAAAAAGTACAATGAAATTAAATCCCCCAGTTTCTCCCCCTTAACTTGTGCCCTACGTAGACACAATAAATGTCCCCGTTTTCCTGCATACAAACAAAGAGTTTCCTGCATATAAACAAAGAGATACTGGTGGGACTTGTTTGCTGCTCCCCCTCAATATTAGCAGCATATGTTACTCCCCCTTTTTGTCAAGAAAAACGACAAAGGGAAGCCAACCAAAAACAATAGATATGCAAATTTGGCAAGCATAGCAAATAGTGATCACATGGAGTCTGATATAAATAGAAAAACAGCAAATGAACAACTAGCATGCACAATAGAAAAGCATTTCCAACATAACAAAAGCTAGTTGTAAATATTACAGACCCAAAAAGTAGTTTGATGATAGACAAAATAACCAGACTTTAATAAAAAGGTCTTCAATCTGAGGAGATGGGGGAGGAAATTCCGCATCAGTGCGACGGCACGAATCTGTAATCTGCTGGAGAGAGCGGAAGATGCGCCTTAAGGATGTTCGGACAAAAATAGAGAACTCCTGATGTTGATACAAGAGACGATCTTGACGCTTACTTGCGTCAGAGAGAAAGGATTCCTTACGCTTTTCCATCTCGGCAATTCGCTCATCGAAATACTTACGATCAAAAGAATGCGATGGACTGGAAGCATCCTTTCGAGGCAGGTGAGCAGAGGATGGAGCGGAAATGGGTGAGCCGCCAGACGATGGGCGAGATGAGCCGATACTTCTTTCAATGCCGATCTTTGTTAGAGGACGTACATTGAGAGGAACTTCACCAGGATAAGGTACCATTCCGAAATGAGTCCCTAGACGTGTAATGAGGTAGCAGAAAGGCACAGAACTTTGGATAGAAGACTTCTAGAAACGTTTAATATGTTCACAAATCAAAGAAGGAAGACATATTTTTCTCCCCATAGCCACAGCATACAAAATATTGATCATATGGTCACTCAGCTGGGTCTTGTTCATCAGACGAGGATACACATTGTAAGTGAAGATCAGATGTAAGATCTTGTACTTGGGAAGGAGAGAAGATGAGTGAATTTGGATTTTTCCTTCCCGTTCTGCAACACCACCACAGAGTTTGCTGATGATTTTGTGGTAGTTTTCGGGGGCGATCTCATGTCGGGCTGCAGAGATGTCCCCACCTTTAAACAAAGGGATGTGCATGAGCTGAGAGACCAGCTCAGGTGTGACAGTGAATTGTTCATGATTAGAGAACTTGACAATGAAGGAATGAGAGGGAGTATCAAGGGATTTATGGATGGAGGAGTACAAGCCCTTTACCATAGAGGGATAGGCATTGCCACCCCAACTCAGAATGTTTTCCCAGCCAACCTTCTGAAGGACTTGGAAGGTACCGTATTTGTCAAGATCTGGAAGGTAGCAGATACGCTCGACATTGAAATTTTTTAACGAGTGTGCCTTCGAGACAGACCTAAAAAGTCTAGCACTGGGACGATCAGAAGGTGGAGAAGAGCTATCAGACCCTTCAATACGGACATCCGTGGAACAGGAATGTCGGGAGGAACTGGGAGAAGGACAAGTAAAGGGTGGAGGAGTCGGCTGAGGGGTTGCCTGAGGAGAAGCCTCTGGTTCGTCATCGGAAGAAGTAACTGTAACAGAGGCTGATGGTAGAACCCGATCAGGATTTTTATATGCCCAGACTTTCCTTTTTCTTGGCGGTGGAGGAGGCTGAGTGGGGACGGACAATGAAGCATCATCACTCCGCAAGAATCTGCGGGTATGGTGTCTTTTGACAACCGCAGTTTTTCGAGCCATGGTTCCGATAAATCGAAGCAAAGAACAAATGAAAGAGGGTAAATCAGAGATGCAAGAATACCTGAAACCAAAAATCGAAGGATCAAGGCTAGAAACCGAAGATGATGACCGGAAGGAGAAAGCCCCAAAAACCCCTTTTCGTTCCCGCGACCCCTACTGTGGAAGCCCTAGCTCTAACGGAACTCCCGAAAGTGACTTATACGAAGTTTTTTTTTTAAAAAAAACAGCGGACCACACGAAGAGCAATGACGAGGGCTCGTGTGAAGGAACGAGGCCTCGCTGACGGTGCTTGTAACCCAAAATGAAAATGGAAGAAAAGACTCGATGGTGAGGGCTCGAGTGAAATCACGAGGCCTCGCTGACGGTGACGTTGAGGCAACTCGAAAAAATGACAAAAAGAACTCAACCATGAGGGCTCGAGAAATGGCATGAGGGCTCGCTGACGGTGGTAGTGAGAGGGAAATACAGAACCGATAATAGAGACCGAGACCCCTTTTTTTAAAAAAAAAAAATTAATTTTTATTTTTATTTTTTATTTTGAAACACTATCTCCACTGACTAATCATAGTATCAGACATGTTCAGGATACAGTACACACCCCAATTGATTTTCTCAGAGCAAGAAAACGAATTGAGTCAAGTGGTTTTGTCATGATATCAGCCAATTGATTATCAGTGGAAATATATTCGAACTCAATGGTTTTCTCTTCAACTAACTCTCGAATGAAATGATGTCTAATGTCTATGTGTTTGGTTCGAGAGTGCTGGACAGGGTTCTTAGAGATATTTATGGCACTTGTATTATCACAATGGAGAGTCATTGTTCCTCCAGTCATGCCATAGTCGACAAGCATTTGTCTCATCCAGACAAGTTGAGTGCAGCAACTTGCTGCAGCTATGTATTCAGCCTCTGCAGTTGAAAGAGATACAGAAGATTGTTTTCGACTATGCCAAGCAATCAGATAGTTTCCAATGTAAAAACAACCCCCACTTGTAGATTTTCTATCGTCTAAGTTCCTTGCCTAGTCCGCATCGATGTACCCCGCAATATGAGATGATGTATCAAATGGGTACCAAATTCCATATAAAAATGTTCCCGATACGTACTTTATGATACGTTTTACTACTTTAACATGTGATTCTTTAGGATTGGCTTGGAACTGAGCACATGCACCCACACTAAAAGAAATATCGGGTCTACTTGCAGTTAAATACAGAAGACTACCTATCATACTCCTGTATATGCTAGGATCAACATCTTTTCCATTTTCATCCTTTGATAATTTAACAGTAGTACTCATGGGAGTGTTTGAGTGCTTACAGCCTTCAAGTCCAAATCTTTTAACAAGATCTTTGGCATACTTGGATTGTGAAATGAAGAATCCATCATTAAGTTGTTTTATTTGTAAACCAAGGAAATAATTTAGTTCTCCAACCATGGTCATTTCAAACTCAGATTTCATAAGATTGGAAAAACTAATAGCAGCTTGTTCATCAGTGGATCCAAACACAATATCATCCACATATATTTGAGCTATCAGTATAGCTTCATTGGATTTTCTAATAAACAGTGTTTTGTCAACACTTCCCCTTTGAAAATCATTATCTAATAGAAATTGTGTAAGTTTTTCATACCAAGCCCGAGGAGCTTGTTTAAGGCCATACAATGCCTTCTTTAATCTGTAGACATGACTAGAGTGTTTTGGATCCATAAACCCTTTAGGCTGCTCTACATAGACTTCTTCCTTTAATAAGCCATTCAAAAATGCACTCTTGACATCCATTTGAAAAAGTTTAAATTTCAAACAACATGCAATGGACAATAAAATACGTACAGACTCAAGACGTGCTACAGGTGCAAATGTCTCATCAAAATCTATTCCCTCAATTTGTGTATACCCTTGAGCAACAAGACGGGCTTTATTACGAACTATTGTCCCATGTTCTTCCATTTTATTTTTGTAAATCCATTTGGTACCTATTACATTTGTATTTTTTGGTCTTGGTACAAAATCCCATACATCATTTCTTGTAAATTGAATCAGCTCTTTTTGTATTGCATTGACCCAATCTTCATCCAATAATGCTTCATTAATATTTTTGGGTTCTAATTGTGAGGTAAAACAAAAACAGCTAGATATGTTTTCTAGTTGCTTCCTAGTTTTTACTCCCGTCATGGGATCCCCAATGATGTTTGACATAGGATGTTTTTTATTTGGTTTCAGTTCAATGGATGTTGAAGGTGACGAAGGGGAATTGTCAATTAGATTTGAAGATTGATCCGCCTCATTTATGGGTTCATGTACATCCAAAGACTGGTCATCAATGGCCACATTAATAGATTCCATTATGGCACCGGTTCTAAGATTTTTGACTCTATAGGCTCGGCTAGTATTAGAGTATCCTAGAAAAATTCCTTCATCACTTTTCGCCTCGAATTTTTCCAAGTTTTCACGATATCTAAGAATATGACATTTACTACCGAAAACCTTGAGATATGTACAATTTGGTTTCCTACCGGTCCATAATTCAAATGTTGTTTTATCTAGGCCAGCTCGTAGATAAACTCTATTTATGATATAGCAAGCGGCATTTACAGCCTCGGCCCACAAATTTTTTGGTAGTTTCTTACTATCTAGCATGACCGTTGCCATATCTTGGAGAACCCTATTTTTCCTTTCAGCCACCCCATTTTGTTGGGGTGTCTTAGGAGCTGAGAACTCATGATGTATACCGTGTTTTTCACAATATTTTTGAAAATGGTGATTTTCAAATTCACCCCCATGATCACTTCTAATTTTATTTATGGGTGTTTGTTTTTCAATCACAATTCGTTTTGCAATAATTTTAAATTGATGATACGCATCAGATTTTTCTCTAAGAAAACCTACCCATGTGTATCTAGTGTAGTCATCAACAATAACCATGAAATACATCTTTCCTCCTACACTCATATTCTGGGTTGGTCCAACTAAATCCATATATAGAAGCTCAAGAGGTCTAGTGGTAGTCACAACATTTACTTTCTTATGGGCAACTCTCACTTGTTTACCCTTTTGACACTCACCACAAAATTTTTGAGCTGATCTACTTATCTTGGGCAGTCCTTTAATGTGTTCACTCAATTTAGATAGATCTTTGAAATTTACATGTCCTAGTCTCTTGTGCCATAACTCAGCTTCATTAAGTTTAGACAAATTACAATGATTTTTGTTAGGAGTTGGACAGTTTTCAAGAGCATAACATTGATCAGAAGTTTTCAATCCTTTAAGAACAGCTTCACCTTCATTATTATAAATTTGACAGTCATTCTTATGGAAGGTAACATAATGGTCTTTCTCACATATTTGAGATATACTTAAGAGATTGTGTTTAAGACCATCAACCAACAACACATCATCTAAGGTAAGGGAATCATTTAATTCTAAGGTCCCTTTCCCTACAATTTTAGCCAGATTTCCATCCCCAAAAGTAACCGAACCTCCATTGAAATCTATAAGGTTGGACATATATGTTTTATCACCAGTCATGTGCCTTGAACAACCACTATCAAGATACCATTTTGACTGGTTTTCAACCTTTAGTGCTGTATATACAATTAGGCTTTTGTACTTGGGGACCCATTTCAATGTGGTTGTGGTTTTTAAATTTCTAGGGACAGATTCTTGAAGGTTATATCCAAATTTTTTGCTCATTTTTTCATTTAATGTTTTGTTCAATCTTTGAGCCAAATTTTCACGATAATGATATTTCCTTTTCTCTTTTTCATAACTTTGTACTTCAAATTTTTTCTGATTTGCTTTTTCCCATATGTTTCTTTTTCTTAGTTTGCATTCAAATCTGAAGTGTCCCCTTTTAGCACAGTAAAAAAATGATATTTGACGGTCTAGAAGATTGACATTTAACAAAAACAGTTTTGTTCACAGTTTTTACAATGTCTTGGTTGTATCCAAGACCAGTCTTGTCCCCATAAGTTTTACCCAATTTTAGTAGTCTTTCCAATTTATATTGTCCTTGGGTAAACTTATTTTCAAAATTGAGCTTATGATTATTAAAACTGTTTATTTTAGAATGAGCATTAATAATTTCTTCTGATAAGATACTTCTAATATCTTCCAATTTTTTAATATCATTCTCATACTTTCTCAACTTATCTTGTAACTTATTTTGAACTTGTTTTAATTTATCATTTTCTTCATTTTTAGTTTTTAGAGTTCTTACAAGATTTTCATTTATTCCTTTTTCTTCTTCCAACTGACTTATTAAATTTGCATTTTCAGATTTTCTTTTACTTAATTTCTTAGCCAGTTTTTGACTTTCCAAAAAGAGGGAGTCATAGGCCTCTTGAAGATCATCTTCTTCATCATTTTCTGACTCACTTCCAACAGTTTCTATAGAGGGTATGAACCCTTTTAGATTTTCAGATTTATCTTGAGTGGATTCATCAGACTCACTTTCCGATTCAGAGGTGTTTTCATAAGTTCCTGTCAAGGCTTTCTTATTTCTTTTTGAGGGACATTCAACAGCAAAATGTCCTTGACCTCCACAATTATAACATTTTTATTCTTTTTCTTTGTCTCTTCCTTTTTCTTTCAATGTATTAAATCTGTTGTTATCTTTTATTCTGTTGGTATTTTTATCCATTGGTTCACTTCTTTTAAAGTTTTTAAACTTATTTCTTTTATTGAAGTTTCTTAAGAATTTTTTAGCTAATAGGGCAACATCATCTTCACTATCGGATTCAAATTTTTCCTCTTTAAGTTTCTCAATATTTGATGATGATTTTAAAGCAACAGACTTCTTTTTAGGAATCTCATCTTCAAAATGAAGTTCATAGGTTTGAAGAGATCCTATTAGGTCATCAATTTTCATGAAAGATACATCTCTATACTCTTCAATAGCTGCTACCTTAGGTTTAAATCTCTTGGGCAGATTTCTAAGTACCTTGGTACAAACTAAAGATTCAGGAATTATCTCTCCTAAGGCCCACATAGAATTTACTATATCACTTACCTTAGAGTAAAAGTCCATAAACATCTCACTTTCATCCATTCGTATGTTATCAAATTTAGATTGGAGAATTTGGAGTTTAGATCTTTTAACAACAGAAGTACCTTCATGTGTTCTTTCTAAGATGTCCCAAGCATCTTTAGCTGTTAAGCAAGTCATGATACGTTTAAACTCATCAGGTGAGACAACACAGTTAATGGCGTTCAACGCCTTTCCATTTGCTATGTATAACATTTTTTCCATGTCTGTCCAAGTGAAATAATCTTTTAATTTGGTACCAATAACTTGTTGAACAGATTTTCCAGCTTCATCTCTAGTAAGTTTTTCTGTGATTTCCTCAATCGGTGGTTCTCAACCTCTTACTATTGATTCCCAAACAACTCCATCTAATGATATAAAAAAGCTTTTCATTTTTGCCTTCCAAGAGGCATAGTTGGAGCCATCAAAATAGGGAGTTTAGAAATGGGGTGACTATCA
The DNA here is from genome assembly GCA_022113865.1 of Chimonanthus praecox. Lineage (NCBI taxonomy): Eukaryota > Viridiplantae > Streptophyta > Magnoliopsida > Laurales > Calycanthaceae > Chimonanthus > Chimonanthus praecox. The sequence continues at coordinate 36,228,000 of CM039090.1, forward strand.
CCTTTGTGCATGATTCTAGTAAAAAGAGCAACTCGGACGGTTAAGTCCAACTCAGAGTAACCGAGCTCTTGATACTAATTGAAATTCCGTTACTAGACGTATGCACGACCTAGAGGGGGGTGAATAGGTCGGTTTTCAATTTTAATTCCCTTTTAAAATTTTCTTACCAATTTATATGTTAAGTAAACAAAACAATCAATTCATGTATTCAATCACATAACACAAATATTTTATAGTGGTTCGGTTTCATCAAACCTACATCCACTATTAAACTTCCCAACTCTAGGGTCGTCGCAAATATACTATGTAAGGGTCTCACACCCAAATAGTAAAACCTAGTTTTTTATAGAGGTTCAACCCAATTAGTCTAATCCTCTACACCTATTTTTTAGAGTGGTTCGAACACACTGTTCTAATCCACTTTACAATGTTTTAAAAATAAAACAAGAAGAAAACTTGCCTTGGGTCTTAACCGTTTTCCTTTTAGCTCTTTCTTCTTTACTGAATCTCTGTGCTCCTTTCCATCAACTCGGCATCAGCAGCGTATTTTGTAGGCACAGCAATAGGACAAGGTATGACTGATTTTAGTCCTATGTAAACATCTAATTCTTCATTTTGAATACCCGATTATCATTAAGAAGGATGATGAAGAATAATGTCTAGAGGGAAGGCCGAATGCTCTCTCACTGATAATCTTATTCCTCTCTATTCTCTAAGTAGATTTTCTGCATTTAACAGCCCCCTTACTGTTATAATATAAACGGTTTCAAACAGTGCTGTTAGACACGCCTGCGAGGCCTCGCAGATTCTGATGAGGCCTCGCCACCGTTAGAATCTGGAAAGACAGCACACGTATGTGTTGTACAAGCTGACAAACACAATCCATATAGATACCAGCCAACTTGTGTTTACTGTACATGATTTGCAACACTTTCCTTAGCCATCAATCAAGGATTAGATGAAAGATTTTCAATATTTACCTTAGCTATCAATTAAGAATTAGATGGAAGTTTTTTCAACATTTTCCTTAGACATGGAGGAGTCTTTCCATACTTGTCATGGACAGCTCCTCAAAGATATCCAAATTCAAATTTCAAACGAGGTGGCAATATCTCACAATGGGTTAATTTATTTATCATAATAGATTTACCGTAATTGGCTTCCAATAGATTTCCCATGATTTACCTCTTAATTAAACAGTCACAGATTAGACTGAGTCAGCCCGACACCGGGTCAGCTGCACTCAACTCAGCATAGCTGGTTGCGAGGCTTCGGCAGATTACATGAGGCCTCGAGGCTGAAAGTCATTTATTAAATTCATTTTCCAATTGAATATTAGGTATATGACTTAGCCTAAGGTCTCCTATGGGTCACTTACCTGTGTGCCAATACTGTATTTGATGTATCCGCTTCAACTTCATAGTAAATCTTCTTATTCATCTAAGGCAAGTCCAACTGAGTCACGTAATTGACAATAAGGGTGACGCGGTCGAACCGGGGCACTTACAATATATATATATATATATATATATATGCATAAATGAATGGAAATTAGTCTAATCAATGGCTAATTTTAAACGATCGTATGGCATAGTTGATGAGGCAAGATGGACCCAAGAAATTGAAAAAAATGGACATCATGGGTTCGGCCGAACCCATGACCTCTTTTTGGGCCATATTTAGGGCCAAGAATGGAATGAATTATGGGATTAAATGTTTTCAAATTTAATCAAAGTAGGTGGCTATTTTTATGGATATTAGGGTATGGCACTAAATTCCTAATGGATCTAAGTTATGGATGAATTTTTTACTTAAAAATATGCATGAATGGGGAAATATTAAACCATGGAGGTCTAGTAGCAAAACCGTAATTAGTGGCCACATTGAAGAACCATGGGTTCGGCCATGATGCATGGCCGAACCCTATGTATGTTAGACATAAAATTGGATACATTGCAAATGATTAAATGAAACGGATAGATGCTGCGTTTTAGGTTTGCAAATCGGAATATTTAAAATGGCCAAAATTGGATTTATGGATGTGGTTTAAACGGAAAACGAGGCTAAGTTAGGGGTTGATTTTGGTAAACGGATAACGTAATTAGGAACCTAAGGTTGTAATAAGTTAAGGACTTAATCATGGATAACATATGGACTAATTCGGTAAATATGTAATAAGGTACCAGGACGTCGCAAATGGTATGCAATCGGCAACCGGATTATCGAACGGAAACGTAATAGGATGCTAAGCGGTATTCGGCAGGATTCCTACCTTTTTGTAAGCCTTGGATATGTGATGGTTCTTTAATTTGATGATTATATGATTTATCTTATGATGGGATTTCGAATTATGAATTATATGTTTAAGTACTATGGATTATGATTTAATGCTATGGATAATATTTTTTTAGACTATGGACTATACTTAGATGCTATGGATTTTATATGGATTATATATATATATTATATAGCATAATGCACTTACATCTCATGCATAGAATGGGCGGGAAAATAATGAAACTGGAGTCCATGCTCCGTTGGGGCGACCGAGAAGCAAATATGGGGATAGCCTGAGGGGCTATAACAGGAGTCCATGCTCCGTCGGGGCGACCGAGAATAAGACATGGGGATAACTCTTATGCTATAACCGGAGTCCATGCTCCGTCGGGGCGACCGAGAAGCAAACATGGGGACACCTTGACGAGGCTTTGCCGTCAAGGGGGATACGATATTTTATGATGATACGGTGGATGGGTGGGACACATGACATAGGCACCCATGGCATGGCATTCATCATATGTTTACTTTATTATTATTTGGTATGCATGTCGTCACTAATCCATGTGCTAGCCCTACTCGGAGTCCTACTAGGCGCGTTGACTAACGCCCTACTTCTACCCTAGCCGATGATGCAGGAGATGAGGGAAACGGTGGACACGCCGGGAGTCAAGCTTAGGAGATTGGGAAGCGGATACCTAGTTTTATTTCAGTTTCATGTTGGAGATGTAATTTAAAGTAGCTTAGCTCGTCGAACTGTATAATTTATATTTCTTGCTATGGTTTGGACTGCATTATGGACAATATCATTTTGAGGCATAAATATGAACATAGGGGTATTTTGGTAATTTAATGTTGTATCTTCCCTTCTATCTAAAACCGGTAGGAAAGTCTCTATTATAACGTTCCGCACGTAATTATATTCCGCGAGCTTACTTCCTACGCGTGAACCGTTCTCATGGACTTAGTTCCGCGCACGCGTGGGGTTGCCCAGTTAAGGGTCGGGCTTTAGAAGTTCGGACTTAACTCGCGTCATGACGTCCGCGCCCTCTCTCACTCTCCATTTCAAAAAAAAAAATAGTCTGATTTTCGAAAAGCGAATGAAAAAGGGGCGGGCGTTACACCTACTGGGCGCGTTGTTCTAACGCCCTACTTCTACCCTAGTGGATGATACAGGAAACAAGGGGAACGATGAACGCGAGGAGGGCCAAGCATAAGAGCTTGGATGGTTTTAGTTTATACTTTAATTAAGTTACTTATGGACTTGTAATTTGAGTAAGTAGACTTCGAACATGTAATAATTTAGATGGTTTGCTATGGTTGGATGTTTATTTGGATAATTGACTTAACTTTAATTATGATTAAAGACTTGACGTACTTTGCCATCTGAAATGGAATAGAACTAGGTTCTATTATAATTCCGCATGTTATATATTGCTATGTGTGAACCGTTTCCATGGACTTAGTCCATGCACACATAGGGTTGGCCAGTTAAGGGTCAGACTTTAGAGGTTCGGACTTAGCTCGAGGTGTGACGTCTCGCTCTTGTTCACTCTGTTATTTAAAAAAAAGAAATAGACTCTGATTTACGGAAGCAAAGAGTGAAAAAGGGCGGGGCGTTACAGGAACGATGAACGCAAAAAGGGCCAAGCATAGGAGATTGGATGCTTTTAGTTTATATTTTGATTAAGTTGCTTATGGACTTGTAATTTGAGTAACTTGACTTCGAGCATGTAATAATTTAGATAATTTGCTATGGTTGGATGTTTATTTGGATAATTATGTTATGTTAATTATGATTAAAGACTTGAAATACTTTACTATTTAAAATGGAATAGATTTAGGTTCTATTATAATTCCACAGTTATGATTTTAATCCGCATGTTTATATTGTTATGTGTGAACCGTTTTCTTTGACTTAGTCCATGCACACATAGGGATGGCCAGTTAAGGGTCGGACTTTAGAAGTTCGAACTTAGCTCGCATCGTGACGTCCCGCTCTTGCTCACTCTGTTATTTAAAAAGAAAAAAATAGACCCTGATTTACGGAAAGCGAGTGAAAAAGGGCGCGGCGTTACAAAACCTCCTCCTCTTGTCAGCATAGCTCTTCTGACGACTTTCGCAGCCAATAGATGCTGCCGTATCACCTGTATCTGCGTTGTAGTCTCTGCAACCAACTCAGGTCTAATCAGTGCAAGCTCAGCGCCTCTGTCCAACACACGGGTGATCTACATGGTCTACCATATAAAGCCTCAAATGGAGCCATCTGGAGGCTTGCCTGATAACTGTTGTTGTATGAGAATTATACCAATGGCAAGTGATCCTCCAATCCACCCTTGAAATCTAGCATGCATGCTCTCAGCATATCCTCCAATGTTGTATTGTCCTCTCAGACTGCCCATCAGTCTGAGGATGGAATGCTGTATTAGTCAGTAGATCTGTTCCCATGATCGACTGCATACTCTGCCGATGAATCGACCATCTCTGTCGGACACTAAAGTCCGGGGAATACCATGTAATCGGATGATATCCTTGATATACCGCCGATCCAAAGTCTCAGATGAGTCTGTCATCTTAATGGGAAGAAAATGTGCGGACTTGGTCAGTCGGTCTACCACGACCCATATTGCATCATTACCCTTTGAAGACCTTGGCAACCCTGTCACAAAATCCACGGAGATGTGCTCCCATCTCCATTCCTGCACTGGTAAAGGTTTGAGTAACCCTAGTGGCTTCTGATGTTCCGTCTTAACCTGCTGACAAGTTAAGCAATGAGCCACAAATTTTGCCACATCCCTCTTGAGTCCATGCCACCAGTAATGTCTCTTCAGGTCGTGATACATCTTGGTGCTGCCCGGATGAATAGAGAGTTTGGTCTGATATACCTCAATCAGTAATTCTCTTATGTAGTTCTTAGGCACATATATCCTTCCTCGGAATACAAGACCCTGTCTTGGTCGTAACTCCCATTCCGGTATGACTTCATCAGTAGACATCTTGGCCCATATCTCCTCCACTTACGGGTCTATCCGCTGTTTCTATTCAATCTTGGTAACCATGTTGGACCGTATGATCAAATTGTACATACTCCCATGGTTATTGATATATAAATTGAACTCTCGTATGATATTCAACATCTCCCATTCTGTCCTGATCAAACATGCCACTGATGCATGTGATATGCGGCTGAGGGCATATGCCACCTTGTTCACCTTGCCAGGGTGATAACGAAGTGCGAACTCATAATCCTGTAGATATTCCATCCATCTGCGTTGCCTCAGGTTGAGCTCTTTCTGATCAAACAAGTACTTCAAGCTCTTATGATCTGAAAACACTTCAAATTTCTCGCCATATAGATAGTGTCTCCAGTTTTTGAGGGTGAAGACCACTACGGCTAGTTCAAGATCATGCGTGGGATAGAGGCGTTCATGAATTTTTAACTGTCTTGATCTATAAGCCACCACACGATGAGTTTGACTGAGAACACACCCTAGTCCTTCTCCTGAAGCATCGCATTGTACTTCATAACCCTTGCCTCTTTCTAGCAAAATCAAGATAGGAGCCGTTGTAAATCTATCTTTCAGATCCTCAAATCTCCGGTTGCACACATCTAACCACTCAAATTTGACTCCTTTCTGAGTGAGTCGAGTAAGTGGAGATGCTATCTTGGAGAAGTCCATGATAAACTTCCTGTAGTAACCAGCCAATCCCAAGAAGCTATGGATTTCGGTTACATTCTTTGGCGCTTTCCATTCTCTCACTGCCGCCACTTTAGCCGGATCCACGGCTATACTTTCTGCTGATATGACATGTCCCAAGAAGTTAACCTTGGGTAGCCAAAATTCACACTTGCTGGCTTTGGCATATAACTTGTTCTTCCTCAAATTGTCTAGAACTATCCTCAGGTGCTCAGCATGTAAGGGCCCGGAATTTTTAAAATTAATATAAATGGGAATATTATTTATTTTAAGGATGAAAATTGGAAAATTTATGGAATAAAGGGGTAAATGGGCCAAAAATTTGGACAAAGGCCCAACTATGGCCCAATAGACCATGGAGTGGATTTTAAAATTATGTCAGTGGTTAATGATGGCCAATTGGGCCATGGGAGGTCAAATTGGGTCAAATACCCATTTGGGACCCAATTGGTCAAGATGGTTAAGCTCTAAGGTAAATGGGCTAGATGGAAATGTAATTGGGCCATGGGCCCAATGGTGATCCATTTAGAGTGAATTCAATGAATTTAAATCACCTAAGTTACTTGGAGTTAAATCAAGGTGTTGTGGCCAAGTGGGACCCACCTCCACCTTATCAAGTGAGGTGGCGTGTGGGCCAATGATTGGTGGGGCCGGCCACCATGATTGATTTGGTCAACCATGGGTGGTGTAATGGAGTTAGGTTAACTACAAATGGATTAACCTAAGGTAATTACCTAATTAATTAAATAATGAAATTATTTAAAGTGGTGGTTAAGAAGTGGTCAAAGTGGGGCCAAGAGGTGAAAACCCACCTCAACCCAAATTCAAAAATAAAACACGTTGGGGGCTTGGTGGTGGTTTAGATAACCACCACCATAAAGCAATTAAAAGATCTTTTAAATATCTTAGGGTTGGTGGGGTCTTTAATGTAAAGAAAAAGATGGGGATAAGTCTTGACTTCTTTCCCATTTTCTTATCCTCTCTTTATTTCTCTCCATTCTTCATACTCCATTGCCGTCCCACACTAGGAAGGAGAAAAGAAGAAAATAAAGGAAAGAAAAGAGAGGAGCTCAAGGAGAGAAGAAAGAAATGGAAAATGGAGGGAGATCACTCTAAGATTGATGTTATCACCTCCCCTCTCATCACCTCTCCCTTTCCCTCTCTCAATTTTGAACCCTACCTTGGGCGATCCTAAGGTTAGGGGTTACCACCATGGATCAAGCATCTTGACCTATCAAAGATCAAGAGGAAGGAGAGAGGAGGCTAAGGAGACCGACGGGAGCAGCGGAAATCGGAGGAGACGTCGGATTGTGAGTATTTCTTAAACAAGAAATTTTGGATTTAGGGTTTAAGAATTGGAATTTATTTTATATGAATGTAATGGTGGATAGATAATTTTATGCTATGGAGTTTAAACCCATCAAATGAGAGGGTGGAAGATGGAGAAAACCCTAAATGGGTGAATTAGGGTTAGGGTAAGAAAATGAATAAATGGGTTATGTGCATTATGTAAATTATGAAATTAAGCATGGAATGGGGGTAATTGGAATAAAATTATGGGCCATAGGGTTCGGCCATGTAGTATGGCCGAACCCCATGGTGGGTGATTTGGTCTTTAATGCATTTGGTTAAGGTTTTAAGAATAGAAAGCAATGAGGGTGTTAAGTTAATGAATTGTAGTAAATGAGTGAATGTGGGAAATCTTTCGAAATGCTTTTTATGATGGATGGTGTTTGTGTGGCCTCCAAAGGGAATGAATGAGTGATGCACTCATTGAAGTTAAATGCATAAGGTAAACCCCATGGGAGGATTTGATGAATTAGGTATTTTGAATCCATGACCCAAATGGTGGATCATTTTTAGGTCTAAGGTTAATGTGTATGTATGTGATTAAGTAATGGGAATTGGATTAATTAGATGACAAGTTTTAATAGTTTGGTGGGTCATAAATGAACCTAAGTTAGGGATCTAAGTTTAAAAATCAATTTTGGACTTAATCATGCATGGATAAATGGGTGATTAACCATGGAAAATGAGGTAGTGGCAAAACCGTAATTAAATGCCAAATTCATGAATTCTATGGAGATTGATCATGGAATGAGGGGATCTAATGTGATAACCTTATAAGTGGTTAATAAAGCCTAGGGTGGCTGATTTTAGACATATGTACTTAAAAGTATATAATGGATTAGGTGGGACCCACAAAACCTAAATGGTGACCGGTTTTTCATAAGAGCTTATAAATGGTTGAAACATGGACTAATGATTAATGTGTAATAAGGTACTGGACATCGCAGGCGGTGCGCGATAGGCGACCGGGTTTATCGAACGGAAAATGTAAAAGGACGCAAGTCGGTATTGTGTAGGATTCTAACCTTTTTGTAAGCCATGGATTGAGTGATGGTTGTTTTGAATTATCTTGGAAATTATATGGGTTGTTTTAAGATGGTTTTTGAGTTATGTATTAGGTAGGGGCTTTTACTTGATTTATTCTGGTAAGCATATAATTGGTTTAGAATGGATTTTAAAGCTATGATGTGTTTATTGAGGCTATACTTGATCTTCTTTTGATAATCAAGTCATATGTTTGATTTATGGGATTTTTACATGTCATGGTTGTTATTATATTCATTACATGGCATATGGCACCTACATCTCATGCATGGCATGGGAGGGATATGACAGGGAAAGGATGACATGAAACCGGAGTCCATGCTCCGTCGGGGCGACCGATAAACACCATGGGGATATTTCACATATGTATTATGATACCTTGATGATGCTTTTCCATCAAGGGGATGTTCTATTTATTATTGTACCTTGATGATGGTTGTTCCATCAAGGGGGGATGCCTAGTGTGGATCGCATCTTGATGAGGCTTTTCCATCAAGAGGGTCATGGCACGATGATGGTATGGATTCTATTTGGAATATTATGGATGGTTGGAAAAAGGGACATTGTAGAGTTGAGGATGAGATTGATGGGTGGGATTCATGACATAAAACACCCATTGCATTACATTGTACCAAATGGCATAATTTTGAGATAATATCTTCTATATGCTTTGTTATTACTAATCCATGTGCTAGCCCTACTCGGAGTCCTACTGGGCGCGTGTTCTAACGCCCTACTTCTACCCTAGCTGATGACGCAGGAGGTGGCGAAACGGAAGGACGGGACGGGAGTCAAGCTTAGGAGCTTGGGAAGGCAGATTCATTATGTTGTTTAAGTTTATGTTGGAAAAATGTAATTTGAGTAGCTTAGCTTGTCGGAACGAAATAAATTAGATTACTGGCTATGTTTTGCGATTTTATTATGGACATTATGGTTTTGAGGTATTATAGAAATCTAAATGAATGTTATCTTCCTTGCTATCTCAAATCTGTAGGATAGTTTTTGTTGTTAATTCCGCACTGAGAAGTAATATTCCTTGAGCTTACATCTACGCGTGAACCGTACTCGTGGACTTGGCTCCACGTACACGTAGGGTTGGCTAGTTAAGGGCCGGGCTTTAGAAGCTCGGACTTAACTCGCGTCGTGACGTCTGCGCCCTTTGTCACTTTATGAAAAAAAAATTTAACTCTGATTTATGGTGAAAAGGGGCGGGCGTTACACAACATGTTCTTCATGAGTTTTGGAATAAATCAAAATGTCATCAATAAATACAGTGACAAATTGGTCCAAGTATGGACAAAAAATCTTGTTCATTAGATCTATGAATATAGCCGGTGCATTGGTGAGTCCAAACGGCATGACTACAAACTCATATAGTCCATACCGCGTTCTAAAGGTTGTCTTCTCTATGTCTTCCTCCCTAACCCAGATTTGGTGGTATCGGACATCAAATCAATCTTAGAGAAATGGCTAGAACCTCTAAGTTGATCAAATAGATCATCGATCCTGGTAAAAGATACTTGTTTCTGACTATCAGCTAGTTTAGTTTTCGGTAATCCACACACATACGGAGTGTACCGTCCTTCTCTTTGGAAGCATTTTTCCCTAAGCCATTGAAAAATATCATGACTTAGTTTTCATCGTAAAGTTTGTATTTTCCTACTTTTGGGGAAATTTCCAAATAAGCACTCTTGGTTTTTCTTTGTTTTTTGGAGATTTCCCTAAGTATCTATTGTTTGTTTCCCAATTCGAGTATATTGGGGAAATATATCCTATTTTGCTATGTTTGATAAATCCATTTATTTTGACTGTACTTTCTTTGCTATCATTCATTGTTGTTCTCAGATTGAATGCTCAATCTAAGTCTAACGAAGTAAATTAATCCGGCCCCCTTGCAGCGGACTCCGAAGAGTCGGTCAGTTGGGATTCTTATCTATCAGTGAGACATGAAACCGTCTTAATCTTACTTCAAAAGATTCAATCTTCCCATTTTGCTCTGATACCAACTGTAACGCCCCTCCCTTTTTCACTCGCTTTCCGAAAATCAGAGACTATTTTTTTTTAATACAAGAGTGATAGAAAGCGGGACGTTACGACGCGAGCTAAGTCCGAACTTCTAAAGTCTGACCCTTAACTGGCCAACCCTATGTGTGCATGGACTAAGTCCATGAATACGGTTCACACATAATAATATATACATGCGGATTAAATCATAAATTGCGGATTATAATAGAACCTAGATTTATTTCTTTTTAGATAGCAAAGTACTTCAAGTCTTTAACCATAATTAAACTCAACTTAAATATCCAACAAACCATTCAAACCATAGCAAAATTATCTAAGTTATTACATGCCCAAAATCTAGCTACTCAAATTACAAGTCCATGAGTAACTTAAACACAATATAATCCAATCACATATCCAAGCTCCTATGCTTGGCTCCGATCACGTTCATCGTCCCTTTCCTTTCCTGTGTCATCCACTAGGGTAGAAGTAGGACGTTAGAACAACGCGACCACTAGGTATTCCATTTAGGGTATACACATGGTTAGTACTTAGTGCAAATCATATATAATAACATAATGTCAAAACTATATAAAACAATGCCATGTCATGATGTCAAATGCAATGAGTCCCAACTATCACAAGTACATATAACCTCTTGATGGGATTCTCATCATCAAGGTACCCCCACAGTGGTCTTTCGAACGCCCCGACGGAGTGTGGCCCCTCCAGTTACTTCTTGATGGGAAATGCACATCAAGGTATCCCCACAGTGGTCTTTCGGACGCCCTGACGGAGTGTGGCCCCTCCGGTTACTTCTCCTCCCTCCCATGCCATGCATGAGATGCAAAATTCCACATGCTATGCAATTTATACAAATCATAGCATTTTAAATCTCATATTTAGAACATAATCGTTTTACGACATAACTCATCAAAATAAACCAAATAAACTATATTACATAAACCATGTTTTCAAAAAGGTAGAATCCTACCAAAGACCACTAAAGTGTCATTGCTTCTTAAACCGACAACCACTCACGATCGTGCACCGTTTATGAAGTCCCGTCACCTTGTTACATATCAACAAGTCAATCCCATATTCCATTTGATTTAACATTAGGTCTAAGTCCATAGAACACAAGCTTGTGGGGTTCGGCCATACACCATGGCCGAACCTGACTCACTTGGTTTTAGTGCCTCTCTTGATTTATTAATAATTCATTATTATGTTAATCATTTAAGCCCTTAACATAAATCCAAAAACCAACCTTAGTGGGGTTCGGCCACACAACATGGCCGAACCTCACTCACTTGATTTGGTCCCTCTTTGATCTTTTACTCCATCACCACTTAGTTAATCACTTAACAATTAATCATCCACCATTGGTAACCACGTAAGTCCATAAAACATTCCTCATGGGGTTCGGCCATACACCATGGCCGAACCCATGATCTTTCATTTTCTTGCCTATATTTACAACTTTTGCCATTAATACAAATCCATAACCATTAACATAATCCATGAACATAGATATATATATATATATATATATAATTAAATCCCTTATTTCCTTGTTCAATCCTCCATTCATTTAAACATGCATAACAGCTCTAAATGTTCCTTTAACATGTTCCATCAAATGGTTCATTAAATGGTTCATGGGGTTCAGCCATACACTATGGCCGAACCCATGATATCTTATCTCCATATTTCATCATCTTAAGTTCATACACAAGTCCCTCCATGGAAAGGTTTATATCATATCCTTGGATCTTTATTTACAACTCCATGATCATCAAATACTATTCCATGTGGTTCGGCCATACAACATGGCCGAACCCTATGGTTCCTTATTTTCCTTTAAATTGTATCATACCCATATGGTTTGATCTTTTAGTGGTTCCCATTCATACATCCATCTAAAACCCTTTAAAATCATAAGCATACATCTATGATTTCCATCTTTCCAATCCATTAAAAAATATAACTCATGTCCTTCCATGCATGGCCGAACCCTATGGTTCATCCTTTCCATTTAAAACAACACATTCGTGCATTAATTTTTCTTCCGTGGGGTTTGGCCATGCACTATGGCCGAACCCTATGGTTCCATATTTCCTCTTTTAAATCCAATCACCATGATCATAACCTTTGATGGGATTCTTGTATATACCATTTAAGGTTTGGCCATGTAATGGCAAGGCCGGACCATGTTTCATTACTTATTAAAAATCTATCAAAATACCCACCGGTTCCGCAACTCCTCCGGTTTTCCTTCGCTCCGACTTGTTCTTCCGATCCTTTCCTTCCTTAGCCTCTTCCTCCTTCCTTCTTACTTCTTTGGCCGAGAGTGAAACTTGAGAGAGAGGGAGAGTTCGGCCTTGTGTGAGTATGATAGAACTTTGAGATGAAACTTTATGTCTTTGGTCTTGAGGAGTGATCGGCCAAGAGAGGGTTTGAGGGAGAGAAACAGCCAAGAGGGAGAGGGAGAGAGTGAGATGAATATCAAAATTATTTTGTTCCAATGATGTGGTCGGCCAAGGATGATGGCTTTGGTAAAGCCCTTGATGTAACTCCCATTTTCCTTAACCTCTCTCCTTAATGCTCCAACGTGTGCCTTTGTTTGAATTTGAAATGTGTAACCGCCCACCTCCATCAACTCTCCATGTGGGAGTTTCATCCATGAGATGAAACTCTAAGGCTCCAACGTGTGCCTTTGTTTGAATTTGAAATGTGTAACCATCCACCCCCATTATCTCTCCATATGGGAGTTTCATCCATGAGATGAAACTGCAAGGCTCCAATGTGTGCCTTTGTTTGAATTTGAAATGTATAACCGTCCACCTCCATTATCTCTTCAAGTGGGGGTTTCATCCATGAGATGAAACTCTCATTCCAACTAACCTAACTCATATAATTTGATTCAAATCAGCTCAACTCACTTAACTCATCACTTTAAGATCAACTCACTCACTTAATTGCATTCCCATTTTAATTCAGCCCCATTTAATTAGGCTTGAACTCACTTGGTGGTCAACCAAGTCAACCACGACCCATTGGGTCCCAATTGGGCATTTTGACCCAAATAGCAACATTGACCCAATTAAATGCGCCTTACCCATTTACTTTAAATTGAACCTTATACCATAACCGTTGAGTCCTAATTGGGACATTGCCCCAACACCTTACCCATCTAAGGTTCATATCCGTTAATTCACAATTAAAATGGCAAATTCCGTAAATATTGATAAGATGGAATTTCGAAGTGTTACAGAAGTATGGATTTACATAGTTTAAAATATGATGTAATCGAGATTTGATAAAAGTACAAGTATGTATATTGTCTTAGAATGACACACCATAGGGCATATTATGTGATCCGAATTCCTACTGGGTGTGTTGACTAAGCCCATAAATTTCCCCCTCTAGATTGTGTATGCAGGTTGAAGTGCGTAGATGAAATCAGATCAAGTGATGGTCGAGTATGAGCGAGATGGATATGAGAATTGAAGCTTCAATAGCTTGGCTTAATATACTTATAATTTGGAGATTAGAAGACAATGCAAACTTGTAAGAATGTTTAATTTTGGGGAATGTAATATTTATGACTTGGAACATGTATTTAAGTATGTTGTACTTGACTCATGTATGACTTCCTTGGGAATTTTCATTATCTTGCTATGAGATGTTAACTATTCATGCAATGTATGAAATGTTAAAAATTTCCGTAGGATTATGGGAGTGTATGGAAAATATTATGCACACACATTAGTTGGGCAGGTCAAGGGTCGGGTCTTCGGACTCGGACTTGGCTCATGTTGTGACTCTCGCCTCCCTCTCCTCTAAATATCCATATAATTCCACTCTAATGCGGTGGTTAGGAGGGATGGGCGTTACAAATAGTACAACCTTGTTTTTTATAGAGGTTCGACCCAAACGGTCTAGTCTTCGACACCTATTTTTTTGGGTGATTCGAACACAATGTTCTACTCCCCCTTACAATGTGATATCAAAAAAAAAAAAGAAAAAATGAACACTTACCTTGGGCTTTAACAATTCTTCAAATGATGTGTTCTTCTTGTAGATGTCTCTGCGCCTTCTTCCTTTAGATCAAGTCCATCTTTGTTGAGTATTGGCACAACGGAACATGGGTACTAGGACAGGGATATGACTGATTTTGAGTCCTAGAGAAACAACCTCATCTTCATCACAAACCAAGCTTTGAATACTTAATCATATCCTTGTCAAAGGATGATGAAGATTGAGAAGTAAATGAAGGGGAAGGTCACTGGGCTGTCTAGGATTTTCCAATCTGTAGGTCTGTCTTTTGAAATGAAACAGTCATGTACTTATACTGCAGTTTTACAATGGTTCAGTTTGGAGGCCTCCAGCCTGTATAAGGTAATACAGCAGACTGGATATTCAAACTTCAAACTGTAATTCTAATGATTTTTAGTCAAAGACAACTCACACATATGCCACCTGTCCTTGATTTTAATTAGGATATTTGACTTAATGAAATATGAAGTGGCAAAAGATTTTCAAAATCAAATGGGAGCCTCTTCAAAACATTCCAGTTTTATAAAGATTTTGAAATTGATGAGCCTCCAAAGATTTTACAGTTATGTAAAGTTTTCGAAATTGAGGAACCTCTAAGGATTTTCGCTTCCAAACTAAGTCAAAGGACATCTAGACTTAGATGCACAATCAGATACAAGCTGTCACGGTTCTCCCAGTTGATCTCAAGGCCTCCAAAAAACATTCGAGGCCTCCAGACTGGGGACCAAGGATATTCACAGTTCCATCCAGATTTGTTCCCACGTGTTTCAATCTCGAGGCCACCAGAAAAAGCTTGAGGCCTCAAGGCTGTAAACTATTTTCAGATTTCCAATTTATTAAGCAATTGAATTCTAAGGTAATTTGGGCTTGACCTAAGTTCACTAAGGTCTACTTACCTGTGTGTCAATCATATGTAGACTGTAAAATCTTCAATCCATAGTAGATCTTCTGGCAGATTTCTGACATTTACAAATTCTTCCAAGGCAAGGTCCAACACCCACGGTCGTGCTCGGTCACAAAATTGACAATATATAGACTCGATCAAACCGATGCCGTAACAGGAGATCCTGTGGAACCAGATGATTACATTACATCAAACCCTGCCCTCACTCTGGCAACCACACATAGGATGTTCGATATTCAAGCACCTCCTGCAGGAGCTGAACCACCACAAAATGCAGAACAAATAAATCAAGAAGCACCTGTGCAGAATGAAGAAGATCCTACACATCAAGAAGATGAAGTTGATGTAGAAATCATACCATTTCTGTCTACATGTCCTTTGCTTGAAGAGTGCATTACTGCCATGGATCACCATCTCGATGCCCTCCAGTAAACTCAAGAAAGGCATGGCTCTCGGTAGAAATAGATTTTAATTACTCTGAATTGCAGACGTTCCAATGTTGATATTCTTTCCTCCTCTCGTCGGACTCGATATCATCGTGCCAAATCATTATAGATGTCTAGGAAAATGAATAGTCTTGTGCTTTATGGACTTTTGGGTTTGTTGACCTTTATGGTCAAATTTTGGGAATGTACTCAAACACCTGGGCATGTAATATTTTGTTAACTCTAATTTATTTCTATTTAAACTCATGTTCCTAACTGGTTATATTTTTATGAGTTGAATGCATGGTGTTTTCATGTCATATTTCTAATGCTTACATGGATGGATGGTTGGCTTCATATATGATTTTGTGATGGTTTGAGAACGTTATGTTACCTTATTGCTCTCACGCAAATATGGATAGTTTAGTATGTTAGCTCTCATGAATGATGTTTAAATGGGCAAGTTTGTATTCATAAATACTCATGCTTTTATATGCTTAATCAAATCAATGTATTTGTGAAGTATGGTGTGTCTCACATGTGCTTTCATGATGGATTGCATGAGTGGTATATTTTTATTCTTCTTATGAGAGTGTGAATACTATTGTCTTCATATTGTCACACCTTTGGATTTATGAAGAAATGGAGAAACATTTGGCCTCTTATATGATAGCTTGAGTGTTTGCTCTCATGAATGGTGGTTGAATGGTTCATTTTTGCTTTCATGAATGGAAATGTTGAGATGTCCCATTTTACTACATACGTAACGCCCCGCCCTTTTTCACTCTAAGAAAAATCAGAGTATATTTTTTTTAATGAAAGAGTGAGAGAGAGAGAGGGAATGTCACGACGCGAGATAAGTCCGGGTTTCCAAACTCAACCCTTAACTGGCCTACATTACGTGTGCGTGGACCAAGTCCACTAAGAGAGTTCACACGCTTACAATTGACCGCGGAATTATTACATGAATAAAATACTATCCATATCCATGATATTAAAAGCAAGGAAGCCAATCACTACTAAATTAACTTAAGTTTAAATATCCAAAAATCATCAACCAACTATAGAAAAATAATCTAAGTTATTACAATCCCAAATGCTAATTAACTCAAATACATTGTTCCAAAATCAATTAAGTAAAGCAAGATAATCTACCCAAGCTCCTAAGCTTGGCTTCCTTCACGTCCATTATCTTTTCCATTTCATGTTCCATCATCTAAAGGGTAGAAGTAGGGCGTTAGTCACGCGCCCAGTGGGAATTACAAATAGGGTTATATACATAGGATCAATATAAAAATCAGAATAACAACATCATATTAAAACTGGAACATATCATAGTACCAAAAACAGCGCATGATAATCATATTCAAATCATGCATATGTATGTGTCATGTCATGGGTGTCATATGCCAATGATCCCTCACCCAATCTCCATATCAAACACCATACAAATCATAAAAACATTTTCCTTGATATAATGAAACGATATCAAGGTGTTCCTTTGGCCATTTACGTCCGTAGTGTTTTTGACAACACCACCAGGTCATTGTTATACCTCCCCACTTGTGTTAATCGGAATTACCGATAGCGCCTGGACTCCTCCCTCCGCGCAGGGTTTTTGGACTGGTTACCCTGGAGCCCTTTGGCCTAATTACGTCGTACCCCTATCTAGCAATCCCGGACAAGGCCAACAAATCAATGGTTCACATAGCTTTACATAAGCTAGTCTCAAGCCCCAAGTCATGTCCGGACAGCTCATAACTTGGCTTGTTGCCCCATATATTCCCTCCCATGCCATGCATGAGATTATGGATGCACAAATGTTATTTCATATCAAAACACATAATAACATTGAAAACAATTCATAAAACATATGCCATTCATTTAACCAAAATAACTCATCATGTTTGTAAATCAAAACCAGAAACATATACATATATAGATCCTTACGCATTTCAATAAGGTAGGAATCCTACCAAAACTTTTAACGCCCGGCCCTTTTTCACTCGCTGCTTTCCGTAAATCAGAGTCTATTTTTTTTAAAAAAAAAATAACAGAGTGAGCAAGAGCGGGACGTCACGACGCGAGCTAACTTCGAACTTCTAAAGTCCGACCCTTAACTGGCCAACCCTATTTGTGCATGGACTAAGTCCATGAAAACGGTTCACACATAACAATATAAGTATGCGGATTAAAATCATAACTGCAGAATTAAAATAGAACCTAGCTCTATTCAATTTTAGATAGCAAGGTACATCAAGTCTTTAATCATAATTAACATAACATAATTATCCAAATAAACATCCAACCATAGCAAATTATTTAAATTATTACATGCCCAAATTCTAGGTACTCCAAAATACAAGTCCATGAGTAACTTAAACAAAATATAAACTAAAAGCATCCAAGCTCCTATGCTTAGCCCTTTTCGAGTTCATCGTTCCCCTCGTTTCCTTTATCATCCACTAGGGTAGAAGTAGGGCATTAGAACAACGCGCCCAGTAGGTATGCCATTTAGGGCTAACACATGGTTAGTACAAAAAATATATAATAATATCATAATGTCAAAAACCATATAAACCATGCCATGTCATGATGTCAAATGCAATGAGTCCCACCCATCACAAGTACATATAAGTACCTCCACAGAGGTCTTTTGGACCCCCCGACGGAGCGTGGCCCCTCCGGTTTCTTCCTCATGGAAAAGCACATCAAGGTATCCCACATAGGTTTTTCGGACGCCCCGACGGAGTGTGGCCCCTCCGGTTACATATCCTTCACCCCATGCCATGCATGAGATGCCAATGAAACATATGCTATTTTATATAATAAACATAGCATTAAATCTCACATTTGAAACATATCTTTTTCAACATAAATTCATCAAATAAGATAAAAATATTGTACATGAACCCATGGTTTCAAGGAGGTGGAATCCTACCAAAGACCACTAACGTCCTTGCGCTTTCGTCCGGTAACCGTTCACGATCGTACACACCTTGTGAGGTCCCGTTACCTTATAATATATCAATCAATTAAGACCATGACCCATTTGATTTACAATAATGTCTAAGTCCATAAACCCAACTTGTGGGGTTCGGCCATACACCATGGCCGAACCTCACTTCTTTGGTTTTAGTCCCTCCTTTAATTTATTCAATTAATTCCACAACCATGCCATCCTTGATTCATAAAACCAAACACTTATAGATTAATCATCTAACCTTTTCAAGTCCATAAAATCCATAAATCATTGCCCATGGGGTTTGGCCATACACCATGGCCGAACCAATGGTCTATCATTTCCACCTATTTACAATTTTACCATTGGTCTAATCCTTAGTTAACATTTCATTCATTTTAATCTACCATACATAGACCCTAAGCCCACCAAATAATTCCCATGGGGTTCGGCCATACACCATGGCCGAACAAATGGTCCCTTATTCCCATTTAAATTACAATATTGCCATTTCCTCCACCACTTTATGTTTAGGTTCAAAACATAGGTCCATAAATTTAGACATTACATACATGGATCCACCAATGATCCACAACCATAGAACTATAAATAAAACCCTCCATAAACGATCCATTAACAGTGACATAAACACCGAAATGACCCATTAAGTAGGTTCATGGGGTTCGGCCATACATCATGGCCGAACCCATGATATTATTGTTCCATCCTCCTTCTTAATTTATTTACAATAATAACTCCATAATTGATCCATAAAATTGCTTCATGCGGTTCGGCCAAATACTATGGCCAAACCCTATGATGTCTAACTTTCCAATTTATCCATTATATCAATTACCATCCTTGAATCCATAAATCAAGGTTCCTTCCTTTTTGATCCAAAAGTCCATCATTAGAACCTTTCTAAATTAATAACCATCTTCCATGGGGTTTGACCATTCACCATGGCCGAACCCTATGGTTCATAATCTTCTCTTTAAAAATCATTAGACCCTTATAAATTCCTTAACTTAAGTCCATAAAAGACCTCATGGGGTTCGGCCATACACCATGGCCAAACCCATGATCTTTCATTTTAGCCTATATTTACAACTTTGCCATCATTTTGATCCCTTTAAAGTCCTTAATTTCTTTCCATGGGGTTCAGCCATACACCATGGCCGAACCCTATGGTTCTTTATTTTTCTTAAAAATATCATACCACCAAGATTAAGTCCTTTCGTGGTTCTCATACATATATCCTTTCAATGGGATTCGGCCATACCACATGGCCGAACCCTATGGTTCCTTACTTCCTCTTGAACATCATTTAATCCCATCAAAACATTGATATTCCTTCTATGGTTTTCATCATTCAAATCCATTAAAATATAATCAACCTCTTTCTATGGGGTTCAGCCATATGACATGGCCGAACCCTATGGTTCATCATCTTCCCTTAAATTATCATATTGATCACTTAATTTTTCTTCCATGGGGTTCGGCCATACACCATAGCCGAACCCTATTGTTCTTTCCTTTAAACAAAATTATCAAAATACTAACCGGTTCCACGACTCCTCCGGTTTTCCTTTGCTCCGACTGGTTCTTCCGTTCCTTTTCTTCCTTAGCCTCTTTCTATGTATTCTTCCTTCTACTTGATCTTTCACACTTGCTGGCTGCCCTCTCCTTCTCTGAACACTGCCGAGAACTCCTTGTTGATAGAGCACCCAGTGTCAATCCTTCTTGCTTTGTGTAATGTCGTGTGCCCCTTTTCCTTGTGCTGCCTTTCTTTTATAATTTCCAATCAGTCCTATCTTAGAAGGTGCTATGCGCCCCTTGCAATTTAGCAATTGCCTTAGTGTCTCTCTCAACAAGGAAAGGACCCCTTTTTAGAGATACTCTTGCGCATAAATGTGGATATGAAAATCTTCACACACGGCCAAACAACTTCTTTATTTAATTTTTCTTAGACATCTTCTTTATTTGGATTAGGCAATGAGATTCATTGCCTAATCCCCACTTATCCATGCGTGTGTGTTATCTTAGGACAATCCTAAAATCTTTCCATCAATACCTTCCATTCCAAATCTCTTTATGCGCATGATAATTAATTCATATCCCTTAATTATAGATATATTGCATTACCATTTTAATTCAGCCCCATTAAATTAGGCTTGAACGCACTTGGTGGTCAACCAAGTTAACCACGACCCATTGGGTCCCAATTGAGCATTTTGACCGAAATAGCAACATTGACCCAATTAAATGTACCTTACCCATTTACTTTAAATTGAACCCTAAACCATAACTGTTGGGTCCTAATTGGGCCATTGACCCAACACCTTACCCATCTAAGGTTCATATCCGTTAATTCACAATTAAAATGGTAAATTCCGTAAATATTGATAATATGGAAATTCTGAAGTGTTACAATTCAACCCTCTTTTTAAAATTTTCGTCTCGAAAATCGAATGAAGTAGGGTTTCAAACATTTACATAAATAGCTCAGGATGAGCTGTTCTCAATGCCATGTCGATCCCATACCACCTTGACAAACTGGATTGCTCGGTTCCGTAATACCCTTTGTTCTGTGTCCACCACTCGGACAGGCTTTTCGACATATGTCATGTCGCTTTGGACATCTATGTCTTGTATATTCAGTACATGAGAGGGATCAGGATTGTACTTCCTCAACATTGATATATGGAACACATCGTGCAAAGATGCCAACTGTGAAGGGAGTACCAATTAGTAAGCCACGTCCCCCATCCTTCTTATGATTGAAAACGGTCCCACATATCTTGGCAATAATTTTCCCTTCTTTCCAAGTCTCATGTGTCCCTTTCGTGGCGAGACTTTCAAGAACACCATGTCCCCCACTTCAAATTCAAGGAACCTCCTCCTCTTGTCAGCATAGCTCTTCTGATGACTCTGCGCAGCCAATAGATGTTGCCGTATCAACTGTATCTGCGCTATAGTCTCTACAACCAACTCAGGTCCAATTAGTGCAGACTCACTGGCCTCTGTCCAGCACACAGGTGATCTACATGGTCTACCATATAATGCCTCAAATGGAGCCATCTGGAGGCTTGCCTGGTAACTGTTGTTGTATGAAAATTCTACCAACGGCAAGTGATCCTCCCATCCACCCTTGAAATCTAGCATACATTCTCTCAGCATATCCTCCAATGTTTGTATTGTCCTCTCAGACTGCCCATCAGTCTGTGGATGGAATGCTGTGCTAGTTAGTAGGTCAGTTCCCATGGTCGACTACATGCTCTGCCATACTCTACCGGTGAATCGACCATCTCTGTCGGACACAATAGTCTGAAGAATACAATGCAATCTAATGATATCCTTGATATACCACCGACCCAACGTCTCAGATGAGTCTGTCATCTTAACGGGAAGAAAATGTGCAAACTTGGTCAGTCGGTCTACCACGACCCATATCGCATCGTTGCCCTTTGAAGACCTTGACAACCCTGTCACAAAATCCATGGAGATGTGCTCCCATTTCCATTTCGGCACTGGTAAGGGTTTGAGTAACCCTGGTGGTTCTGATGTTTTGTCTTAACCTACTGACACGTTAAGCAATGAGCCAAAAATTCTGCCACATCCCTCTTGAGTCCATGCCACCAGTAATGTCTCTTCAGGTCGTGATACATCTTGGTCCATATCTCTTCCATTTCCGGATCTATCCGTTGTTCCTGTTCAATCTTGTCAAGTACCACTTAATTACATCATAATCACTCATATCAACCTATGAATTTCATTCTCGCAGAATTTACTGTCTCATGTTATCTCTTTTTCTCGTGAACCCATTTGCGATCTTATGTAGATCAATGTATTCTATTTCACTTTACCTGCTATCAAGATATTTTCCATACGTACTCGCTCAATACCTTCATTTGTCTACTCTCTGTGTGAGGTAGCCTGCCAATACGAGCCTATGCTCAAGTTTTTTGCTGAGTCCATTTTAACTAGGTTTCTAGCTGCACTCTCCTAGAACTCCATCGGCTAACTAGAGAGTCAGCTGGCCAGTCTAACTCAGCAGTCGCCCATAGCTTCCCATTCGAGTTTCACTAGACTCTTAATTTGTCCCTTAAGTACATCTTCAAAAGTAAGCATATCTTCATTTGTACATAAGTCACAATGTGACTAGCACCTTTTGTTCAAAACTCCTACAATACCAATACCGGCATCAATCCAAACCAACATGGGAATCTTCATCCATGGTTATACACATCCATCCCTGGTATCACTCTATCAGTGAGTATCCTCTATCTATGGTTAATAACCATCTATGAATATAACCCTCCTCTGGGTATAATCCATTCATGCGCATAACTAATCCATCCCTGATCATAATTAATCCAAGCACATCTTCCACCATGAGATATTCTATCCGTAGGAACAACACTTGAATGAGTCACTACGTGACTGTGGTAACAATATCAAATCATCAACATGCCCCTACCCCTAGCAAGACTTAGGGCCCATGACTTACTAAGCGGAAGAGCCATGTCCAACGTGATCAAGTCTACCCCGCCCTGCATCCCTTCACCCCAATGGTGATTCAGTCAAGCTCTAAGGCCGTCGAACCACGTCAAACAAAGCTAGCACCACCCCCACGGGGTAAAATAGTACCTAGCTCTGAGCATCAATGCACAACAAGTGTGCGAAATAGCCGTGAGAGTGCCCTCCAGCGCGTAGCATGCGAGGGACCCACTCCTCAACGGTAACCCTACGGGACCAAGTACCCGTATTTCATATCGAAGTTCCCACAGTCTCATAGCTACTCAAAGCCATACTCATAGAATCTATATACTTATCTCATCAGTATCACGTGAGGGACGCACTCATGCTACATCTCAATAAAATCAAGTGACCTCGTTACATGAAACTCAGTGTCAAAGTCCTCATAAACTCTTAAGTTTGCATACTTTATTGAAAATTATTCAAACTTTCATCACAATACAAGGGTTGGTAGGGTTAGAACAACCCTCCAAAACGTACCCACAACCCTTACAAAATCTCCCCTTTCCCCGACATTTTCTTACCACTCCTTAGCCTAACCTTCCGTAGAAGACCCTGCATCATCATAAAAATTGAAGAAGTTGTCAGGGCATGTTGTAGACGTGTACCCCAACACTCCACAAGTCAGACAGGGTATTATTCCTGGTCCCCCAATGTATGGATAGTTAGTCCTCTCCTTCCCGTGTTCGTGAAGTCCACAAACAGGGCAAATAACCTCAATAGGGTGGGGGCAATAAGTACAGTTGTGCCCCTCCTGATTGCATAATTCGCACATATAATCTGTCAACTCATCTGATGTCGGAGTAGCTGGAGTATACTCGGGCGAGCCTATCTCCCCTACGGATTCTTCTAAATTTGTAACATCTTCCTCATCCTCTTCGGGTACAAAGGCTGGTGCAACCCAACATTGTACTCGGGCGATTCTACTTCCATGTCCTGACTGTTTACCACTTCATTAATGAAGTTTGGCACGCTGGAATCGTCGGAAGAAGAAATCAGATCTATCGGACAGCTAGGGGTTCCTTTGTCCCACAACTCTGTATACTTTTTGTTGCTCGACATATCTGTATCACAACAACCAAAGTATATCAATGCCAACAGCAGTTCAAATCAAACTAATCTTTGTTTTGGAGAATTTCTCTATGTATCACATAATGTCTCTTGTTTGGGGAACTTTCCAATGTATCATATAATGCCTCTTGTTTGGGGAAAATTGCAAAATAAACAACTTGCATTTCTTGTCCTTGGGGAATTCCCTAAGTATTTATTGTTTGTTTCTCAATTCGAGTATATTGGAGAAACATATCCTATTTTGCTATGTTTGATAAATCCAATTATTTTGACTGTACTTCCTTTGTTATCATCCATTATTATTCTCAGATTGAATGTTCCGTCTGATTCTAACGAAGTAAATTAATGCACGGGGCCGGATTAATTTATTTCGAAAGATTCAATCTTTTTGGTTCGCTCTGATACCAACTGTAACACCCCGTCCTTTTTCACTCGCTGCTTTCTGTAAATCAGAGTCTATTTTCTTTTAAAAAAAAATAACAGAGTGAGCAAGAGCGGGACATCACGACGCGAGCTGAGTCCGAACTTCTAAAGTCCGACCCTTAACTGGCCAACCCTATGTGAGCATGGACTAAGTCCATGAAAACGGTTCACACATAACAATATAAGTATGCGGATTAAAATCATAACTGCGGAATTATAATAGAACATAGTTCTATTCTATTTTAGATAGCAAAGTACGTCAAGTCTTTAATCATAATTAACATAACATAATTATCCAAATAAACATCCAACCATAGCAAATTATCTAAATTATTACATGCCCAAATTCTAGTTACTCCAAAATACAAGTCCATGAGTAACTTAAACAAAATATAAACTAAAAGCATCCAAGCTCCTATGCTTGGCCCTTTTCGCGTTCCACGTTCCCCACGTTTCCTTTATCATCTACTAGGGTAGAAGTAGGGCGTTAGAACAACGTGCCCAGTAGGTATTCCATTTAGGGCTAACACATGGTTAGTACAAAACATATATAATAATATCATAATGTCAAAAACCATATAAACCATGCCATGTCATGATGTCAAATGCAATGAGTCCCACCCATCACAAGTACATATAAGTACCCCCACGTAGGTCGTTCGGACGCCCGACGGAGTGTGGTCCCTCTGATTTCTTCTTGATGGAAAAGCCCATCAAGGTATCCCACATAGGTTTTTCGGACGCCCCGATGGAGTGTGGCCCCTCCGGTTACATATCCTTCACCCCATGCCATGCATGAGATGCTAATGAAACACATGCTATTTTATATTGTAAACATAGCATTAAAACTCACAATTTGAAACATAACTTTTCCAACATAAATTTATCAAATTAAGATAAAAACATTATACATAAACCCATGGTTTCAAAGAGGTGGAATCTTAGTCCTTGCGCTTTCGTCTGGTAACCGTTCACGATCGTACACATCTTGTGAGGTCCCGTTACCTTATAATATATCAATCAATTAAAACCATGACCCATTTGATTTACAATAATGTATAAGTCCATAATCCCAACTTGTGGGGTTCGGCCATACACCATGGCTGAACCTCACTTCTTTGGTTTTAGTCCCTCCTTTAATTTATTCAATTAATTCCACAACCATGCCATCCTTGATTCATAAAACCAAACACTTGTAGATTAATCATCTAACCTTATCAAGTCCATAAAATCCATAAATCATTCCCCATGGGGTTCAGCCATACACCATGGCCGAACCCATGGTCTATCATTTCCACCTATTTACAATTTTGCCATTGGTCTAATCCTTAGTTAACGTTTCATTCATTTGAATCTACCATATATAGACCATAAGTCCACCAAATAATTCCCATGGGGTTTGGCCATACACCATGCCCGAACCCATGGTCCCTTATTTCCATTTAAATTACAATATTGCCATTTCCTCCACCACTTTATGTTTAGGTTCAAAACATAGGTCCATAAATTTAGACATTACATACATGGATCCACCAATGATCCACAACCATAGAACCATAAATAAACTCCATAAACGATCCATTAACAGTGACATAAACACCCAAATGACCCATTAAGTTGGTTCATGGGGTTCGGCCATACATCATGGCTGAACCCATGATATTATTGTTCCATCCTCCTTCTTAAGTTATTTACAATAATAACTCCATAATTGATCCATAAAATTGCTTCATGGGGTTCGGCTAAACACCATGGGGTTTAGAACCATGTGATTCAGAAGTATCGGGCTTTGGAACCTCCATCGGAAGTTCCGAAGCATGTACACAGTAGGTTCCGAGACCCCTCCAGCTTATTGGTTGTGACATTACTTTCCAAAGTTCAAACCATTCTTCGAAACCTAACTTCGGAAGTTCCGAACCTAGAACTTGGCAGGTTCTGAAGGTAGTCCAACTAGCCGTTGTAAGTTCAAACTATCCATTGAAATATGTCTGTTTCATTTCTGAACGTTGGGACATCACAAGTTCCAAGGTTAGTGAAATAGGTTCCGAAGCAAAGATCTATTAGGAGAACATTGTCTATTTAAACCAAGGCCATTTGAGTTGCAATGGTTGATTCTTTTGGGATAGATTTTCTCCAACTCTTCACTATGTATCCCAACCATTCTTAGAACATCAAAACTCATAGATAGACCGTCATTGCTCTAAAACCAATCTCAAACACATTCAAAGTACTCATAGGCAAATCCATGAGCATCTAAGGCTCAACATTGAATGTGTTCTTGAGAAAACCACTTGGGATTGATTGTTCACATAAGTAGACCTTTAATCATCTCTAGACCTTCTCTTAATCTTTGGTGTGGCATTCATTGGAGCATCTTCTAATCACCAATGAACTAAGCGGAGAAAGACATTAAAGGACAAGCCAAAGCTACCTCAAGTAACTAGAAGTTATTCTTCTTAGTAAGACTTTCAAGTTCTACTACTTTCTATTATTCATTGAGATAATTACGAAGGGTTGGTGTCACGCCTCGACCCGGGAAGTGAGCCCAGAATGCGACTAATTTTTTTTTAAACAAATCCAATTATAAAAAATCCATGGGCCTCTTATACAGTTCCCTAAGCCCATAAAAAAGGTCGTACACGCTTATGTGGACAAAACTTGCGACCCAAAACATCA
Source organism: Chimonanthus praecox (assembly GCA_022113865.1). Taxonomy (NCBI): domain Eukaryota; kingdom Viridiplantae; phylum Streptophyta; class Magnoliopsida; order Laurales; family Calycanthaceae; genus Chimonanthus; species Chimonanthus praecox. Next base: position 36,255,435 of record CM039090.1, read on the forward strand.
AGTCCCTAAAGGGACACATTGAAAACACATCTCACATAATTTCCCCCTGTATCAGTCGACAGATGGTAATCTGCTCAAACTGTCGACAATTTCAATGTACCAGTCGACTGACACTCTAAAAATCCAAAATACACACCATAATACAATCAATTATACAACATATTATCATATTACACATATATGACTTATACACAAGGTCTTTATGCCACAAATTACATAATCACCAATGTTTACATATTTTTAACATAAAACTAAATAAGTATAAATCTTACCCTCGAATAGCACTAGAGTCCAATTCCTAAGCATCGCAGAGGGATTCTTTTCTCCATTATCCAGTAATGACCTTCATTGTAAGGGACGTGATCCACCCAATGAAGAGAACTCAAATTAACAAGTCCTTCCATATTTTCAGAATATTGAATTTACATTGCAGTCTACGAGGAAAACACTTAGAACACCATAGCATACCTTTGCCATTTGTTCTTTCCTATCCACATATACACCCATGCATACTCAAGCATATGCCTGTAGACACACAAATGCAGATGGCACCCACACATGCATTCTCACATTTGCACCTACAAACTCACACATGCATTTATAATATCAATAACCCAATGCATCTTTAACAACATGATACGAAAATAAATCATATTTACCATTAACAAGGTTACAACGAAACTTGTAATACACTTGGGTATCCCATTCAACCCCATTGAGGTATCCCACTCCACCCAACTGTACAGGTCCAGGGTATCCCACTCAACCCTGTTGAGGAATCCTACTCATCCTCGAATGCATTAAGTCAAGGCAGACAGAATGCAACATCTTGCAAGATCTTGACCGAAAGTACAAGTGTGTGCGTGTACATTAATATGTATATTAACTATCTGTAACACCCGGGATTTTCAAGTTATTAATATATATGAAAATTACCCATTTAATTTGTGAATTATCAGATATGGGCCTTAGATGGGTAAAGTGTTGGGTCATTGCCTAATTAAGGATTGTGGAAATGGTTTCAATAAATTAAATGGGGCTGAATTAAAAAGGTAATGCAATATGTCTAAAAGTTAAATAAAGGTTGCATGGCCGTGTATGGGATATTGCTTGGCCGAATATGAGATTTGCATATCCAAGTTAATGTGCATAAGATCATTTAAAAAGGGTCATTTCCCTTGATTAAGAACGGCACAAGGCAATTGCTAATTTGAAGGGATCTTGGCATCTTCTAATTATAGATAGGACTGATTGGAAGGTTGATAAAGGAGAGGCAACAAGGGGCGCTTGGCACCTTCTAATTAAGACACAAAGGAACGCATGGCACCTTCTAATTAAGACACAAATGGGCGCATGGCACCTTCTAAATATAGGACCAAGTCGAGGTTTTATAAAGAGAGACACAAGGGGCGCACGACACACACAACCATCAAGAAGGTCTTGACATTGAGAGCTCTAACAAGAAGGTGTTCACGGCATACACAAAGGAAGAGAGAGTAGCCAGCAAGTGTGCAAGGAGGAGAAGAGTGGAAGAGCAAGAATAAGCAAAGGAAAATCGGAGGAGTCGCGAACCGGTAAGTGTTTTATAAATTTTGTTTAAAGAAAGGAACCATAGGGTTCGGCCATGGTGGATGGCCAAACCCCATGGAAGAAGATTGGGGGTTGATTTGAGTATTTTTAATGGAAAGAATGAACCATAGGGTTCGGCCATGGTGCATGGCCGAACCCTATGGAAGGACATGGATTATTTAATGGAAGTTTGAATGATGAAAACCATGGAATATTATGTATGTTTTAAAAGGGTTTTAATGGATGTTTTTGGTGAAGAACCTTAGACCATGGGTTCGGCCATGGAGTATGGCCGAACCCCATAAATAATTATGGAATTATGTTCATGTATTTAGATCATGGAAAATGATGGGAAAGATTACTTATAATTGATTTTAAATGGATGGAAGGTTTGATCATGGAAGGAATATCAATGATTTTTAAAGAGAAGACCATGAACCATAGGGTTCGGCCATGGTGTATGGCCGAACCCCATGGAAGATGGTTATTAATTTAGAAAGGTTCTATGAGGGACTTTTGGATCAAAAAGGAAGGAACCTTGATTTATGGATTTAATAATGGGAATTGATAAAATTGCAAAGTTAAACATCATAGGGTTCGATCATGGTGTTTGGCCGAACCCCATGAATCAATTCTATGGGTTAATTATGGATTTATTATTATAAATAAATTAAGAAGGAGGATGGAACAATAATATCATGGGTTCGGCCATGATGTATGGCCGAGCCCCATGAACCAACTTAATGGATCATTTGGGTGTTTATGTCATTGTTAATGGATCGTTTAGGGAGGGTTTTAGTATGGTTCTATGGTTGTGGATCATTGGTGGATCCATGTATGTAATGTCTAAATTTACGGACCAATGTGTTGAACCTAAACCTAAGGTGTTGGAAGTAATGGTAATATTGTAATATAGGCTAAAAATGAAAGATCATGGGTTCGGCCATGGTGTATGGCCGAACCCCATGAGGAATGTTTTGGTTAAGGATTTGAACAATGGCAATGATGTAAATAGGTGAAAATGATGGACATAGGGTCCGGCCATGGTGTATGGCCGAACCCCATGAACTATTTTGATGGACCATGTGTTGGAATATTTTAAATGACACTTAGAGTGGTTATGCGTGTTTAAGGAAATGAAGGATTTAATTATTTATAGACCTATGTTCATGGTTTATGCTATAGGTTAATGGAATGATAGCCATGGATGGCAATATGGTAAATAAGTAAAATTAATGGACCATGGGTTCGACCATGATGTATGGCCGAACCCCATGGGAATTGTTTTATGAACTTGGACATTATGGTAAATCAAATGGGACATGGCTTTAATTGATTGATATATTATAAGGTAACGGAACCTCACAAGGTGTGTACGATTGTGAGCGGTTACCGGATGAAAGTACAAGGACACGTTAGTGGTCTTTGGTAGGATTCCATCTTTTTGAAACCATGGGTTTATGTACAATATTTTTATTTTATTTGATGAATTTATGTTGAAAAAGATATGTTTCAAATGTGAGTTTTAATGCTATGTTTATTATATAAAATAGCATATGTTTCATTGGCATCTCATGCATGGCATGGGGTGAAGGATATGTAACCGGAGGGGCCACACTCCGTCGGGGCGTCCGAAAAACCTATGTGGGATACCTTGATGTGCTTTTCCATGAGGAAGAAACCGGAGGGGCCACACTCCGTCGGGGCGTCCGAAAGACCTATGTGGGGGTACTTATATGTACTTGTGATGGGTGGGACTCATTGCATTTGACATCATGACATGGCATGGTTTATATGATTTTTGACATTATGATATTATGATGTATGTTTTGTACTAACCATGTGTTAGCCCTAATTGGAATACCTACTGGGCGCGTTGTTCAAACGCCCTACTTCTACCCTCGTGGATGGTACAGGAAACGAAGGGAACGATGAATGCGAAAAGGGCTAAGCATAGGAGCTTGGACGCTTTTAGTTTATATTTTTAATTAAGTTTCTTATGGACTTGTATTTTAAGTAACTAGACTTTGGACATTTAATAATTTAGATGATTTGCTATGGTTGGATGTTTATTTGGATAATTGAGTTAACTTTAATTATGATTAAAGACTTGACGTACTTTGCTATCTGAAATGGAATAGAACTAGGTTCTATTATAATTCCGCATGTTATGATTTTAATTCCACATGTTTATATTGTTATGTGTGAACCGTTTTCATGGACTTAGTCCATGCACACATAGGGTTGGCCAGTTAAGGGTCGGACTTTAGAAGTTCGGACTTAGCTCGCGTCGTGACGTCCAGCTCTTGCTCACTCTTCTATTTTTTTTAAAAAAAATAGGCTCTCTGATTTTCGAAAAACATAGAGTGAAAAAGGACGGGGCGTTACATTATCAATTATCCATAAACTCGAAAATAATATAAAATCATCATTCACATATGTTTTCTCCATATACCCTTTCCACAAGGGTTTAACAATGGAGTTTCACCTAGCATCCACTGGTTTCAATTCAAGTTTAATAACCTAGAATGTTTTCATCTCATTACCTGCACAAACTTGTTAGTACAAGTATAATCACATGCATGCAAAACTCTTTGCATGATCGAACATCGCACCACATGCACCTATACTATAGTATGAACCACATGCATGCTCTAGTATAACACATACTACATGCATCACTAATCAAAACACGAATCTAACGCATATTCAATTATAGTATGCACTAATGACCATAACATGAACCACATGCACATGTACCACACTAAATGCATCACTTTTGGACATTTCTCAGTATTTGTCCAAACTCATGAATCTACTATCCTCTAGACATACAATGGGTCTCATACTGCATTTGAGACCACTAGGCCTCGACTCCCTGACACCTTGTCATGCTTACGTTCTAAATAACTAGAACAATATCCAGTCCCTTAGAGGTAAGCAGTGTCAGGTCTCGCTTTCTGGTCCCATTTGGTCTTTTCCATCAATTAATTTTCATGGATCCCACTTTCTGTCCTAGAGTATAATAGCTTCTAAAATAAACTCATAATACGAGTCAAGTTGAGTCTCCTCACATTAGTCTGGCAAGTGATCGTAAAAATATGAAAAACCACGCCAAAAGGTCAACTTCGAAAAGTATTTTGTAGAAACGGACGCCACCACGAGAAAGAGGGCGAAAAACTGGTCAAGTAGGGGTCTACTGAAAGTTTTCGCCGGAGGTCGTCGAAGATCAAACTGAAGTTGGCCAAACTTCGTAAGGCGGTAGCGGTCGGATTGTAATAGCCCGGATTTTTAAATCAATACATATATTGGCTATTATTGATTCTAATGGTTAAAATTTAGAATTTTGATGGAATGGATGGTAAATGGATCAAAATTCGGGCAATGGCCCAAGTAGGGTCCAATGGACCATGGATTGGATTAGTTTCATTTAATTGGGTCAAGGATGGTCAATTGGGTCAAATACCCATTTGGGATGCAATGGGTCAAGATGGTTTGAGCATTAGGGTAAATGGGTAGGAAGTGGATTTAATTGGGCCATGGGCCCAATGGTGATCCAAGTAGATGGAATGGATTAAAGTGATTAAAATCACCTAAGTTAAATTGGAATTATCCAAGTGTTATGGTCTAGTGGGACCCAACTCCACCTCATTAAGTGAGGTGGCGTGTGGACCAAGACATAGGTGGGGCCAACCACCATGGTTGACTTGGTCAAGCATAAGTTTTCAAAGGTGAATTAAGGGGGTTCAAAGTAAATTGAGTTGAATTAATTAATGTAAATCACCTAAGTTAATCTTGAATAAACCAAGGTGGCATGATCAAGAGGGACCCACCTCCACCTCATCAAGTGAGGTGGCGGGTGGGCTAAGGAATTGGTGGGGCCAGACACCATGGTTGACTTGGTCAACCATGGGTGGATTCATGGAGAAATTTAAGGAAACTAAATGGAATTAAATTATGTAATTAAATGACCTAAGTTAAAAATCAAATTAGTTAAATAAATGGGGTGAGTTAAATGGGGCGAGTCACCTAGATAATGAGTGAGTCAAGTGGGTGGTTTCATCTCATGGAAACCACCCAAACCACTAAGCTTAGACCCACCAAAACCGTTGGCATGGATGGAGTGCCACATGGAGGGCATGCTTCCCCCTTGGCTAGACCAAAAGCCTAGGTGGAGAGCATGCCTTGGCCAAGAAAGAGGTGGAGGTGCCACCTCATCCAAACCATGCAAAACCGTTGGCCATGGAGGGGTTTGGAGTGCCATGTGGAGGACATACATTGGCCCATTGTGAGGTGGTGGTTCCACCTCACCCAAACCACCAAACCACCAAGGCCCAAAACCTTGTACAAGAGTGGTATGGCTAGACAAAATCCATAAAATGGGGGCATGCTAGGGCATGCATTGGCCCATTGTGAGGTGGTGGTTCCACCTCACCCAAACCACCAAACCACCAAAGCCCAAACCATGTACAAGAGTGGTATACTAGACAAGAGGCCTAAGATTAAGGGCATGCATGGACTATGATTGGGCAAAAGGGGAGGTGGAGGAGTCTAACCCAAGCAAACCAAAAATGAGATGGAAAAACTAGGGTTTCTCCATCTCATTGTCATCTCACTCTCTCCCTCCCTTCTTGCCGCCCAAATGACTTAGAAGAAAAGAGGAGACTCCAAGCTTGGCCAACCACTCTCAAGACCAAAAACCTTAGGATATCTTCCATTCCCTCCTCCTCTCCCTCTCTCAAACCTACTACATCTTGGCCGAACCATCCCTTGGAGATTTCATTGGATCAAGATCATATCTTGGCCGAAGATCAAGGAGAAAAAAGGAAGGAGAAAGGCTAAGGATCAAGAGGAGCAAGAGGAAACCGGAAGAGTCGCCAGATTGGTAAGTATCTTCAAACAAGATTTTATATTTTTTAAGGATTGAAAGGAGACCATGGAGTCCATCCTTATTGGATTAATTGGTGACCAAAATATTATGGGCCATAGATCAAAAATCCATCCAAGAAAGGGGATGAGAAATGGACAAACCCTAAAGGGTAAGATAAGTTAAGAAACATAAATGCTAAAGACACTATGTATATATTTGGGTTACATATGCATGCATGGCATGATGGGTCAAGGATTATGGTTCGGCCATTGCATGGCCTAACCCTAAATGTTATGGATTCATGGAGAGGACCTCATGCATGTCAAAATATGGTGGATGATCAAGATAGATGGTTTGGCCTTTGCATCGCCAAATCCTAGGGTTTCTTGTATGAAAACTATCAAATAATAAGTCATGGAAAATATGATTTTTGGAAGATATAATGTACCATAGGGTTCGGCCATGGTGTATGGCCGAACCCCATGGAATTATATTAAGTTTTCCTCCATGGGTTTAAAGGATGGAAACCATGGAGTAATGGTTAATGATTTTAGGGTTTTGAATGGTTAAATATTTGTAAATTTTAAAGGAGTTTTTAATGAGGAAAGTCATGGAGGATGTTGATGATATTTATGGCCTCAAAGGTTGTAAATGAGGATGAGCCATGGACCATGGGTTCGGCCATAGTGTATGGCCGAACCCCATGGGGGTGTATTGATGATTTTTGGTGAGATTTCAAGCATGAAAATCATAGGTGTGTTAAGGATTTTTTTTAAGGGTTTTTGAATGGACGCATGTTAAGGGTTTAAGTGGGTCTTAGAATGTTGTACAAGATCCATGCAAAATGGGGAAAATAATATCATGGGTTCGGCCATGGTGTATGGCCGAACCCCATGACCCATTTTTTGAGCCATTTTATGGGCTAAGTTGGGTCCATGCATGTATTAAAATTAATGGCTATTAAGCTAAGAAAATGGAGATAATTGTTAAGGGTTTGATAAATTTTATGGCATGATTAAATGAATCAATCATGGATCCATATTTATGGATCAGTTACGGACCTAAGGATGTAAAAATAAAATGAGAGTTTAGCCATAGAAAAGAAGGATGGCAAAGAGGTAAATATGGCCAAAATGGAAGACCATGGGTTCGGCCATGGTGTATGGCCGAACCCCATCGAGGATGGTTGTGGACTTAGGGACTTCTATGATAACCTTATGTGTTGGTTAATAAAGCATAGGGTTGCTGGTTTTTAGACTCATATGACTAAAATGATCTAATGATTAAGATGGGACCCGAAATCAAGTGAATGAGGTTCGGCCATGGTGTATGGCCGAACCCCACTAAGGTATGAGTAAGGGACTTAGGCATGGTTGAAACATGTGTTAATTTGTTGATGTGTAATAAGGTATCGGGATCTCGCAAGCGGTGCGCGATCGGTGACCGAATTCATGGACGGAAAACGCAAAGGAACATTAGTTGGTATTTGGTAGGATTCCTACCTCATTGTAAGCCATGGATTATGTGTATATGAATGCTTTACTTGACTTATTTTGGTATAAAATTATATGTATTAATGATGGGATTTTTAATGCCATGGTTTGTAATATTATATAGCATGTTAACACTAGCATCTCATGCATGGCATGGGAGGGATGAAATGTAACCGGAGTCCATTCTCCGTCGGGACGACGGATAAACAAACATGGGGATATCTTGATGAGGGTTTTTCCATCAAGAAGGACATTGTATAATGATGAAATGGATGATGGGTGGGACTCATGACATAGGATACCCATGGCATGGCATTGATTGCATGGTTTTGCTATATTATTATCTATGTGTTTTGTTATCACTAATTCATGTGTTGACCCTACTCAGAGTACCTACTGGGCCGCGTTGTCTAACGCCCTACTTCCACTTTAGATGATGACGCAGGAAATGGAGGAAATGAAGGACGTGATGGGAGCCAAGCGTAGGAGCTTGGAGGAGCAAGCTAGTTATTTACTTAAGTTTTAATTTTGGAAATGTAATTTGAGTAACTTAGCTCGTTGGACTGTAATATTTTAGATTATTTGCTATGGTTTGTACTTTATCTTGGACATTATAATTTTGAGGTATTTTATTAATTAAGTGATGTAACTTCCTTGCTATCTAAAATTGGTAGGATAGATTCTATTATAATTCCGTATTAAGTTTATATTCCGCAAGCTTACTTTCTACGTGTGAACCGTTCTCGTGGACTTAGTTCCACGCACACGTAGGGTTGGCCAGTTAAGGGCCGGGCTTTGGAAGCTCGGACTTAACTTGCGTTGTGACGTCCCGCTCTCTTGTCAATCTTTATTTCCAAAAAAAAAAAAAATATACTCTGATTTTCGGCTAAGCATAGTGAAAAGGGGTGGGGGGCTACACGGACGACGGTGATGGCTGGGAGGCGGTGGCCAGTGGTCGGCGTTGGCTGCTGGCAGCAACAAGGTTGCTGGGCTCTCTCCTTTGGAGGAGAGAGAAAGAGATTAGCAGAGAGTGTGGATTAGAAGAGAGAGGGAAAGAGAGAGAAGAGGAAAAGGAATTTGAAAAGAAAGGCAATGAAAAAGAGAGAGAGAGAGAGACGGTGGTAGCATGGGGGAGGGGAGGAGTCCCCTCCTCCTTATATAGAGGTAAAATAATATTATTTTAATAATATTATTTTTTATTATTTATTTAATAAAATTCGAAAATGAATATAATAATATTATTTTGAATACTTAGGGGCTAAGAAAGCCCCTGCCCGATGGGTTTGCCTCGAAGGACAAATAAATGTATCTCCACATGGGTTAAGCGGGTCCCATTAAAAGATCTGACTTTACAATTTGTTTCAAACCACTGTTAACTGATTTAAAAATAATTTTGAGGGAAAAATAAAATATAAAGCCTCTTAATTTAAATCGAAAACAATATATTTAAATTTTAAATAAATGAAAGGCTCAAATATTTTGTCAATACAAATTTAAAATTTCTGATTTTGGAAAAATCAAAATAATGTTCTGAAAGTCATTGTGTGTAAAAAAATAAACTCCTCAAATCAGTAATCTAAAAAATATTTATTTTAAATCATAAAACAATATAATATTACCCATGAGGGTTGAAATTACCGTTTCGCCCTTCTGACTTTAAACTGTGATAACTTGAGTTTCCGAGCTCCGATTGGGCCAAATTGGGCTTTTCGGGAAGCCCACTCCGTAATCTTCATGATTAACGAATCACCAAAATTTTTTAATGGCCCATAATCACATCATTAAGCCTAATTTTTGTAACACCCTGATTTTTCAAATCATAAATATATTAGATTGGTTTACTTAAATTGCTAAATTGGTTGAATTTAAGGTTAAAAATTGAAATGGACTCTAAATGGGTAAAGGAGTTGGGTCAATAACCCAATTAAGACCCAATGGTCATGGATAAGGATGAATTGGAAATAATTGGGTAAGCCTTAAATAAATGGATCAATGGCTCAATTGGGACCCAATGGTTCAAGGTGAATTGATTTTGAAGGTAAATGGGTAGACTTAATTTAATTGGGTCAACTACCCAATTAAGACCCAATCCACCTCATCAAGTGACGTGGCAAGTGGGTGAGGTGACATGCATGGTCGGCTAAGCCATGGTTGACTTGGTCAACCATGGGTGAGTTCAAAGGAATCAAGTTAAATTGAGTTAAAATAAGTTGAGTTGGCAAATGAGTCCAATTGAATTATGATATTGATGGAGTTGATTCAAGATTAAATTGCTTGAGTTAAAGTGAGTTAAATGGAGTTGAGTTGAGATGGGTGAGTTGAAATGGAAATGGAAGAGTTTTCCATCTCAAAGGGCACCAACTCAAGGTACATGTTGGAAGATGTAGGGGTTTCCATCTCAAGTGGTGTCTTGGTTAAGCCAAGGGACACCATGGTTGAGATGGAACCCTTTCCTAGATGGAATTCAAGGAGCCTGCTTGGTTAAGCCAAGGGACTCCTTGGTTAGACAAAAGAATAATGAGGAAGAGAAAGGGTTGTGGCTGTTACAAAAGGGGTACAACCAAGGGGCACACACCCCACCCCGTTGGCCGAATTTCATATTGCACAAACAAAGAGATTTTCATCTCCACTCGTCTCTCCCTCACCCATTTTCATTTTCTATACTTGGAGATCAGTAAATAGCAAAGGAAGGAAAGAAGAACTAAGGAGGAATTCAAAGAAAAAGAAAGAATGAGATGAGGAAAGAGGTATGTATAGAGTTAGTAATATGGGATTAAGGTTAAGACTAAGGGAAGCCATAGATTTGGCCATGGTTTGGCCAAACCTAGGGATTCCATATAATGATTTGAAATCAGTGGCCGAATTATGATAAGGCCATAGGAATTGCAAAATCCATTCGGGGAATGGATATGTGTTGAAAAACCAGCAAACAAAAGATTAAATTCAGAATCTTGTTTGAATGGCATAAGATGGAATGAATTAAAGAAAAGACCCTAACTTTGGTTAGTGGGTGGAGTATGTCCATAGATTTTATGTATAAATGATTTAATACATGTTTAAAAAGGATAAGGGGAGATTTCTTGAAGAAAAAGAATGTAAAAGCATGCAAACAAAAGAGGACTGAACACGGGTTACAGTGTCTACTGGACGGGTATTACCATCCGCGGATGGGTAACAAACATGGATAGGGGGTTGTCTGCAGACAGATTGCACTATCTGTGGACGAGTTTCTGCCCTCCGCGGGACGGGTTTTGATTGTCCGCAGACGGGTAACAGACATGGATAGGGTGTTGTCTGAGGACGGATCGCACTATCTGCGGACGGATTTCTACCATCCGCGGGAGTGGTTTCTACCATCTGCAGGACGGGTAGCGGACGGTAATCTGCTGGGTTCAGTCAACTGAATTCTTGATTCAGTCCACTGAATTTAAAAGTGAAAATTGATTTTAAATAATTTTTCCAGAAATGATGATTGACTCGCATTGTTAAAATAAAACAAGGAGTTTTTTTTTTTTTTTTAAAAAGGGTCAAAAACCAAAGAATGAGGTTCGGCCATGTTGTATAGCCGAACCCCATTGATGGGTTTTGTGGACTTGAACTTATTTCGGCCATGATGTATGGCCAAACCCCCTTGAGGGTCTTAACCGGTTTAAGAACTATGATGCGTAAATGGAAATGAACATGGAATGACGGAAATCAAATAGATCATCAAAATGATTTTATTTATGTGCTAAATGTAAGAAGGAAAAGGAGATTCGCAAAGTTTTTGCAATTCGGTTTTGACGTGATCGGTGAACGGTATCTTCACGAAACAACAAGGATATTATCTTGAACGTTGGTAGGATTCCTACCTTATTGAAATGCATACGGATCTACATATGTATGAGTTTTTGGTTTGATTTACGAATATGATGAATCATTTTGGTTAAATGAATGGAATATGTTTATGAACTGGTTTTTCAATTAAATATGTATTTTGATACAAAATGGCAATTGTGCATTCATGATCTCATGCATGGTATGGGAGGGAACATGAGGAAGGAGTCCATGCTCCACTCAGTGATTCCTATTAACATACATGGGGAGGAGTCCACGCTCCATCGGTGATTCTGATTAGCATACGTGGGAGGAGTCCATACTGATTCCTAGTGACATATGTGGAGGCGTCCATGCTCCATTCGGTGATTCCGATTAACATACATGGGGAGGAGTCCACACCCCATTTGGGGTTTCCGATCAACATACGTGGGGAGGTATTCAGTGACCTGGTGGTACATCACAAAACATTGTGGAAGTAAATGGCCAAAGGGACACTTGATTTGATTTGTATGATGATGATATGGAGATTGGGTGGGGGATCATTGGCATATGACACCCATGACATTGACATATACATGAGCATGATTTAGATATGATAATCATTCGCTGATTTTGATACTATGGTATGTTATAGTTTTTAATGTGATACTTTTAATTTTGATTTTTATATTGATCCGATGTATATAACCCCACTTGGAATTCCTACTGGGTGCGTTGACTAACGCCATACTTCTACCCTTTAGATGATGGAACAGGGAATGGAAAAGAAGATGGACGTGAAAGAAGCCAAGCTTAGGAGCTTGGACAGCTTATGCTTACTTCAATTAATATTTATTTTGGAACAATATATTTGAGATAATTGCACTTTAGGACTGCAATAACTTAGTTTATTTTGTTATGGTTGACTGATGATTTTGGATATTTCATCGTAAGTTAATTTAATAGTGATCGGCTTCCTTATTTTTAATATCTTGATTATGGATGGTTTCCACTCATATAATAATTCTGCAGTTAATCGTTAACGTGTGAAGTATTTAGTGGACTTGGTCCACGCACACGTATTGTTGGCCAGTTAAGGGTCAGGTTTAGAAACCCGAACTTAGCCCGCCCCATTTTCACCGAAATCAGAGTCTATTTTTTTTTTTTAATAAAAGTGACAACGGGCACGGACGTCACGACGCGAGTTAAGTCCGAGCTTCTAAGGCCCGGCCCTTAACTGGCCAGCCCTACGCTTGCGCGGAACGAAGTCCACGAGAACGGTTCACATGTAGGAAGTAAGCTCGCGGAATATAATTACATGCGGAACATTATAATAGAGACTATCCTACCAGTTTTAGATAGCAAGGAAGTACGACGTTTAAAATTACTAAAATACCCCTATGTTCATAATTATATCTCAAAATGATAACGTCCAAAGTACAGTCCAAACCATAGCAAGAAACAGTAATTATTACAAACCGACATGCTAAGCTACTTAAATCACATTTCCAAAATAAAACTTAAATAAAGCTAAGTAGTTGTTTTCCCCAAGCTCCTAAGCTTGGCTCCCGTTGCGTCCGCCATTTCAGCCGTCTCCTGCGTCATCAGCTAGGGTAGAATTAGGGCGTTAGACAACGCGCCCATTAGGACTCCGAGTAGGGCTAGCACATGGATTAGTGATAACAGCATACATATTACAATATAATAAAACCCATAAAATGTATGCCATGCCATGGGTGTCTATGTCATGTGTCCCACCCATCATCCATATCATCATACAATATCATAACCCCCTTGACGGTAAGGCCTCGTCAAGGTGTCCCCATGTTTGCTTCTCGATCGCCCTGACGAAGCATGGACTCCGGTTATAGCATATCAAGCAATCCCCATGCTTGTTTCTCGGTCGCCCCCACGGAGCATGGACTCCGGTTTCTTTATTTTCCCGCCCATGCCATGCATGAGATGTAAGTGCATTATGCTATGTAGTATATATATAATTCATATCCTTAATATATATTCCATAGCATTGAAATATAATCCATAGCATTAAAAATATCATCCATAGCTTTAAACTATAATCCATAGCATTTAAAACCCATCTTAAAATAAATTATATAATCATCGAAATAAAACAAGGAAACCATCACATACACCTAATCCCGGCTTACAAGAAGGTAGGAGTCCTACCGAATACCGTTTAGCGTCCCTTTACATTTCCGTTCGGTAATCCGGTTGCCGATCGCGTACCGTTTGCGATGTCCCGATACCTTATTATACATTTACCAAATTAGTCCATATTTTATCCATGATTAAGTCCCTAACTGAGCGTAAATTTAGATCCATTAATGATCCCTAACCATGTTACAAGATTATCAAAAACAACCCTTAACTTAGCCTCATTTCCATGGATTTAAACACATGCATAATTCCAAATTTTTGCCCATTAACCATTCTAATTTTGTGAGTCTAAAATGCAGCAACCTTAAGCCCCATTTAATCACTCATAATGCATCTTAATGCACCCAAGTTCATGTCCAACCTACATGGTGTTCGGCCATGTACCATGGCTGAACCCATGGCTCTTCATTGTGGCCAATAATTACGGTTTTGTCACTATACTTCCATAGTTTAATATTTCCTCCATCCATGTACATTTTTGTCCATAGTTCATCCATATACTTAGCCCCATTAATGATTTGTTAACCATGACATAACATCCCTATAATCAGCCACTTAATTTAATTAAATTTCCAATCATCTAATCCCATACATAATTCAATTTTTAGCCCATAACATGACCTATAAATGGATCATGGGTTCGGCCATACACAATGGCCGAACCCATGATGCCTTCTTCCCATTTTTTTCTTGGGTCTATTTTACCTCATTTGGTCCTACCATAAATGAATTTAAATCATACATTTAAATCACCCTTTCTTAATCATCATGAGGTACATCTTTGTCTATCAATTCAACCATCATTCTCATTCATTTTTCCATGGTTCCCATTTAAAACCTTGTTTAAAATACTAAAGAAAAAAATCCACTTAATTACCATTAACCCTCTCCATTAATTTCCATACTTTTATAACCATTAAATACATCATTCCATCACCATAGGGTTCGGCCATACACCATGGCCGAACCCATCATTCATGATTCACCATTTTCCTATGTCTCTTGAGGCCACAAAATCATTCACACATCCATGATTTTTCCCCATTTAAATCCCTTTAAATTTTTCCAACATTTAATCATTTATATCCTTAAAAATCATAATCATTCTCCATGGCTTTAAACCTTAAAACCCTAATTTCATCAGCCATTTACCATGGGGTTTGGCCATACTACATGGCCGAACCTATGGTCCATCAATCATTCAAAAACCCATACTTCCATGCTTAATCCATTTATTTATTTTTCTTAATCTATCTCTCCCATTTCATCCATTTCTCATCTTATCATTGAATGGATCTTAGATCTAAGGCCCATAACATTTGTGGCCACTATCCATTCTAAGAAATGGATTCCATAAACACATCTTAACCTTTAAAAAAAATATAAATTCTTGTTTAAGAATTTCTTACCACACCGATGACTCCTCCGGCCTTTCTTTCCCCTTTTGATTTCCTTAGCCTTTCTCTTCTTCTTCTCCTTGTTGTTCGGCCACTATATGCTTGATCAAGATGGAGTCTCCAAGGTTAGGGTTCGGCTAAGGTGGGTTTAGATTTTGAGAGAGGGGGAGGGGAGGAGGGGATAGAAAATTATCTCAAGCTTTGGTCTTGGGGTGGTCAGCCAACCCTTGTTTTCTTCTTCCCTTTCTTCTAAGTTTCTTCTCCTTCTTTTTCCTTGGATAGGGTCGGCAATGAGAGGGAGGAGGTGAGGAAGAGAGTGAGATGAGAGTAGCTTGAGAGGTGAGGTGGAAACTACCCCAATCTTGGTTCCTTAGACCATACACTTCCATGATGGCCTTCACCCACCAAGTATGGGCTCCTTTGTCCTTGGTGGTGGTGGTTGAGACCAAACCACCACCAAGCCAACGGTTTGGCCTCTTTGTGAGGGAGTGGTTTGGTCTTCCTCCCTTTGACCACTTGACCATATGATGAGGGGTATGGATCCTCACACCTTGAGTGGTGGTGGTTGAGATGAAACCACCACCCTAAGTCCATGGTTTCTTTGGGTGGTTTCAATGGGATGAAACCACCCTTTGACTTTCCCTTTTGACTTATTCATTTGACCCTAATTTGACCAACCTAATTAATCAAATTAAATCCTTACTTAGGTTAATTAATTCCCATTCAATTTAATTCCATTAAATTATCTATCTAAGAAATCCACCCATGGTTGACCAAGTCAACCATGGTGGACGGCCCCCACCAACACCTATCCTACCTGCCACCTCACTTGATGAGGTGGAGGTGGGCCCCATTCGGCCATGTCACCTAAACCCCATTAATCTTAACTTAGATGTTTTAAAATAATTTAATCAAACTTAATCTACTTTATTCCTCCTTAGTCCTTAACTTATCCATGGTTGACCAAGTCAACCATGATGGTCGGCCCCACTTTTTCCTTAGTCCACACGCCACCTCACTTGGTGAGGTGGAGGTGGGCCCCACCTGGTTATGCCATTTTAACCATCTCATCATTAACTTAGGTGGTTTAATTCCAATTCAACCATTTCAATCAATTGGGTCACCATTGGGCCCATGGCCCAATTAAATTATTTTCTATCATTTACCTTAGAGCTTGACTCATTTTGACCCATTGGGTCCCAAATGGTTATCGGGCCCACTTGACCATTATTGACCCCTTAAATGAATTCCATCCAATCCATGGTCCTTTGGACCATACTTGGGCCTTTGCCCCAAAATTTGATCCATTTAGCATCCATAATATCAAAATTTCAATTTTTCCATTATTAAAATAAATAAATGCCATATATATGTTGATTTAAAAATTCGGGCTATTACAGTTCCCGCTCTCTCTCACTCTCTACTTAAAAAAAAAAATATGCTCTGATTTTCGGCGAGTGAAAAAGGGCAGGGCGTTACAGTTGGTATCAGAGCGAAACCGGAAGTGTGAATCTTTCAAAGTAAGATTAATATGGTATCATGTCTCACTGATAAGAGAAGAATCCCAACTGACCGACTCTTCGGAGTCTACTGTACGGGGGCCGGATTAATTTGCTTTGTTGAGAATCAGATTGAAGCATTCAATCTAAGAGCAACACTTGATGAAAAAGGAATAACAACAAGGGAAGGACAATCACTATAAACATGGATTTATCAAACATAGCAAAGTAGGACATATTCCCCGAAACAAGAAGCATCAGGATTTCCCCAAATTGAGAAACAATACTTGATACATAGGAAAGTTCCCCAAAACAAGAAATACAAGATGCTGATTTGGCAATTCCCCAAACTATGTAAACACAAAACTTTATGAGAAAACTAAGTCAAATGATGTTTCAATGACTTAGGAAAATGCCTCCGAAAAGAAGAAGAACCCGACACAACCAGTATCTGGAGTAAGAGGTGCAGTACCCACCCTAGGAAGAGGAACAGAACAACGTGAATATTCCTGTAGTACCTCCCGAGCTGCAGAACTTAGTGTAGGATATGGTCACTTTCGTTCTATAGCAACATCTGAACGACAATGGAAGCGCAAACTCCAATGAAGCATAGGACCGGAATATGGTCAGGGACTTCCAACAGCATCGTCCCCCTTATTTCAAAGGGAAAGAGTGAGGTTGAGAACATCACCAAAATCTTGAAGCTGCTCGAGATTACCAGCAATGAGGACTGGATACTGCTGGCTACCTCACAATTGGTAGATGATGCTGGCAAGTGGTGAGAGTAATAGAACGTCATCAAACACAAATCGTAGAGGAGGAAAGGACTGAGATGACATGGGACCAGTTCGTAGGAATGTTTCTAGATCATTATTTTCCAGAGGAGGAGAATGAGCGCCAAACCCAAGCATTTATATCTCTGGTCCAGGGCACCATGACGGTTGCGGACTACTATCAGGAGTTTCTCCATTTATCATGTTATGCTTTGTACATGGTAGACACAGAATACAGGAAGGCTCGAAAGTTTGACTGAGGCTTACGACCTCGCTTAAGAGCCAAGGTCACAATATTCAAATCAGCGACTTTGGCGGAAGTGGTCAGTCGAGCTAGTATAGGGGAACAAGAGCTAATGGAGACAGTCAAGTTTGTAGACAATCGTTGGGGACAAAGCGGGGGAAATGTTTTCCGCCCGAACAAGAGATTCTGACCTAACTTTGGGAGACCATCACCTTCTACTGGGTCAACTGTAGGTTTTCATCCCACTCAGCCCTCCACATCAGGACCCGTCTCTTAGGTTTCGCTCAGTGTTAACACATGTTTCCAGTGTGGCTAGCAGGGCCATTTCAAGAGGGACTGCCCACAGATCAGTAGACCTACTCACTCCATGGGTTCATTCCGTCCTCCAGTTCGACCAGCTCAGTCTCAAGCATCTAGAGCATATAACCAGGCAGGACATACACCTTTCCCGACAAGATTTGGACGACTGTATACTTTGGTTCCTCCTCTAGAGACGGTGGATCACTCAGTGATTAAAGGTATGGCAATAGTTGGTAGTTCCTATGCTTTTGCATTATTTGATTCAGGAGCATCCCACTCCTTTGTATCTGCTGCTTTCATATTTGCTACTGGTACTCTAGTACAACAACTGTCCACTGTATTTACAATTGTATCCCCTATTGGAGACACATCACTGAGACTGATCTGCACATCCGTAAACACTGAACTTGCTGGGTTCAGATTTCAGTTCAACTATCTGGGACTCAAGATGACAGAGTACGACATCATATTTGGCATGGATTAGTTCGCTAACTTCCAGGCCAGCATTGACTGCCATCTCCGCAGGGTAATATTTTGGTCACTCGAGGGAAAACGATATGTGGTACATGCCGACAAACAAAGCATTCCAATGACCAGGAGATTGCACGAAGAAATGAATCGTCCAGTACTGAACAACATAAGACTAGACAAGGCGCCAATGGCTGAACTACCTACGATAGTGAAAGACTACGCAGAGGTATTTCCGACAGAACTCCCTGGTTTGCCTCCAAAGAGGGAGATTGATTTCGAGATCAAGCTGTATCCTGGCACTGCTCCAGTGTCATTGTCGCATTACCGGATGGCCCCAGCTGAGATGTCGGAGCTAAAGAAGCAGATTGATGAACTGCTCAGACTAGGATACATCCGGAACAACACATCATCTTGGGGAGCACCGGTATTATTTGTGAAAAAAAAGGATGGTACGCTTCGGATGTGTGTAGATTACAGGAAATTGAACCAGCTGATAGTCATAAACAAGTACCCTCTACCCAGAATTGATGATCTATTCGATCAACTCAGAGGTTCCAGTCATTTTTCCAAGATTGATCTGATGTCAGGCTATCATCAAATCTATGTTAGGGATGAAGACATAGAGAAGACGGCTTTTAGAACTCGGTATGGACTATATGAGTATGTGGTCATGCCGTTTGGACTCACCAATGCACCAGCTGTGTTCATGGATTTGATGAATAAGATCTTTCGTCCTTACTTGGACAAGTTTGTAATTGTTTTCATTGACGACATCTTGATTTATTCTAAAAGTCAAGAGGATCATGCTAAACATCTAAGGATAGTCTTGGACACCCTGAAGAAAAATCAATTATATGCCAAAGCAAGCAAGTGCGAGTTCTGGCTATCTGATGTCAACTTCTAAGGACATGCCATATTAGCAAGTACGACATCTTAATTTATTCTAAAAATCTGGAGGAGCATTCTTCTCTAGATCATCTGGAGCGACTTACTAGATAAACATCTACTCAACCTTCATCAGTCCGACATTGGGCAAACCTGTAACACCCCGGATTATCAGGTTATCAATATATATGAAATTGCCCATTTAATTTGTGAATTAAATGATATGAACCTTAGATGGGTAAGGTGTTGGATCAATTGCCCACTTAAGACCCAACAAATTGTGGATATGGTTTCAATTGAAATAAATGGGTAAGATGTATTCAATTGGGTCAAGATTGTTAATTGGGTCAAAATGCCCAATTGGGACCCAATGGGTCGTGGTGGACTTGGTTGACCACCAAGTGAGTTCAAGTTTAAATTAAGTGGGGTTGAATTAAATTGGAAATGGATTCAAATAATTGAGTTGATAAAGTGAGTTGAATTAAAGAAGTGAGTTGAGTTAAATGAGTTGGACGGAAATTAATGGGACTTTCATCTTAAGTGAGTGGAGTGTGAAGATGAAGGTGGTTTGTTGTTTCAAAAACCAAACCAAGGCATACACGTTGGAATGGGAGTTTCATCTCATGGGATGAAACTCCAAAATGGAACATCAATGAGAGGTGGACCGTTTTTGTGTTGTTACACAAGCCTACACAAAGCTACACGTTGGACATAGGAGTTTCATCTTATGGATGAAACCCCCAAATGGGCCATTAATGGAGAGGTGGCGGTTTTGTGGAGATTACACAATCTAAGTCAAGACTACACCGTTGGGACATGGGAGTTTCATTTCATGGATGAAACCCCCAAAATGTATCATGAATGAGAGGGGACGGTTTTGTGGAGGATACACAATGTAACACCTCGGATTTTCAAGTTATAAATATTTACGGAAAATACCCATTTAATTTGTGAAATTTTAGATATAAAACTTATATGGGTAAAGAGTTGGGTCTTTGCTCAATTAAGACCCAACAGTTTTGCTAAATGGTTTCAAATAAATTAAATGGGGTTGAATTTAAATGGTAAATATCATTTGGCCGTGTATGGGATATTGTTTGGACCAAATGGGAGATATGCATATCCATGGGATATGCGCATATCATGTTAGAATATTTTTAAAAGGGGCTCACGGCATTGTCTAAGTTTGGATCAAAGGGAAGATTCAATAAAAGAAAGGCATCAAGGGGCGCACACTATCTTCTAAATTAGGAACCAATGGAAGATTACTTAGCAATGGCTAATTTAAAGGATATTGCACACGGCAATGGGGATTGAGGCAAACATGGGGCGCATGGCACTTTCTATTCTTGAGTAAATGAAGGTTTCAAAAGAGGCAACACACAAGGGCTCACGGCATTCACACTCTAATATTGGATGTTGCCGTGTGGAGTTTTATAAGACAAAAGAAGGGGGCGCAAGGCACCCTCTAAATTGGGATTAAGGAAGGTTTTAATAAAAGAAAGAGGGAGGGGCGCATGGCAACACTTATACATTAAGGCCGATCTCTCTCTCCCTCTCTCTCAAGATCAACCGACGGAAAATCGAAGGAGTCGAGGAACCGGTAAGTGATCTTATGATTTTTGTTTATTTAAGATAAGGAACCATAAGGTTCGGCCATGGAGTATGGCCGAACCCCATGGAAGAAGATTGAGAGATGGTTTTAATATTTTTAAATAGAAAAGAAAGGGGTGAGGTTTGGCCATGGTGTGTGGCCGAACCCCACCAAGTATAGTTATGGATTTGGGGTTTCTTAGACATTGAATCATGTGGACTGATTTATTATGTTTATGGATTGAAAACCATGGAGTAATTATGTATGTTTTAAAAAGGGATTTAAAATGGTTTAAGAAGAGGTTGATAAACATAGGGTTCGGCCATGATGAAGGGACGAACCCCATGAAAGGTTATTGGTTATTTTATGGAAGAAAAATCGGGAAGGATTATGGTTAATAAATTTGTATGGTTTTAATGGAAGGTTGTTGACTATATTTTTATGGTTGAAAACCATGGAAGAAAACTATGGGAGATGAATAAAATAAATCTAAGGGAAGGTGATGAACCATAGGGTTCGGCCATGGCCACCCCATGGAGTTGTTTTGGAATGATTGATGGGTTTTGATTGGTTAAATTAGAAGCTATCTAATTATGGATCTTAGATTAAAATGGAAGGTGGAGATTATTTATGGAAACATGGATGCTAAATTTGGAAAATGTCTAATTTTGGAAGCATGAATGCTTAATTTGGAAAGTATTTAATTATGGAAACCATGGAAGGACCTTGGTGAATCTTTATAGAAGTTTGAATGATGAAACAAGAAATTAATGGACCATAAGGTTCGGCCAACTTGTATGGCCGAACCCCATGGGAATTGTTGATAATGTTATATGATTTTTGAAGAATAATGATCTATTTTTAAAAGGATTGGTGATTGATTAAATGGAAGAGGAATTATTATTAATTTTAGAGAGGAGAATTGTGAACCATAGGGTTCGGCCATGGTGTGTGGCCGAACCCCATGGAGTGGTTTTGATAAGGTTGTTGGATTTTATTTGATTTAAATTTGGAAACTATTCAAGTATGGAAAGAAGGTTGCTAAATTAGGAAGCTTTTATTTATGGAAGTTAAATTAATTTAGAAAGGATCTAAGGATAAGTATTATATTAGGCAACTTGAATTATGGATTCAAATATGGAAGTTGCCATAATTGGAAATTATACACCATAGGGTTCGGCCAAGTTGTATGGCCGAACCCCATGGACCAACTAAGGGATCATATGGGTTTTATGGATCCAAATGTGGAAATTAATATAATTGGAAAATTTACTTCATAGGGTTCGGCCATGGTGTTTGGCCGAACCCCATGAATCAAGTCTTTAGTTCAATAATGGATCTATTATCATTAAATAAATTTAGAAGGAGGATGGAACCAAGATATCCCCATGGCCGAACCCCATGAACCAATTTTTAAATGGATCCCTCAATGATAGATCATGTTTGGATTAAGGAATTGTTATGGAACATTTAAAGGGGTTATTGGAGTGCTAGGCATGATTAAATAAATGAGGGGACCTATGTGTTGGAACCTAAGCCTTAGTTGTTGGAGGCAATGGCAAGGTTGTAAATACTTACTAAAAAGGAAGGTTAGCATGGAATGGCAATTTTGTAGTTATCACCTAAAATGAAAGATCATGGGTTCAGCCATGGGTATGGCCAAACCCCATGAATTTGGATTAATGAGTTAATTATTAGCCTAAGTATATTGTAAATAAGAATATTGGGTTATATTAGCCATGGATGGCAATTTTGTAAATGTATGAAAAAAAGGAAGGTAAATGGCTATGGATAAGTATAATGGCATTTTGGTAATTAAGTAAGAAAAAAGGACCATGGGTTCGGCCATGGTGTATGGCCGAACCACATGGGAAATATTTGGTGGACAAAGGGACTATGTTTGACATGTTAAAAGTGAAATATTAACTAAAGGTTTAGACAAATGGTATTTAGTAATTAATGGAATAAAATGAGCAAAAAGGAAACTAAAACAAAAGGGGTGAGGTTCGGCCATGCAAGGTTGGTTTATGGACTTAAACATTAATATAAATCAAGTGGGACTTGGTTTTAATTGATTATTATGTTATAAGATAACGGGAGCTCACAAGGTGTTTACGATCGTGAGCGGTTACCGGACGAAAGACG
Organism: Chimonanthus praecox; assembly: GCA_022113865.1. Classification (NCBI taxonomy): domain Eukaryota; kingdom Viridiplantae; phylum Streptophyta; class Magnoliopsida; order Laurales; family Calycanthaceae; genus Chimonanthus; species Chimonanthus praecox. The sequence goes on from CM039090.1 coordinate 36,278,651, forward strand.
CAAGGACACGTAGCGGTCTTTGGTAGGATTCCACCTCTTTGAAACCATGGGTTGATGTACATATGTTTATTTTTATGTTTTGATGAATTTATATTTCAAAGGATATGCTTTATATTGAATTTCAAATGCTATGTTTAATTGTATAAATAGCATGTGTTGATTATGTTTCAAAAGGTGATTTTAAATGTTATGTTTATGTTATAAAATAGCATGTGTTTCATTGGCATCTCATGCATGGCATGGGGTGGAGGATTTGTAACCGAAGGGGTCACACTCCGTCGGGGCGTCCAAAAAACCTATGTGCGGTACCTTGATGTGATTTCCATCAAGAAGATTCTGGAGGGTCCACACTCCGCCGGGGCATCCAGAAGACCTATGTGGTGGGTACATTTATGTACATGTGATGGGTGGGACTCATTGCATTTGTCATTATTGCATGGCATGGGTTTTACATGGTTCTATATATTATGTTATAATATATGTTTTGTACTAACCATGTGTTAGTCGTAACTGGAATACCTAATGGGCGCATTGTTCTAACGCCCTACTTCTACCCTACTTGATGATACAGGAAATCAAGGGAATGACGATCGTAAGACGGGCCAGGCATAGGAGCTTGGAAGACTTATTTTATTTGTTTTGAATAAAGTTACTCATGAACTTGTATTTGAGTATCTAGATTTCGGAATGTAATAACTTAGATGGTTGGATGTTAATTTTGATAATCTTGGTATTTTATTGATGATTAAGGACTTGACGTACTTTGCTATTTGATGGGAATAGAACTTGGTTCTATTATGAATCCGCATTTTGATGTTATGATTCCGCAGGTTATGATTTTATTCCGCATGATGATATTGCTATGTGTGAACCATTTTCATGGACTTAGTCCATGCGCACATAGGGTTGGCCAGTTAAGGGTCGGACTTTGGAAGTTCGAACTTAGCTCGCTTCGTCACGTCCCGCGCTCTATCACTCTACTCTGTTATAAAAAAAAATAGACTCTGAATTTACGGGAAGAAGAGAGTGAAAAAAGGGCGGGGCGTTACACACAATCTAAGTCAAGACTACACCATCGGGACATGGGTGTTTCATCTCATGGATGAAACTGCCAAATGGACCATTAAGGAGGGAGGTAAAGGAGCTTGGGAGTTACAAGGGGTGTCACCAAAGGACACCACCCTTGGCTGAATTTCATTAAACAAGAAAAGACTAAGGGTTGCATCTTAGACTCTCTCTCTCTCTCAAGCTCTCCGTTGGCCGAACCACACCTCAAGACAAGGGGCACTTAGAATATTTTTATCTCACTCTCTCCCTCTCACACAAGGCTGACCTATCCCAAAGACAAAGGAGGAAGGACTTAAGGCTTCATCTCAAGATCCTCTCCCTCTCACAAGAACCTAAGGCCGACCCCTCTCACAAGGATCAAGAAGGAAGGAAGAAGAGGCTAAGGAGGGAGAAGATTGGAAGAGGAAGAAGGAGTGAAAGAAACCGGAGGAGTCGCGGAATTGGTAAGTACATAATAAGATTTTATGAGCATGGAAAAGATGGTCAAGGAACATGGTTTGGCCATTGCATAACCAAACCCTAAAGTTTTATGTACAAGAACCATCAAGGAACAAATAGGGGTGGATGAGGTTCAGCCATGGTGTATCGCCGAACCCCATCAAGGAATATAATCTTGGTAACATGATTTGTAAGAGGAAGTAGTGAACCATACGGTTCGGCCATGGTTTATGGCCGAACCCCATGGAAGACCATCATTGGTTTAAATAGTGTTAAAGGTGGTTAAACCATGGAAACGGTTAAGGTTATTAAAAGGTTTTAAAATGGAAGTATGTTAGTAATTGTTATGGGTTTTGAAGAATGAAAACCATGGAAGTTGGTTAATGATCTTAATAGGTTTTTAAAAAGGATCAATCATGGAGGTATGTTTCATTGAACCATACGGTTCGGCCATGTTGTATGGCCGAACCCCATGGAAGGTTATTAATGTTTTTAGAAGGTTTTAAATGGAGGGATGTTGATGGACTTAGATGCATTTTGATCATGAAAATAATGGAAATCATGTTAATGGACTTAGATGCATTTTGATCATGAAAATAATGGAAATCATGTTGATGGACTTTGGGTTGTAAAGGATGACCTAAGGGTATGATTAAACTTCCCCCATGGAGGGACTTGATTTATGGACTTAATGTGGTAAAGGATTTAAAGAGAGGATGAAATGGGACACCATGGGTTCGGCCATGTTGTATGGCCAAACCCCATGGACCATTTTTATGGGTCATGTGGAGATTTATACATGTTTAAATGAATTAATGATTAAGCTAGGAAATGGAGGATTCATTTTTGGATCATGTTTGGTTTTAGACATGCATAAATGGCCTAAGTGAAAGATTGAATCATAGAAAAATGTTTTATGGATTTAGGGCTTCCATTAATGTAAAACTAATGGAATGATGTTGGGACTTAAGTCATGTAAATATAAGCTAAGTACGTAGCCATGGAAAGATGAATGGCAAACAGGTAATTATGGGTGAAAATGATGGACCATGGGTTCGGCCATGGTGTATGGCCGAACCCCATGGGGAAAGTGTTTGTGGACTTATGGTGTTATTAAGGTTAAATGATTAACTTATATGTGTTAGGTTTAATGAATCAAAGATGGAATGATCTTGGACCCACAATGGTTAGAATGATCAAGGATCAAAAAGAGGGACCAAAACCATGTGAGTGAGGTTCGGCCATGTTGTATGGCCGAACCCCACTAAGGTGTATTTTGTGGACTAAGGGTTTAAATGACTAACTTAGTGGTGATTGATTAATAAATCAAAGGAGGGACTAAAACCAAGTGAGTGAGGTTCGGCCATGGTGTATGGTCGAACCCCACAAACATATGTTTATGGACTTAGACATAATTGTAAATCAAATGGAACATGGGATTGATTGATTGGCATGTTATAAGATAACGGGACCTCACAAGGGTGTACGATCGTGAGCGGTTTCCAGACGAAAACGCAAGGACACTTTAGTGGTCATTGGTAGGTTTCCTACATCATTGAAAACTATGGGATGTGTACAATGGTTTTAATTCTTATTTTGATGAGTTACTTTGTATCAAATGATATGTTTCAAATGTGAGATTTTAAAGGCTATGATTGTATTATTGTATAGCATATGGACATTTGCATCTCATGCATGGCATGGGAGGGATGATTTGTAACCGGAGGCCACGCTCCGTCGGGGCGTCCGTGGGAAGACCTTGATGTGCATTATCCATCAAGAAGTAACCGGAGAACACACTCCGTTGGGACGTCCGTAAGGGAACTGTGGGGATACCTTGATGAGGAGCTTTCCATCAAGAGGATACTATAATTGTAATGTAACCGGAGATCCACACTCCGGGGGTCCGTAAAGCAATCGTGGGGGATACCTTGATGAGGAATTTCCATCAAGAGGATACCATGTGTTTGTGATGGGTGGGACTCATTGCATATGATAGCATGGCATGGCATTGAATCGGCATGATTATGATCTTTATTATCATGCAATGTTTCTGGTTTTTATCTGTATGATTGGATCTCTATTATCATACACTGTTTTGGATACGATGCTTTACAAGTATGGTATGATATATTATATTTGGATTTTTGGTACTAACCCATGTGTTAACCCTAATTGGAGTACCTACTGGGTGCATTGTCTAATGCCCTACTTCTACCCTAGTTGATGACACAGGACTGGAACAGAACGATGAACGTGATCGGAGCCAAGCTTAGGAGCTTGGATGATTAAGTTTCATTTTGTTTAAGTTACCCTTGGATAATGTATTTGAGTAACTAGCAGTCAGGAATGTAATAACTTAGATTATTTGCTATGGTTTGAATGTTAACTTTGGTAATGTTAACTTAAGATAATTATTGGTAAGTGTTGGACAACTTTACTATCTAAAATGGAATAGGATTGTTATCCTATCGTAATTCCGTAATTATGTTTATTCCGCATGTTAACTTGATTACGTGTGAACCATTTTTGTGGACTTGGTCCACGCATACATATGGTTGGCCAGTTAAGGGTCGGGCTTTAGAAGCTCGGACTTAGCACACGTCGTGACGTCCCTCTCTCTCTCACTCTTCTTTTCAAAGAAAAAAAAATAGACTCTGATTTTCAGAAAGCGAGTGAAAAAGGGCGGGGCATTACAAAACCAATACTAGCTTAGTTTTTATGCCTTATCCAATCATTTGAGACATCCTTATCTCTTATTTCACAAACAAAAACCTCACCTCACTTCTAATGATTAGCCTATTCGTCTTAACAAATCATGTTAGTGCATTCCAAGTTGAGCTTTTTTAACATAAGCATTGGTTTAAACCAAAATCCTTTCAGGATTTCAATGTCCCTTTTTAATTCCACTAATATCTCCTTATAGAGATAAGTAGCACTTAATCTCTTGGTGTAGAGATGGTTAAAATCATCCGCATCGCACCCACACTTCTTAAGTTACCCTATCCAATATTAGCCATTGTGCTATACTGATCCATTCTCTAGTTAGAATCTTCAGACCTCACAATCATGTAAGCTTTCCAATAGCTCTTTACTTTTATAATATTCTAGAACAATGTGTTGGATAACTACCCAACTCTCACTAGAAATAAAGTCAAATTCCACCATTTAATCAACTCAGTCACCATCTCCCATTATGTAGAACTCACACACAATCCGTTATGAGTTCCTATTTTTTGTGGAGGGTCTTACCTCCAGGGGTCAAATTTAACTTTGGGTCCCATTTCTAGCGGGCTTTTCAAAGGAATCTTACACTCGATACACCATTCTGACACCCAAATTTCCCAATGTTGTCTTCACATGACATCCAATTATTATAGAGGGTGACAGGGATAATATCCCGACACCTTGTCATAACCTTTTCACCACATTTCCATCAATCTATTGTACTTAAGTCCACTTTCGCCTTCCATCTTTCCTCATGAATAGCTAACTGGACTTCCATTTCCAAGAGCACATTCTTTCCTATCAAGAAGACATGGTAATTTCAATCGATATTCCACTTCCAATAACTATAATCCACAAATCAACTAGGATTTTTGTTTACTCTCCTTGATAATATGAATCTTATTTCATAATAAATCAGAGACTTTCTTACAAAAGATATACGTTTCGAGATCCCAAATGACTTACTTCCAAGTAATCCTTGCCAAACTATGGCTCAAATGAATCAAAAGTAGAGTATTCCTTAACACCAGTGGGTTATCACTCATAACTCAAGACATTTTCTTGTTTACTTTGGTCTTGGGTGGGGAAACTCCAAAGCTCCTACCACGCCTAACACCATCATCATTCAGTCAACACATAAACTTCATAACTTCATGACACCTTAAACAAGAAAGGCTAGCAATTTCAATACTATCTGGTGTGACTACACATCACAACTTTCCCTTTTTACTAATTCAATTTCCATAAAAGGGAATCACGGAGGATAAAATTCTCAATCTTTCACACTTTCAACTACATATTTTCAATAGTTTTCTCATTTATCTAAATCATGCTTAGAGACATTTCTGAACAAGCATCAGGATCCTAAGAATAAAAGCACTACTTAACCAAAAGTTTTTCCTCTTTACCCTTGTAATGCTGCCTCTTACTCCTTTGAGGACGATATTCTATCTCATAGAGAGCTTACCTTTTTTATACTCCGACGTATTTGTATAAAGAGTCAGACATTTAAGCATTACAAAGTACATCACAAGTACATTACAAGCAACGCTCGTACTACTTGCCAACTAATACCGAGGGTCTTTTACTCTAGGAAAATCCATCCTGTCTCAATAAGATTCCTCATGCTAAACCAACTTTGAGATTGTTAATGAATTCTACACCCTCTGACCCCAACTTTGATAAGAGGTTAACTCTTCCAAATACTTGGTTTCAAGTACTAATTTGATACAAAAATCACACAACTTACCCTACGAGAGGATTTGTTATCAATTCAACTCTTCTTGTCTCTATATCTTTAAGGAGTTATCACTTTCAAACGCTTGGTTCAAAGTCCTAACTCGACACCACAATCACACATCTTAGACAAATAAAGAGGTTCATCCTTACCTCGTCTCAAACTTCTACCTTCCCTAGTCCACAATCAAGGGAATGAATCCAAATTCAATCAATCATTCGACTTTCACCCATACACACAGTCCGAGATTTGAACCATACTCTAATACCACTCTGTCACGCCCCGACCCAGGAAGCGGATCGAGAACGGGACTAATTTTTTAAGCAAATCCAATTATCAAAAATCCATGGGCCTCTCATGCGGTTCCCTAAGCCCATATAAAAGGTCGCACACGCTTCTGTGGACAATACTTGCGACCTAAAACATCAAGTCCCCCCTAAAGGACACATCTCACATAATTTCCCCCTGTATCAGTCAACTGATGGTAACTTGCTCAAATTGTCGACAATTTCGACGTACCAGTCGACTGACACTCTAAAAGTCCAAAATACACACCATAATACAATCAATTATACAACATATTATCATATTACACATATATGACTTATACACAAGGTCTTTATGCCACAAATGTAACACCCCGGATTTCCTTAGATTATAAATATATTGGATTGATCCATTTGGATTGCGATTTAATGGAATTTGAAATTAAAAGTTGAAATGGGTCAATTACACAATTATGAACCAAATAGGTTAATTACCCAATTATGATCCAAATGGGTCAATTACCCAATTTTGACCCAATGGATCATGGGTGAGTTAAATTTTAAGTAATTGGGTGAGTTTAAATAAATCAGTTGAATTGGATAATTAATGCATTAAAGTCCACCTCATCAAGTGAGGTGGCATGTTGGTGATGTGGCATTGCCAAGTGGCATACATATCATCACATGAGAACCAACTAAGCATGAATGCCACATCATCAAGTGACATGGCCAAATGGGACCCCAAGTGACTTGTGTCATGGTCGAGCATGTCATGGTGACTTGGTCAACCACAAATGAGTCCAATCGAATTAAGGTGTTGTTGAGTTGAATCGGCTGAGTTGGAAAGTGAATTCAAGTTTTGAGTTTGAGATTAAATTACTTGAGTTGAGTGGGGAAGTCAGTTCAAATGAATTAAGGTGAGTTGAGTTGAGAAGATGAAAGGTTTCATCTCAAGGGGCATGAAGCCAAGAGATGCATTGGTATAAGCCAAGAGTCACCTTGGTTAAACCAAGGGTCTCATTGGTTAAGCAAAACCATTATGAGGGGAAGTGAGAGAGTTTGGGCTGATTACAAAGAGACACAAACCCAAGGGGCACATCACACCCCTTGGCCGACTCTTCTCTTGCACACAAGAGATTTCCATCTCTTTTCTTCTCTCTCTCTCCATCATTTTCATCTCTATACTTGGTAGAACTATTGAAGAGCAAAGGAAGAAGAAGGATTAAGGAAGGAAAATGATAGATCTTAAAGAAAAGAAAGAGATGGGAAAATAAGGTATGTTGAAGCTTAGTAACATAGAAATAAGTTTAGGGAAACCATAGCTTGGTCATGGAGTGGCCGAATCTATGGGTTCCATATTTAATTGGTTGGGATGGATGGCAAATTTATTATAAGGCCATGGAGTTGGAAATCCATCCAAGGGATGGTTACGGGATTGAAACAAAGGAACCCATGCCATGATAATAATATGATAAATAGAATAAGGTGGGGACTGATTTTAAGGTTTTAATTCAGTGAATTTTAGGACTGATTTTAAGGTTTCAAATCAATGAATCTTAGGACTAATTTTAAGGTTTTAATTCAGTGAATCCTAGGACTGATTTTAAGGTTTCAAATCAGTGAATCGTAAGACTGATTTTAAGGTTTTAATTCAGTGAATCTTAGGACTGATTTTAAGGTTTCAAATCAGTGAATCTTAGGACTGATTTTAAGGTTTCAAACCAGTGAATCTTAGTACTAATTTTGGATTAGTTTTAGAACTAGTTGATGGTTGGTCTTGGGACAAGTTTTCAGCCTTCAAACTATTAATTTTGGTGTCTGATTTTAAGACAGATGCTAGCTGATTTTGGATCAGTTCTAGGACCAGTTAATGCCTGTTTTTGGGACTGATTCCGGTCCTTAAATTGTTAAATTTGGAGACTATTTTGGCTAGTAAAATCTACCATAGTTGGGACTGATTTTCAGTCTTTAAATGGTTGAATTCGAGGACTATTTTGGCTAGTAAAATCTGCCATAGTTGGGACTGATTTCCAGTCTTTAAATGGTTGAATTCGGGGACTATTTTGGCTAGTAAAATCTGCCACAATTGGGACTGATTTTCAGTCTTTAAATGGTTGAATTCGAGGACTGTTTTGGCTAGTAAAATCTGCCACAGTTGGCACTGATTTTCATTCTTTAAATGGTTGAATTGAGGGATGTTGTTGAACATGAATACACTTAAGAGGAAATGGGACAATAGGGTTCAGTCATGTTGTATGGCCAAACCCCATTGAGGATCTTAAACGGGTTAAGGACAAGGAATGCATAAACGCGTTGGGAAACAAACATGGAACTATATGGAGATAGGGATCATGAAATTGAGATGGAAAATCAAACTAATATGTATGTTTGAACTTGATAAGGTAAAAAAGGCTCACAAAAGGATTGTGATTCGTCTCACGTGACTGTTGACGTTACCCTTGCAAGATAGTATATTGTACATTGGTAGGATTCCTACCTTATTGAGACACTATGGATTTTATATGATACTGGTTTTATTCCAACTATGAGGTTTATTTTGAGTATAACAAATGATATATGTTTATGAACTTGTTTTCAATGATACTATGTAAAATGCTATGTCCGGACATAACTTTGGGCTTGAGATTAGCTTGTATGAAGCTATGTGAACTATTGATTTGTTGGCCTTGTCCGAGATTACTAGAAATGGGTACGGCGTAGTCTGAGCCAATGAGCACCTGGGTAAAAAGTCCCGAAACCCTGCGCAGAGGGAGGAGTCCACACTCCATCGGTAATTCCGATTAACATATGTGGGGAGGTATAACAGTGACCTGGTGGTACCGTCACAAAACACTGCAGACGTAAATGGCCAAGGGAACACCTTTATATGGCTTTATTTATCAAAGAAACTATTGATATGATTTGTGTTGTGATTGGATATGGAAATTGGGTGAGAGATCATTGGCATATGACACCCATGACATGACACATACATTAGCACGATTTTGATATGAGTATCATGCGTTGTTTTTAGTACTATGAGATGTTTTACAGTTTTGATATATGATGTACTTATCTTGATTTTTCTACTATTCCTATGTGTACCAGAACCCTACTTGGAATATGAAATGGCCCGGAATTTGTAAATCAATGAATATGGGAATATTATTTATTTTAATGATGAAAATTGGAAAAATTGGCGGAATAAATGGTAAATGGGCCAAAATTTGGACAAAGGCCCAAGTATGGCCCAATAGACTATGGATTGGATTTAAATTCATTTAAAGGGTCAATGATGGTTAAATGGGTCAAGAATGGTCAAATTGGGTCAAATACCCATTTGGGACCCAATGGGTCAAGATAGTTAAGCTCTAAGGTAAATGAGTAAGATGAAATGTAATTGGGCCATGGGCCCAATGGTGATACAACTAGTGGGAATGGGCTTAATGAAATTTAAATCACCTAAGTTAGTGATAAATTGACCAAGGTGACATGGTCCAATGGGACCCACCTCCACCTCACCAAGTGAGGTGGCGTGTGGACCCAAGGTTTGGTGGGGGACCACCATGGTTGAATTGGTCAACCATGGGTGGATTTATAAAGATGATGATTTAAGTAAATGGGAATTAAAGTAACTAAAATATCTAAATATTAAATGATTAAAATTATCCAAATGAAGTGGTCAAAGTGGGGTCAAAAGGTGGAAAACCAAATCACCTCATGTTAAGAAGTGAACACGTTGGGACTTAAGGGTGGTGGAGTCATAAGCCATAAAGCAAGATAAATATCTTGTTGGTTGGTGAAAATAATTAATGTAAAGTGTAATTTTAAGTCACCAAATGGGGATAAGTCTTGAGTTTCTTTCCCATTTCTTATCCTCTCTTCATTGTTAGTCTCTCCATTTTTCATTCTCCATTGCCGTCCCATGCTCCAAGTGAAGGAGAGAAAGAGAGCTAAGGAGAAGAGAAGAGAATGAAGAAATGGAAATTTAAGCAAAATCACTCTAAGGCTAAGGTTTATCATCTCCCCTCTCATCATTTTTCCCTCTCCCTCTCTCACACAAACCCTACCTTGGCCGATCCTAAGAGTGGAGGTTGTCACCATGGATCAAGCATCTTGACCTACCAAAGATCAAGAGGCAGGAGAGAGGAGGCTAAGGAAACCGACGGGAGTAGCGGAAGTCGGAGGAGACGACGGATTGTGAGTATTTCTTAAACAAGAAATTTTGGATTTTTAGGGTTTAAGATTTGGGATGTATTTTGTAAAATTTGTGGTGGTTAAATAATATTATGCCATGGATTTTAAATCCATCAAATGGAAGGAATGGAAAGTGGGTAAAAACCCTAATGGAGAAAAATTAGGGTTAAGAAAAATAAAAAGGGATTATGGACATTATATGGTTAAGGTGATTAAACATGAGGTAAATGCAATTTTTTTGAGTCAAGGGCCATAGGGTTCGGCCATGTAGCATGGCCGAACTCCATGGTAAGTAGTGTATGATTTTTTAGGGTTTTGAAAAATGGTAGACAATGAGGGTTTTTAGCTAATGAATTTTAGGGTTTTAAATGAATAAATGTGGGTAAGTTTTGAAGAGGTTTTGTGATGGAATCCATGGATGAGTATGATTGTGTTATGGTCTAAAATGGCATAAAGAAATATTGGATCATGAACCATGGGTTCGGCCATGGTGAATGGCCGAATCCTATGGTGATGTAATGGTGATCAAATGATGGGTTTAAAGGATAGAAAAGATGGATTAAGGTGTTAATGAGTTTAGGGTTTTAAATGAATAATGTTGTGGCCTCAAGAGGCATAGGAAAATAATGGAACATGAACCATGGATTCGGCCATGGTGTATGGCCGAACCCTATGGTCATGTATTACAAATTTTAAATGGGTTTAAAAGGATGGAAAATGGGAAATGGTTTAAGTATGTTTGAAACAATGAGAAGATGAGGGGGGAATATTAGTAGTTTGGATGGACTCAAGAGATTAGACCAATGTTGATCAAATGGTGGATCTAAATGAATGGTGAAATCCACATATGGAGGGACTTGTGATAAATTCAAATGTGAACAATGGATCCAAGAAAAAAAATGGGAAAAGGACACCATGGATTCGGCCATGGTGTATGGCCGAGCCCATGGCCCATTTATGAGTCTTTTGATGGGTTAGCTTGGTTATGAATGTGTTTAAATTGATTTGGGAATTGGTTAAATTAAGGACTCATTGTAGTTTAAATGCATGAAGTAAACCCCATGGGAAGATTTGATGAATGGGGCATTTTAAACCCATAAGGGAATGGGTTAATGATTAATTATGGGCTTAAGTAGGCATGAATGAATAAGTAATTGTTTATGTAAAGGGGTAGTGGCAAAAATAGTAAATATTGGCTAAAATGAAGAAACCCACTAAGATATGATTTATGGGCCTAGAAATGGTTAAAACATGTACTAATTATTAATGTGTAAGAAGGTACTGGACATCGCAGGCGGTGCACGATCGGTATTCGGTAGGATTCCTACCTTTTTTGTAAGCCATGGATTGAGTGATGTTTTCTTTAATTTATTTTGGAAATTATGTGGTTGTATTTAAGATGAGTTTTGGGATTATGTATTATGTGATGTTTTCCTTTAAATTATTTTGGAAATCATGTGAATGTTTTAAGATGGGTTTTGGATTAGGTATTATGGGATGGTTTCCCTTTGATTTATTTGGTAATCATGTAATTGTTTTAAGATGGGTTTTATTACTATTGAATTACATATATTACATGACATATGGCATCTACATCTCATGCATGGCATGGGAGGGATATGAGAGGGGAATGATGAAATGAAACCGGAGTCCATGCTCCGTCGGGGCGACCGATAAACAAGCATGGGGACATTTCATATATGTATTATCATACCTTGATGAGGCTTTGCCATCAAGGGGGACCTTTGTAATTATGATACCTTGATGATGGTTCTTCCATCAAGGGGAATGCCTAGTGTGGATCGCATCTTGATGAGGCTTTCCCATCAAGAGGGTCATGGCACGATGATGGTATGGATTTTATTTGGAACACTATGTATGGTTGAAAAAGGGACATTGTACAATGAGGATGAGATTGATGGGTGGGATTCATGACATAGAATGCCCATTGCATGACATTGCCCAAAGTGCATGGTTTTACTATAATATTATCTGCATGCTGTTATTACTAATTCATGTGCTAGCCCTACTCGGAGTCCTACTGGGCGTGTGGTCTAACGCCCTACTTCTACCCTAGCTGATGACGCAGGAAATGCCGGAGCAGAAGGACGGGACGGGAGCCAAGCTTAGGAGCTTGGGAAGGTGGACTAATTATTTTATTTAAGTTTATTTTGGGAAATATGTATTTGAAGTAACTTAGCCTGTCGGAAATGTAATAATTTAGATTACTTGCCATGTTTTGGAAATTACTTTGGACATTATGATTTTAAGGATGTTTGGTGATTGAATGAATGTAACTTCCTTGCTATCTAAGAATTTGTAGGTTAGACTCTTTTATAATTTTCCGCAACTGGTTTAAATGTTCCCCGATGCTTACTTCTACGTGTGAACCGTTCTCCGTGGACTTCACTCCACGCACACGTAGGGTTGGCCAGTTAAGGGCCGAGTTTTAGAAGCTCGGACTTAACTCGCGTCGTGACGTCCGCGCCCTTTGTCACTTTTCCTTTTTTTTTTTAAAAAAAAAATAGACTCTAATTTCGGTGAAAAGGGGCGGACGTTACAGAATACCTACTGAGCATGTTGGCTAATGCCCTACTTCTACCCTATAGATGTTGGAATAGGGAATGACAAAGGCACGGGACATGAAGGGAGCCAAGCGTAGGAGCTTGGACAACATTATGCTTATGTTATTTATGTGGACTTTGAAAGATGTATTGGGTGGACTGATATTTTGGATTGTAACAACTTAGAATCTATTTATTATGGTTTGATAACCTTTGAGTTTTAAATTGAAGATATATGGTGATTGGCTTCCTTCCTTAATAACAATGTGTATATGAATGGTATCTTATTCATATGATAATTCTACAAATATTTTAGTTAATCCGTGTGAAATGTTTTAAGTGGACTTAGTCTACGTACACGTATTGGTGGCCAGTGAAGGGTCGGGTTTTGGAAACTCGAACTTGACTCGCGTCGTGACGTTCCCGCTCTCTTCACTCATTTATAAAAAAAATATACTCTGATTTTCGACGAGTGAAAAAGGGCGGGGCGTTACAATTGGTATAAGAGCGAAACTAGAAGTTTTGAGTCTCGCAAAGTAAGATTAATACGGTATCATGTCTCATTGGCAGATAAGAATCCCAACTGACTGACTCTTGGAGTCTGCTACACGAGGGCCAGATTAAATTACTTTGTTGAGAATCAGATTGTTAGCATTCAATTTGAGAACAACACTTGAGGAGAAAATAATAGCAAGGTAAGAACAATCACTATAAGTTGTGAATTTATCAAACATAGCGAAATAGGATGTATGTCCTCCCAAACAAGAAATATCATGATTTTCCCCAAAATGAGAGACATTATGTGATACATAGGAAAATTCTCCAAAACAAGAAAAACAAGATGATACTTAGGCAATCTCCCCATGAAAGAAACACAAAGTGAAATATAGGAGAATTAAACAGAACTTTTCCCTCCCTATGATGATAGAATCAATTGTAATTTTAAAGTATTTGAACACAAATCCTTAGTAGAAAACTAAGTCAACCAATGTTTTGATGACTTAGGAAAATACCTCCACGAAGAAAGAGAAGTGTCCGACGGAACCAGAATCGGGAAGATGGAGAGAACAGCGTGAATATTCCTGTGGTACCTCCCGAGCTGCAGAACTTAGTGCAGGCAGTAGTCACCTCCGTGTTACAACAACACTAGAACGGCAACGGAGGCACTACTACTACCAATGAATCACAGGACCGAAACATGGTCAGAGATTTCCAACAATAGCGTCCCCCTTATTTCAAAGGAAAAGAGGGACCCGCAGAAGCAAAAAATTGGATTAGAAATATCACAAAGATCTTAAAACTACTTAAGGTCACCAGTGATGAAGATTGAATACTGTTGGCAAACTCACAACTGATAGACGATGCCAGTAAATGGTGGGAAGTAATAGAATGTCAACGAGCACAGATTCCAACAGCAAATAAAACAGAGATACCATGGGATCAGTTCGCTGGGATGTTCTTGGACCATTACTTTCCGGAGGAAGAGAGAGAGCGGCAAACACAAGCATTCATATCTTTTATTTAGGACAACAGGATTGTCGCTGAATACTATCAAGAATTCCTCCGTCTATCATGTTATGCTCTATAAATGGTGGACATGGAATACAAAAAGGCCCGAAAGTTTGAACGAGGCCTGCGATCAAACATAAGAGCCAAAGTCACTATCTTCAAGTCAGCTACTTTGGCAGAGGTGGTTAGTCGAGCAAGAGCTGACAGAGACAGTTAGGTTTGTGGATAACCGACGAGGTCAAGTGGGGGAAGTACTTTCCGCCCGCACAAGAGATTCAGACCCAACCTTGGGAGACCCTCCACATCAGGACCAGTCTCTCAAGTTCCTCGAGGTGTTAGCACCTGTTTTCATTGTGGCCAACAGGGCCATTTCAAGAGGGAGTGTCCGCAGAACAGTAGACCTTCATACTCCAGGGGTTCTGCCCATCCTCCAGCTCAACTAGCTCAGTCACAGGCATCTAGAGCACATAACCAGACAGGATGGGCACCCATTCCTACAAGATCTGGACAATTATATACTTTGGTTCCTCTCCAAAGATCGTGGATCATTCAGTAATTCAAGGTATGGCAGTAGTCGACAGTTCTTATGCTTTTGCGTTATTTGATTCAGGAGCCTCCCACTCCTTTATATTTGCTACCTTCATATCTGCTACTGGTACTTTAGTACAACAACTATCCACTGCACTTACAATTGTATCCCCTATTGGAGACACATCATTGGGTCTGATCTGCACATCCGTAGACACTGAACTTACTGGATTAGATTTAAATTCAACTATCTGGTACTCGAGATGACGGAATACGATATCATATTTGGCATGGATTGGTTGGCTACCTTCCAGGCCGAAATTGACTGTCATCTCCACAGAGTGATATTTTGGTCACCCAAGGGAAAACGATATGTAGTACATGCCGACAGACAGAGCATTCCTATGTCCAGAAGATTGCATGAATAAATGAACCATCTAGTGTTGAACAGCATCAAACTAGACAAGGCGCCGATGGTTGAACTACCTGCGGTAGTGAAAGACTACACAGAGGAATTTCCGACATAACTCCCTGGTTTGCCTCCAAAAAGAGAGATTGACTTCGAGATCAAACTTTATCCTGGCACTACTCCTGTATCATTGCGGCATTACCGGATGACCCCAGCGGAAATGTCTGAGCTGAAGAAATAAATTGATGAGTTGCTCATACTAGGATGCATCTGGAACAACACTTCATCCTGGGGAGCACCGGTATTATTTGTGAAGAAGAAAGATGGTACTCTTCGGATGTGTGTAGATTACAAGAAGTTGAACCAGCTGACGGTCAGGAACAAGTACCGTCTATCCCGAATTGATGATCTATTTGATCAACTCAGAGCTTCCAGCTATTTCTCCAAAATTGATCTAATGTCAGACTACCATCAAATCCGTGTCAGGGATGAGGACTTAGAGAAGACGGCTTTCAGAACTCGGTATGGACTGTATGAATATGTGGTCATGCCGTTTGGACTCACCAATGTACCAGCCATGATCATGGATCTGATGAACAGAATCTTTCGTCCTTATTTGGACAAGTTTGTAATTGTCTTCATTGATGATATCCTGATTTGTTCCACCAGTCGAGAGGAGCATGTTGAACATCTAAGGATAGTCCTGGACACCTTGAAGAAGAATCAATTATATGCCAAAGCAAGCAAGTGCGAGTTCTGGCTATCTGATGTCAACTTCTTAGGACATGTCATATCAGCAGAAGGAATAGCCGTGGACCCGGCTAAAGTGGCAGCAGTTAGAGACTGGAAAGCTCCGAAGAATGTGACCGAAATCCGTAGTTTTCTAGGACTAGCTGGCTACTATCGGAAGTTTATTATGGACTTCTCCAAGATTGCGGCTCCACTCACCCAACTAACCCAGAAAAGAGGCAAGTTTGAATTGTTGGATGTATGCAATAGAAGATTTGAGGATCTGAAACAGAAGCTCACCACCGCTCCTATTTTGATTTTGCGGGAAAGAGGCAAGGGATATGAAATATATTGTGATGCTTCAGGAGAAGGACTTGGGTGTTCTCTCACTCAAAGTCATCATATAGTGGCATATGGTTCAAGGCAATTGAAAATTCATGAACGCCACTATCCCACTCATGATCTGGAATTAGCTGCAGTGGTCTTCGCTCTAAAAAGTTAGAAACACTACCTATATGGCGAGAAATTTGAAGTATTTTCTAACCATAAGAGTTTAAAGTATTTGTTTGATCAGAAGAAACTCAATATGAGGCAGCGCAGATGGATGAATATCTGCAAGATTATGAGTTTGCACTACGATATCATCCTGGCAAGGTGAACAAAGTGGCGGATGCCTTCAGTCGCATGTCCCATGCAACAGTGGCCAGTTTGATTATGAAGGAATGGGAAATATTGACAACCATCCGGGAATTCAATTTGTACATCAAGGACCATGGGAGTATGTATAATCTGATGGTACGGTCCAGCATGGTTTCCAAGATTGAGTAAGAACAGTGGACAGATCTGGAAGTGGAGGAAATATGGGCTAAGATGTCTACTAGTGAGGTCGTACCTGTAACGCCCCGGCCCTTCGAGAATTTCAGAGTCTAATTTTTTTTTTTAAAGTAATAATAAAACATCGAAAGAGAGCGGGCGGCGTCACGACGTGAGTTAAGTTCAGACTACCCAAGTCTGAACCTTAACTGGCCACCCATGTGTACATGGAATAGACCATGATAGTGAATCACACATGGAACTAACATCAACATGCGGAATAATCTAGATTAATTGCGGAATAGAAAGACGAGATAGCAAGTAAGAGTCTTAAACATTAATTAACATAGATCAACCATCCAAAGGTTATTAACCTAATCAAACCATAGCAAGTAATGAATTATTACATGTCCAACAAAAGTATTCAAATGACAGTAATATAAAGTAATCCGATCCATCATTCAAGCACTTAGGCTTGGCTCCCCTCCCGGTCATCGACCTTCTTTTTCCCTTTACTTGTACCTGCAATCTCCTTGAGGATAAAATTAGGGCGTTAGATCAACGCGCCCAGTAGGTTCCCGAATCAGGGCTACCACAAGTTAGCATATAAAACATGCATATACATATCATAATATATGATCATCAAAATAGGAAAACAATGCTATGAAGTATGCACATGCAATGAGCATCCCCCATCACGTACATTCATAGCCATCACTTGACGTGCCTTGCACCGACAAGGTAAATTACAATACAACTTCCATCTCTTCATCATTGACTGATTCATATCACGTATTAGTCCTCCTGGCAGGACTCTCATCACCTAAGGAGACCAATGTGACTATGATCATCATGTTACTCCTCCTGGCGTGACTTGCACCACCAAGGCAGGACGTAACTTATAACTTGAAACACTGTAGAACCTCACTCATAATCCCATGTCTATGCATGAGTTGCCAATGCCTGTATGCCATTTATTAATGCATAATATATCATTTGAAACACATATAATAAAACAAGAGTCTCATAAGAAAACTGGGGTAAAACTGTGGTTTTAAGTAGGTAGGAAACCTACTGAAGAAGCACTTCAGTGTCTGTTCTTTCTTAGGCTTTATCCGGTCACCGCTCGCAGTCGTGCACCATCACAGGTATCCGTCACCTTATTCACATAAATCATGGACCAACTTTTAATCCCTTACTTTATTTGATTCCCATTTTTGAGTCTAAGTCCACAAATACCAACTCATGGTTGTGACGCTTATTTACCAACATGCCATTGCTACCAATACCTTGATTAAACTTTACAACTTACCCACAACCTTAACATGGTTCAGCCATGTTTTGGCCGACCAAATCAGTAAACATAATTCTATTTAAAATCACATATGCATCCAAAAAATGACCCATGAAAACAGTCCATGGGGTTCGGCCATACTCATGGCCGAACCCTTATGGTTCTTTTGCTCAACAATGTCCTTTATTTTCATACTAATTGGCTCTACCCCTTAGCCATGTTAAACCCATAGTTTAGCCATCCAATGGCCAACCCAAAATCAATAACCATAACACATAACAATCTCCACCATTTGGTATGGTTTTATCTCTCCAAAACCATACCAACTTATCAACCAATTTTATGGGGTTCGGCCATCCAATGTGGCTGAACCCTATACCCATGCTTTGGACCCTTTTTCACTTACATTTCATGTCCATTAAATCATGTAAGAATCAGCATAATATTATCGGACTTTACCTTTCAAAAACCATACAAAAACAGTCCATAAAAAGTCTATGGTTTACATGTTTTCCAACATGAAAACAAACATTCTTTTACATGGGGTTCGGCCCTCCATGGTGGCTGAACCCAATGGTTATGTTTACTGTTTGTAAACCTCAGATAATCATGTAATAACAGTATATTAAAATCAGGTTTTACCTTTCAAACAAACATCCAAAAATTAGCCCAATTTCATAGGGTTCGGCCATGCTCATTGGCCGAACACCATGACCTTTGGTTTTGAACATTTAACCCTTTATCTTGGGTCTGAAACCAACACCCAAATCCATGTTTTAACCTCCTTAAAATATGCATTTTAAATCCAACAATAACATCTAATATCAGTCCCAAATCATATGGTTTTAATTTCCAAAAACTATCAAAAACAACCATTTGTTTCCATGGGGTTCGGCCATGCTAAGTGGCCGAACCCAATGGTCCATTTCCATCTTTTAATCCACTGATTTTAGACCATATAAACTTCAGTCCCTATGTCATTCAGATCCATGTTTTTAGCCATTCTAAAACATGTATTTAAATCTTAAAACAAAACCCAAAAACAGTCCACAAAATCCATGGTTTTCATGTTTCAAAACATGAAAACCAAACCATCTCTTACATGGGGTTCGGCCCTTCATGGTGGCCGAACCCAATGGTTATTTTTACCATTTTAAATCCTCCACTAATCAAGGTTAAACCCTGGTGTAATCGGCCATCACCATGGCCCAACACACACCCATTTTATTAACCAAAAGTCCATGGAAATACTTACCAAATTCCAAGCTTTTCTTATGCCTTTGCTCTTTGTTTCCTTTCCTTCTTATTTCTTCTTTTCTTTTGCTGTTTTGTGCTTGATCTACTAGTGTAAAATCCTCTAATGTTCAAGCTAGAAAGAACAACAAATTGGAAAGAGGGGAGAGGGAGAGAGAAATGGGATTGTAAGGCTTTCACAATGATAACAATCGGCCACACATGGGTGCTTATTGCTTTTGTATTTCAGCCATCATAACACCATTTACTCCTCATCAAGCCTTGCACAAACCAAGGAGTAACTTGCAGCCAAGCAAAGTACCCCTTGGCATTCTACCCATGCTGCCATTCACATTCCCATGTAACTCACCTCAAACCCATGCATTTCATTTACCATTCATCATGGAACTCACCCCAAACAAGTCCCCAACATGTGGGACTTGTTTTGGTGATTAAAGCTGATACAACCTCTTCCAATTCCTACTTAGCTCACTGAGTTTACAGCCCCTTCAATTTCCCTTTTTGACTCACCCAACTCAAGATATTTAGATTTCCATCCCAACTCACCCAACTCACATACTTAATGCATTTCATTTAATGCACATGTGTTGACTCACTACTTGATTTAATTCCAACTCACTTCAGTCCCACTCAACTAATTTGACTCGTGTTTTAGCTCCCTTGAGGGTTCACATAGTCAACAATAGTCAACTCGACCCGTTGGGTCCACTTTTAGCTCCTTGACCCGTTTTTGACTCCATGACCCAAATATGAAATTTTGATCATTTGTAAATGGTTTTCACATATGGATCAGGCCTACCCATTTTTCCTCCACTTGATTTCCAATCAAATAGGCTTAACCCCATTTAATTTAAGTTCACAAAACGGTCAAATCATCCATTTTGACCCAATGGTTCCCATTTGGGCCCTTCGACCCATTTAGCCATTTTTGACCCAAATGATGAAAATTACCCAACCATTCAAACTTAACATTCATAATGTGAGGCAGCGCAGATGGATGAATTAATTTTGAGCAATGGGCCCCACTATTTCCTTAACATCACAAAATAATTAATTTAACAACTCAGGGGAACTCAATATGAGGCAGCGCAGATGGATGAATATCTGCAAGATTATGAGTTTGCACTACGATATCATCTTGGCAAGGCGAACAAAGTGGCGGATGCCTTCAGTCGCATGTCCCATGCAACAGTGGCCAGTTTGATTATGAAGGAATGGGAAATATTGACAACCATCCGGGAATTCAATTTGTACATCAAGGACCGTGGGAGTATGTATAATCTGATGGTACAGTCCAGCATGGTTTCCAAGATTGAGTAAGAACAGCGGACAGATCTGGAAGTGGAGGAAATATGGGCTAAGATGTCTACTGGTGAGGTCGTACCAGAATGGGAATTACGACCTGGACAAGGTCTCTTATTCCAAGGTTGTCCATATGTGCCTCAAAGCTGCAGAAGGGAGTTGTTGATCGAAGCTCATCAAACAAAATTCTCTATTCATCCAGGTAGCACCAAAATGTACCATGACCTTAAAAGACATTATTGGTGGCATGGACTCAAAAGAGATGTAGCTGACTTTGTCTCCCACTGCCTTACTTGTCAGCAAGTCAAGACAGAACATCAGAAGCCGCCAGGATTGTTCAAACCTCTACCTGTGCCCGAATGGAAATGGGAACATATTTCCATGGACTTTGTGTGTAACGCCTCAGATTTTCAAGTTATAAATATTTACGGAAATTACCCATTTAAATTATGAATTTTAGATATGGATCTAAGATGGGTAAAATGTTGGGTCTTTACCCAATTAAGACCCAACGATTTTGATAAATGGTTTCAAATAAATTTAAATGGGTTGAATTATTTTAGTAATGCAAAATTAAATAGATAAAAGATTGCATGGCTGAATATAAGATTTTATATCACAAAAAAAAAATCAAGGGGATTATATGTACATAATATTTTGGATGAGATAAGATATTTAAGATTAAGTGGAAAGATTTTAGGATGGTCCTAAAATAGGTCACACGTTGGGTTTAGGCAATGATATCTTATTGCCAAACAATAAGATGTCTATACTTAATTATATGCGCATGATGTGGATGGATTTAAGTTAAGGCAATGACTAAATTTGGAAAGTGCCTAAATATGGAAACATTGAAGCTAAATTTGGAAAGTGTCTAAATATGGAGAATGGTTATTAAGTTAGTAAGTTTCTAAGTTTAGAAGTTGGAAATTAAAATGGGAAGTGTAATTAAAGGGAAGGTTTAATAAAATGGAAGAGGCAACAAGAATGGGGCGCATGACACTTTCTATTCTTGATTTAGGGAAGGTTTTATAAGAGGCAAACAAGTGCACACGACATGAGGTAATTAAAGAAGGGAGCAAGGGCGCATAACACATTCTAAATAAGGATTAAGGAAAAAGAAAGAAAATAAGAAAGGGAGAAAAATAAGGAAGGTCTGACATATGTTCAATATTTTGGTTATAAAGTTCCACTCCGATGTCCGATTGCTTTTATTATTTTTGTGTTGGAAATAAGACTTCAAGGGCTACAACTTTGTAGTTTACAACTTTTCCTGATTCGGAAGTTTATAAGGTCAAAACTGATCTACAATATGGTATATGTGTAAAAAATGGGGAACACAAGGGCTCACGGTATTACTATATTTATTTTTAGCATTGGCCGATTGGGAGGTTACTAGATTAAGCAAGGGAGGTCGGCAATTTCTAATCTAAGAAAGGGAGGTCGGCATTGCCATTGAAGGCAAGGGAGGGGCATATGGCACCTTCCCCATTTGGATTAATTGGAGCTTATATAAAGAGATAACCCCTTAGGCCAATTTCTCTCTCTTTCTCTCTCTCTCTCTCTCTCTCTCTCTTTCACAAGTTCTTATTCTCGACTACATCAAAGAGAAGGAAAAGCAGCCAGCAAGAGGGGAAGATCTAAGAGGAAAAAGGCTAAGGAAAGGAGAAGGATTAAAAGAACAAGATCCACCGACGGAAAACTGAAGGAGTCGCGGAACCGGTAAATGATTTTATGGTTTGTGATTAATTTGTTTTAATGAAATAAGGAACCATAGGGTTCGGCCAAGGTGTATGGCCTAACCCCATGAAAGAAGGTTGAGGGATGAATATGATGATTTTAATGGAAAGAATGGACCATGTGTTTCGGCCATGATGTATGGCCGAACCCCATGGAAAAACATGGTTTAATTATGGAATTTTAATGATGAAAATCATGGTCTGATTATGCATGTTTTAAAAGGGATTTAAAATGGTTTAAAAAGAGGTTGATAAACCATAGGGTTCGGCCTTGGTGAAGGGCCGAACCCCATGAAAGATTGTTGGTTATTTTATGGAAGAAAATTGGGAAGGATCATGGTTATTGTATGGTTTTAATGGAAGGTTATTGATTATATGTTTATGGTTGAAAACCATGGAACGACTTTGGTGAATCTATTATGGAGTTAAGAATGATGAAAACCATAGGGTTCGGCCATGGTGTATGGCCGAACCCCATGGAGTTGTTTTGGTAATTTTATTTTTGGAAGGTGGAGTTTAAATTTAGAAACCTTTTAAGTATGGAAGGATTAATGATTATCTTGGAAACCTTCTAAGTTTGGAATGAGGAGTTTAAATTAGTGAGTATCTAATTTTGGAAAGTGGGGATTATTTATGGAAACCTTCCCAATTATGGAAGGAATTGCTTAAATTAGAAAGTATTTCAATTAAGGAAAGATGCATGCTAATCTTGGAAACTATTTATTTATGGAAGGATGCATGCTTGTTTTGGAAACTAATTGTTTATGGAAATAACTTGGAATTATGGATCCAAGAATAGGAAATGATAAATTTAGAAAGTTTCCATTCTAGGGACTTTCTAAATATGGACCTTCTAATTATAGACTTGTTAAGTTTGGAACCTAAGCCTAAGTTGTTGGAGGCAATGGCAAGGTTGTAAATACTTGCTAAAAAGGTAGGTTAGCCTTGAATGACAATTTTGTAATTATCACCTAAAATGAAAGATCATGGGTTCGGCCATGGGTATGGCCAAACTCCATGAATGTGGATTAATGGGTTAATTATTAGCCTAAGTATATTGTAAATAAGAATATTGGGTTATATTAACCATGGATGGCAATCTTGTAAATATATGAAAATAAGGAAGGTAAATGGCTATGATATGTATAATGGCATTTTGGTAATTAGGTGAAAATAAGGGACCATGAGTTTGGCCATGGTGTGTGGCCAAATCCATGGGAATTGTTTGGCGGACCTAGGGTTATGCATTTTGGATTAAAATAAATGGAATAATAACTAAGATTTATAACAATGGCATTTTGGTAATTAATGGAATAAATGAGTAAAAATGAAACTAAAACAAAAGGGGTGATGTTCGGCCATGGTGTATCGCCGAACCTCACAAGAGGACACTATGTATGAAGACCCTGGTGATGAGCATTCCATCAGGGGATACCTTGATGATGAGAATCCCATCAAGAGGATACTATATATCCGGAGATCCACACTCCGATGGGGCGTCCGTAAAACACTCGTGGAAGGATACCTTGATGATGAGAATTCCATCAAGAGAGAAGACCTTGGTAATGAGAATTCCACCAGGATGATACCTTGATGAGGAGAATTCCATCAAGAGTATACCCTATTTTGTGATGGACGGGACTCATTGCATATGATAGCATTGCATGGCATTGAATCAGCATGAGTATGATCTTTATTATCATGCAAAATTTCTTATTTTATTGGTATGATTGGATCTCTATTATCGTACACTGTTTTGGATACAATGTTTTGAAAGTATGGATTGATTTATTATAACTGGTTTTGATATATATTATATCTGGATTTTTGGTACTAACCCATGTGTTAATCCTAATTGGAATACCTACTGGGCGCGTTGTACTAACGCCCTACTTCTACACTTTAGTGGATGATGCAGGAAACGAGGAAAACGCTAAACGAGGAAAAGGACAAGCATAGGAGCTTGGATGCTTTTAATTTATATTTTGTTTAAGATACTCATGGGCTTGTAATTGAGTATTTAGATTTCGGATTTTAATAACTTAGATGGATTTGCTATGGTTGGATGTCTTATTGGATAATTACGTTATATTAATGATGATTAATGACTTGACGTACTTTGCTATCTGAATGGAATAGAACTTGGTTCTATTATGTTTTCGCAAATTGATGTTATGATTCCGCATGTTGATATTGCTATGTGTGAACCATTTTCATGGACTGAGTTCATGCATACATAGGGTTGGCCAGATAAAGGTCGGACTTTAGAAGTTTGGACTTAGCTCGCGTCGTGACATCCTGCGCTCTATCACTCTACTCTGTTATAAAAAAAGACTCTGAATTTACAGGAAGAAGCGATTGAAAAAGGGCGGGGCGTTACATTGTGACAGGATTACCAAGGTCTTCAAAGGGTAACGACGCAATCTGGGTTGTAGTGGACCGTCTAACCAAGTCTGCACATTTCCTTCCAATCAAGATGACCGACTCGTCTGAGACTTTAAGACGGAGGTATATCAAGGACATCATCAGGCTACATGGTATACCCAGAACGATTGTCTCCGACAGAGATGGCAGATTCACTGGCAAAGTGTGGAAAAGTATGCAGTTGGCTATGGGAACATACTTATTAATCAGCACAGCTTTTCATCCTCAGACTGACGGACAGTCAGAGCAAACAATACAAACATTGGAGGATATGCTGAGAGCATGCATGTTAGACTTCAAGGGTGGTTGGGAAGATCATCTACACTGGTGGAGTTCTCATACAATAACAGTTACCAGGCAAGTATCAAGATGGTGACACTTTGATGTTCATTCCATGGTATGTCTTTCTTTTTATGATTTTTACCCATTTCTCTTCTTTGTATTACTAACTGAATGTCATACCCACTGCTCCTTTTCGTATTTTGTTTTATGATTTCTCATTTTCAGTGAAATGAGAAGATATATCACTGCTCTTCTTCGTATTTTGTTTTATGATTTCTCATTTTTTGCGAAATGAAGGGAGAAGGAGAATAGATGCGATGGAGGGAGAAGGAAAAGATGGTGTTGGCTAGTCCGGCCAAGGAAATCAGAGTGTCACCGTTTGTGCCAATGTTATCAGGGCCAGGCTATCTAACGAACCGTTTTCGAGGTTTTTTAGGTTCAACCGGGTTCATCCGGATTCAACCGGATTCAACCGAGTTCAACCAGATTCAATCGGATTCAACAGAGTTCAACTAGATTCAACCGAGTTCAAGCGGATTAAACCGGGTTCAATTGTGGTTAAAGCAGGTAAAAACCCGTCAAGTATTAATTTAATATAAATATTGTATATATAACATTAATATGAGTAATACTATTATAAATATTACAAATGACATTCAAACTGTAACTACCCGCCCTTTTTCACTCGCTTTTTCCCGTAAATTCTGTAACGCCCCGCCCTTTTCACTCTAATTTTCAGAGTATACTTTTTTTTAAATATAATAATCAAGTGATTGGGGCGGAGTGTCACGACGCGAGTTAAGTTCGGATCTCTAAGTCCGACCCTTAACTGGCCAAGCCCATGTGCGTATGAACTAAGTCCATAAAACTGATCCGCACATGGTACATATATAACTTGCGGAATTAACTTAGTCTAAATCTAACTGAGGTTATAATAGAACCTATGACTATTCCAGTTTTCCATTCTTAGATAGCAAAGTACA
The DNA here is from genome assembly GCA_022113865.1 of Chimonanthus praecox. Classification (NCBI taxonomy): domain Eukaryota; kingdom Viridiplantae; phylum Streptophyta; class Magnoliopsida; order Laurales; family Calycanthaceae; genus Chimonanthus; species Chimonanthus praecox. Next base: position 36,304,915 of record CM039090.1, read on the forward strand.
TAACTTATTCTCAAAACTTACTAATTAATCTTAACTAATCGTTTAATCAAATCATCCAACTTAAAACAAACCATAGCATCTATCTTAACTACTTATTACAAGCCAACATAACTAATTACCAAATTACATTGTCCAAATATATCAAATATCAAGTCCATAAAATAGTCCATTCATACTCCATTCCAATCATTCAAACCGCCCAAGTTTCCATGCTTGGTCCTCTTCTCGATCCACGTTTTTCCCTTTCCCTGCATCATCACTAAGGGTATAGATAGGGCGTTAGATCAACGCGCCCAGTAGTGTTTCCGAATAGGGCTACCACATGGTTAGTCAAAAACATGCAAGTAATATAATAATAAAACATGTGTGACAAAATCTTATAAAATATGCTATGTATGAAATGAACATGTAATGAGTCCCACCCATCACCATTCATCATAGCCATCACTTGACGGGATTCTCATCGTCAAGGTAACCCACAGTGGTCTTTCGGACGCCCCGACGGAGTGTGGCCTCCGGATTCCTCCTGATGGGATTCTCATCATCAGGGTACCCCACAGTGGTCTTTCGGACGCCCCGACGGAGTGTGGCCTCCGGTTACAACACCATCATCCCATGCCATGCATGAGATGTCTATGCAAACATGTCATTTAGAAACATAACTTTACAATCATATAAGATATCAAAATCAACATAAAACAGCATATGGAATAGTGGTTACAATAAAGGTAGGAAACCTACACTTGTTTACTTTGTTCGACCCTTTCTTTGAACCATCTTCCGACCACGGCTTGTACACCGTTCTAGAAATCCCAAAACCTTATTTACATAACAGCAAGTTAAGCATTCATTCATGTGATTCTAACTTAGTCTAAGTCCCAAAAATCCACTTAAACTTCTATGTCCTATCTTAGCCATAAAACCCCATAGTTTTGGTCCTTTTAAACATGTTTTTGGTTTCATTTAGACATAAGATAACAGTATAATGTTATCATGTTTTTACCTTTCCAAATCATCTAATAAGCCCATTACTCTGTATGATTTCCATTTTGTAAAACTCAATCCAAATATCCACATAACAGTCCATGGGGTTCGGCCATACATATGGCCGAACCCTATGGTTCTTGGTGTAATTAATCCAACCATTGTCCATGGTTTTAATCCATAATTTAACCATAGTATTAATATGGTTCAGCCAAGCCCTAGTTACCTAAAAAACAAACAGTAAACTTATCTTCACTTTAAATCCTTTAAAATCTCACAAAACCATTTAATACTTCCATGAAATGTCATACCATTTCATGGGGTTCGGCCCACCCAATTGGCTGAACCTCATGGCCTATGGTTTAGATCCATTTATCCATTTATAAACTTTATTCTTAAATCAAAGCACATTATGTTTACATAAAAATCCATCCTACACTTGACCCAAATAACCATAAAAAAACAGTCCATGGGGTTAGGTCATACACATGGCCGAACACCAAGGTTTCCTTGATGTAAATCTTCTTATCCTACTTACTGATTTTTGGCCACAAAATGACCCATTTGACATATATAAAATTTACCATGTTTTGACATGATTTTTGTCCTTTAAAAACATCAAACTTAATCCACTTTTATCATCTAAAAACAGTCCCATACTTGTATGGTTTTAACTTCCAAAAACCATCCAAATAAATCAATTATTTCCATGGGGTTCGGCCATCCAATGGGGCCGAACCGTATGGTCCATCCTTTTATCTCATTCATGTACCTCCATCCAATATCTAACCCTTGTTAGATTTGGCCATCCAATGGCCGGATCATGATTTAAAAATTGTTTATCGAAAAACCTACCGTTTCCGCGACTCCTCCAATTGATCTTCACTCCGGCTTATTCCTTTCCCTTTCTTAGCCTCTCCTTCTTCTTGATTCCTTGATGGTCAAGGACTGATTTAAACAACCAGCTGCTGCTCTAGGTGTTTGGGAAAAAATCAAGGACAACAAAGAGAGATAGATAGAATATTGACTTTTAGATGGAAAACCTTGATCCCCCCCCTTCTTTGCTCAATGTGTGCTCTTGATTTGGTGAAAGAAAACAACCCAAGACTGATTCCAAAATTCGTGACCAGCTGTTGTTCTTGGTGTTTGGGAGATGATAATACAGTCCAAGAAAGAAAGAGAGATAGAGAGAGTAAAATGAAAATCCCTTGTTTGATCAAAAACAGTCCAAGGTTACCCTTGTGTAACTCCCTCACTTTAATCAAACTTCTTTATGTTACTTGGGGGTTTTCATCTATGAAATGAAACACCCCAAGCAACCAACGTCTCTTGTGGTTGGACTAATGTAACCTCCCCTCTCCTTAAGGTCTCACATGGGAGTTTCATTTTGAAATGTAACTCCCATGTGCAGCACCGTCCCTTGTTGGTTGCCTCTAAATTTTGGCTTATGTAACACCACCACTCTCAAGTGTAACTCCACAAACAGCAGCTCCAATCAGCCCCATTTGGCCCTCATCAACGTCCCATGTGGGAGTTCTATCATTGGAATAAAAACTCCCCTCTTCCAAGTGTGAACACACTTTGTTACTCCCATTGATTTAATATCTAATTTGAATTTAAAATGCTGTAATATCTTATGTGTTACTCCTCCAATCAGCTACCCATTTGTTCTCCAACCTTGGAGTTACATGCATGAACCATCAATCTATGTATTGCTGTCTTTTGAAAACCCAACCAATGTACTCTACCATTTCCAACGTGTAAACACTTTGCATTTGAAATAACACTCCCACCTCCAACGTCTTCCATGTATTTTCAAAATGTAACTCCCATTTCCTTTACCACTTAAATGGGAGTTACATGCATGGTAATACCTCCCATGCAGCCAACGTTCATTGTGTTTAAAACCTACCACCAGTCCACTCCACTCTCATACACTCACTTAAACAATTATTCCATCTAACTCATGTATTTAACTCACCCAAACTTAACTCATTTATTTATGTGACTCAACTAATAATTTCCACTCAACTATACTCCAACATTTATTTCAACTCAAACCCAACTCAAACATTTAACTCCTCTTAACCCAATTAAGCTTTGAGCTCAATTAATGGTCAAACACGTCAACCACAACCCATTGGGTCCAATTTGGCCATTTTGACCCATTTAACCAAATTTGACCCAATTATGATTTTCGACCCGTTTATGCACATCTTATCCATTTATTGTTTTGTAATCAAAACTACTAACCATTGGGTCTTGATTGAACCATTGACCCATTTAAATTCAACTCAAATATATCACAATGGCAATTCCGTAAATATGAATAAATTCATGTAAATTTGTAACTTTGAAATTCCAGGGTGTTACAAATTCAGTGTATATTTTTTTTTGTAACAGAGTAGAGTGATAGAGCGCGGGACGTCACGACGCGAGCTAAGTCCAAACTTCTAAAGTCCGATCCTTAACTGGCCAACCCTATGTGTGCATGGACTCAGTCCACTAAAATGGTTCACACATAGCAATATCAACATAAGGAATAAAAATCACAACTTGCAGAATCATAACATCATAACATCAATTTGCGGAATCATAATAGAACCTAGTTCCATTCCATTGATAGCAAAGTACTTAGTCAATAAAATCACAATCATATTATCCAAATAAAACATCCAACCATAGCATTTCATCTAAGTTATTACATTCTGAAATCTATAAATCCCTGAGTATCTTAAACAAAATATAAAACTAAAACCATTCCAAGCTCCTATGCTTGTCCCTTTTCGCGTTCAACGTTTCCCTCATTTCCTACATCACCCACTAAAGGGTAGAAGTAGGGCGTTAGTACAAAACACATAGTAGGTATTCCAATTAGGGTTAACACATGGGTTAGTACCAAAAATCCAGATATAATAAATATATCAAATCCAGTATAATAAATATACCATACATATAAAACATCATATCCAAAACAGTGTATGACAATAGAGATCCAATCATACCGATAAAAACCAAAACCTTGCATGATAATAAAAGTCATAATCATGCCGATTCAATGCCATGTCATGCTATGCTATCATATGCAATGAGTCCCACCCATCATAAAATATCCTCTTGATGGAAAGCTCCTCATCAAGGTATCCCCCACGATTATTTTACGGACGCCCCGACGGAGTGGTGGATCTCCGGAATCTACTTGATGGAAATCACATCAAGGTATCCCCCACGATTGTTTTACTGTCGCCCAGATGGAGTGGTGGATCTCCGGCTATATAGTATCCTCTTGATGGGATTCTCATCATCAAGGTATCTCCTAATGGAATGCTCATCACCAGGGTCTTCATACATAGTATTCCTCTTGATGGGATTCTCATCATCAAGGTATCCCCCCACGAGTGTTTTACGGACGCCCCGACGGAGTGTGGGTCCCCGGTTACCTGTCATCCCTCTCATGCCATGCATGAGATGCAAATACCACATGCTATGCAATTATACAAAATCATAGGATTTAAAAACTTATATTTAAAACACATGCTATTTTATCAAATAAACATAGCATATAAAATCACCATTTGAAACATAACATTTGCAATATAAAATCATTAAATCAAGATAAAAACAATGTACATAAACCCATGGTTTCAAAGAGGTGGAATCCTACCTAAGACCGTTCACAAGTCCTTGTGTTTCCGTCCAAGATTCGATCATCGATCGCCCACCGCTTACGAGATCCCGTTACCTTATAATATAATGATAAATCAACACCAAGTCTCACCTAATTACAAAGTTCTAAGTCCATAAACAAAACCCATGGGGTTCGGCCATACACCATGTCCGAACCCATGGTTTTCCATTTTTTTCATACATATTTACAAAAATGCCACTGTTGGTAACCATAGTCCATTTTCTTTGCTTAGGTTCTACGTCATTCATTCATGCTTCCAAAGTAAATAATCCCATAAAATAATTCATGGGGTTCGGCCATACACCATGGCCGAACCCAATGTCCAATATTCTCTCATATTTACAAAAATTCCATTGGTTTCCTCTTTCCTTTAAATCTTCCATAATTAGACCCTGTAAATTTCCCCAACCAAATAAGTCCATCAAACACAACTCATGGGGTTCGGCCATGATTATGGCCGAACCCATGGTTCTCCACTTTGGTATTTTAATTACATTTTTGCCATTCCTTTCTCCATCAATTCATATCATACATTGTATCCTTTATTTTATTTTAAAACTACATATAACTTAACTCATAATGTAGGTTCATAATCTGATTCATAAATCAGCCCTTAAATCATGAATTAAAGATACCTTTAATCCCTTAATTTAGACCATGGGGTTCGGCCATACACCATAGCCAAACCCTATGGTGTATAATTTCCAATTAATCTCCACCTTTCTATAATTGGAAGGTCTCCAAATTTAGATTTCACCTTCCAAGAATAGAACTTCCTTTTCTTAATCTCCCCTTCTATCATTAGAAGGTTTCCCTATTTATCTTACCAGAATATCAACCTCCTTCCATAAATGGAAAGTTTTCTAAAAATAACTCTTCCTTCCATTTTTAACCTAAGGTCCACATTTAGAAGGTTTCTTAATTAAACACCAACCTTTCTATGATTGAATATCATATTCCATAAATAACAAGGTTTCCAAAAACTAAACCCTAGTGGGGTTCGGCCATACATCATGGCTGAACCTCACTCATGGCAACCAATCCATTTATTTAACTTAGGTTTCATAATCAAGCCTTACCTTCCATTCTTGGGATGGTTTCCATAAATAATCTTCATGGTCTTTAAGTAGATATTTTCTAATTTTAATATCCACTTCCAAGAATGGAAACTTTCCAAATAAGCAACCTCCTTTCCATATTTGGAAACACCTTCCAAAATTAGATTGCTTTCCAAATTTAGCAATACTTTCCATATTTGGGTATTTTCCTTAATTAAACAACTTCTTCCATAAATGGAAGGTTTCCAAATTTAGTAGAACACCTTCCAAAATCGGGTGCTTTCCAATTTAGCAAAAACCCTTTCCTTAATTAGAAGTTTTCTATTTTAATCTCATTCCAAAACTATGCCATGGGGTTCGGCCATACACCATGGCCGAACCCTATGGTTCATGATAGCCATTGGTTTAGATCTAACCCAAAATCGATCACCAATCCATAAAATGTTTGGTGGGGTTCGGCCATACACCATGGCCGAACCTCACTTCTTCTTTTTATTACTTTAGATCCCATAACTTAACCATAAAAACATCATGGTTCGGCCATGCCATGGCCGATCCAATGTCCATCCAATTTTTCCTTTAAAAATTATCAAACTCTTCCATGGATTTTCATCATTCCAATTTATAATTCTAAACCATAATTCCCCATGGTTTTATCATGAAATCACCATGTCTTTCCATGTTCCAAGATTTAAAAACATAACCCCAATGAAGTAAATCCAATCTCTCCATGATTTTTTCTATCTTAAAACCCAAGAATTAAATTACATCTTTGCATGGGGTTCGGCCATGCCATAAGGCTGAACCCTATGGTTCTTTTTGTTCCAAAACATAAAATTATTAAACAAAATACTAACCTTTTCCCCTTTGGTTTCTTGCTCTTCCAATTTTCTTTCTTTTCCCTTTGCTTTTCTCCAAACAAGAACTCCTTCTTGTTGCTGCCCTTTCTTCTCTTTCTTTGGCGTGGAAGAGAATGATGAATTGAGAGAGGGAGAGGGAGGAATAAAAACTTGGTAATGGAGTTGTAAAAACCGTGCACCCTCTCCTTGCCTCTCCTTTTAAGCTTCCATTTAATCCAATATTAGAATGTTCTTAATAGAATCTTGCCCTCTTGTGTTTCCCTTTTTTTTTACACGTATACTATATTTTAGCTCAATTTTAACCTTGTTAACTTCCGAATCAGAAAAAATGGTAAACTACAAAGTTGTAGCTCTTGAAGTCTTCTATCCAAAGAAAAAAGAATCAAAGCAATCGAATATCAGAGTGAAAAGTTATAGCAAAACACTGGACATATGTCAAACCTTCCTTATTTAACCATGGCCGATTTTCCCTCTTTAATTAGCCATATCCGACTTTCCCTTGCCTTATTAAGACCTTCCTTTAATTCTTATTAGCAAGTACTATGCGCATAACCCTAATCATAATCCAAATATTCTTTTAATTTAATTTAAGACAATCTACCTTCCCTTTTAGAATATCCTATGCTCATAATATGGATATTATTATCCAAATTTCGGCCATGCTTAATCTTTTATTTATTTCATAGATATTTCATCCCTTTTTAAATATCTAGAATATCATTGTGGATTTAAAATCCCACATATCTCTCCTACGCAAAATCTATAGATTTCACATTCAAAATTCGGCCATAAAAATCTTTTGTTTAAAATTAGATATAATTCATCACTAAATTAATTCAACCCATTTGCATTTAATAAAACCAATTCCAACATTGATTGGGTCCTAATTGGGTCATGGCTCAATTCTTGAACCAAATAAGGTCCAATTCTAAAATCCAACATTTAAAAGAATAATTGTCAAATAAAATAATAGTCTGAAAATCTGAGGTGTTACAATACCACCCTCTTTTTATAATTTTCGTCCCGAAAATAGAGTGAAGTAGGGTTTTCAAACATTTACCCAAATAATTCAGGATGAGCCTTTCTCATTTCTGACTCGAGTTCCCATGTGGCTTCCTCAATGCCATTTCGATTCCATACCACCTTGACAAACTGGATCGCTCGGTTCTGTAATACCCTTTGTTCTGTGTCCACCACTCGGACAGGCTTCTCGACGTACGTCACGTCGCTCTGGACCTCTATGTCTTGTACATTCAGTATGTGAGAAGGATCAGGATTATACTTTCTCAACATTGATACATGGAACACATCATATAAGGATGCCAACTGTGATGGGAGTGCTAATTGATAGGCCACGTCCCCCATCCGTCTTATGATAGAAAATGGTCCCACATACCTTGGTGATAATTTCCCTTTCTTTCCAAACCTCATGTGTCCCTTTCGTGACGAGACTTTCAAGAACACTATGTCTCCCACTTCAAATTCAAGGAACCTCCTTCTCTTGTCAGCATAACTCTTCTGACGACTTTGCGCAGTCAATAGGTGCTGCCGTCTCAACTGTATCTGTGCTGTAGTTTCTGCAACCAATTTAGGTTCAATCAGTGCAGGCTCACCAGCCTCTGTCCAACACACTGGTGACCTACATGGTCTACCATATAATGCCTCGAGTGGTGCCATCTGGAGGCTTGCCTGGTAACTGTTGTTGTATGAGAATTCTACTAACGGCAGGTGGTCCTCCCATCCACCTTTGAAATCTAACATACATGCTCTCAGCGTGTCTTCCAGTGTCTGTATTGTCCTCTCAGACTGCCCATCAGTCTGCGGATGAAATGTCGTACTAATCAATAGATATGTTCCCATTTCGCAGAAAACGAAATATGAAAAAGAGCAGGAAATATCTTCTCATTTCACAGAAAATAAGAAATTATACAACAAAACGAAAAGGATCAGTGGGTATCACATTCAGTTAGCAATACAAAGAAGAGCAATGGGTAAAAATCATAAAAAGAAAGACATACCGTGGAATGAACATCAAACTGGCAACGAAGACGGAGACCAGAAGTATTGCAATGAAGATGGACCCGAAAATTCCCATTTCAGTAGTAGAAATGAGAGCGCAGAAATCGAAATAGATGCTTTCTGGTAATGCAATGATGATGGACCTGAAAATTCCCATTTCACTAGTAGAAATGAGAGCGCAAAAATCGAAATGGATGCTTCCCGTTATCTAGAGGTTTCAGTGTTGTCTTTTAACCTAGAGGTCCGAGTTCTTACATTGAGTATCACTTCTTTCTATTAGACTCTAGTAGTCTAGGCCTAAGTCTGTAGTAGTCTAAAATGGTGGTATGGCATGAGGGCGAAACACGTGTAGAAACCTGCCACCCTCCCCCCCCGAAGAGAAGGCGCCGCAAATGAAGAGAGATATAGAAGATACCGAGACCACGCGTCTGCATCTGCACCAGAAAAAGAAAAGAAAGCCGAAAACTCCAGAACCCATGCCCTAGAAAATAAGCTGGCCAAGAAAGACCAGCCTAAGTAAAAAAAATAAAATAAAATGATATCAGATTTTAAAAATATAGAATAAAAAACATATTAAAAAAAAAAACTCCCGTGAGTCGGTTTTCACGTGTTTCGCTCTCTTGTAGTACAACCATCTTAGACTACTACAGACATAGGCCTAGAGTGCTAGAGAATAACAGAAATGAAGAAAGGAGTGATACAGTGTAAGAACTGGGACATCTGGGTTAAAAGAGAAGCTGAAACCTCTGGATAATAGAAGCATCCATTTCGATTTCTGTGTTCTCATTTCTACTAGTGAAATGAGAATTTTCAGGTACATCCCCATTGCATTACTTCTGGTCTCTGTCTGCCTTGCCATTTTGAATTTCATTCCACGGTATGTATGTCTTTTTTATGATTTTTACTTCTTCGTATTTTATTTTACCATTTCTCATTTTCTCCGAAATGAGAACAGATATCACTGCTTTTGTTTGTATTTTGTTTTATGATTTCTCGTATTTTGAGAAATGAGAAGAGAGGCGATGGAGGAAGAAGGAGAAGAGAGGTGATGAAAAACCCCTGATACCCACTGCTCTTCTTCGTATTTTGTTTTATGATTTCTCATTTTCTGCAAAATGAGAAGAGAGACGATCGAGGAGAAGGAGAAGAGAGGCGATGGAGGGAGAAGGAAAAGACGGTGTAGGCTGGTCCGGCCTAAGAAATCAGAGTGTCATCGTTTGTGCACCGTCCTAGAAGTAATGCTGCCGGAGCTTTGAGAAATGAAACTGAGAGACGGAGAGAGAGGGAGAAAAACTGCTGAGTCAGATTAGGGCCTGGCTTGGTGGTCGCCTTTTTTGGATTTTTTTTTGTAATACTTCTTTCAATTTGGTCTCTTCTCCTTCCTTCATTTCCTTCCGTTCTCTCTTCACTCCACTTTTTTTTTTTCATCCATTTCCCATCGATGGAAGAGAGGAAGATGAGGAAAATGGCAATGCATTAGTTGTTTTCCCATCTATTCCATCACAGCACCAAGTTCTTTTCCCATTCCTTCCATGGCAACACCAAAGATATACGGTAAAACCGATATTTTAAAAAAAAATTACCCAGCGTTCTCTCTAAAACAAAAATATCAGTGTCCAAATCATGATTTTAGTATCTGGGGATTTTGTTTGTTTCAGCTGGATTAGACCGAAATTGAGTAAGACAGTGGAAGTGAATATTCCACGAGTTGATTTTTTTTTTCATTAATTATTGTTCCCACCAAAATCAGTGGATTACACTTGCTTAAATTAAATAGAAGAAAAAAACCAAATCCTACGTTAAATACCGTAAAATGCCGTTCTGAACTACAAAACATCGCAGTGAACCATATAAAACCGCAAACAGTGAACTGCGGTTCACAATATTTGAAAATTTTTTATTTTAAAACAATAGATATATTTGAAATTTAAAGGTTTCTTACAATTTTTATCCCCTATCACTCACCATTTTTATATATTACTTAGAGTTTGAATGTTATTTATGATACTTATATTAATATTACTCAGAATTTGAATGTCATTTGTAATATTTATATTAATATTACTCATATTAATGTTATATACAATATTTATATTAAATTATTAGTTGACCGGATTTTACCGACTTTAGCTGCGGTTAAACCCGGTTTAATCCGGTTGAATTCGGTTGAATCCGGTTGAACCCAGTTGAATCCGGTTGAACCCAGTTGAATCCGGTTGAACCCGGTTGAACCTAAAATGCATCGAAAACGGTTCGTTAGATAGCCCGGCCCTGATAACATTGGCACAAACGGTGACTCTCTGATTTACAAGAACGGACCAGCCAACACCATCTTTTCCTTCTCCCTCCATCGCCTCTATTCTCCTTCTCCCTTCATCGCCACTCTTCTCATTTCGTAAAATATGAGAAATCAAAAAACAAAATACGAAGAAGAGCACTCATATCTCTTCTCATTTCGCTGAAAACGAGAAATCATAAAAAAAATACGAAGAAGAGCAGTGACATATCTACTCATTTCGTAGAAAATGAGAAATCATAAAACAAAATACGAATAAGAGCAGTGATATATCTTCTCATTTCGCAGAAAATGAGAAATCATAAAATAAAATACGAAAAGGAGCAGTGGGTATCACATTCAGTTAGTAACACAATGAAGAGCAATGGGTAAAAATCATAAAAAGAAAGATATACCGTGGAATGAACATCAAAATGGCAACGAAGATGGAGACCAGAAGTATTGCAATGAAGATGAACCTGAAAATTCCCATTTCAATAGTAGAAATGAGAGCGCAGAAATCGAGATAGATACTTTCTGGTAATGCAATGACGATGGACTTAAAATCCCATTTCACTAGTAGAAATGAGAGCGCAAAAATCAAAATGGATGTTTCCCGTTGACCAGGAGGTTTTAGCGTTGTCTTGTAACCAAGAGGTACAAGTTCTTACACTGAGTATTACTTCTTTCTGTTAGTCTCTAGTAGTCTAGGCCTAGGTCTGTAGTAGTCTTATATGGTGGTACGGCATGAGAGCGAAACATGTGTAGAAACCTGCAATCCCCCTCGAAGAGCAGGCGCCGCAAATGAAGAGAGATAGAAGATGCCGAGACCACGCGTCTGCATCTGTACCAGAGAAAGGAAGCCGAAAACGCCAGAAGCCATGCCCCGGAGAATAAGCTGGCCAAGAAAGACCAGCCTAATTGTAAATAAAATAAAATAAAATGATATTAGATTTTAAAAATATAGAATAAAAAACATATTTAAAAAAAAAAACACTCCTGTGAGTCAGTTTCCACACGTGTTTTGCTCTCCTGTATTACGACCATTTTAGACTACTACAGACATAGGCATAGACTGCTAGAGAATAACAGAAAGGAAGAAATGAGTGATACAGTGTAAGAACTAGGACCTCTAGGTTAAAATAGAAACTGAAACCTCTGGATAATAGAAGCATCCATTTCGATTTCTGTGTTCTCATTTCTACTAGTGAAATGAGAATTCTCTGGTTCATCCCCATTGCATTACTTCTGTTCTCTGTCTGCCTTGCCATTTTGAAGTTCAATCGACGGTATGTATTTCTTTTTATGATTTTTACTTCTTCATATTTTATTTTACCATTTCTCATTTTCTCTGAAATGAGAACAGATATCACTGCTTTTGTTTGTATTTTGTTTTATGATTTCTCGTATTCTGCAAAATGAGAAGAGAGGCGATGGAGGAAGAAGGAGAAGAGAGGTGATGAAAAACCCCCGATACCCACTGCTCTTCTTCGTATTTTGTTTTATGATTTCTCATTTTCTACAAAATGAGAAGTGAGACGATCGAGGAGAATGAGAAGAGAGGTGATGGAGGGAGAAGGAAAAGACGGTGTTGGCAGGTCCGGCCTAGGAAATCAGAGTGTCATCGTTTGTACACCGTCCTTGAAGTAATGCTGCCAGAGCTCTGAGAAATGAAACTGAGAGACGGAGAGAGAGGGAGAAAAACTGCCTGGTCAGATTAGGGCCTGGCTTGGTGGTCGCCTTTCTTAGATTTTTTTTTGAAATACTTCTTTCAATTTGGTCTCTTCCCCTTCCTTCGTTTCCTTCCGTTCTCTCTTTACTCCACCTTTTTTTTTCATCCATTTCCCTTCGATGGAAGAGAGGAAGATGAGGAAAATGACAATGACTTAGTTGTTTATTCCATCATAGCACGAAGTTCTTTTCCCATTCCTTCCATGGCAGCACCAGAGATATACGAGTAAAACCGGCATTTTGAAAAAAAATTACTCAGTGTTCTCTCTAGAACAAAAATATCAGTGTCCAAATCATGATTTTAGAATCTAAGGATTTTGTTTGTTTCAGCAGACCGAAATTGAGTGAGACCGTGGAAGTGAATATTCCAGGAGTTGATTTTTTTTTTTCATTAATTAATTGTTCCCTCCAAAATCAGTGGATTACACTTGCTTAAATTAAATAGAAAAAAAAAAAAAACAAATCCTATGCTAAATACCGTAAAAAACCGTTGTGAACTGAAAAAACACAGTGAACCGTATAAAACCGCAAACAGTGAACCGCGGTTCACAATATTTGAAATTTTTTTTATTTAAAAAAATGGATATATTTGAAATTTAAAGGTTTCTTACTATTTTTATCACATATCTGTCACCGTTTTGATATATTACTTAGAGTTTGAATTTATTTGTGATATTTCTATTAATATTACTCAGAGTTTGAATGACATTTGTAATATTTATAATAATATTACTCATATTAATGTTATACACAATATTTATATTACATTATTAGACGACCGGTTTTTACCGGCTTTAACCGCAGTTGAACCCGGTTGAATTCGGTTGAACCCGTTTGAATCCGGTGGAATCCGGTTGAACCCATTTGAATCCGGTTGAACTCGGTTGAACCCTGTTGATCCTAAAATGCCTTAAAAACGATTCGTTACATAGTCTGGCCCTGATAACATTGGCATAAACGGTGATACTCTGATTTCCTAGGCTGGACCAGTCAACACCATCTTTTCCTTCTCCCTCCATCGCCTCTCTTCTCCTTCTCCCTCCATCGCCTCTCTTCATATTTCGCAGAATATGAGAAATCATAAAACAAAATATGAAGTAGAGCACTGATATCTCTTCTCATTTCGCTGAAAATGAGAAATCATAAAACAAAATACGAAGAAGTGATTTCGCAGAAAATGAGAAATCATAAAACAAAATACGAAAAGAGCAGTGATATATATTCTCATTTCACAGAAAATGAGAAATCATAAAACAAAATACGAAAAGGAGCAGTGGGTATCACATTCAGTTAGTAATATAAAGAAGAGCAATGGGTGAAAATCATAAAAAGAAAGACATACCGTGGAATGAACATCAAAATGGCAATGAAGACGGAGACCAAAAGAATTGCAATGAAGATGGACCTGAAAATTCCCATTTCAGTAGTAGAAATGAGAGCGCGGAAATAGAAATAGATGCTTTCTGATAATGCAATGATGATGGACCTGAAAATTCACATTTCACTAATAGAAATGAGAGAGCAAAAATCAAAATGGATGCTTCCCGTTACCGAGAGTTTTCAGCGTTGTCTTTTAACCTAGAGGTCCAAGTTCTTACACTGAGTATCACTTCTTTCTGTTAGTCTCTAGTAGTTTAGGCCTAGGTCTGTAGTAGTCTAAAATGGCAGTGTAACGCCTGCCCTTTTTCACCGAGTAGTGAGTAGATGTTGCCGTATCAATTTAATCTACGCTGTAATTTCTGCAACCAACTCCGGTCCAATCAGCGCAGGTTCACCAGCTTCTGTCCAACACACTGGTGATCTCTATGGCCTGTCGTATAAGGCCTCGAACGGAGCCATCTGGAGGCTTGCCTGGTAACTATTATTGTAAGAGAACTCCACCAATGGCAAATGATCCTCCCATCCACCCTTAAAATCCAGCATACATGCTCTCAGCATATCCTCCAATATCTGTATTGTCCTTTCCGACTGTCCATCAGTCTATGGGTGGAATGTTGTGCTGGTCAACACGTCGGTCCCCATAGCCGATTGCATGCTCTGCCATACTCTGCTATTGAATCGGCCATCTCTGTAGGACACAATAGTCCGGGGTACACCATGTAGTCCGATAATATTTCGGATGTACCGTCGACCCATATTGCATCGTTACCCCTAGATGACCTTAGTAGCCCTGTTACAAAGCACATGGCTACATGCTCCCATTTCCACTCCGGCATTGGTAAGGGTTTGAGTAAACCCGGTGGCTTCCGATGTTCTGCCTTATCTTGCCAACAAGTTAGTGTAACGAGCAAAAACTCTGCCACATCTCTTTTGAGTCCATGCCACCACTAGTGCCTCTTAAGATCATGGTACATCTTGGCGCTGTCCGGATGGGTAGAGAGCTTGGCTTAGTGTGCCTCAACCAATACTCCCTTCTGCAAATACTCGCCTGCAAATATCTTGATTCATATCTCCATTTCTGGGTTTATTCGCCGTTCCCATTTAATTGTGTCAAGTACCTCTTAATTACATCAACACCACTCATATCAACTTATGAGTTTAAATTTCTTTTTTTTTTTTTTTTGCAGAATTTACTTTGTCTCTTATTATCTCTTTTCCTTATGAATCCATTTGGGATTTTATGTAGATTAATGTATTCTATTTCACTTTATTTGTTGCCAAAACATTTCCCATACGTACTCCTTCAATACGTTCTTTTGTCTACTCTCTGTGTGACTTAGTCTGCCAATACGAGCCTATGCTCAGGTCCATTGTTGATTCCATTTTAACTAGGTTTCTAGCTTTACCCTCTTGGAATTCCATCGGCCAACTACAGAGTCAGGTGATCAGTCTCACTCGGCAGTCGCCCATAGCTTCCCGTTTAAGTTTCACTAGACTCTTTACCGTTTCCCTTAGGTCTATCTCTCAAAAGCAATCATACCTTTATTTGCATATAAGCCACTATGTGACTAACCCTTTTTGTTCATAACTCCTACAATACCAATACCCGACATCAATCCAAATCATATAGATACTAATTTCCTACCCTTCTGGATTATTCCACATATTTTCATAGATTCCATAAAAACAGTGATATATCTAAGCTTACTTAGATTATGTCAAATAGTGCCCATTCACCACTAAAATATTCACAAGTATTACCAATTTCACCAACCACCAAATTCCATCCTACATGCCTACGTTATCAATGGTTACCACATCATACGGTTCATATTCCTTCATTAGCAGGCCACGTAGAATTGAAATCACACACAATCTTCGAATAACACAACTCATGTGTAACCAGATCTTTCACCTCCATTCACATCAAACAACAACTTGAGGTAACATAAGAATAACACTTTAAGGAGATCTAGTGATTCAACATAATTATGATTAGGTTACTCTACGCCATTTCCAACATACACCTAAAGATTTTTGAAATAACAATCCTACTCATCCAAAGCAAGTCATCCCAATACATTCGAAGATCATCCATGACTATCCACAAATCCCTAACTTTGGAATCATTCATCAGCCCCACCTAGGTTTCCTACCAAACGCATTGGCATATCACGGCCTCTTCATGCATACTACATATTCACAACTCCCGGCACTTTATCAACTCATCATCATACACATAGTCTATAACACATCCTTGTTCCTCAATGCCTATTCATTGAATACCACCAATTATCAAAGTAACATCATATAAACTCATTGCAACACTTGATAATTCACAACTTAGTAACATCATAAGGAATCCTCATGCAATCACTAAATAAAATATTTTCATAAGTTCATGGTCCATCATTCATTCATGCTTTTTAAGGCCATAAACCCATTTCAAGGCCTATCATCACTTGTTCATAATCTCCACAACACATTGGGAGAAGGCAATTGCATTATACATACAAGATTTTTTTTTTCATACAATATATTAGTCTTTGCAAGCTAGACCCTTCACATTCTCCTCATAATATCATCTTCTCACGAGTTTCATGTGGCAAGTTAACCCATGTATTCCGTCTCTTTCAAGTCCATTGTTTATCCAACATCTCTCAAATGGCACTTTGTTCACATGAGAACCACTTATACCCCTTCACAAAGCGTTTACATCATCACCCATTATATGTCATAACATAAATCTCTTCACTTGGTCATGACAAATTATCAAACCATGGGTTATCACCAATATAAAAACCATTTCTAAAAGCCATTGTACCATCCCCCAAGTATACCCATACATCACATTAACAAATACTCCCCACCCTTTTTATTCACATTTACCTCACTCATAAGCATATGCAACATAAACCCCACATCAAAAGTTCATGCCTCTTATCCTCATTTGATGCATGCAGTTCATCATTGTACATTTTTTTTTTTTATACTCTTTCCTCTTGTACATTACCTAATACACTCAACAATAAGAATTCAACACATGTATATTCACATGCACTCACAATACAAGTATGCTTGTGCAATTTACTATCACACTTATTTCCTACATTTAAAACCCCAAAATCATTAATTATCTTCCAATATAGGGACAGTTAGTCCTTTCTTTCCCGTGTCCATGTAGTCCACAAATCGGGCATACCACTTCAAGAGGGTAAGGATAGTATGTGCAGTTGTGCCCAACCTGGTTGCACAACTCGCTCATACAATCGGGTTCCATTTCCCCTACCGACTCTCTTATCATTGGAAAGTCTTCCATATTCTCCTCAGGAAGAGATGATAAATCCTCTTCATCTTCCTCGGGAGGTCCCTCCTGAAAGTCCAGGCTAACTGCTATGCTAGAAGCAGACACCAAATCTATGAAACAGTTAGGGGTTCCCTTATCCCATAATTACGTACACTCCCCTTCATTTGACATACCTGTATTCATAGAATACAATTAGAACCCAAAAATCATCAACTACAATTTCCAATAAAAACAATCTAGGTTTTTGGGGAATTTCTTATGTATATCACAATGTACTTTGTTTGGGGAAAGTTGCCAAATAAGCACACTTGTTTTTCCTTTGTTTATGGGGAGGGAATCTCTAAATTCCTATTGTCTGTTGTTCAAATTGGGAATACCGAGGAAATACATCCTACTTTGCTATGTCTGATAAATCTAGTACTGTTTCATCAATTTGGGGGAAAAACCTAGATGTTTTCTCATTTCTGGGGAAGTAAACCCTATCTTACTATGTTTCAAATAAATCTCTCCTAGAATGAATCTTTCTTCCCTTGTTATCATTCCTTTCCGTCAATTGTTGTTCTCAGATTAAACACTTCAGTTTGAGTCAATCGAAGTAAATTAACTCGGCCCCCATGCAGCGGACTCCGAAGAGTCAGTCGGTTGGGATTCTTAGCCATCAGTGAGACGTGCAACCGTCTTAATCTTACTTCGAGAAATTCATTCTTCCGAATTCGCTCTGATACCAACTGTAACGCCCGCCCCTTTTCACCGAAAATCAGAGTCTATATTTTTTTTTTTCACATAAAAGTGACAAAGGGCACGGACGTCACGACGCGAGTTAAGTTCCGAGCGTCTAAAGCCCGGCCCTTAACTGGCCAACCCTACGCGTGCGTGGAACATAAATCCACGAGTACGGTTCACGCGTAGAAAGTAAGCTCGCAACACATAAAAATCAATGCGGATGATAATAGACACTATCCTACCAATCTTCAGATAGCAGGGAAGAGATATCCATTAAATTACTAAAATCCCTTCATACTGTACTGTCCAAAATAATTTATAAAACATAGCAAGACATCTAAGTTATTACATTTCCGACAAGCTAAATTATGCAAATACACATTTTCCCAAAATAAACTTAAACAAAATAATTAGTCCGCCTTCCCAAGCTCCTAAGCTTGACTCCCGTCCTGTCCTTCCGTTCCGCCATCTCCTGCATCGTTAGCTAGGGTAGAAGTAGGGCGTTAGAACACGCGCCCAGTAGGACTCCGAGTAGGGTTAGCACATGGATTAGTAATAACAGCATGCAGATAATATTTTAGAAAAACCATGCACTTTGGGCAATGTCATGCAATGGGTGTTCTATGTCATGAATCCCACCCATCAATCTCATCCTCATTCTACAATGTCCCTTTTTCAACCATCCATAGTATCCCAAATAAAATCCATACCATCATCGTGCTATGACCCTCTTGATGGAAAAACCATCATCAACGTATACCAATACATACAACATCCCCTTTGATGGAAAACCATCATCAAGGTATCATGAGTACAAGAGTCCCCCCTTGATGGCAAAGCCTCATCAAGGTATAATAATACATATGTGAAATGTCCCCATGTTGTTTATCGGTCGCCCCGACGGAGCATGGATTCCGGTTTCATTTCATCCTTCCCCTGTCATATGCCTCCCATGCCATGCATGAGATGTAGATGCCATATGCCATGTAATATATGAAATTCAATAGTAATAAAACCCATCTTAAAACAATTACAAGATTACCAACTAAATCAAAGGGAAACCATCCCACAATATTTAATCCAAAACCCATCCTAAGCATTCACATAATTTCCAAAATAATTTAGAGTAAAACATCACATGATACATAATCCAAAACTTATCTTAAAGACAACCACATGATTTCCAAAATAGATTAAAGAAAACATCACCCAAATCCATGGCTTACAAAAAGGTAGGAATCCTACCGAATACCAACCCGCGTCCTTTTACGTTTTTCGTTCGATAAACCCGGTCGCCGATCGCGCACCGCCTGCGATGTCCAGTACCTTATTAAATTACCAAATCAATCTAAGTTTTAATCATTTCCAAGCCCATACATCATAACTTAGTGGGTTTCTTCATTTTAGCCCATATTTACCATTTTTGCCACTGCCCTTCACATAAACAATTTTTCATTAATTCATGCCTACTTAAGCCCAAAATTTAATCCACAACTTAGGTCCTTAACTTAGGTCCATTATTGACTTATCAAAACATTAAAATTTGTCATGTACTTAATCTAACCATTACTCATTTAAACCCCATACTTAATCACATATATACCCATTGACCTTAAACCCAAATTGATTTACAATTTGGGGCATGGGTTCGGCCATACACCATAGCCGAACCCATGATGTTCCTTTCTCCATTTTTTCTTCTTGGGTCCATTGTTACATTTTAGATCCACCAATAATCCTTCCTTGAGGGTTTTAAATCATGCATCTAAACCATATTCTTAACCCCATTTGAATCATTACACTTGTTCATTTAAGAACCCTAAATTCATCAACACATTATCCTTTAAACCCACCATTTAATCATCATTTCATCACCATAGGGTTCGGCCATATACCATGGCCGGACCCATGGTTCAAGGCTCATTCCCTCCATGCATTTCAAAACCATAAAACTCCATTGCTTTTTTATCATAAACTCATTTTAAACCTTACTCCCATGCATTCATTAAAACCCTAAATTCCATTAGCTACCTTCATTATCTTCCATTCATCAAAACCTTAACCAATTTCATCAAACCCTAATCACCCACCATGGGGTTCAAGGTTCACTTCATCCATGCCTTTCAAGGCCATACACCTCTTTGCATTTTCATCATAACACCATTTTAAAACTTTCCCACATTCATCATTTACTAAAATTCATTAGTTAAAAATCCTCATTGCCTTCCATTTTTCAAACCCTAATAAATCATACATTACTTACCATGGGGTTCGGTCATGCTACATGGCCGAACCCTATGGCTCTCAACTCCAAAAAAAATGCATATACCTCTATGTTTGATCACATTAAACACATAATATCCTTAATCCCTTTTATTTTTCCTTAACCCTAATTTTTTTTTTCCATTAGGGTTTTACCCACTTTCCATTCCTTCCATTTGATGGATTTAAAATCCTTAGCATAAATTTACTTAACTACCAATAAATTCACAAAATAAATCCCAAATCTTAACCCTAAAATTCAAAATTTCCTCGTTTAAGAAATACTTACAATCCGTCGTCTCCTCCGATCTCCGTCGCTCCCGTCGGTCTCCGTAGCCTCCTCTCTCCTTCCTCTTGATCTTTGATAGGTCAAGATTCTTGATCAATGGTGGCAATCCCCAAACCTAGGATCGGTCATGTTAGGGTTTGTGTGAGAGAGGAGAGGAAAAAAAACCATGAGAGGGAAGATGTTAACGCTCACCTTAGAGTGATTTCCCTCCAATTTCTACTTATTTCTTCTCTCCTTCTCCTCTCTTTTCCTTAGCTCTCTTTCTCTCCTTCACTTGGATGTAGGGGACAACCATGGAGAATGAAAAATGGAGAGTGCACAAATGAAGAGAGGATAAGAAATGAGAAAAGAATCAAGGCTTGTCCCCATTTTTTCTTTACATTAATGATCTCACCCACCCTAAGATATTTTTTAGATATTTAATTTGCTTTATGGTGGTGGTTATCTAAACCACCACCAAGCCCCAATGTATTTTATTTTGGGGTTGGGATGAGGTGATTTGGCTTTCACCCTTTGACCCCACTTTGACCACCTCCTTTGTATAATTTTTAATCATTTTATATTTAGATATTTTAGTTACTTTAATTCCCATTTACTTAAGCCATCATCTTTATAAATCCACCCATGGTTGACCAAATCAACCATGGTGGCCGACCCCACCAATTATTGGCCCACACGCCACCTCACTTGATGAGGTGGAGGTGGGTCCCACTTGGCCACATCACCTTGGTTTAATTTTTAACTTAACTTAGGTGACTTAATTTCATTGAATACCCTCTAAATGGATCACCATTGGGCCCATGGCCCAATTACATTTCCATCTAACCCATTTACCTTAGAGCTTAACTACTTTGACCCATCGGGTCCCAAATGGGTATGTGACCCAATTTGACCATTCTTGACCCATTTAACCCTCATTGCTCCTTTAAATGAATTTAAATCAACTCCATAGTCCATTGGGCCATACTTGGGCCTTTGTCCAAATTTTTGGCCCATTTACTCTTTACTTCACCAATTTTCCAATTTCCATCACTAAAATAACTTATATCCACATTTTTTTATTAATTTAAAAATTCCGGCCCTTACAATACAATCCTCTTTTAAAATTTTCGTCCCGAAAATTCGAGCGAAGTAGAGGTTCAAAACATCTCACACAAATAGTTCCGGATGAGCGGCTCTCATCTCTGATTCGAGTTCCCAGGTGGTCTCTTCATTGCCACGTCGTTCCCATACCACCTTGACGAACTGAATGGCGCGGTTCCGCAGTACCTTTTGTTCTCTCCCGATCACTCTGATCGGTTTCTCCACATACTTCACGTCGCTTTGTACATCGACGTCTTGTACGTTCAACACCTGTGAAGGATCAGGGTTGTACTTCCTCAACATGGACACATGAAACACATCATGTAAAGAGGATAACTACGGAGGGAGCGCCAACTGATAAGCTACCCCCCCCCCCCCCCCCACCCTCTTCAAGATTGGAAACGGTCCCACAAATCTAGGTGACAGTTTCCCCTTCTTTCCAAATCTCATGTGTCCCTTCCGTGGTGAGACTTTCAAAAACACCAAGTCCCCCACCTCAAATTCGAGGAACCTTCTCCTCTTGTCGGCATAACTCTTCTGTCGGCTTTGTGTAGTGAGTAGATGTTGCCGTATCAATTTAATCTGCACTATAATTTCTGCAACCAACTCCGGTCCAATCAGCGCAGGCTCACCAGCTTCTGTCCAACACACTGGTGATCTACATGGCCTGTCATATAAGGCCTCGAACGGAGCCATCTGGAGGCTTGCCTGGTAACTATTATTGTAAGATAACTCCACCAATGGCAAATGATCCTCCCATCCACCCTTAAAATCCAGCATACATGCTCTCAGCATATCCTCCAATATCTGTATTGTCCTTTCCGACTGTCCATCAGTCTATGGGTGGAATGTTGTGTTGGTCAACACGTCGGTCCCCATAGCCGATTGCACGCTCTGCCATACTCTGCTATTGAATCGGCCATCTCTGTAGGACACAATAGTCCGGGGTACACCATGAAGTCCGATAATATTTCGGATGTACCGTCGACCCATATTGCATCGTTACCCCTAGATGACCTTAGTAGCCCTGTTACAAAGCTCATGGCTACATGCTCCCATTTCCACTCCGACACTGGTAAGGGTTTGAGTAAACCAGGTGGCTTCCGATGTTCTGCCTTATCTTGCCAACAAGTTAGTGTAGCGAGCACAAACTCTGCCACATCTCTCTTGAGTCCATGCCACCACTAGTGCCTCTTAAGATCATGGTACATCTTGGTGCTGTCCGGATGGATAGAGAGCTTGGCTTAGTGTGCCTCAACCAATACTCCCTTCTGCAGCTTTCAGGCACATATGTCCTACCTCGGAATAAAAGACCCTGTTCCGGTCGTAATTCTTATTCCGGTACTACCTCGCCTGCAAATATCTTGATTCATATCTCCATTTCTGGGTTTATTCGCCGTTCCCGTTTAATTGTGTCAAGTACCTCTTAATTACATCAACACCACTCATATCAACTTATGAGTTTAAATGTTTTTTTTTTTTTTGGTAGAATTTACTTTGTCTCTTATTATCTCTTTTCCTTATGAATCCATTTGGGATTTTATGTAGATTAATGTATTCTATTTCACTTTATTTGTTGCCAAAACATTTCTCATACGTACTCCTTCAATACGTTCTTTTGTCTACTCTCCGTGTGAGTTAGTCTGCCAGTACGAGCCTATGCTCAAGTCCATTGTTGATTCCATTTTAACTAGGTTTCTAGCTTCACCCTCTTGGAATTCCATTGGCCAACTACAGAGTCAGGTGATCAGTCTCACTCGGCAGTCGCCCATAGCTTCCCATTTAAGTTTCACTAGACTCTTAACGTTTCCCTTAGGTCTATCTCTCAAAAGCAATCATACCTTTATTTGCATATAAGCCACTATGTGACTAACCCTTTTTGTTCATAACTCCTACAATACCAATACCCGACATCAATCCAAATCATATAGATACTAATTTCCTACCCTTCTGGATTATTCCACATATTTTCATAGATTCCATAAAAACAGTGATATATCTAAGCTTACTTAGATTATGTCAAATAGTGCCCATTCACCACTAAAATATTCACAAGTATTACCAATTTCACCAACCACCAAATTCCACCCTACATGCCTACGTTATCAATGGTTACCACATCATACGGTTCATATTCCTTCATTAGCAGGCCACGTAGAATTGAAATCACACACAATCTTCGAATAACACAACTCATGTGTAACCAGATCTTTCACCTCCATTCACATCAAACAACAACTTGAGGTAACATAAGAAATAACACTTTAAGGAGATCTAGTGATTCAACATAATTATGATTAGGTTACTCTACGCCATTTCCAACATACACCTAAAGATTTTTGAAATAACAATCCTACTCATCCAAAGCAAGTCATCCCAATACATTCGCAGATCATCCATGACTATCCACAAATCCCTAACTTTGGAATCATTCATCAGCCCCACCTAGGTTTCCTACCAAACGCATTGGCATATCACGGCCTCTTCATGCATACTACATATTCACAACTCCCGGCACTTTATCAACTCATCATCATACACATAGTCTATAACACATCCTTGTTCCTCAATGCCTATTCATTGAATACCACCAATTATCAAAGTAACATCATATAAACTCATTGCAACACTTGATAATTCACAACTTAGTAACATCATAAGGAATCCTCATGCAATCACTAAATAAAATATTTTCATAAGTTCATGGTCCATCATTCATTCATGCTTTTTAAGGCCATAAACCCATTTCAAGGCCTATCATCACTTGTTCATAATCTCCACAACACATTGGGAGAAGGCAATTGCATTATACATACAAGATTTTTTTTTTCATACAATATATTAGTCTTTGCAAGCTAGACCCTTCACATTCTCCTCATAATATCATCTTCTCACGAGTTTCATGTGGCAAGTTAACCCATGCATTCCGGTCTCTTTCAAGTCCATTGTTTATCCAACGTCTCTCACATGGCACTTTGTTCACATGAGAACCACTTATACCCCTTCACAAAGCGTTTACATCATCACCCATTATATGTCATAACATAAATCTCTTCACTTGGTCATGACAAATTATCAAACCATGGGTTATCACCAATATAAAAACCATTTCTAAAAGCCATTGTACCATCCCCCAAGTATACCCATACATCACATTAACAAATACTCCCCACCCTTTTTATTCACATTTACCTCACTCATAAGCATATGCAACATAAACCCCACATCAAAAGTTCATGCCTCTTATCCTTATTTGATGCATGCAGTTCATCATTGTACATTTTTTTTTTTTTTTTATACTCTTTCCTCTTGTACATTACCTAATACACTCAACAATAAGAATTCAACACATGTATATTCACATGCACTCACAATACAAGTATGCTTGTGCAATTTACTATCACACTTATTTCCTTCATTTAAAACCCCAAAATCATTAATTATCTTCCAATATAGGGACAGTTAGTCCTTTCTTTCCCGTGTCCATGTAGTCCAATATAAGGACAGTTATAGGGCAATGCCTTAGTTGTTTTTCCATCTATTCCATCACAGCACCAAGTTCTTTTCCCATTCCTTCCATGGCAGCACCAGAGATATACGAGTAAAACCGGCATTTTGAAAAAAAAATTACTCAGTGTTCTCTCTAGAACAAAAATTTCAGTGTCCAAATCATGAGTTTAGAATCTGGGGATTTTGTTTGTTTCAGCTGGATTAGACCGAAATTGAGTGAGACAGTGGAAGTGAATATTCCACGAGTTGATTTTTTTTTCATAAATTAATTGTTGCCTCCAAAATTAGTGGATTACACTTGCTTAAATTAAATAGAAGAAAAAACAAAATCCTATGCTAAATACCATAAAAAACCATTGAGAATTGCAATAAACCGTAGTGAACCATATAAAATCGTAAACAGTGAACCGCGGTTCACAATATTTGAAATTTTTTTTAAAAAAAAAAATAGATATATTTGAAATTTAAAGGTTTCTTACTATTTTTATTCTATATCTTTCACCGTGATTGAACCAAAAATGCCTCTAAAACAGTTCATTAGATAGTCCGGCTCTGATAACATTGACACAAACGGTGACACTCTGATTTCCTTGGCCGGACCAGCCAACACTATCTTTTCCTTCTCCCCCCATCGCCTCTCTTCTCCTTCTCCCTTCATCACCTCTCTTCTCATTTCGCAGAATATGAGAAATCATTAAACAAAATACTAAGAAGAACACTAATATCTCTTCTCATTTCGCAGAAAATGAGAAATCATAAAACAAAATATGAATAAGAGCAGTGATATGTCTTCTCATTTAGCAGAAAATGAGATATCATAAAACAAAATACGAAAAGGAGCAGTGGGTATCACATTCAGTTAGCAATAAAAAAAGAGGAATGTATGTCTTTTTCTGTGTCTCTGTCTGCCTTGCCATTTTGAAGTTCATTCCACGGTATGTATGTCTTTTTATGATTTTTACTTCTTCATACTTTATTTTACCATTTCTCATTTTCTGCGAAATGAAAACAAATATCATTACATTTGTTTGTATTTTCGTTTATGATTTCTCGTATTCTATGAAAAGATAAGAGAGGCGATGGAGGAAGAAGGAGAAGAGAGGTGACGAAAAACCCCGATACCAACTGCTCTTCTTCGTATTTTGTTTTATGCTTTTTAATTTTCTGCAAAATGAGAAGAGAAACAATCGAGGAGAAGGAGAAGAGAGGGAATGGAGGGAGAAGGAAAAGACGGTGTTGGCTGGTCCGGCATAGGAAATCAGAGTGTCATCGTTTATGCACCGTCCTTGAAATAATGCTGCGGAGCTCTGAGAAAGAGAGACGGAGAGAGAGGGAGAAAAACTGCCTGGTCAGATTAGGGCCTGGATTGGTGGTCACCTTTCTTGGATTTTTTTTTGAAATATTTCTTTCAATTTGGTCTCTTCCCCTTCCTTCATTTCCTTCCGTCCTCTCTTCACTCCACTTTTTTTTTTCATCCATTTCCCATCGATGGAAGAGAGGAAGATGAGGAAAATGGCAATGCCTTAGTTGTTTTCCCATCTATTCCATCACAGCACCAAGATCTTTTCCCATTCCTTCCATGGCAACACCAGTGATATACGGGTAAAACCGGTATTTTGAAAAAAAAATTACTCAGCGTTCTCTCTAGAACAAAAATATCATAGTTCAACTCATGATTTTAGAATCTTGGGATTTTGCTTGTTTCAGTTGGATTAGACCGAAATTGAGTGAGACAGTGGAAGTGAATATTCCACGAGTTGATTTTTTTTCATTAATTAATTGTTCCCTCCAAAATCAGAGGATGACACTTGCTTAAATTAAATAGAAGAAAAAACCAAATCCTACGCTAAATACTGTAAAAAAAAGTTATGAACTTCAAAAAACCGCCGTGAACCGTATAAAACCGCAAACAGTGAACCGCGGTTCACAATATTAGAAAAAAATTTATTTTAAAAAATAGATATATTTGAAATTTGAAGGTTTTTTACTATTGTTATCCCATATCTTTCACCGTTCTAATATATTACTTATAGTTTGAACGTTATTTGTGATATTTCTATTAATATTACTTAGAGTTTGAATGTTATTTGTAATATTTGTATTAATATTACTCATATTAATGTTATATCCAATATTTATATTAAATTATTACTTCATCAGTTTTTACCGGCTTTAACCACAGTTGAGCCCAGTTGAATCCGGTTGAACCTCGTTGAATCCAATTGAATCTGGTTGAATCCGGTTGAACCCAGTTGAACCTAAAATGCCTCGAAAACGGTTCGTTAGATAGTCCGACCCTGATAACATTGGCACAAACGGTGACACTCTGATTTCCTAGGCCGGACCAGCCAACGCCATCTTTTCATTCTCCCTCCATCGCCTCTCTTCTCCTTCTCCATTCATCGCCTCTCTTCTCATTTCGCAGAATATGAAAAATCATAAAACAAAATACGAAGACGAGCACTGATATCTCTTCTCATTTCGCAGAAAATGAGAAATCATAAAACAAAATACGAAGAAGAGCAGTCATATATCTACTCATTTCGCAGAAAATGACAAATCATAAAACAAAATACAAAAAGGAGCAGTGGGTATCACACTCAGTTAGTAATACAAAGAAGAGCAATGGGTAAAAATCATAAAAAGAAAGACATACCATGGAATGAATATCAAATTGGCAACGAAGAAGGAGACCAGAAGTATTGCAATGAAGATGGACCTAAAATTCTCATTTTAGTAGTAGAAATGAGAGCGCAGAAATCAAAATAGATGCTTTCCAGTAATGCAATGACGATAGACCTAAAAATTCTAATTTTACTAGTTGAAATGAGAACGTAAAAATCGAAATGGATGCATGCCGTTACCCAGAGGTTTCAGCGTCGCCTTTTAAGCCAAAGGTCCTAGTTCTTACACTGAGTATCACTTATTTCTGTTAGTCTCTAGTACTCTATACCTAGGTCTGTAGTAGTCTAAAAGGGTGGTATAGCATGAGAGCGAAACATGTGTAGAAACCTGTCACCCTCCCTTCGAGGACAAGGCGCCGCAAATGAAGAGAGATACAGAAGATGCCGAAACCACGTGTTTGCATCCGCACCAGAGAAAGGAAGCTGAAAATGCCAGAAGCCATGCCCCGGGGAATAAGCCGGCTAAGAAAGACCAGCCTAATTGCAAATAAAATAAAATAAAATGATATCAGATTTTAAAAATATAGAATAAAAACCATATTTAAAAAAAAAAACTCCCGCGAGTCGGTTTCCACGCGTGTTTCGATTTCCTGTAGTACGACCATTTTAGACTACTACATACATAGGTCTAGACTACTAGAGAATAACAGAAAGGAAGAAAGGAGTGATACAGTGTAACAACTGGGACCTCTGGGTTAAAAGAGAAGCTGAAACCTCTGGATAATAGAAGAATCCATTTTGATTTCTGTGTTCTCATTTCTACTAGTGAAATGAGAATTCTCAGGTTCCACGGTATGTATGTCTTTTCATGATTTTTACTTCTTTGTATTTTGTTTTACCATTTCTCATTTTCTTTGGAATGAGAACAAATATCATTGCTTTTGTTTGTATTTTGTTTTATGATTTCTCGTATTTTATGAAATGAGAAGAGAGGCGATGGAGGAAGAAGGAGAAAAGAGGTGATGAAAAACCCCGATACCCACTGCTCTTCTTCGTATTTTGTTTTATGATTTCTCATTTTCTGAAAAATGAGAAGAGAGACGATCGAGGAGAAAGAGAAGAGAGGCGATGGAGGGAGAAGGAAAAGACGGAGTTGGCTAGTCCGGCCAAGGAAATCAGATTGTCATCATTTGTGCATCGTCCTTGAAGTAATTCTGCAAGAGCTCTGAGAAATTAAACTGAGAGACGGAGTGAGAGGGAGAAAAACTACCTGGTCAGATTAGGGCCTGCCTTGGTGGTCGCCTTTCTTTGATTTTTTTTTTTTTTGAAATACTTCTTTCAATTTGGTCTCTTCCCCTTCCTTCGTTTCCTTCCGTTCTCTCTTCACTCCACTTTTTTTTTTCATCCATTTCCCATCGATGGAAGATAGGAAGATGAGGAAATGGCAATGCCTTAGTTGTTTTCCCATCTATTCCATCACAGCACCAAGTTCTTTTCCCATTCTTTCCATGGCAGCACCAGAGATATACGGGTAAAACCGGTATTTTGAAAAAAAAATTAATCAGTGTTCTTTCTAGAACAAAAATATCAGTGTCCAAATCATGATTTTAGAATCAGGGGACTTTGTTTGTTTCAGCAGATCAAAATTGAGTGAGACCGTGGAAGCGAATATTCCATCAGTTGATTTTTTTTTTTCATTAATTAATTGTTCTCTCCAAAATCATTGGATTACACCTGGTTAAATTAAATGGAAGAAAAAACCAAATCGTATGCTAAATACCATAAAAAATCGTTGTGAACTCCAAAAAACTGCAGTGAACCGTATAAAACCGCAAACAGTGAACCGCGGTTCACAATATTTGAAAAAAAAATTATTTTAAAAAAATAGATATATTTGAAATTTAGAGGTTTTTTACTATTTTTATCACATATCTTTCACCGTTTTGATATATTACTTAGAGTTTAAATATTATTTGTGATATTTCTATTAATATTACTTAGAGTTTCAATGTCATTTTTAATATTTATATTAATATTCCTCATATTAATGTTATATACAATATTTATATTAAATTATTACTTGACCGATTTTTACCGACTTTAACGGCAGTTGAACCCGGTTGGATCCAGATGAACTCGGTTGAACCTAAAATGTCTCGAAAACGGTTCATTACATAGTCTAGCTCTGATAACATTGGCATAAACGGTGACACTCTGATTTCCTAGGCCAGACCAGCCAACACCATCTTTTCATTCTTCCTCCATCGCCTCTCTTCTCCTTCTCCCTTCATCGCCTCTCTTCTCATTTCACAGAATATGAGAAATCATAAAACATAATACGAAGAAGAGCACTGATATCTCTTCTCACTTCGTAGAAAATGAGAAGAGATATCAGTGTTTTCCTTCGTATTTTGTTTTATGATTTCTCATATTCTGCGAAATGAGAAGAGAGGCGATGAAGGGAGAAGGAGAAGAGAGGCAATGGAGGGAGAAGGAAAAGATGGTGTTGGCTGGTCCGGCCTAGGAAATAAGAGTGTCACTGTTTATGCCAATGTTATCAGGGCCAGACTACGTAACGAACCGTTTTCGAGGCATTTTAGGTTCAACCGGGTTCATTCGGGTTCAACCGGATTCAACAGGGTTCAATTGCAGTTAAAGCCGGTAAAAACCGGTCAAGTAATAATTTAATATAAATATTGTATATAACATTAAGATGAGGAATATTAATATAAATATTACAAATGACATTCAAACTCTGAGTAATATTAATAGAAATATCACAAATAACATTCAAACTCTAAGTAATATATCAAAACAGTGAAATATATGGGATAAAAATAACAAGAAACCTTTAAATTTCAAATATATCTATTTTTTTAAAATAAAAAATTTTCAAATATTGTGAACCGCGGTTCACTGTTTGCGGTTTTATACGGTTCACTGCGTTTTTTACAGTTCACAACGGTTTTTTACAGTATTTAGCGTAGGATTTGGTTTTTTCTTCTATTTAATTTAACCAAGTGTAATCCACTGATTATGGAGGGAACAATTAATTAATGAAAAAAGAAAATCAACTCCTGGAATATTCACTTCCATGGTCTCACTCAATTTCGGTCTGCTGAAACAAACAAAATCCTTAGATTCTAAAATCATGATTTGGACAGTGATATTTTTGTTCTAGAGAGAACACTGAGTAATTTTTTTTCAAAATACCGGTTTTACCCGTATATCTCTGGTGCTGCCATGGAAGGAATGGGAAAAGAACTTGGTACTGTGATGGAATAGAGGGGAAAACAACTGAGTCATTTCAATTTTCCTCATCTCCTCTCTTCCATTGATGGGAAATGGACGAAAAAAGAAAAAGTGGAGTGAAGAGAGAACGGAAAGAAACGAAGGAAAGGGAAGAGACCAAATTGAAAGAAGTATTTCAAAAAAAAAATCCAAGAAAGGCGACAACTAACCCAGGCCCTAACCTGACCAGGCAGTTTTTCTCCCCCTCTCTCCATCTCTCAGTTTCATTTCTCAGAGCTTCGGCAGCATTACTTCAAGGACAGTGCACAAAAGATGACACTCTAATTTCCTAGGCCGGACCAGCCAACTCTGTCTTTTCCTTCTCCCTCCATCGCCTCTCTTCTCCTTCTCTTTGATTGTCTCTCTTCTCATTTTGCAGAAAATGAGAAATCATAAAACAAAATACGAAGAAGAGCAGTGGGTATCGGGGGTTTTTCATCACCTCTCTTCTCTTTTTTTTATCCATCACCTCTCTTCTCCTTTCGTAGAATACGAGAAATGATAAAACAAAATACAAACAAAAGCAGTGATATCTGTTCTCATTTCACAGAAAATGAGAAATGGTAATAAAAAATACGAAGAAGTAAAAATCTTAAAAGGACATACATACCGTGGAATGAACTTCAAAATGGTAAGGCAGACAAAGACCAGAAGTAATGCAATGGGGATGAACCTAAGAATTCTCATTTCACTAGTAGAAATGAGAACATAGAAATCGAAATGGATGCTTCTATTATCCAGAGGTTTCAGTTTCTCTTTTAACCCAGAGGTCCCAGTTCATACACTACATCACTCCTTTCTTCCTTTCTGTTATTCTCTAGTACTGTAGGCCTATGTATGTAGTAGTCTAAAATGGTCGTACTACAGGAGAGCGAAACACGTTTGGAAATCAACTCGTAGGAGTTTTTTTTTTTTAAATATGTTTTTTATTCTATATTTTTTTACAATTAGGCTGGTCTTTCTTGGCCGGCTTATTCTCCAGGGCATGGCTTCTAGCGTTTTCGGCTTCCTTTCTCTGGTGCGGATGCAGACGCGTGGTCTCAGCATCTTCTGTATCTCTCTTCATTTGCGGAGCCTTCTCCTCGGGGGGGAGGGTGGCAGGTTTCTAAACATGTTTCGCTCTCATGTCGTACCACCTTTTTAGAATACTACAGACCTAGGTCTAGACGACTAGAGACTAACAGAAATAAGTGATACTCAGTGTAAGAACTCGGACCTCTAGGTTAAAAGTCGACGCTGAAACCTCTGGGTAACAGGAAACATCCATTTTGATTTTCGCTCTCTCATTTCTATTAGTGAAATGCGAATTTTCAGGTCCATCGTCATTGCATTACCAGAAAGCATCTATTTTGATTTCTGCGCTCTCATTGCCACTACCGAAATGGGAATTTTCAGGTCCATCTTCATTGCAATACTTCTGGTTTCTGTCTTCGTCGCCAATTTGATGTTCATTCCACGGTATGTCTTTCTTTTTATGATTTTTACACATTGCTCTTATTTGTATTACTAACTGAATGTGATACCCACTGCTCCTTTTTGTATTTTGTTTTATGATTTCTCATTTTTTTGCGAAATGGGAAGATATATCACTACTCTTCTTCGTATTTTGTTTTATGATTTCTCATTTTCTACGAAATGAGAAAAGGTATCAGTGCTCTTCTTCATATTTTGTTTTATGAATTCTCATATTCTGCGAAATGAGAAGAGAGGCGATGAAGGGAGAAGGAGAAGAGAGGCGATGGAGGGAGAAGGAAAATATGGTGTTGGCTGGTTCGACCTAGGAAATCAGAGTGTCACCGTTTGTGCCAATGTTATCAGGGCCAGACTATGTAACGATTCGTTTTCGAGGCATTTTGGGTTCAACCGGATTCAACTGGGTTCAACTACGGTTAAAGCCAGTAAAAATCGGTCAACTAATAATTTAATATAAATGTTGTATATAACATTAATATGAGGAATATTGATAGAAATATTACAAATAACATTCAAACTCTGAGTAATATTAATAGAAATATCACAAATAACATTCAAACTCTATTTAATATATCAAAACGGCGAAAGATATGGGATAAAAAGAGTAAGAAACCTTGAAATTTCAAATATATCTATTTTTTTAAAATAAAAAAGATTTCAAATATTGTGAACTGCGGTTCACTGTTTGCAGTTTTATACGGTTCACTGCGGTTTTTTGCAATTCACAGCGGTTTTTTACGGTATTTAGCATAGGATTTGGTTTTTTCTTCTATTTAATTTAAGCAAGTGTAATCCACTGATTTTGGAGGGAACAATTAATTAATGAAAAAAAAATCGGCTCGTGGAATATTCACTTCCAGTGTCTCACTCAATTTCGGTCTAATCCAGCAGAAACAAACAAAATCCCCAGATTCTAAAATCATGATTTGGACACTGATATTTTTGTTCTAGAGAGAACATTGAGTAATTTTTTGTGAAAATACCGGTTTTACCCGTATATCTTTGGTGTTGCCATGGAAGCAATGGGATAAGAACTTGGTGCTGTGATGGAATAGAAGGGAAAACAACTAAGGCATTGACATTTTCCGCATCTTCCTCTCTTCGATTGATGGGAAATGGATGAAAAAAAAAAGTGGAGTGAAGACAGAACGGAAGGAAACGAAGGAAGGGGAAGAGACCAAATTGAAAGAAGTATTTCAAAAAAAAAATCCAAAAAAGGCGACCACCAAGCCAGGCCCTAATCTGACCAGACAGTTTTTCTCCCTCTCTCTCCTTCTCTCAGTTTCATTTCTCAGAGCTTCGACAGCATTACTTCAAGGACGGTGCACAAAAGATGACACTCTGATTTCCTAGGCCGGACCAGCCAACTCCGTCTTTTCCTATTCCCTCCATCGCCTCTCTTCTCCTTCTCCTCGATCATCTCTCTTCTCATTTCGTAGAAAATGAAAAATTATAAAACAAAATAGGAAGAAGAGCAGTGGGTATCGGGGGTTTTTCATCACCTCTCATCTCCTTCTTCCTCCATCGCCTCTCTTCTCTTTTCATAGAATACGAGAAATGATAAAACAAAATACAAACAAAAGCAGTCATATCTGTTCTCATTTCGCAAAAAATGAGAAATGGTAAAAAAAAATACGAAGAAGTAAAAATCATAAAAGGACATACATACCGTGGAATGAACTTCAAAATGGCAAGGCAGATAGAGACCAGAAGTAATGCAATGGGGATGAACCTGAGAATTCTCATTTCACTAGTAGAAATGAGAACACAGAAATCGAAATGGATGCTTCTATTATCCAGAGGTTTCAGCTTCTCTTTTAACCCAGAGGTCCCAGTTCTTACACTGTATCACTCCTTTCTTACTTTCTGTTATTCTCTACTAGTCTAGGCCTATGTATGTAGTAGTCTAAAATGGTCGTACTACAGGAGAGCGAAACACGTGTTGAAACTGACTCGCGGGAGTTTTTTTTTTTAATATGTTTTTTATTCTATATTTTTAAGATCTGATATCATTTTATTTTATTTGTTTTACAATTAGGTTAGTCTTTCTTGGCCAGCTTATTCTCCGGGGCATGGCTTCTGGCGTTTTCGGCTTCCTTTCTCTTGTGCGGATGCAGACACGTGGTCTCGGCATCTTCTGTATCTCTCTTCATTTGCGACGTCTCCTCCTCAGGGGGGAGGGTGGCAGGTTTCTACACATGTTTCACTCTCATGCCGTACCACCATTTTAGACTACTACAGACCTAGGCCTAGACTACTAGAGACTAATAGAAAGAAGTGATACTCAGTGTAAGAACTCGGACCTCTAGGTTAAAAGACGACGCTGAAAACTCTTTGTAACGGGAAACATCCATTTTGATTTTCGCTCTCTCATTTCTATTAGTGAAATGCGAATTTTCAGGTCCATCGTCATTGCATTACCAGAAAGCATCTATTTTGATTTCTGCGCTCTCATTGCCACGACCGAAATGGGAATTTTCAAGTCCATCTTCATTGCAATACTTCTGGTCTCTGTCTTCGTCGCCAATTTGATGTTCATTCCACGGTATGTCTTTCTTTTTATGATTTTTACACATTGCTCTTATTTGTATTACTAACTGAATGTGATACCCACTGCTCCTTTTCGTATTTTGTTTTATGATTTCTCATTTTTTTGCGAAATGGGAAGATATATCACTGCTCTTCTTCGTATTTTGTTTTATGATTTCTCATTTTCTGCGAAATGAGAAAAGGTATCAGTGCTCTTCTTCATATTTTGTTTTATGATTTCTCATATTCTGCGAAATGAGAAGAGAGGTGATGAAGGGAGAAGGAGAAGAGAGGCGATGGAGGGAGAAGGAAAATATGGTGTTGGCTGGTTCGACCTAGGAAATCAGAGTGTCACCGTTTGTGCCAATGTTATCAGGGCCAGACTATGTAACGATTCGTTTTCGAGGCATTTTAGGTTCAACCAGATTCAACTGGGTTCAACTGCGGTTAAAGCCAGTAAAAACCGGTCAACTAATAATTTAATATAAATGTTGTATATAACATTAATATGAGGAATATTGATAGAAATATTACAAATGACTTTCAAACTCTGAGTAATATTAATAGAAATATCACAAATAACATTCAAACTCTATTTAATATATCAAAACGGCAAAAGATATGGGATAAAAATAGTAAGAAACCTTTAAATTTCAAATATATCTATTTTTTTAAAATAAAAAAGATTTCAAATATTGTGAACTGCGGTTCACTGTTTGCTGTTTTATACGGTTCACTGCGGGTTTTTGCAATTCACAGCGGTTTTTTACAGTATTTAGCATAGGATTTGGTTTTTTCTTCTATTTAATTTAAGCAAGTGTAATCCACTGATTTTGGAGGGAACAATTAATTAATGAAAAAAAAAAATCAACTCATGGAATATTCACTTCCACTGTGTCACTCAATTTCGGTCTACTGAAACAAACAAAATCCCTAGATTCTAAAATCATGATTTGGACACTGATATTTTTGTTCTAGAGAGAACACTGAGTAATTTTTTTTCAAAATACCGGTTTTACCTGTATATCTCTGGTGCTGCCATGGAAGGAATGGGAAAAGAACTTGGTGCTGTGATGGAATAGATGGAAAAACAACTAAAGCATTGCCATTTTCCTCAACTTCCTCTCTTCCATTGATGGGAAATGGATGAAAAAAAAAAAAGTGGAGTGAAGACAAAACGGAAGGAAATGAAGGAAGGGGAAGAGACCAAATTGAAAGAAGTATTTCAAAAAAAAATCCAAGAAAGGCGACCACCAAGGCAAGCCCTAGTCTGACCAGGCAGTTTTTCTCCCTCTCTCTTCGTCTCTCAGTTTCATTTCTCAGAGCTCCTGCAGCATTACATCAAGGACGGTGCACAAACGATGACACCCTGATTTCTTATGCCAGACCGGCCAACACCGTATTTTCCTTCTCCCTCCATCGCCTCTCTTCTCCTTCTCCTCGATCGTCTCACTGCTCATTTTATAGAAAATGAGAAATCATAAAACAAAATACGAAGAAGAGCAGTGGGTATCGGGGGTTTTTCATCACCTCTCTTCTCTTTTTTTTATCCATCACCTCTCTTCTCCTTTCGTAGAATACGAGAAATGATAAAACAAAATACAAACAAAGCAGTGATATCTGTTCTCATTTCACAGAAAATGAGAAATGGTAATAAAAAATACGAAGAAGTAAAAATCTTAAAAGGACATACATACCGTGGAATGAACTTCAAAATGGTAAGGCAGACAAAGACCAGAAGTAATGCAATGGGGATGAACCTAAGAATTCTCATTTCACTAGTAGAAATGAGAACATAGAAATCGAAATGGATGCTTCTATTATCCAGAGGTTTCAGTTTCTCTTTTAACCCAGAGGTCCCAGTTCATACACTGCATCACTCGTTTCTTCCTTTTTGTTATTCTCTAGTAGTGTAGGCCTATGTATGTAGTAGTCTAAAATGGTCGCACTACAGGAGATCGAAACACGTGTGGAAACCGACTCATGAGAGTGTTTTTTTTTTTAAATATGTTTTTTATTCTATATTTTTAAAATCTGATATCATTTTATTTTATTTTATTTACAATTAGGCTGGTCTTTCTTAGCCGGCTTATTCTCCGGGGCATGGCTTCTGGTGTTTTCGGCTTCCTTTCTCTGGTACGGATGCAGACGCGTGGTCTCGGCATCTTCTGTATCTCTCTTCATTTGCAGCGCCTTGTCCTCGGAGGGGAGGGTGGCGGGTTTCTACACAAGTTTCGCTCTCATGTCGTACCACCCTTTTAGACTACTACAGACCTAGGTATAGACTACTAGAGACTAACAGAAAGAAGTGATACTCAGTGTAAGAATTCGAACCTTTGGGTTAAAACACGACGCTGAAACCTTTGGGTAACGGGAAGCATCCATTTTGATTTTTGCGCTCTCGTTTCTACTAGTGAAATGAGAATTTTCAGGTCCATCGTCATTGTATTACCAGAAAGCATCTATTTCGATTTATACGCTCTCATTTCTACTACTGAAATGGGAATTTTCAGGTCCATCTTCATTACAATACTTCTGGTCTCCGTCTTAGTTGCCAATTTGAGGTTCATTCCACAGTATGTTTTTCTTTTTATGATTTTTACCCATTGCTTTTCTTTGTATTACTAACTGAATGTGATACCCACTGCTCCTTATCGTATTTTGTTTTATGATTTCTCATTTTCTGCGAAATGAGAAGATATATCACTGCTCTTCTTCGTATTTTGTTTTATGATTTCTCATTTTCTGCGAAATGAGAAAAGATATCAGTGCTCTTCTTCGTATTTTGTTTTATGATTTCTCATATTCTGCGAAATGAGAAGAGAAGAGATGAAGGGAGAAGGAGAAGAGAGGCGATAGACGGAGAAGGAAAAGATGGTGTTGGCTGGTTCGACCTAGGAAATCAAAGTGTCACCGTTTGTGCCAATGTTATCAGGGCTGGACTATCTAACAAACCATTTTCGAGGCATTTTAAATTCAACCGGATTCATGGGGTTCAACCAGATTCAATCGGATTCAACTGGGTTCAACCGGATTCAACCGGCTTCAACCAGATACAACCGGGTTCAATTGTGGTTAAAGCCGGTAAAAACCGGTGAAGTAATAATTTAATATAAATAGTTTATATAACATTAATATTAGTAATATTAATACAAATATTATAAATGACATTCAAACTCTTAGTAATATTCATAGAAATATCACAAATAACATTCAAACTCTAAGTAATATATCAAAACGGTGAAAGATATGGGATAAAAATAGTAAGAAACCTTTAAATTTGAAATATATCTGTTTCTTTAAAATAAAAAAATTTCAAATATTGTGAACCGCGGTTCGCTGTTTGCGGTTTTATACGGTTCACTGTGGTTTTTTGCAGTTCACAACGGTTTTTTACGGTATTTAGCGTAGGATTTGGTTTTTTCTTCTATTCAATTTAAGAAAGTGTAATCCACTGATTTTGGAGGGAACAATTAATTAATGAAATAAAAAATCAACTCGTGGTGTTCAATTTCGGTCTAATCCAGCTGAAACAAACAAAATCCTCAGATTCTAAAATCATGATTTGGACACTGATATTTTTTTTCTAGAGAGAATACTGAGTAATTTTTTTTCAAAATACCGGTTTTACCCTTATACCATGGAAGGAATGAGAAAAGAACTTGGTGCTGCGATGGAATAGATGGGAAAACAACTAAGGCATTGCCATTTTCCTCATCTTCCTCTCTTCCATCAATGGGAAATGGATGAAAAAAAAAAGTGGAGTGAAGAGAGAACGGAAGGAAACGAAGGAAGGGGAAGAGACCAAATTGAAAGAAGTATTTAAAAAAAAAAAATCCAAGAAAGGCGACCACCAAGGCAGGCCCTAATCTGACCAGGAAGTTTTTCTCCCTCTCTCTCCGTCTCTGAGTTTCATTTCTCAGAGCTCTGGCAGAATTACTTCAAGGATGATGCACAAACGATGACACTCTAATTTCCTAGGTCGGACCAGCTAACTCCGTCTTTTCCTTCTCTCTCCATCGCCTCTCTTCTCCTTCTCCTCGATCGTCTCTCTTCTCATTTTGCAGGAAATGAGAAATCATAAAACAAAATACGAAGAAGAGCAGTGGGTGGGGTTTTTCATCACCTCTCTTCTCCTTCTTCCTCCATTGCCTCTCTTTTCATTTCTCAGAATACGAGAAATCATAAAACAAAATACAAACAAAAGCAGTCATATCTGTTCTCATTTCGCAAAAAATGAGAAATGGTAAAAAAAAATATGAAGAAGTAAAACTCATAAAAGGACATACATACCGTGGAATGAACTTCAAAATGGCAAGGCAGACAGAGACCAGAAGTAATGCAATGGGGATGAACCTGAGAATTCTCATTTCACTAGTTGAAATGAGAACGCAGAAATCGAAATGGATGTTTCTATTATCCAGAGGTTTCAGCTTCTCTTTTAACCCAGAGGTCCCAGTTCTTACACTGTATCACTCCTTTCTTACTTTCTGTTATTCTCTACTAGTCTAGGCCTATGTATGTAGTAGTCTAAAATGGTCGTACTACAGGAGAGCGAAACACGTGTTGAAACTGACTCGCGGGAGTTTTTTTTTTTAATATGTTTTTTATTCTATATTTTTAAGATCTGATATCATTTTATTTTATTTTTTTTACAATTATGTTGTCTTTCTTGGCCCTTATCTCCGGGCATGGCTTCTGGCGGCTTCGCACACTTCTCGGCATCTTCTGCACGTGGTCTCGGCATCTTCTGTATCTCTCTTCATTTGCGACGTCTCCTCCTCAGGGGGGAGGGTGGCAGGTTTTTACACATGTTTCGCTCTCATGTCGTACCACCCTTTTAAACTACTAGAGACTAACAGAAAGAAGTTATACTTAGTGTAAGAACTCAGACCTTTGGGTTAAAAGAGGATGTTGAAACCTTTGGGTAACTGGAAGCATCCATTTCGATTTTTGCGCTCTCATTTCTGCTAGTGAAATGGGAGTTTTCGGGTCCATCGTTATTGCATTACCAGAAGCATCTATTTCAATTTCTGCGCTCTCATTTCTACTTCTGAAATGGGAATTTTCATGTCCATCTTTATTGCAATACTTCTCGTACCCTTCTTCGTTGCCATTTTGATGTTCATTCCACGGTATGTCTTTCTTTTTATGATTTTTACCCATTGCTCTTCTTTGTATTACTAACCGAATGTGATACCCACTCCTCCTATTCGTATTTTGTTTTATGATTTCTCATTTTCTGAGAAATGAGAAGATATATATCACTGCTCTTCTTCGTATTTTGTCTTATGATTTCTCATTTTCTGCGAAATGAGAAGAGATATCAGTGTTCTTCTTCGGATTTTGTTTTATGATTTCTCATATTCTGCGAAATGAGAAGAGAGGCGATGAAGGGAGAAGGAGAAGAGAGGCGATGGAGGGAGGAGGAAAAAATGGTGTTCGATGGTCCGGCCTAGGAAATCAGAGTGTCACCATTTGTGCCAATGTTATCAGGGCCGGGCTATCTAACAAACAGTTTTCGAGACATTTTAGGTTCAACCGGGTTCAACCGGATTTAACCGGGTTCAACCGGATTCAAACGGGTTCAACCGGATTAAACCGGGTTTAACTGCATCCATTTATGAGAGTTTGGATTAATTTAGTTATTTTTAGAATTGATTATAAGTGGTAAAATTGTTTATTAGATTTTTCATACTTTGAAAAGCCCAATTATTAAGCCCATTAAGAAAAACTCATGAAGAAATCCACATGTGTGAAGACTATTTTCATCATCTCAAGATACATGATGAGGAATTCGAAATTTACAAGCCAGTATAAGAAGAGTTTTGAATTTGGCAAGTGAATTAAGGAAAAATAAACAAAATAAGAGGGGGAGAAAAAGAAGGAAGGTCAAAACTGATTGCTTTGATTCTTTTTGGGTTGGAAAAAATACTTCAAGGGCTACAACTTTGTAGTTTATGACTTGTCCTGATTCGGAAGTTAACTAGGTCAAAACTGAGACGAAAGGTGATACATGTGTATAAAACGGGATTTTGCACCCACTTTCCTTACACGAATTTTACTATTTTTTGGGTGATTAGATATGTATTTCCATTGTTTGTTATAGTAGAAGATTCGAAATTGAATGAGACAGTGGAAGTGAATATTCCACGAATTGATTTTTTTTTTCATTAATTAATTGTTCCCTCCAAAATCAATGGATTACACTTGCTTAAATTAAATAGAAGAAAAAATCAAATCCTACGCTAAATATTGTAAAAAACTGTTGTGAACTGCAAAAAACCGTAGTGAACCGTATAAAACCGCAAACAGTGAATCGCAGTTCACAATATTTGAAAAAAAATTATTTTAAAAAAATAGATATATTCGAAATTTAAAGGTTTCTTACTATTTTTATCCCATATCTTTCACCGTTTTGATATATTACTTAGAGTTAGAATGTTATTTGTGATATTTATATTAATATTATTCAGAGTTTGAATGTCATTTTTAATATTTATATTAATATTACACATATTAATGTTATATAAAATATTTATATTAAATTATTACTTGACCGGTTTTTTCTGGCTATAACCGTAGTTGAACCTAGTTGAATCCGATTGAAACTTGTTGAACCCGGTTGAATCCGATTGAACCTAAAATGCATCGAAAACGGTTCGTTAGATAGCCCAGCCTTGATAACATTGGCACAAACGGTGACACTCTGATTTCCTAGGCTGGACCAGCCAACACCATCTTTTCCTTCTCCCTCCCTCGCCTCTCTACTCCTTCTCCCTTCATCGCCTCTCTTCTCATTTAGCAGAATATGAGAAATCATAAAACAAAATACGAAGAAGAACACTGATATCTCCTCATTTCGCAGAAAATGAAAAATCATAAAACAAAATATGAAAAAGAGCAGTGATATATCTTCTCATTTCGTAGAAAATGAGAAATTATGCAACAAAATATGAAAATGAGCAGTGGTATCACATTCAGTTAATAATACAAAGAAGAGCAATGGGTAAAAATCATAAAAAGAAAGACATACCGTGGAATGAACATCAAAATGGCAACGAAGACGGAGACCAGAGGTATTGCAATGAAGATGGACCTGAAAATTCCCATTTCAGTAGTAGAAATGAGAGCACAGAAATCGAGATAGATGCTTTCTGGTAATGCAATAACGATGGACCTTAAATTTCCCATTTCACTAGTAGAAATGAGAGTGCAAAAATCGAAATGGATGTTTCCCATTACCCAGGAGGTTTTAGCGTCGTCTTTTAACCCAGAGGTCCGAGTTCTTACACTGAGTATCACTTCTTTCTGTTAGTCTCTAGTAGTCTAGGCCTAGGTCCACACGTGTTTCGCTCTCCTGTAGTAAGACCATTTTAGACTACTACAGAGATAGCCTAGACTAGTAGAGAATAACAGAAAAGAAAAAAGGAATGATACAGTGTAATAACTGTCACCTCTGGGTTAAAAGAGAAACTGAAACCTCTAGATAATAGAAGCATCCATTTCGATTTCTGTGTTCTCATTTCTACTAGTGAAATGAGAATTCTCAGGTTTATCCCCATTGCATTACTTCTGTTCTCTGTCTACCTTGCCATTTTGAATTTCATTCCACGGTATGTATGTCTTTTTATGATTTTTAATTCTTCGTATTTTGTTTTACCATTTCTCATTTTCTGCGAAATGAGAACAATATCACTGCATTTGTTTGTATTTTCTTTTATGATTTCTCGTTTTCTGTGAAATGAGAAGAGAGGCGATGGAGGAAGAAGGAGAAGAGAGGTGATGAAAAACCCCCGATACCCACTGCTCTTCTTTGTATTTTGTTTTATGATTTCTCATTTTCTGCAAAATGAGAAGAGAGACGATCGAGGAAGAGAAGAGAGGCGATGGAGGGAGAAGGAAAAGACGGTGTTGGCTGGTCTGCCCTAGGAAATCAAAGTACCATCATTTGTGCACCGTCCTTAAAGTAATGTTGCCGGAACTTTGAGAAATGAAACTGAGAGATGGAGAGAGAGGGAGAAAAACTGCCCGGTCAGATTAGGGCCTGGCTTGGTGATCGCCTTTCTCGGATTTTTTTTTGAAATACTTCTTTCAATTTGTTCTCTTCCCCTTCCTTTGTTTCCTTCCGTTCTCTCTTAACTTCACTTTTTTTTTTCATCCATTTCCCATCGATGGATGAGAGGAAGATGACGAAAATGGCAATGCCTTAGTTGTTTTCCCATCTATGCACCAAGTTCTTTTCCCATTCCTTCCGTGGCAGCACCAGAGATATACGGGTAAAACCGGTATTTTGAAAAAAAAAAATTACTCTGTGTTCTCTCCAGAACAAAAATATCAGTGTCCAAATCATGATTTAGAATCTGGGGATTTTGTTTCCTTCAGCCGGATTAGACCGAAATTGAGTGAGACAGTGGAAATGAAACCAAATCCTACGTTAAATACCGTAAAAAACCGTTGTGAACGTCAAAAAACCGCAGTGAACCGTATAAAATCTCAAACAGTGAACCGCGGTTCACAATATTTGAAAAAAAAAAAATTTAAAAAAATAGATATATTTGAAATTTAAAGGTTTCTTACTATTTTTATCCCATATCTTTCACTGTTTTGATATATTACTTAGACTTTGAATTTTATTTGTGATATTTCTATTAATAGAACTCAGAATTTGAATGTCATTTGTAATATTTTTATTAATATTCCTCATATTAATGTTATATACAATATTTATATTAAATTATTACTTGACCGATTTTTACCGACTTTAACCGCAGTTGAACCCGATTGAACCCGTTTGAATGAGGTTGAATCCGGTTGAACCTGGTTGAATCCGGTTGAGCCCGGTTGAACCCGATTGATCCTAAAATACCTCGAAAACGGTTCGTTATATAGTCTGGCCTTGATAACATTGGCATAAACGGTGACACCCTGATTTTCCAGGCTGGACCAGCCAACACCATCTTTTCTTTCTCCCTCCATCGCCTCTCTTCTCCTTCTCCCTTCATCGCAGAATATGAGAAATCATAAAACAAAATACGAAGAAGAGCACTGATATCTCTTCTCATTTCGTTGAAAATGAGAAATCATAAAACAAAATACGAAAAAGAGCAGTTATATATCTTCTCATTTCACAGAAAATGAGAAATCATAAAATAAAATACGAAAAGGAGGATTGATATCACATTCAGTTAGTAATACAAAGAAGAGCAATGGGTAAAAATCATAAAAAGAAAGACATGCCGTGGAATGAACATCAAATTGGCAATGAAGATGGAGACCAGAACTATTACTATG
Organism: Chimonanthus praecox; assembly: GCA_022113865.1. NCBI lineage: Eukaryota > Viridiplantae > Streptophyta > Magnoliopsida > Laurales > Calycanthaceae > Chimonanthus > Chimonanthus praecox. Next base: position 36,349,295 of record CM039090.1, read on the forward strand.
AAGATGGACCTGAAAATTCCCATTTCAGTAGTAGAAATGAGAGCGCGGAAATCGAAATAGATGCTTTCTGGTAATGCAATGACGATGGACCTGAAAATCCTCATTCACTAGAAGTAATGAGAGCGCAAAAATCGAAATGAATGCTTCCCGTTACCCAGAGGTTTCAGCGTCGACTTTTAACCCAGAGGTCCGAGTTCTTACACTGAGTATCACTTCTTTCTGTTAGTCTCTAGTAGTCTAGGCCTAGGTCTACAGTAGTCTAAAATGGTGGTGCGGCATGAGAGCGAAACATGTGTAGAAACCTGCCACCCTCCCCCCGAGGAGAAGGCGCCGCAAATGAAGAGAGATACAGAAGATGCCGAGACCACGCGTCTAAATCCGAACCAGAGAAAGGAAGCCGAAAACGAGAGAAGCCATGCCCCGGAGAATAAGCCAGCTAAGAAAGACCAGCCTAATTGTAAATAAAATAAAATAAAATGATATCAGATTTTAAAAATATAGAATAAAAGACATAGGTCAAAAAAAAAAACACTCCCGTGAGTCAGTTTCCACACGTGAAATGAGAATTCTCAGGTTTATCCCCATTGCAATACTTCTAGTCTCTGTCTGCCTTGCCATTTTGAAGTTCATGCCACGGTATGTATGTCTTTTTATGATTTTTAATTCTTCGTATTTTGTTTTACCATTTCTCATTTTCTACGAAATGAGAACAGATATCACTACATTTGTTTGTATTTTCTTTTATGATTTCTCGTTTTCTGTGAAATGAGAAGAGAGGCAATGGAGGGAGAAGGACAAGATGGTGTTGGCTGGTCTGGCCTAGGAAATCAGAGTGTCATCGTTTGTGCACCGTCTTTGAAGTAATGCTGCCGAAGCTCTGAGAAATGAAACTGAGAGACGGAGAGAGAGGGTGAAAAACTGCCTGGTCAAATTAGGGCATGGCTTGGCGGTAGCCTTTCTTGGATTTTTTTTTTATGAAATACTTCTTTCAATTTGGTCTCTTCCCCTTCCTTCGTTTCCTTCCGTTCTCTCTTCACTCCAATTTTTTTTTTCATCCATTTCCCATCGATGGAAGATAGGAAGATGAGGAAATGGCAATGCCTTAGTTGTTTTCCCATCTATTCCATCACAACACCAAATTCTTTTCCCATTCCTTCCATGCCAGCACCAGAGATATTTGGGTAAAACCGATATTTTGAAAAAAAATTACTCAATGTTCTCTCTAGAACGAAAATATCAGTGTCCAAATCATGATTTTAGAATCTGGGGATTTTGTTTGTTTCAGCTGGATTAGACAGAAATTGAGTGAGACAATGGAAATGAACATTCCACGAGTTGATTTTTTTTTCCATTAATTAATTGTTCCCTCCAAAATCAGTGGATTACACTTGCTTAAATTAAATAGAAGAAAAAACCAAATCCTACGCTAAATACCGTAAAAAGCCATTGTGAACTGCAAAAAACCGCAATGAACAGTATAAAATCACAAACAGTGAACCGCGGTTCACAATATTTGAAAAAAAAAATTATTTTAAAAAATAGATATATTTGAAATTTAAAGGTTTCTTACTTTTTTTAACACATATCTTTCACCGTTTTGATATATTACTTAGATTTTCAATGTTATTTTTTATATTTATATTAATATTACTCAGAATTTGAATGTCATTTGTAATATTTATATTTATATTACTCATATTAATGTTATATACAATATTTATATTAAAATTATTATTTCACCGGTTTTTATCGGCTTTAACAGCAGTTGAACCTAGTTGAATCCGTTTCAATCCGGTTGAACCCGGTTGAACCAAAAATGCCTCGAAAACGGTTCGTCAGATAGTCCGGCCCTGATAACATTGGCACAAACGGTGACACTCTGATTTCCTTGGCCAGACCAACCAACACTATCTTTTCCTTCTCCCCTCATCGCCTCTGTTCTCCTTCTCCCTTCATCACCTCTCTTCTCATTCCGCAGAAAATGAGAAATCATAAAGCAAAATACTAAAAAGAGCACTGATATCTTTTCTCATTTCGCAGAAAATGAGAAATCATAAAACAAAATACGAAAAAGAGCAGTGATATATCTTCTCATTTCGCAGAAAAATGAGAAATCATAAAACAAAATATAAAAACGAGCAGTGGGTATCACATTCAGTTAGCAATCAAAAGAAGAGGAATGGGTAAAAATCATAAAAAGAAAGACATAACGTGGAATGAACATCGAAATGGCAACGAAGACGGAGACCAGAAGTATTGCAATGAAGATGGACCTTTAAATTCCCATTTCAACAGTAGAAAGGAAAGAATAACATAAAGGAAGATAGGAGTGATACAGTGTAAAAACTGGGACCTCTGGGTTAAAAGAGAAGCTGAAACCTCTGGATAGTATAAGCATCCATTTCGATTTCTGTGTTCTCATTTCTATAAGTGAAATGAGAATTCTCAGGTTCATCCCCATTGCATTACTTCTGGTCTCTGTCTGCCTTGCCATTTTGAAGTTAATTCTACAGTATGTATATCTTTTTATGATTTTTACTTCTTCGTATTTTATTTACCATTTCTCATTTTCTGCAAAATGAGAACAGATATCACTGCATTTGTTTGTATTTTCTTTTATGATTTCTCGTATTCTATGAAAAGAGAAGAGAGGCGATGGAGGAAGAAGAAGAGAGGTGATGAAAAAACCCCGATACCCATTGCTCTTTTTCTTATTTTGTTTTATGATTTCTCATTTTCTACAAAATGAGAAAAGAGACGATCGAGGAGAAGGAGAAGAGAGGGGATGAGGGAGACGCAAAAGACGGTGTTAGCTAGTCCGGCCTAGGAAATCAGAGTGTCATCATTTGTGCACCGTCCTTGAAGTAATGCTGCCAGAGCTCTGAGAAATGAAACTGAGAGACGGAGAGAGAGGGAGAGAAAAACCAAATCCTATGCTAAATACCGTAAAAAACCATTGTGAACGACAAAAAACCGCAGTGAACCGTATAAAACCGCCAACAGTGAACTGTAGTTCACAATGTTTAAAAAAAAATTATTTTAAAAAATAGATATATTTGAAATTTAAAGGTTTCTTACTATTTTTATCTCATATCTTTCACCGTTTTGATATATTACTTAAACTTTGAATGTTATTTGTGATATTTCTATTAATATTACTCAGAGTTTGAATGTCATTTGTAATATTTGTATTAATATTACTCATATTAATGTTTATACAATATTTATATTAAATTATTACTTCATCGATTTTTACTGGCTTTAACCACAGTTGAACTCGATTGAATCCTGTTGAACCCGGTTGAATCCGGTTGAACCCCGTTGAACCTAAATGCCTTGAAAACAGTTCGTTAGATAGACCGACCCTGATAACATTGGCACAAATGGTGACACTCTGATTTCCTAGGCCGGACCAGCCAACACCATCTTTTCCTTCTCCCTCCATCGCCTCTCTTCTCCTTCTCCATTCATCGCCTCTCTTCTCATTTAGCAGAATATGAAAAATCATAAAACAAAATACGAAGAAGAGCATTGATATCCCTTCTCATATAGCAGAAAATGAGAAATCATAATACAAAATACGAAGAAGAGCAGAGATATATCTTCTTATTTCGTAGAAAATGAGAAATCATAAAACAAAATATGAAAAGGAGCAGTGGGTATCACATTCAGTTAGTAATGGGTAAAAATCATAAAAAGAAAGATATACCGTGGAATGAACATCAAATTGGCAACGAAGACGGAGACCAGAAGTATTGCAATGAAGATGGACCTGAAAATTCCCATTTCAGTAGTAGAAATGAGAGCGTAAAAATTGAAATAGATGCTTTCTTGTAATGCAATGATGATGGACCTGAAAATTCCCATTTCACTAGTAGAAATGAGAGCGCAAAAATCGAAATGGATGCTTCCTATTACCTAGAGATTTTAACGTCGTTTTTTAACCTAGAGGTCTGAGTTCTTACACTGAGTATCACTTCTTTCTGTTAGTCTCTAGTAGTCTAGACCTAGGTCTATAGTAGTCTAAAAGGGTGGTACAGCATGAGAGCGACACATGTGTAGAAACCTGCCACCCTCCCCCCGGAGGAGAAGGCGCCGCAAATGAAGAGAGATAGAGAAGATGCCGAGACCACGCGTTTGCATCCGCACGAGAGAAGGGAAGCCGAAAACACCAGAAGCCATGCCCCAGAGAATAAACATGCCCAGAAAGACCAGCCTAATTGTAAAAAAAAAAATGATATCAGCTTTTAAAAATATAGAATAAAAAACATATTTAAAAAAAAAACACTCCCATGAGTTGGTTTCCACACGTGTTTCGCTCTCCTATGGTACGACCATTTTAGACTACTACATACATAGGCCTAGACTAGCAGAGAATAACATAAAGGAAGAAATGAGTGATACAGTGTAAGAACTAGGACCTCTAGGTTAAAAGAGAAGCTCAAACCTCTGGACAATAGAAGCATCCATTTCGATTTCTGTGTTCTCATTTCTAATAGTGAAATGAGAGTTCTCAGGTTCAACCCCATTGCATTACTTCAGGTCTCTGTCTGCCTTGCCATTTTGAAGTTCATTCCACGTTCATATGGTTGCCCATAGACAACGTCGCACATGTTGGGTTACGGCGGTGGCTATTCTCAGTCGAATTCAGGATCATTTGTTATAGACGGGCATTATAACAGAAGACTAACCATTGTTTTCAACATTTTTGTGTTGTGACTAGGTCGATATTGAGCATTACAACCGCATTCACCCAATATCTAATAACCGTTGCAATTTTACTGAAATTTTTCTTCACAACCTTCCACCACATACATGATACGATTCTTTAAATGAGCTTGCCCAACGAAGGAAACATATTAAAATTGGGGCATCGACACCAAATGGCCCAATCGTCCAGTATTAAACATTCCAAATGTTTCAAATCCCATCCCCACCCAATGAACCTAAACAAAATTGGGCATTTAAACTTATACGATACTGGAAAGTCCTTAAAACGCTCATTCAAGACTTGAACTTATCACAAATTCTCATCCCCAACCAATGAACCAAAATAAAAATGGGGAATGAAACTTCTATGTTACCAAAAACTTCTTACTATGCATGTCGGTGACATAAACGTTGCCAATGTTTCAAATACCCATACCCAACCAATGAACCTGAGCAAAATTGGGCATTAAAACTACTTTGATACCGAAAACATCTTACTACACCTATCCACGACTTAAAAATTGCCAATGATTTAATTGCACATCCCCAACCAATGAACCTAAACAAAATTGGTTATTAAAACTTTGACATTGAAGGAACTGCATAATACGCTCTTCTGAGACTTAAAAAACTGTCAATGTCTCAAATGCCAAACCCAAACCTTAACAAAATTGGGCATTGAAACTTCTATGTTAGCAGAAATTCCTTACTACGTCCTTCCGCGCCTTAAACGTTGCCAATATTTCAAATACCTATCCTAACCAAAGAACCTAAAAACAATTGGGCATTAAAACTTCTATGTTAGCAGGAACTGCTTAAGACGCTCATCCGATTGTCAATTGATGTGAATTTTAATTTACTCGTAAGCGTAAGAACCATTTTATAGTATAGAGTACGAGTGCGAGGTCGTACCCAAAGGAAACCGACAAAATATATGTATGAAATAGAAAATGGCACTATTCAAAATGTGATTTAAAAAAATAAGTTTCTAACATATAGTTATAATCTTAATTTAGACCAATAATTAATTTATTACCTAGTTTTGGTAGTTAACAATAAATTTTTTATTAAAAGAATGGAGTAAATTTAAATGACCTAAATTTAATTTAAAATATAGATTTAAGAGATAAATAAAATGTTTCTAACCTAGTTAAATTGTTTTTATGATTTGTGAGAAAATAAAATAAAATAAATCAAGAATAAATAAATTGTTTACATAATCTATAATGGAATCGGGTCAAACATCGAAGCCGCATGCTATCCGATTTAAAAAAACAAAAACATGGCCTGGACTATGAAATATTCTGGAATTATTAAATATAATTCAAGTTTCTTATTTAATAAAATTCTAATTAGAATAATTATGTCTTCCATTAAATCGAAATTTTTCAAATCAAGCCTTAGGCTTGAGCGGGTTTTAAACTTGTGTTTCCCCAAATCTAAAACAACCGTTCTTGATAAGAACCTTAGATTGGAGAGACGGCAAGTCCCACTGATCCTAAAAGGGGTTCCACTTTTCCTTGAAAAATCCTCAAACTAATTTGTTTCATAAAGTTCTTAAAAGAATTAAAATTAAATTAAAAACCATCATTATTAAATATTTAATAATTGGGAATAGCATACATCTAAACAAACCGCCATGAATTTTATTTAAAAATTAGGAAATGAAATACAATTCTTTTGGACTTTACATAAAAAAATAAAAATAAAATAACTTACAAGAAATTATTTATTTTTCTCTGTCTTTCGTCGTCCAACTTCAGTCCCTTCGATGTCTTGCCTGGTTCAACTTTCAATGGACCCAAACACTTGAATTTATAGGAGAGAAGGGATGAGATAAGAGACCCTTCAAATTCGATTGAGATAAGAGACCCATTTAAGTTCAAGTTCAAATTCAGCCGGGATAAGACCCATTTCAAAATTTCCATCGGCTAACACATCTTCTTTATCTCTCCTTTCTTTTCTTCTTCTTATCTCTCCTTCTCTGTTGAAAACCCAACTGACTCTATCTTTTTTTTTTTCTTCTTATCTTTTTTCCTTTTTCTTTGGATCGGTTAACTTATCCTTATCTTTCCTTATTTGAAACCCACTACACGGAAGCTCTTCTTTCTTTTTCTCATCTTTCCTCTGCTTTCTCATCTTCCTTATCTCTCCATCTTCTCAGCACATAATCCTTTCCTTATCTTTCTCAGTTTCAATCTTCTCTGCATCGGTTTACTCCTTATCTATTCTTTCTTATCTTATCTTTTCTTCTCAGTTATCTCTTCTATTCAAATCCTTCCTTATCTTCTTCTTTCTTACTGTAATCGGTTAGCTTATCTTCTCTGCTCATCCTTATCTCATCTGCTACACGGTTCAGCTACCTCCTCTGCTCCTAGCTAGCTGCCTTTCTCAGCTGCAATTGCATCACAGATCTTCGGCCTTCTCTGTTGTATGACCGTCCTCAGTTGGTTGCTCACCTTCTTCCTTTGAACCTCAAACTGCAATCTGTCAGTGGCAGACTCTGCTGTTGCCGCTGGTTACAGCTGCTCCACCATCGGTTGCTGCTATGTTGTGTGGCTGCCCTTCTCAGCTGGCTGGTATCATCATCTCTTCTCAGTTCTTCTTTCTTTTTTTGTCTTCTCTTCAGGTGGCTGCCGCCTCCTTTTCTTCTATCGGTCTTCTCTTTTTCTCCCATAATAATTCCTGCAACCTGATAAAGGAAAGAATAGAAAAGACATGGAAATAGAAAAAGAAATGGTACTAGTTTCTTTAGGCTTTTCTTCATGTGCCGGGCACCCTGATCGACAATAAATAAGAAGGGTTGGTAAATGAGACTCGACGTTCATTCGAAATTGGACAATGAAATTTAAATATTAATTACATGAGTGTAGAAGGTTGTAGGTTCTGAGACCCAACTGGTTTAATCAACTTGACCTGATCATTCTGAAGGTGACATCGACTGTATTTTTTACTTAGCCATTTTTTTATCATTTTTATTTTCTTTCCTTCTATTTTTCAAAATAAATGATAAAACTAAAAACAACATTTAAACATATCTAATATTTATAAAATAAGGACTAATTAATCTAATATGAAGGGGGTAAAATTGTAACTTTACAGTATTCATCACCAATGTCTCAAATGCCCATCCCTAACCAATTAACTTTAACAAAATTGGGAATTGAAACATCTATATTATCAAAAACTCATTGCTCGTCCATGACTTAAACGTTACTAATGTTTTAAATGCCCATCCGTAACAAACGACCTAAACAAATTTGGGCTTTGAAATTTCTATTCTACCAGAAACTCAACACAACACCCATCTGCGACTTAAACATTGTCAATGATTCAAATGCCCATATCAAACCAATGAACATAAATAAAATTGGGCATTGAAACTTCGATGTTAAAGTAAACAACTAACTACGCCCATCTACGATTTCAAATGCCCATCCCCAACTTGATGCGGGATCGATGCTCACGACGGAGCGATCTAACAAAATTTGGGATCCTCAGTCTTCACCGAGACCAGGAGAGACTCCCACGAATCCTAGGATTTATTGGACCCTCAGTGTTGTAAGGTCTTGGAATTTTGGAATTAATATAAATGTGAATATTATTTATTTTAATGATGGAAATTAGAAAATTGGTGGAGTAAATGGTAAATGGGCCAAAATTGGATAAAGGCCCAAGTGTGGCCCAATAGACTATGGTTTGGATTTAAATTTATTTAAATGGGTCAAGAATGGTCAAATGGGGTCAAATACCCATTTGGTACCCAATGGGTCAAGATGGTTATGCTCTAAGGTAAATGGGCTAGATGGAAATGTAATTGGGCCATGGGCCCAATGGTGATCCATTTAGAGTGGGCTTAATGAAATTTAATCACCCTAAGTAATTTGGAATTAAACAATGGTGGTGTGGCCAAGTGGGACCCACCTCCACCTCATCAAGTGAGGTGGCATGTGGGCCAAGGTTTGATGGGGCCGGCCACGATGGTTGACTTGGTCAACCATGGGTGGATTCATAGAAGGAAGTTAAGAAATGGAATTAAATTAGGTGGGAACTAATTAACCTAAGGTAATTAGTTAATTTATTAAATGATTAAAATAATCAAATGAGGGTCAAATGGTCAAAAAGTGGAAAACCAAATGCCATCTTATCTTAAGGCATCAAAAAACGTTGGCAAGTGTTGTTGGGGTCAAAAAAAACATGGAAAATATCTATGTGGGGTTGGTGGGAGGAATTGATTACTCCACCCAATTGAGATAAACTTTATCTCTTTTAACCATCTTCTTCCATCGATGCTCTTTTCTCTCATTTCATTTTTTTCCCATTTTGCTCTCCACCACCGTCCCACACTCCAAGAAGAGAAGAAAAAAAATTAAGAAAGGAAGAGGAGAAGAGAAGAAAGAAGAGAAGAGGTGCAAGCATGGTCCACCATTCTAAGGTCAAGACTTACCATCTTCTTCTCATCATCTCCTCCTTTCCCTCTCTCAAGTAAACCCTACCTTGGCCAATTCTAAGCTTGGAGGTTTCCACCATTGATCAAGCATCTTGACCTATCAAAGATTAAAAGGAAGGAGAAAGGAGGCTAAGGAAGCCGACGGGAGCGGCGGAAGTCGGAGGAGACGACGGATTGTGAGTATTTCTTAAACAAGAGTTTTGGATTTTTTTTAGGGTTTAAGAATTGGAATTCTTTTTGGTTAAATTTAATGGTGGCTAAATAATTTTGTGCCATGGATTTTAAATCCATCAAAATGGAAGGATGGAAAGTGGAGGAAACTCTAATTGATAGGTTAGGGTTAGGAAAAAAAAAATGGATTAAGGGTTACATAATTAATGTATGATTTTTTTTAGGGTTTTAAGGAATGGAGGATATGCAAAGTAATTTGGGCATTTTAATGATTTATTAGGGTTTATGAAGAATGGAAAACCATGGAGGATGGTTTAGGGTTTTAAATTTCTTGATTAAATGTGATTAAGTTTGAAGGGGTTTTATAAGAAAAATCATGGGAAAGAGGGTTTATGATTTTTTAAAGGAGTTAATGATTGAATGTAGTGATTTGTAAATGGATTTCATGACCTATTTGTGGGTAAACTTATGATTAATTTTGGTGTTATGTATGTGGGAAATGAATGAGGATTAGAATATTTAAATGGCTAAATTCTAGTGTTGTTATATTATGGTTAAGGAGACACCAATGGACCCATTTTGTGTGAACCAATTAAGGACTAAGATGAAGGTGTATGTATATGGATTAGTAAATGAGGAATATGGCATGATTAAAGGGGACATTCATGGATTCCAAAAATGTAGTTTATGATGATAAAAATGATAAGTCAAATGTGTGATGGAACTAAGTGATGTAGACTTGTTTGGCCTAAGGTTAATGTGTTTGTATATGATTAAATTAATGGAGTTTAGGTTCAATTAAGTGGCTGATTTAATGATCTTGAGATATGGGTGATGGGTCATTAATGGACCTGAATCCATGAATGAATTTTTAGACAAAGAAATGTATATAATTAAGTTAATGTTTAACTATAGGGGAGGTAATGGCAAAACCGTAAATATTGATCAAAATGAAGCAACCCACTAAGATATGATGTATAGGCTTAGAAATGGTTAAAATATGGACTAATTATGTGTATGTAATAAGGTATTGGATATCGCGAGCGGTACGCGTGTCGGTAGCCGGATTATCGGACGAAGCCGAAAAAGGACGCGAGTCGGTATTCGGTAGGATTTCTACCTACTTGTAAGCCATGGATGTGTAATGGTATATTCATCTTATTTTGGTTGATTTTGGGATTGATCTTAAAAAAAAAAAAGAATTGTTCTATGATTATGGACATTATGTTTAATACTATGGTTTATTATTTTTAAGGTTATGCATTATATGGTAAGGCCATGTATGGTATATTAAGGGTATGAGATATACATATTACATAGCATAATGCATTACATCTCATGCATGGCATGGGCGGAAAAAAATAAACAAACCGGAGTCCATGCTCCGTCGGGGCGACCGAGAACAGGCATGGGGATACCTTGACGAGGCTTTGCCGTCAAGGGGATATTTTGCGGTTGGACATATCTTGACGAGGTTTTTCCGTCAAGAGGGATATGACAGTATATGGCAGGAATGATGGGTGGGATTCATAACATTTACTCCCAGGGCATATCATTTACTTATATTTTCAGTATATGGTGGTTTGTAGTTTTTACTGTGTTATTATCTGTATGTGGTTATTACTAACCCATGTGCTAGCCCTACTCGGAATCCTACTGGGCGCGTGTTCTAACGCCCTACTTCTACCCTAGCTGATGATGCAGGAAATGGCGGAATGGAAGGGCGAGACGGAAGCCAAGCTTAGGAGCTTGGGGAGGCGGATTAATTATTTTGTTTTACGTTTATTTTGGAAAAGATGTATTTGTATAGTTAGCTTGTCGGAAATGTAATAATTTAGGTAGTTTGCTATGTTTAGGTATTATTTTGGATAATACAGTATAATGGCATTTTCGTAATTAATTGGGTATTTCTTCCCTGCTATCTGAAGAACTGGTAGGATAGTTCTATTATCATCCGCAGTTATTTTTATGTTCCGCGAGCTTACTTCTACGCGTGAACCGTACTCGTGGACTTATGTTCCACGCACGCGTAGGGTTGGCCAGTTAAGGGCCGGGCTTTAGAAGCTCGGAACTTAACTCGCGTCGTGACGTCCGCGCCTTTTGTCACTTTTAAAAAAAAATAGGCTCTGACTTTCGGTGAAAAGGGGGCGGGCGTTACAGTTGGTATCAGAGCGAATATCGGAAGAATGAATCTCTCGAAGTAAGATTAAGACGGTTGCATGTCTCACTGGCAGCTAAGAATCCCAACTGACCGACTCTTCGGAGTCCGTTGCACGGGGGCCGGGTTAATTTACTTCGATTGACTTAAACTGAAGTGTTTAATCTGAGAACAATATTTGACGGAAAGGGATGATAGCAAGGGAAGAAAAATCAATTTAAGTTGGAATTATCAAACACAGCAAGTAGGGTTACATTTCCCCGACATGAGAAAACAAATCTAGGTCTTCCCCAAATTTGACGGAATAATGATAGATTTATTGAACATAGGAGAGAATTCCCCGATTTCATCAAATGGAACAAAACATAGATACTTGGGAAGTTTTTCCCCAAACCAAGTGTGCTTATTTGGCAATCTTCCCCAAAAATGAGAAACAAAGTATATTGTTTAGTATTTTTTTTTCTTTTCTTTGTCCTTCATTTGAAAAGGAACTAAGTCAGTGTTTTCGATGACTAGGAAATGGCTCCGAAGAGAAGGACTCGTCGCAACCAGAAAGAGGTATCACCACCTCGCCAGGAAGAGGAGGTACCCCATCGGGAGGAGGAACAGAATAATATAAACATACAAGGTGTACCTCCTGAGCTAAAAGATGTAGTTCAAGCGGCAGTCGCTGCTGCTCTTCAACAACACTTGAGTGGAAATGCGACTACTAGCGACAGAAATGCGACTACTAGCGACACCAGTAAGCGGAAGATGGTTAAAGACTTCCAGCAACAGCTCCCTCCCTACTTTAGAGGAAAAGAAGGGGCTGTAGGAGCAGATCATTGGTTAAAGAAATCACTCAGATCTTGAATCTGCTTCAGGTTTCCAGTCCGGCTGACAGAATCTTATTGGCAACATCTCAACTGATTGAGGATGCCGGTAATTGGTGGGAAGTGGTAGAAAAACAACAATCACTGGTGCCGGAAAAGGAAAGAATTGCCATGACCTGGGAATGGTTCTCAGCCACTTTTCTAGAGCAGTTTTTCCCGGAGGAAGAAAGGGAGAGCCAGACTGAAGCTTTTATATCATTAGTACAAGGCAATATGACAGTGGCAGAATATTACCGGGAGTTCCTTCGTCTATCTGTCTACGCATTCTATATGGTCGATACTGAGCACCGGAGGGCCCGTAAGTTTGAACGGGGCCTTCGGCCGAGCATCAAGGCTAGGGTGACAGTATTCAAGGAACCTACATTGGCAGGGGTGGTCGACAGGGCCACTATAGTGGAGCGGGAATTTAATGAGATAGCGCGGCCTGACAACCGCCGATGGCAGAGTAGGCGGGGCGCACTTCAACCTAACAAGAGGTTCCGCCCGAGTTTCAGCAGACCCTCATCCTCTACTAGATCTACAGGGGGCTTTCGCCCCAATCAGCCCTCCTCGTCAGCATCAGTTGCCCAAGTTCCTCGGGGTGGGAACACTTGCTATCAGTGTGGCCAACAGGGCCACTTCAAGAGAGAGTGTCCACAGCTCAACAGACCGTCTAATTTCAGGGGTTCTTCTCGCCCTCCAGTTAGATCAGCTCAGCCGCGAGGGGACAGAACATACAATCAGGCAGGACGGGTGCCAAACCCTACGGGATCAGGACGACTTTTTGCTATACCTTCTCCAGTAGCAGTGGACCGCTCGGTGATTCAAGGTATGGCTGTAGTTGGTAGTTCTTATGCAGTTACATTATTTGATTCTAGAGCTTCCCATTCATTTATAGCTGCTGCATTCATATCTGCTACGGGCACATTAGTACAGAATCTGTCCACCTCACTTACTATTGTATCCCCTGTCGGAGACACATCTTTGGGGCTCATATGTACGGAACTGAACACTGAACTCGCTGGATTCAGATTCGAGTTCAATTATTTGGTAATCGATATGGCTGAGTACGATGTTATATTTGGCATGGACTGGTTGGCTACGTATCAGGCCCATATTGATTGCCATCTTCGTAGATGATTTGGTCACCGAAGGAAGGCGGTATATAGTGCCCGCTGACCGACAGGGCATTCCTAGAAGGCTGCAGGAAGAATTGAATCATCTTGCCTTGAACACCCTCAGATTTGATAGGCACCAATAGCTGAACTTCCGGCGGTGGTAGCAGATTATGCCGAGGTATTTCCAACAGAGCTCCCTGGTCTACCACCTAAGAGAGAGATAGACTTTGAGATTAAATTATACCCCGGCGCAGCTCCAGTATCATTACCTCATTACAGGATGGCACCGGCTGAGATGACTGAGTTGAAAAAACAGATTGATGAACTGCTCAGGCTGGGCTTTATTCGGAACAGCACATCCGCATGGGGAGCCCCGGTGTTGTTTGTTAAGAAGAAGGATGTTACCCTTCGGATGTGTGTGGATTATAGAAAATTGAACCAGTTGACTGTCAGGAATAAATATCCCCTACCCAGGATTGATGATCTGTTTGATCAGCTTAGGGGTTCCTCTCACTTTTCCAAGATTGATCTGATGTCCGGATACCATCAAATCCGGGTTAGAGAGGAAGACATCGAGAAGACAGCGTTCAGGACACGGTATGGATTATATGAGTATGTAGTCATGCCGTTTGGACTTACAAATGCACCGGCGGTGTTCATGGACCTGATGAATAGGATATTCCGGCCTTATTTGGATCAGTTCGTGATTGTTTTCATTGACGACATTCTGATCTATTCCAAAAGTCAGGAGGAACATGCCGAGCACTTGCGGATAGTCCTGGACACTTTGAGGAAGAACCAGTTGTATGCCAAAGCCAGCAAGTGTGAATTTTGGCTATCAGAGGTCAATTTCTTGGGGCACGTTATATCGAAGGAAGGCATAGCTGTAGACCCGGCTAAGGTAGCGGCAGTGAAGGAGTGGAAAGTGCCGACAAATGTGACCGAGATCCGTAGTTTTCTGGGATTGGCTGGTTACACAAATTCATCATGGATTTCTCCAAGATTGCAGCTCCACTTACCCGACTCACTCAGAAAGGAGTCAAATTTGAGTGGTCGGATCTGTGCAACCGGAGATTTGAAGAGCTAAAGGAGAAACTTACAACCGCTCCTATTCTGATTTTGCCGGAAAGAGGCAGAAACTATGAGGTGTACTGTGATGCCTCAGGAGAGGGACTGGGGTGTACACTCAGTCAAAGTAATCGGGCCGTGGCATACGGATCAAGACAGTTGAAAATCCATGAACGCCACTATCCCATACATGATCTGGAGCTAGCAGTAGTGGTCTTCGCTCTCAAAAGCTGGAGACACTATCTCTATGGAGAGAAATTTGAGGTGTTTTCTGACCACAAGAGTCTAAAATATTTGTTTGATCAGAAGGAACTCAATATGAGACAACGCCGATGGATGGAATATCTTGCAGGTTATGATTTTGCACTCCGATATCATCCCGGCAAGGCGAATAAGGTGGCGGATGCTCTCAGCCGCATATCACCTGCGACAGTAGCCAGTATGATCAGAACAGAATGGGAGGTGTTGAATACCATCAGAGAGTTTAAACTCTATCTGAATAATCATGGAACCATATATAATCTGATCATACGATCCCACATGGTCTCCGAGATCGAACGGGAACAACGAACAGATCCAGAGGTGGATGAGATATGGGCTAAGATGTCTACCGGTGAAGTTGTACCGGAATGGGAATTACGACCGGGACAGGGTCTTATGTTCCGAGGCAGGACATATGTGCCTAAGAATTGCAGAAGAGAGTTGCTGATTGAAGCACACCAAACCAAACTCTCTATTCACCCGGGCAGCACCAAGATGTATCATGATCTTAAGAGGCATTATTGGTGGCATGGACTTAAGAAAGACGTGCAGAGTTTGTTGCTCGTTGCTTAACCTGTCAGCAGGTTAAGGCAGAACATCGGAAGCCACCGGGTTTACTCGCACCTTACCGGTGCCAGAATGGAAATGGGAACACATATCCATGGACTTTGTAACAGGGTTGCCAAGGTCATCCAAGGGCAACGATACGATATGGGTCATAGTGGACCGGTTGACCAAGTCTGCACATTTTCTTCCCATCAAGATGACGGATTCATCAGAGACTTTGGGTCGACGGTACATCCGGGAGATCATCAGGTTACATGGCATTCCCCGGTCTATTGTGTCCGACAGGGATGGTCGATTCACCGGCAGAGTATGGCAGGGCTTGCAATCAGCTATGGGGACCGACGTATTAACTAGCACAGCATTTCATCCACAGACTGATGGTACAGTCGGAGAGGACAATACAGACATTGGAGGATATGCTGAGAGCATGCATGCTAGACTTTAAGGGTGGATGGGAGGATCATTTACCACTGGTGGAGTTTTCCTACAATAACAGCTATCAGTCAAGCCTACAGATGGCTCCGTTTGAGGCCTTATATGGTAGGCCATGTAGATCACCAGTGTGTTGGACAGAAGCCGGTGAGCCTGCGCTGATTGGACCGGAGTTGGTTGCGGAAACTACAGCGCATATTAAATTGATACGGCAACATCTACTCACTGCACAAAGCCAACAGAAGAGTTACGCCGACAAGAGGAGAAGGTTCCTCGAATTTGAGGTGGGGGACTTGGTGTTTTTGAAAGTCTCACCACGGAAGGGACACATGAGATTTGGAAAGAAGGGGAAACTGTCACCTAGATTTGTGGGACCGTTTCCAATCTTGAAGAGGGTGGGGGGGGTAGCTTATCAGTTGGCGCTCCCTCCACAGTTATCATCATTACATGATGTATTCCATGTATCTATGTTGAGGAAGTACAACCCTGATCCTTCACATGTATTGAATATTCAAGACATCGATGTGCAAAGCGATGTGACATATGTGGAGAAGCCGGTCAGAATAGTCGGGAGCGAGCAAAGAGTGCTGCGGAACCGTGCCATCCAGTTTGTCAAGGTGGTATGGGAACGACATGGTAATGAAGAAACCACTTGGGAACTTGAGTCGGAAATGAGAGCCTCTCATCCGGAACTCTGTCTGTAAGATGTTTTGAACCTCTACTTCGCTCGAATTTTCGGGACGAAAATTTTAAAAGAGAATTGTATTGTAAGGTCTTGGAATTTTGGAATTAATATAAATGTGAATATTATTTATTTTAATGATGGAAATTAGAAAATTGGTGGAGTAAATGGTAAATGGGCCAAAATTGGATAAAGGCCCAAGTGTGGCCCAATAGACTATGGTTTGGATTTAAATTTATTTAAATGGGTCAAGAATGGTCAAATGGGGTCAAATACCCATTTGGTACCCAATGGGTCAAGATGGGTTATGCTCTAAGGTAAATGGGCTAGATGGAAATGTAATTGGGCCATGGGCCCAATGGTAATCCATTTAGAGTGGGCTTAATGAAATTTAATCACCCTAAGTAATTTGGAATTAAACAATGGTGGTGTGGCCAAGTGGGACCAACCTCCACCTCATCAAGTGAGGTGGCATGTGGGCCAAGGTTTGATGGGGCCGGCCACGATGGTTGACTTGGTCAACCATGGGTGGATTCATAGAAGGAAGTTAAGAAATGGAATTAAATTAGGTGGGAACTAATTAACCTAAGGTAATTAGTTAATTTATTAAATGATTAAAATAATCAAATGAGGGTCAAATGGTCAAAACCAAATGCCATCTTATCTTAAGCATCAAAAAACGTTGGCAAGTGTTGTTGGGGTCAAAAAAGCATGGAAAATATCTATGTGGGGTTGGTGGGAGGAATTGATTACTCCACCCAATTGAGATAAACTTTATCTCTTTTAACCATCTTCTTCCATCGATGCTCTTTTCTCTCATTTCATTTTTTTCCCATTTTGCTCTCCACCACCGTCCCACACTCCAAGAAGAGAAGAAAAAAAATTAAGAAAGGAAGAGGAGAAGAGAAGAAAGAAGAGAAGAGGTGCAAGCATGGTCCACCATTCTAAGGTCAAGACTTACCATCTTCTTCTCATCATCTCCTCCTTTCCCTGTAACACCCTGGAATTTCAAAGTTATCATTTTATATGAAAATATTCATATTTACGGAATTGCCATTGTGATAAAATTGATTTGAATTTAAATGGGTCAATGGCTCAATCAAGACCCAAAGGATGGTAGTTTGTTTACAAAACAAATAAATGGATAAGATGAATTTAAACGGGTCAAGAATCATATTTGGGTCAAATTTTGATAAATGGGTCAAAATGGCTAGATGGGACCCAATGGGTCGTGAATGGCATGATTAACCATGGATTGAGTTCAAGCTTAGTTAATTTAAGTTTATTAATTGCTTGAGTTTGGTTTGAATTGAAATGAATGATGGGTTTAGTTGAGTTGAATTTAATAGTTAAGATTGATTAGTAATTTTGGAAAATAAGTTATGTACTTTGCTATCTAAGAATGGAAAATTGGATTAGTCATAGGTTCTATTATAACCTCAGTTAGATTTAGACTAAGTTAATTCCGCAAGTTATATGTATACCATGTGCGGATCAGTTTTATGGACTTAGTTCATACGCACATGGGCTTGGCCAGTTAAGGGTCGGATTTAGAGATCCGAACTTAACTCGCGTCGTGACATTCCGCCCCGATCACTTATTGATTATTATTATTTTAAAAAAAATAAATAAACTCTGAAAATTTAGAGTGAAAAGGGCGGGGTGTTACAGTTGGTATCAGAGCGAAACGGGAAGTTGAATCTTCCGAAGTAAGATTAAGACGGTTTTCATGTCTGACGGATAAGAATCCCAACTGACCGACTCTTCGGAGTCCGCTGACTCGGGGCCGGATTAATTTACTTCGTAGACTCAGACTGAACAAATTAATCTGAACAACAGTGAAAGATAGCAAAAGTACAGTATTATAATTGATATATCAAACGTAGCAAAATAGGATATACATTCCCCAATATTCCCCAAATTGAGAAAGAAAACAAAAGGGATTTAGAAACTTCCCCAAAAAAAAAACAAAAGAAAATCAAGATTGCTTATTTGGAAATCTCCCCAAAGTAGTGAAAACACAAACTGTATGAAGAAAAGTCAATTATATTTTCATGACTTAGGAAATGGCACCAAAAAGGAAGATCCTACAAAGCAAGAAAGGGAAAGAAAAAGAGAAACCACTCGTTCAGTATGAAGAAGGAAGGGAAAGATCTCCACCAGAGGAAGAGTCACATCATTCTGAAAGGTCACATCACTCTGAAAAGTCACACCATTCAGAAGAGTCTCATCATTCGGGGAGAAAGGAAGGAGCGGGAATACTCATCTCGGAAGGAGGGAGAAGGGAACAGTGGTGTACATATACCACATGTGCCACCTGAGCTTCAGGGCTTAGTCCAAGCAGTGGTAACCTCTGTACTCCAGCAACATATGAATGGGAGTGAAAGTTCCAGGGATGCCAGTGACCGGAGTATGGCACGAGAATTTCAACAACAGCGTCCTCCCTACTTCAAAGGGAAGGAAGGGGCTATCGGAGCCGAGCATTGGCTGAAGAAGATCACTCAGATCTTAAAATTACTTAAGATCTCGAGTCATGCTGACAGGATTCTACTGGCTACTTCACAATTGATAGAAGATGCCGGTAAATGGTGGGAGGTGGTGGAGAAGAGGGCACTCATACCAGTCAGGGAGAGGACGGCCATGACATGGAATGAGTTTTCAGCAACCTTTCTGGAACACTACTTTCCGGAGGAGGAGAAGGAGCGACAGACGGAACTTTTTCTGTCCTTGGTACAGGGCTCTATGACGGTGGCAGAATATCACCGTGAATTTCTCAGTTTATCCATTTATGCATTCTATATGGTGGACACAGAACTTCGCAAGGCAAGAAAGTTTGAGAGGGGTCTACGGCCAAACATCAGGGCCAAAGTGACCATATTTAAGTGCACCACATTGGCTGAGGTGGTCAGCAAGGCCACAATAGCAGAACAGGAGTTTAATACAATGGTGCGGTTTGACAACCGCCGAACTCCAAGTGGGAGGGGTGGTTCCAGTCCAACAAAAGGTTCCGCCCGAACTTCAGTAGACCCTCACCATCTACTGGGTCCGCGGGGAGCTTTCGTCCCAACCAGCCCTCCCCATCTGCATCAGTCACCAGTCATTCAAAGGGGTGAAACTGTTTCCACTGTAATCAGCCGGGTCACTTCAAGAGAGACTGTCCAAAGCTCAATAGGCTCTCATATTCCAGAGGATCTTTCCGTCCACCAGCTAGGCCAGCTAACTCCCGAGGAGGCAGAACTTATAATCAGGCGGGTCGGGCGCCTAATCCTACCGGATCTGGACGACTATTTGCTCTGGAACCTCCTGAGGATGTGGATCATTCTGTGATTCAAGGTATGGCCGTTGTCAATAGTTCTTATGCTTATGCATTGTTTGATTCTGGAGCATCGCACTCTTTTATATCTGCATCCTTTATAACTGCTACTGGAACACTAGTTCAAAAGCTGTCCACCACACTCACAGTAGTATCCCCTACCCAGGATCGATGATTTATTCGATCAGTTGAGGGGATCCAGTCATTTTTCCAAGATTGATCTGATGTCCGGTTTCATCAAATCCGGGTCAAGGAGGAAGACATCGAGAAAACAGCTTTCAGAACACGGTATGGACTATTTGAATTTGTAGTCATGCCATTTGGGCTTACCAACGCCCCGGCTGTGTTTATGGACTTAATGAACAGAATATTCCGTCCATATTTGGATCGGTTTGTTATAGTGTTCATCGATGATATCCTGATCTATTCCAAGAGTCAGGAAGATCATGCTGAGCATCTTCGAATAGTATTGAACACTTTGAGACAGAACCAGTTGTATGCCAAAGCAAGCAAATGTGAATTTTGGCTACCTGAGGTCAAATTCTTAGGGCATGTTATAGCAGATGGTATAGCCGTTGATCCGGCTAAGGTGGGCAGCAGTAAGCGAGTGGAAAGCACCAAAGAATGTCACTGAAATCCGTAGTTTTCTGGGTTTGGCTGGATATATAGGAAGTTTATCATGGACTTCTCCAAAATTGCATCCCCATTGACTCGACGCAGAAAGGAGTCAAATATGAATGGTCAGAGCTGTGCAATCAGAGATTTGATTTGAGGAGGAAGAGACTTACAACTGCTCCTATTCTAGTTTTGCCGGAAAGGGGCAAAGGTTATGAAGTACAATGTGATGCATCAGGAGAGGGACTGGGATGTTCACTCATGCAACGTGATCGGGTGGTGGCATATGGTTCAAGACAACTAAAGATACATGAACGCCTCTACCCCACACATGATCTGGAATTAGCTGCGGTGGTCTTTGCTCTCAAAAGCTGGAGACACTATCTATATGGGGAGAAGTTTGAAGTATTTTCAGATCACAAGAGCTTGAAGTATTTATTTGATCAGAAAGAGCTCAACCTGAGGCAGCGCAGATGGATGGAATATCTGGCGGACTATGAATTTGCGCTCCGATATCATCCGGGAAAGGCCAACAAAGTGGCGGATGCTCTCAGCCGCATGTCTCATGCATCAGTGGCATGTTTGATCAGGACTGAATGGGAGATGTTGAATTCCATTCGTGAGTTTAATCTATACATCACAAACCATGGGAGTATGTACAATTTGATCATACGATCCAACATGGTTACAAAGATTGAACAGGAACAACGAACAGATCCGGAAATGGCAGAGACATGGGCCAAGATGTCTAATGGCGAGGTTGTACCGGATTGGGAATTACGACCAGGACAGGGTCTTATGTTCCGGGGTAGAATTTATGTGCCAAGAAGCTGCAGAAAAGAATTATTGATAGAGGCACATCAGAGCAAGTTGTCCATTCATCCGGGTAGCACAAAAATGTATCATGACTTAAAAAGACATTATTGGTGGCATGGACTCAAGAAGGATGTTGCAGAGTTCGTGGCTCATTGTTTAACTTTCAGCAGGTTAAGACAGAACATCAGAAGCCACCAGGGTTACTCAAACCCTTAGCAGTGCCGGAATGGAAATGGGAGCACATTTCCATGGACTTTGTGACGGGGTTGCCGAGGTCCTCGAAAGGCAATGACGCTATATGGGTTGTGTGGTAGATCGATTGACCAAGTCCGCGCATTTTATTCCTATCAAGATGACAGATTTCAGAGACATTGGGTCGGAGATATATCAAAGACATCATCAGATTACATGGTATTCCACAGACTATAGTGTCTGATAGAGATGGCCGATTCACCGGCAGGGTATGGCAGAGCATGCAGTCGGCCATGGGAACCGATCTACTTATTAGCACAGCATTCCATCCACAGACCGATGAACAATCGGAAAGAACAATACAAACGCTGGAGGACATGTTGAGGGCGTGCATGCTAGACTTCAAAGGATGGGAGGATCATTTGCCATTGGTGGAATTTTCTTATAACAATAGCTACCAGGCAAGCCTCCAGATGGCACCATTCGAAGCTTTGTATGGTAGACCATGCAGGTCACCAGTGTGCTGGACTGAGGTTGGTGAACATGCACTGATAGGACCCGAGATGGTTGCAGAAACTACTGCACAGATCCAATTGATACGTCAACATTTGTTGACCGCACAGAGTCGGCAAAAGAACTATGCTGATAAGAGGAGGAGGTTTCTCGAATTTGAAGTGGGAGACATGGTATTCTTGAAGGTCTCGCCACGAAAAGGGCACATGAGATTTGGGAGAAAGGAAAATTGTCGCCAAGATATGTGGGACCGTTTTCAATTATCAGAAGGATGGGAGATGTAGCCTATCAGTTGGCACTTCCTTCGCAATTGGCGTCTCTACATGATGTGTTCCATGTGTCGATGCTGAGGAAGTACAACCCTGATCCGTCTCATGTTTTGGATGTGCAAGATATAGATGTGCAAAGCGATGTCACTTATGTCGAGAAGCAGGTCAGAATATTGGAGAGTGAGCAAAGGGTGTTGCGTAACCGAGCGATTCAGTTCGTCAAGGTGGTGTGGGATCGACATGGTGTTGAGGAAGCCACTTGGGAATTGGAATCGGAGATGAGAACATCTCACCTGAATTGTTTGTATGATTTACTTTGAAATCCTACTTCGTTCGATTTCGGGACGAAAATTATAAAAAGAGTATTGTATTGTAACACCCTGGAATTTCAAAGTTATCATTTTATATGAAAATATCATATTTACGGAATTGCCATTGTGATAAAATTGATTTGAATTTAAATGGGTCAATGGCTCAATCAAGACCCAAAGGATGGTAGTTTGTTTACAAAACAAATAAATGGATAAGATGAATTTAAACGGGTCAAGAATCATATTTGGGTCAAATTTTTGATAAATGGGTCAAATGGCTAGATGGGACCCAATGGGTCGTGAATGGCATGATTAACCATGGATTGAGTTCAAGCTTAGTTAATTTAAGTTTATTAATTGCTTGAGTTTGGTTTGAATTGAAATGAATGATGGGTTTAGTTGAGTTGAATTTAATAGTTAAGATTGATTAGTAATTTTGGAAAAAGTTATGTACTTTGCTATCTAAGAATGGAAAATTGGATTAGTCATAGGTTCTATTATAACCTCAGTTAGATTTAGACTAAGTTAATTCCGCAAGTTATATGTATACATGTGCGGATCAGTTTTATGGACTTAGTTCATACACATGGGCTTGGCCAGTTAAGGGTCGGATTTAGAGATCCGAACTTAACTCGCGTCGTGACATTCCGCCCCGATCACTTATTGATTATTATTATATTTAAAAAAATAAATAAACTCTGAAAATTTAGAGTGAAAGGGCGGGGTGTTACAGTTGGTATCAGAGCGAAACGGGAAGTTGAATCTTCCGAAGTAAGATTAAGACGGTTTCATGTCTCACTGACGGATAAGAATCCCAACTGACCGACTCTTCGGAGTCCGCTGACTCGGGGCCGGATTAATTTACTTCGTAGACTCAGACTGAACAAATTAATCTGAGAACAACAGTGAAAGATAGCAAAGTACAGTATTATAATTGATATATCAAACGTAGCAAAATAGGATATACATTCCCCAATATTCCCAAATTGAGAAAGAAAAAAACAAATAGGGATTTAGAAACTTCCCCAAAAAAAAAAACAAAAAAAAATCAAGATTGCTTATTTGGAAATCTCCCCAAAGTAGTGAAAACACAAACTGTATGAAGAAACTAAGTCAATTATATTTTCATGACTTAGGAAATGGCACCAAAAAGGAAGATCCTACAAAGCAAGAAAGGGAAAGAAAAGAGAAACCACTCGTTCAGTATGAAGAAGGAAGGGAAAGATCTCCACCAGAGGAAGAGTCACATCATTCTGAAAGGTCATCACTCTGAAAAGTCACCACAGAAGAGTCTCATCATTCTCGGGGAGAAAGGAAGGAGCGGGAATACTCATCTCGGAAGGAGGAGAAGGGAACAGTGGTGTACATATACCACATGTGCCACCTGAGCTTCAGGGCTTAGTCCAAGCAGTGGTAACCTCTGTACTCCAGCAACTATGAATGGGAGTGAAAGTTCCAGGGATGCCAGTGACCGGAGTATGGCACGAGAATTTACAACAGCGTCCCTACTTCAAAGGGAAGGAAGGGGCTATCGGAGCCGAGCATTGGCTGAAGAAGATCACTCAGATCTTAAAATTACTTAAGATCTCGAGTCATGCTGACAGGATTCTACTGGCTACTTCACAATTGATAGAAGATGCCGGTAAATGGTGGGAGGTGGTGGAGAAGCAGAGGGCACTCATACCAGTCAGGGAGAGGACGGCCATGACATGGAATGAGTTTTCAGCAACCTTTCTGGAACACTACTTTCCGGAGGAGGAGAAGGAGCGACAGACGGAACTTTTTCTGTCCTTGGTACAGGGCTCTATGACGGTGGCAGAATATCACCGTGAATTTCTCAGTTTATCCATTTATGCATTCTATATGGTGGACACAGAACTTCGCAAGGCAAGAAAGTTTGAGAGGGGTCTACGGCCAAACATCAGGGCCAAAGTGACCATATTTAAGTGCACCACATTGGCTGAGGTGGTCAGCAAGGCCACAATAGCAGAACAGGAGTTTAATACAATGGTGCGGTTTGACAACCGCCGAACTCCAAGTGGGAGGGGTGGGTTCCAGTCCAACAAAAGGTTCCGCCCGAACTTCAGTAGACCCTCACCATCTACTGGGTCCGCGGGGAGCTTTCGTCCCAACCAGCCCTCCCCATCTGCATCAGTCACCCAGTCATTCAAAGGGGTGAACAACTGTTTCCACTGTAATCAGGGGTCACTTCAAGAGAGACTGTCCAAAGCTCAATAGGCTCTCATATTCCAGAGGATCTTTCCGTCCACCAGCTAGGCCAGCTAACTCCCGAGGAGGCAGAACTTATAATCAGGCGGGTCGGGCGCCTAATCCTACCGGATCTGGACGACTATTTGCTCTGGAACCTCCTGAGGATGTGGATCATTCTGTGATTCAAGGTATGGCCGTTGTCAATAGTTCTTATGCTTATGCATTGTTTGATTCTGGAGCATCGCACTCTTTTATATCTGCATCCTTTATAACTGCTACTGGAACACTAGTTCAAAAGCTGTCCACCACACTCACAGTAGTATCCCCTACCCAGGATCGATGATTTATTCGATCAGTTGAGGGGATCCAGTCATTTTTCCAAGATTGATCTGATGTCCGGTTATCATCAAATCCGGGTCAAGGAGGAAGACATCGAGAAAACAGCTTTCAGAACACGGTATGGACTATTTGAATTTGTAGTCATGCCATTTGGGCTTACCAACGCCCCGGCTGTGTTTATGGACTTAATGAACAGAATATTCCGTCCATATTTGGATCGGTTTGTTATAGTGTTCATCGATGATATCCTGATCTATTCCAAGAGTCAGGAAGATCATGCTGAGCATCTTCGAATAGTATTGAACACTTTGAGACAGAACCAGTTGTATGCCAAAGCAAGCAAATGTGAATTTTGGCTACCTGAGGTCAAATTCTTAGGGCATGTTATACAGCAGATGGTATAGCCGTTGATCCGGCTAAGGTGGCAGCAGTAAGCGAGTGGAAAGCACCAAAGAATGTCACTGAAATCCGTAGTTTTCTGGGTTTGGCTGGATATTATAGGAAGTTTATCATGGACTTCTCCAAAATTGCATCCCCATTGACTCGACTCACGCAGAAAGGAGTCAAATATGAATGGTCAGAGCTGTGCAATCAGAGATTTGAGGAGCTGAAGGAGAGACTTACAACTGCTCCTATTCTAGTTTTGCCGGAAAGGGGCAAAGGTTATGAAGTACAATGTGATGCATCAGGAGAGGGACTGGGATGTTCACTCATGCAACGTGATCGGGTGGTGGCATATGGTTCAAGACAACTAAAGATACATGAACGCCTCTACCCCACACATGATCTGGAATTAGCTGCGGTGGTCTTTGCTCTCAAAAGCTGGAGACACTATCTATATGGGGAGAAGTTTGAAGTATTTTCAGATCACAAGAGCTTGAAGTATTTATTTGATCAGAAAGAGCTCCTGAGGCAGCGCAGATGGATGGAATATCTGGCGGACTATGAATTTGCGCTCCGATATCGGGAAAGGCCAACAAAGTGGCGGATGCTCTCAGCCGCATGTCTCATGCATCAGTGGCATGTTTGATCAGGACTGAATGGGATGTTGAATTCCATTCGTGAGTTTAATCTATACATCACAAACCATGGGAGTATGTACAATTTGATCATACGATCCAACATGGTTACAAAGATTGAACAGGAACAACGAACAGATCCGGAAATGGCAGAGACATGGGCCAAGATGTCTAATGGCGAGGTTGTACCGGATTGGAATTACGACCAGGACAGGGTCTTATGTTCCGGGGTAGAATTTATGTGCCAAGAAGCTGCAGAAAAGAATTATTGATAGAGGCACATCAGAGCAAGTTGTCCATTCGGGTAGCACAAAAAATGTATCATGACTTAAAAAGACATTATTGGTGGCATGGACTCAAGAAGGATGTTGCAGAGTTCGTGGCTCATTGTTTAACTTGTCAGCAGGTTAAGACAGAACATCAGAAGCCACCAGGGTTACTCAAACCCTTAGCAGTGCCGGAATGGAAATGGGAGCACATTTCCATGGACTTTGTGACGGGGTTGCCGAGGTCCTCGAAAGGCAATGACGCTATATGGGTTGTGGTAGATCGATTGACCAAGTCCGCGCATTTTATTCCTATCAAGATGACAGATTCATCAGAGACATTGGGTCGGAGATATATCAAAGACATCATCAGATTACATGGTATTCCACAGACTATAGTGTCTGATAGAGATGGCCGATTCACCGGCAGGGTATGGCAGAGCATGCAGTCGGCCATGGGAACCGATCTACTTATTAGCACAGCATTCCATCCCAGACCGATGAACAATCGGAAAGAACAATACAAACGCTGGAGGACATGTTGAGGGCGTGCATGCTAGACTTCAAAGGTGGATGGGAGGATCATTTGCCATTGGTGGAATTTTCTTATAACAATAGCTACCAGGCAAGCCTCCAGATGGCACCATTCGAAGCTTTGTATGGTAGACCATGCAGGTCACCAGTGTGCTGGACTGAGGTTGGTGAACATGCACTGATAGGACCCGAGATGGTTGCAGAAACTACTGCACAGATCCAATTGATACGTCAACATTTGTTGACCGCACAGAGTCGGCAAAAGAACTATGCTGATAAGAGGAGGAGGTTTCTCGAATTTGAAGTGGGAGACATGGTATTCTTGAAGGTCTCGCCACGAAAAGGGCACATGAGATTTGGGAAGAAAGGAAAATTGTCGCCAAGATATGTGGGACCGTTTTCAATTATCAGAAGGATGGGAGATGTAGCCTATCAGTTGGCACTTCCTTCGCAATTGGCGTCTCTACATGATGTGTTCCATGTGTCGATGCTGAGGAAGTACAACCCTGATCCGTCTCATGTTTTGGATGTGCAAGATATAGATGTGCAAAGCGATGTCACTTATGTCGAGAAGCAGGTCAGAATATTGGAGAGTGAGCAAAGGGTGTTGCGTAACCGAGCGATTCAGTTCGTCAAGGTGGTGTGGGATCGACATGGTTTGAGGAAGCCACTTGGGAATTGGAATCGGAGATGAGAACATCTCTGAATTGTTTGTTGATTACTTTGAAATCCTACTTCGTTCGATTTTCGGGACGAAAATTATAAAAAGAGTATTGTATTGTAACACCCTGGAATTTCAAAGTTATCATTTTATATGAAAATATTCATATTTACGGAATTGCCATTGTGATAAAATTGATTTGAATTTAAATGGGTCAATGGCTCAATCAAGACCCAAAGGATGGTAGTTTGTTTACAAAACAAATAAATGGATAAGATGAATTTAAACGGGTCAAGAATCATATTTGGGTCAATTTTGATAAATGGGTCAAAATGGCTAGATGGGACCCAATGGGTCGTGAATGGCATGATTAACCATGGATTGAGTTCAAGCTTAGTTAATTTAAGTTTATTAATTGCTTGAGTTTGGTTTGAATTGAAATAAATGATGGGTTTAGTTGAGTTGAATTTAATAGTTAAGATTGATTAGTAATTTTGGAAAATAAGTTATGTACTTTGCTATCTAAGAATGGAAAATTAGTCATAGGTTCTATTATAACCTCAGTTAGATTTAGACTAAGTTAATTCCGCAAGTTATGTATACCATGTGCGGATCAGTTTTATGGACTTAGTTCATACGCACATGGGCTTGGCCAGTTAAGGGTCGGATTTAGAGATCCGAACTTAACTCGCGTCGTGACATTCCGCCCCGATCACTTATTGATTATTATTATTTTAAAAAAAAAAAATAAACTCTGAAAATTTAGAGTGAAAAGGGCGGGGTGTTACATTCCCTCTCTCAAGTAAACCCTACCTTGGCCAATTCTAAGCTTGGAGGTTTCCACCATTGATCAAGCATCTTGACCTACCAAAGATTAAAAGGAAGGAGAAAGGAGGCTAAGGAAGCCGACGGGAGCGGCGGAAGTCGGAGGAGACGACGGATTGTGAGTATTTCTTAAACAAGAGTTTTGGAATTTTTTTTGGGTTTAAGAATTGGAATTCTTTTTGCTTAAATTTAATGGTGGCTAAATAATTTTGTGCCATGGATTTTAAATCCATCAAAATGGAAGGATGGAAAGTGGAGGAAACTCTAATGGATAGGTTAGGGTTAGGAAAAAAAAAATGGATTAAGGGTTATATAATTAATGTATGATTTTTTTTAGGGTTTTAAGGAATGGAGGATATGCAAAGTAATTTGGGCATTTTAATGATTTATTAGGGTTTATGAAGAATGGAAAACCATGGAGGATGGTTTAGGGTTTTAAATTTCTTGATTAAATGTGATTAAGTTTGAAGGGGTTTTATAAGAAAAATCATGGGAAAGAGGGTTTATGATTTTTTAAGGAGTTAATGATTGAATGTAGTGATTTGTAAATGGATTTCATGACCTATTTGTGGGTAAACTTATGATTAATTTTGGTGTTATGTATGTGGGAAATGAATGAGGATTAGAATATTTAAATGGCTAAATTCTAGTGTTGTTATATTATGGTTAAGGAGACACCAATGGACCCATTTTGTGTGAACCAATTAAGGACTAAGATGAAGGTGTATGTATATGGATTAGTAAATGAGGAATATGGCATGATTAAAGGGGACATTCATGGATTCCA
Organism: Chimonanthus praecox; assembly: GCA_022113865.1. Lineage (NCBI taxonomy): Eukaryota > Viridiplantae > Streptophyta > Magnoliopsida > Laurales > Calycanthaceae > Chimonanthus > Chimonanthus praecox. The sequence continues at coordinate 36,378,434 of CM039090.1, forward strand.
AAAATGTAGTTTATGATGATAAAAAATGATAAGTCAAATGTGTGATGGAACTAAGTGATGTATGTAGACTTGTTTGGCCTAAGGTTAATGTGTTTGTATATGATTAAATTAATGGAGTTTAGGTTCAATTAAGTGGCTGATTTAATGATCTTGAGATATGGGTGATGGGTCATTAATGGACCTGAATCCATGAATGAATTTTAGACAAAGAAATGTATATAATTAAGTTAATGTTTAACTATAGGGGAGGTAGTGGCAAAACCGTAAATATTGATCAAAATGAAGCAACCCACTAAGATATGATGTATAGGCTTAGAAATGGTTAAAATATGGACTAATTATGTGTATGTAATAAGGTATTGGATATCGCGAGCGGTACGCGTGTCGGTAGCCGGATTATCGGACGAAGCCGAAAAAGGACGCGAATCGGTATTCGGGATTTCTACCTACTTGTAAGCCATGGATGTGTAATGGTATATTCATCTTATTTTGGTTGATTTTGGGATTGATCTTAAAAAAAAAAAAGAATTGTTCTATGATTATGGACATTATGTTTAATACTATGGTTTATTATTTTTAAGGTTATGCATTATATGGTAAGGCCATGTATGGTATATTAAGGGTATGAGATATACATATTACATAGCATAATGCATTACATCTCATGCATGGCATGGGCGGAAAAAAATAAACAAACCGGAGTCCATGCTCCGTCGGGGCGACCGAGAACAGGCATGGGGATACCTTGACAAGGCTTTGCCGTCAAGGGGATATTTTGCGGTTGGACATATCTTGACGAGGTTTTTCCGTCAAGAGGGATATGACAGTATATGGCAGGAATGATGGGTGGGATTCATAACATTTACACCCAGGGCATATCATTTACTTATATTTTCAGTATATGGTGGTTTGTAGTTTTTACTGTGTTATTATCTTTATGTGGTTATTACTAACCCATGTGCTAGCCCTACTCGGAATCCTACTGGGCGCGTGTTCTAACGCCCTACTTCTACCCTAGCTGATGATGCAGGAAATGGCGGAATGGAAGGGCGAGACGGAAGCCAAGCTTAGGAGCTTGGGGAGGCGGATTAATTATTTTGTTTTACATTTATTATGGAAAAGATGTATTTGTATAGTTAGCTTGTCGGAAACGTAATAATTTAGGTAGTTTGCTATGTTTAGGTATTATTTTGGATAATACAGTATAATGGCATTTTCGTAATTAATTGGGTATTTCTTCCCTGCTATCTGAAGAACTGGTAGGATAGTTCTATTATCATCCGCAGTTATTTTTATGTTCCGCGAGCTTACTTCTACGCGTGAACCGTACTCGTGGACTTATGTTCCACGCACGCGTAGGGTTGGCCAGTTAAGGGCCGGGCTTTAGAAGCTCGGAACTTAACTCGCGTCGTGACGTCCGCGCCTTTTGTCACTTTTAAAAAAAAAAATAGGCTCTGACTTTCGGTGAAAAGGGGGCGGGCGTTACAGGTGTGATCGAACTAAATTATCAGCTGCCTACATACGCCTCCCTTTGAGATCAAATCACGCGTAGTTCTACCTTCATAGATAGCACAAACCCCGTGCTACACATAATGACATGTTGTGAGTCCAAGTTGGGGGGGGGTATTACATTCATGTCTCATCTCTACCCCTCATGCACATACTCAACCCTAGTGCCTCTATGTCACCATGCTCTATGCCCCATCTCAAACCAACTAACATTGTTTCAAAAGGCCATCCCCAACCTGATACGGGATCGATGCTCACGACGGAGCGATCCAACAAAATTGGGGATCCCAACACCAAGACCAAGAGACTCCCACGAATCCTAGGATTTATTGGACCCTCGATGTGATCGAACTGAATTATCAGCTGCCTACGTACGCCGCCCTTGGAGATCAGATCACACGTAGTTCTACCTTCATACATGGCACCGACCCCGTGCTACACATAATGACATGTTGTGGGCCCAAGTGGGGGGAGGTATTACATTCATGTCTCATCTCTACCCCTCATGCACATATCCGACCCTAGTGGCTCTATGTCACCATGCTTTATGGCCCATCTCAAACCAACTACCACTGTTTCAAAAGGCCATCCCCAACCTGATGAGGGATCGATGGAGCGATCCAACAAAATTGGAGATCCCGAGTCTTCACCGAGATCATGAGACTCCCACGAATCCTAGGATTTATTGGACCCTCGGTGTGATCGAACTGAATTATCAGCCTAAATACTCCTCCCTCAGAGATCAGATCACGCGTAGTTCTACCTTCATACATGGCACCGACCTCGTGCTACACATAATGACATGTTGTGGGTCCAAGTGGGGGACGGTATTACATTCATGTCTCATCTCTACACCTTATGCACATACCCGACCCTAGTGCCTCTATGTCACCATGCTCCATGCCCCATCTCCAACCAACTGCCATTGTTTCAAAAGCCAATCCCCAACCTGATGCGGGATCGATGCTCACGACGGAGCGATCCAACAAAATTGGGGATCTCGAGTCTTCACCGAGACCAGGAGAGACTCCCACGAATCCTAGGATTTATTGGACCCTCGCTGTGATCGAACTGAATTATCAACTGCTTACGTACTCCTCCCTTGGAGATCAGATCACCCGTAGTTATACCTTCATTCCTGGCACCAACCCCGTGCTACACATAATCGTATGTTGTGGGTCCAAGTGCGGAGAGGTATTATATTCATGTCTCACCTCTACCCCTCATTCACTTACCCGACCCTAGTGCCTCTTGTCACCATGCTCTATGCCCCATCTCCAACCAATGAACCTAAAAAAATATTGGAGATTGAAACTTGTGTGATACCGAAAATTTGTTACTATGCCAGTCCGTAAATTAAAATATGCCATCTCCAACCAATGAACCTAAACAAAATTGGGTATTGAAACTTATACGTTACAGTAACCTCCAAATTACGTTCATCCGCGACAGTTTACTGGCCGTTTGTCCAACGCTGATTCGTGACTTAAACATTGCTAATATCTCGAATGCCCTTCCCAAACCAATGAACCTAAAAAACATTGGGCATTGAAAATTTTATGATTCAAAAAACCTTAATACATCCATCCGCGAATTAAAATTTTCCGAAATCTCAAATGCCCATCTCCAATTATGGACCAAAAAATAAATTTGGGGACTGAAACTTGTATGATACCGAAAAGGCCCTACAACTCCCATCCGCGAAATAGAATATGCTGAAGTCTCAAATACCCATCTCCAACCAATAAACGTAAACAAAATTGGGCATTGAAACTTCTACGTTACAGTAACCTCCAAATTACGCTCATCCGCGAATGTTCACTTACGGTCTGACCGACACCACCCACCGATGCTGTTACGGAAAACTCCTTACTACGCCAATCCGAGACTTAAACATTGTCAATATTTCAAATGCCCATCCCAAACCAATGAACGAAAACAAAATCGAGCATTGAAACTTTATGTTACTTGAATTTCAATCTTCTCCAAAATCCATTCATATGGTTGCCCATAGACAACGTTGCACATGTTGAGTTACAGCGGTGGCTATTCTCAGTCGAATTCAAGATCATTCGTAATAGACGGACATTATAACAGAAGACTAACCATTTGTTGTCAACATTTTTGTGTTGTGACTGGGTCGATATTTAACATTAGGTATCATAAATACATACATTTCGCAGAACGTATGGATGTATGTATGCATGCATGTATGTATGTGTATGTGTGTATATATATACGCATGTATGTATCATCATATCTAATATTGTTAAATATCAACTAAGTCACAATATAAAATTGTTGACAACAAATAGTTAGTCCAATATTCAAAATGCCCATCTGCAATAAACGAAAGTAAATAAAACTGAGCATAACAACCGCATTCACCCAATATCTAATAACCGTTGCAATTTTACCGAAATTTTTTCTTCACAACCTTCCGCCACATACAAGATACAATTCTTTAAATGAGCTTGCCCAATGAAGGAAACATATTAAAATTGGGGCATCGACACCAAATAGCCCAATCGTTCAGTATTAAACATTGCAAATGTTTTAAATCCCATCCCCATCCAATGAACCTAAACAAAATTGGGCATTTAAACTTATACGATACTGGAAAGTCCTTACAACGCTCATTCAAACATGAACATATCACAAATTCTCATCCCCAACCAATGAACCAAAATAAAAATGGGGAATGAAATTTCTATTTTACCAAAAACTTCTTACTACGCCTGTCGGTGTATTAAACTACTTTGATACCGAAAACATCTTACTACGCCTATCCACGATTTAAAAATTGCCAATAGTTCAAATGCACATGCCCAACCAATGAACTTAAACAAAATTGGTTATTAAAACTTTGACATTAGCAGGAACTGCATACTACGCTCTTCCGAGACTTAAAAAATTATCAATGTCTCAAATGCCCAACCCAAACCTTAAAAAAATTGGGTATTGAAACTTCTATGTTAGCAGAAATTCCTTAGTACGTCCATCCGCGCCTTAAACGTTGCCAATGTTTCAAATACCCATCCCAATGAACCTAAAAACAATTGGCATTAAAACTTCTATATTAAAAGGAACTGCTTAAGACGCTCATCCGATTGCCAATGTCTCAAATGCCCATCCCCAACCAATTAACTTTAACAAAATTGGGAATTTAAACATCTATGTTATCGAAAACTCATTACTACGCTCGTCCGCGACTTAAACGTTACTAATGTTTTAAATACCCATCTGTAACCAACGAACCTAAACAAATTTGTGCTTTGAAATTTCTATTCTACCGAAAACTCGTCACAACGCCCATCCGTGACTTAAAAATTGTCAATGATTTAAATGCTCATATCAAACCAACAAACATAAATAAAATTGGGCATTGATACTTAGATGTTAAAGGAAACTACTGACTACGCCCATCTGCGATGTAAAAACTATCATTGTTTCAAATGCCCATCCCCAACCTGATGCGGGATCGATGCTTACGACGGAGCGATCCAACCAAAATTGGAGATCCCGAGTCTTCACCGAGACCCGGAGAGACTCCCACGAATCCTAAGACTTACTGGACCCTCGGTGTGATCGAACTGAATTATCAGCTGCCTACGTACTCCTCCCTTGGAGATCAGATCACGCGTAGTTCTACCTTCATTCATGGCACCAACCCTGTGCTACACATAATGACATGTTGTGGGTCCAAGTGGGGGAGGTATTACATTCATGTCTCATGTGACCCCCCATGCACATACCCGACCCTAGTGGCTCTATGTCACCATGCTTTATGACCCATCACAAACCAACTCCCATTGTTTTAAAAAGGTCATCCCCAACCTGATGTGGGATCAATGCTCACGACGGAGCGATCCAACAAAATTGGGGATCCCCGAGTCTTCACCAAAACCATGAAACCCTTAACCCTTAAACCCTAAAAACCTAAAAACCAGAAACCATAAACTAAAAAAGCCTAATAAACACTAACCCTACCTCTAAAAACTAAACCCTAAAACCCTCTAACCCTTAAAGCCCTAAACCCTAAACCCTAAAACCCTATATCCTAAAACCTAAAACCCTAACACCGTAAACCCTAAACCCTAAAACACTAAACCCTAAACCTAAACACCTAAACTACCTAAAACCCTAATACACTGAACCCAAAAACCCTAATACACTAAACCCTAAAACCGTCAACCCTCTAACCCTAAAACCGTCAACCCTCTAACCCTAAAACCCTAAAACCAGAAACCCTAAAACACTAAACCCTAAAAGCCTGAAACCCTAATACACTAAACCCTAAAACCCTCTAACCCTTAAAGCCCTCAATCCTAAAACCCTCTAACCCTTAAAGCCCTAAACCCCTACACCCTAAAACCCTAAAACCAGAAACCATAAAACACTAAACCCTAAAAGCCTGAAACCCTGAAACCCTAATACACTAAACCCTAAAACCCTCTAACCCTTAAAGCCCTAAACCCTTAACCCTAAAACCCTAAACCTTAAAACCCTATATCCTAAAACCTAAAACCCTAACACCGTAAACCCTAAAACCCTAACACCGTAAACCCTAAACCTAAACAAACTAATAAAACTAAACCCTAAAACACTAAACCCTAAAAGCCTAAAACCCTAAAACCCTAATACACTAAACCCAAAAACCCTAATACACTAAACCCTTAAACCGTCAACCCTCTAACCCTAAAACCCTAAACCCTAAACCTTAATACCCTAAAACCTGATGTGGGATCGATGCTCATGACTGAGCGATCCAACAAATTTGGGGATCCCAAGTCTTCCCCGAGACCAAGAGAGACTCCCACGAATCATAGGACTTATTGGACCCTCGCTGTGATCAAACTGAATTATCAACTGCCTACGTACTCCTCCCTTGGAGATCAGATCATGCGTAGTTCTACCTTCATACATGGCACCAACCCCGTGCTACACATAATGACATGTTGTGGTCTGAGTGGGGGGAGGTATTACATTCATGTCTCATCTCTACCCCTTATGCACATACCAGACCCTATTGCCTTTATGTTAACATGCTCTATGCCCCATCTCCAACCAACTGTCATTGTTTCAAAAGCCCATCCCCAACCTGATGCGGGATCAATACTCACGACGAAGCGATCCAACAAAATTGGAGATCCCGAGTCTTCACCAAGACCAGGAGACTCCCACGAATCCTAGGATTTATTGGACCTTCGGTGTGATCGAACTGAATTATCAGCTGCCTACTTACTCCTCCCTTGGAGATCAGATCACGCGTAGTTCTACCTTCATTCCTGGCACCGATCCCGTGCTACACAATGACATGTTGTGGGTCCAAGTGGGGATAGGTATTACATTCTTATCTCACCTCTACCCCTCAGGCACATACTCGACCCTAGTGCCTCTATGTCACCATGCTCCATCTCCAACCAATGAACCTAAAAAAAGATTGGAGATTGAAACTTGTGTGATACCGAAAATTCGTAACTACGCCAGTCCGTAAATTAAAATATGCACATCTCCAACCAATGAACCTAAACAAAATTGGGCATTGAAATTTCTACGTTACATAACCTCCAAATTACCTTCATCAGCGTCTGTTCACTGGCCGTTTGTCCGACGTCACCATAGGTCCGAACCGATGTTGTCACATGAAACTCCTTACTACGCTGATTCGAGACTTAAGCATTGCCAATATCTCGAAAGCCCTTCCCAAACCAATGAACCTAAAAAAATTGGGCATTGAAACTTTTATGATTGAAAAAAGACATTAATACGTCCGTCTGCGAATTAAAATTTGCCGAAGTCTCAAATGCCATCTCCAATTATGAACCTAAAAAATAAATTTGGGGATTGAAACTTGTACAATACCGAAAAAGCCCTACAACACCTGTCTGCGAATTAGAATATACTTCCCATCTCAAACCAATAAACGTAAATAAAATTGGGCATTAAAATTTTTACGTTACAGTAACCTCCAAATTACGCTCATCCGGGAATGTTCACTGACGGTCTGATCGACGCTACCATCAATCCCACCGATACTGTTACGAGAAACTCTTTACTACCCCGATCCGAGACTTAAACATTGTCAATATTTCAAATGCACATCCCCAACCAATGAACCTAAACAAAATTGGACATTGAAACTTCTATGGTACTTGAATTTCAATCTTCTCCAAAATCCATTCATATGCCTCCGCATAGGCAACATTACACATGTTGGGTTACGGCAGTGGCTATTCTCAGTCGAATTCAAGATCATTCGTTATAGACGGGCATTATAACAAAAGACTAATCATTTGTTGTCAACATTTTTGTGTTGTGACTAAGTCGATATTTAACATTAGATATCATAAATACATACATTACGCATAATGTATGGATGTATGTATGTATGCGTATGTGTGTATGTATATACGCATGTATGTATCATCATATCTAATATTGCTAAATATCAACTTAGTCACAATATAAAATTGTTGACAACAAATAGTTAGTCCCATGTTCAAAATGCCCATTTGCAACAAATCAAAGTAAATAAAGCTGAGCATAACAACCGCATTCACCTAATAACTAATAACCGTTGTAATTTTACAGAAAGTTTTCTTCACAACCTTCCGCCACATACATGATACGATTCTTTGAATGAGCTTGCCCAACCAAGGAAACATATTAAAATTGGGGCATCGACACCAAATAGCCCAATCGTCCAGTATTAAACATTCCAAATGTTTCAAATCCCATCCCCACCCAATGAACCTAAACAAAATTGGGCATTGAAACTTATATGATACTGGAAAGTCCTTACAACGCTCATTCGAGACTTGAACATGTCTCAATTTCTCATCCCCAACCAATGAACCAAAATAAAAATGGGGAATGAAACTTCTATGTTACCAAAACCTTTTTACTACGGCCGTCGGCGCACAAACATTGCCAATGTTTCAAATACCCATACCCAACCAATGAACCTGAGCAAAATTGGGCATTAAAACTACTTTGATACTTAAAACATCTTACTACGCCTATCCACTACTTAAAAATTGCCAATGGTTCAAATGCACATCCCCAACCAATGAACCAAAAAAAATTGGGCATTAAAACTTTGACATTAGCAGGAACTGCATACTACGCTTTCAGAGACTTAAAAAACAGTCAATGTCTCAAATGCCCAATCCAAACCTTAACAAAATTGGGCTTTGAAACTTCTATATTAGTAGAAATTCCTTACTACGTCCATCCGCGCCTTAAACGTTGCCAATGTTTCAAATACCCATCCCAACCAATGAACCTAAAAACAATTGGGCACTAAAACTTCTATTTTAAAAGGAACTGCTTAAGACGCTCATCCGATTGCCAATGTCTCAAATGCCCATCCCCAACATTTTAACTTTAACAAAATTGGGAATTTAAACATCTATGTTATCGAAAACTCATTACTACGCTCGTCCGTCCGCGACTTAAACGTTACTAATGTTTTAAATACCCATCTGTAACCAACGAACCTAAACAAATTTGTGCTTTGAAATTTCTATTCTACCGAAAACTCGTCACAACGCCCATCCGTGACTTAAAAATTGTCAATGATTTAAATGCTCATATCAAACCAACAAACATAAATAAAATTGGGCATTGATACTTAGATGTTAAAGGAAACTACTGACTACGCCCATCTGCGATGTAAAAACTATCATTGTTTCAAATGCCCATCCCCAACCTGATGCGGGATCGATGCTTACGACGGAGCGATCCAACAAAATTGGAGATCCCGAGTCTTCACCGAGACCCGGAGAGACTCCCACGAATCCTAAGACTTACTGGACCCTCGGTGTGATCGAACTGAATTATCAGCTGCCTACGTACTCCTCCCTTGGAGATCAGATCACGCGTAGTTCTACCTTCATTCATGGCACCAACCCTGTACTACACATAATGACATGTTGTGGGTCCAAGTGGGGGAAGGTATTACATTCATGTCTCATCTCTACCTCTCATGCACATACCCGACCCTAGTGCCTTTATGTCACCATGCTCTACACCCATCTCCAACCAATGAACCTAAAAAGATATTGGAGATTGAAACTTGTGTGATACCGAAAATGCCTTACTACGCCCGTCCGTAAATTAAAATTTGCCGAAGTCTCCAACCATTGAATCTAAACAAAATTGGGTATTGAAACTTCTTCGTTGTAGTAACCTCCAAATAACTCTCATCCACGACTGTTCACTAATCGTCTGTCCAACGCCACCATGGGTCTGACCGATGCTGTTACATGAAACTCCTTACGACACCGATTCGAAACTTAAACATGCCAATATCTCAAATCAATAAACCTCAAAAAAAAATCATATTGAAACTTTTATGATTCCAAAATGAGCTTAATACGCCCGTCCGCAAAGTAAAATTTGCCGAAGTCTAAAATGTCCATCTCCAACCAATGAACCTAAAAAACAATTGGGGATTTAAACTTGTACAATACCGAAAAGGCCTTACTACGCCCTTCCGAAAATTAAAATTTGCCGAAGTCTCAAATGCTCATCTCCCACCGATGAGCCTAAAAGAAATTGGGGATTGAAACTTGTACGATATCGAAAAAGCCTTACTACGCCCGTCTCGAATTAAAATTAGCTGAAGTCTCAAATGCCTATCTCCAACCAATGAACCTAAATAAAATTGGGCGTTGAAACTTCTACATTACAGTAACCTCCAAATTACGCTCATCCACGAATGTTCAACGACGGTCTGACCGACGCCACCATCAGTCCCACCGATGCGATTACGGAAAATTCCTTACTACGCCGATCGAAGAATTAAACATTGTCAATATTTCAAGTGGCCATCCCAAACCAATGAACCTAAAAAATTGGGCATTTAAACTTCTATGATTCCAAAAAGGCCTTACTACACCTGTCCGCGAATTAAAATTTGCCAAAGTCTCAAATGCCCATCTCCAACCAATGAACCTAAAGAAAATTGGACACTGAAACTTCTGTGTTGCAGTAACCTCCAAATTACGCTCAACGACTTAAAATTACCAAAGTCTCAAATGCCTATCTCCAACCAATGAACCGAAATAAAATTGGGCATCCAAACTTTTACGTCGCCCATGCGAGACTAAAAATTGTCAATGTCTCAAATGCCCATCCCCATCCAATGAACTTGAAAAAATTGGGCATCGAAACTTCTATGTTACATGAATTTCAATCTTCTCCAAAATAATATCATATGGCTATGCATAGGCACCGTTGCCAATGTTACAGAAAACTCCAAATTATGCTCATCCATGACTTAAAATTGCTAATGTCTTAAATGTTCATCTGCATCCGATGAACCTAAACAAAATTGGGCACTGAAATATTTATGTCACCGAAAACTCCTTAATACGTCCATCTGAGACTTAAACAATGTGAATGTCTCAAATGCCCATCTCCAACCAATGATCATAAACAAAATTGGGCATTCAAACATTAATGTTATCGGAAACTCCTAATTACATCCGTCTGCTACTTAAACGTTGCCAATGTTTCAAATATTGAAAAACATTCAAAGGATGATTGGAATTTTAAAGGTTGAAACCTATGATCTAAAATATTAAAAGTCATTACTCTCAAAAACATATCAAAATGTTATTTACTTATGTATATAGAAAAAACAACATATAGACATAGTACTAAATTAATAAAAATAGATAATGTGACTTGATGAATAAAAATAGAGTAGCACTTTTTTAAATTTTGTTTTTTATTTTAAATAACTCCAGAAAAAAAAATTTAAGCATGTAGATAAAAGATTTAAAACAACCCATATACGAAGAATTGATAAGTTGGGAGGAAAATGAAAACATTAAAACTTAGATTAAGGGAGTGATATGATGATTGTTAGAAAATTTACATTATAATATTTTTTTATAGAATATAAAGAAAGTAGAAGTCAAAAACCTATTAAGACAGGAGTAATGATTATGTTGACAAGTATAAAACTTGAATCTAATTATCTTACAGTCATGATGTTACTATCGTGCATTTTAGATGGTGAATCAATTTGAAAATTTTATATTTAAATGTACATATCTTGAGAAAAAATAAACTCAACAAACCTTACCTATAAACTTTACCTCATTCAATAGAACCATATAGTTTTGGGTAATACATATCTTGAAATAAAATTAAACTTACTCGACTTGATCTAAAATAAATTTGAGTTGGATTGAACGGTCCTAAACTCGAACCGAATCCAATCTGTCTTAAATGTCTTTAAACACTATTTAAATTTGAGTCGAGTTAAGGAGTCTGAACTCAAACAGAATTTAATCCATCTTGAATTTCTTTTCCTTTATCTACCTAAGACTCTCTATTTAGGAAAGTTGTCCATTAATTTTTCTATTATGACACATTCTTTAGAAGGAATGTTAAAAATGAATGGACAATTATAGGTAAAGTTTCACTCAATCTAATCATCATGACCTTATAAATTTGGATCTTAAAATTTTGATAATTAAATTTCATTTTTTAACAATACGATAACTCTCATCATAATTGATCAATCCATGTAGTTTTTAATTTTATAAATTTTCAAATATTTGTCAAAAGATTTTCGGGGCCTCTCCCCATTTGAATGAAATATTAACCCATCATTCAAAAAAAAATGTCGAAATAGAAAACTAATTAGATGACTCCTTTACATGTTGGATTTGTTACTTTTAAATATACATATGAATTTTTTACGGAAAATATGTGAATTAAACATGATAAGATGCACACTTTCTTAAAAATTACTAAACAAGGTACATAGAGAATTTATGAAATTTATTATTTTATTTTTTTTGCTCTCTTAGTATAAACAAAGCTAAAGTGTATAAAGATTAGTAAAATTAAGAAGACAACCAAATTAACTCAATAAACATTTAAATAGATAATTGAGAAAGTGTAACAACCCGACCCGACTACAGGGTTTAGGGCTTGACCCAGTAAGATATTGTCCGCTTTGGGCTTCGCACACAGCTCAAACCCGCACGGTTTTGCATTTGGGCCCAGGCCCACGTGACCCGGTCCAAAAGGCCTCTCACATGGTCAAAGGGGGCTATACCACTTATATCCCCCATCTTTTTCTTCTCCCAAACCGATGTGGGAGACTTTTCCCACATTGGTTTGGGAAGAGGTGGGTATCACAATCACCCTCCCTAAAGTTTCAAGCCGTCCCCGGCTCGACCCGGTCCAGCTCAACAACTACAGGGAAAGAGGAAAGCCCACACAGTCCGAGTATTGAACTCGGCTCTGATACCATATTTGTAACGACCCGACCCGACAACAGGGCTTAGGGCTTGACTCAGTGTGATATTGTCCGCTTTGGGCCTCGCACACAGCTCAAACCCGCATGGTTTTGTTTTTGGGCCCGGGCCCACGTGACCCGGCCCAAAAGGCCTCTATACCACTTATATCCCCCATCTTTTTCTTCTCCCAAACCGATGTGGGACACTTTTCCCACATTGGTTTGGGAAGAGGTGGGTATCACAGAAAGAACCCATGTCTAACAGAAGTTCTTCTCATTTCATTTTCTTTGAGAAATTGTCTTTTGAGATCATGATTAGGATCTTTAATTAGATAAAAAAGAAAATTAGTGACGATAATCTTTGTACACTTTGAACTACAATGGAAAATCTACATGTGATGTCAATGCTGTCAATTGTGAGTTTCTGATAGAATCACTTGTAATCTAAGCAAACAAAGTTTGTAATAAAATAATGATAATCAAATAAGAAAAAATTTCACCTATTCATGGTCAACAATCTGCCCTAAGTTCACATGGGGTCCACTCCATTTAGATTTACACCCTTTCCTTCTTACATTTATATATTCTTTTGAATTGTATCAATGTTCTGTTTGAGTCTATTTTGAGTTGATATTTTTGATATATTAAAAAATTTATTCAAATTCACATGTAGAAAAATGCAGTCGATATATTACATATCGGCTGCAACGGACTGAAAAAAATAAAGACCAATCCGAGACTTAAAAATTGTCAGTATTGCAAATGCTCATCCCCAACCAATGAACCTAAACAAAATTAGGCATTAAAACTTTTATGTTACTTGAATTTCAATCTTCTCCAAAATCCATTCATATGGCTCCGCATAGACAACGTTGCACATGTTGGGTTACGGCAGTGGCTATTCTCAGTCGAATTCAGGATCATTCGTTATAAACGGACATTATAACAAAAGACTAACCATTTGTTGTCAACATTTTTGTGATGTGACTAGGTCGATATTTAACATTAGATATCATAAATACATACATTACTCATAACGTATGTATGTATGCATGCATGTATGTGTGCATATGTGTGTATGTATATACACATGTATGTATATCATCATATCTAATATTTTTAAATATCAACTTAGTCACAATATAAAATTGTTGACAACAAATAGTTAGTCCCATTTTCAAAATGTCCATTTGCAACAAATCAAATTAAATAAAGCTGAGCATAACAACCGCATTCACCTAATATCTAATAACCGTTGCAATTTTACCGAAAGTTTTCTTCACAACCTTCAGCCACATACATGATACAATCCTTTGAATGAGCTTGCCCAACCAAGGAAACATTCCAAATGTTTCAAATCCCACCCCACCCAATGAACCTAAACAAAATTGGGCATTAAAACTTATATGATACTGGAAAGTCCTTACAACGCTCATTCGAGACTTGAACATGTCTCAATTTCTCATCCCCAACCAATGAACTAAATAAAAATGGGGAATGAAACTTCTATGTTACCAAAAACTTCTTACTACGCCCGTCAGCAGCACAAACGTTGCCAATGTTTCAAATATCCATACCCAACCAATGAACCTGAGAAAAATTGGGCATTAAAACTACTTTGATACCGAAAACATCTTATTACGCCTATCCACGACTTAAAAATTGCCAATGAACTTAAACAAAATTGGGCATTAAAACTTTGACATTAGCAGGAACTGCATACTACACCCTTCCGAACTTAAAAAACTATCAATCTCTCAAATGCCCAATCCAAACCTTAACAAAATTGGGCATTGAAACTTCTATGTTAATAGAAATTCCTTACTACATCCATCTGCACCTTAAATGTTGCCAATGTTTCAAATACCCATCCCAACCAATGAACCTAAAAACAATTGGGCATTAAAACTTCTATGTTAGCAGGAACTGCTTAAGACGCTCATCCGATTGCCAATATCTCAAATGCCCATCCCCAACCAATTAATTTTAACAAAATTGGGAATTGAAATATCTATTTTATCGAGAACTCATTGCTACGCTCGTCTGCGACTTAAACATTACTAATGTTTTAAATGCCCATCCGTAACCAACGAACCTAAACAAATTTGGGCTTTGAAATTTCTATTCTACCGGAAACTCGTCACAACGCCCATCCGCGACTTAAAAATTGTCAATGATTCAAATGCCCATATCAAACCAACGAACATAAATAAAATTGGGCACTGATACTTCGATGTTAAAGGAAACTACTAACTACGCCGATCTGCGATTTAAAAACTGCCATTGTTTCAAATGCCCATCCCCAACCTAATGGGGGATCAACGCTCACGACGGAGCGATCCAACAAAATTGGGGATCCTGAGTCTTCACCGAGACCAGGAGAGACTCCCACGAATCCTATAACTTATTGGACCCTCGGTGTGATCGAACTGAATTATCAGTTGTCTACGTACTCCTCCCTTTGAGATCAGATCACGCGTAGTTCTACCTTCATAGATAGCACAAATCCCGTGCTACACATAATGACATGTTGTGAGTCCAAGTGTGTGTGTGGGTGTGTGTGGGGGTGGGGGTGGGGGTGGGGGTGTGTGTGTGTGTGTGTGTGTGGGGGGGGGGGGGGGGGGGGGGGAGGAGTAGGGTATTACATTCATGTTGTCACGCCCCGACCCGACCAGTGGGCCCGGAACGCGACTAATTTTTTTTTTTTTTTGAAGGTAAGTAAGCTAAACTACAAGCTTTTACTGGGCCGGATCAACAGTTAGGCCAAGCGGTTACACATCAGCCCATTAAGTGAACTCAAACATGTAACCATATGCCTGCCTCCAAAAACCCAGACATAAACAATCATCAACACATAATATAATCAAAATCAAACATCATTAATTAATCATAACATTGTCTCAATTGGCAACATAGCCGATTACAACGTAAATTAAGTACCACATCCGGTACTTAATACAAAAACAACGGTTCTAAGAACCAACAGCAAGATCAGGGCATTCCCCTCCGGGGGAATCCCAAGGCACTGCTTCAGCTTAAACGCCCTAAGCCTGAAAGAGAGGGTCCTCCTCCTCGGGTTCATTGCCTGAAATGTGAGTGGTGTGAGCTAACTAGCCCAATGAAGGATAATTAACAATGCACATTAAGTAAATAGTAAAACAGGTTAGCAACAGTTCAATATCACATGCTTGATAACAGTAAGCATAATTTCAAATAAGATAATAACACCATCAGATCAATCACTGCCATTATCCACCGTAACGCCTGCCGACTATACTGAGACCAGTATTAAGTCCCGACACGGTCAAAATACATCCTTGCAAGTACATCTCCGGCTCTTAAACGTAGCCGATACTGACACCCTCAAGTCAGCAGCTGACGACAGCATGGTCCCCATGTCCAGTAGTCATAAACCATCTCTCATATGGCCGATATTGGTTCAATAGCCCAGGTACGTGGAAGCAGTCTTACATACACATACGGTCAACACCGTAATATCAAATCATCACAGCACTCTTACCATAGTGCATCATGTATAGGCATATGAGTGGGTTCATAAAAACCGAAACCATTCATTGCTCAATATAACACATGTTTACAAAATCTGCAGAGTTAAGTTTCCTCACCGTGATCGTGTGGTTTCGCGGTCTCTGTCAAACAACATACAAGTGCGCAATCAATATACATATCAGATACGTACATATACGTAGAATTTGGAAATCATGCATTTTTCCCACAAAATATCCGGGTTTAATGGAAATGAGTCTCCTACTTGGTTTCTATCCCTTTTTAAGTCATCCACAAGATAATAATATAATAAACATAAGGGGCTCAGTCCAAACTCATATTGTCTTCTGGGCATTGACCAGATTGACTTATTGAGTAACGTCTAGATCCTCGGGTCACTTCTCGGTTGTCTTCTAGATATGGACCAGAGCTGACATTTTGAGTAGGCCTCGAGGTCACTCAGTGCCCGACTATAGTGTCAGCCTGAAAGTGAATCACTCAGTTCCCGACTAGTGTCGGACTGAAAGCGTATACAATAGTATTTAGACTATAAATATTAAGAGGAAAATGGGTTAGTACAATTCTAATTAACAGAGGGGGTATAAATTACAACAATTAATCAAACACATCAAATAATCAGTAATCAAGATTAAAACAGTAATCAATAATATTTTATTCATTTAAAACTGTGTTCCTCGGATCATCACTTCGGAACAAGGGTACAGTGGCTTCGGATCATCGGAACCACTCCAAACTGAGTTACTGGCCTCGGATCTTGAGGCCTGACTTCGGATCGTCAGAAGACTGGGTCTCGGACCTTCCGAAGTCCAATCCGAAATAGGAAAACAGAAAACAGGAGTCTCGGTGGGTCTACAAGGCTCGGAACGTCCGAAGACTGGGTCTCGGACCTTCCGCTGGGCTCGGTCCTTCCGAGCTCGGCTCGGTGCGTCCGAAAGAGGTTGGGCTCGCCTCGGGCGGTCTGGGCTTCGGGTTGAAGCTCGGAACGTCCGAGGGTCACGGCTCGGACCGTCCGAAGGTTCGGACCGTCCGACGATCGGCTCTCGGACCTTCCGAGAGTCGTCGTCTCCAACTGTCTGCAACAGTCGACAGTCACGGCGGAAAAACGGTGAAATGCGATTCTAGAAAGGGAGGGCTTCCCGGATTCGATTTTCACATCGGTCTGGTTTGATGGACTCCTCTAGGAGTCCTCTTTACACAGGGATTGGTTTGGAGCTCAAAAGCTCAAAGGGCCATCCGATTTTAAGGGTAGATCATCACGGGTACATGAAATCCATGGTTTTCCTTAAAACTTTGAATCGGTTTTTCTCCATTAAAACGGGATCAATTTTGGTTTTGCTTGATTCTAAATCGGTTAGAATTGAAAGAGGAATGTAATGGATACCTTGGTTTCGATTCTTGGGTTGAAATTTGGATTTTTGGAAAATCTTCCACTTACCTTACTGTTACTGAAAAACAGAAGCAAAGCAGGGCTCTCGGTTAGCTTAAGCAGGTATCGATTTGAAATGCAGAGAATGGAGAGGGAGAAGAGAAATGCAAAGGATTTGCTGGGAGTTGCAACTGACGGGAGGGACTGAATTTATAGGCTCTCTGTCGAGGAGAGATGCCGAATTCGGCTGCTCCTGCAGCAAGGCGATGGGACGGAACACTAGCGGTAATCATTCGCCGGTGTGGGAAGGGATAGGAAGACGGCAGCTCATCATTGCCGGAAATCCCGGAAATCCGGCCGAGTGGGCAGAGCACGCCTGCATGGCGTTGCTGATTTTTCCCTGCGGTTGCAGATCAGCCCTCAGGTAATTTTGAATTTGCAGATAAGTCCTTATTTAAGAAAATTTGATTTTTAAAACTAAAAGTGGTAAATTCAAGATTCAAAAATCCGATCCAACCTTACAGATGGGTTGGGTTTTGAAAACTTAGGTCACCATAAAATTTTTAGATTTATTTCTTATTAAAAAACCCTTGATTTAAACAAAAATCATATTTTTCTCATAATTACTTAATTAATCAAACGTAAAAATAACTAATTTGTAAATCTTATTTTCAGATGAAATGAAATATCTAGATCATTTTTAAAATGGTCTAACACCCGATACCGTTTTCAAAATTTAACTTCTTCCCGAAAATATTTTAAATAATTAAAACTCTCTTTCGGGCGATATTTAAATATCATTTTCTGAAAAATAAATTCATTTTAAACTTAGAATGCAAATCATTCAATAAGGAGAGTATTATCAATCAATGAAAATCATCAATTTACACCAATTATAAAAATTTACACGACAAACGGTGAAATTACCAAAATACCCCCTCCAGCTCGATGGGTTGGATCACTGAGCTCACGGGCTCGGATTGGGTCTCGCTTGGGCTTTCCTCAAAGCCCTGACTGAAAACCTTGAGATCAACTGGTTAAACACGAAAATTAAGCTAAAACACGTCTAATCCGGGGCAGGGTATTACATCCTACCCTCCTAAAAGAAAATTTCGTCCCGAAATTTAGAACAAACCCTACCTTCTTGGTCTGTGAACAAGCCAGGGTACAGCTTCTGCATCGTCGATTCAGGTTCCCACGTCTCATGTTGCACGTCTCGATGTTGTCACAGCACTCGCAGTAGAGGTATAGACTTCCTCCTGAGCTCTTGAGTCCGACGTTCTAGAATCTTGACAGGCGCTTCTTCAAACGTTAAGTCCTCTGATACCTCAATACCTTCAAAACTGATCACATGCGACGGGTCAGGCTCGTACTTTCTTAACATAGATACGTGGAACGTACTATGCACTCTCTCCAAAGCCTGAGGAAGATCCAACTGATAGGCCACTTCACCTATCCTCTTCAAAATCTCAAAGGGTCCAACATATCGAGGTGATAGTTTTCCCTTGCGCCCGAACCGCTGCACTCCATGACGTGGTGCCACACGTAAGAAAACTCGGTCGCCAACTGCAAATTCTAAAGGTCGTCGCCTTTTGTCAGCATAACTCTTCTGTCTGCTCTGGGCTGTCTTGAGACGCTGTCTGATTACTTCAACTTGTTCTGACGTCTCACGCACTAGGTCCGGTCCTAGCAGCGCTTTGTCTCCTACCTCTGTCCAACAAAGAGGTGACCTGCAAGGTCTGCCATACAGAACCTCGTAGGGTGTCATCTGCACACTGGAGTGATAGCTGTTGTTGTAGACGAACTCGATCAAAGGTAAATGATCTTCCCAACTTCCCTGCATATCCATCACACAAGCTCTTAGCATATCCTCTAAGGTTTGAATGGTTCTTTCTGACTGACCGTCCGTCTGAGAGTGAAAAGCAGTGCTGAAGCACAGCTTAGTCCCCAACTCTTCTTACAATCCTTGCCAAAACCTTGATACGAATCTCGGGTCTTTATCAGATACAATGGATACAGGTACTCCATGCAATCTGACTATCTCCTTCAAATATAATCTGCTTAGGGTAGCCAAGGAATCCGTCTTCTTGATCGGTAGAAAGTGAGCTGACTTTGTCAATCGGTCGACTATTACCCAAATAGCGTCGTTCTTCTTAGGAGACTTAGGAAAACCAGTTACAAAATCCATCGTGATATGCTCCCACTTCCATTCAGCCACTTCCAAAGGTTGCATCTTTCCGCCAGGTCGTTGATGCTCCGCCTTCACTTGTTGACAGTTAGGCACTTAGACACAAAATCTGCTACTTCGCACTTCATACCTTTCCACCAGAAAAGTCGCCGCAAGTCACGATACATCTTCGTTCCACCATGATGCACCGCAAAGCGAGATCGATGAAAATGATCAAGCACCTTTCTCCTGCACTCGTCCGACTTTGGCACAAATAGTCTGTCTTTGAAAGTCAGACTTCCGTCCGCTTTGATCTTCCAATCCTCTAGAGTTGCTCCTCCTGAAAGCTGAGTTGCCAACTCCTTCGCTTCTGGGTCGCTTTGTTGTCCTTCCAACACCAAACTAACTACCTCGGGTTGCAGAACCAAAATATGGATTCTTGCTGACCCACTTCCTTCGATCATCTCCAGATCGTACTCGGACAGAACTTCGAGCATCTTCCACTGCAAGGATGCCATCCTTGCCACGTCGCTGTGAGACTTCCTGCTCAAGGCATCGGCCACCACGTTGGCTTTCCCCGGGTGATAGGAGAGACTGAAGTCATAATCTCCCAAGTACTCCATCCACCTACGCTGCCTCATATTCAAGTCTTTCTGAGTGAAGATATACTTGAGACTATGGTGATCAGAAAACACATTGAACTTCTCACACCATATAAGTAATATCTCCACAATTTCAACGAGAATACAACAGCTGCCAACTCCAAATCATGAGTCGGGTAGTTCTGCTCATGTCCCTTCAATTGCCTGGAACCATAAGCTACTACCTTCCCCTCTTGCATCAGAACACAACCCAAACCAAACTTGGACGCGTCGCAATAAACATCGTAACCTCGTCCTTGTTCGGGTATCACCAACACTGGAGACGTCGTCAACTTCTCCTTCACTCCTGGAATGCTTTCTCACAAGCTTCGCTCCACTCGAACTTGACGTTCTTCCTCGTTAGCCGAGTCATCGGTACCGCGATCTGAGAGAAGTGCGGAATAAACTTTCGGTAATATCCTGCTAATCCCAGAAAGCTCCGGATCTCGAACACGCTCTTGGGACTCTCCCAAGTCTTCAAGGTCTCTACCTTTGCTGGATCTACCGAGATTCCTCCTGGAGACACCACATGTCCCAGAAATTGCACTTGAGTCAACCAAAACTCACACTTGCTCAGCTTAGCGAACAGCTGATGCTCCCGAAGAGTCTGAAGAACAATCCGCAGATGACGCTCATGCTCCTCTTCTGATGACGAAAAGATCAAGATATCATCGATGAAGACTATCACGAACTCTCTTAGATACGGTCGAAACACACGATTTATCAAGTCCATGAACATGGCTGGCACGTTCGTTAAACCGAAAGGCATCACAACAAACTCGTACAAGCCATACTGCGTCCGAAAAGCAGTCTTTGGAATGTCCTCCTCTCGAATCCGCAACTGATGGTAACCCGACCTCAAATCGATTTTCGAAAAACACTTCGATCCCCTCAAAAGATCAAAGAGGTCGTCTATTCTAGGCAACGGATACTTATTTTTAATAGTTACCTGGTTAAGCCGCCGGTAATCTATACACATCCTCATCGATCCATCTTTCTTTTTCACAAAGAGAGCAGGTGCGCCCCACGGCGAGTTGCTCTGACAGATAAAGCCAAGACTAAGAAGCTCTTCTACCTGCGTAGCTAGCTCTCTCTGCTCTGCCGGCGCCATCCGATACGGTGCCATGGAAATTGGAGATGTTCCTGGCTGTAGGTCTATAACAAACTCTATCTCTCGGCGTGGAGGTAGCCCAACCAACTGGTCAGGAAAAACTTCCATAAACTCACACGCCACCCGAGGAGCAACAGACTCTACACCACCTACATCTTCCCAACCCATGCTTGCCACCACACTACCGGGATACGCCCTAAGGCCAGAGAAAGTGACTCTCATCCTTTCATAGGGTACCAACTTCTCCATAAACCTCTCACCGGTTAAGGAGAACCCACGAATTCTCCTCTGAGAGCAGTCTAACCAGACTTCAAAAACAGACAACCAATTCATACCAAGGATGATGTCAAAGTCCGTCATTTCCAGAACTAGAAAATCATAGGACAACTCCACTCCGCTAATCTTCAAGACACAAGATCTACACTCTTGGTTTGCCAAAGCCTTCTTACCCAAAGGTGAAACTACCATTAGCGGGTTAACTACTTCTACCGGTTTCAAACTCAATCTAACACAACAAGTTCTAGAGATAAAGGAATGCGAAGCACCGGTATCAAACAACACTCGAGCCAAAAGACTGAAAAGATTGAGGGTACCTTCCATCACCGTGTTCTCCATCGGTTCCTCCTTCTGAGTCCCTAAAGAGTAGACTCTCCCTTGAGGACGCCCTCGTCCTCTCCCCTGATCGTTCCGAGGTGGTCCGTTCCTCGGTGTCACTGATCCTCTGGAAGCCTGCTGAGAACCTCTGCCGACAGATGGCTGCGCCACAGAGTAGGAAGCTCCTGCGCCTGGTGAAGGTGCCGCTTTAACAGAAAAAGGACAATCCTTGAACAGGTGCCCGGTCTGCTTGCAGTGAAAACAACCTCTTTCTCCCTTGGATTGACAGAATCTAGAAGTATGCCCTGGCTGATTACAGGTGTAGCACACGATTGGCCAAGAGTCAGACCGACTGGACTGGCCCACACTAGTCTGGCTCTTCTTGAAGAAAGGCCTCTTCTGCTGGTTGAACCTCGCCTTCTTGTTAGAAGAAGGTTTCTGAGAGTTGTCAGTGCTCCGGTTGATAAAGTCAACTGCTTCCACCTTCGAAACTCGATCGATGATCTCCTCCAAAGTGTTGAACACTAGGCCGGCCACTTGCCGCTGCAAGAAGGGTCTGAGTCCATTCTCGAAATGCTGGATTTTCTCCTCTTCATTGGCTGCAATCCACGGCACAAACTGCATCAAGTCGATGTAGCGCATGGCATACTGTGCCACGGTATCCGAACCTTACTGAATGTTGAGGAACTCTATCTTCCTCGCTTCCTTCACCGTCTTTGGAAAGTAACGGGCCAAAAAGGCTGCTGAAAATTCCTCCCAAGTCATCGGCTCGTGATTACGAACCAAGCTCTTCGCCTCCCACATTCGTAGGCGTTCCCTTCAAGCTGATAAGTCGCCAAGGTTACTCGCAAATCGTCGGCGATCGCTAGGGTATTAAGGATTCGGCTAATCTGGGTTAGTCAGTTCCTCGCAGCGCTGGGGTCCTCTGTTCCCGAAAAGCTAGTCGGGTTCAGACGCTTGAACTCCTTGAGAGCCGAGGTGGCCCTCTCCTCTGGCGTTTGGATTGGCGGACGTCGCATGTTTTCAGCTATTTGCTGAAATGTTTCAATCGCCGCTCTTATCGCCTCGTTAAGTAGATTACGGGGTGGAAGACCAGTCCTCCTCCCACGAAAGTTGGCTCGGTTTGCGTTGGGTCCTGACATCTGTTATTTACACTTGTAAATATCATTAACCAATTTTAAGATCTTATTAAAGCAAAACACACAAGTTACAAATAATCTCATTAGAATTCATTTGAAATTTCAAATACAAGTACAAGGGTTAGTAGGGTATAAGAACCCTTCAAAAGAACAAAACTTAACCCTCACAAACAAACACTCCGATGCCCCCCTAACAAACACTGATTTAATTCCCTGAAGAAGATCCTTCCTCACCACCAAAGTAATAAAAGTTATCCGGGCAAGTCACAGACTTGTGCCCGTACACCCCACAAGTTAGACAAGGTATAATCCCCGGTCCTCCTATATAAGGACAATTGGTTCTGGCACTCTCATGTCCGCGGAGTCCGCAAACTGGGCAGATGACACTAGGTGGATAGGGGCAATCGATGAAGTTGTGCCCTGCCTGATTGCGGAGTTCACACATTTCATCTTGATACTCGTCCAATGGCGGAGTAGCCGGAACATACTCAGGTGAACCGTTCTCCCCCACTGACTCTTCAGGAATTGGGATATCTCCCTCTTCCTCCTCAGGTTCAGCTCCCACGTAGTATTCTGGGGAAACTACTACTATCTCCTCCCCCGGTGCAACCTCATCAAAACTCGGCGCACCGGAGTCGTCTCCCGAATCTATGACGATAGGGTCGCTAGGTGTCCCTTGGAAATACTCTGTGTTGCCTGACATATCTGTATCACCAAACAAGAAAATGTCAAAACAATAGCAACACTAAGGCAAAAACAAGTCTAACTAGGTAGTAACCCATCACAGTCCTAGAGTTGAGCCTACGCTCTGATACCAAGCTGTCACGCCCCGACCCGACCAGTGGGCCCGGAACGCGACTAATTTTTTTTTTTTTTGAAAGGTAAGTAAGCTAAACTACAAGCACTTTTACTGGGCCGGATCAACAGTTAGGCCCAGCGGTTACACATCAGCCCATTAAGTGAAATCAAACATGTACCATATGCCTGCCTCCAAAAACCCAGACATAAACAATCATCAACACATAACATAATCAAAATCAAACATCATTAATTAATCATAACATTTTCTCAATTGGCAACATAGCCGATTACAACGTAAATTAAGTACCACATCCGGTACTTAATACAAAAACAACGGTTCTAAGAACCAACAGCAAGATCAGGGCATTCCCCTCCGGGGGAATCCCAAGGCACTGCTTCAGCTTAAACGCCCTAAGCCTGAAAGAGAGGGTCCTCCTCCTCGGGTTCATTGCCTGAAAGGTGAGTGGTGTGAGCTAACTAGCCCAATGAAGGATAATTAACAATGCACATTAAGTAAATAGTAAAACAGGTTAGCAACAGTTCAATATCACATGCTTGATAACAGTAAGCATAATTTCAAATAAGATAATAACACCATCAGACTATCAATCACTGCCATTATCCACCGTAACGCCTGCCGACTATACTGAGACCAGTATTAAGTCCCGACACGGTCAAAATACATCCTTGCAAGTACATCTCCTCTTTAAACGTAGCCGATACTGACACCCTCAAGTCAGCAGCTGACGACAGCATGGTCCGCCCATTGTCCAGTAGCCATAAACCATCTCTCATATGGCCGATATTGGTTCAATAGCCCAGGTACGTGGAAGCAGTCTTACATACACATACGGTCAACACCGTAATATCAAATCATCACAGCACTCTTACCATAGTGCATCATGTATAGGCATATGAGTGGGTTCATAAAAACCGAAACCATTTATTGCTCAATATAACACCTGTTTACAAAATCTGCAGAGTTAAGTTCCTTCACCGTGATCGTGTGGTTTCGCGGTCTCTGTCAAACAACATACAAGTGCGCAATCAATATACATATCAGATACGTACATATACGTAGAATTTAAATCATGCATTTTTTCCCACAAAATATCCGGGTTTAATGGAAATGAGTCTCCTACTTGGTTTCTATCCCTTTTTAATTCATCCACAAGATAATAATATAATAAACATAAGGGGCTCAGTCCAAACTCATATTGTCTTCTGGGCATTGACCAGATTGACTTATTGAGTAAGGTCTAGATCCTCGGGTCACTTCTCGGTTGTCTTCTGGATATGGACCAGAGCTGACATTTTGAGTAGGCCTCGAGGTCACTCAGTGCCCGACTATAGTGTCAGCCTGAAAGTGAATCACTCAGTTCCCGACTAGTGTCGGACTGAAAGCGTATACAATAGTATTTAGACTATAATATTAAGAGGAAAATGGGTATACAATTAATTAACAGAGGGGGTATAAATTACAACAATTAATCAAACACGTCAAATAATCAGTAATCAAGATTAAAACAGTAATCAATAATATTTTATTCATTTAAAACTGTGTTCATCGGATCATCACTTCGGAACAAGGGTACAGTGGCTTCGGATCATCGGAACCACTCCAAACTGAGTTACTGGCCTCGGATCTTGAGGCCTGACTTCGGATCGTCAGAAGACTGGGTCTCGGACCTTCCGAAGTCCAATCCGAAATAGGAAAACAGAAAACAGGAGTCTCGGTGGGTCTACAAGGCTCGGAACGTCCGAAGACTGGGTCTCGGACCTTCCGAGCGGTCCTCCTTCCGAGCTCGGCTCGGTGCGTCCGAAAGAGGTTGGGCTCGCCTCGGGCGGTCTGGGCTTCGGGTTGAAGCTCGGAACGTCCGAGGGTCACGGCTCGGACCGTCCGAAGGTTCGGACTGTCCGACGATCGGCTCTCGGACCTTCCGAGAGTCGTCGTTTCCAACTGTCTGCAACAGTCGACAGTCACAGCGGAAAAACGGTGAAATGCGATTCCAGAAAGGGAGGGCTTCCCGGATTCGGTTTTCACATCGGTCTGGTTTGATGGAGTGGAGTCCTCTTTACACAGGGATTGATTTGGAGCTCAAAAGCTCAAAGGGCCATCCGATTTTAAGGGTAGATCATCACGGGTACATGAAATCCATGGTTTTCCTTAAAACTTTGAATCGATTTTTCTCCATTAAAACGGGGTCAATTTTGGTTTTGCTTGATTCTAAATCGGTTAGAATTGAAAGAGGAATGTAATGGATACCTTGGTTTCGATTCTTGGGTTGAAATTTGAATTTTTGGAAAATCTTCCACTTACCTTACTGTTACTGAAAAACAGAAGCAAAGCAGGGCTCTCGGTTAGCTTAAGCAGGTATCGATTTGAAATGCAGAGAATGGAGAGGGAGAAGAGAAATGCAAAGGATTTGCTGGGAGTTGCAACTGACGGGAGGGACTGAATTTATAGGCTCTCTGTCGAGGAGAGATGCCGGAATTCGGCTGCTCCTGCAGCAAGGCGATGGGACGGAACACTAGCGGTAATCATTCGCCGGTGTGGGAAGGGGTAGGAAGACGGCAGCTCATCATTGCCGGAAATCCCGGAAATCCGGCCGAGTGGGCAGAGCACGCCTGCATGGCGTTGCTGATTTTTCCCTGCGGTTGCAGATAAGTCCTTATTTAAGAAAATTTGATTTTTAAAACTAAAAGTGGTAAATTCAAGATTCAAAAATCCGATCCAACCTTACAAATGGGTTGGGTTTTGAAAACTTAGGTCACCATAAAATTTTTAGATTTTATTTCTTATTAAAAAACCCTTGATTTAAACAAAAATCATATTTTTCTCATAATTACTTAATTAATCAAACGTAAAAATAACTAATTTGTAAATCTTATTTTCAGATGAAATGAAATATCTAGATCATTTTTAAAATGGTCTAACACCCGATACCGTTTTCAAAATTTAACTTCTTCCCGAAAATATTTTAAATAATTAAAACTCTCTTTCGGGCGATATTTAAATATCATTTTCTGAAAAATAAATTCATTTTAAACTTAGAATGCAAATCATTCAATAAGGAGAGTCTTATCAATCAATGAAAATCATCAATTTACACCAATTATGAAAATTTACACGACAAACGGTGAAATTACCAAAATACCCCTCCAGCTCGATGGGCTGGATCACTGAGCTCACGGGCTCGGATTGGGTCTCGCTTGGGCTTTCCTCAAAGCCCTGACTGAAAACCTTGAGATCAACTGGTTAAACATGGAAATTAAGCTAAAACACGTCTAATCCGGGGCAGGGTATTACACATGTCTCATCTCTACCCCTCATGCACATAACCCAACCCTAGTGCCTCTATGTCACCATGCTCTATGCCCCATCTCAAACCAACTGACATTGTTTCAAAAGGCCATCCCCCAACCTGATGCGGGATCGATGCTCACGACGGAGCAATCCAACAAAATTGGGGATCCCGACACCGAGACCAAGAGACTCCCACGAATCCTAAGATTTATTGGACCCTCGGTGTGATCGAACTGAATTATCAGCTGCCTACGTACGCCTCCTTTGGAGATCAGATCACGCGTAGTTCTACCTTCATACATGGGACCGACCCCGTGTTACACATAATGACATGTTGTGGGTCCAAGTGGGGGGAGGTATTACATTCATGTCTCATCTCTACCCCTCATGCACATATCCGACCCTAGTACCTCTATGTCACCATGCTCTATGCCCATCTCCAACCAATGAACCTAAAAAAAGATTGGAATTGAAACTTGTGCGATAGCTAAAATGCCTTACTACGCCCGTCCGTAAATTAAAATTTGCCGAAGTCTCAAATGACAATCTCCAACTAATGAACCTAAACAAAATTGGGCATTGAAACTTCTACGTTACAGCACATGAATGTTGGACTAGACGAGCATTAAAGTCTTCTAGAAATCTTGGTGAACTGTGTGGTGTCCATGTTCAACAGCACATGAATTTTGGACTTGGAATTCCTATGCTAAACCTAGGCTCTGAAACCAAAAATGATGTAGGACACAACAAAAATAGGATGGGAATCACTCCCTGGCTTCACACCATTACTCTTTTCATAGGAGCATTAAGGTGTTCTAGAATCTTGGTAAATTGTGTAGTGTCCATGTTCAACTGCACATGAATTTTGGACTTGGAATTCCTAAGCTAAACCTAGGCTCTGATATCAAAATAATGTAGGACACAACAAAAATAGGATGGGAATCATTCCCTGGCTTCAGACCATTACTCTTTTCATAGGAGCGTTAAGGTCTTCTAGAATCTTGGTAAACTATGTAGTGCCCATGTTCAATAGCACATGAATTTTGGACTTGGAATTCCTAAGCTAAACCTAGGCTCTAATACCAAAAATGATGTAGAACACAACAAAAATAGGACGGGAATCACTCCCTGGCTTCACACCATTACTCCTTTCATAGGAGGTTTCAAGTCCCAAATTCTCAGAAAGTCATTTCCTCCATCATTCTTCATAAACTCCACTCACAGTCATACTTAAAAATATAATAAAACACAGTAACCTGCTGCAATGTTACAGTAACTGCTGCAGTTTTACATTAACAGCAGTAAACACATTAACTACCCTCTATAGTAACTGTTGTAGCAGTCAAGCAATTGTTGTAGCATTCAAACTACTGCTGTAGAAGTCTAGTAACTGTTGCATCATCAACCCACAGTGAAATGTGGGCCTTCTTCTTCTTTCTTCGTCTTTGATAGGCTTTGTACTTTGGATGTCCGCATCAATTTCCAAATTCGAATCTGTTACTTTTAAAACTACATTATTAAAGTGCTCTAACGTATGGCCCATGCGTAATTCAGGATCTTGTCTGAATGTCTAGAAGTCGAGGGACTTCTTGACCTGCTAGGCATATGGGGCTATTTCTGCTATTAGTTCAGAAGTCAGGTCTTTCTTGGGTAGAAGGACCTTCAATGTGCTTTTTCTTCTGAAACAGCGTGTAGCTACTTCCATTTTACTTAAACCAGGATGTTTTATTACTTCAATAGACTGATTACTTTGGGATTTGGATTTGCAATCTTCCAATGAAAATGCCTGTAAACTTTCTTTTTCATTTCCATCTATTTTCACTTCAATTAATCCAATCACATGCTCAAATGGTGTGTATATATGACGGAAATATACACATTGAACATGTGCTTGGATTAATTGAAGTTGAAATAGAGAATGTAGTGAGATTCTTTGGAGACAT
Organism: Chimonanthus praecox; assembly: GCA_022113865.1. Classification (NCBI taxonomy): domain Eukaryota; kingdom Viridiplantae; phylum Streptophyta; class Magnoliopsida; order Laurales; family Calycanthaceae; genus Chimonanthus; species Chimonanthus praecox. Next base: position 36,407,806 of record CM039090.1, read on the forward strand.
GGGTTACTGGGTCAAGTTCCATGTAGTTAGGTGGGACATGTTAAGGACCACATGGATAAGAAATGGGCATTTGCTAGGCCTACTGAAAGATCTTGACGCAAGAAAATACCCTGCTAATATCTAGCCAACCAGAAAATAATTGAATTTATATTGCAAAAAGTTCAGTTCGAGTTTAGGCGAACCTGGACACCCGGAAGTGGCTTGCCAACTGTGCCCTCCTTCCGGACACCTCTTAAAGGATTTGATAGTGCCACGACAAACTGCAAAAGGATAAATACAAGGCTATAATAGGCAAACACTACAAAATAATAAAATTATGTAACCTTGCGAATAGGTGAAATGATTAGCAAAATAAATAAATGAATGGAAATTGAACTGCATTTAAATTTTCTACCTCTGTCATACCATAGCGCTCCAAAAGGCGATGACTAGTTATGCTTTCCCATTGTTTCATAACAGGATATGGAAGTGCTGATGAACCACAAATCTAGAAAAACAATAAACAAGATTTAGATTGGTATTTGGCATGCATCACTCAATGCAACATGTGGATGCAAGTTCCATTTCAAAAAAATATAGTTTCAATGGGGACTTTCTTCCTACGGAGATATTGAAATATAATTAGAAGGGGAACTGATAAAGGAACAAAACCAGAACCACAAATCAACTCCAACCAAATGTAAATCAATCAGAAAAAGAATTACATAGGGCCATTAGGGACATCAGGAGTATCATCTTTCCCTTTTCTCCACCATAAGTTCTTTATCTGGTTTCTCAAACCCCTTCTTGTTGCAGAAACCTAAGGTCAATATCAAAATTTTACAAGAGCAATAAGAACAGAGCATATCTACTGAAAATTCAAAGGACTAAGCGTTTCACCAAGTCATTCTCTGAAGGGCTGATTTGAACAAGCATCAGAGTTTTGGAATCACCTCCTGCATTGCAAGGAATGATAGCTTAAGAATCAAATACAAAGAGTAAGCGCACCATTCGACATGAATGTATTGTTTGGCTGTTTGCATACCCCAAATTGCAAGCAGTTTGAATGTATAGGAACAGAAATTGTAACTGATTTGATCATTTATTTAAGGGGCTAAACAGAAAATTGGATACCATCAGGTGGGATGTTTATTGTTTCTTTGCTTTCATTACGTCGAATCATAACACCAAAGCAATCAATGGTATCATGGGCCAGAAAATGTCAGAAACCAGTTAAGCGGTATCCTACCTAATGCCTATTTCTGCATTAACCGAATTCACTACAGAAACTGATCACCTATTCTGCCTAAAGAATCAAACCAATTTCTGTTTGGGGAACATTGAATGAAAACATCGATAAAATGCAACACATGATATTGAAACAAAGTATGTGAACATACCTAATGAATCTTGGAGTAAATGGGTCAGTTTGGGGCATGAAAAATAAGCTGAATTAGTAGTTAGTGGTATTACAGGTGGCACCAGACCTGTAAGGGATGTGGCTGTTTTTCATTGCTAGAGCTGATATGACATCTCCAAGAGCAGAAAGTGATCTGTTGATGTTCTGAGCTTCTTTGAGCCGCTCTCCTTGGACGTCTGTCTTTGCAAGCCTCTCACTTCCTGCCAAATCAACACAAGCCAAAGCTTGCTCTTCGTGCATTCTCCATTCATCAAATTTTTAGCTTTTACCATTATACATAGCATGCTGAACAGAAAAATCAATTTATATAAAACTTGATTTAATAAAACATTAAAATTAAAGGTGCATTGGATATACCTCAAATCACATGTAATAGAACAATGCCATCTATCACATCATGGGCTGTGCGGAAATAAAAAATCACATTATTTGGAATATTGATTCTCTATTTTCCACCATAAATAATCATTGACATCAATCATCGATGTTGATCTGAAACAACAAAGATTCTAAAAGAATATCCCAACAAAGAGATTATGATTTGCCGTTACATCCAAATACACGAGCAAAAATAGAATATTAAGGACAAACCAGTGAGATCGACTACTATGTTCATTGACATTATTTGATCCAACTACCCTAGCATTACTTCCAGCCTGCAATACATCCCACACCTCCTTTGTGTTTTCAACTTTGGCCTCAACAATTCCTAGAACATGACGGGAACCTTCGCCCGCCTGTCTTATTTCCAACCTTAAAACACAAACCAGATCCCATTTTTAAAAAGATATTTGATGAGGGAAATGGAAGAATGTTCAAAAACAAGGAAACTTGGAATAGAAGTTTACTTTTTGATGAAGGGGATGTGGCAAGCAAGTCCCTGATTTGCTCATTGTATACTTCGAGAACACTAACGAAGATGTTGTAGGTAAAAGTATCCTTCCTTTCTTTCACAAGTTTAAACAGCTCATCTAGAGTCCTATAATTCACTCCTCTGTTCTTCTCAGTTCCCTCCATTGTAAAAGTTTTACCAGTTCCAGTCTGCCCATATGCGAAAATGCAAACATTGTAGCCATCCAGGACTGAGACCACCAATGGAGAAGCATCCTCATAGACATTAACTGTTCATGTGACAAAATTAGAATCCATTTCTACAAGAATTCATGTAAAAAAAGATTTAATTAATTTAGTAAATTTTCAACTCTCTCATGGCATTCTGCATCACAATGTGTATTTGCATGCAGTCCATAGTTGTAGTCTCTCTGAATACATAGCATAAACATATTTTCTTTAAGATTTAGGCACAAGGATTGGTTACTCCTGCTGTAAGCTCAGGTGCAGAACCAAGTAAGTAAATTAGGAAAACCTTAGCCTAATGGATGAGAAAACGAGAGAAGGGCATCTAAGATAATGTGAATATATTCATAGATGACCAGAAACAGCCTCATTAAAGGAATTTATGAGCTGCAGGTGGTAGGACTTGGATTGGAGTAATAATGGATATGATAGAATGTAGGGTGATAGAGGATAATGATGGCGGTGGGGATGATATGGTCTCCGAATGGAGGAGTTAAAAAGCCAACCCCAGATAGAGAGAATGGCTAAGGATGATGATGATGAACCAAGGAACTACATAAGTCAAAATATTCATTCCTCCAACATATATATTGATAATCAACAATCATAGTGATTTTGAGCAGAAAAGGACAGCACAGTTTCCAATTTCTATGCTGTTGTGGATGGAAAATTTCCACATAAACATTTGGAGCCAAATGAGAATAAACTACATTGCAAACAGGCCTGATGTAGAACCTATCAACAAAAAGACTGGAATTTGCATACCTTGGTCATCCTTTGGAGTGTAAACTCTGTCAAATTTGAATACTTTCTTTGAACCAGCCAAAATCCCAAGATCACCGTCCTTGGCAGCATCAAAATCTACAACTGTTGCAAAACCTGATGAGATCTCTTCCTTGCTTAACGGGCGACACCTACAAAACACCCTTATATTCCCTGTAGACAACGGGTTCAGTGCTTAGATCACCTCAGTTCCAATGTCATGAGCACAGTTCGAAATGAGTCTGTTCCAATCTCAATTATATTTTTACCTTTGGTTTCTAGAACTTGGTTATGGAGCTTCTTTCGCTTGGCCAGCTCTTCACTGTACATTAATTTAAGTTCTTCACACTGTGCAACTGAAGATTGATATACAACCATGAGAAAGCAGAAATTCTTTAATTCTATTGAAGAAAAAGAAATCAAAATTTACCCATTGCTTGAACTGCAAATATCATTTTGTTTAGTTCAGGAATTGAATCAGCACACTCATGTGCTTCTTTAGAAAGTTTGGCATGCTCTTGTTTCATTGCCTACAAGAAAATTCAACTTATTACTAGTATAAATATCCATGTTTGACTGAAAAGCATAAAAAAAGCTACACATGTAACACCCATCATTAATGATTTTAATAGTTATATGGTAGGTCTGTCCCCAATCAAATTGCTCATTTTTGGTTCATGGGACAGACATTAAGACACAGTCCGATACATGTTAGGCTGTATGTTGAAATGTCAGCCTGCATGTACTTGATTTAATAAAAATGCCTTCTTTTTAACTAATTATCATTTAACACTTTAGTCCGATAATTAGATTATTGAAACAGTAATTTTTATGTAAATTTCAATTAAGCATTGCGTCTCTACCTTTATGCTTCCTTCTAAATCATTAACTGCAGTAACCCAGAACTTCTTATCGTGTTCATATCTGTCAGAAACATATTTTAGTTGCGCAGCTTGTTTCTCCCTGGTCCTGTCTAAAGCATAAAAGATACAGTCAACAATAGCACATCCATCAGTAGAAAATCATACTGAAACAACTTGGATGTCTAGGTATACACATGTGGTGGAAAAGCTTTTTTTCTGGTTCTCAGCATGAGTATATTTAGGTGGAAATAACCAAAAAACTTGCAAGCCTGTAACTGATCATTTTTCATTCCACCTAATGGCAATAGGAAAATATTTTGGTGAGTAATTCTATAGCAAGTATCTTACCTAGTGATTCGACTTGGATAAACTTATTGTCTAATTCCATTCTCAGCTTCTCTAGCTGATCATTTGCAACCTGCAGAGACATCCAAGCCTCATAGCATTCATCTGCCTTGAGCTGGCATTGGCTACTAAGCTCTTGTAATTTCTTCTCATACTTCGCAATATCTTTCACAGTTCTTGCTCTACACTGTAGATATTTGAAATATTATTGCTTTTATTATTAGAAAAAAGGGATTAGAAGTCAAGAAGTTAAAGATGTGATTGCATGTTTAAGGAATTATAAACATTTCTTATCCTAAATCACATACAACTTGAAATTTTTGCACGGATATATCCAAGCCAAAAATTATGAACTTTTCATCAATCATCATCAATATGAATTTGGAACAGAAGTAAAATTAGTGGGTTTCCAACCCTTTGTTTTGCGATTTGGCTTCCATTCATACTCGCTTTATGTAAGTTAAAACTATACATTTTAAATAACTTACATGAGTAGAAGGTACTTCCATCTTTGTGGAGCAATTGTTGCACACCAGATACTCAGAATTCACCAAAGGAGCTGATTTCAAGTTCCAAACAAGTTTAAATTTAGTATGGTTTGTAGTGAAGAAATTCAAACAATACCAAAAAACAAAAATGGTACCTGATAATTTTGGTGCTTTTCTTATGCAAATTCCACAAACAACTGGGGTTCCTTGAATGCCCTCAAACCTTATAATCATCACCCCATTTTCTGCAACAGGAATCCTGGCATCAACCAGTTGCAGAGGCTTATTGGCTCCAACAAGTGAATATATATCGAGTTCAGAGAGAACCTGCAGTTTTAGCAAGAGGGAGACATTTCAGAACACATCAAGAATTTTTAAATTAATACTGTTGGATGTTTTCAAGAACACAGCAAATAACTTTCAGTTTTTTAAAATAACATGCAATTGAGCTTCCCTCAAATTGTTCGACAAGAGCTACATAAATAAACATCAAAAATCCTCATTCCTTTTGGCCCATTTATGTTTACAAACTCTGCAAAGTGCAGATCCACAAAATAATCACCAGGAGCTAGCCCATCAAATTTGTAACAGAAATTCCCATACCGAGCAGACTGATAAAGAGAAGGGCAATCACCACCATTGATTATACAATCATCTGTTCTTAACACATCCCCTCCATGATAACTAAAGTCACCCTTGAAATTAATTCTGGAATCCAGTCCTTCGATGGCCGGACCTCCAGCATTTACAAACATCAGAAAATCATCTGTCACCATAAATAGATCAAAAATCAAACAAGATCCATTATCTCTTCAGTTTTTGTTTTTGAAAGGTCTATCAATTTAGAATTTCAAAGAGAATTTATTGCTAAAAAGAATTTCAAAGAGAAACAAATATCCAAAATTCGAACATCTTATAAACAATCAAGATGAAAACCCTTTCACGACTGGAAAAAGGGAAAATAAACTCTAACAGGAACAATAACAAATAAAATGTTGTATCCTATCATGAAATTATCCACTGTGAACCAGATAACTAATTTTTTTATTGAGTTTATATTTACACAATTTTTCTCCCTCACACCCACTTTAAGATACAGTCATTGTTGGATTAAGCTCAAGTCACAAGTACGGGATATAACTCAGTGGTAGAGTGTCACCTTGACGTGGACAGTTAGAACTGTGTAGCCATCAAAACCATATTTAGAATGATTTTTTCAAGTTAAAGTTTATGATACTTCCTATACAAGAAGTCAAGAGTAGATCCTTCGTACTCACTTCAAGATAGAGTAAGATTAAGTCATATGGACAGTTAGAACTTTATAGCCTTTAAAACCATATTTAGAATGATTTTTTCAGGTTGAACTTTATAGGACTTCCTATACAAGTGTAGATCCATCAATCCAACTTATTCTCACCACCCAATTAAGGCCTATAAAAATTCATCTGGTTCACAACACCAACACATGAATAGGTGAAGCCAAATGGACCAGGCACTGAGGAATGTGACATTTTTTTCATAATAGTTGCTACTCAATGTGCCTCCCTATTATTTGTAGGTGCAGTTGCTAAATCCACAGAATTTCCACAGAGTTACCTGATGCAATGGAGCGACCTGCTCCTATTTTGGCTCTTATACATGCTGCTACTACGGTAGCAGCAGGAATTTTTTTTGCCGCTCGGCTTCTTCCACTTTCACAGTTATACATGACATAATGAATCTCATTTCTTTGATAGATGTAATAACATTACTATTGGGAGCTACTTTGGCTCTTGCTCAGAGAGACATCAAGAGATGTTTAGCCTATTCTACAATGTCTCAACTGGGCTACATTATGTTAGCCCTATAACCAAACAATGAAACAGGAAATTCCCATGAAACTGTGCCCAAGTAACCAAAAACACAGCAACAAATGTGTTTCCAGGAAAATCCACTTTCCTAATTCTGATAATATTTATAGAAATTTCATCCAATTCTTACAATTACAAGTTAGGAACTTTTGGGAGCAGCAAACTTCCGAATGGATGAATCTTTTCTGGATATGAAGGATACAGGAGATCTACTACGAGAGATCACATTTTCCTTTTCTTTTCTCCTATCCATAAATCAATAGATGGAAATTTTCAGTTTTCTTTTTCTTATTCTTTATCTTTCTTTTTCTTAACCTCAAACAGGAAATATGCAATATCCAGAAACCCACTTCGTGCTAATAAAATTTAGAGCAGTAAAACCCAAGATCTTAAAATCCAAGATTCAGTTAGATAAAAAGCAGAAAGGGAAAAAAACCAAAGATCTAAATGATAAAACTAAAAAAAAATTATCGGAAATCTAAATAACCAGATTCCATTTAGCACATTGTACACTCTTCTAACCCAGAATGATGATGATGGTGATTATAATAATGAGAAACGAAAAAGTGCAAGAACCAAGATTTTGGGAAAAAGTTCAATTTCTTTCTCATTTTCATGGTAAGAAGAAAGAAAAATATGAAAGATAGAAACCTGTGCAATTAATTGTCTGGTATTAACGGCAACACACCATCCAACTGATCTGCCGGTTCTCAGGCCACCGACGACCCTTCTTCAAGTTTCAGATCTGAGAAGTTATCTCAGATCTACAGTGCCTTCGCTGTGCAGCCGATCTCCCACCACCCCCCGTTCTGCGGCTCTGCAGTTCTCAGGTCGGCACCCTCGCCATCAATCGCAGCTACTCCAGATCTTCTTCATTGGTTACTCTGTTCTTCTTCAGAGTGAGACCCCTCTGATTTCACAGATCTGGCTTCGTCCAACAGCACCTCTATGTCCTAATCCCGGTGCCGGCTCCTCTCCTTCAACGGATCCCCTTCTTCTCTGCTTCTGCTGCTCACCGAATCTGCGCAATCGCCGACCCCTCTGCTGCTCGAAGGATGTCACGGATTTAACGGATCGCCTGCTGCTCGAAGGATCTCACGGAACCTTCTATAGAATTGCCTTCCTCCTCTTTCTACTGCTTTTTATAACCTATGTGCAGGCAAAGGAACGCATCTGCAGATTGATCCAAAGTGGTGCTGAAAGTGGTGCTAGACTTGTTCTTGATGGAAGAAATATTGTGGTATGTCCCTTCGATCTGCATCATTCACTGCTCAGTGAGGACTGTTAACTGGCATGGATATATCCTGAACCCGTCGGCTTGGCGGGGTGTATGTCACGACAGTCCAGGCTGAGGCCTAGGATGCACTTGGGCTCTGCAATATTATAATGACTGAACATACTGCATCATTCACTGCTCAGTGAGGACTGTTAACTGTCATGGATATATCCTGAATCCGTCGACTTGGCGGGGTCTACGGCACGACAGTCCAGGCTGAGGCCTAGGATGCACTTGGGCTCTGCAATATTATAATGACTGAACATATCTATTCGGTGATCATGTGATGTACAAAGCTTTTTTTTTTTTTTTTTTGCCATTTATTTGATCTAACACATTGAATTAATGATTTCCTCAAATTTAGTCTAGTAGAGATAGAAATTTTATTCAACCCACCAGGTAATCTAGGTTTGGCCATCCAAGAGGCTGGATCAGTAATCAGACTTGAAACTCAAATCTTATTTATTAATTGAGCCTGAATTTCAAGCCTGAGACATGTGCATAATTACTATGTATGGATCTGGACTTGCACTTGTGCTAGTTTTTTTTGTTAACATAGATATCCCCACTCCATATTGGAGGTGAGACTAATCACACGGATACACGAAACCTACAAGCCTCTTGTAGCCTAGGAGAAGTTAAATTCAAGACCTCTAGTCTAATTGTAAAAGCTTAGACCAACTGAGCTCTAGCTTTAATAGAAGAGAATTCAACTTTAGTTAAAGCTTTTATAATTGGGACTAGAGTTAAAGAAAAGGGGCTAGAAGAGGCCAACCCAAGCCTTAGGCATAAGAAATTTGTAAATAGGCCTGATTGATCAGCTTGCTCCATTCTGAGGTTGCCCTCCTCACGGTGCCTGCTAAATTCCTGTTGTGGGTGGGCCCTTGTGTAGTAGCCCATTACTCTAGTTCGTAATACTTTTGGATGATCTTTTATGTGCAAAGAAATAGGATTATGGATAATTGCAAGTTGCAAACTGAAATCTTTGACATGTTTGTAGATCTTCCCTCCTCAATGTAATCATCATTTTGATGAAATTATACTTGCGACTGAAACTGGGTTTCTTAACTCAAGTTGGGTAATTCTCAAAGAGCTCGAAGAGAAATCCTTGGACAGAAATGTTGCTATTTGCTCCTCGAAGAGGTTATGGTAATTTCTCAGGTTGAATTTATGGTTTTAAACAGCATCCCTTCTGTTCTGAAACAGGTCCCAGGTTATGAGGATGGTAACTTTGTCGGGCCTACCATTTTAGCTGATGTTTCAAGCAACATGGAGTGCTATGAGGTATTTCTGAAGATCCATTTTTATGATTATTTATAACTTCTGATCACTCAAGTATAGGGCATGATAATTATCATTAAGAAAACATAATATTGATGCTGATTTATGTGCCTGTGATAACTGTGCCAGAGATGTGATAATATGCCTGGTCAAGAGAGGCATTGTTTTTGTTCTACCTGCATTGAAATATATGATCCCACTTTGTACTAGTCCTAGGCATCATTCGGTGGATCCCGTCCATATTTACCACGTCTGGTGTAGCTGCAAGGAAATTCCAGAATGAGATTGAAGCTGGCCAGGTAAGCAAAATATTTAGGGGCAAGTGAAAAGTGTGATTTCCAACTTCAATTTTATTGCTACTATCATTATTTGTAGCAATGCAGGAGCAACATCCCTTTTTCCCTTCTTTCTTTAAAAAAATTGCTAGCAGCAGCACTGATACCAAAAACAGCTGCCCTAGAAAAAAATTGAATTGTTAAAGGTTGAGGAAATAAAAAAAGATGGCAGACCTTTAAATGCTTAGCTCAAAGGGGAAAAAGGATTTCATGGTTTTTGGATAATGGAGAATTTGGTTTTAATCAAGTGAAATGGAAACACAAACTCATAAAACTGTTTATTTTTAATTGTTTAATTGAAGTGGTTGATGCATCTCTATGCGACAAATGAGGATAGGCAGCCATGCCTTCATTCTATGCTGTCCCACTTCCAAATTATTGTTCTTTTTCTAATAGTCTCTTACTGACTGACTCCCTCCAAAAAAGAGTTTCCACTTCCAAATGCCACCCTAAAAGGTGCACACACCAAATTCACTAGAGTTTAAATTAACGTGACCTATAACGATAAATTATCCATAGCATGTGTATATTCCTTCCTCTAGGTAAAAATTTCTTGCAAGTAATGTAGTATACAGATCAAACAATATCCAACAACTTCATCGTAAATGATGGATGCTTTTGCACTTTGATGATGATTTCATATAGGTAGGAATTAATGTACCAATTCCGGTCCCACTGCCCTTCTTCTCATTCACCGGATCAAAGGGCTCTTTTGCAGGAGATCTCAATTTCTATGGTAACATCAATTCCACAACTTTTTTTTTCACTGTTCATTGAATAAGGGGAAAGAGGGAGAATACAGGGAAATCTTCTTTGTCCTATTTGGTATTTATTAAATAAGGAGAAGTGGAGTATACTTTTCACCCCATTTTCTCTCTCAAGCCAAGTTTGTTTTCCCCTAAAATAGAGAAGAAATCATAGTTTCCGCATCTTTTTCCTTCTTCCCTGAAAAAAAAAAAAAAAAATATATATATATATATATATATATAAGAGTAGAAGTCATAGTTTCCGTATCTTTTTCCTTCTTCCCTGAAATATATATATAAAAGAGAACCCCTCAAAAGGAGAATCTCATTCCGGCCCTACTCAAGGGAATTCGTTACTCGGAAGAATCTCCTGAAAAACTTGGAAGTGGGTCTAATGAATAGAAGTGTTGCTTTTTCAAAAGGTACGTAACTTGTATATCCTTGTGATGGACAGGTAAAGAAGGTGTACAGTTTTACACCCAGATCAAAACAGTGACCCAACAGTGGAAAGATTCACCAGTCCAAGGCGTATCATTGGCAATGCCCACGTCACAAAAAGTATAACTGGACTTGTAATCTCTTTATTTTTCTTTGGGAAAAATATCAACAAATAAAATTTGAATGGATCTAACGATAGTGAAATCTCTCTCTCTCGATCTTATTCCATATATCAGTGCATAGCTACCTAGTATTTATGCAATGTAGGACGACCTGGCCTCGAGGTTTTTCCTACCTCATCAAGCCCAACTTTTTTTCAGGCTTAGGCTTTCGTTGGATGAATTCCTCCTGTATAAATGTACAGATCCATGTAAGGGCCTTACTGCAGACCTTGAGAATCCGAGATTTGGTTTTGGTCTTGTAGGCACGGGTCGAAAATTCGGTAGAGATTTTTCTCTCTTCTCATTTTTTTTTTGAAAATCTCAGTGAATTTTTTTTTTTTTGAAAAAAATCATTTACAAAAAGAAAAAGGCTTTTTAAAAAAAAATTAAAAAATATATAAATATTGGCCGATATTTGTTTGTATCGGACGAATATCGGGCGATATATCGACTGGGCTCACTTCGATATTCGTTTTTTTTAAATAAAAAATAAAAATTGACTGATATTCGGCTGAGATCTCAGGCGTATCAGTTGAACTTTTCTGTCTCTGGCAGATACTATGCGTATCTCATGGAAATCCTGAGATTTCGACCCTGCTTGTAGGTAGTCTATATGGATAGTTATAAGGTATTTCGCACTTTGGTTTGATTTGATAGTTAATTCTTAAGATGGTTCAGTGTGTTAAAGAAAAATACATTATTTTTAGGCAATGTCATCATTATGATTGTTATTATTATAGTTAAAAATCTCATTTTATCCTATCAAATACTCTATAGTCATGCTATTATCAATTATATTTTTTTATCTCTTTCCTTCCCATAATATGAGGTGCTAACGTATTTGTTCTACATCTAATATTTAACTTAAAACTGTTTATAATTGTTTTCTCTTTTTCCATAAAATAAGGCCTTCTCTGTCAAAAATTTATCAAGAAAATGACACACAAAAAAAAAAAAAGATATTACCTGCTTTCACGACTTCAAAGGATTTTTTTTTTTTTAAAAAAAAAAAAATTTCCAGTTTTTCAGGAAAGGAACAAACAACCCATCGAAACTCAGATCTCTGAAAGTTCGTGCTTTGATTGTAATCACAAGTTATGGTAGGGACGAAGTTCAAAGGTCCAAATCGATTATATACACGGATCCGTAAGAATTAGCTTTAATGATTCGGATGAAACTTAGTTACCATTAAAAAAAAAAAATGACCAATACAGTTGCTTTTCATAAAACTTTTAAAAATAAATAATGTTAACCCGATTGCATTGCTAATCAGCCAATTCAATATCATCTTTTCAATTCTTAGGCTCCAGTGGTTAAAAAAAAAAACTAGACACAAAAAAACAAAAAAAGAAAACTAGACACAAAAAAACAAAGTACCAAGACAATTTAAAAGCGTAAAGCATAAAAGCTCATGATTCAGAATCTATAAATGCAAAACAGTGCTGGTTTTGAAGATGAATATAAGGGGGTGGGGAGGATGACCCTTCAACCACCAATCATTGAACCAGAGTTCCTACGGCATTCATTTAGCATGTCAATGTAGAACTGGCATTTGCTGATCTCGCTGCCATTGCTGTTCAGGCACTGCAAAGATCAAAGTAACCCCCATTAATGAAGAATTGCATAGCTTAATTCTAACCCTAAATGCATTATATATCAAGCCACACAAACAATTTTATCATGACCGTCTAAAAATAACCAAAGATGGACCATGTCCCGGCCCGACCATCAACCAAGCCCAGTCTAGGTCACCAAGATCATGCAGCAATTAAACGAAAGTGGAACAATGACATAAAGGAGAAGTAGCTTACATCTTGGAAAGCTTTGGAGTGAATGTCACATGTACCGATGGGTGCCGGGCCAGTAGCTTCACTCACCACAGTTTCAAGATGAAAGGTCCGAGGGCCCACCATGGCATCCACAGCCCTGTGGGTGACTGCATTTCCAGTGCCAAAAGCCATACCTGTGGCATATAAAATTGAAAATTTTGAACAAGGTTCCAAAAAAAAAATACAGACCACAGGGAGCCAGCTTCTACTCAAATAGCTTAGAATAAATGTGGACAGATCTACCAAATGACTGAGATTTTTTGCTGCCCTGCAACAAGGGTCCCATAGGAGAAACATTTAATATTGAATCTAGTCTATTTATATTATTATTTTCTGTTTGACACATATATCTAATCTTACTTTTTATAATTTTCATTTAATGCACACTCACCATTGTATTAAATATGATAAGTCAAAATATTAATCCAATAATTCATTTTTAATCTTAAAAAAAATGAAAGGCTAACATGATTTAATGGGACATATTTTTTATAGAATGATAGTCCTCCTGGTGATTTTCCATCCATAATGGGCTCATTATCTCAAAATATCTGGGTTTTTCAGCACAAACATCTACCAAATCAATAAATTTCAAAGTCAACCTGATATCAAATTGGATAAGGGTGCAATTCAAAGAGAATAAATGGGTGTTTAGAAAGAAAAGATTCATTTGATTCACTATAGGCTCCACAATCCAAAGTTCATACCAAAGTCCATATAGTATCTGGTTGAACATTGTTGTTTATATTATGTTATTCCAAATCATACAAAAAGGCAAAATACTTGAAATTTTATTTTGAAAAAAGTGATGCCACCTATGTGATCTAAATGACATGGACAACTACTATTGGTCCAAAAATCATTAAACTGGAAAGAATGCAACTAGGAAAAAAAAGAGTTATAGAAACCTAATAGGAAAAGGTACGAAAGATGTGATAAAAAGTCAGCCATATTCCTTTTACATTTTATTGATAAAAAACAAGGGAGCACTTACACACACCCGGAAAATCTGCCTCTACACACCCGAATCCGAATTTTCAGGTGAAATTACGATTCTGTCCCCGTATTTCCATTCATTCGAATGAATGCCCAGTTCATTTTGGCATTCATTCGAATGAATCCATTCATTCGAATGAATGCCCCAGTTCATTTTGGATTCATTCGAATGAATGGGCTGAACAGTAACACGGAATACTGTTCAGCCCCATTCATTCGAATGAATGGAGTCTATTCATTCGAATGAATGGTGTTTATCAATGAAGTATATTCATTCATTCGAATGAATGTTCATTCGAATGAATGAAGACCATTCATTCGAATGATTCCATATTATGCGCATTCATTCAGATTTCTTACGCTTCTTTCATTCGGATTCCTTCTGCTGCAGGCAGTAAAATTATTTAAATATTTATTTTTAAAACTTTAAACTTATTTTTTAAGTATTGTATATTTCCAAAATTTCTCAAATTGAATATCTAGATTAATTACAATAACCTGATAAAAATACCTTAAGACTTCAAGGTCTTTTGACACTCCTAAATATTTAAAACACAGTATTTTACAAATAAGGGTATCCTTAGGCTTTGTCGAAAACACATTTGGAGGTGTCAGAAGACCTTGAAGTCTTAAGGTATTTTTATCGGGTTATTTAATTAGTCTAAATATTTAATTTGAGAAATTTTTGAAAATACACAGTGCTTAAAAATAACTGTCTATATTTTAAAACATAGACCGTTATTTTTTAAGCACTGTGTATTTCCAAAATTTCTCAAATTGAATATCTAGACTAATTAAAATAACCTGATAAAAATACCTTAAGACTTCAAGGTCTTTTGACACTCCTAAATATTTAAAAACAGTATTTTACAAATAAGGGTATCCCTAGGCTGTGTAGGCTGTGTCGAAAACACATTTGAAAGTATCAAAAGACCTTAAAGTCTTAAGGTATTTTATCAGGTTATTTTAATTAGTCTAGATATTCAATTTGAGAAATTTTGGAAATACACAATGCTTAAAAAATAACGGTCTATGTTTTAAAATATAGACAGTTATTTTTTAAGCACTGTGTATTTTCAAAATTTCTCAAATTAAATTTAGACTAATTAAAATAACCCGATAAAAATACCTTAAGACTTCAAGGTCTTCTGACACCTCCAAATGTGTTTTCGACAAAGCCTAAGGATACCCTTATTTGTAAATACTGTGTTTTAAATATTTAGGAGTGTCAAAAGACCTTGAAGTTTAAGGTATTTTTATCAGGTTATTGTAATTAATCTAGATATTCAATTTGAGAAATTTTGGAAATATACAATACTTAAAAAATAAGTTTAAAGTTTTAAAATAAATATTTAAATAATTTTACTGCCTGCAGCAGAAGGAATCCGAATGAATGAAGCGTAAGAAATCCGAATGAATGCGCATAATATGGAATCATTCGAATGAATGGGCTTCATTCATTCGAATGAACATTCATTCGAATGAATGAAGCCATTCATTCGAATGAATGAATATACTTCATTGATAAACACCATTCATTCGAATGAATAGACTCCATTCATTCGAATGAATGGGGCTGAACAGTATTCCGTGTTACTGTTCAGCCCATTCATTCGAATGAATCCAAAATGAACTGGGGCATTCATTCGAATGAATGGATTCATTCGAATGAATGCCAAAATGAACTGGGCATTCATTCGAATGAATGGAAATACGGGGACAGAATCGTAATTTCACCTGAAAATTCGGATTCGGGTGTGTAGAGGCAGATTTTCCGGGTGTGTGTAAGTGCTCCCAAAAACAATGCAATTTACCCAAAGCACCAATTTGGTACTAAATATCCCAGAGTAAATAAAAATTACAACTATCATAGAATTTTTTCTAAAAAAAAAATCAGCATATTAGCTTAATTAAGGAAGCCCTCCTTAGAGCTAAGCAAAGACACAAGATAGGCATTTTTTTAAAACTATTTCCATACACTCCTTTGTCGAGTTTTACAGCGGAAAAATAAACAATAAAATAAATCACACAATCAATAACACGCAGATTTACGTGGTTCGGCTAAAAGCCTACGTCCACGGGTAACACAGAGAAGAGTTTTCACTAAGTCAAAATGAGAGGTTACAATGTGGAGTCTATAGACTCTTCCTTTCCTCACTCTCACACCTCATATAAGGAGTAATTACATATATATAATGAAAGGCTACCACCCAATGGCTTACCAACTCAGTTATGGGCTAAGTTAAATAGAACCATAAATACCAACTCAGTGATGGGCTGAGTTAAATCGAGCCACATATCAACATCATTGTCAACGACATGGGCATAAAAATTTCAAAGTGTGAAAATGTATCATTCAATTACCATCAGCTATAGCGGCACCAAGCCCTCCAGGCATAGATCCACCATTACGCTGGTCAACTGCTGGAGGAGAAGCACGAGCCACTGCAAGAATGATGAACAAAACATCAATGAGAGTGAGAAATAACTGTCTCATGTAATATCAATATTACATTGAGAACAATGTTAAGACTCCCTTCTAGAACAAGACAAAAATGCATAAGGCCAGGTCAGTCCATAACAGAGAAGGGCAGAGCAGCTGGTTGCACTTTGCAGCAACCACATTTAGTACAGACGATGGTCACTATCCAAGCTGGATATAGTCCATCGTATCACAGAGGAAAAGCTGTCAAAAGGCAATTTAAATATTATCTAATATCCGTAGGTAAAAACAATGAACTTCTATTTAAAAATTCTCATAGTTGGAAGACATGACATGGCAATTTATTTGTATTTATTTTTCTTTTTGAAAAATTGTCACCTAATCTTAACTTCAAGATAATAACAGTTGGCCTTCGATCTGAATCACTGAATTTTAAGCATTCTACAAAGATAAAACTTCCATGTCCTACTTATGAACTTCACTCTCACTGGATGAGAGGTATTTGGGAGAAAAGTGACTGCCAGTCCTAAATGGATTACCTGGCCGAGGGGGGTTACGTACTGGAGCAGCACGAGGGGCTGGTCTTCCTGCAAAGACAACCCAAATAGTATAAAATCAAACACACTCTAAGAGTAAGTTTCAGATAAGATCCATACAAGGGACATAAATAAAATGTACATAAAAAAAAAAAAAAAACAATTCATATTGAAGTAAGCATCACCCTTTAGCAAACAATAGCAAGTAGAGCCTAAACCAAAGAAAATACGGTGCAATTTGGTAGGAGGTGCTCAGCATAAAAGAGAAGCTCCAACAACACATCCAAACAGAGAGGAAAAGGGAGAGACTCAGTGGTTGCAAACAATCACCGTTGAAGCAGGGGAAGCCACGGAGAAAGAAATAACAGTAAAATACAGAGAGACGAAATTCAAAAACAATTCTCATTCATACCATTATTGCTGGTCTTCTACAAAGCTTCAAAGGGGTATTTATACACATACCAACAGCTACAATAAATAAAGAAAGAAAAATAAAGGAAGACGGCTGTAACCGTCGGTACCTTGTTATCTTTCGTCGATCTGTTCCCTTATATTCGTTGGGGCCGGGCTCGGCCTTGCCTATAGGCGAAGCAGGCTGTCGCCTAGGACCTCCAAAGATCCACAAGTCATAACATGTTTAAGGCCTGGGCACCTGGCCCAAAAACTCATATCTCCATAAATATTCGGTTTTGTGCCGCTCGCGAAACGCGGTTCCACGTCCGTGCGGAATGCGGTTCCACGTCGGTGCATCTTCCCTTCCGCATTTGACATTTCTACGTCCGTGCGTCTTCCATTCCGCATTTCCGCGCCCGTGCATATTCCATTCGGCTGTTCCTCTTTTCGAAACCCTCAAAACATACACCTACCGCATTCCTTTTGGCCCTTCCGTTTTTTAAACCTGAAAACCCTAACCAAATAAAATCCCCAAGTGACTATTGCATCAGCCTCTCCTCTCCTTGCTCTCTCAGTCTCTCTCACTACGCTCTCTCTTGCTCTCCTCTGACCTCTCTCTCCGTCGTCTCTCTCGCCGCTCCTCTCTCTGTTCTCTCTCACCTTCGGCTTGCTCAGTTGCAGACTTCAGACTTGCAGGTACTCTTTTCATCAATCTCGTCATCATGAATTCCTAATGGGTGTTTAAAGTGTAGATCTGATGTTCCTTTGAATCATCAATGACTTGTTGTTATTTATAATATGATTTATTTCCTTTTTCTAGTAGATATAATAATAGTGATAAACTGATAACCAATAAAAAATTAACAGCTAAATAATCAAAATTAAAGAACAATAAAACCTGATTTTATTTGCAAATAAATTAGAACCAGTTGGAAATTGGTCACACGCGCGCCGCCCCGCCCCGTTCACACAAGATTAATCACAATCGTAGAATCAATTTTACTTGGCTCACTGCAAATATAATTCAAATGTAAATTATGGGATAAAAAATATGCTATGGGCAAACCTATGCCCGATGTAGAAACCTACAGTAGGAAGTTTGTATTTTTCATTTACTTTTATTCCCACATGGGAGTGCTTCTCACTTTCCCATTACTTTCCCCATTCCCATAGGTGGATTCCATTTACTTTCTCAGTTTTCAATTATTTTCTCATTCCCACAGGTGGGTTCCATTTACTTTCTCAGTTTTCAATAAGTGGTAACTTAAGACAGTCAAATCGTCACATGATGTTTGAATGGCATGTTTGAAATTTGAATCATTAAATAGTTTAATTAAATCAAAGAACAATCTACACAACTATTGTCTATTTGTAGTGATTCGATCGCAGTTACAGGGCCACGAAAATAGCATATGACAGAAAAATAGGAAATAAATCATATTATAAATAACAAGAAGTCATTGATGATTCAAAGGAATATCAGATCTACACTTTAAACACCCATTAGGAATTCAGGATGACGGGATCGATGAAAAAGGTACTTGCAAGTCTAAAGTCTGCAACTAAGTAAGCCGAAGGTGAAAGAGAATAGATAGAGGAGCTGTGAGAGAGGCAACGGAGAGAGAGGTCAGAGTAGAGCAAGAGAGAGCGTAGTGAGAGAGACTGAGAGAGCAGTGAGAGAGCAAGGAGAGGAGAGGCTGATGCAATAGTCACTTGGGGATTTTAATTGGTTAGGGTTTTCAGGTATCAAAAACGAAAGGGTCGAAAGGAATGCGCTAGGTGTAAGTTTTGAGCGTTTCGAAAAGCAGAACAGCTGAATGGAATATGCACGGATGCTGAAATGTGGAATGGAAGACGCACGGACGCAAAAATGTCAAATGCAGAAGGGAAGACGCATTCCGCACGGAAGCGCATTCGGCACTAAAGCGGAACTGCGTTTCGTACGCGGCACGGGACCGAATATTTACATGCATTTGAGTTTATGGGCTAGGCGCCCAGGCCTTAAATGAGTTATGACTTATAGATCTTTGGAGGCCCTAGGAGACAACCTACTTCACCTATAGGTAGGGTCGGGGCTGGCCTTAACCCAACCCATTACCACTCATGGCCCACTCTGTACTAATGACCTGACCCAACCCATGGCACATGGACCAACCTGTACCCATGACATGATCATATCATGCCTAATCCTACCAAGCCATGCCAAGTACGCAAAAGTGATCGTCCCAAGTTGTACATCTTATGACATAACGTTGTCTTTTAAGCAAAATGTCGGTTACTTAATTATGATTATGTATAAAATTATGTATATGTATAGTATTCTTAGTAATTTTTTCCATCCAGATCTGGATGAGATGGTGAAAGAATCTAAATCCGATATGACCTAACAATAGAAACAAATCATTAATCAACTATTTTAGAAATTTGTTGCAGTACCAAACAATGTAAATATATAGTTGTTAAAAACAAAATCTTCAAACTTAATTTCCAACACAAAAACAAATCAACAAAGAAAAACCAGTATTTCAGTCTGCTAAATGATTGATTCAGTCGACTGAATATCCATCCCCACTTGATCCAATGTTTCAGTTGACTGAAATCTGTAGTCGACTGAAATGACCTTAATGATAATTTGTGCAATTTTGACTTTTATTTTGGTCATTTTCAAATACATTTGATAGGTCTTGGGGACTAGATCTTATCCTAGGATTCCATTTGTATGCATAAAATAAAGCTGGGTATCCTAGGGTCCACTAAAGGGTGACTTGAGCCATGGTGTTCAACAATTGAGTAACTTTACATTTTAATCCTAACACTCATGACCAATACTAAGAACACAAACTTGATATTCAATCTTCAGTACTTGTTCTTCAGTACTTGTATCATTTGTCATTTGATCTTCAAATATTGATATGTAATGCCCGCCCCTTTTCACCGAAATCAGAGTCTATTTTTTTTTTAATGAATAGTGACAAAGGGCGCGGACGTCATGACGCGAGTTAAGTCCGAACTTCTAAAGCTCGGCCCTTAACTGGCCAACCCTACGTGTGCGTGGAACGAAATCCACGAAGAATGATTCACACGTAGAAGTAGCTCGCGGAATATTAAACTACGTGCGGAATTACAATAAAGATTCTCCTACAAATTTGAGATAGCAGGGAAGATACATTCATTTAATTACCAAAATACCTCAACAACATAATATCCAAAATAAAATCCAAAACATAGCAATTAATCTAAAATATTACATTCCGACGAGCGAAGCTATCAAATACATTTCCAAATTAAACTTGAATAAACTAAATAGTCTGTCTCCCCAAGCTCCTAAGCTTGGCTCTCATCTCGTCCTTCTGCTCCACCGTCTCCTTTGTCATTAGCTAGGGTAGAAGTAGGGCGTTAGACAACGCGCCCAGTAAGACTCTGAGTAGGGCTAACACATGGATTAATGATAACAAGCATACAGATAATCATATAATGAAAACTAGAAAGTGAATGACATGCCATGGGTGTCTTATGTCATGTATCCTACCCATCATTTTTACTAACATGATGCCATATCCCCCTTGACGGAAAAACCTCGTCAAGATATAACCAATCACACTGTATCCCCCTTGACGGCAAGGCCTCATCAAGGTGTTCCCATGCATATTTCTCGGTCGTCCCGACGGAGCATGAATTCCAGTTGTACCTTATGGTACCCCCTTGATGGATGAATCACATCAAGATATCCCCATGTTTGGTTCTCGATCGCCCCGACGGAGCATGGACTCCGGTTTCATTTCATCCTTCCCCTACCATATCCCTCCCATGTCATGTATGAGATGTAGATGCCATATACCATGTAATATATGTAACTCATAGTCATAAAACCCATCTTAAAACAATCCCATGATTATCAAAATAAATCAAAGGAAACCCATCACATAATACTAAATCCAAAACCCATCTTAAAAAACACAATTTCCAAAATAAATTAAAGGAAAACATCACATGATACTTAATCCAAAACCCATCTTAAAAACAACCACATGATTTCCAAAAATAAATTAAAGGAAAACATCACATAATACTTAATCCAAAACCCATCTTAAAACAAATCATATAATTTCCAAAATAATTCAAAGAAACCATCACTCAATCCATGGCTTACAAAAATGTAGGAATCCTATCGAATACCGACTAGCGTCCTTTTTCGTTTTCGTCCGACAATCCGACAATCCGATCACCGATACGCGCACCGCTTGCGAGTCCGGTACCTTATTATACATTATCAATTAGTCCATGTTTTTAACCATTATTAAGTCCATTAATCATACCTTAGTGGGGTTCGGCCATACACCATGGCCGAACCTCACTATGTAGTTTTGTGGGTCCCATTTAATCAATTAAATATTTTAATCACATGAATTTAAAAATCAGCCACCCTAGGCTTTATTAGTCATACATAAGGTTATTACTTAGATCCCCTAGGTCTATGATCATCTCCCATGGGTTTCTTCATTTTTGCCAATATTTATGGTTTTATCACTACCCTTTTTCCATGACTAATCACTCATTTATCCATATACATTATAGTCCATAATTGATCCATACCTTAGACCCATTAATGATCCATAACTTAGGTCCGTTAATGACCCCTCAACCTTGTCATAAGATCATTAAAATCAACCATTTTATTGACTTAATCTTTATTCATTCAAACACATATATAACCCCACACTTAGCCCATCAATTTCGTTCATAAAATGGGTCATAGAATCATTAAAATCAGCCCCTATGTTAACCTAATTCCCATTAATTTAGACACACATATAAGTCCAACTTAACCCATCAAATGGCTTGCAAAATGGGTCATGGGTTCGGCCATACACCATGGTCGAACCCATGATGTCTTTTCTCCATTTTTCCTTGGATCCATTACAACACTTTGGATCCACTAATAGTCCTTTCTTGAAGGTCCACACCATGCATTTAAATCACCAATCTTTGATCCTCAACTTGGTACATTTTGGTCCATCAAAACTACCAACACATCACCCTAGGGTTCATCATTCATTGGTGATATTTAAGACCATAACAACATTAACCTTCATCCATGGATTCCCTCATTTAAAAACCCCTTTAAAATATACTATCATTCTTTCACTCAAAACCTTCAAAATCATTAACCCCTTCCATGGTTTTAAACCTAAAAACCCCATTTCATCACCATAAGGTTCGGCCATTCATGGTTCATGATCCATTCCCATCTACCATTCTTGAGGTCATTAACATCATTCATATCTCCCATGTATTTCCTCATTTAAAATCACTACATTTAATCATCTAAACCCTAAAAATCATGATCATTCCTTCCATGATTTTCTCCACTAAGCTCCCTTTATAATTTACCAAACATTTGACCCTTTTTAAACCTCCAAATTATTAATGCATTACTCCATCTCTTCCATCCTTCTAAACCCATCTAAAACCACCGTTACCTCACCATAGGATTTAAAACCATTCCATCCATAAAATTATGAATACATTACCATAGGTTTCATCAACACCACCAACATTCCCCATTTATTTTTTTCCATTATTTTACATCCATCATCATTCCACATTCAAAACCCTTTTTAAAATTTACCAACATTTAATCATTTAAAACCCTAATATCATTCATCATTCTTTCATGATACTAACCCTAAAAACTCCATTAAAGATCCTTAATTACTTACATTTAACCATTAATATCTTAAGACCCTAAATCATCCTCCATGACTTCCATTCTTACAAACCCTAATAATTAAATCAATCACCTACCATAGTATGGCCGAACCCTATGGCCCATAATTTTCTTCCAATTTACATAATCCCATGCTTAAATAATTTAAATCCATTATATCTTTAATCCATTTATTTTTCCTTTTCCTAACCCTAATTTACCCATTAGGGTTTTGTCCACTTTCCATCCTTCCATTTGATGGATTTGAAAATCCAATGCCTATGATTATTTGGCCACCATCAAATTTAACAAGAATGGATCACAAATCTTAAACCCTAAAAATCCAAATCTCTTGTTTAGGAATTACTTACAATCCGACGCCTCCTCCGACTTTCGTCATTCCTGTCAATTTCCTTGGTCTCCTTTCTTCTTCCTTTAATTGTTTGATCGGCTAAGATGCTTTTCATGGTGAAAACCTCAAGGCTTGGGTTCGGCCAAGGTAAGGTTAGATTTGAGAGTGAGAGGGGAAGAGTGGAGATGAGAAAGGTGTCTCAAGGTTTTAACCTTGAGGTGGTGGGCCAACACTTGGGCTTTTCTTCCTCTCCCTAAGCTCTTCTCCTTCTTCCTTAGTTTTCTTCTTCTTCTCCCTTGGGTGTGGGACGGTTTTGAGAGTGAAAGGAGATGAAGTGAGTGAAATGAGGATGGAATTTGAGAGATGAGATGAAGTCATCTCCTTTTGATTGGTTAAGATACACTTTACAATTAATTTCTCACCAACCAACAAGATATTTTCCATGTTTTATGACCCAACCACCATTACCCAACGTTTTTTGATGCCTTAAGATAAGATGGCTTTTGGTTTTCCACCTTTTGACCATTTGATCCTCATTTGAATAATTTAATCATTTAATTAATTAGATAATTACCTTATGTTAATTAATTTCTACTTAACCCAATTCCATCATTCCACCCATAGTTGACCAATTCAACCATGGTGGCCGGCCCCACCAATCCCTGGGTCCACACGCCACCTCACCAAGTGAGGTGGAGGTTGGTCCCAATTGGCCATGTCACCTTGGTCATATTATCATTAACTTAAGTGATTTAACTTAATCCATTCTAACTAATTGGATCACCATTGGGCCCATGGCCCAATTACATTTTTCTCTTACCCATTTACCTTAGAGCTTACATCATCTTGATCCATTGGGTCCCAAATGAGCATTGGGCCCAATTTGACCATCTTTGGCCCAATTGACCATCATTGACCCTTTAAATGAATTACAAATCTAATTCATAGTCCATTGGGCCCTACTTGGGCCTTTGTCCATATTTTGACCCATTTACCATCTATTCCATCAAATTTTCCAACTTCCATCATTAATATAAATAATATCCACATATATATCGATTTACAAATTCCGGGCCATTACATGATAAGTCATCCGATCTCTTCCATGGTGATCATGATTGTATTAAAATTGATCTTCAATGATCTTGCCATTCTTTCTTCTTTGACTATGTCTTTTTGTAATTGTGATACCTGTCTCATATAGTAATATCATTCGAAATGTTAAATGTCACACTTTAATGGTTTGTGGTCATCAAAATACTCATATATCCTTGGGTTGAAACCTTGGGGTTAACAAATATTTATTTATTTATAATAATTTAAATATAGGCAAAATATATGAAAAGTTGAGATTGAAGAAAATATAAAAGTTATCTCTTCAAACATATAAAAAATAAATGTAAGCAATTAAAACTCTCTATAATTTATTTTTAAATATTTAATTTATAATTTACTTTAATAATGATAGTTTTAGCTGTCTATCTGACGCGAATCGGTGAGGCAACAAAAAATCCCTTTCATTATTTAATAAACAACAGAAAAATGTTTTACAGAAGCACTGCCAATCAAGACCGTTGGTTCATTCCTGGCCGACACACGTGGCGGAAATCTTAGGTGGGACCCAGAGATATGGCACACCAGATTCTGAGAATCCCAAACAACTGAAAGTCGACCTCCCGTTTTTCCTCCCTCCTCCCTCCTCTTGAGCAACTGTTACCGTCCCTCTTCTTTATTTTCTTGGTCCGCAATTCTCTCTAACCAAAACCTCTTTCTTCCATTCTCCCACTTCCCAAAACCCTAGATCTTCTTCTTCTCTTTCAATCTCGATTTGAAATTTCTGGAACGCCGGTCGATGGCCGAAGATCCGGTGCCGTCACCATCGTCTCAGCCATTTGCCAGCGGTGGAAATTCTATTGGGCATGCGGTGATTCCAATCGTGAACAAGCTGCAAGACATATTCTCGCAGCTTGGGAGTGCTTCCACGATCGATCTGCCGCAGGTGGCGGTCGTCGGGAGCCAGAGCAGCCGCAAGTCCAGCGTTCTAGAAGCTCTAGTTGGCAGAGATTTTCTGCCCAGAGGTTCTGACATATGCACGCGCCGCCCACTCATTTTGCAGCTCGTCTACTGCCCAGGCGAGGAAGCTGAGTGGGGGCAGTTCCTCCACTTGCCTGGCCAGAAGTTCTTCGATTTCGCCGCAATTCGCAGGGAAATTCAGGTCAGGGTATGTCTTCACTTCTTTTTGCTCCGTTTGGATGCATGGAAAATCAAGTTATTTCCTGGAAAAAACCGTTTTGACCAAAACTGGTCAGACTCAAATGCTATTGCTCGTCATGTGGTATAAAAAAAGCACTGAAATTGACTGTTGAGATGAAAAACAGTGGACATAATTCATAATTATTGAACTCAATGAGGATAATTCCATGTTGACAAAGGAGCTTCCTGTAGTTTTAGCGAAATAAAAGAATTCTTTTAGAATAGCATTAGAAATTTAGATTAGATTTTCCTGAACAATGATATGGTAAAACATTTCTGTTATTTCATTTAAAGTAACAGCAAGCTGACTGTCAAAATTTGGTGGGCCAGTCCACCTCATTGGATTACTCAAGAACCAACACTCAAGGCTCAAGCTCGTTAGTATTCATCCCATTTAAAACATTGAATTGAGTTGTCAAGTTGGACTTTTAATTTCAGCACCTTGGACGGTAAACTGTTGCATGATTTTTGCTGAATAATGCATAGTGTCTGCATTAAATCCAGTGGGGGTCTAACAGTACACTACACTTTTTCAAGATGACCTTCTATTAACTGAACTAGCATTTCATGTTTTGACTTATATTGATGTTATTATTGGATAGGGTCCACATTTTCTTGATCTTCTGCATTCATGTGGTGGGCCAGAGTGTAGATGGATGGTGCTAGGAAGAAGTTCAAATTTGGTTTGGATGCGTCTACACTTGTCCATGAATTTTTTTTTTGAAAGGTAACTTCATTAATAACAAAGATGATACAAAAAGGAAGGCAACCAAAATGCCACCAGAAGAACAAACAAAAAACCGTCCAAAATTACATTAATCTGTTTACAATTTTTGCATCTAATGACAACCGCTACCTAGCTAAAGTATCAGTAGCTGAGTTAGCTGACCGAGGAACCCAAACGATCTTAAAATCAAAGGAGCAATAGCACGACGAATCCTCTCAATTCTGTCTAGGTAGAGCCAAGGGCAAAGAGAACCCAACATCCACCCCACCATTACCTTCGAATCACCTTCCACCAAACTCCCTTTGATCCCTAGCTCTTCCAACTCCATATTGCCTCTCCAAAGTGCAAAGAATTCCACCTCAATTACCGACCCATTATGGAGGGGGCCAATAAAAGAAATCAATGTATTCCCTACATCATTACAAATCAGCCCTCCATAACTTACAAGACCAACCTCACGCATATAACTCCCATCGAAATTGAGTTTGAGCAGCCCTGCAGATGGAGGAGACCAAGGAATATGAGGCCGAGAATCCAAATGAAAGCTAGATGTATCCACCGAAGCCCAATCCCTACGCTTTGAAGCAGAAACCTGACGAAACTTCATCAAGTCAACCACCCACCAAGCAACCTGCAGTTGTTTTATCTAGAATGTCAGCAAGGGAGCCTACCTTCCCATGAAAAATCCTATGATTTATTTCTAACCAAATTGACCAAACAATACTCAAATATGTCACTTTCCATAGATGCCGACGAAAAGAACTATAAAAAAACACGACCTTTTCATTAAACAACTCACATCAAGATTAGGATTACAAAAAGCAATATCCAACAACTAAAATAAATGCTCCCAAATGCAATTAGAGAACTACAATGAAGAAGCAAATGATTTACCGTCTCCTCATCAGATAAGTACAATGGGCATGCGTTAACAATAAGCATCTTCATCAACGTTAAATTATCAATAGTCAAGATTTTTTTTACCCTGCAAGCCAACGAAACACCTTCACCTTAAATGGAGAGACCCCCTTCCAAATCTTAGGATGAACAACAAGAGCTTCACCAACCATCAAAAGATTTTTACAAAAGGACTTCACCGAAAAGATTCCAAAAGGATCTAACTCCCAAATTCTCCGATCATTCCCCTGACCTAGCACAAACACACTCCCCAATAATGTCATGAGAGACACCCAACCTTCCACCATCCAAACTTCCAACTGTCTTCGAATTTGCGGGCCCCAAGCAACCTTGTCATAACAGTCATTAACCGTAACTTGCTTGTTTGTCGCAAGGGAATAAATAACCGGGAACAAATGAGCCAATGGAGCTTCACCCAACCATTTGTCCAACCAAAATAATATGTCCTCACCTATGTAGGCCCGATACCTAATTTGACGATCAAAAGCGGGCGTAATTGAACACGCCCTTCCAGAAACCAGAGTCCCTCCTATTAGCATTTGCAATCCTCCATCCACAACCCAACAACCTATGCTTCCCACGGATAATGTCCTTCCATAAACTGTCCGAAGAGTCCCCAAACCGACATAGCCACTTCCCCAGCAGGGCAGCATTAACCTTACAAATTGGTCGAATTCCTAGACCCCCTTCCTCCTTAGTTTTACAGACCTGAGACCAACTGACCAAGTGAATTTTCGCTTTTCTCTATCATCATTCTACAAGAATTGTCTTTGAATCCTATCTAGGTTATCAGCCACCTCCGCCGGACATTTAAATACACTAAGGAAGTATACCGGAAGACTAGCCAAGACCGATTTTATCAAAATGATACGGCCATTGATTGACAAATATCTACTTTCCAAGTGGATAATCTCCTCTCCATTTTTCAATGATTATCCCAGCACACCTTTTGACCTTTGCTCTTACAGAGAGAAACCCCAAAATACAAAGAAGGAAAAGAAGCAACCTTACAATCCAACAAAGATGCCAATTCCACACACTGCCTATGCTCAACATTCACCCCATCAACTCACTTTTATCAAAATTGATCTTCAACCATGAACAAATCTGACTTGTCCATGAAATTTTGGTGCTCAGATCTAACTTGCTGATCTTTTCAGCTTGGGACAGCACTTAGTATGAGGGGTGTATATCTTTTGTTGTCTAGTTTCTTGACTGATCATCTGATGCAGATGACTGTAGATGAGGGATACTACAGAAGGTGCCCCTTTTTAAAAAAAAAAATCTTAACCATTAGTTCTGTTATGGATTTGGTAAATAATGTCATTCTCCATTTGGATGTATGGAAAAAAATGTACTTTGTTGGAAAGTAGCTATCTTTTCAAACTACTGTCAAAATGCATTTGACCATCTTTTGGTTAAAAATGATTTTTTTTCTAGGAAAGTAATTTCCTTCCTAGCATCAAGCGAAGCATTAGAATGGTACTTGAAGAATCTGAATAGAGATGTGTTAGACATGGACATGTTTCTTGTCATTTCTGATTTTATGTGTTTTAGTCAGTGAACTGGAATACACACAAGTGGGAGTTCCATAGTTGACTGCTTCCTCATTATTTGGGGTGAATAATGAACCCCATATTTAGATAATTCTGCTTTTGAGTTGTATTGCTTTTCTCTACATTTAGATACAACTAAATAAATACTGTAGTTTCTTCAAGAAGTGGTATTTTCAGAATTGATCCCCACATGAACTTGTTGTTTAAAAAATTGCAGGCTGAAACAGATAGGGAAGTAGGAGGAAACAAAGGAGTTTCTGATAAACAGATCCGCTTAAAGATCTTTTCACCAAATGTTCTTAATATCACTTTGGTGGATTTACCTGGAATTACGAAAGTTCCAGTAGGTGACCAGCCAACTGATATTGAGGCACGGATTAGAAAATGATATTATCATACATTAAACATGAGACTTGCATTATTCTAGCTGTTACACCAGCAAATTCAGATCTGGCCAATTCAGATGCACTTCAGATGGCAAGGATTGCTGATCCTGATGGTAAAATCCAGAAGATGCTTTCATCATTTCTTGCTTTGGACATGTGTTTCATTTTTATTATGCATCTACGAGTTGATGATTTATTGGCATAAAACAAATATAAGGGACAAAATAGATGTTCTGTAGTTTTTATGCCATTCCTTGAAAATAAGTTAGACATTACATGCATAAGGCTATTTGACGCTAACCCTTTTCTTTATTTATTTTTTGGACAGGTTCTCGAACTATTGGTGTGATCACAAAGGTTTGATACCTCATCTCTGTACTTTTGACGTGCTTCTATGCTTCCAAATGTGCAATTTTTTAGGGGCAAAGATGGATGATTTCTTATTTTCTTTTATCAGTTAGATATCATGGACAGAGGCATTGATGCTCGCAACTTTCTGCTTGGAAATGTGATTCCCCTTCGACTGGGCTATGTGGGTGTTGTAAATCGCAGTCAGGAGGTAATCCTCCTACCAGCATTGAAGAGTCTTGACCATTTATAGATGAAATTTTAAGGCCACCTCCTTATCACCATTGTCATACTTTTGATCTGTTGGGCTTCATCCATATATCTTATCATGTACCACAAACATTGTCTATTCCTAGGATCCAATTCAGCAAGTCGTGCATGCGTTATGTACAAAGAAACTGTTATTTAGCTAAAAGACTATCTGTTTGTGCTTTGGGTTTCAATATAAAACTAACTTTATGGATGGTGATGTGCTTGATTGTGAAATGTGTCTTATCAAACTAATATAGGTAATCTATCATCTAATTGAATAGTTTCTCAGCAGTGTAAACTAGCATGTTACATCTGGATGCATGCATTTCAACTTATCATGGCTTTTGTTATCTTACTTTGGGTATTATTTGAAACAGGATATTTTGTATAACCGCAGCATCAAGCATGCACTTGCATGCAAAGAGGAATTTTTACGTAAAAGAACTGTAGGTTTATAGCTCAGCACTTTTATGATTTATTTATTTATTTTATTGAGGTTGTAACTTGTTGACACTGTTTGGTCCTGATTTCAGGTGTATCATGGTCTTGCCGATCGCTGTGGCATCCCTCAATTAGCCAAGAAGTTGAATCAGGTGGGTTTGCTAGTATGTAGTATGGACTGTTTACTGCAATGTATTTGATTCAGTGTATTGCTGATTGCATTTGCCACCTTCTTTTCCATCTTTCTTGTTGTTTGTAGCATCCAATAATTGCTGATCTTTGAGTTTCTTTGGACTCTAGTTATTTCAATGCTCTAATCGGTGCTAATTCAGCACTGTTTCTGATGCTTGCAAACATCAAATTGAAACTGTTGTTCTAACTTCTGTATGCAGATTCTAGTACAGCACATCCGGACGGTTCTTCCAGGGTTGAAGGCCCGCATAAGTGCTCAATTGGTTGCTGTAGCAAAGGAGCATGCTGCCTTTGGTGAAATCACAGAATCAAAGGTATCTAATCTATACATTTAAAAAGGGCATCTAATCTACCAAAATGATTAGTAGATAAGCTGTTGGAAGATTGTTTCAACATTCTAGACAATTAGAGTTTGGATTTTCCTGTTCCTTCATTAACTGTTACTTATAATTGGTTAATAAGATTTGTCCTGATGAAAGACAAAGTTTGTATTTGTGTATGTAGATTTTAATAATACTCCCTCTGTCCCAAATTAATTGTCCTATATAGATTTTGAAATTGTCCCAAAATAGTTGTCTCATTTGTATTTGTATAGTACAAAATATGTTGAAAATGGATGAGATTACATGAGTGATAGGCTTATATAGAGAGTTCCTTAAAAAATACAAATATTTCAAATGAGACAATTAAAATGGGACGGAGGGAGTAATATTTTTTTTTGAGTGATTTAATTATTGAGAGTGGGAGAGGCACCCTATAGTTTTTTTTTTTTCTTTTATTGATTTTTACTTTAAAGGAAAAAATAAGGGTATAATGATGAGTAACTGTAATTGTAACTCGCGATTTCATATTTATATATAATTAATAATAGACTCAAAACTCACAAGTCACAACCTTCATGGTTAAACTTGGCAAAAACTGACCTGACCTGACCTGACCTGACCCAACTCATTTGATTTTTTACTCTAAAGGAAAAAATAAGGGTATAATGATGAGTAACTGTAATTGTAACTTGCGATTTCATATTTATATTTAATTAATAATAGACTCAAAACTCACAAGTCACAACCTTCATGGTTAAACCTGGCAAAATCTGACCTGACCTGACCCAACTCATTTAATAAATGGGTGGACCAAACCTGAACGTGTTTATAAATGGATAGACCTGATTGATCTAACTGTTGCTATGTCTCTATGCAACACATCTAACCATATGAGGTATATACCCATTTAAGGAGTAGTCTTGGTTGACTCTTGCTAGAAAAGGTTCCTGAGTTAGGTAAACAGATAACTTGGTCTGACCCAAACCTGAAATAGACTTGAACCAACTAATCCATTTACCTAAACTGAATAAGACCAGACCCAATCAGTTGCCAGGTCTCTTCATGGTTGTGATAGTGAGTGTCTTCCAACCTTGCATAGGTTCTTGTTGACTCACAACACTATATCGAAATAAATGAAAACTTTCATCTCATCTGTTGCATATTTAGTTAATGAGTTTATATAAATTACTTTGCAAAGTAGACGTTAAATTTCATCCATGCGATGTTTTTATATCTGGTGAATTAGTTCATAGAGAAACTTAGTACTTTATGGTTGAGATGCAATCCTAATTATTTATGCAACCATAACCACTGATATGTTGGTTTGCTTTCCTTTCTGATAAAATTTTGTTATCATTGTAAAGAAACCAATCTCTCTCTCTCTCTCTAGTCTCTAAAAACACTACTGAAAAGAAAAGTCTCCATGTGGAAGAACATGTTTTACCCTTAATAGACCTGATTAGTCACTGCTAATCTACCATGGATTGCTTGTCATTGAAAAGAAAACAATCTCTCTCTCTCTAGTCTCTAAAAACACTATTGAAAAGAAAAGTCTCCATGTGGAAGAACAAGTTTTACCTCCAATAGACCTGATTATTTACTGCTAATCTACCATGGATTGCTTGCTGTTTGACGTGCCCAAGGTATGACCTGATTTGCCTAGGATTTTAGATGACTACAACCTGACCTAGTTCATAGGCACCTAAGATATTTTGGCAGCATGGCTTACTGGCATGGGTGTTGCGTTTATGTATCTCATTTATTCTACTAGGAATATTTTTTTTGACCATTCATTCATCAAATTTTCACCTTTTCTGTTGTACAAATTGTAGGCTGGTCAAGGAGCCCTTCTCTTGAACCTTCTTTCAAAGTATTCTGAAGGTAAAATTAGATTTCGCTAGTTTCACTACTTACCTTGGCAAATTTGAGATACATTTGAATGTTAAATCTATGTAGCTACCAAAAAATCTCAAAACATACTTTCTCTAATAATTTCCCTTTAACTAATACTAATTCTATTAAGTTCACAGTTGAATCTTGGAGTCTTTTTTTTTTGTGCACAAGGACAACCAGCAAATGGCCCCAAACCCCATAACAAAAACGCCCAAAAGGCCAAAATTGAGGAGCACCTAAACTGGAAACATATCCAACATCCAGCTGGCAACCAGCAAAAAACATTTAGGAATTACATGTTTGGACTTGTCTCAATCCATGATGTTATTTAGTGGTTACTCTTTTAATCAATGTAGTGAAGCCTTTTTTATTTTTTCGGGTGAGGGAACATGTGATTACCAGTCTCAGTAAGTATATTCACAGAAACATAGTTTCCCACTAAAATGTGGTTCATTCCATGGACTATGCTGGCTGAAGAATTTCAAGGCATCAGTGTGGTAGGTTCTGAAGGAAGTAGGATTCCATTTTAATCACCCTCTTCTACTTTTTTATCGGCTGATAACTACCAAGATCCCATCTATGTTGCTGAAAAAAAATGGTGGGAATTTTGATCTGAACTTGGTGGCTTCTGGAATGAGAAGTGTTCTGATGTAATGAACTGGTGATCTTCCTTTCACAACAAAAAACAACAAACAAACAACCAAGCAAATATATAAATAAATAAATATATAAATAAAATGGTGTCCTTTGTTTTCTGGATCTAATTGGCTCAAATGACAAATAACATGGGGAACTTAGCAACAAGGCTGATGGATTTTCATGGTTCATATCCCAATCTGTTGATAATTTCTCCCAATCTGTTGATAATGGAAGAAGGTGGCTATAGCCAGAGGGTAGAACTATTGCCTTAGGGGGCTAATGAGATTAAAGTCTGACCTATAATATGAAATTCAAGCAGGCCACAAAAGAGTTGCTGGATAGCATTGCTAAATTGGGTGTATGTAAATTGGAGAGTTTTGTTGCTTCACATTTGCTCTCTCAAAGCATTTGTTATTGTTGCAAGCATCAATAGAAATTCTTGCTTCCTATTTTAGATTTAGTCTTTTACAACACTGTACGTATTGGTTGGAAAGCAGCCTCTTGGTATGTCTTTGTTGACCAACACCAGTCCAAGACAGTCCCTTAATTAAAGGTAGCTGGCTGTTTGTTACTGCACATGCACTAATGTCATTTAAGATGCATGAAGAATTCTCATAGAAACATTATGACAAATATTGGATTCTAATTAGTCTAAGAGTTCTTGGAAAGCTGATCTGCTGTGTTGTTCAACCTCACACAGTCACTATCAGCCAGCTGTCCATGTTCTAACCTGTGTTGGATCTTTGACATCTGTAGGAACCCACTAGCAGTAGCCAAATAGATGACAATACCTGAAAACGGAAGAGGGCTTGGACCTTCCTTTTGAAAGGACAACTAGGTCCGAACCTTATTTTGTTCAAGAGGCTCCACTTCTAGGAACCCTCACTTGGGCAATGCATTGAAAAAAGCCTTCATACAAATACTAAATACTAATATAGAAAGTATGTAACATGTGGTAACATAGCATCCTTGTTGTGACAATGTACCATGTGATACTTCAATGCAACTGTAGCACATGCATTGTAGTGCCTGGCCTAGATGTACGCTCAATCTTGGACACATTGTTTATTGTCTCAAGATAGCGGGACTGTATTGTTTAATCCAAAACCTCGGTACTATTTTTTTTTTTGAAAGATAAAAAACCTCATGGTACTATTGGATTGGTTAATAGAAACAGGTTTGATTGAAACAGGCATTTGTTATTGTCTAAAAAGAACAGGTGTCTGACAGAGCTCTTGTTTAAAAAAGAAAAAAGCTATAGGGGGTTGTTGGAGGCTGGTTATACAGATTAGTATAAGGAGCAACAGGTTTTTTTTTTTTTTAATTTAATATTGAGAAAAAAGGGAAAAAACACTGCATGGTTAATATGGATTATCATCTTGTTCTGGTGTCCGGCTAATCAAGCCATGAATACAGAGATTCAAGTACCTGTATCTTTTTCACTATCTAGTGTCTGAACTAGATCTATCACAAGCTCACTGTACATTAAGCCGTGTTAGTATCATCTTCAACTAAGTAGAGGTCTATATGACTTTGTTTTCATAGTTGTCCTTCATGCCATAGCCTTTTCTTGTTGCCGGAGCTTAGTACACATCTATTTGCTGCAGCTTTTGCTTCAACGGTGGAGGGAAAAAGTGAAGAGATGTCAACATCTGAGCTTTCTGGTGGAGCGCGCATTCACTACATTTTTCAATCTATTTTTGTGAAGAGTCTGGAGGTTTGTAACATTACACCATGAATTTGAGTTTCAAACGATTTTCAAATTGGGACATTCTTCTCTAATGCTTTACCTACTACATTGCAACTGAAATCATTTTATTTATATATTTGTTATTATTCCTCACCAAGCTCAGAGTCTCTCTCTTATATTATCTAGTAATTCATGTGACACAACCCACGTGCATCTGTCACTAAACTCCCTTTTGCTATGTTTTGCCCTTGTGGTAATACGAGTCATATATAAAATCTAGTAATTGAGACCGTTTGCAGGGAGTGGATCCATTGGATGGCTTAAGTGACGAAGACATCTGAACTGCTATTCATAATGCTACTGGTCCAAAAAGTGCCCTATTTGCACCAGAGGTGAGTTTTATAGTTCTTCACAATGTTGGAGTGGAATTAGATTTGCATTGAGGAAGCAACAACCATAAGCCCATTTCCTCCTATTCCTTGCAATAATTATAAATATTGTGAACTTATAAATCTTCAGGTGCCTTTTGAAGTTCTTGTGCAGAGGCAGATAGCTCGTTTGTTAGATCCAACCTTCAATGTGCAAGATTTATCTATGATGAATTAATTAAGGTTGGTGGTTTCTGGCAACATCATTTCTTTTGCCTGTTGTGAGACTGAAAGTTCTGAATGTGAATATAGCATCACTCATTTATTCTTTGCCTTTTGGAATGTCACCAGATCAGCCACTGCTGTTTGGTGAATGAACTACAACGTTTTCCTGTTCTCAGAAAACACATGGATGGGGTTGTTGGAATTTTTTTACGAGAAGGCTTGGAACCTTCGGAGACTGATTGGACACATTATTGAAATGGAGGTATTATTTTCATTAGTAGCTTTTTGCTGCAGTAAATTCCTAAGCTTAAGTGACTAATTATAAGAAATGATTCCAGTTCAGCCACAGTGCTAAGGTTGTATATGTGGTTATGTTGGTGGAAAAAAAAATTAATGTAATTGTCTGGAAAGGAGAATTTTTTATTTTAAGGAATTTTTTATAGGATACCTTAAATATATTTTTAATGGTTTGGTATTGGTTCTCAAGAAGGTGATGTGTGGACCTTCAATTAGTTTGTAACTTTTATTATATCATTATTGGTGCTCTACTTTTAAAAAGAAAAACATTATTGGTGCTCTTATCTTCAATTGATACATACACTCCACATATTTGAATACAAATATTGGTGCAAGAACTAAATGTTATTCCATCAAGGTTATGTAATTTGTCACATAAATGTTTATTATTATTGCTGCTTATGCTTTAATATCATTTACTCATCGTCTCTTATGCAGGTTTGGCCCAGAAGCTTTGAGTCTTTGGTTCACAAAGGGACTGCTTGGCTGGTTTTTGGAGGGCGTACTAAAAGTTTTGTTATATTACTTGGAAGTGGAGAGGCTCCTTTGCTGGACATCGCTTATGGAGGGTATGCCTTCACGGGCCTATCCTTGGCTGTTCTGGCAGGGATCTTTTCAAAATATGCCTATTATTTTGTTCTTCCTTGGATGAGCTTTTGTATGGGGGTTTTCTTGGTGAAGACCTTGAAGCGAGTTCTCTTTGCAGAGAGGTAAGGAGTTACGATAGGCATTCAAGTAGGCACAATTTCATGGCCGTGGCACAATACCCTTTGTTTTTTTTGGCTTGGCAACATTGGGTCATGAATTAATTATGGGGTTTTACCGCTTGTAGTTTTTTCTACATGATATTTTTTTTTGAATTTATATATAGAAAACCGCAGGATACCCAGCGTAAAACTCCCATGGGTGAACCCACTACCCCTATGGCACACCAAAGTTAGGCCATGGGGACTCGAAGCTGCAACCTTCCACTTCCTGAGGCGGGAGTCAACCAGTTGAAATACACCCATGTGGGTCTCAAGAAGAGTTATATTCGGATTTGCAAGTTTTTCCCCTTGGTCGAGTCCCAGAAAATATTGTAGCCCATCAGTTACTGGAACTTGAACTTGATTCAGATGTGCTATCTCCTTTGCTAGGGCAGAAAATGAAAGTTGAACAGTAGGATGTGCCATTCATTTTTTTTTTTAGCTACAAACATTTTTTTGTTTTAAAAAAAAATTCCCAATTGTCGGGTGCGACTTCTGGACATCTCCGGACCTCAAAAAAAAATAAAATTTCCCAATTGAACTGATGCTGTGGTGTGAATGGTTACTGTCAAAACAAATGAAATATTACTTTAAAAAATTATAAACAGATCTGGCCAGAAGCGATGCACGTTTTACTGGAAAATCGGAGTTGCTGAATTGTTTGCCTTATAAATGGAAACATTGTCCAGTGTTGTCGATTGTAGATCTCGTCGGAGATCTGGAATAATACGGGCACTGATCTACTTGGAAGCTTGGGCACCCTCAGCCATATCTTCCATTAATTTTGTAATAGATCATTCGGGGTTTCACTATCAGTTTCATATCTCAATCTATATTTCTTATAGGTTCTAGGGCACAGCCCAAGTGCTCATCTGCCATGGACTGCTGAGGTTGATGCTACGATGCTCAGTCCCATCATGACTAAAAATAAATTTAAAATAAATGAATGGATAGGTAATTTTAAGGATTATCAAACTGTCAAAAATGAATCTTCTTGAATCTTCAATTTTTTAAATTATAAAAATAATTAAGTACATATTAATGAATCTAACAGCGATGCATATGGAAACAAGAAAAGAAAAGGTAGATGGCAGCCGCTTGGATCTACAACCAAGCATGCTCTACAAGACACTCCTGTTTTCTAATTTTGCCCATGGTTTAGCTATAATTTGGCTGGGCGCCTTGGCTAAGCATCCTGAAAGGGTCGAACTCAGTTAATTAGTGCTATATCAATTAGAAATCAATTATTTCACTCAATTTATAATCTTTTTCACTTGCTTCCTATCCGGTTGCTATGACTCCATATTAATTTAAACTCAAAACTCAATATCTACAGAATCATATTTACAACCTTAATGGTCTTAAATATCTTTGAGTTATCTAAAAAAAATAAAAATCTCTTAATTTTGGGAAGTTGCTTTTCAAAATTTTAAGCAACTGGCACATTTTTTACAAGTATGTGTGGGAAATGGCAAGGACATATAAAATTGAAACTCTAATTCATCATGTGATTTTAGACCTTTAAAATTTGGATGATATGTTTTTTATTATCCATCTTACAAAGCCATGATGATTCTCTATCTATCTTAATCAATCACATGAAACTCAGTTCACGATAAATATACACTTCCTAGAAAAATCATCAATCCAAACTCTAGTCTCCTTAGCTAAATTGATTGCCTCCCGCTTCAGAAAGCAGGATGTTGCAGGTTCGAGTCCTCATGGCCTAACCTTGGTGTGACTTAGGGGTAGTGGGTTCATCCGTGGAGATTTTAATAGGATTCTGTCTACGCTAATTAAAAAAAAAAAAAAAAGCTCCTCGAGTATCTAAAGTTCTGATTTTCTTTAAGGGCACTTCACATTTATCATGTGTTGAGGATTCATCATAAATGATATAATTAAAATGACCTTCAAATCGTTTTACTTTTATAAGATTGGACAAAAAAATTGATAACTATAAAGTCAATGTGTCTTGTGCATTATCTCACAATCTAGGTATGTGGATCACTAAATGAAGTGGTTGTAAGTCTATTAGAATGAATTTTTTTATAATTGTGGCCTACAAAAAAATTATTTTATTAAATAAATCTAATTATATTTGTATAGGAGTCTTAGAATTATTAAAATAAAGGTGTCACATTGTTAAACCTTGTTTGGTATTGGAAATTTTGTTGAGATTGTTATTTTATGAGATTTGATATTTCTCACTCTAAAATTTTAATTAAAAATATAAACTTAAACAAATAAATAAATTATTTGATAATTATGCTAATAACTTCCTATTAGTGATTGAGCTGATCATCCCATAAGATAAGACATGGTAAATGCTATTATAATGGCTGCCAAGTCAGTCAAGATTATCTTTGCAATACAAGAGCACGTGGGTCATGTTTTTCACGCTCAAATTCCTTTGGGCCACTTTTTATGGGGTTACTCTTCATAAACTTACCCCGTGTGTACAGATTGGGAGGTTTATACATGCGGAATTAGTGTCGCCTCCAATGTAATATGGGGTGGGGATACTCGAATTATAAAAGAAGAAAAAAAAAAAAAGAGCATGTCGGCCATGCTCTTCATGTTTAGAGCCCGTACTTTAATCAAAATATAATTATTTGTCATAAATCTGCCCTAAGCCTTTGGTTATTTCTTTATATTCCTTTTAATACTATTATCATTAGAAGAATGAATCAATATGATTGATTTGATGGTAAGGTTGACTATATATATATTAAATCTATAAATAAGGCCTAATTCCTGTCATGGAAAACTCTAGGTCTAAGTATTTAAAGAAATAAGGCCTAATTCCTGTCATGGAAAACTCTAGGTCTAAGTATTTAAAGATTATAGGTAATCTATGACATTATCATATTTAAGTGACTGAACTTCACCAATAAGATGAGAAATATATGGATTTAAATTCAAAAGGCATCGATAAAATGTCAATTTATAAAAATAATTTAATTTTTTACCCTTATCCTTTACCCTAGTAACCCCCCATTACCCCCATACAAATGCAATCTTTATTTTCACCATTTCTACCAACTCAACTTTACATACTATAGAGATATTTATGATCTTCTACCTTTATATCTTTATCATCAAATTATTATTTTTAAATTATCTATTAAAACTATTTTCAAAGTATTTCTAATATGGTCCCTTTTTTCTCATTTTTATCATTAATATTTAACGTATTGTACTAAGTATGATCTATTCATTTTATTATCATAGTATGAAGAACGAATAAGGGGTATGAATTATAGATGCTATTTCTATCTATCCACCTGGTGCAAAATCACATGTTATGCACCCCGTTTGAGACCGTTGGATTACACAAACCCTTTTTATTTTGAATTTTATTAGCATAACAGAACCCTTTCAAATCTTTTATGTCTTCTCACCAACGGCTATTTTCTCTGTCTATCTCTGTCCCGTTCTCTCTCTCGTCATCAAGCAGGGAATAGGAAAAAGAGAAGCCATCTCTCTCTCTTTTCCCGTTACTGTCCCCAATTCTAATTCCTTCCAATTCAATGATGATGGAGATCTCCACCACCAGCAGCAATAGTTTGGGAGTGCCAACGCCAAACCCTAGCAGTAAAGAGGGGGACAGAAACCCTCATCTTCCACCACCACTCGTCGCCCTCGCGTAAGAGAAGTAAGCTCTCGTTTCATGTCGCCAGCTGTCTCTTCTTCTTCATCGGGAGATCTTCATATTCCCACTGCTTCGAATTCCAAGTGCCCCCTTCCCAATCCCATTTCCAAGAACTCTGCACCATCAGATCTCCATCGTCTTCATCATCAACGGTCCCTGTCCGTGCAGAGGCGCCATCCATCCCCTTCTTCCAATTCCTCCGATGCCCACAATCAACATCAACGAGAGCCCTTTGCCTTCGCTGACAATGTGATGCGAGGCGTCCAGACGCCTTTGCCTCCAGACCCCTCTAGCAAGGCCTCCATGCAGAGGCTTGCCCCACCAAATATTCCAAGGAGAATGGAGACCCACAACTTGATTGCTCTGTCAGAACCAGCTGCATTGGAAATGTGAAGCTTCCTGTCAAAACCTCCTCCACTCTTGCTCGCACCAGGTCGGACACACCTACCCCTGCTTTTGTCTTTGGTACCACCCCTAGATCAATGATGTCCACGAGCCAAAACCTCTCTAGATCCATGATGACCAGTGACAGGGTCGCCTCTGCAACAACTACTGCTGCTACCAAGCTACTCCAATCCAGTGGTTTAGGCCTTAAAAGAGCTGGAGCCGACGATACCACGGCCAACAACACCACTATCTCATCTGATGTCAGTGACACTTGATCTGCTGTTCATACATCCATGGATGATTGGAGTTCCAGTGACTCCTCTTTCGAAGCATGTACTGTTAGCAGCCTTGGAGGCATATGTGACAGTCCTCCCATCCCTGTCCAGAGCTGCAAGGTTCGTCCCATTTCAGATTTCCGCTCCTCCATGCTGGAGGCAGATCTGTTGCCTACCATGTCTGCCAGATTATTAGCAGAGGGGTGTACTGGGGATGTGAATGACAGTGTGGATTTGTGCAGTGTGTCTGCGTCCCTCTGTTATCCTTCTCTGAATTCAGCTTTGCAAGTTGCCAGCAGTCCTTCAGTCCCACCAAATCTGTCAGCAGATCGTCTGTTTTCTCCAAATCACATGTGAGTTCTGCAAAGGTGACTGCAAATTGTCTGCCCGTCCAACGCCAAGTTGGGGATGGATGCAGCACGGAAAACTAAGAAGGCATCCCAAACATTTGAATTTTAAAAGATAAAAATAAAAATGAAATAATTAAATAAAGTTGAAACTGCATATATCATTTGCCAGTATAATCCTCCTTACTCCTACTCAACTATATAATACCCTAAAATTATTTAAAATTTAATATAAATAATGACTTTTTTTATCATGAGCATAGTGACAAATACCGTTCTCGGGATATTAACGGCAATTGGTAATAACGGGATATTTTTAAATTCTCGGATTTTTATCGGGAATTTAACGGGAAAATCTCGCTGAAATTATAATATTTAAAAAATAAAAAAAAATAGAATAAATAAAAAAATTAATGAAATAAAAATGGTATAAGGAATTTACCGGGAATTTCTCGGGAATTTACCGGGATATTATCGCGTTATTAACGTTTATCGCGTTTTTAACGCGATTTTATCGGGAATTTACCGGAAATTTATCGTTTGGCGATAAAAACGCGTTTTT
The DNA here is from genome assembly GCA_022113865.1 of Chimonanthus praecox. NCBI lineage: Eukaryota > Viridiplantae > Streptophyta > Magnoliopsida > Laurales > Calycanthaceae > Chimonanthus > Chimonanthus praecox. The sequence continues at coordinate 36,449,560 of CM039090.1, forward strand.
AACGCGGTAACGGTATTTTGCCGATAAAAACGCGGTAAATTTGAAAATACCGCCGATATTTGTCACATTGATCATGAGAGCTTCCATACTACTTTTTCTTGTTAATTGTTTTAGATTAAATATTAGAGCCACTTGTTTAGTCTCATTTTTTGTGAGGGATATATAAAAATTCCTTTGATCTTATCTATACTAATTTTAGGATATATTTAATTGTTTTAACTATTAATTTTAAGGTCTAAGATTAAATCAAATATTGAAGAACATTCAAAGGATGATTGGAATTGAAAAGGTTGAAACCTATGATCTAAAATATTAAGAGTCATTACTCTCAAAAACATATCAAAAGTTATTTACTTATGTATATAGAAAAGCCAACATATAGACATAGTACTGAATTAATAAAATAGATAATGTGACTTAATGAATAAAAATAGAGTAGCACTTTTTTTAAATTTTGTTTTTTATTTTAAATAACTCCAGAAAAAAATTTAAGCATGTAGATAAAAGATTTAAAAACAACCAATGAAAACATTAAAACTTAGATTAAGGGGTGAAAAAAAGATATGATGATTGTTAAACAATTTACATTATATATTTTTTTTATAGAATAAAGAAAGAGTAGAAGTCAAAAACCTATTAAGACAGGAGTAATGACTATGTTGACAAGTATAAAACTTGAATCTAATTATCTAACAGTCATGATGTTACTATCGTGCATTTTAGATGGTGAATCAATTTGAAAATTTTATATTTAAATGTACATATCTTGAGAAAAATAAATTCAACAGACCTTACCTATAAACTTTACCTCATTCAATATGAACCATATAGGTTTGGGTATACATATCTTGAAATAAAATTAAACTTACCCAACTTGATCTAAAATAAATTTGAGTTGGATTGAACGGTCTTAAACCCGAGCCGAATCCAATCTGTTTTAAATGTCTTTAAACACTATTTAAATCTGAGTCAAGTTAAGTTAACGAGTCTGAACTCAAATAGAATTTAATCCATCTTGAATTTCTTTTCCTTCATCTACCTAAGACTCTCTATTTAGGAAAGTTGTCCACTAATTTTTCTATTATGACACATTCTTTAGAAGGAATGTTAAAAATGAATGGACAATTATAGGTAAAGTTTCACTCAATCTAATCATCATGACCTTATAAATTTGGATCTTAAAATTTTGATAATTAAATTTCATTTTTTAACGATACGATAACTCTCATCATAATTGATCAATCCATGTAGTTTTTAATTTTATAAATTTTCAAATATTAACACATCATTAAAAAAAAAAATCTCGAAATAGAAAACTAATTAGATTACTCCTTTACATGTTAAATTTGTTACTTTTAAATATACATAAGAATTTTTTATAGAAAAATATGCTAATTTAACATGATAAGATGTACATTTTCTTAAAAATTACTAAACAAGGTACATAGAGAATTTATGAAATCTATTATTTTATTTTTTTTGCTCTCTTAGTATAAACAAAGCTAAAGTATATAGATTTACTAAAAGATTAGTAAAATTAAGAAGACAACCTAATTAACTCAATAAACATATAAATAGATAATTGAGAAAGAACCCATGTCTAACTGGAGTTCTTTTCATCATTTCTTTAAGAAACTATCTTTTAAAATCATGATTAGGATCTTTAATTAGATAAAGGAGAAAATTATTAGTGACGATAATCTTTGTACACTTTGAACTATAATGGAAAATTTACGTGTGATATCAATGCCGTCAATTGTGGGTTTCTGATAGAATCACTTAAAATCTATGCAAACAAAGTTTGTAATAAAATAATGATAATCAAATAAGAAAAAAATTCACCTATTCATGATCAACAATCTGCCCCAAGTTCGCATGGGGTCCACTCCATTTAGATGTACACCCTTTCCTTCTTACATTCATATATTCTTTTTAATTGTATAGATGTTACTGTTTGAGTCTATTTTGAGTTGACTTTTTTGTTAGATTAAAAATTTTATTCAAATTCACATGTAAGAAAATGCGGTCGATATATTACATATCGGCCGCAACGGACTGAAAAAAATGAAGACCGATACATATTGGCCGCAACATAGATGTCTATCAATTTGTTGCAGTTGATACATATCAGTTCGCCAATACAAACGTAATAGCCGTCCGAATTTGTGAACCGATTTTTTTGTACTCGTCTAAAACTAATATTATTTTAACAGTTGATGTTTAGACTCTTAAAATGATGACTTTCCACATTCAATAGACTTATACCTTTCAAACCCATCGGAATCTTAGTTTTTATGGCAAGTGAAAGTGAAAGTGAAAGCAAAAAGGCTATGGGGAATCCTTAGCCCATGAGAGTAATATTGGAGTAGGGCCCCCACATGTGATGGAGGCCCAAAAGTTTCTTCTGATTACTAATTAGTACAGGAATTTTATTACATTTGATGGGAGATGACAAGACAGTGCTATCTACCTGATTAGATGCTAACCTTAATAATTAAAAAAAAAATCAACAAAAAATATGATTTTAACTTTGCATAAAACAACGGTAGTCCAATGCAACTGGAGGAGCTCATTTGAATACTGAGACTATTGTTGATTACATATGGCTAAGTTTATATTTGATGTAAAAATCACAATCATTAATCAGAATTATACAGTTAGATTGAACCAAATTATAATATGTATTTATGTTAAAATTCTTTATAAAAATAGGAAAAATAGAGAGAAATTATCAATTTTCAACTGATTCATAAAAATAGGTGAAAACTTTTAGTCAAAGTCTTTGAAAGATTTTACTTTTTAATTTTAATTTATAATTTAATCGAAATACTATCTTTACCCATTCACCAGAAATAATTTCTCATAAAATAGAGCCCATGAAATCAAAACTAGAGGTTATTATTGTACAACGATGGCTATTTTTAATCTAAGCTAAATAAATCGGTTTGTCAATACAGACGGCCGCAATGTCCGTATCAGCAAAACGATATGTACGGACCACAACAAGCTGATACTCATATGTTTGTCACCCTTTTGGACCCATCCAGACCCTAGTTGGAACGCATCGATATATTGTGGATGATACGTATCGACCTTCATTTTCTTAGTACATTGTGATGGATACACAACGTATCAACTACAATTTTTATACGCGTTTTTAACCATTACTGATTGTACAATCTGTATATGTAATTTACTAGTTAATTAATTACTTATTATCCACAAGTGTGGGTCGGCAAAATTTGATTGGATGAGCAAAGTGATGTTTTTGGTTTGTGCCCACTTATATGCAATATTCAATTTGATTTTGAAAAAGTGATCCTTTCATGATTTCACAATAGCAAGTGAGTGGGTCGGCATTGTCTAATTCATCGTTGATCTGTTGCACCAACTCATCAATGACTTGATCTTAGTGGTAAAAAGATATGAGGATTTAGTCATTCTTTTATCAATTGAGTATCAAATTATTATAATCCTAATTCAACGTTGGATAGTTCAACTCGTTACTTCTTACCTTAAAAAGCGAGAGATCATCAGTTCGAGTTCTAGAGGCATAAACTGGGGACGTTTTCCTGAGGGGTTTAGAGGGGCTCTTGCCCGTAGTTCCCCTCAGTTATCAATTTTTTTTTTTTATCATAATACTTGAACCCACAATATTTGATTATTGGCTTTTATTTACCTACTGAGATCTTATGATGGAAAAATATAAAATGCGGGTTCACATTTATTGGGTTAGGCATCATGTGAAGGGGGGTTTGTTAATCAGTGATTTGCATGGCAGATCAAAATCAAAAGTGATTATTCGTCACTCAATTCAAATTAATTGTAATCAGTTTAAATCTTATGGTTAGTAATGTCCTTTTAGTTAAGTTTTAATTTTGAAATACTCTCTAACTAGATCTTCTACATGATAAGGTCCACTAGCCTATATAATATATTAAATTTAAAATATGATTCCTTCCTTATACCCACAAGTAACATAATTCTGTTACTTTACCATTTTCGAGAATGGGATATAGATAATGAAAATAACATAAAGTTAATAATACCAATTTAATCAAAATAATAAATAATAAATTTAATTATTCATTAATAGAATAAAGTGAAGAGTGAAATTGAATAATTTATAAAAATGATCTCACTTACACATATAAATAGAATGACGATGAGAAGGAAGTTTCTTCTTTCATACTTGAATGACTTTAAAGATGGCCCCTACTTCTAACCCAAATTCATCCACGGCCGGTCCTTCCTTGAGCTTTTAGGGTTTAGAGTTTAGGGTTTTAAGGTTTTAGGGTTTAGGGTTTAGGGTTTAGGTTTAGGGTTTAGGGTTTTTTGGGTTTTAGAGTTTTAGGATTTAGGGGTTTAAGGTTAAGGGTTTAGGGTTTAGGTTTTAGGGTTTTAGTGATTAACGTTTTCAGGGTTTTAGGGTTTTGGATTTTAGGATTTAGGTGTCTAGGGTTTAGGATTTTAGGCCTTTGGTTTTAGGGTTTAGGGTTTTAGGGTTTTGGTTTTACGTTTTAGGGTTGTAGGGTTATAGTGGTTTACGATTTAGGATTTAGGGTTTAGCATTTTAGGGTGTTACGGTTTTAAGGTTTAGGGTTTAGGGTTTAGGGTTTTAGGATCTTAGGGTTTAGGGTTTAGGGTTTAGGATTTTTAGTTTTTAGGATTTAGGGTTTCGGGTTTAGGGTTTTAGGAGTTAAGGTTTTCAGGGTTTAGGGTTTTAGGGCTTTAGGAATTAGGGTTTAGGATTTTAGAGGTTAAGGTTTTCAGGGTTTAGGGTATTAGGATTTTAGGGTTAGGGTTTAGGGTTTAGGGTTTTAGGTTTTTTAGGGTTTAGGGTTTTATGGGTTTTAGGGTTTTAGGGTTTAAGGTAGGGTTTTAGGATTTAGGGTTTAGGGTTTTTATGATTTTGGGATTGGATTTTAGGGTTTTAGTGTTTAGGGTTTAGGGGTTTAGTGTTTAGGGTTTAGGGTTTAGGCTTTAGAGTTTAGGGTTTTAGGGTTTAGGGTTTAGCGTTTTAGGGTTTCAGGGTTTTAGGATTTAGATTTTAAGGTTTTAAGGTTTTAGGGGTTTTAGGGTTTTGGGGCATAGGTTTAGGGTTTTAGGGTTTAAGATTTTAAGGTTTTAGGGTTTAGGGTTTTAGGGGTAAAGGGTTTTAAGGGTTTAGGGTTTTAGGGTTTCAGGGTTTAGGATTTTGGGTGTACACGTAGTGGCCTGAAATTTTTAAATCAATAAATATGTGGATATTATTTATTTTAATAGTGGAAATTGGAAATTTGATGGAATAAATGGTGAATGGATCAAAATATGGACAAAGACTCAAGTGGGGCCAATGGACCATGGATTGGATTTAAATTCATTTAAAGGGTCAATGATGGTTAATTGGGCCAAGGATGGTCAAATGGGGCCCAATACACATCCGGGACCCAATGGGTCAAAATGATTTAAGCTCTAAGGTAAATGGGTAAGAGGAAAATGTAATTGGGCCATGGGCCCAATGGTGATCCAATAAGAGGAATGGATTTAATTAAATTTAAATCACTTAAGTTGGTGATGAATTGACCAAGGTGACATGGCCAATTGGGACCCACCTCCACCTCACCAAGTGAGGTGGCGTGTGGACCAAGGATTGGTGGGGCCGGCCACCATGGTTGAATTAGTCAACTATGGGTGTATGCATGAAGGGAATTTAAACAAATGGAATTAAGTTAAATGGGAATTAATTAAACTAATGATCTAAGTAATTGATTAATTAAGCTAATTAAATGAGGTGGTCAAAGGGGTCAAAATTGGGAGACCACACCACCTCATCTCCAAAGAAGCCAAGAACGTTGGGCTTGGTGGTGGTTATCCCAACCACCACCATAAAGCATGAAAAATATCTCATGTTGGTGGTTGGAAGCCTTAATGGTGGAGTAAAGTTTAAGAAACCAAAAGGTGTTGATTTTTATCTTATCTTTCAAATCCCATTCTTATCTCATTCTTTTCCTCTCTTGCTCTCCCACACCACCGTCCCCTACACCAAGAGAAAGAAGAAGAAAAGCTTGGAAGAAAAAAGAGAAGAAGAGAAGAAAGAAGCCAAGCTTGGCCATCACTCCAAGATCAAGCCATAGTATTTTCTTTCTCATCTCCATCCTCTCCCCTTCCTCTCTCAAATCTAAACCTACCATGGCCGAACCCAAGCTTGGAGGTTTTTCATCTTAATCAAGCATCCTAGCCGACCAACAAAGGAGAAGAAGAAGAAAGGAGGCCAAGGAACCCGAGAGGAGAAAGAAAAGTCGGAGGAGGCGTCGGATCGTAAGTATTTTCTAAACTAGAGATTGGATTTTTTTAGGGTTTAAGATTTGGGGTCAATTTCTTAGATTTAGTGATGGCCAAAACATTATGGGCCTTGGATCTCAAATCCATCCCATGGAAGGATAAAAAAAAATGGACAAAACCCTAATGGGTAAATTAGGGTTAAGAAAAATAAATGGATTAAGGACATTATGTAATTAAGTTATTTAATCAATGGATGTATGGAATTTTTGGAAGGAATCATGGTGAGTAATTAAGAAAATTGGAATGGGGTTTTTAAGGTCAAAACCATGGTAGGTGATTAATTGATTTTTTAGGGTTTATAAAGAATGGAAGCCATGGAGGATGATTTAGGGTTTTAAGATTTTATGATCAAATGTAGTGATTTTTGAAAGGGTTTTAAATGAAGAAATTCATGAAAATGTAAATGGTTTTATGGCCTTGAAAGGCATAGATGGGAGTGAACCATGAACCATGGGTTCGGCCATGGTGTATGGCCGAACCCTAGGGTTATGTGTTTATAAATTTGAAGGGTGTAAAAATAGGGAAAAATGGCTGAGAATGGTGATAGTTTAAAATGGATTTTTAAGTGTGGGAAATAATGTTCTAAAAATAAAACCATGGGGAGATTTTAGGGATGGAATGTTTTTAAATCCTATGGTGATGTAATGGTGGTTTTAAATGGGTTTAGAAGGATGGAAGATATGGAGTAATGCATTAATAATTTGGAGGTTTAAAAAGGGTCAAATGTTTGTAAATTTTAAAGGGAGCTTAATGAAGAAAACCATGGTAGGTAATTAAGGATTTTTAATGGAGTTTTTAGGGTTAGAATCATGGAGGGATGATTAATGATTTTAGTTTTTTTTTTAATGATTGAATGTAATAATTTTAAAGGGATTGTAAATGAGGAAATGCATGATGTGAACCTTCTCATGGTGTTAGAGTTTTAATGGATTTAGAGAATGGAGGCTATGGAAAAGGGGTTAATGATTTATAAAGGTTTTAAATGAATGGGTATTAGTGATTTTTAAAAGGGGTGGAAACAATGATAAAAACCATGGAGAGTGATTGGTGAATTTAGAAGTACTTAGACCATAGTAAGGATGAAGGAATGTTGGCAACTTCAATGGATTTTAAATGTAGTTAGTAATGATCAAAATTGATGATTTAAATGCATGATGTAAACCTCCTCATGGGAGGGCTTATTATGGATCTAAATGTGGTGAAAAAGACCCAAGGAAAAATGGGGATTAGGTTGAATTAAAGGGGCTGATTTTAAATAAAACCCATGACCCATTTGTAGGTCAATTGATGGGTTAAGGTGGACTTATGTGTGTGTTTAAATTAATGGGGATATGGCTAAATTGAAGGGACTGATTTTAATTATTCCATGATATGATTGGTGAGTCATTGAGGGATATAAGTTTATGGATCAAAAAATGTGGTAAATGACCCAATTGTGAACCAATTGAAGGGCTAAGATTTAGGTCTATATATGCTTTAATTAGTGGAAAATTAGGTAAGTTAAGGACTGATTTGTTAATGAACATATCATGGTTGATGGAACGTTAATGGATCCAGGATTATGGATCAATTATGGGCTAAGTACGGGGTTTTGTATGTGTTTAAGTGAATAAGGATTAGGTTAATTAAATGACTAATTTTAATGATCATATGATATGGTTGATGGGTCATTAATGGACCTAAGTTATGGATCATTAATGGGTCTAAGTTATGGATCAATTATGGACCATAATGTACATGGAAAAGTGAATGATTTAACCATGGAAGGGGTAGTGGCAAAATTGTAAATAATGGCCAAACTCAAGAACCTCATGGGAAATGATCATGGACTTAGGGGCTCTAAGTAATGACCTTAGGTATGATTAAATGAAGCCTAGTGTGTTGGTTTTTAAACTCACAAAATTAATATGGTTAAAGGATTAAATGGGACCCACAAACCTAACTAGTAGGGTTTGGCCGTGGTGTAGGGCCGAACCCCACTAAGGCTTGGATAATGGACTTGGATGTGATTAAAATATGGACTGATTTGGTAATGTATAATAAGGTACTGGACATCGCAAGCGGTGCGCGGTCGGCGACCGGGTTTGTGAACGAAAACGTAAAAGGACACTAATCGGTATTCGGTAGGATTCCTACTTTTTTGTAAGCCATGGATTATGTGTTATGTATGGGTTTTTCATTGATTTATTTTGGTATGCATATGATTGTTTTAAGATGGGTTTTAAGGCTATGATGTGTATATTGATGCTTTGCTTGATCTATTTTTGAGAATCAAATTATATGTTTTATTGATGGGATTTTAAATGCCATGGTTTGTGCTATCATATATATTACATGGCATATGACATCTACATCTTATGCATGATATAGGAGGGATATGGCATGGGAAGGATGAGATATAACCGGAGTCCATGCTCCGTCGGGGCGACCGAGAAACAGACATGGGGATAGCTTGATATGCTATAACCGGAGTCCATGCTCCGTCGGGGCGACCGAGAAACAGACATGGGGATAGCTTGATATGCTATAACCGGAGTCCATGCTCCGTCGGGGCGACCGAGAAGCAAACATGGGGATACCTTGACGAGGTTTTTACCGTCAAGGGGGATGATTTGTGATTGTTTATATCTTGACGAGGTTTTTCAGTCAAGGGGGATATGGCCGCATGATGGTATGGATGATGGGTGGGACTCATGATATAGGACACCCATTGCATGACATTGCACCAAATCGCATGGTTTTGGATATGATATTAACTATATGTCTTGTTATCACTAATCCATGTGTTAGCCCTACTCGGAGTCCTACGGGCGCATTGTCCAACGCCCTACTTCTACCCTAGCTGATGACGCAGGAGATGGCGCAGCGGAGGGGCGCGACGGAGGCCAAGCTTAGGAGCTTGGAGAAGCGAACTACTTAGTTTATTTAAATTTATTTTGGAAATGTAATTTATGTAGCTTAGCTCGTCGGATTTTAATAATTTCTATTTCTTGTTATGGTTTGGACTTTACTTTTGGATGTGATTAATTTTGAGGTATTTTAGTAAGTAAATGAATGTATCTTCCCTGCTATCTGAAAATTTGTAGGATAGACTCTATTATATTTCCGCACTTAATTTAGTATTCCGCAAGCTTGCTTTCTACGTGTGAACCATTCTCCGTGGACTTCGTTCCATGCACACGTAGGGTTGGCCAGTTAAGGGCCGGGCTTTAGAAGCTCGGACTTAACTCGCGTCGTGACGTCCGCGCTCTTTGTCACTCTTCATTTCAAAAAAAAAAAAAAAATAGACTCTGATTTCGGTGAAAAGGGGCGGGCATTACAATACGATTTAGGGTTTAGGGTTTTAGAGGTTTAGGGTGTTAAGGTTTTAGAGGTTTAGGGTTTCAGGGTTTAGGGTTTTTGGGTTTGAGGGTTTTACGGTTTTAGGGTTTAGGGTTTTAACTTTTAGTGTTTTGGGGTTTTAGGGTTTTAGTGGTTTAGGATTTAGGATTTAGGGTTTAGGGTTTAGAATTTTCTGGTTTTGGTGGGTTTTAGTGGTTAAGGTTTTCAGGGTTTAGGGTTTTAGGTTTTAGGGTTTTAGGGTTTAGTGTTTAGGGTGTTTTGGTTTTAGGGCTTAGGGTTTAGGATTTTCGGATTTTAGGGTTTTAGGATTTAGAGGTTAAGGTTTAGGGTTTAGGGTTTTAGGGGTTTAGGGCTTAGGGTTTTAGGGGTTTGCGGTTTTAGGGGTTTAGGGTTTTAGGTTTTTAGGGTTTTAGTGGTTTTGGGCTTAGGATTTAGAGTTTAGGATTTTAGGGTTTTAGGGTTTCGGGTTTTATGGTTTAGAGTTTAGGGTTTTTGCATTTTAGGGTTTAGGGTGTAGGATTTAGGGTTTCAGTGGTTAATGTTTAGGGTTTAGGTTTAGCGTTTTAGGGTTTCAGGTTAGGGTTTAGGGTAGGGTTTTGGATTTACGGTTTTAGAATTTAGGGTTTAGGGTTTTTGCGTTTTAGGGTTTAGGGTAGGTTTTTGGATTTAGGGTTTAGGGTTTTAGGGGTTAAGGTTTAGGGTTTAGGGTTTAGGGGTTTAGGGTTTCAGGGTTTTAGGGTTTAGGGTAGGGTTTCAGGTTTACGATTTTAGAATTTAGGGTTTAGGGTTTTAGGGTTTTAGGGATTAGGGTTTAGGGTTTTGGGTTTAGGGTTTACAGTTTAGGGTTTTGGGGTTAGGGGTTAGGGTTTAGGGTTTAGGGTTAAGGGATTAGAGTTAGGATTTTAGGGTTTTAGTGGTTTAGGGTTTAGGGTTTTAGGGTCTTACGGTTGTACGGTTTAGGGTTTAGGGTTTAAGGTTTAGGATTTTAGGGTATTAGGGTTTAGGGTTTAGGGTTTTATGGTATGACGGTTTTAGGGTTTAGGGTTTAGGGTTTTAGGGTCTTAGGGTTTAGGGTTTAGGGTTTTCGGGTTTAGGGTTTTAGGGTTTTAGGGGTTGAAGGGTATAGGGTTTAGGGTTTAGGTTTTAGGGTTTAGGGTTTAAGCTTTTAAGGTTTTAGGGATTTTAGGGTTTTGGAGTATAGGTTTAGGGTTTTAGGGGTAAAGGGTTTTAGGGTTGTAGGGGTTTAGGGTTTTAGGGTTTAGGGTTTTGAGTTTACGATTTAGGGTTTAGGGATTTAGAGGTTTAGGGTGTTATGGTTTTAGAGGTTTAGGGTTTTATGGTTTAGGGTTTTTGGGTTTGAGGGTTTTACTGTTTTAGGGTTTAGGGTTTTAACTTTTAGGTTTTAGGGTTTTGGGGTTTTAGGATTTTAGTGGTTTAGGGTTTAGGATTTAGGGTTTAGGGTTTTTGGATTTTCGGATTTTAGGGTTTTAGGGTTTAGGCTTTAGGATTTCCTGGTTTTCAGGTTTAGGGTTTTGGGTTTAGGCTATAGGGTTAAGGGTTTAGGGTTTTAGGGGTTAACAGTTTTAGGGCTTTAGGGTTTAGGGTATAGGGTTTAGGGTTTATGTTTTAGGTTTTGGGGTTCTGGGTTTTAGGTTTTTAGGGTTTTAGTGGTTTAGGGTTTAGGATTTAGGGTTTAGGGTTTTAGAGTTTTAGGAGGTTTAGGGTTTTAGGGTTTAGGGTTTTTGGGTTTTAGGTTTGGGGTTTTTGGATTTAGGTTTAGATTTTAGGGTTTTAGGGGTTAAGGTTTATGGTTTAGGGTTTAGGGTTTAGGGTTTTAGGGTTTTGGGTTTTAGGGTTTTGGGTTTTAGGTTTTTAGGGTTTAGGATTTAGGGTTTGGGGCTTTAGAGTTTTACTGTTTTACATTTTAGGGTTTAGGATTTTGGGTTTAGGGTTTGGGTTAAGGTTTTAGGTTTTTTAGGGTTTTAGTATTTTAGGGTTTATGATTTAGGGTTTAGAGTTTTAGGGTATTACGGTTTTAAGGTTCAGGGGTTAGGGTTTTTGGATCTTATGGTTTAGGGTTTTCAGTTTTCTCTTTTTAGGGTTTTCGGTTTTAGGGTTTAGGGTTTAGGGTTTAGGGTTTAGGATTTGGGGTTTTAGGGGTTACGGTTTTCAGGGTTTAGGGTTTTAGGGTTTTAAGGATTATGGTTTAGGGTTTACGGTTTTGGGTTTAGGGTTTTAGGATTTTTAGGATTTGGGGTTTAGAGGGTTTAGGGTTTAGGGTTCAGGGTTTTAGGGTTTGAGGGTTTTACGGTTTTACGGTTTTACGGTTTTGGGTTTGATGGTTTAGGGTTTAGGGTTTTGGGGTTTTAGAGTTTTAGAGAATAGGGTTTAGGGTTTAGGGTTTACGATTTAGGTTTAGGGTTTAGCGATTTGGGTTTTGGGTTGGGGTTTAGGGTTTAGGGTTTAGAGTTTGGATTTTAGTGTTTAGGGTTTAGGGTTTAGGATTTAGGATTTCGGTTTTATGTTTTTAGTGTTTTAAGGTTTAGGGTTTTAGGGTTTTCGTGTTTTAGGGTTTAGGGTTTAGACTTTACATTTTAGGGTTTTTAAGGGTTAGGTTTAGGTTTATTTTTTTTGGGTTTAGGGGGGTTTTTTGGTTTAGGTTTTAGGGTTTTAGGGGTTTAGGGTTTAGGTTTCCGGGTTAGGGGTTTAGGGTTTAGGGTTTAGGGTTTTAGGGTTTAAGCGTTTTAGGGGTTTAAGCTTTAGGGTTTAGGGCTTTAGGTTTTAGGGTTTTAGGTTTTAGGGTTTAGGGTTTAGGGTTTGGATTTTAGTGTTTAGGGTTTAGGGTTTAGGATTAGGGTTTCGGTTTTTCGTTTTTAGTGTTTTAAGGTTTAGGGTTTTCGTGTTTTAGGGTTTAGGGTTTAGACTTTACATTTTAGGGTTTAGGGTTTAGGGTTTTAAGGTTTATAGGTTTTAGGGTTTAGGGTTTTAAGGTTTTAGGGGTTTACGGTTTAGGTTTTCGGTTAAGGGTTTAGGGTTTTAGGGTTTAAGCGTTTTAGGGGTTTAAGCTTTAGGGTGTTGGGCTTTAGGTTTTAGGGTTTTAGGGTTTAGGGTTTTTTGGTTTTAGGGTTTTAAGGTTTAGGATTTAGGATTTTCGGATCTTAGGGTTTTAGGGTTTAGAGTTTAAGGTTTAGGGTTTAGGGTTTAGGGTTTAGGGTTTTAGGGTTTTAGGGTTTTGGGGTTTAGGGTTTAGGGTTTTACGTGTTTACGATTTTAGGGGTTTACGATTTTGGGTATAGGGTTTAGGGTTTGGGTTTAGGTTTTAGGGTTTAGGGTTTTAGGTTTTTAGGATTTAGGGTTTAGGGTTTTAAGGTTTTAGGGTCTTAGGATTTAAGGTTTAGGGTTTAGGGTTAGGGTTTAGGATTTTAGGTTTAAGGTTTAGGGTTTTGGGTTTAGCGTTTTAGGGTTTTAGGGTTTATGGTAGGGTTTTAGGGTTTACAGTTTTAGAATTTAGGGTTTTGGGTTTAGGGTTTAGGGTTAGGGTTTAGGGTTTAGCGTTTAGGGTTTAAGGTTCAGGGTTTAGGGTTTAGGTTATATGGTTTTAGGGTTTTAAGGTTTAGGGTGTTAGGGTTTTAGGCTTTTAGGGTTTAGGGTTTAGATTTTAGGGTTTAGGGTTTAGGGTTTTAGGGTTTTAGGGTTTAGAGTTTAGGGTTTAGGGTTTTAGGTTTTAGGTTTTAGGGTTTAGAGTTTAGGGTTTTTTGGGTTTTAGGGTTTTAAGGTTTAGGATTTGCGGTTTAGGGTTTTTTGGGTTTAGGGTTTTAGGGGTTAAGGTTTTCTAGGTTTGGGGTTTTGGGATTTTAGTATTTTGGGTTCTAGGGTTCAGGTTTTAGGGTTTAGGGTTTTAGGTTTTTAGGGGTTTAGTGGTTTAGCGTTTAGGGTTTTGGGGTCTTATGGTTGTACGGTTTAGGGTTTTGAGTTTATGGTTTAGGGCTTTATGGTTTAGGTTTTAGGGTTTAAGGTTTTAGGTTTTTAGGATTTTTGTGAGTTAGGGTTTAGGATTTAGGTTTAGGGTTTTAGAGTATTATGGTTTAAGGGTTTAGGATTCAGGGTTTTAGGGTCTTAGGGTCTTAGGGTTTTAGGTTTAGGGTTTTCGGGTTTTGGAGTTTAGGGTTTTAAGGTTTAGACTTTAGGGTTTAGGGTTTAGGATTTTAGTGGTTAAGGTTTCAGGGTTTAGGGTTTTAGGTTTTAGGGCTTTTGGGTTTTGGTGGTTAAGGTTTTCAAGGTTAAGGGTTTTAGAGTTTAGTGTTTAGGGTGTTTTGGTTTTAGGGTTTTAAGGCTTAGGGTTTAGGATTTTCGGGTTATAGGGTTTTAGGATTTAGAGTTTAAGGTTTAGGGTTAAGGGTTTAGTGTAATAGCCCGGAATTTTTAAATCAATAAAAATGTGGCTATTATTTATTTTAATGGTGGAAATTGGGAAATTTGATGGAGTAGATGGTAAATGGATTAAAAATTGGACAAAAGCCCAAGTATGGCCCAATGGACCATGGATTGGATTTAAATTCATTTAAAGGGTCAATGATGGTCAATTGGGCCAAGGATGGTCAAATTGGGCCCAATCCCCATTTGGGACCCAATGGATCAAGATGATGTAAACTCTAAGGTAAATGGGTAGGAGGTGAATGTAATTAGGCCATGGGCCCAATGGTGATCCAAGTAGTTGAAAATGGATTAAATTAAATCACCTAAGTTGGTGATGAATTGACTAAGGTGACATGGCCAATTGGGACCCACCTCCGTGGACTAAGGATTGGTGGGGCCGGCCACCATGGTTGACGTGATCAACCATGGGTGGATTAATGGAGAGGAATCAAGAAGAATTAAGGAAATTAAATGGGGATTAATTAACCTAAGTTAAAGGACTTAATTAATTAAATAATTAAATTATCCAAAAAGGTGGTCAAAGGGGTCAAAAGATGGAAGTACCAAACCATTCCACTTTATCTCTAAGCAAAAACGTTGGATAGGGTGGTGGTTTGTTACAACCACCACCATAAAGCATGAAAAATATCTCATATGGGTTGGTGGAGGAATTAAATGGTGGAGTAAAGTTCAAGAAACCAAAAGGTGTTGGTTTTTATCTTATCTCTCAAATTCCATTCTTATCTCATTTTTTTCCTCTCTTGCTCTCCACCATCGTCCCACACCAAGGAAAGAAAGAAGAAGAAAAACTAAGGAGAAAAGAAGAGAAGAAAAGAGAGGAGAAGTGCAAGCTTGGGCCCATCACTCCAAGATCAAGACCTTGGGTTAGTTATCTCCATCTTCTCCTCCCTTCCCTCTCTCAAATCTAACCCTATCTTAGCCGACCCAAGTATTGGGGTTTTTCATTGGGTCAAGCACATCTTAGCCGACCAATTAAGGAGAAGGAGAGAAGAGAAGGCCAAGGAATCCGAGAGGAGAAGGAAAAGTCGGAGGAATCGTCGGATTGTAAGTATTTTCTAAAACAAGAGGTTAGTTTTTTTTTAAGGTTTATAAATGGGTCCATTTCTTGGATTTAAATAATGGCCAAATTGTCATGGGCCTTGGATTTCAAATCCATCCAATGAAAGGAGGAAGAATGGGCAAACCCTAATGGGTAAATTAGGGTTAAGAAAAATAAATGGATTAAGGACATTATGTAATTAAATTATTTAAGCAATGGATGTATGGAATTTTTGGAAGGAATCATGGTGAGTAATTAAGTAAATTGGAATGGGGTTTTTAAGATCAAAACCATGGAAGGGAGATTTATGATTTTAAGATGTTAATGAATAAATGTTAGTGAAGTTAAAGAGGTTTTAGTGAGGGAACCTTGCACTTGAGTATGCTTAAATTAAGTTGAACGGGATTTTGTTATTATTGATGATATTATGTGATATTAAATTGCACAAGCATACTTGTATTGTTAGTGTATGTGAATCCCCATTTGAGGCATTGTATGGTAGACCGTGCAGATCTCCAGTGTGTTGGACAGAGGCCGGTGAGCCTGCTCTTATTGGACCTGATCTGGTTACAGAGACCACGGAACAGATCAAGGTGATACGACAACATCTACTCACTGCACAGAGTCGTCAGAAGAGCTACGCTGACAAAAGAAGGAGATTCCTTGAGTTTGAAGTGGGAGACCTAGTATTCCTGAAGGTCTCGCCGTGAAAAAGACACATGAGATTTGGAAAGAAAAGGAAAGTTGTCACCCAGATTTGTGGACCCTTTCCAATCCAAAAAGAGGGTGGGGGAAGTGGCCTATAGTCTGATACTCCCTCCACAGTTGTCATCACTACACGATGTGTTCCATGCTTCTACGTGGAGGAAGTACAATCATGATCCCCTAGCACGTACTGAATGTGCAAGACAAAGAGGTGAAAAGCGACGTATCTTACGTCGAAAGGCCTGTTAGAGTGATTGAGACAGAACAAAGGGTGTTACGGAACCGGGCAATTTCGTTTGTCAAAGTGGTATGGGACCGACATGGTAATGAGGAAGCCATTTGGGAACTGGAGTTAGAAATGAAGCAGCTCATCTTGAGATATTTGTATGATTTGTTTGAAACCCTACTTTGCTCAATTTTCGAGACGAAAATTTCAAAAGGAGGGTAATATTGTAACACCCCGAATTTCCCTTGGATTATAAATATATTGGATTGATCCATTTGGATTGCGATTTAATGGAATTTTGAAATTAAAAGTAGAAATGGGCCAATTACACAATTATAACCCAAATAGGTTAATTACCCAATTATAACCCAAATGGGTCAATTACTCAATTATGACCCAATGGGTCATGGGTGAGCTAAATTTTAAGTAATTGGGTGAGTTTAAATAAATTAGTTGAATTGGATAATTAAGGCATTAAAGTCCACTTCATCAAGTGAGGTGGCATGTAGGTGATGTGGCATTGCCAAGTGGCATGTGTCATGTTCGACCATGTCATGGTGACTTGGTCAACCACAAATGAGTCCAATCGAATTAAGGTGTTGTTCAGTTGAATTGGCTTGAGTTTGAAAGTGAGTTCAAGTTTTGAGTTTGAGATTAAATTACTTGAGTTGAGTGGGGGAAGTGATGTTCCCACTCTCTATCACTCATTTATAAAAAAAATATATACTATGATTTTCGATGAGTGAAAAATGGCAGGGCGTTACAATTGGCATCAGAGAGAAACTGGAAGTGTTGAGTCTCCCAAAGTAAAATTAATATGGTATCATGTCTCACTGACATACAAGAATCCCAACTGACCGACTCTTCGGAGTCTGCTGCAAGGGGGCCAGATTAATTTACTTTGATGAGAATCAAACTGTAAGCATTCAATCTGAGAACAACCATTGATGAGAAAAACAACAGCAAGGGAAGGGCATTTAACACCTATATTTTTCAATGCATAAATATATTGGATTTTGTCTATTTAAATTGTTAAATTGATTGAATTTAAGATTTATGGATAAAATGGACCTTAGATGGGTAAAGGAGTAGGGTCAATAACCCAATTAAGATCCAATGGATCATGGATAGGATTTGATTTGAAAGTATTTGGGTAAATGAAATTAAATGGGTCAATTACCTAATTGGGACCCAATGGGTCATAGATGAGCTAATTATAAGTAAATGGGTAAAGTTAATTGGGTCAGTTACCCAATTAAGACCTAAATCCACATCATCAAGTGATATGGGCAAGGATGGGACCCACGTGCCACATGTCACCACATGCATGATTGGCTAGGTCATGGTTGACTTGGTCAACCATGAGAGAACTCAATGGAGTTCAAGACTAAAGTGAGTTAAATATTCAATTGAGTTCAAGATTAAAGTATGCTAAATATTCAATTGCATTAAATGTCTTGAGTTGGAAGTGAGTTCAAGACTAATTAATTGAGTTGAGGTAAATGAGTTGAGTGGGAAATGAAGGGTTTTCCATCTCATGGGATTTGGAACCCATGAACCGATGGGGAGGTGGAGAGTTTCCATCTCAATGGATGGAACTCAATGCCACGTTGGGAGATGGAAAGGCTCCTTGAGCTTAAGCCAAGTGTCCTCTTGATTAGACGAAGGGACACCTTGGTTGGTCAATAGTTAAGAGAGGAAAGGGAAAATATGGGACTGTTATACAAAAGACCAGTCTAAGGGGCACTTCACACCCTTGGCCGAACCAACCTCTTGCACACCAAGAGATTTCTCTCATTTCCTTTTTCCATTTCCATTTCTACACCTCTGGTCTTAGAGAATCAGTGAAGGAACAAGGAAGGAGAAGGACTAAGAAGGAATTCAGAGCCAAAAAAAAAAAAACGAAGGAAACGGGAAATAAGGTAAGGTTCTATGTTTTATAGTGTTAGATTTAAGACTAAGGGAAACCATAGACTTGGTCATGGAATGGCCGAATCTATGGGTTCCACAATCCATGGAATGGATGGCTGAATTGTTATAAGGCCATAGAAATTAGAAATCCATTCAAGGGATTATAAATAGTTGAAACAAACATAGGATAATATTCAAATTCATGTGGTGGTAGTAAGATTGAAATGGATTAAAGGAAAAGATCCTAGCCTTGGTTGATGGTTAGAGTATATCCATCTAAGAGTTATATGGATGATGTTAAATATGTTTAAAATTGATAAGGAATGGATTCTAAGAAGGAGGGTCGAGCCATACATGTAAACAAAAGAGACTGACAAATAGTCAGTCGAATGAATCAGGGATTCAGTCGATTGAACTGGTATTGGACGAATTAGAAATGAGTTTCTGGGAGTTTCAGCCGACTGAATAAGGGATTCAGTCCACTGAACTAATGGTGGCTAAAATAGAAAACAGTTTCTAGGAGTTTCAGCAGACTGAATCTAGTGATTCAGACGACTGAACACAGACGTAACGAACAAGAAAAGGATTCTGGTGTGTTTCAGCCGACTGAATCTATGATTCAGTCGACTGAAAGATTGCTTATCAAACACGAAAGTTGTTGGTTGAGGATTCAGCCGACTGAATCTGTACTGGCCGAACACACAGTTAGTCTAATCCAAAGTCCGCAACTGAATCTGTGATTCAGTCGACTGAAAGAAGGTTGATTGAGAATACAAAGGGTTTGACTTAGAGTTAGGTGACTAAATCTGTGATTCAGTCGACTGAAAGGTAACGAGTCAAGGAATAGACAGTACTGAGTTGTGTTTCAGCTGACTGAAATTGTATTTCAGTCAACTAAAAGTCTACAGTAAGGCAGAACACTATAGTAGAGCGTGTTTTGTCTACTGAATCCTTGATTCAGCAGACTGAAATGAAAAGTTGATTTTTAATTACTGTTTCCAAAAACTTTAGTCTAACTAGAAGGATGTAAGGGATGATTTAAGTCAAATGGATAATTAAATTGATTATTGTATATGATTGAATTCATTTAATGTAAAGAGATTTTGCAAACGGGTGTGTGATTGGTTTTGACGTAATCGTTACACGTCACATCACAAAACAGCAGGGATACTATACTGAACTTTACGTAGGATTCCTACCTTGTTGAGATGCATATGGATCTTATATGTTACTGGTTTTTTATTTCAGTACAATATTTATTTTGGTAAAATCAAATGGTATAAGCTTTATGAACTGAATTTGAATATGATTTGTTATGCAATGGTTGCGTTCATGATCTCATGCATGACATGGGAGGGAGTATATGGGACAACAGGCCAAGTTATGAGCTATCCGGACATAACTTGGGGCTTGAGACTAGCTTATGTAAAGCTATGTGAACCATTGATTGTTGGCCTTGTCCGAGATTGCTAGATAGGGGCACGGCGTAATTTGGGCCAGAGAGCTCTGGGGTAACCAGTCCAAAAATCCCGCGCAGAGGGAGCAGTCCACGCTCCATCGGTAATTCCTATTAACACACATGAAGAGGTATAACAATGACCTAGTGGTGCCGTCACAAAATACTGCGGACGTAAATGGCCAAGGGAACACCTTGATATGGTTTCATTATATCAAGGAAAATGTTATTATGATTTGTATGGTATTGGATATGGAGAATGGGTGAGGGATCATTGGCATATGACACCCATGACATGACACATACAATTGCATGATTTGGATATGATATTCATGCGTTGTTTCTGATACTATGATATGTATACATTTTTACTATGATGTTATTATTCTGATTTTTATATTGATCCTATGTGTATAACCCTATTGGAATTCATATTGGGCGCATTGACTAACGCCCTACTTCTACCCTTTAGATGATGGTCCAGGAAATGGAAAGGATAATGGACGTGAAGGAAGCCAAGCATAGGAGCTTGGGCATATTGTGTTTATTTTACTTAATTGATTTTGGAACAATTTATTTGAGATAATTAGCATTTTGGGTTTTTAATAACTTAGATTATTTTGCTATGATTGGTTGATGATTTTGGATATTTAAACTTAAGATAATTTAGTAGTGATTGGCTTCATTGCTTTTAATATCATGAGTATAGATAGTTGCTATTCATATTTTAATTCCGCAGTTATTTGTAAAACGTGTGAACTGTTTAGTGGACTTGGTCCACGCACACGTATTATTGGCCAATTAAGGATCGGGTTTGGAAACTCGAACTTACCTCGTGTCGTGACGTTCTTGCTCTCTCACTCTCTTTCATTTAAAAAAAAATATATACTCTGATTTTCGGCAAGTGAAAAACGGTGGGACGTTAGAAGACAATCACTATAAATTGTAGATTTATCAAATATAGCGAAATAAGTTGTCCCTCCCCCGAACAAGAAACATCATGTGATATCTAGAAAATCTCCCTAAACCAAGAAGTACCAGATGATACTTAGGCAATCTCCCCATGAAAGAAACACAAAGTGATATATAGGAGAATTAAACAGAACTTTCCCCTCCCTATGATGATTGAATCAATTGTAATTTCAAAGTATTTGAGCACAAATCCTTAGTAGAAAACTAAGTCAACCAATGTTTTGATGACTTAGGAAAATGCCTCCACGAAGAAAGAGAAGTGCCCGACGGAACTTGAATCGGGAAGATGGAGAATTTAGTGCAGGCAGTAGTCACCTCCGTGTTACAGCAACACCAGAACGGCAATGAAGGCACTATTACTACCAATGAATCCCAAGACCGAAACATGGTCAGAGATTTCCAACAGCAGCGTCCCCCTTATTTCAAAGGGAAAGAGGGACCCGTAGAAGCAGAAAATTGGATTAGAAATATTACAAAGATCTTGATAACCTTTGAGTTTTAAATTGAAGTTATATGGTGATTGGCTTCCTTGCTTAATAACGATATATATATGAATGGTATCTTATTCATATAATAATTCTGCAAATATTTCACTAATGCGTGTGAAATGTTTAAGTGGATTTAGTCCATGCACAAGTATTGGTAGCCAGTTAAGGGTCGGGTTTTGGAAACTCGGACTTGACTCGCGTCGTGACATTCCCGCTCTCTCTCACTCATTTATAAAAAAAAAAATACTCTGATTTTCGACGAGTGAAAAAGGGCGGACATTACAACAAATGAGATAATCACCAATGTTTACATATTTTTAACATAAAACTAAATAAATATAAATCCTACCCTCGAATTGCACCAGAGTCCAATTCTTAAGCATCGCAGAGGGATTCTTTACTCCATTATCAAGTACTGAATTGCATTGTAAGGGACGTGAGTTTCAGCCCAGTGAAGAGAACTCAAATTAACAAGTCCCTCCAAATTTTCAAAATATCGAATTTAAAATGCAGTCTATGAGGAAAACTCTTAGAACATCATAGCATACCTTTACCATTTTGTTCTTTCTTATCCACATACACACCCATTCATACTCACTCATATACCTGTAAACCCACCCATGTATACACACAAATGCAGATGCCACCCACACTTGCATTCTCACATTTGCACCTACAAACTCACACATGCATTCATAATATCAATAACCCAATGCATGTTTAACAACATGATAAGCAAATAAATCATATTTACCATTTACATGGTTACAACGAAACTTGTAATACACTGGGGTATCCCACTTAACTCCGTTGAGGTATCCCACTCAACCCCAACTATACAGGTCCAGGGTATCCCACTCAACCCTGTCGAGTAATTTCACTCATCCTCGAATGCATTAAGTCAAGGCAGACGGAATGCAACATCTTGTAAGAGCTTGATCGGATGTACAAGTGTGTGGGTGTACATTAATATGTATATTAACTATCAATTATCCATAAAAACAAAAATTATATAAAATCATCATTCACATATGTTCTCTTTATACCCTTTCCACGAGGGTTTAACAATGGAGTTTCACTTACCATCCACTGGTTTCAATCCAGGTTTAATAACCTAGAATGTTTTCATCTAATTATCTGCACAAATTTGTTAGCACAAGTATAATCACATGTATGCAAAACTCTACGCATGACCGAACACCGCACCCACAACGTGCACCTATACTATGGTATGAACCACATGCATGCTCTAGTATAACACATACTACATGCATCACTAATCAAAACATGAACCTGATGCAAATTCAATTATAGTATGCACCAATGACCATAGCATGAACCACATGCACATGTACCACACTAAATGCATCATTTTTGGACATTTCTCACTATTTGTCCAAACCCATGAACCTACTATCCTCTAGACATCCAATGAGTCCCATACTGCGTTTGAGACCACTAGGCCTCAACTCCCCTACACCTTGTCATGCTTACGTTCTAAATAACTAGAACAATATCTCGTCCCTTACAGGTAAGCAGTGTCAGGTCTCCCTTTCTGGTCCCATTTGGTCCTTTCATCCATTTCCATGGATCTCATTTTCCTTTATAGAGTCTAATAGTTTCTAATACAAACTCATAATATGTGTCAAATTGAGTCTCCTCACCTTAGCCTGGCGAGTGATTACTAAAATATGAAAAACCACGCCAAAAGGTAACTTCGAGAAGTCTTTTGTTAAAACGGACGCCACCACGAGAAAGAGTGCGAAAAACTGTTCATGTTGGGGTTTACTGAAAATTTTCGCCGGAGGTAGTTGGAGATCGAACGGAAGTTAGCCAGAAAACTTCTTTGGATGGTGGACGGGCGGCAGTGGAGTGTCGGCAACGAGGTTGCTGGGCTCTCTCCTTTGGAGGAGAGAGAAAGAGATTAGAAGAGAAAGAATGAATTAGAAGAGAAAAAGATTAGAAGAGAGAGGGAAAAGTGATTAGAAGAGAGAGAAGAAAGAAAGGAATTTGAAAAGAGAGGGAATGAAAAAGAGAGAGAGATGGTGGGAGTATGGGAGGAGGGGAGGAGTCCCCTCCTCCTTATATAGAGGTAAAATATTATTATTTTAATAATATTATTTTTTTATTTTTATTAAATAAAATCTGAAAAAAATATAATAATATTATTTTGAATACTTAGCGGGTCCCATTGAAAGATCTGACTTTACAGTTTGTTTCAAAATTGTCAATTGACTTAGAAATAATTTTGAGGGACAAATAAAATCTAAAGCCTCTTGATTTAAATCGAAAACAATATATTTAAATTTTAAATAAATGAAAGGCTCAAATATTTTGTCAATACAAATTTAAAATTTTTGATTTTGGGAAAATCTAAATAATGTTCCGAAAGTCAGTGTGTCTAAAAAAATAAACTTCTCAAATCACTAATTTAAAAAAAAAGTTATTTTAAATCATAAAACAATATAATATTACCCATGAGGGTTAAATTACCATTTCGTCGTTCTGACTTTAAACCGTGATAACTTGAGTTCTTGTGCTCCAATAGGGCCAAATTTGAACTTTTCAAGAAGCCCACTCCATAATCTTTATGATTAACGGATTACCAAACATTTTTAACTGCTCATAATCACATCATTAAGCCTAATTTTTTAGTCGAGGTATCACAGTTGGTGTAACCCTACTGAAATGCAAGAAAGGTATTTTCCTGGTACTTGTAAATCATTGGTTCGATCTCTACTCGTAAAAGAGATCAAAATTATAATAGGTTTCTTCTCCACATTTGAAGGACAAGTTTCGTGAAATTCTCAAGTGGTGTACTTGAAGCTTAGACGTATGAAAGGTTGTCGAACCACGTAAATATATATGTGTCACATTCTTCCATTTGTTCTCATCTCCTTCACCTCATTTAGTGCATTATCATCATCCCATATCTTATTGTACATATAATTTGAGTGAACTTAATCTTTTATTAAAATCATGGGGTTTTTCATTGAAAATACCTCATTTTCTGTGTAATTGGATAAACACATGTACACATTTGAATATTCGGTTAGAGTGCTTCTTGCTCTTATTCAGATTTTTTTTTTTACAAAATTATCCATGTTACTTTTAATAAAACAACAACAGCCACTCAGTCACTATTCCTTTATTTTCGTGTTCTGTATTTTAATTAGTAGAGCGTTTTTTTTGGTGATAACGTGGGTTTGTTTTCCCTAGTATAAAGCGTGTTTTTTTTTTATAATATGGGTTGCTATCTCGACTCAAGAGCGTCCTTTATTTTTGCAACCGTGCGCCAGTTTCGAGATCGGACGTGGACGCGCAGGAACGAGCGACTCCTCTCCTTTCTCCTTTCTCTTCCTCTCTGTCACAGACCTGTTCGTTGCCATGTTGGATTGTCCTTTTCTCCGATCTCCCTACAGCACTTGAGGTTGTCGGTGTTCAGATGGTGGCGGAGAAGTGGGGACGAAGAGAGAGGAGTGGAGGGTGATGTTGAAGGTGCCATCAAAGAAAGCGTGGTTGCCACATTTGTGGGCGATGACCACTTTATGGAACAGTAGACGTCACCACCGTCAGATTTTGATAACATTAGCGGACAATCGACACTGGCAGTGGGGTAAGATCGAAGGTGGTGCGAATGGCTGAGATGGTGGAATACTGGCAAGCAAACTTTCAGTATCGCCGTTGAGGTTGCATCGATCATTGGAGGGAGGGGCGGATGAGGCACTGTTAGATGGGTAGAAGGGGAAGGCCGAAAGTAGGTGCTTGGCTTCCCATTATTTAAATGAATTTTGTCGTTTCGCTGCTTCCATCTCCTTCCTAAGCTTATTCACTCACTTTTTCCACCATCAACCAATATAAGAAATTCATTAAGCTTGAAGCTATTGGAGATTTCAATGACCATAGATTTTATGTTGAACAAATCTGACTCGGAAAAAAAAAGAGTAATCTAGGGCAGAAAATGAGGTCTGAGAATGGGTTTTTAATTTTTTATGTGTTGGACCAAAATAGGAGAGCTTTCCGACAGTTGAATCGAGTTGCCAATGAAGATTTGAGAACCAGGCCTCGAGTTGCTAAGGTTTAGCACCAAGAAATGGGAAGCAGAAGCAGAGGCGAGAGAGAGAGAAGTCGCTTAAGTCCTGCTGTAGGGAGATCAGAGAAGACGACAGTCCGACATGGCAACGAACGAGCCTGTGAAAGAGAAGAATAGGAAGAAGAAAGGAGAGGAGTCGCGCCTTCGTGTGCATCCGTGCCCAATCTCTCTAGGAAACTAGCGTCCGCGCTTTCTCCTCCCAACCAATGTGACAAATATCGGCGGTATTTTTAAATTTACCGCGTTTTTATCGGCAAAATACCATTACCGCGTTAAAAACGCGTTTTTATCGCCAAATGATAAATTTCCGATAAATTTCCGATAAAATCGCGTTAAAAACGCGATAAACGTTAATAACGCGATAATATCCCGAGAAATTTCCGGTAAATTCCCGAGAAATTCCCGGTAAATTCCCTATACCATTTTTATTTCATTAATTTTTTTATTTATTCTATTTTTTTTATTTTTTAAATATTATAATTTCAGCGAGATTTTCCCGTTAAATTCTCGATAAAAATCTGAGAATTTAAAAATATCCCGTTATTACCAATTGCCGATAATATCCCGAGAACGGTATTTGTCACTATGCTCCCAACTAGCGCACGGTTGAAAAAAAAAAAAAGACGCACAAGATTTGGAAAACAATCCACGTTAATACAACGCTCTAACAATGGTTATTATAACGCTCTACCAATGAATGAGTGCGATTGTTATTATTAAAAGTAACATGGGACAATTTTGTTCAAAAAAAAGTCTAACTAAGTGTTAGAAGCACTCTGACCCAATATTCAAATATGTACATGCGTTTACCCAATTACAATGAAGATGAGATATTTTCAACGAAAAACCCCTAAAATCAAATTGGAAGATTAATTGGACAAATTTGTAAAAATCAATTATTATTTTTTCTAATATTTAAATAGAAATTAAAATTCCTCAATAGTCATATTCACCCCTGTCTAGGACTATTATAGACATTTGGCTAGCTTGACTAACATATCTGTTGATGTTTTAAATTTGTAAATGTCGCAAGCGCATGAACCAGGGGTTGAAATATCGGTTTTAGAGATGTAAATATCGGTCGATACGTATCGTATCGGCCGATATTCACAATATCGGCCTTGATATCGGCCGATATTTAAAAAAACGAGGAAGAAAGAGAAAAATATCGGATGATATATCGGCCGATAACGATATATCGGTCGACATATCGTATCGGCCGATATATCGGCTGATATCGATTTTTAAACCCCTGGCATGAACCATTTAATAGTATAATGATTGAGTTGTGAGGTCTAATCCAAAGGAAATCCATAAAATATATGTTTAAAATTAAATGGGTACCTTTAAAGATATGTAGTCTTAAGAAATCTAATACATGGAATTACAATTTAAACCTAGAAAACCAAAGTAACACCTTTATTATCTAACTTATGAATTTAACAAGTCGAGAATCAAATCCATCATTTTTTTTATTAAATTGGTGAAACATGAATATCGTAATCTCATCTTAATTTAAAATCACACGTCTTAAGACCAAAATTTCATATCTCCAACCCCATTTAAAGAATCTTGAGAGAGAGTCTATACATGAAAGAACAAATTAAAGAATAAATGAATTTAAACAAAGATTAAAATTTAACAAATAGAATACATGGATTACAAAATGAATTAAAGGATAAACATACAACAAAGAATACACTACATAACTAAATAACTAAAATAAATTGACAAGAAAGATAAATGACAGAATAAATAAATGCATAATTTAAAGGTAGTTTTGGAATTTTTCTCTCATCGCCCAAAATGATTAAATAAATAAGAAACCTAGATCTGAAATTCAACGGATAGAATTCAAGATTCATTTTATACCTTCTAATTAAAATCTATACTCTTAATCTAATTAAAGTTTGATCCTAGGTTCAACATTCACAACCTAAGACTTTAATCAAATCAAGAATAGAAATTAAGAATTAAAATGGAATATAAAAGACATCAAGAATAATGAGACCTTCCAAGAATCTAAAAAATGGACGTTTCTTATTTATTAAATGGAAGAATTCAATATACAAAAGATGTAATACATGAGAGACATTTAAAAATAAATTGCAAAATAAAATAAATCTCACTTGCAATTTTCGAGTATGCTCCTGTCTTCAGTGCATTTCTCCAACTTTAGATCCTCTTTAGCTCCAGGTCAAATTCGAATTTGGCTTTTGGGGTAGTGGGATATTTATAGGCTCAAGGTTGGAATGGACAGATGAGATTAAATCTAAGTTTAAGTGACAAAGGAATGGCTTTGATTAAATCATATTGTAATTGGGTGGATGGGATTAAAGGTTGCAAAAGGTTAGGGTTTACAAAGGGTGTACAAGAATTTGGGATTGTGTGGTGTCTTGGAGTGGAATGCAAGCAAGGAGAGAGAGATTTTTGGGATTGGATTGGGCAATGGGATTTTCGAATTTCATAGATTGGGATTAGGTTTGTGCATGAGATGATGAATGAATGGTGGAGATTGAGAGATGAGATGAATGAATGCTTGTATGATAGGAAGGTGATGAAATGTCCTAAGATCTATTGGTTTAAATAGTTGATGGATGATCTAACTAGATGAATGCACAGGTGATGTATGAATGTATGTGATCCTAAGGTAAATCTAGATGATGGTTAGGTTGGATGGTGTAGATCTAATGTTTATGCATGTATGATTTAGATTTGATGGTGGATCTAAGGTTTGACCTAATTTGGTATATGACATGGAAGGTTAGGATTGAAAATGGAGATTGGATGTTGTGGATGTGAAATTGGGTTATGGGTTATGGGTTTTGGCTATGGGCAATTGGGTTGAACTTAGGTGGAATTCGAACTTGATCCATGGAGCATTGACTTTGGGCTTGGACCTTGGACTTGAACTTTGGGCTCTTGAACTTGGACTTGAGAACTTGGGCTTGAGTTGCACATTGGCCTGGCCCGCTGTGTGAAATGCTCATGGGTTGTCTGAGGCCTGGCCCATTACTGACTTGTGAAGGTAAGCTTGGCCCAATTTGAGGTTGATCTTGGCCCATTTGGTCTTGAATTGCTTGTTCTCTTATCCGAAATTAAATAATTAGTTCACCACTTTTAAATCTAAAGTATTGATTAAGTCTAGATTCTCATTGAAAGTTCCCTTTAACAATGTGCTAGAACATCATGATTGACTCTAGAGGGGGGGTTGAATATGTCAATCCCATTTTTTATGGTGTTTACAAATTTCTTGATTGTTTTAAGTGCAGCGAAATATTTAATCAGGAAATTTGTTTAGTGTGATGGATTATTTATTTAACTCTTTAAACATTCACACTCAGAATACGATCCCTTTACATAAATCTTGATTATCAATGCTTGGGTTCAATGTATAAGATAAGATAATCAGTATGCAAAGCGATGTGTGTTAAGAAAAGTATTACTAAATACAAACACACAAAGATCAAACACCATAGACCATTTTAAAGTGGTTTGGTTAGCCAACCTATATCCACTGTTAGGATTTGTACAACCTTGAGTTATCCCCAAATCCACTAAAGTGGGGACTTACATCCTCACAATTAGAGTAAGAATTTTACCTCACTCAATCGGCTGGGAATTTCACCCACCACTGCCGAATAAGAATTCCACCTATCCATTTGGTTGGGAATTCCACCCACAACTATGCCAGAGACGATGTTCCAGATTTTTTTTTTATAGTGGTTCTGGAATCAAGTTTCCTTAATCCATTTTCAGAATAAAGGTTTTAAAATAAAATTAAAACCAAGAAGTACTTACCTTTGAAGCTCTTTCTTCTGATGTGTGCTTCTTCAAGATCCCACCCATGTATGCCGATGCTCTGCCTTGTAGCCGTTGTTTAGCAATCACAGTCCAGGGTGTCAAAACTGGTTTTACCAAAGATTTCCTAGTTTATGGTTCTCTCCTTCTCACTTTCAAACTCAATCCTCAGATTGGTTGTTTATGATTTTTCTTCCTTCTTCTCTCTTTCACAACTCAATTCATCTGATTGGTTGTATTTGATTCCCCAAGTGTAAGCACGAGAGAGAGAGATCCTTCTGTTGGCCCTTTTTTAAGCTCACTTGTGAAGATGAGGGTCCAACTGATCCTTCCGAAGGATACCAACTGGTTGCATAAAGATTGTATTATATAGCGAAGGCAACCAGTTGTAGTAACGGTAATGTACCTATAAGTCGGTCGCACTTAGGGGTCGGTGACAAAAAAATGTTACCTTTACAAACCCGACTGTTGTACATTAAGTGCACTTCCAACGGTAATATTCTTTCCCAGTCGACATGTCGTTGTCACCAACTGATCGACACTTATGGTACAGAGAGGTCGGTGCATACGAGAGGCTCGTTTTGGTGCAAAACATGTTTGACAGTAGTTTCATCTCCAGAAACCTGTTACCCAGAACGGCCTGTCACCCTTTACTAAGGGGTCGGTCCTGGTACTCTCGATCGGTTTTTTATTGCCGATATGTATGTTTCTTTGAGAATCCACATGAGTTCAAAAATTCCAGAATTCAAGATCTTGATCGAGGAGTCTTGTTGACCACAAGGGGTCATTTCAGCCTTTCACCGAGGGGTCGGAACATACGATACTCTCGATCAAAGGCATATTGAGACTGAAAGTTCAATGTTCTAGAACCTATGTCAATTTGGCTGACTAGTCCTTTGACCACGACGGGTCGATCCTGCCTCTACCGAGGGGTCGGTGAGAACGACTGGTCGAGTTGACAGTGAAACCAAATACATATTTCCAAGTTCGGTTCCAATTCACTCTCAAATTTCCTCACTAGACTTCATATGATTTAACCATTTGTTTTTCTAAGCCTAGGGATAGTCCTCTCTAAGGTGCGATTACCACCTAAAGTCATCTATAACCATAATACCTGTTTTTTTATTGCCATAACGATGAGCTTCAATCCGGTGGAGCATGATCTTTACTCTTGATCATCTTGGGTCTTCAAGCTTCTAGCGAATGCTTCTTTTCGAGTCATGGAATTGACAAACATAAGGTCTTGGCCAAGCCGTGGAATTAACAATCTCCCCCTTTGTCAATTTCATCACAAAACTTTGAAACTAACCCATTTACAAACTCATCCTTATTACAACACATTTGAATATAAAATATTACATTGATTACTTGTATATATTCAAATGGAAAACAAGACTATGGTCTTCGCATATTGTTTTTCAACTTGCTTCAATTCATTCTTCTTGTTCAAGTACATAAGCAAGCAACACTAGAAAATCATTAGAGGGGTTAGTCCAAAATATAAATATTCATTCATGGACTAAACAAGATTTGCATTAAAGCTATCCCATATTCCTTGATTTCCTAGTGACCAACACTACCCATAGTTTATCCAAGCTATCAGTGTTGAGAAGATCTCTCCCCTAATCTTCTTTGAGTTTGAGCTCCCGAACTCCAAGTATAGAAATTCTCCCTATGTCTATTTGCTTTGATGTCTTTTAGCTTTTACTAATTTCTCACCCATTTTTTCATCCAATTGACATTGATTAGTAGGCTGACATCAAGTTTTAAACACTCCCCCATGCTTCTTGCATATAGTGCTAAACTAGGTTCTGCTCTAACTTATGATTTTCCCTTATGGTTTAATGCACACTTCTCGTGTATCAAGGTTAGTTTGCCCTTGCACAAATTAAGACTCAGCATCGCTACTTTCTTCCATGAGTTGAGATAATGTCTTAACTTCCCTAGAGTCTTCTCCCCCATTCTCCAAGCTGTCTCCTTTAGCTTTCTCGGCCCAACTCCCCCATAAACTTAGCTGCCTCTAAGCTTATTTTTCATCAAGTTTCTATTCAAGGCTTGTGTCAATCTTCCTCCTCACATGTCATGACCAGTGAGTGCTAATCAACACATATTTTGTGCTCCCCTATTCTCCAAAGTGTGCAATTTCACAGTGTGATCCTTATCTCTCTAACAACTTGCATGTTAGTCTATTTTACAAAATCCATGTAAGTAATAGATAAGAGATTGAACATATTTCATCAAATTTGCACATACAATAAACTGAACCATATCATTTCATTAATAAACTAGTCAATACATATGGTTAGGAAAAAGGAGCAACAAAATATCAAAAGTATAGTTTTTCAAGATACATAAACACGGGATATGAAAAACTATCCTAAGCAGATCCATCTGAGGAAGATGTTTGAGTAGAAGAGGATCGATGTTGAGATCTAGGAACAATATCCACTCTGTGGAGTTCTTGGACAACCGCCTTCATCTCGTATACTAATTCTTCAAGGCCATCCATCCTTTTTTCAAGCGAGGAGACTCTTTCATAAAGAGTGATATTCCTTTGTTGAGGAAATTGAAATTCTCTAAAACATACCTCAGACATACGTTCTGCTTCCTCTTCGGGATCCTTGATTAAGATCACTTCTTTTTCATCTCTAAGGTCTAGTACAGGTTTGGTTTGAGACCTTAGATGATGTTGAGGACTGGATTCAGTATTTGAGGCAGAGGTCTTTTTGCGAGGGGTACTCTTCTGAGCAGACCCAGCAACGCTAGATTCGGGAACATCCTGTGCGAACCTAGGTGATCTCCTGAGGAAATGGGGACGGGACTCAGGGATTTTTCAGGTGGTCGCAGCAGACCGAGATTTAGTTGTCTCCTTTTTCGACATGGTTGCAAGGGAAGAGTTGACCAAAGCTTTTCTAAACACTAAATCACACAAACACCGGGACACCTTTGCTTCTGGAGGTGAGAGAAGCAAAAACCCTATGGTTTTCCGGCTAGATTTGGCTCCGGGAGATCCTAACGACTGGTCTAGGTTACGGGAGGAGAGGAAGAATTCGTAAGAGCTCAGTGGGAGGGGAAACACCTATTTTGAAATGTTCTGTCGTTTTCGCAGAAAGAGACTTTTTAACTTACTCTTTCTGATTCACCGGCCGGTCGTGACCAACGACCTGTCTGTGTCGACATGTCGATATGTATCGACCTGTCTCCCCTTTCAGATAGTGTTCTGAAATCCAACAGTATCGACCTGTCTGTTCCTCCTACTAGTCTATCCTTCGACATGGTTTTATTTGAAGGATAACAAAATATGTGTGTGTGTGTGTGCTCTTGCGATGTTCATAGTTCATCAAGCTTTGCTTATACACCCTTTAATGTCAGTGATAACACATACATTCACACCGCATCTGTGCCATTTGAAGATTCGATCCACCCTTCTGAAAATATGCACAGACCATGAATTACGGATCTCTTTTCTCGAATCCAATTCAATCCAAGATTCTTGGACATATTTAATTCACCAATTCAAGTATATTGCCCAAGTGTGTGATGTCATGTGATGCAACATTTCTAGGCTTTAGCATAGGCAAGGTGTCTATGAACATGAATCATTCCATATGAATTAATGAATATTGGAATGAAACACAAAGCACACTCATCATACATTCATTTCCTGTTTTAAAATATGGTTACCGTGCATATGAAAATGAATAATGATGTTACACACACAACTCTTATGCCTATTATCATGTTATTACCCAAAACATTGTAACTACATTTACCATTCTTTCAAGTATACTCCAATTCCTTGAAAGAGCTTGTACATAAATGGATACAAGCACTTTTGGTAGGTCACACCAAAGATAATCCATTGAAGGGCATAAAACATGTTTTATACATGAGGTAATGCACATACTACATTCATTTCCTAAAGATGCACAAATCACATGGCATATGAAATGAAATGAGATAAGTATATTCCAATACAAAAATGCATACCAACATGTACAACACATATTTTACAATGGATCAATCCAACAATCAAACAAGAACATGGATTGAATGTAAGATGCTGATTCCAAAACATGTTTCAAATGTGGCACCAACAGTGGTATCCCTTCACACATTTGATCCTAGCATTGGGTGCCTTCCCATTTGTTCTTATGGTTCATATTCTAGATTTTGTACCAGATGTTGGTCTTTAAACATCTCAGTACACGGCCTTAAAGGACACTTGGAGGTTACTACCTTCTTCAAGTTCCTTTGTCTCCATCCTCTTCTTCTCTTAGAGGATATAGCTTGGACTTTTTCAATCGATGAATTTAATAAATCACCTATATTTTCAGCACACGAAATGATCGATAGGTGATGTTATCCATTGGGCTAGAAGAGGCAATTTTTCAGTGGATTCTTCCAGCCGCTTTTATTGTTTCATATCTTTTAAATATGTATAAAGCATGTTATGAAACAACACTGATGAATGCTACAAGTGTATGGTTTAAAGTGCATAGCCAATTCATCACTAGTCCAAGTACCTTTTGGTCTTTGGGCTGAGTGGTCAGGGAAGTTGAAGGTTTATCCAATACCTCTTTCATAGGCACATACCACTTTCTATTTACCTATTTCCAACTATGTTTAATGATGAAAACATTTTGTAGTTCTTCATTCCATTTTTCATAAAAAACAGAGTCATGGAAATATCATGGTTTTCTCTTATGGCCATTGTTCTAGCACGGATCAACTTGGATGGTTAGATCCTTTCTCAAGAGAACGTGGCTCTAGTACCAATTGAAAGTTCCCTTTACCAATGTGCTAGAACATCATGATTGACCCTGGAGGGGGGTGAATAGGTCAATCCCATTTTTCATGGTGTTTACAAATTTCTTGACTGTTTTAAGTGTAGTGGAATATTTAATCAAGAGATTTGTTTAATGTGACGGATTGTTTATTTAACTCTTTAAACATTCACAATCAGATTATGGTCCTTTTACATAAAGCTTGATTATCAATGCTTCTGTTCAATGTATAAAATATGATAACCAATATGCAAAGTGCTGTGTGTTAAGAAAAGTACTTAAATACTAAATACTAAACACCATAAGACCATTTTAAAGTGGTTCGGTTAACCAACCTACATCCACTGTTAGGACTCACTCAAACTTGAGCTATCTCCAAGTCCACTAAGTGGAGACTTACACCCTCACAATTAGAGTAAGAATTCCACCTCACTAAATTGACCGTAAATTTCATCCACCATTGTAGAATAGGAATTCCGCCTATCCATTTGACTGAAAATTCCACCCACCACTGTGCCGGAGACGACGCTCCAGATTTGTTTTTTTATAGTGGTTCCAGAACCAAGCTTCCTTAATCCACTTTTAGAACAAAAGTTTTAAAATAAATTTAAAACCAAGAATCACTTGCCTTTGAAGCTCTTTTTCCTTATGTGTGCTTCTTCAAGAGCCCACCCATGTATGCCGACGCTTCGCCTTGTAGTCGACTTTTAGCAATCATAGTCAAGGATGACAAGGAAACTGGTTTTACCAAAGGTTTCCTAGTTTATGGTTCTCTTCTTCTCACTTTCAAACTCAAACCTCAGATTGGTTGTTTATGAGTTTTCTTCCTTCTTCTCTCTCTCACAACTCAATTCATCTGATTGGTGTATTTGATTCCCCTAATGTAAGCACGAGAGGGAGAGAGAGTGATCCTTCGGTTGGCCATTGTTTAAGCTCACAGGTGAAGATGAGGGTCCAACTGATCCTTCTGAAGGATACCAACTGGTTGCATAAACATTGGTTTATATAGCGAAGGCAACCAGTTTTAGTAACGGTAATGTACCAATAGGTCGGTTGCACCAAGGAGTCGGTGACTAGAAATGTTACCGTTACAAACTTGACCGTTGTGCATTAATTGCACTCTCAACGGTAATATTCTTTCTCGATTGACATGTCGTTTCGCCGATGGGTCGACACTTATGGTACTGAGGGGTCGGTCCACACGAGAGGCTTGTTATGGTTCAAAACATGCTTGACAGTAGTTTCATCTCTTAGAAACCTGTTACCCAGAATGACCTGTCGCCCTTTACTGAGGGGTTGGTCCTGGTACTATCGAGGGGTCGGTGAGAACGACTAGTCAAGCTGACAGTGAAACCAAATACATATTTCCAAGTTGGGTTCCAATTCACTGTCAAGCTTCCTCACTAGGCTTCATATGATTTAACCATTTATTTTTCTAAGCTTAGGGATAGTCCTCTAAGGTGTGGGTACCACCTAAAGTCATCTATGACTATAATACATATTTTGTGATTGCTATAACAATGAGCTTCAATCCGGTTGAGCATGGTCTTTACTCTTGATCATCTTGGATTTTCAAGCTTCCAGCAAGTGCTTATTTCCTAGTCATGGAATTGACAAACATAGGGTCTTGGCCAAGCCGAGACACTAACATTCATAACTGGATCTAAACTAACCAATTTACATGAAAATCCTAAAAAGTAGAGTAAAATAAATTATAAATTCCAGATCTTCACTTTTAAGCTCCAACTGTGCAATTATCCACTGAATTAAGACCATTTTCCTGAACTGTCCTTTTTCATCTACAAAGCTAAGAAACTATATTAAGTGCCTCAATATATACAAACATGAGCGCTAACTAGTCCAATAATCAATGGTTAAAATGTAATATTTCAGTGCTCAATAATATACAACATTACATCTTACACATTAATTTGAATTAATTACTAACGTGAGTGCGTTTTCATATAATTCAATTAATCTATTATTCTCTAGACACATAACTATCTCCCATACTATGTTTATAGACTGTTAGGCCTAGACTCCCTGACACCATTATATGCTTAAGTTCTAACAGTTAGAACTTTATTATATCTTTTATGTGTAAGTATTGTTAGGTCTTGCATTCTAGTCATGTTCAAGTCTTTTCCATCATATTATATCCACCGGTCCCATTATGTTATAGAGTTAATGGTTTTCCAAATTTAGGTATTAAATACAATATATGATGCATTTAAAAAGGAAAGTGTGTGGTTGAATCTCCTCACCGTAGTCCGGCGAGTTTTTCGAAAGAAATTGGAAAGAAATAAGAATGTGTAAATAATCGTCGAAGTTTAGGTATGCATAATTAATCTATTATTTAAGTTTGGGTACTTAATTATGAGGAAACAAATGCGTGATCCATTACAAAAACATACAAGAAGAAAATAACACCTAAGACATGATGTTTTAAAACTGGAAGTAAATAAAATACTCAATGCTTGGCTTTAAGTATCCTCGAGCAGTAGCCACATGGTGGATTCTGAGAGTTCTGCCCAAAGGGTACATAAAGCAGTAAGGTAAATAAATTGTAAAATGTATATTCTCCATTCAACAAGATTTTGGAGCAGTTCTCAAGTTCGAGTTAAGTCTGAGCCTCCAATAAATCGAGTCGTGCACGACAAATCATAGAACGGGTAGTCTATCTGTTGCCTCAGACCAGTTCCAAGCAGAACATTACGCACTATAATCTACTATTCACTGAGAAGGCATACAAAAAGAAAGATAAAGAGCCTTGGGACCAGTCCGAACAAAAAGTTAGAGAGTTAGAGTGTTAGAAAGTTAGCAGGTTAGTAATGTTGGACTGTGTAACACACGCCCCTTTTTCACTCGCTTTTCGAAAATCAGAGTCTATTTTTTTCTTTTTTGAAATGGAGAGTGAGAGAGGGTGCGGACGTCACGACGCGAGTTAAGTCCGAGCTTCTAAAGCCCGACCCTTAACTGGCCAACCCCACGCGTGCGCGGAACTAAGTCCACGAGAATGGTTCACGCGTAGGAAGTAAGCTCGCGGAATATAATTACGTGCGGAACGTTATAATAGAGACTATCCTACTGGTTTTAGATAGAAGCGAAGATACAACATTAAATTACCAAAATACCCCTATGTTCACATTTATGCCTCAAAATGATATTGTCCATAATGCAGTCCAAACCATAGCAAGAAATATAAATTATACAGTCCGACGAGCTAAGCTACTTTAAATTACATCTCCAAAATGAAACTTAAATAAAACTAGGTATCCGCTTCCCAAGCTCCTAAGCTTGACTCCCGGCGTGTCCACCGTTTTCGCCATCTCCTGCATCATCGGCTAGGGTAGAAGTAGGGCGTTAGTCAACGCGCCCAGTAGGACTCCGAGTAGGGCTAGCACATGGATTAGTGATAACATGCATACCAAATAATAATAAAGTAAACATATGATGAATGCCATGCCATGGGTGCCTATATCATGTGTCCCACCCATCCACCGTATCATCATAAAATATCGTATCCCCCTTGACGGCAAAACCTCGTCAAGGAGTCCCCATGTTTGCTTCTCAGTCGCCCCGACGGAGCATGGACTCCGGTTATAGCATAAGAGCTATCCCCATGTCTGATTCTTGGTCGCCCCGACGGAGCATGGACTCCGGTTATAGCCCCTCAGGCTATCCCCATGTTTGCTTCTCGGTCGCCCTGACGGAGCATGGACTCCGGTTTCATTATTTTCCCGCCCATGCCATGCATGAGATGTAAGTGCATTATGCTATGTAATATATATATATAATCCATAGCATCTAAGTATAGTCCATAGTCTAAAAAAAATATTATCCATAGCATTAAATCATAATCCATAGTACTTAAACATATAATTCATAATTCGAAATCCCATCATAAGATAAAACATATAATCATCAAATTAAAGAACCATCACATATCCAAGGCTTACAAAAAGGTAGGAATCCTACCGAATTCCCCTTAGCGTCCCATTACGTTTCCGTTCGATAATCCTGTCGCCGATCGCGTATAGTTTGCGACGTCCCGGTACCTTATTACATATTTACCGAATTAGTCCATATGTTATCCATGATTAAGTCCTTAACTTATTACAACCTTAGGTTCCTAATTACGTTATCCGTTTACCAAAATCTGCCCCTAACTTAGCCTCGTTTCCGTGGTTTAAAACACATCCATAAATCCAATTTTGGCCATTTTAAATATTCTGATTTGCGAGCCTAAAACGCAGTATCTATCCATTTCATTTAATCATTCGCAATGTATCCAATTTTATGTCTAACATACATAGGGTTCGGCCATGCATCATGGCCTAACCATGGTTCTTCAATGTGGCCACTAATTTACGGTTTTGCCACTAGACCTCCATGGTTTAATATTTCCTCATTCATGCATATTTTTAAGTCAAAAATTCATCCATAACTTAGATCCATTAGGCATTCATTGACCATGCCCTAATATCCATAAAAATAGCCACCTACTTTGATTAAATTTGAAAACATTTAATCCCATAATTCATTCCATTCTTGGCCCTAAATATGGCCCACAAAGAGGTCATGGGTTCGGCCATACACCATGGCTGAACCCATGATGTCCATTTTTTTTCAATTTCTTGGGTCCATCTTGCCTCATCAACTATGCCATACGATCATTTAAAATTAGCCATTGATTAGACTAATTTCCATTCATTTATGCATATATATATATATATATATATATTACCTTAGACCCAAAATTGATCTAAAATTGGGTCATGGGTTCGGCCATACACCATGGTCGAACCCATGATGTTTCTTTCTCCATTTTTTCTTGGTCTATCTTACCCCCTTTACTCCTACCTCAAATGAAATTAAATCATCCATTTTCATCCCAT
This sequence comes from Chimonanthus praecox, assembly GCA_022113865.1. Taxonomy (NCBI): domain Eukaryota; kingdom Viridiplantae; phylum Streptophyta; class Magnoliopsida; order Laurales; family Calycanthaceae; genus Chimonanthus; species Chimonanthus praecox. The sequence goes on from CM039090.1 coordinate 36,488,039, forward strand.
TTAAACATCACATACCATACTCATAAATCCATTTAAATTTATCATTTTTCTCCATTATTTTCCATTCATAAAAATCCCAAAATTTTACCATAGGGTTCGGCCATACACCATGGCCGAACCCATGGTTCATGGCTCACCTTCCTTAGTGCCATTTAGGACCATGGTTTCACTAATATTGATCCATGGTTTTCTTCATTTAAAAATTCCTTTTAAAATCAATAACACCATTCATTTGGTCCCTTTAAAAAAAAACTTATATCATACACTTGTAAATCCATCTTTCTATCCTTTAAACCCTATTTAAAATCACCTATTTTAAATCATTTGAAAACTAATTATCATTACTCATTCTCTAAAATTTTAAACCTTATAATCTTAATAAAAAAAATCATCCATCATTTACCATGGGGTTCAGCCATGCTACATGGCCGAACCCTATGGCTCATCAATCCATTAAAAATCCAAATTCTCTATGCTTAATAAAGACTTGAAATTCCATTAAAAATTCCATTCTTCCATTTCATCCATTTCTTAATCCATTCCTCCATTTTATCCATTTCTTATCCTACCATTTGATGGATCTTAGATCCATGGCCCACAACATTTTTGGCCATATTAAATCTAAGAAATGGATTCCATATCCTATCTAGAAAACATAAATTCTTGTTTTAAGAAAATCTTACCACCCGACGACTCCTCCGGTCTTTCTTTCCTCTTTGCTCTCCTTAGCCTTCTCTTCTCTTCTTCTCCTTGATGTACGGTCAAGATGAGCTTGATCAAATGGTGAGGCTCTCCAAGCTTAGGATCGGCCAAGATTGAGTGGGTTTCCTTGAGAGAGGGAGAGGGGATGGTGATGAGAAAGGTGTCTCAAGTGTTTACCTTGAGGTGGTGGGTCAACACTTAGCCTTTTCATTTTCTTTTCTTCTCTTTTCTTCTTTTTTTCTTCTAAGTTTTCTTCTTTCTTCCTCTTGTGAAGGTAGGGGACGGTTTTGAGAGTGCAAAGAGATGGAGAGAGTGTAGTGGTTAGATGGAAATGAGATGGGAAGTCATCTCATCTTTTTTTTTGTTGTCATTCATTCCTCCCACCAACCAACATGGCATTAATGGTGGTGGTTGGGGTAAAACCACCATTTAAACCCATGGTTTCAATCTTGTGTTTCTTCAAAGTGGTTAGTGTTTGTTGGAATGGTTTTAACCATTTGACCATAATTAACTTAATCAATCTAATTCAATTGATCCTTAGGTTAAGTTAATTAATTAATTCCTACTTAATTTTAATCCCATTAATTTCCCTCTATGAAATCCACCCATGGTTGACCAAGTCAACCATGGTGGTCGGCCCCACCACCCTTGGGTCCACACGCCACCTCAATTGGTGAGGTGGAGGTGGGCCCCATTTGGCCATATCACTTAATCTTAACTTAGATAATTTTATAATTATCTAATCCATTTAATTTATCTTAATTGGATCACCATTGGGTTCATGGCCCAATTATATTTTGTCTTACCCATTTACTTTAGGGCTTACCTCAATTTGATCCATTGGGTCCCAAATGGGTATTAGACCCAATTTGACTATCCATGACCCAATTACTTACCATTGACCCATTTAAATGAATAAATCAAGTCCATGGCCCATTGGACCACACTTGGGCCATTGTCCCAAAATTTGGTCCATTTGGCATTTTATCACATCAAACTTCAAATTAAAATAAATAAATGCCTATATATATTGATCCAAAAATTCGGGCTATTACAAACTGAGAAGGCAACAAAAAAGTAAAAGGTCGAGGACCAGTCCAAGCAGGAGTTAGTCATGTTAGTCATGCCTGAACTGAGATGGCCAAAAAAATGTATAAAATATAAGCAGAAAACACACAAGTTACAAACAAATTGTGCAAGGTGCTCTTAGGTCGGATTTCCGATGTGTGAGTATCGTACTTCCAATGACTAAATGTATCGGACTTCTGATATGTAAATATCAGACTTCCGATGATTAACATAGAGCAACATAAAATAGTGAATTCGTTTTTAAGAGTTAGAATTCAATTTGAGAAACTATAGGACTTTTGATGTTTTATCCATCGGACTTCCGGTGAACAAAATGTCGAACCTCCAACAGTAATGAGTTTGTGGTAATGCCGTTTGGAGTGACTAATGCTCATACGACATTCATGGATTTGATGAATAGAATTTTTAGACCTTACTTGGATAAGTTCGTGGAAGTATTCATTGTTGATATACTCATTTATTCACCAACTGAAGAAAACCATGACCAACATCTCAGAATTGTACTTCAATTGCTAAGAAATCATCAACTTTTTGCCAAATTTAGAAAGCGTGAATTTTTGTTAGTCGATGTGCAATTTTTGGGCCATGTAGTTTCAGCTGAAGGTATAGCAGTGGATCCTGCCAAAATAGAGGTGATACTTAAGTGGGAAAGACCGTGGAGTATTTTTTTAGTTTGGAGTTTTTTGGGTTTGGCTGAATATTATTGGAGATTCATTAGAGATTTCTCCGAACTTGCAGTCCCTATGACTAGATTGACAAGAAAGGGTGTTAAGTTTGTTTGGGGAGAGATTGTGAACAAGAATTCCAAGAGTTGAAGAAAATATTGACATCTTCAACAGTGTCAGTAATTCCGGAAAGAGGCAGTGGCTATGTGGTGTATTATGATGCTTCTAAGGATGGACTTGGTTGTGTGCTGATGCAGAATGATCAGGTTGTAGCTTATGGTTCGAGATAGCTAAAGGTACATGAGCAGAATTATCCTACACATGATCTAGAATTAGCTGCCGTTATTTTTGTAACACCCCGCCCTTTCCGAGAATTTCAGAGTCTAATTTTTTTTTTTTTTTTTTTTTAAAATAAACATCGGAAGAGAGCGGGCGGCGTCACGACGCGAGTTAAGTTCAGACTACCCAAGTCTGAACCTTAACTGGCCACCCATGTGTACATGGAATAGACCATGATAGTGAATCACACATGGAACTAACATCAACATGCGGAATAATCTAGATAATTGCGGAATAGAAAGACGAGATAGCAAGTAACAGTCTTAAATATTAAATAACATAGATCAACCATCCACAGGTTATTATCCTAATCAAACCATAGCAAATAACGAATTATTACATGTCCAACAATAGTATTCAAATGACAGTAATATAACGTAATCCAAATCCATCATTAAAGCACTTAGGCTCAGCTCCCCTCCTGGTCAATGACCTTTCCTTTCCCCTTGCTTGTACCTGCAATCTCCTCTGAGGATAGAATTAGGGCGTTAGATCAACGCGCCCAGTAGTGTTTCCGAATAGGGCTACCACATGGTTAGTCAAAAACATGCAAATAGTATAATAATAAAACATGTGAGACAAAATTCCATAAAAACATGCTATGTATGAAATGAACATGTAATGCGTCCCACCCACATTCAACATAGCCATCACTTGACGGGATTCTCATAGTCAAGGTAACCCACAGTGGTCTTTCGGACGCCCCGACGGAGTGTGGCCTCCGGATTCCTCCTGATGGGATTCTCATCATCAGGGTACCCCACAGTGGTCTTTCGGACGCCTCGATGGAGTGTGGCCTCCGGTTACAACACCATCATCCCATGCCATGTATGAGATGTCTATGCAAACATGTCATTTAGAAACATAACTTTACAATCATATAGGATATCAAAATCAACATAAAACAGCATATGGAATAGTGGTTACAATAAAGGTAGGAAACCTACTGAAGATTCACTTAAGTACTTGATCTTTCTTTCGCGTCACCCGGTCACGACTCGCACGTCGTTCAACTTCCGGTACCTTATCCATATAACAATCAAATCATACTATCACTTACTTGTTCATTCATATCTAAGACCCAACTACATCATGTGAGTCCTTTGATCAATCCCTTCGTTTGACTTGTATTCACAGATTTGCCATTGGTATAACCAATGTCTAATCTTGCTCATAATCAAAGTTCATAAAGTAATCTACCTTAGTGGCTGGTTATTTACTTATCACTAAGTCCAAAGATAAATCCATATGTTTACTTAATCCAACTCATACAACCAAGTCATAATCTCCAACAAAACAATCTATGGGGTTCGGCCATTCATATGGCCGACCTATGATCCTCCTACACAATGATCCCATCATTTGTTTACAAGTTAGGCTCTACCATTTAGCCATATTAACTACAAGGTTCAGCTATCCCATGGCCAACCCAAAACAGCAAGCTTATTTCATTTAACATACATAGGAAAACCCATAAATCTTGGTCCATTCATCCCAAAGCTAGCCCCATGGGGTTTGGCCATGCACATGGCCGAACCCAATGGTTCTCTTGATCTGATTATCACCATGATCACTCATGGTTTAATCATGCTAATTCAACCATGATCAATACATGGTTCAGCCATCCAAAGGCTGACCCAAATCAGTAACCATAACCCTAAGTAAACAAATAAAAACCATAAAGCAACCCATGGGGTTCGGCCATTCACATGGCCGAACCTCATGGCTCTTTGGGATTCAATTCTTCTATTAATCTTTCATCATTTATCCTGTATCTTAGGCATAAAAAAAAACAGCAAACCTAATTCTATTTAAACTCCTATAGAAACCCCATGGTATTGCATGGTTTCTAACTCTTTGATTTCACAACAATCATCAATCTCTTTCATGGGGTTCGGCCATTCAAGTTGGCCGAACACTATGTCCATGAATTGATCCTTCAAACATGCATTAGGTGTTATTTAAATCATGCAATATCAGTACCCTTTTGCTGCCCTTATATCTCTTAGAAACCCTCTAATTAAATTCATCCAAACAGTCCATAAAAGTCCATGGTTTCCATGTTTCCCAACATGAAAACCAAGATTCTTTTACATGGGGTTCGGCCCTCCATGGTGGCCGAACCCAATGGTTATGTTTACTGTTTTTAAACCTCAGATAATCATGTAATAACGTAAATAAAAATCAGGTTTTACCTTTCAAACAAACATCCAAAATCAACACAACTCCATGGGATTCGGCCATCCAAGATGGCCGATCCCCATGGTCCATTTTTTCCAATTTTAATCCACTGATTTAGACCACATAACTTCCACCTTTTCTGATATCCAAACCCATGTTTTAACCCTCTTTAAAACATGTATTTTAAATCTATTACAAACATCTAAACATCAGTCCCAACTTATATGGTTTTAACTTCTAAAACCATCAAAACTAGCCACTTGTTTTCATGGGGTTCGGCCATGCTAAGTGGCCGAACCCAATGGTCCATTTCCATCTTTTAATCCACTGATTTTAGACCATATAAACTTCAGTCCCTATGTCAATCAGATCCATGTTTTTTAACCATTCTAAAACATGTATTTAAATCTTAAATCAAAACCCAAAAACAGTCCACAAATCCATGGTTTTCATGTTTCAAAACATGAAAACCAAGCCATCTCTTACATGGGGTTCGGCCCTCCATGGTGGCCGAACCCAATGGTTATGTTTTTACCATTTTAAATCCTTCATAATCAAGGTTAAACACTGGTGTATTCGGCCATGACCATGGCCCAATACATACCCCACTTTATTAATCCAAAAGTCCATGAAACACTTACCAAATTCCAAGCTCTTGTCTTGCCTTTTGATCCTTGCTTCCTTTCCTTCTTATTTCCTTCCTTCTTTCTTAATTCCTTGCTGGTTTAAGCTTGAATAATTGATGCTAAAAACCTCTGCTGTTCCACTTAAGCAAATGAATTGGAGAGAGGGAGAGAGAGATGGAGAATCTTGGCTTTTCAATGGTGAAAAATGGCCAAGATGGTGTTTGTTTCCTTTAAATTCAGCCCTCAAAACCCCTCCACTTCCTCATCAATTCTTGCCTAAACCAATGGGACACTTGCTGCCAACAAATGCACCCATTGGCATTCCAAACATTGAAGGCTTGGGGTTTCCAAATGGAATAGAAACCCCCCATATTCCATTTAATGTTTTGCATGAAACTCTCCATAACAAGTCCCCAAAGTGTGGGACTTGTTTTGGTTTGTTTGAGATCACCACACCTCCTCATATTCCACTTAACTCACTGAATTTCAGCCCATTTGACTTCCATTTTTGACTCACTCAACTCAATGTCCAACTCACTATAATTAATGCATTTCATTCAATGCACATGAGTTAACTCAACCCTTGATCTAATTCCAACTCACTTCAGTTCCACTCAACTGATTTAACTCGTGTTTTTAGCTCCCTAGAGGGTCCACACGGTCAACCATAGTCAACTCGACCCGTTGGGTCCACTTTTAGCTCCTTGACCCGTTTTTGACTCCATGACCCAATTATGGTATTTTGGTCATTTCTAATTGGTTTTTACATATGGATCAAGCCTACCCATTTTTTTCTCCACTTGATTTCCAATCAAATAGGCTTAACCCCATTAATTTAAAATCACAAAGCGGTCAAATAATCCAGCAAGACCCGATGGGTCCCATTTGGGCCTTTGACCCATTTAGCCATTTTTGACCCAAATGATGAAAATTACCCAACCAATCAAATTAACATTCATAATGTGCTCTTATGATTTTAATTTGAGCAATGGGCCCCGCTATTTCCTTACTTAACATCACAAAATAATTAATTTAACACATCAGGGGCATTTTCGTAATTATCCACTTTATTGAGAAATTACCCAACCAATCAACTTGACATTTATAATGTGCTCATATGACCTTAATTTGAGCAATGGGCCCCACCATTTCCTTATTTACAATCATATTTATTGAATTCACCAATCCAGGGGCATTTTCGTAAATACTCATCTTATTGAGAAATCGGGGTGTTACAATATGACCCTCTTTTTAAAATTTTCGTCCCGAAAATCGAGCGAAGTAGGGTTCTAAACGATTCCATAAATATCTCAGAGTGTGCTATTCTTATTTCCGATTTCAATTTCCCAAGTGACTTCTTCATTACCATGTCGATCCACACCACTTTGACAAATTGAATCGCTTGGTTCCGTACACCTTTTGTTCTGTCTCATGTTATATCTTTTTCTCGTGAGCCATTTGTGATCTCACATAGATCAATCTACTTTGTTTCACTTTACCTGTTCTCATAGTATTTTCCATACGTACCTGCTCAATATGTTCTTTCATCTACTCTCCGTGTGAGGTAGTCTGTCAACACGAACCTATGCTCAAAGCTTTTTCTGATTCCATTTTAACTAGGTTTCTAGTTACATTCTCCTGGAATTCCATTAGCTAACTACAGAGCCAGGTGATCAGTCTAACTCGGCAGTCGTCCATAGTTTCCCATTCAAGTTTCACTAGACACCTATCTTTTCCGTTGAGTATATCTCCAAATTTAAACACATCTTTCTTTGCACATAAGTCTCTATGTGACTAACAACTTTTGTTCCAACTTCCACGATACCAATTCCCGGCATCAATCCAAACCATCATGGGAATAATCACCCATGGTTAAATACATCCATCCCTGGTGTTTCGCTTTCAGTAAATATCATCTATCCCTGTTTTATAATCATCCATGAATATAACCCCTATGGGTATAATCCATTCATGGTAACAATCCATCCTTGGTATTACTCTGTCCAGGAGCATCATCTAAACACAGTTACTAACCACCCATGAATATAACCCACCTATGGGTATAATTCATTCATGGAAACCATCCATCCTTGGTATCACTTTGTCCATGAGTATCATTTATGTATGATTAATAACTATCCATGAAATAACCCACTTATGGGTATAATCCATTCATGGAAACCATCCATCCTTGGTATCCTGTCCATGAGTATCATCTATCCATGATTTAATATCCGTAAGAACAACATTCAAATGAATCACTATAAGACTGTGGTAACCATATCAAATCACAATTATATCCTGACCCCTTGCAAGACTTAGGGCTCATGACTTACCAAGCAGAAGACCCACGTCCAACGTGATCCGGTCTACCTCGCCCTGCATCCCTTCACCTCATAGGTGATTCAGTCAAGCTCTAAGACGGTCACTCCGCGTCTGACGAAGCTAGTACCACCCCCACCAGGTAAAATAGTACCTAGCTCTGCGCATTCTAGCACATCTAGTGTGCCAAACAGTCGTGAGAGTGCCCTCCAGCGCGTAGCATGCGAGGGACCCACTCCTCAATGGTAACCCTACGGGACCAAGTTTCCGTAATTCGTATCGAGTTTCCCACAGTCTCAATCATCAATATCACGTGAGGGACGCACCCATACCACATCTCAATATACTCCAATAACTTATTCACATACATCTCAGTGTCAAAGTCTTCATGAACTCCTAAAGTTGCATACTTTATTGAAAATCATTTAAACTTCCATCACCATACAAGGGTTGATAGGGTAAAACAAACCCTTAGAATCACAAAATACACCCTTACAAAATATTTCCATTTCCCTAACCTTTCTTTCTACCTCTTAACCTAGTCTTCCGTAGAAGACCCTGCATCATCGTCAAAGAAATTGTCAGGGCATGTCATCGACACGTGCCCCAACACTCCGCACGTCAAACAGGGTATTATTCCCGGTCCTCCAATGTAAAGACAATTAGTCCTCTCCTTCCCGTGCCCGTGCAGTCCACAAACAGGGCAAATGACCTCAAGGAGGTAGGGGCAGTAAGTACAATTGTGCCCTCCTGATTGCACAACTCGCACATATACCGGGCTCTGTCTCCCCTACAAATTCTCTTATGTTTGGGACATATTCCTCATCCTCTTCGGGTACAAAGGCCCCAACATTGTACTCGGGCGATCTTACCTCCATGTCCTGACTGTTTTCAACTTCATTGATGAAGTTTGGTATGCTAGCATCGTCGGAAGAAGAAACTAGGTCTATCGGACAGCTAGGTGTCCCTTTGTCCCACAACTCGGTGTACTCTATGTTGCTCGTCATATCTGTATCACAGCAACAAAAACATATCAATAACAACTATAAATCAAATCAAACTAATCATTGTTTTGGGGAATTTTCCCTAATCAACATCTTGTACTTCTTGTTTGGGGATTCTTCCTATGTATCATAAATGTCTCGTGTTTGAGGAATTTTACCAAATAAACATCTTGTGTTTCTTGTCCTTGGGGAAAATTGCCAAATAAGCACTCTTTGTATTTCTTTGTTTTTTTTTGGGGAAACTTCCTAAGTATCATTTGTTTGTTTCTCCATTTGGGGATATCGGGGAAGTGTTTCCTATGTTGCTATGTTTGGTATATCCATTTATGTTGACTTTACTTCCTTTGCTATCTTTGTTGTTCTCAGATTGATTGTTCAGTCTGAGTCTACGAAGTAAATTAATCCGGCCCCCAGTCAGCGGACTCCGAAGAGTCGGTCAGTTGGGATTCTTATCCGTCAGTGAGACATGAAACCGTCTTAATCTTACTTCGGAAGATTCAACTTCCCGTTTTGCTCTGATACCAACTGTAACACCCCGCCCTTTCCGAGAATTTCAGAGTCTAATTTTTTTTTTTTTTAAAATAAACATCGGAAGAGAGCGGGCGGCGTCACGACGCGAGTTAAGTTCAGACTACCCAAGTCTGAACCTTAACTGGCCACCCATGTGTACATGGAATAGACCATGATAGTGAATCACACATGGAACTAACATCAACATGCGGAATAATCTAGATAATTGCGGAATAGAAAGACGAGATAGCAAGTAACAGTCTTAAATATTAAATAACATAGATCAACCATCCACAGGTTATTATCCTAATCAAACCATAGCAAATAACGAATTATTACATGTCCAACAATAGTATTCAAATGACAGTAATATAACGTAATCCAAATCCATCATTAAAGCACTTAGGCTCAGCTCCCCTCCTGGTCAATGACCTTTCCTTTCCCCTTGCTTGTACCTGCAATCTCCTCTGAGGATAGAATTAGGGCGTTAGATCAACGCGCCCAGTAGTGTTTCCGAATAGGGCTACCACATGGTTAGTCAAAAACATGCAAATAGTATAATAATAAAACATGTGAGACAAAATTCCATAAAAACATGCTATGTATGAAATGAACATGTAATGCGTCCCACCCATCACCATTCAACATAGCCATCACTTGACGGGATTCTCATAGTCAAGGTAACCCACAGTGGTCTTTCGGACGCCCCGACGGAGTGTGGCCTCCGGATTCCTCCTGATGGGATTCTCATCATCAGGGTACCCCACAGTGGTCTTTCGGACGCCCCGATGGAGTGTGGCCTCCGGTTACAACACCATCATCCCATGCCATGCATGAGATGTCTATGCAAACATGTCATTTAGAAACATAACTTTACAATCATATAGGATATCAAAATCAACATAAAACAGCATATGGAATAGTGGTTACAATAAAGGTAGGAAACCTACTGAAGATTCACTTAAGTACTTGATCTTTCTTTCGCGTCACCCGGTCACGACTCGCACGTCGTTCAACTTCCGGTACCTTATCCATATAACAATCAATAAATCATACTATCACTTACTTGTTCATTCATATCTAAGACCCAACTACATCATGTGAGTCCTTTGATCAATCCCTTCGTTTGACTTGTATTCACAGATTTGCCATTGGTATAACCAATGTCTAATCTTGCTCATAATCAAAGTTCATAAAAGTAATCTACCTTAGTGGCTGGTTATTTACTTATCACTAAGTCCAAAGATAAATCCATATGTTTACTTAATCCAACTCATACAACCAAGTCATAATCTCCAACAAAACAATCTATGGGGTTCGGCCATTCATATGGCCGAACCCTATGATCCTCCTACACAATGATCCCATCATTTGTTTACAAGTTAGGCTCTACCATTTAGCCATATTAACTACAAGGTTCAGCTATCCCATGGCCAACCCAAAACAGCAAGCTTATTTCATTTAACATACATAGGAAAACCCATAAATCTTGGTCCATTCATCCCAAAGCTAGCCCCATGGGGTTTGGCCATGCACATGGCCGAACCCAATGGTTCTCTTGATCTGATTATCACCATGATCACTCATGGTTTAATCATGCTAATTCAACCATGATCAATACATGGTTCAGCCATCCAAAGGCTGACCCAAATCAGTAACCATAACCCTAAGTAAACAAAATAAAAACCATAAAGCAACCCATGGGGTTCGGCCATTCACATGGCCGAACCTCATGGCTCTTTGGGATTCAATTCTTCTATTAATCTTTCATCATTTATCCTGTATCTTAGGCATAAAAAAAAACAGCAAACCTAATTCTATTTAAACTCCTATAGAAACCCCATGGTATTGCATGGTTTCTAACTCTTTGATTTCACAACAATCATCAATCTCTTTCATGGGGTTCGGCCATTCAAGTTGGCCGAACACTATGTCCATGAATTGATCCTTCAAACATGCATTAGGTGTTATTTAAATCATGCAATATCAGTACCCTTTTGCTGCCCTTATATCTCTTAGAAACCCTAATTAAATTCATCCAAACAGTCCATAAAAGTCCATGGTTTCCATGTTTCCCAACATGAAAACCAAGATTCTTTTACATGGGGTTCGGCCCTCCATGGTGGCCGAACCCAATGGTTATGTTTACTGTTTTTAAACCTCAGATAATCATGTAATAACAGTAAATAAAAATCAGGTTTTACCTTTCAAACAAACATCCAAAATCAACACAACTCCATGGGATTCGGCCATCCAAGATGGCCGATCCCCATGGTCCATTTTTTCCAATTTTAATCCACTGATTTAGACCACATAACTTCCACCTTTTCTGATATCCAAACCCATGTTTTAACCCTCTTTAAAACATGTATTTTAAATCTATTACAAACATCTAACATCAGTCCCAACTTATATGGTTTTAACTTCTAAAAACCATCAAAACTAGCCACTTGTTTTCATGGGGTTCGGCCATGCTAAGTGGCCGAACCCAATGGTCCATTTCCATCTTTTAATCCACTGATTTTAGACCATATAAACTTCAGTCCCTATGTCAATCAGATCCATGTTTTTTAACCATTCTAAAACATGTATTTAAATCTTAAATCAAAACCCAAAAACAGTCCACAAAATCCATGGTTTTCATGTTTCAAAACATGAAAACCAAGCCATCTCTTACATGGGGTTCGGCCCTCCATGGTGGCCGAACCCAATGGTTATGTTTTTACCATTTTAAATCCTTCATAATCAAGGTTAAACACTGGTGTATTCGGCCATGACCATGGCCCAATACATACCCACTTTATTAATCCAAAAGTCCATGAAACACTTACCAAATTCCAAGCTCTTGTCTTGCCTTTTGATCCTTGCTTCCTTTCCTTCTTATTTCCTTCCTTCTTTCTTAATTCCTTGCTGGTTTAAGCTTGAATAATTGATGCTAAAAACCTCTGTTCCACTTAAGCAAATGAATTGGAGAGAGGGAGAGAGAGATGGAGAATCTTGGCTTTTCAATGGTGAAAAATGGCCAAGATGGTGTTTGTTTCCTTTAATAATTCAGCCCTCAAAACCCCTCCACTTCCTCATCAATTCTTGCCTAAACCAATGGGACACTTGCTGCCAACAAATGCACCCATTGGCATTCCAACATTGAAGGCTTGGGGTTTCCAAATGGAATAGAAACCCCCCATATTCCATTTAATGTTTTGCATGAAACTCTCCATAACAAGTCCCCAAAGTGTGGGACTTGTTTTGGTTTGTTTGAGATCACCACACCTCCTCATATTCCACTTAACTCACTGAATTTTCAGCCCATTTGACTTCCATTTTTGACTCACTCAACTCAATGTCCAACTCACTATAATTAATGCATTTCATTCAATGCACATGAGTTAACTCAACCCTTGATCTAATTCCAACTCACTTCAGTTCCACTCAACTGATTTAACTCGTGTTTTAGCTCCCTAGAGGGTCCACACGGTCAACCATAGTCAACTCGACCCGTTGGGTCCACTTTTAGCTCCTTGACCCGTTTTTGACTCCATGACCCAATTATGGTATTTTGGTCATTTCTAATTGGTTTTTACATATGGATCAAGCCTACCCATTTTTTTCTCCACTTGATTTCCAATCAAATAGGCTTAACCCCATTTAATTTAAAATCACAAAGCGGTCAAATAATCCAGCAAGACCCGATGGGTCCCATTTGGGCCCTTTGACCCATTTAGCCATTTTTGACCCAAATGATGAAAATTACCCAACCAATCAAATTAACATTCATAATGTGCTCTTATGATTTTAATTTGAGCAATGGGCCCCGCTATTTCCTTACTTAACATCACAAAATAATTAATTTAACACATCAGGGGCATTTTCGTAATTATCCACTTTATTGAGAAATTACCCAACCAATCAAACTTGACATTTATAATGTGCTCATATGACCTTAATTTGAGCAATGGGCCCCACCATTTCCTTATTTACAATCATATTTATTGAATTCACCAATCCAGGGGCATTTTCGTAAATACTCATCTTATTGAGAAATCGGGGTGTTACAATTTTTGCTTTGAAAATTCGGAGGCACGACTTATATGGTGAGCATTTTGAAGTGTTTTCTGATTATCGCAGTCTCAAGTATCTGTTCACACGGAAATATCTTAATATGAGACATTGCATATGGTTGGAATATTTGGGAGACTTTGACTTCGAGATCTCCTGTCACCCAGGAAGAGCCAATGTTGTGGTTGATGCCTTGAGCCAAAAGTCTCAAAGGTTAGTTGCTTGTTTGTTCGGTGACTGTGATTTGGCAAAAATTGGGTAGCATGGTGACACATCCCACTTTGTATGGATTTGTTTTGAATCCCCAACAGACAGATGCTAAGGGTAATGAAAACTAACAGGTTGAACCTAGATTAGAACCTTATTGGGTAGAAATAATTGGTAATCAGTTTCATTTTGGAATGTTGTTTGATAATTGTGTGGTATTGATTGAATATTTGAAGTTTTATTTAGGGATTCTAAAAATAGTAATTTTCTAAATTTTGAAACTTTCTAATTTTGAAAATTTTCTAAATTTAGCATATTTAGGAAATCCACATTTATTTAATTGAATGATTTGATTTGTGTGTTTCAGAGTTTTAATTCCTGAAACCTAATTTGTAAATTCAAAAATTAAATTGGAGTTGGCAAAATTTTAATTTAAAATTTTGAATCCAAAATTCAAACTTGTGTTGTGTTTGATAATTGTGGAAATTTAAATCTCTATTATATTATTTGATTTTCGAAAATTGTTGTATTTGGACATCGTAATTTTGGTAAGAACCTTGGAGAAGAAATTGTCAATTTTAGAAAGAGGATTGGACTAAGAAAATTCAAATATTGTGCGATTAGAAAAAGAGAATATATGTCACGCCCTAACCCAAAACATAGGCACGTGACGTGGATAATTATTTGTTTTCCAAACATCACTCGTGGGAAAGTCACTTGTGCTCATAATTCAAACGTAAATTCATAAATAAACTCAAATGCCATTGAATCTCAAAGGAAATATAAATTGACATAACTGTCATCAGGAGTTTATTGCATACAAGTCCTCAGTAAATAAATGTTAAACTAATAATATTAACTCAAATCAAATAATCAATTGATGAACTAATATGTAGTGCGTAATAAGCAACATAAAGACTAAGCCCTTCCTCGTGGTCCCTCGGACCTAGTCAGTGCAATATTACCTGAAATTGCAAGGATGTGAGTACAAACAATACTCAGTGAGGAAATATATGCATGCTACACACTCACGCATCTACGTAATAATGATAATGTGCGAAATGGAATATAAACAATACTATGCAATTATGTCATGCTATCAATATCATCAGTGGGAAGGTAAACCCACTTAAGGTCACCACTATTGAACGGGCAGTCATATAAAATCATAATATCCAGATCCCTATAGTGGAACTTAGGGTCCACGACTTACTAAGTGGGTGACTCATACCTAATGGGTATCAGTTCACCTTGCCCTGTGTCCCTTTTGTCCTATGCCATGGTGATCCAAAAATTGCACCTAATCAAGCTGGCATATCATCGAACAAGGGTGTAATGACAAACCTTGTGCACAAACATGGGCGCCTTACCAAGCTGACTCGTCATCTAAAGATGCGCAATGTCTAACCCTGTGCATAAACAATGAACGCCTTACCAAGTTGGCTCAATACCCAATGAGTAAGTGGTACCCAACCCTGCGTCCAACAACACACCAAGTGTACCAAACAGTTGTGAGGGCATCCTATATCGCGTAGCATATGTGGGACTATATTCCTCGACGACAAACCTATGGGAACAAGTCTCCGTACTCGACACTACCGTTCTAATAGGGTTCCTTAATACAATGGTAAGATACATCAAGTCCTATACATCCATTGGGTCTAATTCCAGCACAAGTCGATCATAATTTCATCATGCCCAATTTCACAGTTCCCATACTCATATTCTAGTGGACATACTAGATTCACATTACAGAGTAAAATATGGGGGATTAATTACATAATTACACGGGCAACATTCATATCATGTTCATGGATTTACATTGATAGCAAGCATAGCAATTCCATATGTCATCTTATATTAATTATAATCTCATGCATAAGGGTTGACTTTGGGATTGTGTTTGCACACCCACTTTGGGATTTACAATTTGGGTTGATTTACCCATCACAATTAATCCTTCCAAATATTCTTGCCCATCCCAGGGTGGCTTAACCCCATAATTTCTAGACACTCCATCGTACATTGTCCAAACACAATTATCCCCACCGTCAATTACATCAGCTGTCCTAAAAGAGTATTCAATGATTATTACCAATCATTCATCATCATAGGTAATATCATAATTACACGATAGGGAATATGCAACAAAATATGCATTTATGTGACACAACAATCCAACATATGATGAACTAACAATCATTAATATCTCAATTTATTCTCTACATAAACATAGGAGCATACAAGCATCCAAATAAAGTGTGTAGCGGTCCTCACCTCAAAAGTTACATTATCCTGGTTTGATCTTCGGGTCGCACATTGACGGGTTCGGGGTTCGAAGGTCCTAATTATGCTAAAAGAACATAATATACCTTTATTAGTCCATGAATTAGGCCTAAACACAGTTTAAAAGTGAAACCCCCAAATTTAGACCTAAGATTTACCCTAAACTGGATTAATCCCATCAATTTATGGGAAATCATCAAATCTCCTCCCATGAATCATCTTCAAGATTAAGCACACCCTCTTCTCCAATATATTTCCCTTTTTATGAGTCCAATACCCAATCTCAAATTAAATCTACACTTAAATCAGAATCCATAACAAAATTCTCAATTTATTTCCATGGATTCCTCTCCCTATAAGGTTTATTATTCATTAAATACCCTGTTCTCAACACCTCCCATCAAAATGTCATCAAGTAAAAAAAAATGAGAGAGAAGGCTCACAAATCTTACCTTTAGGGAAGAAGGAATCGTGCAAAGGGGTGCTCCTAGCGTAGGAAATCCGAATCCAAAGCTTTTGATAGGTGAAAATCAATGGAGGGAAGGTAGATGATACTAGGGTTTGCTGTTAGGGAAGAGAGGATGGCTGTTTGGAAGAGGAAGGAGGTGAAATAAGCCCAGTTTCGTGCAAACACAGACTTATGAACGGACTTAATATTTTAATATTTTTTTTTAGGACTGGGCCATTACAATATAGAAATAAATCCTAGCCAAATTCATGTGGACCCGATGGGGCCCACACCTTGGACATTTTATGCAAGAAATCCTTGCACAATTTCGATCCAAGCATGCAAGGAACCCCTTGTCCATTTAGGCCACCTCCTTACTTAAAATAGATGACAATTTTATCCTCCCTATAAAGAATTTAGATAAAGGAGGTAGGGGTGTTTTGGTACCTTGGAAAATTTGCAAAATCCATTAATATCCTCTCCTCTAGCCCGTGGACGACTTTTGCAAAGAGTCTCCTTGGGCTGGATGAATTTTGCAAGGCCTTTTCTTCTCCTTTGGGCTTTTTCTCAATCTTCTTGGTAAGTTCAATTTATTTATTTATTAGTTAATCAATTTATTTATTTCTTTATTATCTTTAATCTTAATTCCCTTTTTCAATTATTATTATTATTTCCTCCATGATTTCTCTAAAAAATTGGACCAATATGATGGAGGAAATTGGTGAAATTCAAACATGAGAAAGAGAGAGAAAGTGACCTTCTTCAAGATAATGGACCAATTAAGTCGTAACAAATTCATGTAAACCTCTGCTATCAGTTTCGTGGGCTCCATTGAATTTATGATTCAATAAAAAATTGTACAACGACGACGACGATGGTTAAAGGACGTCAAACAATGGCACATTTGAATTATCTTGAAAGTTCATTTTTATTGGAGTGAAGTTTGGTCGGCTTTTGCTTTTACCTCTATGACCCAATTCAAAAGACTAGTGTACTGACTTATGCAGTTTAATAATTAGTGTCAAGATAGATTGAAGAAAAAAAAAACAAAATTAAATTCAGGTCGGATCAGCCCAAGTTTTTTTTTTTAGATTGACTCAACTCAACTCGACCCGA
Source organism: Chimonanthus praecox (assembly GCA_022113865.1). NCBI lineage: Eukaryota > Viridiplantae > Streptophyta > Magnoliopsida > Laurales > Calycanthaceae > Chimonanthus > Chimonanthus praecox. The sequence continues at coordinate 36,505,590 of CM039090.1, forward strand.
ATTGACCGGACTATATCCATTCAAAAACCTTAATATATAACTGACAGATGCCCTAATCCTCTCTTCCTTTAAGCGAGAGAGAGAGAGAACAAGAGATACCCTAATTTGTTCTTTTCCTATCCTCGACAACAACGGCGATGGCGACGACGAACCCTCTTTCTTTCACTCCCTACGACCGGTGGCGGCAATCGTTGTTTGTCCCATTCATTCCTTTTCAACTCTCGATTCTTTCGGCTCCTAATCCTCTCATTGTCTGATTCTTCATCATCGATCATCATTAGAGTCTAATCCCTTCATCTTCTCCATGAAGCTTTGGTCCTGGTATTTTGTTTTAAGTTATATTTTTTTTAATCCGGGTTAAAATGGGTCGAGTTGATTCTCAGACTCTAGGTCGGGTCGGGTTGGATTGTACAATTCGAATCACCAATTTAAGTTGAATCAGGCTAACTCAATTATTTTTTTATATGGGTTGAATTGGATTTATCAAAACCCATTTCAACCCGTCTGAATTTCAACCCTAACTTTTACTGAACATATTCTTTCATCTGTGGAGAGAATTCTCTCTCCTCTGTTGTTTGAGCTGAATGAAAGAGAAATGGTCTTCACATTTTATGGTAGTCTACTTTTGTAACACCTCGGGTTTTCAGTTTATTATTTATTCAATTTTAATTGTGAATTTTAGAATTAAATCTTATATGGATAAGGAATTGGGCCATGACCCAATTAGGACCCAACCAATGATGGAATTGGTCTTATTAAAATTTAAATGGGTTGAATTAAATTGGTGATGAATCATATCCAATTTTGGATAAAATATATTATGGCCGATTGCTGGATTTGAAATATCCAAGGAGATGTTAAAAATCAAATAAAGATTATGCTTGGCCGAATTTTAGATAATGATATACATATTATGCGCATGGGATATTTTAAAAGGGAATGTATATTGTCTTGAATTAAATTAAAAAATTATTTGGATTATGATTAAGGTTATGTGCATAATACTTGCTAAATAAGAATTAAAGGAAGGTCTTAATAAAGTAAGGGAGGTCGGCAATGGCTAAGTGAAGCAAGGCCACACGGCATTGCCATCTAAGGCAAAGTAGGTCGGCAATGGCCATCTATGGCAAGGGGCACACGGCTAAGGGTTACTCACCTTAAGAAATTTCTAATGTGGGACTAAGGAGAGTTAATAAAAGGAGAGGCAAGGAGGGGGTGCACGATTTTTACAACCCCATTACCAAGTTTTATTCCTCTCTCTCCCTCTCTCAATTCATCATTCTCCTTCACGCCAAGAGTAAGAGAAGAAAGGGCAGCAACAAGAAGGAGTTCTTGTTTGGAGAAAAGCAAAGGGAAAAGAAAAGAAAATTGGAAGAGCAAGAAACCAAAGGGGAAAAGGTTAGTATCTTGATTTATAATTTTATGTTTTGTAAAAAAAGAACCATAGGGTTCGGCCATGGTGGTTGGCCGAACCCCATGGAGAAAGATTAAGAGTTGGATTAATGGGTTAAATGCAGAGAAAGAACCATAGGGTTCGGCCATAGTGCATGGCCGAACCCCATGGAAAGATTTTATTTAATTGTTGATTTTAAGATTGAAAACCATGGAGAGATTTGATTTATGAATTGGGTTTATGTTCTTAAATTTTGGAACATGGAAAGACATGGTGATTTCATGATAAAAACCATGGGGATTTATGGTTTAGATTTACAAATTTGAATGATCCATGGAAGATTTTGATAATTTTAAAGGGAGATTTGGATAGGGATGTGGGTCAGTCATGACATAGCCGAACCATGATGTCTTTATGGTTAAGTTGTTGGAGCTAAAGTAATGAAAGGAAGAGGTGAGGTTCGGCCATGGTGTATGGCCGAACCCCACCAAGCATTTTTATGGATTGATAATCGGTTTTGATTGGATCTAAACCAATGGCCAAGATCATGAACCATAGTGTTCGGCCATGGTGTATGGCCGAACCCCATGGGTTAAGTTTGGAATGTTAGATGGAAACGGTTGCTAAATTTGGAGAGCAATTTAAATATGGAAAGGTTCCAAATATGGTTAGTATTGTTAAAATTAGAAAACATCTAAGTATGGTAATGATTGCTAAATTTGGAAAGCAATCTAAAAATGGAAGGAAAGTTGTTATTTTAGGAAACAATCTATTTTTGGAAGGTGTTTCCAATTATGGAAAGGAGATTGCATATTAAGAAAGTTTCTATTCTTGGAAGTTGATATTAAAATTAGAAAATATCTACTTATTGACCATGAAGATTATTTATGGAAACTATCCAAGAATGGAAGGTGGGGTTTGATTATGGAACTTGGATTAAATAAATGGATTGGATACCATGAGTGAGGTTCGGCCATGGTGTATGGCCGAACCCCACTAGAGTTTAGTTTTTGAAAACCTATTTAATTATGGAATTAAATATATGGTTTAGGCTCATGTATAATTGAATCAAAGGAGATGGATGGTATGAATTTAATGGCATAGTTGGAAATTATACACCATAGGGTTCGACCATGGTGTATGGCCGAACCCCATGGTCCAAATTAAGGGATTAATGGCATCTTTAATTCATAGTTTAAGGGCTGATTTATGAATCAGTTATGAACCTATGTTATGAGTTAGGTTATGTGTAGTTTTTAAATAAAATAAAGGATACAATGTATGTTATGGATTGATGGAGAAAAGAATGGCAAAAATGTAATTAAACACCAAAGTGGAGAACCATGGGTTCGGCCATGATGTATGGCCGAACCCCATGAGTTGTGTTTTAATGGACTTATTTGTTTAGGGAAATTTATAGGGTCTAATTATGGAAGATTTAAAGGAAAGAGTAAACCAATGGCATTTTTGTAAATATGAGAGAATATTGGACATTAGGTTCGGCCATGGTGTATGGCCGAACCCCATGAATTATTTTATGGATTATGTGCTTTGGAAGCATGAATGGATGACTTGAAACCTAAGCAAAGAAAAAGCGCTAGGGTTATCAACAATGGCATTTTTGTAAATATGTATGAAAAATGGTAATCCATGGGTTCGGCCATGGTGTATGGCCGAACCCCATGGGGTTTTGTTTATAGACTTAGAACCTTTTAATTAGGTGAGACTTGGTGTTGATTTATCATTATATTATAAGGTAACGGGATCTCGCAAGTAGTGCGCGATCAGTGATCGAATTTTGGACGGAAACGCAAGGATTTGTGACTTAGGTAGGATTCCACCTCTTTGAAACCATGGCTTATGTACTTTGTTTTTATATTATGTTTGATGAAAATATGTTTCCTAGGATATGTTTTTTTATATTGAATTTCAAATACTATATTTAAGTGTTTAAAATAGCATGGGCCAATTATGATTCAAAGGATGATTTTACATGCTAAGTTTATTTATATAAAGAGCATGTGTTGGATGTGTTTTCATTGATAATTTTCAATGCTATGTTTATGTTATAAAATAGCATGTGTTTCATTGGCATCTCATGCATGGCATGGGGTGGAGGATTTATAATCGGAGGGGTCACACTCCGTCGGGGCATCCGAGAAACCTATGTACAACACGTTGATGTGATTTCCATCAAGAAGATTTCCAGAGGGTCCACACTCCGTCGGGGCTTCCGAAAGACCTATGTGGTGGGCACATTTATGTACAGGTGATGGGTGAGACTCATTGCACATTTGTCATCATTGCATGGCATGGATTTTATATGGTTTTGACATCACTATATTATTATATATGTTTTGTACTAACCATGTGTTAGCCGTAACTAGAATACCTACTAGGCACGTTGTACTAACGCCCTACTTCTACCCTAGTTGATGATACAGGTAATCAGGAGAACAATGAACCTAAGACGGACCAGGCATACGAGCTTGGAAGACTTACTTTACATATTTTTGAATAAAGATACTCATGAACTTGTATTTAAGTATTTAGATTTCGGAATGTAATAACTTAGATGGTTGAATGTTTTGGTTTGATGATTATGACGTATTTTGCTATCTAAATGGATTAGAACTTGGTTCTAATATGATTCCGCATTTTGATGATTATGATTTCGCAGTTTATGATTTTATTTCCACAAGTCGGTATGGCTATGTGTGAACTATTTTATTGGACTGAGTCCATACACACATAGGGTTGGCCAGTTAAGGGTCGGACTTTGGAAGTCTGAACTTAGCTCGCGTCGTGACGTCCCACGCTCATCACTCTACTCTGTTACAAAAAAGAAAAATATACACTGAATTTACGGGAAAAAAAGAGTGAAAAAGGGCGGGGCATTACAGTTGGTTTCAGAGCGAACTCGAAACTTGAATCTTTCGGGGTAAGTTAATCCAGTTTCCGTGTATTAATTTACTTCGTTAGATTCAGACGGATGATAGCAAAAGAAGTACAGTCAGAATAATCGGATTATCAAACATAGCAACATAAGATGTATTTCCCCAGAAAATAAAGTAAGAATTAAGAGTGCTTATTTGGAAATTTTCCCCAATAGGTAAGAAATACAAATTTTATGGTTTATGGAAACTAAGTCTTGATGTTTTCAATGGCTTAGGGAAAAATGGTTCCAAAGGGAAAATCAGTGAGAAATACCCCGACAAAACCCAAAAGGGGGTGACGAGGAGGACTGACACTCTCACCGTGAAGGACAATCCCACCGTGAAGAAGAACACTCTCACAGTGAGGAGGAACACTCTCACCGTGATAAAGAACACTCTTATCACGAGGAGGAAGAAAGCAGTGTGAACATACCACCATCCTGAATTACAAAATCTGGTTCAAGCGGTGGTTACTTTAGTGCTCCAACAACGTCTGAATGAGAATGGGATCGCCAATGGCAACAATGATAGGAACATGGTCAGGGACTTTCAGCAACAGCGCCTTCCTTACTTCAACAGAAGAGAAGGGGCTGTCGGAGTGGAAAACTGGCTGAAGAAGATTTCTCAAATCTTGACTTTACTGAATATTACGAAATCATGCTCACAAGATCTTACTGGCCACATCACAGCTAATTGATGATGCTGGTAAGTGGTGGGAGGTGATAGAGAAGCAGCGATCACTTATTCCGGAAGGAGAAAGGACTGCCATGACTTGGGATCAGTTCTCAGCTACCTTCCTAGAACATTATTTTCCTGAGGAGGAGAAGGAACATCAGATACAGGTTTTTCTATCTTTGGTACAGGGTACCATGACGGTGGCAAAATACCACCAAGAGTTTCTCGGTCTATCTGTGTATGCATTCTATATGGTGGATACTGAGCATCGAAGGGACGGAAGTTTGAGCGGGGCCTTCGGCCTAGCATAAGGGCCAAGGTAACTATATTCAAGGCACCCACATTGGCAGAAGTGGTCAGCAGGGCCACAATAGCAGAGCGAGAATTGGCTGAGTTGACGCGGTTTGACAATCGTCGAGCTCCGAGTGGGAGGGGTACATTCCAACCCAACAAGAGGTTCCGACCGAACTCTAGTAGACCCGCACCATCTACTGGGTCAACAGCGGGCTTTCGACCCAACCATCCCTCCCCATCTGCATCAGTCACTCAGGCTCCCAGATGAGGGAGCAATTACTTTCATTGTGATCAGCCTGGTCATTTTAAGAGGGAGTGTCCCAAACTCAACAAACCCTCATATTCCAGAGGCTCATCTCGTCCACCAATTAGGCCAGTTAACTCACGTGGAGGCAGGACAATCAATCAGGCGGGGCGGCCACCTAAAGGATCTGGACGGGTATTCACTTTAGCACCACCAGCAGAAGAGGATCATTCAGTGATTCAAGGTATGGCAGTAGTCAGTAGTTCCTACGCCTTTGCATTATTTGATTCAGGAGAATCACACTCTTTTATATCTGCTGCATTTGTAACTGCTACTGGTACATTGGTACAAAAACTGTCCACATCATTCACTATTGTATCCCCCGTCGGAGACACATCATTGGGACTTATATGCACAACAGTGAATACGGAACTTGCTGGACTCATATTTGAGTTCATTTATTTGGTGATTGATATGTCAAAATATGATATTATTTTGGGTATGGATGGTTGGCTAGCTTTAAGGCCAACATTGATTGTTATCGTCGCAGGGTGACATTTTGGTCGCCCGAGGAAAAACAACATGTGGTGCATACTGACAAGGAAAGTAGACTGCATGAAGGGTTGAATCATGTAGTATTGAACATTATCAAAATCAACAAGACACCGGTGGTTGAACTTCCAGAAATAGTAAAGGGCTATGTGGACGTCTTTCCAAAGGAACTCCCTGGATTGCCTCCCATGAGGGGGATCAATTTTGAAATTAATCTGTATCCTGGCATTGCACCAGTGTCATTACCACATTACCGTATGGCACCAGCAGAGATGTCCGAGTTAAAGAAACAGATTGATGAACTGCTTAGATTGGGGTGCATTCGGAACAGTACATCGGCTTGGGGAGCTCCAGTTTTATTTGTAAAGAAAAAGGATGGTTCACTCCTTATGTGTGTGGATTATCGAAAATTGAACCAGCTGACGATCAGAAATAAATATCCTCTATCCAGGATCGATGACTTATTTGATCAACTTAAAGGTTCCAGTTACTTTTCTAAGATTGACTTGATGTCCGGATATCACCAGATCCGGGTTAGGGAGGAGGACATAGAGAAGACGGCCTTCAGAACACGGTATGGGATATATGAATTTGTAGTCATGCGGTTTGGACTCACCAATGCACCGGCTGTGTTCATGGATCTTATGAACATGATCTTTCGTCCTTATTTGGATCAATTTGTTATTGTATTCATTGTATTCATTGATGATATTTTGATTTACTCCAAAACTCAGAAGGAACATGCTGAACATCTGAGAATAGTTTTGGATACTCTAAGGAATAACAAATTATATGCTAAAGCAAGTAAATGTGAATTTTGGTTATCTGAGGTCAACTTTTTGGGACATGTCATATCAGAAGAAGGTATAGCCGTGGACCCGGCTAAGATAGCGGCAGTAAGAAACTGGAAAGCGCTAAAGAATGTAACCGAAATCCATAGTTTCTTGGGATTGGCGGGTTATTACCGGAAATTTATCATGGACTTCTCTAAAATTGCATCTCCATTGACTCGACTCACTCAGAAAGGAGTCAAATATGTATGGTCGGATTTGGGCAATCAAAGGTTTGAAGAGCTGAAGAAGAGACTTACCACTGCTCCCATCCTAGTTTTACCGGTACGAGGCAGGAGTTAGGAGGTATATTGTGATGCTTCAGGAGAGGGACTGGGGTGTACACTCAGTCAAAGTAATCGTGTAGTGGCATTCGGATCAAGACAATTGAAAATACATGAACGTCTCTATCCTACGCACGATCTTGAACTAGCCGCAGTGGTCTTTGCTCTCAAAAGCTAGAGATATTATTTATATGGTGAGAAATTTGAAGTGTTTTCAGATCATAAGAGCTTGAAATATCTGTTTGATCAGAAAGAACTCAACTTGAGGTAGCGCAGATGGATGGAATATCTGGCAGATTATGAGTTTGCACTATGTTATCACCCTGGAAAGGCAAACAAGGTGGCGGATGCCCTCAGTCGTTTATCAAATGCATCAGTGGCATGTTTGATCAGGACAAAATGGGAGATACTGAATACCATTTGAGAGTTTAGACTTTATCAGAACAATCATGGGACTATGTACAGTATGAACATACGGTCCAATATGTTTACCAAGATTGAACAGGAACAACAGACAGACCCAGAAGTGGAGGAAATTTGGGCCAAGCTGTCTAATGGGGAAGTCATACCGGCATGGGAATTACGACGGGGACAGGGTCTTGCATTCCGAGGAAGGATATATGTATCTGAGAACTGCCGAAAAGAATTATTGGTTGAGGCACATCAGACCAAACTCTGTATTCATCCGGGCAGCACAAAGATGTATCACGACTTGAAGAGACATTATTGGTGGCACGGATTAAAAAGAGATGTGGCAGTATTTGTGGCTCATTGCTTAACATGTCAGCGGGTTAAGACAAAACATCAGAAGCCACCAGGGTTACTCAAACTCTTACCAGTGTCGGAATGGAAATGGGAGCACATCTCCATGGATTTGTTATAGGGTTGCCAAGGTCATCAAAGGGCAACGATGCAATATGGGTCTTGGTAGACCGACTGACCAAGTCGGCACATTTCATTCCTATTAAGATGACAAACTCATCTGAGACTTTGGGACGACAATATATCAAGGATATCATCAGATTGCATGGTATTCCTCGGACTATTGTGTCTGACAGAGATGGTCGATTCACTGGCAGAGTATGGTAGAGCATGCAGTCGGCCATGGGAACAGGTCTATTGATTAGTACGACATTTCATCCGCAGACTGATGGACAGTCTGAGAGGACAATACAGACATTGGAAGACATGCTGAGAGCATGTATGTTAGATTTCAAGGGTGGATGGGAGGACCACTTGCCGTTGGTAGAATTCTTATACAAAAACAGTTACCAGGCAAGCCTCCAGATGGTACCATTCGAGGCATTATAGGTAGACCATGTAGGTCACCAGTGTGCTGGACAGAGGCCGGTGAACCTGTAATGATTGGACCTGAATTGGTTCGAGAGACTACAGCGCAGATACAGTTGATACGGCAGTACCTATTGACTGTGCAGAGTCGTCAGAAGAGTTATGCTGACAAGAGAAGAAGGTTCCTTGAATTTGAAGTGGGAGACATGGTGTTCTTGAAAGCCTCGCCACGAAAGGGACACATGAGGTTTGGAAAGAAACGGAAATTATCACCAAGGTATGTGGGACCATTTTCTATCATAAGACGGATGGGGGACGTGGCTTATCAATTGGCACTCCCATCACAGTTGGCACCTTTTCACGACGTGTTCCATATATCGATGTTGAGAAAGTATAATCCTGATCCTTCTCATGTACTGAATGTATAAGACATAGAGGTTCAGAGCGACGTGACATACGTCAAAAAGCCTGTCTGAGTGATGGACACAGAACAAAGGGTATTATGGAACCGAGTGATCCAGTTTGTCAAGATAGTATGGGATCGACATGGCATTGAAGAAGCGACATGGGAACTTGAATCGGAAATAAGGAAAGCTCATCCTGAGTTATTTATGTAAGTGTTTGAAACCCTACTTCACTCGATTTTCTAGGCAAAAATTTTAAAAAGAGGATTGTATTGTAACACCTCGGGTTTTCAGTTTATTATTTATTCAATTTTAGTTGTGAATTTTAGAATTAAATCTTATATGGATAAGGAATTGGGCCATGACCCAATTAGGACCCAACCAATGATGGAATTGGTTTTATTAAAATTTAAATGGGTTGAATTAAATTGGTGATGAATCATATCCAATTTTGGATAAAAGATATTATGGCCGATTATTGGATTTGAAATATCCAAGGAGATGTTAAAAATCAAATAAAGATTATGCTTGGCCGAATTTTAGATAATGATATACATATTATGCGCATGGGATATTTTAAAACGGAATGTATATTGTCTTGAATTAAATTAAAAAATTATTTGGATTATGATTAAGGTTATGTGCATAATACTTGCTAAATAAGAATTAAAGGAAGGTCTTAATAAGGTAAGGGAGGTCGACAATGGCTAAGTGAAGCAAGGCCACACGACATTGCCATCTAAGGCAAAGTAGGTCGGCAATGGCCATTTATGGCAAGGGGCACACGGCTAAGGGTTGCTCACCTTAAGAAATTTCTAATGTGGGACTAAGGAGAGTTAATAAAAGGAGAGGCAAGGAGGGGCTGCACGGTTTTTACAACCCCATTACCAAGTTTTATTCCTCTCTCCCTCTCTCAATTCATCATTCTCTTTCATGCCAAGAGTAAGAGAAGAAAGGGCAGCAACAAGAAGGAGTTCTTGTTTGGAGAAAAGCAAAGGGAAAAGAAAAAAAAATTGGAAGAGCAAGAAACCAAAGAGGAAAAGGTTAGTATCTTGATTTATAATTTTATGTTTTGAAACAAAAGAACCATAGGGTTCGGCCATAGTGTTTGGCCAAACCCCATGGAGAAAGATTAAGAGTTGGATTAATGGGTTAAACGGAGAGAAAGAACCATAGGGTTCGGCCATAGTGCATGGCCGAACCCCATGGAAAGATTTTATTTAATTGTTGATTTTAAGATTGAAAACCATGGAGAGATTTGATTTATGAATTGGGTTTATGTTCTTAAATTTTGGAACATGGAAAGACATGGTGATTTCATGATAAAAACCATGGGGATTTATGGTTTAGATTTACAAATTTGAATGATGGTTTAAATCAATGAATATGTGACTATTATTTGTTTTAATGATGGAAATTGGGAAATTTAATGGAATAGATGGTAAATGGATCAAAATTTGGACAAAGGCTCAAGTATGCCCCAATGGACCATGGATTGGATTAAATTCATTTAAATGGCCAATGATGGTCAATTGGGCCAAGGAGGGTCAAATTGGGCCCAATCACCATTTGGGACCCAATGGGTCAAAAAGATTTAAGCTCTAAGGTAAATGGGTAGGAGGTGAATGTAATTGGGCCATGGGCCCAATGGTGATCCAATTAGTTGGAATTGATTTAATTAAATTTAAAACACCTAAGTTGGTGATGGAATAATCAAGGTGACATGGCCAAATGGGACCCACCTTCACCTCACCGAGTGAGGTGGCGTGTGGACCAAGGATTGGTGGGGCCGGCCACCATGGTTGAATTGGTCAACCATGGGTGGATACATGGAGGGAAATTAAGAAAGTGGAATTAGGTTAAGTGAGAATTAATTAACCTAAGTTAATTAGCTAATTAATTAAATAATTAAACTATCCAAAAGGTGGTCAAATGGTCAAAGATGGGAGACCACACCACCTCATCTCCAAAGCTCAAAAACGTTGGCTAGTGGGGGTTTTATCCCAACCACCACCATTAAAGCATGTAAAGCCCATGCTTGGTTGGTGGGAAAATTAAATGGTGGAGTGTAGGTCACTCAACCAAATGAGATGAATCTTATCTCTTTTTTCCATCTCTTTCCATCTAACTCTTTCACTCTCTACCTCTCTTGCTCTCTCATTGCCATCTCACACCAAAGAGAAAAGAAGAAGAAGAAAAACTAAGAAAAGAAGAAGAGAAGAAGGAAGTTCAAGCTTGGGCCCTCCACCTCAAGACCAAATCTTGAGACATCCTCTCCCCATCTCTCTCTCTCTCAAATCTACTCCATCTTAGCCGACCCAAGCTTTGATGTTTTTCATTTGATCAAACACATCTTGGCCGACCAACAAAGGAGAAGAAGAAGAAAGAAGGCCAAGGAATCCAAGAGGAGAAAGAAAATCCGGAGGAGCCGTCGGATTGTAAGTATTCCTAAACAAGAATTTGCAATTTTTTTTAAGGGTTAAGAAGAGACCATGGAATCCATTTTCTTGGATGTAATAGTGGCCAAAATATCATGGGCCTTGGATCTCAAATCCATCTAAGGAAAGGATGAGAAATGGATAAATCCTAATGGGTAAATTAGGTTAAGAAAATAAAGGATGCATTAAGGACATTATGTATTAAAATTTATTTAAGCATGGATGTATGTGATGTTTGAATGAATGATGGAGGTTATTAAGTGATTTTAATGAGGTTATAAAGAATGGAAGCCATGGAGGATGATTTATGATTGTTAGGGTTTTAATGATTAAATGTGGTAATTTTTGAAGGGATTGTAAATGAGGAAAGTTATAGGAGATGTGAATGATTTTTGTGACCTTAAAAGGCATGAATGAATGATGGACCACGAACCTTATGGTGATGGGGTTAGAATTTTAATGGGTTTAGAGAATGGAAGCTATGTTAAGTAGTTAATGATTTTTAAAGTTTTCAATGATGTTAGTGATTTTTAAAAGGGATTTTTAAATGAGGAAAACCATGGAGAGATTTTATGGATGGAATGCTTTGAACCCTATGGTGATGTACTAGTGGTTTTAATGGGTGAAGAGATGGAAAAATGATTAAGAATGTTGATAGTTTAAATGGATTTTTAAGTGTAGTAAGTAATGTTTTTAAGAGGTGAAAATAGTTGTAAACCATGGACCATGGGTTCGGCGATGATGTATGGCCGAACCCCATGGGAAGATTTGATGGATTAAGTATTTTTGGAAACTATGAAAAATAAATGGGAATGTGGCTAAGTTAATGGACTCAAGTATGATTAAGAATGATGGTTTAAATGTGTGATTTAAACCCCTTCATGGAAGGACTTATAATGGACCTAAATGTTGTGATTAGGTCCAAGAAAAAAATGGGGAAGAGACATCATGGGTTCGGCCATGGTGTAGGGCCGAACCCATGACCCAATTGTGAACCAATTGATGGGCTAAGATTAAGGTCTATGTATGTGCTTTAATTAATGGGAATTAGGTTAAGATAGTGGCTGATTTTTAATGGTTGTATCTCATGATTGGTAAGTCATTAGTGGATCCAAGATTATGGATCAATTATGGGCCTAAGAATGGAGAAATAAAAATGAGAACTTAACCATGGAAGGGTAGTGGCAAAACTGTAAATAATGGTCAAATTCAAGAACCATGGGTTCGGCCATGTACCACGGCCGAACCTCATGGGAGATGATCATGGACTTAGGGGCTCTAAGTAACAACCGTATGTATGGTTAAATAAAGCCTAGGGTGGCTGGTTTTTAGACTCATGGGATTTAAATATTTGATAGATTAAATGGACCCACAGAACTACATAGTGAGGTTCGGCCATGGTATATGGCCGAACCCCACTAAGACTTGGATAATGGACTTAGATATGATAAAACAGGGACTGATTATTAATATTTAATAAGGTATCGGACGTCGCAAGCGGTGCGCGTATCGGTGACCGGATTATCTGACGGAAACGAAAAAGGACGCTAGTCGGTACTCGGTAGGATTCCAACCTTGTTGTAAGCCATGGACTATGTGTGTATGGATGTTTTATTGAATTATTTTGGTAATTCTAAGACTTATCTTATGATGGGTTTTAAGGCTATGAATTATATGTTAATGATATGAATTATATTTTAAGGTTATGCATTATATGTTAAGGCTCTGAGTTATATATATTAAGGCTCTGAGTTATATACATTACATAGCATAATGCATTTACATCTCATGCATGGTATGGGCGGGAAAATAAAGAAACCGGAGTCCATGCTCCGTCGGGGCGACCGAGAAGCAAACATGGGGATAGCCTGATGTGCTATAACCGGAGTCCATGCTCCGTTGAGGCGACCGAGAAGCAAACATGGGGATATCTTGATGAGGTTTTTCCATCAAGGGGGATATGGCATCATGATGGTATGGATGATGGGTGGGACACATGACATAAGACACCCATGGCATGGCATTCATTTTATAGTTTTCATTATATGATTACCTATGTGCTTGTTATCACTAATCCATGTGTTAGCCCTACTCGGAGTCCTACCGGGCGCGTTGTCTAACGCCCTACTTCCACCTTAGCTGATGACGCAGGAGATGGCGGAATCGAAGGACGAGACGGGAGCCAGGCGTAGGAGATTGGGGAAGTGAGCTACTTAGTTTATTTAAGATTTATTTTGGAAATGTAATTTGAGTAGCTTAGCTCGTCGGAATGTAATAATTTAGGTTTACTTGCTATGTTTTGGATTTTATTTTGGACACTGTGATTTTGAGGTATTTTAGTAATTAAATGAATATATCTTCCCAGCTATCTAAAAATCGGTAGGTTAGACTCTATTATAATTTCCACATTTAGTTTAATATTCCGCAAGCTTACTTCTACGTGTGAACCGTTCTTCGTGGACTTAGTTCCACGCACACGTAGGGTTGGCCAGTTAAGGGCCGGGCTTTAGAAGCTCGGACTTAACTCGCGTCGTGACGTCCCCCACCCTTTGTCACTCTTTAATTCAAAAAAATAAAATAAAATAATAGACTCTGATTTTAGTGAAAAGGGGCGGGCGTTACATGGAAGGTGGGGTTTGATTATGGAACTTGGATTAAATAAATGGATTGGATGCCATGAGTGAGGTTCGGCCATGGTGTATGGCCGAACCCCACTAGAGTTTAGTTTTTGAAAACCTATTTAATTATGGAATTAAATATATGGTTTAGGCTCTTGTATAATTGAATCAAAGGAGATGGATGGTATGAATTTAATGGCATAGTTGGAAATTATACACCATAGGGTTCGGCCATGGTGTATGGCCGAACCCCATGGTCCAAATTAAGGGATTAATGGCATCTTTAATTCATGGTTTAAGGGCTGATTTATGAATCAGATTATGAACCTATGTTATGAGTTAGGTTGTGTGTAGTTTTTAAATAAAATAAAGGATACAATGTATGTTATGGATTGATGGAGAAAAGAATGACAAAAATGTAATTAAACACCAAAGTGGAGAACCATGGGTTTGGCCATGATGTATGGCTGAACCCCATGAGTTGTGTTTTAATGGACTTATTTGGTTAGAGAAATTTATAGGGTCTAATTATGGAAGATTTAAAGGAAAGAGGAAATCAATGACATTTTTGTAAATATGAGAGAATATTAGACATTGGGTTCGGCCATGGTGTATGGCCGAACCCCATGAATTATTTTATGGGATTATGTGCTTTGGAAGCATGAATGGATGACTTGAAACCTAAGCAAAGAAAAGGGGCTAGGGTTATCAACAATGGCATTTTTGTAAATATGTATGAAAAATGGTAAGCCATGGGTTCGGCCATGGTGTATGGCCGAACCCCATGGGATTTTGTTTATAGACAAGAAACCTTGTAATTAGGTGAGACTTTGTGTAAATTTATCATTATATTATATGGTAACGGGATCTCGCAAGCGGTACGCGATCGGTGATCAAATCTTGGATGGAAACGCAAGGATTTGTGAACGGTCTTAGGTAGGATTCCACCTCTTTGAAACCATGGCTTATGTACTTTGTTTTTATATTATGTTTGATGAAAATATGTTTCCAAGGATATGTTTTATTATATTGAATTTCAAATGCTATATTTAAGTGTTTAAAATAGCATGGGCCAATTATGTTTCAAAGGATGATTTTACATGCTAAGTTTATTTATATAAAGAGCATGTGTTGGATGTGTTTTCATTGATGATTTTCAATGCTATGTTTATGTTATAAAATAGCATGTGTTTCATTGGCATCTCATGCATGGCATGGGGTGGAGGATTTATAACCAGAGGGGTCACACTCCGTTGGGGCATCCGAAATACCTATGTGGTAGGCACATTTATGTACAGGTGATGGGTGGGACTCATTGCATATTTGTCATCATTGCATGGCATAGATTTTATATGGTTTTGACATCACTATATTATTATATATGTTTTGTACTAACCATGTGTTAGCCGTAACTAGAATACCTACTGGGTGCGTTGTACTAACGCCCTACTTCTACCCTAGTTGATGATACAGGTAATCAAGGGAACAATGAACCTAAGACGGACCAGGCATAGGGGCTTGGAAGACTTACTTTACATATTTTTGAATAAAGATACTCATGAACTTGTATTTGAGTATTTAGATTTCGGAATGTAATAACTTAGATGGTTGAATGTTTTGGTTTGATGATTATGACGTACTTTGCTATCTGAATGGATTAGAACTTGGTTCTAATATTATTCCGCACTTTGATGATTATGATTCCGCAGTTTATGATTTTATTTCCGCAAGTCGGTATGGCTATGTGTGAACTATTTTATTGGACTGATTCCATACACACATAGGGTTGGCCAGTTAAGGGTCGGACTTTGGAAGTCCGAACTTAGCTCGTGTCGTGACGTCCCGCTCTCTATCACTCTACTCTGTTACAAAAAAAAAATATACACTGAATTTACGGGAAAAAAAGAGTGAAAAAGGGCGGGGCGTTACAACTTTCAGGGGACCTGAAGTCCCAACTGCAATGCCTTTCAAATTTTCCACCCATTTAAATTTTTTACACTTTGCTGTCCAAGATCCTATTCTCTTAATATTAATGTTTTTTCTTAGCATTTTTAGAAAATAAATATTCGGTCTAAGTTGAGATTAATTTTTTTTTTGAAAATTTTCATCTGGTACTTCCAAAAATATATATTTTGGCCATTTTTTTTATCCTTCGAACGATTCTATGGTTCGAAGGATGTTAAAATTTGATTGTATAATCGTTCGAAGTAGTTTTAGTGGGTGGGTAAAACGGTAATTTGCAAGTAAAATTCGAAAATAGGTGTTCCGTGGTAGAAAAAGGGGGTGTCCGAATGGGGCGCCGCTTTTTTTTTTTGTCATTGCACTTTAATTTCATTTTTTAAAAGATTGAGCCGGTAAAAATCATAAAATTTAAAAATCTGATTTGAACCAATCATAAAATTTAAAATTTAAAAGTCTGACATTTTTTTTTCTTATCTATGTTTGTCGTTCAGCCTGTTTGTGAATTGAAATGGTTACTGGTGTTGAGGACAGTGGTAGTAGTAGGTGTGGTTCATCTAGTAGTACAGCTAAAAGTAGATTTTGTTCTTCACTGGCTATGGATGACCATTGTCCTTTTTGGTCATATGTTACAATATTGCAAAGCAGAGATTCGACTCTTGGAGGTGGAAATAGGAAGTGGAAGTCTAATTTCTGTAATAAGGATTTCAACAGTTCATACTCTAGGGTTAAGGATCATCTATTGAGGCAAATTGGTAAAAGGATTCAAATGTGTTCTTCTGTGACTGAAGCATATTTAAGGGAACTCTTCAAAGTTGTTTCTGAAGCTGAAGAGAGGTCTAGACCAAGAAATGTTCCCTTACCGAATCATTCCATTGCAACTCATATAGCCTCAGCATCAACTAGCGAGGGGAAAAAAAGATGAGTTGGAGGTACAAGTGCTTTGGAACAAGCATTTAAAAATGATGATAGAGATCAGCTTACAAGTGAAATTGCTAGAATGTTTTATTCAGGTGGTTTGCCATTTCACTTTGCTAGAAATCCATATTATCTTAGTTCATATATTTTTTCTGCCAACAATCAAATCGCTGGGTATGTTCCTCCTGGTTATAATGCTTTAAGAACTACACTTTTACAAAAGGAGAGAGAAAATATTGAAATGTTGCTCCAACCAATCAAAAATACTTGGCATGAGAAGGGGATGAGCCTAGTTAGTGATGGGTGGAGTGATGCACAAAGGAGGTCATTAATCAATTTCATGGCTGCATCTGAGGGAGGCCCCATTTTCTTGAAAGCTGTTGATGGGTCAAAAGAATATAAAGATAAACACTACATTGCCAAATTGATGGTAGACACAATTCGTGAGGTTGGGTCAGAGAATGTGGTGCAAATTGTGACCGATAATGCTCCTATATGTAAGGCAGCAGGGTTACTTGTTGAAGGTCATTACCCTCACATATTTTGGACTCCTTGTGTGGTGCACACATTAAATCTTGCACTAAAAAATATATGTGCAGCAAAAAATATAGAGAGGAATGAGAGTGTTTTTGTTGAATGCCATTGGATTACTCAAGTTTCAGATGATGCATATTTTATTCGCAACTTCATTATGAATCATTCTATGAGACTGGCTATTTTTAATTCCTTTGTACCATTGAAATTGATTGCTGTGGCCGAAACATGATTTGCTTCTACCGTTGTGATGTTGAAGAGATTGAAGTTTATCAAGCGTGGCCTTCAGAACATGGTTATTAGTGAGGAATGAAGCGCCTACAGGGAGGATGATGTTGGAAAGGCTCAAGCTCTGAAAAAGATGGTTTTAAATGATGTATGGTCGGACAAGGTTGACTATATTCTCTCTTTTACACACCCAATCTATGAGATGCTTCGGTTGTGCGACACGGATAAGCCGACCCTTCATTTGGTTTATGATATGTGGGATTCAATGATAGAGCAAGTGAAGGCGGCGATATATGGCCATGAGTTGAAGGAGCTAGATGAGCAGTCTATTTTTTATGGTGTGGTATATGATGTACTCATTGATCGATGGACTAAAAGTTGCACACCACTACATTGCATGGCTCATTCTTTGAATCCAAGGTAATTTATCTATTTCGATTATTTTTTTAGATTTTGAACTTCATGTTTTACAAACTAATGTTATGTTTTTCTAACCTATAGGTAGTATAGTAGGGAATGGCTTGCTCAAGCTCCGAATAGGGCTGTACCACATAAGGATGCAGAGATATCTGATGAGAGAAACAAATGTTTGAGGAGGTATTTCCTTGATGTGAATGAGAGGAAAGCTGTTCTGACAGAATATTCAAGGTTCTCAGGAGCTACTGATGTATTTGGGTCCTTTGATTGTTTATAAGACAGATGGGACTTGGATCCAAAAACATGGTGGGTGACCTATGGAGCTTCTATACCAAGACTGCAAACGATGGCTTTTAAGCTTCTTGTACAACCATGTTCATCATCATGTTATGAGAGGAATTGGAGCACCTACTCATTCATCCACTCCATGAAAAGAAACAAGATACATCCTAAAAGGGATGAAGATTTTGTGTTCGTACATACAAATCTTCGTCTTTTGTCAAGGAAGAATGAAGGCTATGTAAAAGGACCAAATATGATGGGGGACATTGGGGGAGATCAATGGGATCCATTTGAAGGAGCTGGAGTTCTAGATGTTGAAAGTTTGTCCCTTGATGAACCAGATATGGAGGCAGTTGTTTTTACTGATGCCGGTGAAGGAAATGAAGAGATTGAAACCTTCAATCAGATTTTGTAATAAGTAATAACATGTATTTGTGAATGACTTATATTTCTTATCATATACTTAGTAATTTAGTATTTGTTGAAATGTTGACTCTTTTTATCTCATAATAGAATTTATGATTTTTTTTTAATGGTTGAATATATATAAATATATATATATATTATATAATTTTTTAATTCGACGTATCCACCACAACCGTATCCTAGTTTTTTAAAATTTGTCGTGTCCCCGTATCGGATACTTGTCGTATCGGATACGCATACCCGTATCGGTGCTTCATTGAAGTTCGGGTACTTTTAGTATTTCTTCGATTTGGCGCTCCTCAATTATTATGAATCCTCCTGTCTGGGTTGACTTTTCTTGGTTTAGAGGTAACATTAATAGGCATTCTATCTTCTCCTGGTTTTATTTCAATGGTGGGCTCAAGACCAAGATTTTTCTCCAGGGTTTGGGGATCAATTGTGATACCATTTGCCCACTTTGCAACTTGGGTCAAGAAGATCGTTTTCACCTCCTTCTATGAAAGTTTGTCAACTCTGTTTGGGAAATGCTCATGCTCAAGTTCGACTACTCCCCTTCCTCCAGTGAAGTATCCATCACTCAGCAAAGCAAGGGTGTGATCAGCTCCTCATCCTCTAACCTTACCATGCTTGCAGTTAAGCTTACCATCCCAGCTCTTATTTGGCACTGTTGGATTGAACGTAACTCTCGCATCTTCAAATGTCATTCTAGAAGCTATGAAATCATTTGTTCCCTCATCTGTGGTGAAATAAGAGCTAGGATGTTGTTTCTCATCTCAAATGCTTCTCTTCTCCAAATTTCTAGCTCTTTTTCGGCAAAGTGGGATCTTCCGCTGATTGTGCCTCCCCCTTCTAAACCTCTTGACCCGATTCATTGCAGAGATGTTCCAATGTTCAATTCTATCCTAATGCATTGCCAGTTCTTAGGTAATAACCACTCCTTGCGTTGCCTGTATATTGGAGAGGGAGGAGAGATTTTGGGGTCCTACAGCTGGCCTCTAAGCAGTAACATTCACACTTGTTCTTCTCTTATTGGTCTTCCTAAGTTGCTCCACTGTTTGTTTCAGAAAAACTTACCCCTGAAGCATAATTTTTACAGCAACTTGAAGGCTTTTAGCATGCTTCACAACGTTTCTATTGATTGGCGTAGTTGCACTCTCTTATCTTCTACAAAAGCTACCCTTCAACGCTTATCTTGTACTACAAATTGCTTTACCCCTTTGCCGCATCAGTGTAGCAGGTTGTACCTAAGAGCTCTATCTTGCCTGAGAAATATTCCTGAAGATGGGGGAGTCCTAAGTTGTCCCTGATTTTTGTCTTGCTTTGGCGGCCCCTCCTGGGTTGTGGGGTTTTTTTCTTATCCCAGATGCTGGGTTTAGTGTTTTGCTACTGTATTTCTTTGGCCCAGCCCTGGCCTAGATTTTATTTCTTATTGTATCTTAGGGCACCTTCCGTTTCCTTTTCTTTTTCTTTTTCTTTCTGTTTTCCTCCTATGGGTGCTTAATATACTTACCTTTTATTCAAAAAAAAATATCAAAAATAATTAAGGATGGTCTCAACTACTACCATAATAATAATCCCCATATGAGAAATAATACTGTGGTTTCTAAATCTAGCACATTTATTAATTAAATCTAATATCACAAATTACACTATTAATTTAATAAAAAAAATTATATTTGTAATCTACTTTCTTAGATTCAAAGCAAAAGTGGAACTCTAATCGAACAATCATGTGTCGGCATGACTTAGTTACGAGGTCTTTGTGCTCAAATTTATTTATGTATGATATACATTATAAGTTTGTCAACTTGATTGTCATTATGAGATTCGATCATATATAACATTTAAACCATATGATGGGCATCAACGGTTGTAAGCCACAACAGGTCAATCAATTTACTTCCAGCAGTTGATACTTGATATAACTTAATACAGTTTATTTTAAAATTTATAATGTTACAAATTTGTAAAAATGACTCTAGATAAAAGAGATATTGGCTATTGATAATGATGATGAATGTTAAAATTCGGTATCCGTGAAATTTCTCTCTTTTTAATTTTTTTATTAATTAAAACAACCGATATCAGACGATATCACCGATACTGTTGGCTGTATTTTCAGCCCTTTGTTTATCTAAGAAGACGACAATGTAAAATGGAGATGTAGAATGGAGAAGAAGAAATGGGTAGAGGTTGGAAGTAAAAAGAGGGGAGGCTTTTCCTCCTTCTCATTCCATAAACTTAAAGGGTTTATTTTTTACTAACCATCTTAGCCATACATGTGGCAAATATCTAGCATCTACAACATATCAATAAAAAGACCAAAATAGACATAAACTAAAAATATTATAAAAAGACTATCAAGGCATTAACTTTAACACTCCCCCTTAATGGCTTGTGGTTGAACACCAACATTTCTCTAAGAAATTGAAACTTATCTTTAGGAAGCACTTTGGTGATATTCGCCACTTGGTCTTCAGTTTTACAATACTTGACTTGGATCTCATCATTTTCCACGGCCTCTCTAATAAAATGATGCTTGATGGTAATATGCTTTGTGCGGCTATGGTAAACGGAATTCTTTATCAATGCAATGGCCGATTTATTGCCACAAAGGATTGGAGTAGCTTCTCCTTTCTTTTCACCAAAATCTTCTGCAATTCTTCTTATCCATATAGCTTGAGATGTTGCCACTGATGCCGAAATATATTCGGCCTCGGCAGTGGATTGTGCTATGGTTTGTTGTTTCTTGGATGCCCATGAAAATACACCAGAACCAAGAGAGAATGCATATCCGGAAGTACTTATGTCATCAACACAACCGCCCCAATCACTATCACAAAATCCAATCAATCTTGTTTCAACATTTTTCTCATACATAATCCCAAAATCAAGTGTGCCTTGTATGTATCTTAGCACTCTTTTAGCAGCCCCATAAAGAATTTGACTTGGCTTGTGCATAAACCGAGACAATAAACTTGTAGCAAACAAGATGTCCGGTCTTGTTGCGGTCAAATATAACACAAGCTTCTAACCAAGCTTCTATAGAGAGATGCATCAACTTCTTTACTTCCATATTCTTTCCCTAATTTTTCATTCACAACCAAAGGAGTAGCCACCGATTTACAATTTTCCATTTTAAATTTTTCAAGGAGAGTTTTTGCATAACTCTTTTGGCAAACAAAAACAACATCTCCATTTTGACAAATTTCAATGCCCAAGAAGTAATGCAAGAGTCCCATATCACTCATTTCATATTTTTTCATCATCTCTCCTTTAAATTCTTTGATCATTTTTTCATCACTACCAATAAACACCAAATCATCAACATAAAGAGAAACAATAAGAATACCGGTTTTACATTGTGTCTTGATGTACAAGGTTGGCTCACTCTTGCTTCTTTGAAAGCCTTTTTCATTGAAGTAAGCATCAATCTCACTATACCATGTCTGTGGTGCTTGTTTTAGGCCATACAATGCCTTCTTCAACTTGAACACTTTTTATTCTTCAACTTTTGCAACAAAGCCTTGAGGTTGTTCAACATATACCTCTTCATTCAATACACCATTCATGAATGCCGATTTCATATCTAGTTGGTATAAATACCAACCTTTTTTGAGCCATCAAGGCAATAAGAGCTCTAATTGTATCAAGTCAAGCTACCGTACACAAATGTCTCATGAAAATCAATTCCGAGTTTTTGAGAATACCCTTTTGTCACAACTCTTGCTTTGTTTCTTTGAATGGAACCATCCGGGTTCAATTTTGTTTTGTAAATCCACTTCACACCAATGACTTCTTTGTCTTTTGGCCTCTCCACCAACTCCCAAGTTTTGTTCTTCTCAATCACATACATTTCTTCTTCCATAGCATTCTTCCAAGCTTCTTCTTTAATTGCTTCTTCAAATGTCTCCGGTTCAACAATACAAAAATTACAACTTGCATAAATATCACTAAGGCATCTCATTCTTCTTGGAGTTGAACTTGGAGATAAAGAACTTGAGCCTGATGTAGAAGTTGGAGATTATTGTGGGCTAGTAATTGGTGCCATTTGTTGATGGACATCATGAACAACTTCACATTCATTTTCTTCAAACTCTAATTCTTCATTGAGAGCAATAACTTGACTTTGAACTTTTTTCTCTTTCCAATCCCAAGAAGCCTTCTCATTAAAGAGTACATCTCTACTAATGATCACTTTGTCTTTCTTCAAATGAAAGAGTTTATAGCCCTTTGATTTTGAGCTATAACCCACAAAGATGGACTTTTCACTAGTTTCATCAAGTTTATGCCTCATTTCTTTTGGAACATGAGCAAAGCAAATGCAACCAAATACCTTCAAGTGATCCACAGATGGTTTTCTTCCACTCCAAGCTTCAAATGGAGTTTGATTCTCCATGGCTTTTGTTGGACATCTATTCATCAAATAAACTTCCGTGTATACCGTTTTAGCCCAAAAGGACATGGGCATTCTTTTATTATGAAGCATTGATTTTGCTATCTCAACAATAGTTCTATTCTTTCTTTCCACCACTCCATTTTGTTGTGGAGTGTACCCAACGGTCAATTTCCTATCCAACCCAATATCTTCACAACATTTGGAGTTGTATTCACCACCTTTATTACTTCTTAAAACTATCAAGAGGTGTCCATTTGCCTTTCAACAAGATTTTGAATTTTTTTGAAAATAGTGAAAACATCGGATTTTGTCTCAAAAAATACACCCATGCCATTCTTGTAAAATCATCTACAAAAATAATAAAATACTTGTTACATGCATGAGTTAAGGTTCCCATTGGTCCCCACACATCGGTATGAACAAGCTCCAATGGTGCTTTAGCTGTCCATGCTTCGCCTTTTGGAAATGACTCTCGATGATGTTTTCAAGTGCACAACCTTCACAAACTTCCTTCACTTCTTGTATAACCGGTAACCCAACACCATGTTCTTCTATTGGAGATTCTTTAAACTTTGAAAATTCAAGTGTCCAAATCTTTTATGCCAAAGCCATGACTCATCAAGTACATCCATGTTCAAAGCCACATTTTTTGGATAGTGGAAAGTGAGAGGAAAGTTTATATTCTTCTCCATCTTGATTGGTGTCACAACTTACCTTCTACCTCCTTTGATCTTGGAAGAGTTGTCTTCAAAGTGAACAAAATATCCATGCTCCACAAGTTGTCCAACACGCAACAAATTTTGCTCCAAGTCCGGAACTAACAACACATCTCGGATATATTTTGTCCCCTTCTTTGTCTCAATAGCAATAGTACTTTTTCCTTTTACTTTGAGTAAGGCACCATTTCCCATTCTCACTTGGGATTTGAGGAAGTATCCATTTCTACAAAAATATTTTTATCCCCCGTCATGTGATTACTACAACCACTATCAATGAACCACACATTGTTTCTTTGCTCCAATGTCGCTTGACAAGCATAGAACATATTCCCATCACCTTCTCGCTCTTCAAAGAAATTCACTTGTTGATTGTTCTTGAATCGACAATCTTTTTGAACATGCCCAAATTTCTTGCAATTCTGGCATTGGGGTTTTTCGCAAAACCAACAATCTTTATCAACATGACTACTTCTTTTACAAATATTGAATTTTTGTTGAGTGGTCTCCACATTTCCTCTCCTTTAAAAAACATTTCTACCTCTTTCTCTTGTATTTCTTCCTATCTGAATAGAGGGCTTTTGCATCTTTCTTCTGATTATCCTTTAGTTGTTGCTTTTCGGCATCTGTCAAGTCCTTTATTTTTTGGGATTCTTCATACCCATCTTCAACCAAATCCCATAAATCATAAGAAACAAAGAGAGTTTTCATCTTCACACTTCAATAACCATAGCTTTCTCCATAAAAAATTGGGAATGGAGGGTTTTGAGAACCATTATTGCTTGAACTTGCAATTGCTTCTTCTTCGTAGGCTTCTGTTTCTCCTTGGCAAATCATCAAACACTTGGTGTGCAATTTTGTTTTTCCTTCTTTCTTTCTTCTTCTTCCTTTTCCAAGTGTTGAAACTTAATGATGCCTTCGCTTATCTTCTACAATAACCTCTTCAAATCTGATTGAAGAAAATGGCTTCGGATTTGTGAGACACTTTGAAGAACCGGGACAAGATTCACTTCACCGTCTTCAAATGGGTTGATGGAAAGCCCTAAAAGCTACAACCTGGATCTGAAACCAGATGTTGGCTGTATTTTCAGCCCTTTGTTTATCTAAGAAGAAGACAATGTAAAATGGAGATGTAGAATGGAGAAAAAGAAATGGGTAGAGGTTAGAAGCAAAAAGAGGGGAGGCTTTTCCTCCTCCTCATTCCAAAAATTTAAAGGGTTTCTTGTTTTTACTAACCATCTTAGTCATCATGTGGAAAAAATATCAAGCATCTACAACATAAATAAAAAGACCAAAATAGACATAAACTAAAAATATAATAAAGAGACTATCAATGCATTAATTTTAACAGTTACATATCGGCAATATATATCGGATATCACCTTATATCGGCCCAATACTGAATTTTAACATTCATGATATGTATAGATTTTAAAAATCGATATTTTATTTCTCTCATTCAAAGCTACTAAATCATGATATTTCTCATTCCCAGAATCTCTATTAGTAAAAAATGTCTAAGTCAACAGTAGGAGTTTTTCTAAAATAAGAAGATACCTCTCATTAAGTGGAAACATTTTTTTAAACCAAAGAGTGAGAGGGTCCAATGAGTGTTGTAAAAAACACCGGTGTCCCAATAAATTCCCTAATGTTTTGCAGTAATGTATTTTAATATTTTTCAGCTGCTCAAAATCGTGGAACCTTTTACCACTACGATCCATTTTACTTAATCGAGATTAAGGATCCACCATAGGATTACTTATATTGTAAAACCTGTGATTGCTGCTCAGTTTTACAACTCATCACCATGTTTGCAGTTTGAGTAATGTTGAAGGTGAACGTTTTATTTTTTAGAACTAAAACTTAAGGAGACAGCAAAGGGATCCTACGCTTTTGGGGTAGCTCATATCCTTATTTTTACGGCGAGGGTCTCATTCACATAATGAGGAAGGGAAGTACTATAGTACTGAAAGGGAAATGGAAGTTGAGAGAGTGGTAGACGAAAGGAGGCTAATGATTGATGAATACTATTTCAAGTATTTAAAGAAAGTAAAAGGTGTTAAAAGAAGTTGAGATTCATCATCGAAAACAATAGAGTGTGGCTCCATCAAAAGTAAGGTAGGTCCTTCTTTTCCGGCCAATGTGACGTCGGACTAATCCATGAAGGCGAAACGCCACTGGTGAAATGAAAATCCAGAGCCACAAAAATAGAAAAAGGTAGGAGAACCTGATATCTCCTATGGAATAGTTTAGAATCAATCTATCAATGAAAGAGGAAGGCACCTTAATACCCAACTCTGAATAATGTGTACACCATCCTATTAACTATTTATGAATTTAATTAAGAAGCTTAAATGGAATGGCGACAATCAATAATCAATCAATCAATCTATATTTCTACTGCTCCCACCACCATCAGTTGGTGGATCTAGCTTACATACATACCCATTACCCACCGATGCATATCTGACATGATATGGCATCCTCCCACCTTCCTATCTCCTTTGGATCAGCTCTCTTTCCCCCCTCCATAAAATCCTCCTCTCACCCTTAACTCCACGTCGACAAGCCTCACACCAATCAGAGCGGACTCAATCAAAAGCCCACTCAGTAATTGTTCTCAAAGATGTCGCAAAAGGTCCACTCCGTCTTCTTCTCAATCGCACTTGCACTAGTCCTGCATCTAATCGTCATCACAAGAGCAACGGCTCAGTCTCCGGCAGCGGCTCCATCTGGGCCTGACAACATTACGGCGATACTGGAGAAGGCCAGGGAGTTCAGGACACTGATCAGGCTGCTTAGGACCACTCAGTTAGATAAGAGGATCAATGCGCAGCTGAACGACTCCGGCCAGGGCATGACCATTTTCGCACCCACAGACGGCGCCTTCTCCCTCCTCAAACCAGGCACTCTCAACACCCTAACGGATGAGCAACAGGTGACCCTTATCCAGTACCACATCCTCTCCTCCTATGTTCCCCTCTCCCAGTTCCAGTTTGTCAGCAACCCTCTGAGCACCGACGCAGGCTCCACAGGAAACGGCCTCTATCCGCTCAATGTCACCACCGCCGGAACCCACGTCAATATTTCTACTGGCATAACCAATGCCACTGTCACCAGCACCGTCTACTTCGACAGCCAGCTCGCTGTGTACAAGGTTGACAACGTCCTCCTCCCTCTCGGCATCTTCGGCCCCCACCCACCTGCTCCAGCACCTTCTCCTACAAAATCCAAGAAGCCTTCCTCTTCTTTTGCGCCTTCTTCTAAGGATTCTTCCGTTCACATTTCCGGCAATGTGGTTCTGAACAAGCATGTAGCAATTTCGTCAGTGCTCGCCATAGTTGCCGCCTTATGTTTGTGACCGTGGGTGCTTTGGAGGTAATGCCAACTGAAATTCGTCTCTTTGTCCTCTTGGTTTGCTTGCTTGGTTTTCTCAGGGAGAGGAGATGGGGCAGCGTCTGGATGGTCTTTAAGTTTTTCTTTCAAGTGTCTCATTTGTCTTTTCAGGTTTGCTCTTGCATTGCCATTTCATTCCTCTCCCGTCCAATGAAATGAAAATAAGGGAAATAAGGGAAAATTATCCTAATGTGATGCATTTTTTCTATTTATCAAGTGTTACTCTGCTATTTGTTCATTGCTTGAATGATTCAACTGAGAATATGATTGAATACTTAATTGCTTATGTTCGGCCTACTTCCAAATAGCCTAACTCGATTACGTTATCTTTAGGCTCGGCATTTAGACACCCCCATTTCCTGTCAGCAGACACCGCATTTCGAATTCTCAGTGGAAATTACGTTTCTTCCCTTCCGCGTGAAATCGTGCGATTGAACAGACAGTTCATTTTCACTTCAATCGATCGATGTTAGAAATATAGAATCGTGCGATTGATCCATGAGATCGTGCAATTGATCCCTTTCTTGCCCAAACCGATTTCCACTGCCAGAGGTTTTCGCCTATCGTGCGATTGATCCCTTTCTTGCCCAAACTGATTTCCAGTGCCAGAGGTTTCCTTTGGAAAGGGAGGGGGAAGAAGAAACCCAAAAGATAGGCGATTGAGAGAGGAGGGTCTTGGTTTCCTTTGGAGTTTTCGTTTCCTTTGGAAAGGGAAGGGGAAGAAGAAACCCAAAAGATAGACGATTGAGAGAGGAGGGTCTTGGTTTCCTTTGGAGTTTTCGTTTGTTCACAATCAAAATTTAGATGGAAGACTCGTTTATTGGAAAGATATAGGCGAGGCATTTAACGCGATGGACTCAGCTCTGCCGATTTTGTGTGGTCTTCTACTCTCGCCAGCAAGGTAAACGAACGTGAAAGGACATATCTTGCGATTGAATCTTTTGGGTTTTCGCCTATCATGCGATTGAATCTTTTGGGTTTCTTCTTCCCAATCGCACGATAAACATTCAATCGCACGATAGGCGAAAACCTCTAGCAGTGGAAATCGGTTTGGGTAAGAAAGGGATCAATCACACGATCTCATGGATCAATGGCACGATTCTATATTTCTAACATCGATCGGTTGAAGCAAAAATGAACTGTCTGTTCAATCGCACGATTTCACATGGAAGGGTAGAAGCGTAATTTCCATTGAGAATTCGAAATGCGGTGTCTGTTGACAAGAAATGGGGGTGTCTAAATGCCAAGCCTATCTTTATCCAAGTTTCTTCGTTATATTTCATTTTTTAACTTTTGTTTAATACGGAGTGACTGTCAAATCAATAGTGACTGTTTATTTAATTTATAATTCAAATGATTCTATAGATATTAAGAATGGAGAAGTTTTGTAAAATATTGACTAAAAAAGTAAAAATAGAAAAAGTATTTAGTGCGTTGAATTAATTTACAATATTTTGTTATATCAATGATTAGAAATATGTAATTTTCATGTGAAAAGAAGCTTAAAATAGAAAAATAATTTTCACTTAAAGATAGAGAAAATTCATAAGAAAATGGCTAAATATAGAAATACTAATTTAAAGCGAATTGGGTGAATTGAGTTGATTTCTCACATTTTTGTCATATTAATAATCAAAATGTATATTCACGCTCAACACCCCTCTAGGCCACTCCTTATAGTTGTTTACTCGGTGTGTATGAGATTGGGATGCTTGCAAATGTCCCACTGATTAGTCGGGTTAAAATGTCTCCTATCTAAATACATATGAGACCCTAGACACTTTGGTTATTAAAAATAATAATCAAAATATAAATGTAAAATTTCTGACAATTAGTCAAAATTAGAAAAAATATGATTTTAAGATTGGATTTGTTGATTCGAAGGATTTAACCCCTAGACAGATTATTAAGTTTTCTCCTATCAAATCTTAATCTTCAAATTTAAAACATTACTTGTTGCTCTTCTTTAATTTTACAAAATGGTGATTTCCTTTATATTAATTTGTACAAATAAATTGCTAATTCGATTTAATACTTTGCACTGACATTAAAATTTTAATTAATTAGAATATAGTTGGACTCTTAATTAGATATTTATTTATCCATTAATTAGTTTAGTAATTAAATAAATTGATAGATAATCTCACATAGTAATATTATTTGTGGAGCATGTATCACAGCTAATCTGTTAGAAGAGAAGCTCCAAATTAAAATGGCAAGAACATTACTATTCAAATGAATGTGACACTTTTAATCGATGGGACGGTTTTTTTTCTTTCATCCAGAGCTACATGTAAACTTGATTTACCAAACGCCATCCATTTCACATATCTATGACACGAATAGAAAACATTAGATTCAAGTCAGATCTCAAGCATATTGAATCCATTTTCCAACTCAAAAGTCTATATTAGAATTAGGAAGAAAGATATTTAGGATTTTTTTTATTGATTGGAATTTTTCTATTGAAGGATTCTCCTATACTTTATTTGGTAATTATAGGTGAAGATGTGTGAGGAGAAAAGAACATTTTTCAAAAGTTCAAAATCTTGTTTGTAGATGTAAGTAGTAAAACAATAACAAATTATTATTTTAATGACAATTGTAATATTTGATAAACTCCTGTAATTAAAATAATCAAAATGTATGTTGATAAACATAATTATTTAATGGGAAGTGATATTTACAATGGGCGTTTTTTCGTCTTACAATGGGATAAAAAAAACTTTTATATTTTCCATTCTATCCTTCGTAGCTCCATTTGTTTTCTTTCCTTCCTATTTTCACTCCTCTTTTCCATCGCACAATCTCTCATCCTTCACTCTGGCGATTTGAAGCGGACTCTCTCTCTGCAACTGTGCTCCGACACTCTCCACTCTTTCACTCGCACATCTCTCATCTTTCACTCTTTCTCTATTGTGTCCTTCATCTCAAGCGGAGTCTCCACTCTCTCACTCGCACATTTCTTGTCTTTCTCTATCTTGTCATTCATCTCAAAAAGACTCTCTCCGACTCTGCTGCTATCTCTCTATACTCCCGAATCACGGTTGTCTTGACCGACGTTCAAGCTCTCCATGGTCTCCCTTCGAACATCTCTCGTCCTTCTATCTCACGTCTTCATCTAAAGTAGACTCTTTCTGTGACTCTGCTGCCGACACTCTCGACTCTTGAATCGCATTTTTCTCGTGGCCTAAGTTGCATTTTCTTTAAACTGCATCATAATGTAAACCAATCATAACAAATTTGAATTGAAATAGAACTGAAATCCTTGTTGGGTTGGAAGTGCAACAGAAAATGGCATAATGTCATCCTTGGGGGTACTATTTAGATATTTTCTCTAAGATGGGTATGCTAGGGATCATATTTTGAGCCCTCTGTCTTTGTAACATGAATTATTTATATAACCCCCCGACCCGGAAGTGGGCCCGGAACGTTACTGATTTTTTTTTTTTTTAAACTAAACTCAAGACTTATAACTTGGCCGGATCAAGAGTTAGGCCCAGAAATAAAAGTCACACATGTTCTCAACATGTGGACTCAAACACATACCATAAGTCTACCCACATGCAATCACCTAACATACAATCACATATTTCCATGAACAAAATATTTGGTAAACAAAACAGAGTAATTGTGGATCACATAGTGGTTTATACAAGCCAATATATAGTAAATACCACATACGGTACTTTACACAAATTATGGTTCCAAATAACCAAACATCAACAACAAGTTCTCGTCCATGGAAAACACCAGGCAATGCAACAACTTATCCTTCCTAAGCTCGATACGAAGGTTCCTCTACCTCGAGTACATCTCCTGAAATATGAGTAGTGGGAGCTAACTAGCCCAGTGAAAGAACATAACAATGCAGTTTATTGAACATCAGATTAGCCAAAATCAATATTATCAACATAATATATTTAAATTTGCCAAATTCTCAACATCATTCCATAACTGTTGACATCCACTGTAACACCTAGATAGTACACTGAAACCATTAGTATTAAGTCCCGACACGGTCAAAATACAATCTTGTAAGTACATCTTCAGCACGCCCAAGGCCGGTATTGACACACCCGAGGTCAGCGACTGACGACACACCTAGTCCAGTAGACGTAAACCGACACCCCCATGGCCGGTAATAGTTCATTAGTTAAGGGTACGTAGAAGTAGTATTAACATCATCACAGCTCATAAGCATCATCACATATGATCAACATCATAAATATCCATAAACACTCTTCACAATACTGCAACAAGTTTAGGCATATAAGTGGGTTCAGCAAAATAGATTATTGAAACCACTCATTGCACTAGATCCTTGTTAACCTGATTTACTCTTACTGCAGTGTTAAGTCTTTTTACTGAAAATGTGTGGTATCGAAGTATCTGCCAAGCATACAAACAGATAAACAATTAAAGATCAGTCAATATAGCATAACAGGCAATACATACTCATAGTATTTCGAATATTTCTATCTTTTTTTTCGAAAATCTCAAGGGGAAATGGAAGTGAGTCTCCTATTTGGTTAGTAACCATTTTAAGTTATAATAATCAGCAATATATAATAGGGTGTTCAGGTCACTTCTCATATTATCTTTTGGACATGACCAGGTTGACGTATTGAGTTAGGCCTAGAGGTAGAAGGTGCTCAGGCTACTTCTCTTATAGCGAGTTAGGCCTAGAGGTCACTTAGTGTCCGAACCCTTCTTTTCTACTAAGCGGCGAAGGAAATCGCACAGCTGCAGATAGCTATCGAATTGAGTCAGCCACAGATAGAGAGTATCGGCCTAGAAGTGAATACAATAAGTACATACACTATAGTACTAAGAGAAAGGGGTTAATATCTTTTTTATTTATCAAAGAGGGGTTTAAACGTCACATTAAAACCTAGGGTCTAAATAAGAAATCTTAAATCAAACCAAGATTTACAAATAAAAAATGGATTCCTCGGAACATGCCTCGGAAACTAGTACTGTGGCTTCGGACCTTCCGAGCCACTACTTAAACTGGTCCACAGAACCTTCGGAACATGGTTCTGTCCTTCGGAACTTCCGAGGCTCATGTCTCGGACGTCCGAGGGTGCTTCCGAGCGGAAAAAATAGAAAATAGAATAATTTGTGGGTCTTGGTGTGTCTCAAAACTTGCCGAGGAAAGCTCGAAACTTCCGAGCAGTTCGGATCTTCTGAACAGACTCGGAACATCCCGTCAGCAAAGGCGGGGTTAGTCTCTGGACACTTCGGAACCCCGAGCCGAAGCTCGAAACTTCCAAAGGTGTCGGCTTCGGAACGTCCGTAACCCAACTCTCAGACCTTCCGAGAGTCGTCTTCCTCTTCTGTCCGCAGCAGCAGACAGTAATGGCAGCAGCCATGTGAAATACAAATATTGTAATACCCTACTCTAAAAAGTCTCACATTGCTAGTGGCATTGGAAATTCCCTGGTATATAAGTAGTAGCATTCTTCCTTCTAGCACAAGGCCTCCTAGGCGAGAATGGGCCATGTGCTAGAAACAAAACCTTGAGGGTTGCCGGGTATAGAGCGAGGCTCTACCCAAGGTCCCAAGGAGGACAATATTATGCCGCTGTATACTCTGATACCCGGACAAGGTCTTTTGGGAGCAACAGTGTGTTGGCTCACAAAAGCAAAGCTGTGCGGGTCCTTGTGTAGGCCCAAAGCGGACAATATTGTGCTAATGGGATGACTCGTTACAAATACAGAAACAGTGGATTTACTAAGTTTGTTTTTCACATCTAACAAGTCGGATGGACTTCTTGGTGAGTCCTCTTGACAAAGGGAATAAATTGAGACCTTAAGACTGACTTGAAATCTCTGATTTTAACCAGAAATCCAAGGAAACACATGAAAATCCAAGTTTTCCTTAAAACTTCAAATTCATTTTAAACATTCAAAGCTTGATCAATTTTACTTCTGTTTGATTCTAAACCATTTATAATTTGAAAAGGAATATAAAGGATACCTTCGCTTAATTTCTAGGGTCGAAAATCTGAAATTTGAAAAATCTTCCACTTAACTGCTCACGGTAAAAATTTGAAAAGACAGAGAGGGACGACAATTTGCTTTTCACAGAGAGTTGAATTTGATCTGGGTGATCCAGTTGGGAGGAGGGTAGAATTTATAAACCCTCCAATCAGGCCAGGTGATGGACACATCACCGGCAACCCACGGGCGCCTGCATGGGTCGACACGGCCATGTAGGGGTGGCAACAGTAAAGTAGTAAAAGTATTTTACAGATAAGTCCTGCCAGCAGGTTTTGCAAATAAGCCCAGTTTTGTCTTAAATCAATTTTTAACTAAAAACATGGTTTAATTAACTTGATTAATTTAATCGAACTTAACAAAAATGTTGGGTTTTATAAACTCTACTCATCATAAAATTTTGGAGATTTAAAATTCATCAAAAATCATATATTTAAACAAAATCCACATTTTGACACTATTTACTTAATTTAACTTGTGATTAATAAAAGGGTTTAGACCTTTATTTTTAAAATTTGGAGAAATAAACTAAACAGTTATATTAAAGCCTAATATCACATATTTTTCTCAAAATTTTCTTATTTCTAAAATCGTCTAAAAATATTTATTTCTTCTCTTTCGGGGTCTTTTTGGGTAGTTTTAAATAATATTTTCTGAAAATAATATAATTCTATCCTTGATTAAGGAAATCAGTATCATTCAACAATAATCAATTAATTACATACATATTAGAAATAACGTCGATAAATGGTAAAATTACCATTTTGCCCTTCCAATTAGACGAGTTAGATTTTCGAGCTTTCAAGCTCTGACTGGGCCAAAACTGGGCTTTTCGTAAAGCCCTAACCAAAATCTTAAAGATTAATCAGTCAAAGTATGATTTATCATACTGATTACGCTTAAATTCGGGTCAGGGTATTACATCCCACCCTCCTTAAAGAAATTTCGTCCCGAAATTTAAAATAAAACTCGTACTTTTTTATCCCGTAAACGGACTAGGGTATAACTTTCACATTATTGACTCTAGTTCCCACGTCATATGTTGCACGTCGCGATGTTGCCACAGCACTTGCACCAGAGGAATAAACTTTCTCCTGAGCTCTTGAATCCGAAATCCTTGTGTCTCTACTGGTACTTCTTCAAATGTTAGGTCTTCTGAGACTTCTATGTCCTCGTAGCTTATCAAATGCGACAGATCAGGCTCGTACTTTTTCAACATAGACACGTGAAATATACTATGTACTCTCTCCATAGTTTGAGGAAGGTCTAACTGATAGACTACTTCCCCTATTCTTTTTAAGATTTCAAAGGGTCTAACATATCGAGGTGATAGTTTTCCCTTGCACCCAAATATCTGTACTCCATGACGTGGTGCCACAAGTAGGAACACTCGATCGCCGACTGTAAATTCCAAAGGTCTTTGCCTTTTGTCAGCATAACTCTTTTGTCTGCTTTGGGCTATCTTGAGGCGTTGTCTTATCACTTCAACTTGTTCAAACGTCTCACACACTAGATCTGGTCCTAAAAGTGCTCTGTCTCCCACTTCTGTCCAACAAAGAGGTGACCTGCAGGGTCTACCATACAGAGTTTCGTATGGTGCCATCTGTATGCTGGAGTGATAGTTGTTGTTGTAAACAAATTTGATCAATGCCAAGTGATCTTCCCAACTTCCTTACATATCAATAACACATGCCCTTAGCATATCTTCCAATGTTTGAGTGGTTCTCTCTGATTTACCATCCTTCTGAGGGTGAAAAACAGTGCTAAAGCATAGCTTAGTCCCTACTTCTTCCTGCAATCCCTGCCAAAATCTGGACACAAATCTAGGATCTCTAACAGATACTATAGATACAGGCACTCCATGCAGACTACCTATTTCTTTTATATACAATCTACTAAGGGTAGTCAAAGAATCAATCCTTTGAACTGGTAGGAAATGAGCTGACTTTGTCAATCAATCGATTATTACTTAAATAGCGTCGTTCTTCTTAGAAGACTTTGGGAACCCAGTCACAAAGTCCATGGTGATGTGCTCCTACTTTCATTTAGCCACTTCAAGACGTTGTGTCTTTCCACCTGGTCGTTGATGTTCCGCTTTAACTTGTTGACAGGTCAGGCACTTAGATACAAAATCTGCCACCTCTATTTCATGTCTTTCCACCAAAATAGTCGTCGCAAGTCGTGATACATCTTTGTACCACCAAGATGTACTGCAAAGCGAGGACAATGAAAATAATCGAGCACCTTTCTTCTGCATTCGCCCGACTTGGGTACGAAAGGTCTGTTTTTGAATGTTAGACCTCCGTCAGGCTTGATCTTCCAATCCTCAAAGGTTGCTCATCCTGAAAGCTGAGTTATCAACTCTTTTGCTTCTGGATCGTTCTGCTGTCCTTCCATCACCAATCCGATTATCTCAGGTTGTAGAACCAAATTATGGATTTTTGCTAACCCATTCCCCTCGATCAGCTCCAGATCATAATCAGACAAGACCTCCAACATCTTCCATTGCAAGGATGTCATATTAACCACATTGCCATGTGACTTCTTGCTTAAGGCATCGGCCACTACGTTAGTTTTTCCTAGGTGATAGAAGAGACTGAAATCGTAATCTCCCAGATATTCCATCCATCTCCACTGTCTCATATTCAGATCCTTCTGAGTAAAAATATATTTGAGACTATGGTGATCATAAAGCACATTGAATTTCTCACCATACAAGTAATGCCTCCACAACTTTAACGAGAAGACAACAGCTGTTAATTTTAAATCGTGAGTTGGATAGTTTTGCTCATGCCCTTTTAGCTGTCTGGAACCATAAACTAATACCTTTCTTTCCTGCATCAAAACACATCCCAACCCAAACTTAGATGCATCACAATATACATCATAACCTCGTTCTTCTTCAGGTATTATCAAAATCGGAGAAGTGATCAATTTCTCCTTCAACTCCTGAAATGTTTTTTCACAAACATCGCTCCATTCGAACTTGACATTTTTATGGTCAAATGGGTCATTGGCATCGCAATCTGAGAAAAGTGTGGGATAAACTTTCTATAATATCCGGCTATTCCCAGAAAGCTTCGAATTTCAAACACGTTCTTGGGGCTTTCCCAATTCTTCACTGTTTCCACCTTTGCTGGATCTACTGAGATCTCTTCTGTAGACACCACGTGTCCAAGGAACTGAACTTGAGTTAGCCAAAACTCACACTTGCTCAGCTTCTCGTAGAATCTATGATCTCTAAGGGTCTGAAGAATAATGCATAGATGACGCTCATGCTCCTCCTGAGATGATGAAAATATCAAGATATCGTCAATAAAGACTCACAAATTCTCTTAGGTATGGCCGGAACACGCGATTCATCAAGTCCATAAACATGGCTGGTGCGTTAGTCAAACTGAAAGGCATCACCACGAATTCCTATAAGCCATACTGCGTCCTAAAAGCAATTTTAGGAATATCTTCCTCTTGAATCTGCAACTGATGATAACCCGACCTCAGATTGATTTTGGAAAGACATTTTGATCCTCTCAATAGATCAAAAAGATCATCTATTCTAGGTAATGGATACTTATTTTTTACAGTTATCTGGTTGAGTCGTCGGTAATCTATACACATTCTCATCAATCCATCTTTCTTTTTTCACAAAAAGAGCAAGTACGCCCCATGGCAAATTGCTCTGACGAATAAAACCGAGTTTAAGAAGCTCGTCTACCTGTGTGGCTAGCTCTCTCTGCTCAGTTGGCGCCATCCGGTAAGGTGCCATGGAAATAGGAGATGTTCGTGGCTGGAGGTCGATGACAAACTCTATCTCTCGGCGTGGAGGTTGCCCAGCTAACTGGTCAGGAAACACATCCATAAACTCACACACCACCCGAGGTGCAACAGACCCTACACCACCTACATATTCCCATCCCATGCTCTCCACCATACTACCAGGGTATGCCCTAAGGCCAGAGAAATTGACTCTCATCTTTTCATAGGGTACCAGTTTCTCCATAAACCTTTCATCGGTCGTGGAGACCCAAAAAATTCTCCTTTGAGAACAGTCAATCAAAATTTTGTAAATTGACAACCAATCCATGCTAAGGATGATGTCAAAGTTCGTCATTTCTAAAATCAGAAAATCATAGGACAATTCTACACCACAAATTCTTAAAATGCATGACTCGCAATTTTTGTTTACCAAAGCTCTTTTTTCCCAAAAGTGATACTACCATTAGTGGGTTAGCTACTTCTACCGGTTGCAGATCCAATCTATCACAACAAGATTTAGAAATAAAGGAATGCGAAGCACCGGTATTAAAGAGTACTCTTGTCAAATGACTAAAAAGAGTAAGTGTACCTTCCATCACTGTATTCTTCATCAGCTTTTCCTTCTGAGTCCCAAATGTGTAGACTCTCCCCTGGGTGGTCTGAGGACATCCCTATCCCCTTCCCTGTCCGTTCCGTGGTGGTCCATTCCTAGGTGCCACTGAGCCTCTAGAGGTTTGCTGAGAACCTCTGCCAACCGTTGGTTGTGCAACAGAATAAGATGGCCCTGCGTATTGCGAAGGTGCGACTCTGCCAAGATAGGGGCAATCCCTAAGCAGGTGTCCAGTCTTCTTACAATGATAGCATGCCCTTTCCCTTCCTATTGGACAGAACTTAGATGTATGCCCAGGTTGACTATAGGTATAACATAGTAGCTGTCATGTGTCAGGCTGACTTTACTGTCCCGAAGTAGTTTGGCTCTTCTTGAAGAATGGCCTCTTCTGGTTGAATTTGGCTCTTTTGTTGGAGGAAAGTTTTGGAAATTCTCGGAGCCCTATTGGTGGAATCTACTGTCTCCACCTTCGAAGCACGCTCAATGATCTCTTCCAGGGTGTTTAAGGTTAATCCGGCCATTTGTCGCTGTAGGAAGGGTCTGAGTCCATTCTCAAAATGTTGAATTTTGTCTTCCTCATTTGCCGCTATCCACGTCACGAATTACATCTGGTCGATGAGCCTTATGGCATACTGTGCCACAGTGTCAGAACCTTGTTGAATGTTGAGGAACTCCCTCTTCCTTACTTCCTGGACCATCTTAGGGAAATAACGGGCGAGAAAAGCTGTTGAAAGCTCTCCCAAGTCATGGGTTCATGATTACGAACCAGACTTTTGGCCTCCCACCATTCGTAAGCGTTCCCCTCCAACTGATACGTTACCAAAGTGACTCGCAGATCATAGGCAATGGCTAAGGTGTTTAGGATTCGATCAATTTGAGTGAGCCAGTTTCTTGCCACACTGGGGTCCTCGATTCTTGAAAAACTCGTCGGGTTTAGCCTCTTAAATTCCTTTAGAGCCGAAGTGGCTCTCTCTTCTTGAGTTCTAACAAGAGGGTGTTGCATGTTTTCGATTAGCCAAAGTGGTTTCATTGAGTACGTCATGGGGTAGAGGACCCATCCTCCTCCCTCAGTAATTATTTCCATTTCCATTTGGTCCTGACATTTCCTGTTATTTACAAATATTACTTAATTATTTGAGATGAATAGGTTATCAAAACAAATCACAAAAGTTGCACATGTCATTAACAAACTCATAGACTTTATTTACATTTAGATAGGTTTATGGGGTTTGTAAACCCCTCATACAACACATACTACCAAAAAGCCCTTACAAAATTTCCCCCCTTTCACAACCTTTTCCTATCACCTCCTGCCTAATTCTCCGTAGACGATCCTACATCATTATTAAAGTTGAAGAAGTTGTCAGGGCATTCTCTGACATGTGCCCTAATACTCCGCAAGTTAGGCAAAGTACTATCTTCGGTCCTCCGATGTAAGGACAATTAGTCATTTCCCTTCCATGCCTGCAGAATCCGCAAATTGGGCATACCACATTAATAGGATAAGAGCAAAAGATGTAATTGTGCCCCTCCTGATTGTAAAACTCACAGACATACATCATCATATTCTCCGCGATCGGTGTAGCCTGTGTGTACTCTGGGGAGCCTACTTCTCCTACGGATTCCTCTAATGCTCGGACATCCCCCACATTTTCATTCTGTATCAAGGCTAGAATTTCTTCTACATTTCTGTTTGGTACAACTCCAACATTGTAGCTTGGTACGCTGGACTTATTGGTAGTTGAAGTCAAGTCTATGGGGCAGCTAGGGGTTCCCCTGTTCCATTTCTCGGAATAATCCACATTGCTAGACATATTTGTATCACAAGAATATGAAATGTCAATAACAATTGCAATTATAATCCAAAAATCGGTTCTAGCTATGCTGTAACCCATCACAGTCTAGAGTTTGAGCAGAAGCTCTGATACCAAGCTGTAATACCCCGGCCCGGAACACTACTTAATTTTTTTTTAAACTAAATTCAAGACTTATAACTGGGTCGGATCAAGAGTTGGGCCCAGACATAAAAGTCACACATGTTCACAACATGCGGACTCAAACACATACATAAGTCTAACTACATGTAATCATATAACATACAATCACATATTTCCATGAACGAAATATTTGATAAACAAATTAGATTAACTGCGGATCACATAGTGACTTATACAAGTCAACATATAGTAAATACCACATACGGTACTTTACACAAATTATGGTTCCAAATAACCAAACATCCACAACAAGTTCCCGTCCATGGAAAACACCAGGCAATGCAACAACTTATCCTTTCTAAGCTCGATACGAAGGTTCCTCCTCCTCGGGTACATCTCCTGAAATATGAGTAGGGGAGCTAACTAGCCCAGTGAAAGAACATAACAATGCAGTTTATTGAACATCAGGTTAGCCAAAATCAATATTATCAACATAATATATTTAAATTTGCCAAATTCTCAACATCATTCCATAACTGTTGACATCCACCGTAACACCTAGATACTACACTGAAACCATTAGTATTAAGTTCCGACACGGTCAAAATACAATCTTGTAAGTACATCTCCATCACGCCCAAGGCTGGTACTGACACACCCGAGGTTAGCAACTGACGACACACTTGGTCCAGTAGACGTAAACCGACACCCCCATGGCCGATAATAGTTCAGTAGTTAAGGGTACGCGGAAGCAGTATTAACATCATCACAGCTCATAAGCATCATCACATATGATTAACATCATAAATATCCATAATTACTCTTCACATTAGTGCAACAAGTCTAGGCATATAAGTGGGTTCATGAAAACAGATCCTTCAAACCACTCATTGCACTAGATCTTTGCTAACCTGATTTACTCTTACTGCAGTGTTAAGTCTTCTCACCGAAAATATGTGGTATCGAAGTATCTGCTAAGCATACAAACAGATATACAATTAAAGATCAATCAATATAGCATAACAGGCAATACATACTCATAGTATTTCGAATATTTCTATCATATTTTCTAGAAATCTCGAGGGGAAATGGAACTAAGTACCCTATTTGGTTACTAACCATTTTAAGTTACAATAATCAGCAATATATAATAGGGTGCTCAGGCCACTTCTCATATTATTTTCTAGACATGACCAGGTTGATGTATTGAGTTAGGCCTAAAGATAAAAGGTGCTCAGGCCACTTCTCTTATAAGGAGTTAGGCCTAGAGGTCACTCAGTGCCCGAACCCTTCTTTTCTACTTAGCGGCGAAGGAAATCGCATAGCTATAGATAACTATCGGGCTCAGTCAACCACAGATAGAGAGTATCGGTCTGCAAGTGAATACAATAAGTACACTGTAGTACTAAGAGAAAGGGTTAGTATCATTTTTTTTTCATCAAAGAGGGGTTTAAACGTCACATTAAAACCTAGGGTCTAAATAAGAAATCTTAAATCAAACCAAGATTTACAAATCAAAATTGGATTTCTCGGAACATGCCTCGGAACCTAGTACTTTAGCTTCGGACCTTCCGAGCCACTACCTAAACTGGTCCACAGAACCTTCAGAATATGGTTCTGTCCTTCGGAACTTCCGAGGCTCATGTCTCGAAACGTCCTAGGATGCTTCCGAGCAGAAAAATTGAAAACAGAATAATCTGTGTGTCTTGGTGTGTCTCGGAACTTGCAGAAGAAAGTTCAGAACTTCCGAGCAGTTCAGTTCTTTCGAACAGACTCGGAACATCCCGTCAACAGAGACGGGAGAACGGTTAGCTTCTGGACACTTCGGAACCCCGAATTAAAACTCCGAACTTCCGAAGGCGTCGGCAGCAGACATTAACGACAGCGGCCATATGAAATACGAATCCAGAAATAATGGGTTTTCTAAGTTCGTTTTTCATATCTAATAAGTCAGGTGGACTTCTTGGTGACTCCTCTTGACAAAGGGAATAAATTGAGACCTTAAGACTGATTTGAAATCTCTGATTTTAACCAGAAATCCAGGGAAACACATGAAAATCCAAGTTTTCCTTAAAACTTCAAATTCATTTTAAACATTCAAAACTTGATCAATTTTACTTCTGTTTGATTCTAAACCATTTAGAATTTGAAAAGGAATACAAAGGATACCTTCGCTTAAGCTCTAGGGTCGAAAATCTGAAATTTCAAAAATGTTCCCCTTAACTGCTCACCGTAAAAATTTGAAAAGACAGAGAGGGACGGCAGTTTGGTTTTCACAGAGAGTTGAATTCGATCTAGGTGAATCCAGTTGGGAGGAGGGTAGAATTTATAAACCCTCCAACCAGGCCAGGTGATGGACACAGTAAAGCAGCAAAAGTATTTTGCAAATAAGTCCTGCCAGCAGGTTTTGTAAATAAGTCCAGTTTTGTCTTAAATCAATTTTTAACTAAAAACATGGTTTAATTAGCTTGATTAATTTAATCGAACTTAACAAAAATGCTGGGTTTTATAAACTCTACTCATCATAAAATTTTGGAGATTTAAAATTCATAAAAAACCATAGAATTAAACAAAATCCACATTTTGACACTAATTACTTAATTTAACTTGTGATTAATAAAAGGGTTTAAACCTTTATTTTTAAAATTTGGAGAAATAAACTAAACAGTTATATTAAAGCCTAATATCACATATTTTTCTCAAAATTTTCTTATTTCTAAAATCTAAAAATATTTATTTCTTCTCTTTCGATGTCTTTTCGGGTAGTTTTAAATGATATTTTCTGAAAATAATATAATTCTATAATTATAAATTAAAATCATTGATTAAGGAAATCAATATCATTCAACAATAATCAATTAGTTACATACATAGTAGAAATAACGTCGATAAATGGTAAAATTACCATTTTGCCCTTCCAATTAGACGAGTTAGATTTTCGAGCTTTCAAGCTTTGACTGGGCCAATCATAAAGCCCTAACCGAAATCTTAAAGAAAGTATGATTTATCATACTGATTACGCTTAAATTCGGGTCTCGATATTACAATTTATCTATTAGAATATCTAAATAAGAATTGTATCTAAACGAGAATTGCTTCGTGTATCTGACATTTGTGAGGCACCTGTTCTAATTAAAGATGACTAGACCGAACCTGTATATGAACTTCAAAAAACGATATCTCTATGTACTTTAATTGCTTGTAATAGTTGTGTTTACCCAATTTACAAGAAGAAAAGATCACGAACTACCTATGACGGAAGCAATTCCATTTTAGAAATTCTTGCAAAGAGGAAGAAGATCAACAATAAAATTGACTCTTTTGAGAAACAAGTTTGGAATACTACTGCCTAAAGTTTAAGTTCAGGTTTACTGTAGATGTACCACCTGATGAGGCAGAAGAAGGGCCTATGTTCACCTTCAAGATTACCATGACATGGAAAAACTCTATTTTTCCTTTTTATTTACTTGGATAATTGTATATTATAGAGAGTATAAATGTGAAGATATATAGAACAGAAAGGCAAAGTGTACTTTATAACATTCTTTGACTTTGTATATCATTATGTTGTTGAAATCTAAATATGACCTTTCCAATGGCATTTTATGTTAGCATTTGTTATAGTCTCTATCCTTTTGTTTTCTATTTTACATTTCTTTCCTAGCAATCATCATTTGGTTGCATCTGAGTTCTACTGCTTATAAATTTCAAGCCCAATAATGAAAGGGGTTGCAGCTTTAGCCTCATAATTTAATGAAAGCACACATTACATGCATGTGAATCATTTTACCTAGACTTCAAATTATGACATCAGCTGACTATTGAATGTAACACTTCGAAATCATAAACCATTAATTATTGTAATTTCTAAACAATAAATTAATCGGAGATAAGTGGAAAGAATTCATTATGTGGATTACATGCTTATGGACAATACAATGTTATAGTATGCAATTTGGGTCTTTTTTTCCCTCTGCAATAAATCAATGTTACACAGATACAGTCATTGCTATGGGATGGGCAAGGGAAAAAATATATCCCAATAGATGCGATTTTGATTTTCATGCCACCCTGAGTGCATAGCAGAATGGATCACTAGACACAGAGAATCCGCTTGAGATTGAAGGAAATGAGAGAGGAAAGAGGCAAGAGAGAAGGACGAGAGAGATGTGGGATGGGAAAGAGGAGGAAAAATAGGAACAAAAGAGAGTGTGACATAAGGGAGGCATAAAGGATAAAATGAGAAATATAAAAGATTTTTTTATTCCATTGTAAGATGAAAAAAACGCCCATTGTAAATATCACTTCCCTCGTTAAATAGCATCCACCAAATAAGAAATAACAATCCATCCTACGATGAGAATTACATACATGTTTGTGGGTCCCATCGAATTAATGCAAAACAACCTTTAATTATAAATGATATTTTGAGTACAAAATATCGATGAAATTCAATATTGTAGGTGTTGGTCGGGCTGATAAATAGAGACCAAATTCTCAATCATTTTGGCCTATTTTAGACCTTTATTTTAAAATTTTGTAAAATTAAATTTTGATAATTTTAAAACCTAAACATAAGTTTTATTCTATCTCTTTTAATGTAAAAAATAATACCCATATAGAGAAATGATAAGTGGGATTAGTCAAATAAGTCTACCAGCTCCTATTTCCTTTTTTTCTGATTTTTTTTTATCTCATATAAAAGTTGATCATCTAAATTGAAAGCTAACTTGATGAGTTAGAAGGAAATCAAATTTCATACCTAAACTCAATTTATGCTGGTTGAAATCACCGAACATGTTTTGAAAGTTCATATTTATCTAATGATTTCAACTACTAAGATGAAGTCGCTAAACTTTAAATTTGGAGTTGAAATCTCTCTTGTAGATCATCAAATTTACTTTTATTCATACAATTAGTTTTATATTGTATTTAAAAAGTTTTTTAAAAAAGGAAAAGTGGCTATCCATAATGGCAAGAGAAGGGAGGGAGCAAGCTGTGTCCTGCCCAATGGAAAGGCAGGGAAAAGGCTGGAGGGGAAACACT
The DNA here is from genome assembly GCA_022113865.1 of Chimonanthus praecox. Taxonomy (NCBI): domain Eukaryota; kingdom Viridiplantae; phylum Streptophyta; class Magnoliopsida; order Laurales; family Calycanthaceae; genus Chimonanthus; species Chimonanthus praecox. The sequence continues at coordinate 36,550,174 of CM039090.1, forward strand.
TGTTTGTCCTCCCTACCAAGGAGAAACTAATTTGTCATGAGAAATGAAAAAAGAGGAGAAATAGGATCTCATTTTTATCTTATTTAGTAAATACCAAATAGGGTAAAAGAGGAGAATGTCCTATATTCTCTTGCTTTCATCTCATCTGAATAGCCACAAAGTCGTCAAAGTAGAAATGATTTTAGCCCTCAAGTTATTCATTCTTATTGATTTAATAGTTGGATAAAAAGAAAGAATTTTTAAAAGATTCTATTTAAGGTGCTTCTAAGTTTTAGTAAAAATATTAACTTTCTTTCAGATCATTTAGATATATAATGTATAATATCTTGAAAGGTTGATACCACCTCGCGAGTAAGTTGACTGTAGGGTACCTTTCATGGATGAATAATGTCTAAAAAATCTATTAAATTAAACTATCAAATATTTAGGGATAATGATTCGTGCACCTCCGAAATCAACCACCGTGCACCCCCTTCTTTTAGTTTTCCAATTTTATGCTTCTACTCTCTCTCATGTGCGCTCTCTTTCGTCAAGGCGCAGCATTACTTTAGAAAACGCGGAGAGATTGTGTCCTCAACATGTCAAAAACCCGTCCTCTTTGCAGCTGGGCACAATTAGGATTGCAGATAGTTTCTCAAACCCATAGATGGTTTCTCAAACCCATAGATGCATATAGGCCTCTCAACAGGTTTTCCTGCAAACCCATTGAGTAAAAGGTCTCGTACACTTTATCATATGCTCCGGTCCATCTGCACTAAGCAATTCACTTATCTTGGCATCATACTGACGGGTATCAAATTGGGAACCTTTGGTGTCACTCCTTCCATGACTGGGTTGAGAAGATTGGATTTCAACTCCTCACATGATTTAGCGGAGATCCTGTTTAAATGAATGAAACGGGTGTATATGAAGTTACATGACTATTGGGTTAAACAAGGGGTTCTATGGTGGTGTGTCGTTTGGGTTAGAAATTGTTTGTACATTACTGGTGGAATTGAGGGGGTTTTGGGGCTTAGATGGGTAGAGAAAGGACAGCAGGATGGTGGAATTGATGAATCTGGCGAATGGGCAGGTTATGGGCGTTGGGAAGGAAATGGGTTAAAGGTTGCTGGACAGTGGTACGGTGAAAGAATAATGCCAGGGACTTGTAAGATGGTACTACCTGGGCATGGGATGTGGTCAGGCCCCGCCCTGCCTATAGGCGAAGTAGGCTGGAGCCTAGAGCCTCCAAATAAATAGGGCCTCCAAATATCCATATAACCCGTAAAAGGCTGACCTAGAAACTCGAATCCGCTTGCGGACTCGGTTCTACGTTCCGCGTCCAGCGTTCTGCATGGTTCTGTAATGGCCCGGATTTTCAAATCAAGAAATATATTGGCTATTATTTATTTTAATTGTTGAAATTGAAGAATTTTGATGGAATGGATGGTTGATGGATCAAAATTGGAGCTATAATATCCCAGATTTTCAATATAGCAATATTTACGAAAATTGCCATTGAAAGTGTGAATTAATGGATATGGACCTTAGATAGGTAAAGGATTGGGTCAATTTCCCAATTAAGACCCAACGGATTGTGGATATGGTGGCAATTGGAATAATTGGGTAAGATGTATTCAATTGAGTCAAAATGTCCAATTGGGGCCCAATGGGTCGTGTTTGACTTGGTTGACCACCAAGTGAGTTGAGTTAAATTAAATGAGTTGAGTTTGCATTTTTAAATTTAAATTCAAACAATGGAAAGGACGTTTTACATTTTAAATTTAATTTCAAATAATGGGATGGACGACGTTTTGAAATTCAAATTCAAAACAAAGGTAAGGATACACGTTGGGGAGGAGGTTGGTTTGTTTCAAAATTTAAACGTTGGAGAGATGAAGGTGGTTTAAAATTCAAATTCAAAATAAATGGGGTGGAAGGTTTTATATTTGAAATTCAAACAAATGAGATGGAGGAGTTATGTTTAATTCAAATTCAAAACAAAGATACACGTTGGAGAAGATGGAGGAGTATTGGTTTAATTTTTAAATTCAAGCAAATGGAGTACATTTGAAATTCAAGCAAATGAGATGGAGGAGTTATGTTTAATTCAAATTCAAAACAATGATACATGTTGGAGAAAATGGAGAAGTATTGTTTTAATTTTTAAATTCAAACAAATGGAAGAGTATAGGTCTATTTCAAATACAAAGGCAAGGCACACGTTGGAGAGATAATGGAGATGGATATGGATTAATTTTCAAATTCAAACAAATGGAGGAGTGTTGGTTTATTTCAAATTCAAAGGTACACGTTGGAGAGATAATGGAGATGGTTATGGTTTAACTTTCAAATTCAAACTCACCCTCTCCCACTTGGCTATCTCTCTCTCCCTCACACTCTCTCCTAGCCGATCACTCATAAAGACGAGAGAAAAAGAGCTTAGAGTTTACATCCCACTCAAGCCGATCCTCTCTCAAACCTATACCCTCTTGACCGAACCATTTTTTTTGGAGGAGTTATATTGATCAAGCTCACAATCGGCCTAAAGATCAAGAAAAGAAGGATAAGTTAAGGAAGGAAAGAATCAAGCTGGAGTGAAGAACAAAATTGGAGGAGTCGCGGAATTAGTAAGTGGTCTATTAAGTCTTTGTAAATAAGAAAATGGTTAAGACATGGTTCGGCTATGTACATTGCCGAACCCCATGGAAAAGTCATTGGATTTATGTTATTAGACTTGAAGAAAGGAAATCATAATTGCATGTGTTTGATGTGGTTAAAGTCTTAAAAGGATTTAGATGGTTGGTACATTAGAAAAGGTTTTAATGATGGCTTGGATCAGAAGAAGAGATGAGGTTCGGCCATGGTGCATGGCCGAACCCCACCAAGTAATATGTATGGATTTAAGGTCGTTTGGATATTAAATTTAATGGATTGTTTTAATATAGGTAATGGGTGGAAATAATAGACCAATGATTAAAAGAGAACCCAAGTTAAATGAGTGAGGTTCGGCCAAGGGGTATGGACGAACCCCATTAGGGTCTGTTTTATGGAAAATGATAATGGATACCATGCCATGGAAGGATGTGATGGGGGACTTATGTATGCTTAAATAAGGAATGATGGTTATGGATTTTGTACCAATGGCAAAACCGTAAATACAAGCTAGAATGTAAATTGATGAATCATGTGTTCGGCCATGATGTATGGCCGAACAACATGAGTAATTCTTTATGGAATTATGTTGTCATATGTTTCAGATACTTAATGTATAAATGACTGGACTAATGGTTGAGTGATTGGATTTAATTAAAAAAGAACTAAAAGACTTCAAAGAAGGACCAAAAATAAGATGGTAAGGTTCGGCCATGTATTATGGCCGAACCCCACTAAGGTGGATTTTGTTGGTCCAAGGGTTAAGTACTTTGTTTAGTGATGAATGATTAAATAAATGAAAGAAGGGCAAAGATCAAAGTATGTGAGGTTTGGCCATGGTGTATGGCCGAACCCTACAAAATGTGTTTATGGACTTAAGACCAAACGGAAAATCAAATGGTATATGTGTTTGACTTATTGTTATATAAACAAGGTAACGGGACTTCTTGAACGGTGCACAAATCGTAAATGGGTGACGGTTTAAGAAGAGTGGACAATCTAAGAAACTTTTCTGTAGGTTTCCTACCTCTTTATAACCACACTTATACTTGATGTTTTTATGTTAATTTTGATGAGATATATGCTAAACTATTATGTTTCAATGTGGTTTTGAATGCTAAGATTCTATTACATATAGCATGTACTCATTGACATCTCATGCATGGCATGGGGTGATGGTAATGTAACCGGAGGCCACACTCCGTCGGGGCATTCGAAAGACCACTGTGGGGTACCTTGATGATGAGAATCCCATCAAGAGGAAACCGGAGGCCACACTCCGTCGGGGGCATCCGAAAGACCACTGTGGGGTACCTTGGTGATGGCTATGTATACTTGTGATGGGTGGGACTCATTACATTTGCATACATACATAGCATTGTTTTTGTAAGATTTTGATGATCATGTATTATTATGTTATATGAATGTTTTTATATTAACCTTGTGGTAGCCCTAATCGGAAGACCTACTGGGCGCGTTGTTCTAATGCCCTATTTCTATCCTTAGTGGATGACAAAGGAAAGGGAAAGGTCGAGGATCGCGAAGGAAACCAAGCATAGGAGCTTGGGCACTTGAATGGTTTTATTTATGGATATTTTGTTTAAGTTTACATGGACATGTAATTCGTTAGTTAGATGTTGGCATGTAATAACTTAGTGATATTTGCTATGGTTTGGTATGGTTTGGAATGAATGTTTAAGCTTAAGATAACTTTGGATAAACGACTATGTACTTTGCTATGTAATAAAATGGAGTAGTCATAGGTTCCATTATAATCCGCAGTTAGTTTAAGTATTATTCCGCAAGTTTTATATAGTACCATATGTGAATTGTTTTTCATGGACTTGGTCCATGCACATATGGGTTTGGCTAGTTAAGGGTTGGACTTGAGAAGTCCGGACTTAACTCGCGTCGTGACACTCCGCTCTTATCACTTGTTTATTTAGTTTTTTTTTAAAAAAAAATAGACTCAGATTTATAGTGAAAAAAGGGCGGGGTGTTACAGGGGCAATGGCCCAAGTATGGTCCAATGGACCAAGGATTGGATTAATTTCATTTAAATGGGTCAATGGTGGTCAATTGGGTCAAATGCCCAAGTAGGGCCCAAATGGGTCAAGATGAATTGAGCATTAGGGTAAATGGGTAAGAAGTGAATTTAATTGGGCCATGGACCCAATTAAGATCAAAGGAATGGGGTCCATCTCATGGGCAAATGTAAGAGTGGAATTATCCAAGTGGGGCCCAACTCCACCTCATCAAGTGAGGTGGCGTGTGGACCAAGACAAGGTGGGGCCGACCACAATGATTGACTTGGTCAATCATGGGTGAGTCAAAGGTGAATTAAGGAGGATCAAAGTGAATTGAGTTGAATTAATTGACTAAAATCACCTAAGTTAGTTTTAAATAAATCAAGGTGGCATAATCAAGTGGGACCCAACTCCACCTCATCAAATGAGGTGGCGGTGTGGGCTAAGGCATAAGTGGGGCCGGCCACCATGGTTGACTTGGTCAACCATGGGTGAATTCATGGGTGAATTAAAGATAAATAAGTGAAATTAAATTACTTAATTGAATGACCTAAGTTAGATATCAATTTAAATGAATGAGTTGCATTACATGGAGTGAGTTAAATGGGGGTGAGTCACATAGAAAATGAGTGAGTTAAGTGGGTGGTTTCATCTCATGGAAACCACAAAACCACCAAGATAAAACCCATCCAAAACCGTTGGGATAGTGTGGAGTGCCATGTGGAAGGCATGCTCCCCCCTTGGCTAGACCAAAAGCTTAGGTGGAGAGCATGCATTGGCAAAAAATGAGGTGGTGGTTCCACCTCATCCAAACCACCAAACCACCCATGGTAAATGAGCCAAAACCGTTGGCCATGGAGGGGTTGGGTTTGCCATGTGGAGGGCATGCACCCTCCATGGCTAGACAAGATTCTTAGAAGGTGGACATGCTAGGGCATGCATTGGCCCAAAGTGAGGTGGTGGTTCCACCTCATCCCAACCACCACCACCAAGGGATAAAGACCAACCAAAAATCGTTCGGAGGAGAGTGGTGGCCATGTGGAGGCCATGTACCCATTGGCTTTGTCAATGGGCTCATGGGGAAGACTCCACCTTGATGAGGTGGAGTCTAACCCAAGCAACCCAAGACAAGATGGGAAAAACTAGGGTTTTTCCATCTCATTTCTCATCTCACTCTCTTCCTCTCTCCCTCCCTCTCCTAGCCGACTCTCTGTCATCCAAGACAAAAAAGAAAAAACTTAGAGAAAAGATTGGATCCCAAGCTTGGCCGACCACCCTTTCAAGACCAAGGACTTAGAATATTTTCCATTCTCTACTCCTCTCCCTCTCTCAAACCCACACCCATCTTGGCCGAACCAAATCTTGGAGATTTTATCTTGATCAAGCTCACACATTGGCCGAAGATCAAGGAGAAAAGGAAGAAGGATGGCTAAGTATCAAGAAGGAGCAAAGGAAACCGGAGGAGCCGGGGGATCGGTAAGTTGTACTCAACAAGATTTTTATTTTGAAGGAGTTAAAGGAAATCATGAAAGTCCATTTTTCTTTGATTAAAGAGTGGCCAAAGTATTATGGGCCATGGATTTAAAATCCATCCAAGAGGTGAGATAGGAAATGGACAAACCCTAATGGGTAACATAGGTTAAGTAAATAATGGAATACTAAGGACACTATGTATATAGGGGTTATGTATGCATGCATGGCAAAAATGGATTAAGGATCATGGTTCGGCCATTGCATGGCCGAACCCTAACTGTTATGGATACATGGAAAGGACCTCATGCATGTCAAGAATAAGGTATATGATTTAAGATCATGGTTGGGCCTTTGCATGGCCAAACCCTAGAGCTTCTTGTATGAGAACCGTCCAGGTGAAAAATCATGGAAATATGTTATTTTTTAGAGGAACTAATGAACCATAGGGTTTGGCCATGTTGTATGGCTGAACCCCATGGAAGGATATTAAGTGATTCTTAATGGGTTTAAAGGATGAAAACCATAGAATGTTGGTTAATGATTTTAAGGTTTTGAATGGTTGAATGTTAGTAATTTTTAAAGGGGTTAAATGAGGGAAACCATGGAGAAATATTGATGATTATTTATGGTCTCAAATGTTGCAAATAATGATGAACGATGGACCATGGGTTCGGCCATGTTGTATGGCCGAACCCCATGGAGAGTGATTGGTGGACCTAGAGGTACTTGGACCATGGAGATGATGAGGGAATGTTGGTAACTTTAATGGATTTTAAATGTAGTTAATGATGATAAAAAATGATGATCTAAATGTATGATTAAACCACCCCCCCCCCCCCCCATGGAGGGACTTGGGTTGAGGATCTAAAATGTTGTCAAGGATCTAAGAAAGAGGAGGAAATGACATCATGGGTTCAGCCATGGTGTATGGCCGAACCCCATGACCCATTTTATGAACCCTTTTTATGAGTTAAGTATGGATCTATGCATGTTTAAAATGAATGGGTTTTAAGTTAAGGAAATGGATGATTTATAATGGTTTTTATGTCATGATTAATGAGTCATTGATGGATCCATGTTTATGGATCAGTTATGGATATGGATATGCATCGATGAAAGGTGATTAACCATGGAAGGAATGAATGGCAAAAATGTAAATATGGCCAAAAAAATGAAAGACCATGGGTTCGGCCATAGTGTATGGCCGAACCCCATGGGGAGTGTTTTTGGGACTTAGGGTTTTTAATGATGAACTTATGTGTATTTGGGTTAATGAATCAAAAGGTGGCTGATCTTGGACCCACATGATTAAAATGATTTAAGGATTAAAATGGGACCCAAAAACCAAATGGGTGAGGTTCGGCCATTTTGTATGGCCGAACCCCACTAAGGCATGTGTTATGGACTTAGACAGGGTTGGAACATTGGTTTGATTTGTTGATGTGTAATAAGGTAATGGGATATCGCAAGCGATGAGCGATCGGTGATCGATATTTGGACGGAAAAACCCAAGAACTCGGTATTAGACATTGGTAGGATTCCTACCTCATTGAAAGCCATGGATTATGTGTATAAGAATGTTTTACTTGAATTATTTTGGTATCAAATTATATGTCTTAATGATGGGATTTTAATGCTATGGTTTTTATTATCACATGGCATGTTTACACTTGCATCTCATGCATGGCATGGGAGGGATGATTTGTAACCGGAGATCCACACTCCGTCGGGGTGTCCGTAAGGCAATTGTGGAGGGTATCTTGATGTGCTATGTATGATTGTTTTGTAACCGGAGATCCACACTCCGTCGGGGCGTCCGTAAGGCAATTGTGGAGGGTACTTTGATGTGCATTTTCCATCAAGAGGGACATTATGTAATGATGATATGGATGATGGGGGGGACTCATGGCATATGACACCCATGGCATGATATTTACTTGCATGGTTTTGATATACTTATATCTATGTGTTTTGTTTATACTAATCCATGTGTTGACCCTACTCGGAGTACCTACTGGGCGTGTTGTCTAACGCCCTACTTCTATCTTAGACGATGACGTACGAAATGTAGGAAGTGAAGGACGTGATCAGAGCCAAGCGTAGGAGCTTGGAGGAGCTAGATTGATTTATTTAAGTTTTATTCATGGTTATGTAATTTGAGTAACTTAGCTTGTTGGACTGTAATAACTTAGATTATTGCTATGGTTTAGACTTTTATTCTGGACATTTTAAGTTGAGGTATTTATTAATTAAGTGATGTAATTCCTTGCTATCTAAAATTGGTAGGATAGACTCTATTATAACTCCGCATTAAGTTTATATTCCGCAAGCTTACTTTTTATGTTTGAACCGTTCTCGTGGACTTAGTTCCACACACACGTAGGGTTGGCCAGTTAAGGGCTGGGCTTTGAAAGCTCGGACTTAACTCGTGTCGTGACGTCCCGCGCTCTTTGTCACTCCTTATTTCAAAAATAAAAATAAAAAATAGACTCTGATTTTCAGCGAGTGAAAAAGGCCGGGACGTTACAGGTTCTGCGCGGGACACGTGATTCTTCGCGGCTCTACATGGTTCTGAGCGGTTTCTTTGTAGTTTCTGTAACGCCCCGCCCTTTTTCACTCGCTTTCCGAAAATCAGAGTCTATTCTTTTTTTTTTAAAAAATAGAAGAGTGAGAAAGAGCGAGACGTCACGACGGGAGCTAAGTCCGAGCTTCCAAAGCCTGACCCTTAACTGGCCAACCATACGTGTGCATGGACTAAGTCCACGAATACGGTTCACACGTACTAATATATATATACATGCGGAATATAACATAAACTGTAGATTATAATAGAACCTAACTCTATTCCATTTTAGATAGCAAAGTAGTTCAAGTCTTTAACCATAATTAACTTACTAGAATATCCAACATAAACCATTCAAACCATAGCAAAATATCTAAGTTATTACATGCCCGAATTCTAGTTACTCAAATTACAAGTCCATAAGTAACTTAATCAAAATATAAAATTAAACACATTCAAGATTCTATGCTTGGCTCCGATCACGCTCATCGTTCCCTTCGTTTCTTGTATCATCCACTAGGGTAGAAATAGGGCGTTAGACAACGCGCCCAGTAAGTATTCCAAGTAGGGCTAACACATGGTTAGTACAAATCATATATAATAACATAATGTCAAAACCATATAAAAACAATGCCATGTCATGGTATCAAATGCAATGAGTCCCACCCAACACAAGTACATATAACCTCTTGATGGAATTCTCCTCATCAAGGTATCCCCACAATTGCTTTACGGACGCCCCGGCGGAGTGTGTTCTCCGGATTCTTCTTGATGGATATGCACATTAAGGTCTTCCTACGAATGCCTTACGGACGCCCCGACGGAACGCAGCCTCCGGTTACAAACATCCCTCCCATGCTATGCATGAGATGTATATGTCCACATGCTATGTAATAGAATAATCATAGCATTAAAACCACATATTTGAAACATAATAGTTTTACAACATAAACCATCAAAATAAGAGATTAAACCATATACATAACCCATGGTTTCAAAGAAGTAGAATCCTACCAAAGACAACTAAAGTGTCCTTGAGCTTTAATCCGGCAACCGTTCATGATAGTGCACCCCTTGTGAAGTCTCGTTACCTTATAACATATCCATGAGTCAAACCAATAACCCATTTGATTTGTAATAATGTCTAAGTCCAAAAACACACTTTGTGGGGTTCGGCCATACACTATGGCCGAACCTCACCTATTTGGTTTTAGCCCCTATTTTGATTTGTTAATCAAACACCACTAAGGTAATCATCTAAACTCTAAGTCCACAAATCATTCCTCATGGGGTTCGGCCATACACCATGGCCGAACCCATGGTCCATTTATTTTTTCTTATTTACAACATTGCCATTAATCTATCCATGGCTAACATTTCATTCATTAAAGCATACTTAAGTCCATATTTTGATCCACAAAATGGTTCATGGGGTTCGGCCATACACCATGGCCGAACCCTATGATGTCTAAATCCAATTTATCCATTGAATTATTTACCCTCCTTAGGTCCATAAACCAAGGTCCCTCCATGCGGTTTAACCATATATTTAGATTCATTCTTTTTTATCATCATCTACCATGTTTAAAATCAATTAAACTTACCACAATTCCCCATCATTTCCATGATCTAAAATGACCTTAGTCCAACAATATCTTTCCCTTTAATCCCTTCAAAATTCATTGATAACCTTCCATGGGGTTCGGCCATGGTCCATGGTTCTTTCACCAATTATCATTTTAACACCATTTAAAATGATTAGTATTCTTTCCTTTAAAGCCCTTTTGAAATCCTTAACATGCATCTACAATTTCTATGCTTTGAAACCCATTAAAATTATTAAACAATCCACATAAATTCAATATCTAAGAAAACCCTAAGTCCATAAATATTCCTTGGTGGGGTTTGTAACACCCCAATTTCTCAATGAAGTGGAAAATTATGAAAATGCCCCTGAGTTATTAAATTAATTATTTTATGATGTCATATAGGAAATAGTGGGGCCCATTTCTCAAATTAAGGTCATATGAGCTCATTATAAATATCAAATTTGATTGGATGGGTAATGAACATCAATTGGGTCGAAAATGGCTAAATGGGTCAAATGGCTCAATTGGACCCAATGGGTCAAAATGGATGATCTGACCATTGTGTAAGTTCAAATTAAATGAGGTCAAGCTGAACTGATAAGAAATCAGTTACAGCAAAAATGGGTAGGCTTGAAACATGGAAACCATGGAATTTTATGGACTGTTTTTAGATGATTAAAGGTGTATGTTTTAAAGAGGTTAAAACACACATAAGGAGTTTGATTTAGACCTAGTTGAATGATAAAGAAATGCAAAACCAAAGGTCATAAGGTTCGGCCACCATGGAGGGCCGAACCCCATGCAAATGATGGTTGGTTTAAGATGTTTGAAACATGGAAAGCATAGAGCTTTGGTGGACTGTTTTGGGTTTTACTTAAAGATTCAAGTGCATGTTTTAAAAAGGGTTAAAAACATCGATTTGAATGACACAAGGACTGAAGTTAATATGGGTTTAAACAGTAGAGTTATGTAACGCCCCGCCCTTTTCGAGAATTTCAGAGTCTAATTTTTTTTTTTTTTTAAATAAACATCGGAAGAGAGCGGGCGGCGTCAGACGCGAGTTAAGTTCAGACTACCCAAGTCTGAACCTTAACTGGCCACCCATGTGTACATGGAATAGACCATGATAGTGAATCACACATGGAACTAACATCAACATGCGGAATAATCTAGATAATTGCAGAATAGAAAGACGAGATAGCAAGTAACAGTCTTAAATATTAAATAACATAGATCAACCATCCACATGTTATTATCCTAATCAAACCAGAGCAAATAACTAATTATTACATGTCCAACAATAGTATTCAAATGACAGTAATATAACGTAATCCAAAATCCATCATTAAAGCACTTAGGCTCAGCTCCCCTCCCGATCAATGACCTTCCTTTCCCCTTGCTTGTACCTGCAATCTCCTCTGACGATAGAATTAGGGCGTTAGATCAACGCGCCCAGTAGGTTCCCGAATCAGGGCTACCACATGTTAGCATATAAAACATGCATATACATATCATAATACATGATCATCAAAACAGGTAAAAACAATGCTATGAAATATGCACATGCAATGAGCATCCCCCATCATGTACTTTCATAGCCATCACTTGACGTGCCTTGCACCGACAAGGTAAATTACAACACACCTTCATCTCTTCTATAAGCGATGTACATGTAATGAGCAACCCCCATCATGTACCATCGTAGCCATCACTTGACGTGCCTTGCACCGACAAGGTAAATTACAACAACATTCATCTCTTCTATACAATATGTACATGCAATGGGCAACCCCCATCATGTACAATCGTAGCCATCACTGTAGACTTCATTCATTATCCCATGACTATGCATGAGATGCCAATGCCTGTATGCCATTTGTTAATGCATAATATATCATTTGAAACACATATATTAAAATAAGAGTATCATAAGAAAAACTGGGTAAAACCGTGGTTACAAGTAGGTAGGAAACCTACTGAAGAATCACTTCAGCGTTCGTTCTTTCTTAGGCTTTAACCGGTCACGACTCGTTCGTCGTTCTACTTTCGGTACCTTATTATGCAACAATAAGTAAATCATAATCTTATTTACATGTCCATTCACATATGAGACCTAAAACATCTTATAAGTACTTTTGATCAATCTCTTCATTTGGCTTGTATTCACAGATTTGCCATTGCCACCAATACCTTGATTAAATTCTACAACCTTAACCGTAACCTTAACATGGTTCAGTCATGTTGGACGACCAAAACAGCAAACATGATTCCATTTTTAATCACATATACATCCATAAAATGGCCCATGAAAACAGTCCATGGGGTTCGGCCATACTCATGGCCGAACCCTTAGGTTCTTTGCTCAACGATGTCCTTTGTTTAAATACTAATTGGCTACCCCTTAGCCATATTAAGCCCATGATTTAGCCAACCCAAAATCAGTAACCTTATTACATAAAGACCTCCAAAAACAGTCCACAAAGGTCTATGGTTTCCATGTTTTCCAACATGAAAACCAACCCTCTTTTACATGGGGTTCGGCCCTCCATGTTGGCCGAACCCAATGGTCATTCTTACTCTATTTAAACCTCCAATAATCATGTATAAACAGTAAATTAATATCAGGTTTTAACTCTCAAAGAAACCATCCAAAACAGTCCATAAAAAGTCTATGGTTTACATGTTTTTCCAACATGAAACCAACATTCTTTTACATGGGGTTCGGCCCTCCATGGTGGCCAAACCCAATGGCTATGTTTACTGTTTTTAAACCTCAGATAAACATGTATAAACAGTATATTAACATCAGGTTTTAACTTTAAAAGAAAGCATCCAAAAACCAACATCATATCATGGGATTCGGCCATCCAAGTTGGCCAATCCCCATGGTCCATCTTTTCCAATTTTAATCTACTGATTTAGACTACATAACTTCAGCCTTTTCTGATATCCAAACCCATGTTTTAACTCTCTTTAAACATGCATTTTAAATCTATTACAACCATCTAACATCAGTCCTAACTTATATGGTTTTAACTTCTAAAAAATATCAAAAACAACTTTGTTTCCATGGGGTTCGGCCATGCTAAGTGGCCGAACCCAATGGTCCATTTCCATCTTTTAATCCACTGATTTTAGACCATATAAATTTCAGTCCCTATGTCATTCAGATCCATGATTTTTAACCATTCTAAAACATTTATTTAAATCTTAATTCAAAACCCAAAACAGTCCACAAAATCCATGGTTTTCATGTTTCAAAACATGAAACCAAGCCATCTCTTTACATGGGGTTCGGCCCTTCATGGTGGCCGAACCCAATGGTTATTTTTTTACCATTTTTAAATCCTCCACTAATCAAGGTTAAAACCTTGGTGTATTCGGCCATAACCATGGCCAATACACACCCCATTTGCTCCATGTTATTATACCAAAATAACAAATAAATACTTACCAAACTTCCAATCTTTCTCTTTGCCTTTGGTCTTTTGGTTTCTCCCTTTTATTTCTTCCTTTCTTTTGATGTTTTGTGCTTGATCTACTGGTGCAAACACCTCTGCTATTCCAGCTAGGAAAAACGAATTTGAGAGAGGGAGAGAGAGAGATGGAAATTCTTGGATTTCCAATGTGAAAAATGGCCAACCTTGTGTGCTTATTGTTTTTGTAGTTCAGCCCCCAAAACTCCTCCACTCCCTCATAACTTCTTGCACAAACCAATGGGTATTGGGTGCCATCCAAGGCACCCCTTGGCAGCTACCTATGCAGCCATTCAAATCCCCAAGCATCTCATCACAATCCCATGTATTCCCATTTAATACATCATGGAAATCACCCCAAACAAGTCCCCAACGTGTGGGACTTGTTTGGGTGGTTAAAGCTGGGCCAACCTCTTCAAATTACCCTTAAACTCACTGATTTACAGTCCCTTGAATTTCCATTTCAACTCACCCAACTCAAGGTATGTTTATTCCAACCCAACTCATCACATTTAATGCATTTCATTTAATGCACATGAGTTAACTCACCTTTTGATTTAATTCCAACTCACCTCAATCCCACTCAACTGATTTGAATCGTGTTTGAGCTCCCTTGAGGGTTCACACGGTCAACAATAGTCAACTCGACCCGTTGGGTCCACTTTTAGCTCCTTGACCCGTTTTGACAACATGACCCATTTATGGTATTTTGGTCATTTCTAATTGGTTTTTACATATGGATCAAGCCTACCCATTTTTCTCCACTTGATTTCCAATCAAATATGCTTAACCCATTTAATTTAAAATCACAAAACGGTCAAATAACCCAGCAAGACCCGATGGGCCCCATTTGGGCCCTTTGACCCATTTAGCCATTTTTGACCCAAATGATGAAAATTACCCAACCAATCAAACTTAACATTCATAATGTGCTCATATGATTTTATTTTGAGCAATGGGCCCCACTATTTCCTTACTTAACATCACAAAATAATTAATTTAACAACTCAGGGGCATTTTGGTAATTTTCCACTTCATTGAGAAATTGGAGTGTTACAATATAACCCTCTTTTTAAAATTTTCGTCCCGAAAATCGAGTGAAGTAGGGTTCTCAAATTAAATTACACAAACAATTCGGGGTGAGCTGTTCTCATCTCCGATTCAAGTTCCCATGTGGCCTCTTCATCACCATGACGGTCCCATACCACTTTTACGAACTGAATCGCTCTATTTCGCAACACCCTTTGTTCGGTCTCCACTATCCTGACCGGCTTCTCGACGTACGTCACGTCGCTTTGTACTTCAATATCTTGAACATTTAAAACATGGGACGGATCCGGATTGTATTTCATTAGCATCGACACGTGGAACACATCGTGTAGAGCTGCTAATTGCGATGGAAGTGCTAATTGGTAAGCTACATCCCCCATCCTTCTTATGATGGAAAACGGTCCCACATATCTTGGCGACAATTTTCCTTTCTTACCAAACCTCATATGTCCCTTCCGTGGTGAGACTTTTAGAAACACCAAGTCTCCCACTTCAAATTCCAGAAACCGTCTCCTTTTATCAGCATAGCTCTTCTGTCGACTCTGTGCAGTCAACAAGTGTTGACGTATCAACTTAATTTGTGCAGTAGTTTCTGCGACTAGTTCCGGTCCGATCAATGCAGGCTCACCTGCCTCTGTCTAACATACTGGTGACCTACACGGTCTACCATATAAAGCCTCATAAGGAGCCATTTGAAGGCTTGCCTGATAGCTGTTATTATAGGAGAACTCCACCAATGGTAAGTGGTCCTCCCATCCTCCTTTGAAATCTAACATACACGCTCTCAGCATGTCTTCCAAGGTTTGTATTGTTCTTTCGACTGTCCATCAGTCTGTGGATGGAATGCGGTGCTAGTCAATAGCTCAGTCCCCATGGCTGTCTGCATGCTTTGCCATACTCTGCCAGTAAACGGCCATCTCTGTCCGATACTATCGTTCGGGGAATACCATGTAGTCGAATGATCTCTTTAATATAACGCCGACCCAACGTCTCAGATGAATCCGTCATCTTGATAGGAATGAAATGTGCAGACTTGGTCAGCCGGTCGACTACGACCCAAATGGCGTCATTACCCTTGAAGACCTCGGCAACCCAGATAAAAAGTCCATGGAAATATGTTCCCATTTCCATTCTGGCACGGCTAAGGGTTTGAGCAACCTTGGTGGCTTTTGGTGTTCAGTCTTAACTTGTTGACAAGTTAGACAATGTGCCACGAATTCCGCCACATCCTTTTTAGTCCATGCCACCAATAATGCCTCTTTAGATCGTGATACATTTTGGGTGCTACCCGGATGAATAGAGAGCTTGGACTGATGTGCCTCAATCAGTAGCTCTTTCCTGCAACTCTGTGGCACATACGTTCTTCCCCGGAATAAAAGACCTTGTCCCGGTCGTAATTCCCATTCCGGTACAATGGTGCCAGTAGACATCTTGGCCCATATGTCCTCCACTTCCGGGTCTGCTCTTTGTTCTTGTTCAATCTTGGTGACTATATTGGACCGTATGATTAAATTGTGCAAAACTCCACGGTTTGTAATGTATAGATTGAACTCTCGAATGGTATTCAACATCTCCCACTCGGTTCTGATCAGACATGCCACGGATGCATGTGATATGCGGCTAAGAGCATCAGCCACCTTGTTCGCCTTGCCTGGATGGTATCGAAGCTCGAACTCATAATCCGCCAGATACTCCATCCATCTACGCTGCTTTAGATTAAGCTCATTCTGATCAAATAAATATTTCAAACTCTTATGATCAGAATACACTTCAAACTTCTCGCCATAAAGATAATGTCTCCAGCTTTTGAGAGCGAAGACCACTGCGGCTAGTTCAAGATCATGCGTAGGATAGAGGCGTTCATGTATTTTTAGTTGTCTTGAACCATAAGCCACCACACGATGATCTTGACTGAGGACACACCCCAGTCCTTCTCCCGAAGCGTCGCATTCTACTTCATAACCTTTGCCATTTTTGGGCAAAATCAAAATAGGAGCGGTTGTAAGTCTGTCTTTTAGCTCTTCAAACCTTTGGTTGCACAGATCTGACCACTCATACTTGACTCCTTTCTGAGTGAGTCGAGTCAATGGAGACGCTAATTTGGAAAAAATCCATAATAAATTTCCGATAATAACCCGCCAATCCTAAGAAACTGCGGATCTCAGTTACGTTCTTTGGCGCTTTCCAGTCTTTCACGGCCGTCACCTTAGCCGGATCCACGGCTATTCCTTCCTCGGATATAACATGTCCTAAGAAATTCACTTGAGATAGCCAGAATTCACACTTACTGGCCTTGGCATACAGTTTATTCTGCTTCAAAGTATTCAAAACTATCCGTAGATGCTTTGCATGTTCCTCCTGACTCTTAGAATAGATCAGGATATCATCAATGAATACGATTACAAACTGATCCAGATAGGGACGGAAGATTCTGTTCATTAAATCCATGAACACAGCCGGCGCATTTGTGAGTCCAAATGGCATGACGAACTCAAACAGTCCATATCGCGTCCGAAAAGCTGTCTTTTCTATATCTTCCTCTCTAACTCGGATTTGATGATAACCAGACATCAAATCGATCTTTGAAAAATGACTAGAACCCCTCAATTGATCAAATAAATAGTCAATCCTGGGTAGAGGGTACTTGTTCCGGACTGTTAACTGATTCAGCTTCCGGTAGTCCACGCACATCCGTAGTGAACTGTCCTTCTTCTTTACAAACAACACTGGTGCTCCCCATGATGACGTACTGTTCCGGATGCAACCCAGCCTAAGCAGTTCATCAATCTGCTTCTTTAGCTCCGACATCTCCGCTGGTGCCATCCGATAGTGTGGTAACGACACTGGTATTGTGCCAGGGTACAGCCTGATCTCGAAGTTAATCTCCCTCATAGGTGGTAAACCAGGGAGTTCCTTTGGGAACACATCCACAAATTCTTGTACAATTTCCGGAAGTTCAGTAACTGGAGCTTTGTTTATGGTGATATTATTCAATACCACGTGGTTTAACCCTTCCTGTAATCCACTTTGTTTATCTGTACGAACTACATATTGCTTGCCCTCGGGTGACTTAAATGTCACTCTTCGACCATAACAGTCGATGTTGGCATGAAACTTTGCCAACCAATCCATTCCGAATATAATATCATATTCCGACATGTCCAGCACTAAATAATTGAACTCAAATCTGAGCAAATTCGGTGTTAACCGCAGTACAAATAAGTCCCAATGCCGAATCTCCGACAGGGGATACAATAGTAAGTTCTGTGGCTAATCTTTGAACTAATGTACCAGTAGCAGTAATAAACGATGCAGCTATAAAGGAGTGTGATGCTCCGGAATCAAATAGTGCATATGCATATGAGCTACTCACTACCGCCATACCTTGTATCACAGGATGATCCTCCTCCTCTTCCTCTGGAGAAGTTAGAGTGAATAATCTTCCCGCTCCAGCAGGGTTAGACCTTCGACCTTCCCAGCCCTGCATTCTGCCTCCTCTGGAGTATGCCGGTCTAGCTGGCGAACGAAATGATCCTCTTGAGTTAGACAGCCTGTTGAGCTTTGGGCTGTCCTTTTTGTAGTGACCAGGTTGATCACAGTGAAAGCAAGTATTCACTCCTCGAGATGCTTGAGTGACCGCAACAGATTGAGTGGGCTGGTTGGGGCGAAAGCCCCCACTTGATCCAACAGATGGTGAGGGTCTGCTGAAGTTCGATCTGAACTTTTTGTTGGGTTGGTACACACCCCTCCCACTTGGAGCTCGGCGGTTGTCCACTCTGGCAAATTCCGCCATTTCCTGTTCCACAATGGTGGCCCTGCTGACCACTTCTGCCAGTGTGGCTGCTTTGAACACGGTTACCCTGGCCCTAATGTTTGGCCGTAACCCACGCTCGAACTTGCGAGCTTTTCGATATTCCGTGTCCACAATATAGTATGCATAGATTGACAGGCTGAGGAATTCCTGGTGATACTCAGCCACCGTCATTGAGCCTTGCACCAAAGTCATAAGGCCTGAATTTGTCGTTCTCTTTCTTCCTCTGGAAAGTAGCGCTCTAGGAATGTCGCTGAGAATTGCTCCCAGGTCATAGCAACTCCTTCTCTTCTTGGCACAAGTGCCTGCTGTTTCTCCACCACCTTCCACCATTTGGCAGCGTCATCTACCAGCTGACGTGGCCAATAATATTTTATGAGCATGACTCCTGATGTTCAGAAGAGTCAATATGTGGGAAATCTTCTCCAACCAGTTCTCGGCTCCGACTGGCCCTTCTCTGCCCTTAAAGTAAGGTGGCCGCTGTTGCTGAAAATCTCTGACCATGTTACGGTCATTATTTTCGCTCATACTTCCCCCTCCGTTCAAATGTTGTTGGAGGACGGATGTAACCACAGCTTGCACCAGGCTGTACAGTTCAGGAGGCACAAAGGGTACAGTCATGTTACTGTTCTCATCCTCCTCGCATCGATATGACGAGTCATATCCCTCCTCTTCGTCCTGTTGATATGTAGGGTCACTCTCTTCTTCTTCCCGCCTAGAGTGGTGAGACTCTTCCTCACTGTGAGATCGTTCATGAACAGATCTCTCTTTGTCATGAACGGACGGCTCTCTTTCAGGTTCCGATGACGCCTTCTTGCGTCGGGGTACCACCTTCCCTTGTGGTGTGATAATGAGCACGTCATCCTTCTTTTTATCGTCCTGACGAGTCCTTCTTTGACACCCCCTCACCTAGTCCGATCTGTAAAACCTTCTCTTTTCCCTTCGGATCTTTTACCACCTTTTTCTGTGGCGCCATTTAGTCCTAATTCATGGAAACATCATAGACTTAGTTTCCATTAACAATATGCAACACATGCCATGAATCCTCATAAAAACATGAAATCATATTTATATAAATTCAAACTGCATCTTTGTACAAAGGTGGGTAGGGTGAAACAAACCCTATGTATAACAAAATATACCCCCTTACAAAAATAACCCTCTTTTTAATACCCCTACTATTACTTCCTATCCTAGTCTTCCGTAGAAGACTCCGCATCAAAAGCGAACTTGAATCGGTTATCAGGACACGTCATCGCCGTGTGCCCCAATACTTCACATGTCGTGTAGGGGATTATTCCAGGTCCTCCAATACAAGGACAATTAGTCCTCGCCTCTCCATGCCCGTGTAGTCCACAAACCGGACATACAACTCCCAATGGATTAGGACAATACAACCTGTTGTGGTCGTCCTGATTACACAACTCACAGGTATCATAGGGATCTACTTCCCCCGCCGATTCCAGTATTATAGGAAAGTCTTCCATCGGATCCTCATAAAAGAAAAATCCCAGATCCTCCTCCTCTTCTTCCTCAGGAGGTTCCACCATCCCAGGAATATCATCCCCTCAAATCCTCTGCAATAGGTGCTAAGTCCATCTCAACTTCTTCAGGAGGTCCCTCCTGAAGGTCCACTTGAGCTTCTACGTCGGTGTTGTTAGAAGCAGATACCAAGTCTATGGGATGGCTAGGAGTTCCGTTGTGCCATTCCGAGTACTCCACATTACTCGACATATCTGTATCATATCAATAGAACACAAGCATATTTGACAACAATTCTAATAAACCAACCTTGGTTTTCAGGGGAATTTGATCAGGCATAAAGTCATGTACCTTGTTTGGAAAAGATTACCAATTCAACATTCTCTGTTTTCTTTTGTTTCTGGGGAAATCTCTAATTTCCTATTGTCTGTTTCTCAGTGTGGGGATTTCAGGGGAGTACATCCTACCTTGCTACGTTTCATTTGTCCAATTATGATGACTGTACTTTACTTTGCTATCTTTCATTGTCGTTCTCAGATTGATTGTTCAGTCCGAGTCACTCGAAGTAAATTAATCCGGCCCCCAGGCAGCGGACTCCGAAGAGTCGGTCAGTTGGGATTCTTATCCGTCAGTGAGACATGAAACCGTCTTAATTTTACTTCGATGATTCAACTTCCCGTTTCGCTCTGATACCAACTGTAACGCCCCGCCCTCTTCGAGAATTTCAGAGTCTAATTTTTTTTTTTTTTTAAATAAACATCGGAAGAGAGCGGGCGGCGTCAAGACGCGAGTTAAGTTCAGACTACCCAAGTCTGAACCTTAACTGGCCACCCATGTGTACATGGAATAGACCATGATAGTGAATCACACATGGAACTAACATCAACATGCGGAATAATCTAGATAATTGCAGAATAGAAAGACGAGATAGCAAGTAACAGTCTTAAATATTAAATAACATAGATCAACCATCCACATGTTATTATCCTAATCAAACCAGAGCAAATAACTAATTATTACATGTCCAACAATAGTATTCAAATGACAGTAATATAACGTAATCCAAAATCCATCATTAAAGCACTTAGGCTCAGCTCCCCTCCCGATCAATGACCTTTCCTTTCCCCTTGCTTGTACCTGCAATCTCCTCTGACGATAGAATTAGGGCGTTAGATCAACGCGCCCAGTAGGTTCCCGAATCAGGGCTACCACATGTTAGCATATAAAACATGCATATACATATCATAATACATGATCATCAAAACAGGTAAAAACAATGCTATGAAATATGCACATGCAATGAGCATCCCCCATCATGTACTTTCATAGCCATCACTTGACGTGCCTTGCACCGACAAGGTAAATTACAACACACCTTCATCTCTTCTATAAGCGATGTACATGTAATGAGCAACCCCCATCATGTACCATCGTAGCCATCACTTGACGTGCCTTGCACCGACAAGGTAAATTACAACAACATTCATCTCTTCTATACAATATGTACATGCAATGGGCAACCCCCATCATGTACAATCGTAGCCATCACTGTAGACTTCATTCATTATCCCATGACTATGCATGAGATGCCAATGCCTGTATGCCATTTGTTAATGCATAATATATCATTTGAAACATATATATTAAAATAAGAGTATCATAAGAAAAACTGGGTAAAACCGTGGTTACAAGTAGGTAGGAAACCTACTGAAGAATCACTTCAGCGTTCGTTCTTTCTTAGGCTTTAACCGGTCACGACTCGTTCGTCGTTCTACTTTCGGTACCTTATTATGCAACAATAAGTAAATCATAATCTTATTTACATGTCCATTCACATATGAGACCTAAAACATCTTATAAGTACTTTTGATCAATCTCTTCATTTGGCTTGTATTCACAGATTTGCCATTGCCACCAATACCTTGATTAAATTCTACAACCTTAACCGTAACCTTAACATGGTTCAGTCATGTTTTGGACGACCAAAACAGCAAACATGATTCCATTTTTAATCACATATACATCCATAAAATGGCCCATGAAAACAGTCCATGGGGTTCGGCCATACTCATGGCCGAACCCTTATGGTTCTTTGCTCAATGATGTCCTTTGTTTAAATACTAATTGGCTCTACCCCTTAGCCATATTAAGCCCATGATTTAGCCAACCCAAAATCAGTAACCTTATTACATAAAGACCTCCCAAAAACAGTCCACAAAGGTCTATGGTTTCCATGTTTTCCAACATGAAAACCAACCCTCTTTTACATGGGGTTCGGCCCTCCATGTTGGCCGAACCCAATGGTCATTCTTACTCTATTTAAACCTCCAATAATCATGTATAAACAGTAAATTAATATCAGGTTTTAACTCTCAAAGAAACCATCCAAAACAGTCCATAAAAAGTCTATGGTTTACATGTTTTTCCAACATGAAACCAACATTCTTTTACATGGGGTTCGGCCCTCCATGGTGGCCAAACCCAATGGCTATGTTTACTGTTTTTAAACCTCAGATAAACATGTATAAACAGTATATTAACATCAGGTTTTAACTTTAAAAGAAAGCATCCAAAAACCAACATCATGGGATTCGGCCATCCAAGTTGGCCAATCCCCATGGTCCATCTTTTTCAATTTTAATCTACTGATTTAGACTACATAACTTCAGCCTTTTCTGATATCCAAACCCATGTTTTAACTCTCTTTAAACATGCATTTTAAATCTATTACAACCATCTAACATCAGTCCTAACTTATATGGTTTTAACTTCTAAAAAATATCAAAAACAACCATTTGTTTCCATGGGGTTCGGCCATGCTAAGTGGCCGAACCCAATGGTCCATTTCCATCTTTTAATCCACTGATTTTAGACCATATAAATTTCAGTCCCTATGTCATTCAGATCCATGATTTTTAACCATTCTAAAACATTTATTTAAATCTTAATTCAAAACCCAAAACAGTCCACAAAATCCATGGTTTTCATGTTTCAAACATGAAACCAAGCCATCTCTTTACATGGGGTTCGGCCCTTCATGGTGGCCGAACCCAATGGTTATTTTTTACCATTTTAAATCCTCCACTAATCAAGGTTAAAACCTTGGTGTATTCGGCCATAACCATGGCCAATACACACCCCATTTGCTCCATGTTATTATACCAAAATAACAAATAAATACTTACCAAACTTCCAATCTTTCTCTTTGCCTTTGGTCCTTGGTTTCTCCCTTTATTTCTTCCTTTCTTTTGATGTTTTGTGCTTGATCTACTGGTGCAAACACCTCTGCTATTCCTGCTAGGAAAAACGAATTTGAGAGAGGGAGAGAGAGAGAGATGGAAATTCTTGGATTTCCAATGTGAAAAATGGCCAACCTTGTGTGCTTGTTTTTGTAGTTCAGCCCCCAAAACTCCTCCACTCCTCATAACTTCTTGCACAAACCAATGGGTATTGGGTGCCATCCAAGGCACCCCTTGGCAGCTACCTATGCAGCCATTCAAATCCCAAGCATCTCATCACAATCCCATGTATTCCCATTTAATACATCATGGAAATCACCCCAAACAAGTCCCCAACGTGTGGGACTTGTTTGGGTGGTTAAAGCTGGGCCAACCTCTTCAAATTTACCCTTAAACTCACTGATTTACAGTCCCTTGAATTTCCATTTCAACTCACCCAACTCAAGGTATGTTTATTCCAACCCAACTCATCACATTTAATGCATTTCATTTAATGCACATGAGTTAACTCACCTTTTGATTTAATTCCAACTCACCTCAATCCCACTCAACTGATTTGAATCGTGTTTGAGCTCCCTTGAGGGTTCACACGGTCAACAATAGTCAACTCGACCCGTTGGGTCCACTTTTAGCTCCTTGACCCGTTTTGACAACATGACCCATTTATGGTATTTTGGTCATTTCTAATTGGTTTTTACATATGGATCAAGCCTACCCATTTTTTCTCCACTTGATTTCCAATCAAATAGGCTTAACCCCATTTAATTTAAAATCACAAAACGGTCAAATAACCCAGCAAGACCCGATGGGCCCCATTTGGGCCCTTTGACCCATTTAGCCATTTTTGACCCAAATGATGAAAATTACCCAACCAATCAAACTTAACATTCATAATGTGCTCATATGATTTTATTTTGAGCAATGGGCCCCACTATTTCCTTACTTAACATCACAAAATAATTAATTTAACAACTCAGGGGCATTTTGGTAATTTTCCACTTCATTGAGAAATTGGAGTGTTACAAGTTAAATTGATATTATGGACCATTTGGATCGGCCATTTTGGATGGCTGAATCCCATGAAATATTATGGTCTTTTGGGACAAGTAGATGAATTTATTCGGATGGTTTCTAAGTGGTATAAGTGCAGCAAGATGATACTGATTTGTATGTTTAAATAACATCTAAAGCATGCTTGAAAGACCAAAACATGGACATAGGGTTCGGCCACCTTGGATGGCCGAACCCCATGTGTGTAATTGATGTGGTTTGGTGAAATTGAATTTACTGTTTTGGTGGATTTATGTGGCTGAACCCTGTGTAATTCATGGTTGGGTTAACATGGTTAAATCATGATTAATCATGGGAAGTTGAGGGATTAATCAGATTAAGAGAACCCCATGGGGCTAGTTTTGGGATGAATGGACCAAGATTTATGGGTTTTCTTATGTATGTTAAATGAAATAAGCTTGCTGTTTGGGTTGGCCATGGGATGGCTGAACCTTATAGTTAACATGGCTAAATGGTAGAGCCTAACTTGTAAACAAATGATGGGATCATTGAGTAGGAGAATCATATGGCCGAACCCCATAGATTGTTTTATTGGAGATTACGAATTGGTTATATGAGTTGGATTAAGTAAATGAATGGAGCTATCTTTGGACTTAGTGATAAGTAAATAACCAGCCACTAAGGTAGATTACTTTTATGATTTTTGTTTATGAGCAAGATTAGACATTGGGTAGACCAATGGCAAATCTGTGAATACAAGTCAAATGAAGGGATTGATCAAAGGACTTACAAGATGTTTTGGGTCTTAGATATGAATGAACAAGTAAGTGATAGTATGATTTATTGATTGTTACATGGACAAGGTACCGGAAGTTGAACGAGGTGCGAGTTGTGACCGGGTGACGCGAAAGAAAGATCAGTTATTGAAGTGAATCTTCAGTAGGTTTCCTACTTACTTGTAACCACAGGTTTACCCAGTTTTCTTATGAGACTCTTGTTTTATTTTATGTGTTTCAAATGATATATTATGCATTAACAAATGGCATACAGGCATTGGCATCTCGTGCATAGACATGGGATTATGAATGAGGTTCTACAGTGTTGCAATTTATGGGTTACGTCCTGCCTCGGTGGTGCAAGTCACGCCAGGAGGAGTAACATGATGATCATAGTCACATTGGTCTCCTTAGGCGATGAGAGTCCCGCCAGGAGGACTAATACGTGATATGAATCAGTCAATGATGAAGAGATAAAGGTGTGTTGTAATTTACCTTGTCGGTGCAAGGCACGTCAAGTGATGGCTATGAATGTACATGATGGAGGATGCTCATTGCATGTGCATACATCATAGCATTGTTTTACCTGTTTTTGGTGATCATGTATTATGATATGTATATGCATGTTTTATATGCTAACATGTGGTAGCCCTAATTCGGGAACCTAATAGGCTCGTTGATCTAAGGCCCTAATTCCATCCTCAGAGGAGAATGCAGGTACAAGTAAAGGAAAAGAAAAGGTCGTTGACCGGGAGGGGAGCTAAGCCAAGCCTGGGTGCTTGAATGCTGGAATGAATTTATGATTACTGTTATTTGATACTTTATTATGGAAATGTAATAAAGTAGTTACTTGCTATGGTTTGATTAGGATAAATACTTTGAATGGTTGTATTATGTTAATTAATGTTTGAGACCGTTACTTGCTATCTAGTCTTTTATTCCGCAGTTAATCTAGGTTTTTCCGCATGTTGATGTTAGTTCCATGTGTGATTCATAATCATGGTCTATTGCATGTACACATGGGTGGCCAGTTAGGGTTTAGACTTGGGTAGTCTGAACTTAACTCGCGTCGTGACGCCGCCCGCTCTCTTCCGATGTTTTATTTTTACTTTTAAAAAAAAATTAAACTCTTAAATTCTCGGAAAGGGCGGGGTGTTACAGGGTTCGGCCATACAACATGGCCGAACCCCACCCTTTGATTTTGTGCCCTTCTTTTCCATTCTTTATGGTTCTCATACATACCTCCATTTAAGTCCTTTACAACCTTTTAAAATCACAAGCATACTTCTATGATTTCCATCTTTCAAATCCATTAAAAATATTAACAATGTCCTTCCATGGAGTTCGGCCATACATCATGGCCGAACCCTATGGTTCATCATTTTCATTAAACCTCATCATTCATCCCTTAATCTTTCTTCCATGGGGTTCGGCCATACACCATGGTGAAACCCTATGGTTCCTTATTTAAACAAAATCCAATAAAATACCTACCGGTTCCGTGACTCCTCCGGTTTTCCTTCGCTCCAACTTGTTCTTCCGATCCTTTCCTTCCTTAGCCTCTTCTTCCTTCCTTCTTAATCCTTTGGCCGAGAGTGAGAGCTTCAGAGAGAGAGAGAGAGAGAGAGAGAGAGAGAGTTCGGGCTTGAGTGATAGGGAGAGAACCTTGAGATGAAGCTCTAAGTCTTTTTGTCTTGGGGAGTGGTCGTGTAACACTTCGGACTTCCATGTTATCAATATTTATGGATTTTTCCATTTAAATTGTGAATTAACAAATATGAACCTTAGATGGGTAAGGTGCTGGGTCAATGGCCCAATTAGGACCCAACGGTTATGGTATAAGGCTCAATTTAAAGTAAATGGGTAAGACGCATTTAATTGGGTCAATGTTGCTATTTGGGGTCATAGTGCTCAATTGGGACCCAATGAGTCATGGTTGACTTGGTTAACTACCAAGTGGGTTCAAGCCTAATTAAATGGGGCTGAATTGAAATGGTAACTCAATATATCTGTAATGACCCGTTTCGAGTTTTACCGATTTTCTTGAGAGATTTTCGAATCTCCGAGTGGTCTTTGGAACCTTGGTAGCAGTGAAGAGAGTGTGGGCATCGTGGTGGGCCCAATTATTGAATTTCGGTTTGAAAATCCAAAGGGCATTTTAGTAATTTCATAATTTTTATGTATATTGTCATGAAAAAATTAGTTAAAAAATCACACTTTTCCCGATCGACGTTTGTTATTTGAGATTTTTGGGGTTCTTGAATTCCTTATATTTTTATTTTCTTTTGAAAAGAAATTTATTTTCAAAACCTTAGTTTTTTTTTTAAAAAAAAAAAAAGAAAAAAAGAAAAATTGAAAACTTTTTTCCAAACCCTAAATCCTTTAACCCTCACGCCGCACTGTAGCCACATTGCTACAGTGCCCGTGCGTATCTCTCTCCCTCGATGGCTCTCTCCCCCCTTCTCCTTCAAAACCCTAGGAGACCCTCCACCCTCGCCGCAGCCGCAGCCGCAGCCGCAGCCGCCCCCCTCCCCCCTCCCCCCTCCTTTTCGGATCTCTCTCTCTCTCTCTCTCGGAGGTTTGTTTTCCCCCCCTTCCCTCTATGTTATTTCCTTTCTCCTTCTTCCCCTTTTGCCGCCGCCTGCTGTTCGCCGATCAGAGGTTCGGGCCCCCAGCCGCCGATCCCCCAGCTCTCCCTCCGTCGGCCGATCCGAGGTAATTGTTTTCCCTTCTCTCCTTCCCCTCTTTCCGATTTCCTTTCTTTCTTCTTCTTCTTCTTCTTCCCCTCTTTTCCTCTTCTTCCCCTTCCCCTTTGGCTGAGTCACTCTGCCGGGTTCCGATTTTGGACCCTGGTAACCCGGCCCAGCCCGCCAGATCTGGCC
The DNA here is from genome assembly GCA_022113865.1 of Chimonanthus praecox. Taxonomy (NCBI): domain Eukaryota; kingdom Viridiplantae; phylum Streptophyta; class Magnoliopsida; order Laurales; family Calycanthaceae; genus Chimonanthus; species Chimonanthus praecox. Next base: position 36,578,187 of record CM039090.1, read on the forward strand.
CTGTTTGTCAGATCCGGTCCAGCCGCCAGTTTCGGCCCAGTTCACTTGTTTCGGCCCGGCACAGTTAGGCCCGATTCGTACCCTACCCGTTCTCAAGCCCATTTGTATTCCTTGCCCAGTTTGACCCGTTCCATCCCAACTTCTTACCCACCTATTCTTGTTTCAACAGATTGAGCCCCTTCAACCCCCGAACTCGTTTTCTCGCATTGGATTTCAAGGACACACACAGGTGAGGTAATTTATCACTGTTTTAGCGTGCATTCTCATTCTTAACCTGTAATCTTGGACATCGAGTGACTTGAATGGGATCCTTTCGTTTATTAAGCCACTTGGTAAGGGAACCATAGAAATGAATATGTGGTAAGGGATCCGTTCGGATTCACCCAAGTCAATTATATGCGATTAATATAAAACTCTGAATGAATGAATGGTTATTGATGCTTGAAGGTTATTGAACATATGTTTGTGTTTTAATTATAACACATATATGATATTATGATGAATGAGACAAGTGTAGAAGGATGTTGAACACAATAGTTGGAAGATATTGTGATGCTTTCCGTGTTTACGCATAATATGCATATGTAATCGCATGTTGGATATAGAAGTATGAGTCTACCATTGCTATGTGTCGTTGACTGTATGATGAGGCATGTTGTTGATATTGACGTCATGTCAGAACATTTTTGTGTTGTCATACATGATCATGATACCATGTGCATGCATGAGAGGTTTTGTTTATGTGTATACATTCATGATGATGAGATGAGTTTGGTGGTTGGGAGGACTTCCCTGTTACACTCTGGCGGTCGAGACCCCATAGGAGATGTGGGTCTCCCCGTTGTGTTCCGGTGGTCGAGGTGCCTACCCTAGAGTTTGTTTCCCCTCGGGCGTGGTCGATGTAGTTTTTGACACGACTTGTGTGGGTGAGGCAGTTGTGTATTCTTTAGTCTTCCGATGATACTGGTTGGGAGACCGGGGTTCGTTGGAGGACCCAATGTGGACTTTGGAGATGATTTCTTGGATTTGGTTAATGGAATATCGGTTAATAGAATAGTTGAGTATCGTAGGCATAGATGTTTTATTCACTTGTGATATTTATTGCCCCTTCCATACATGATCTATAACTACCTTGCAAATATGTGATATGTTCTCTTGTTGGGCTATTTTGCTCACCCCTAACCTTTCAGGTGCCCCGACCGCGGAGGGGCCAGGCGGGCCCCTTAAGCAAGTACCAGGAGAGGAGTAATAGAGAATAGAAGCTTGTGCTTATGCTATGTTTAATGTTTGAAAATTTTAGTCACATAGATTCAACCACATGTTTGTTTGGATGACTGTATAACTTGTTGATTAGTTTACATTTGTGGTTCGTTGTGTTTATTCTAGTTATGAACTTGTGGATTGTTGGACGGGAAGTAGTTACCCCGTTTCAAAAAAAAAAATTATTGTTATTCTTGTACCCGATATCTGTCTTTTGTAACTTCTGAGGTTTTTTGGAGATAACGCGCTCGTAGCGGGACGGGTCGTTACAATATCTATAAACAAGGGACACACACGCATAGGCTAAGATTTCCTCTCAAGAAAATCAAAGAGTTTAGTCGACCAAGGATTGTCCTAAATGGGCAACACGCATGGAAGGTATTAATGGAAAGATTTTAGGAATGGGATATTTTGCATGGCTGTGTATAGGAGATATGCATATCCATGAGGATGCGCTTAAGATCCTTTAAAAAGGGTCCTTTCCTTGGTTAAAAGTGGAACTAGGGGATTGCCAAATAAATAAGTTACTTGGCCGTGTGTGAAGATTTTCGTATCCACGTTTATGCGCAAGAGTGTCTTTAAAAAGGAGTCCTTTTCCTTGTCAAAGAGCGACACTAGGGAAATTGCTAAATTGCAAGGGGCGCATGGCACTTTCTAAATATAGGACCAAGAGGAAGTTGTATAAAAGAGAGGAAGAAGGGGCGCTCAGCATACACACATACGGCCGAACTCTCCCTCTCTCTCAAGTCACAATTTCGGCCAAAGAAGTAAGAAGAAAGGAGGAAGAGGCTAAGGAAGAAAATGATCGGAAGAATAAGTCGGAGCGAAGGAAAACCGGAGGAGTCGTGGAACCGATAAGTATTTTGATAATTTTGTTTAAAGAAAGGAACCATAGGGTTCGGCCATGGTGTATGGCCGAACCCCATGGCAGAAAATTGAGGGAATGATATAGAAATTTAATGGAATGATGAACCATAGGGTTCAGCCAGGTTGTATGGCCGAACCCCATGGAAAGGACATTAATGAATTATAATGGATTTAAAGAATGGAAAATCATAGATGAATGCTTATGATTTTAAAAGGTTTAAAAGGGTTTAAAATGGATAAGAATCATGGATCATGGGTTCGGCCATGGTGCATGGCCGAACCCCATGGAAAAATATAGATGGACTTAATATGGTGATTGATTAAATGGAAGATCAATGATTAATGATTTTTAAAGAGAAGATTATGAACCATAGGGTTCGGCCATGGTGTATGGCCGAACCCCATGGAAGATGGTTATTAATTTAGAAATGTTTTAATGATGGACTTTTGGATCAAAAAGGAAGGAACCTTGATTTATGGATACAAGGATAGTAATTGATATAATGGAGAAATTGGAAAGTTAGACATCATAGGGTTTGGCCATGGTGTATGGCCGAACCCCATGAACCAATTTTTATGGATCAATTATGGATCTAATGGGTCTTTGTATAATTTCAAATGAATGGTTTACCAAACCAAGGGATGAAGAGAATGATTAGGGTTTTATTTTATGAATTATGAATCTATGTAATGGATCAATTTTGGACCTAAACATTAGGTGATGGAAACCATGGCAAAATTGTAAATAAGAGTGAAAATGATAGACCATGGGTTCGGCCATGGTGTATGGCCGAACCCCATGGGAATGATTTATGGATTTAATATATGAATGGTTAGATTAATGGAATGTTAACCATGGATGGCAATATGGTAATTAAGTAGAAATAATGGACCATGGGTTTGGCCATGGTGTATGGCCGAACCCCATGGGGATTGTTCTGTGGACTTGGATATGATAAGAAATCAATTGGAACATGGGTTTAATTAATTGTTGTGTAATAAGGTAATGGACCTCACAAGGTGTGTACAATCGTGAGTGGTTACCAGACAAAAGCGCAAGGACACGTTGGTGGTCTTTGGTAGGATTCTACCTCTTTGAAACCATGGGTTTATGTACAATGTTTTTATCTTATTTTGATGAATTTACGTTGTAAAAGATATGTTTCAATTGTGAAGTTTTAATGCTATGTTTACAATATTAAATAGCATGTGTTTCATTAGCATCTCATGCATGGCATGGGGTGAAGGATAAGTAACTGGAGGGGCCATGCTCCGTCGGAGCGTCCGAAAAACCTATGTGGGATACCTTGATGTGTTTTTCCATCAAGAAGAAACCGGAGGGGCCACACTCCGTCGGGGCGTCCGAAAGACCTTTGGGGGGGTACTTATATGTACTTGTCATGGGTGGGACTCATTGCATTTGACATCATGACATGGCATGGTGAATATGGTTTTTGACATTATGATATTATTATATATGTTTTGTACTAACCATTTGTTAGCCCTAATTGGAATACCTACTGGGCGTGTTGTTCTAGCGCCTACTTCTACCCTAGTGGATGATACAGGAAACGCGGAGAACGATGAACGCGAAAAGGGCCAAGCATATGAGCTTGGATGCTTTTAGTTTATATTTTGATTAAGTTACTTATGGACTTGTAATTTGAGTAACTAGACTTCGGGCGTGTAATAAGTTAGATAATTTGCTATGGTTGGATGTTTATTTGGATAATTATGTTATGTTAATTATGATTAAAGACTTGACGTACTTTGCCATCTAAAATGGAATAGAATTAGGTTCTATTATAACTCAAAAGTTATGATTTTAATCCGCATGTTTATATTGTTATGTGTGAACCGTTTTCATAAACTTAGTGCATGCACACATAGGGTTGGCCAGTTAAGGGTCGGACTTTAGAAGTTCGGACTTAGCTCGCGTCGTGACTTCGCGCTCTTGTTCACTCTGTTATTTAAAAAAAAAATAGACTCTGATTTACGGAAAGCATAGTGAAAAGGGCGGGGCGTTACAGATCGGCCAAGAGATGGTTTGAAGGAGAGAAAACAGCCAAGAGGGAGAGGGAGAGAGTGATGAAAATCTAATTTGTTTTGTTCCAATGAGGTGGTCGGCCAAGCGTGATGCCTTTGGTAAAGTCCTTTGTGTAACTCCCATTATCATTAACCACCCTCCTTAATGCTCCACTTGGGGGTTTCATCCATGAGATGAAACTCCAAGGATCCAACGGTGTGGCCTTTGTTTTGGCTTGTGTAACACATGAAACCGTCCCCCTCCTTATTAATTCCCCATTTGGTTTCATCCATGAGATGAAACTCTCCCTCCAACATGTATCTTTGGTTTGAATTTTAAAATAACCAAAACTCCTCACCTCCCATTAATGATCCAAGTGGGGGTTTCATCCATGAGATGAAACTCCCATGCCAACGTGTACTATGGGTTTGAATTGTGTAACCCCCAAAACCTTTCCATCCAACTCACCTCTTAAACTTAACTCATATAATTTAATTCAAATCTATTTAACTCACTTAACTCATCACTTTAAAATCAACTCAATCACTTGATTATATTCCAATTTAATTCAGCCCCAATTAAGTTAGGTTTGAACTCACTTGGTGGTCAACCAAGTCAACCATGACACATTGGGTCCCAATTGAGCATTTTGACCCAATTAAATGTATCTTACCCATTTACTTTAAATTGAACACTTATTCCATAACCATTGGGTCTTAATTGGGCCATTGACCCAACACCTTACCCATCTAAGGTCCATATCCATTAGTTCATAAATTAAATGGGCAAATTTCATGTATATCCATAGCTTGAAAATCCGGAGTGTTACAGTTTCTCACGGTTCTTCGCGGTTTCTTGAGGTTCTACATGGTTCCATTCCTCATTTGGATTTCGAGTTTTCCTCGTTTGGTTTTTCTGCGGTTATACGTCCATTCGTCTTTCGTTCTGCATTTTTGCATCAGTTTGTATTCCATTCGACTTTTTCGGTTTTCGAAACACTCGAAAACTTACTTCCAGCACATTCCTCTATATCCTTCTATTTTTTAAATCTGAAAATACTAATCAAATAAAATCTTTAAGTGACTATTGCAGCAACCTCTCATCTCTTTGCTCTCTCACTGCTCTCTCAGTCTCTCTCATTGCGCTCCCTTTCACTCTCCTATAGACTACAGGTTAGAACTTGATTCATGATTAGGAGATCTATTTTGGGTGTTTAGTGTTTTCTTTCAAAAAAAATAATAAAAAGTAAAAAATATAATAAAATATGAAAAAACTATAAATTTATAAAAAAAATATTGTCTATTGAAAAAGATATGTTAAAATAAATTGAATATAGTAATTTAATTAGTAATTTTACATGTCAAAATCCGAGAAGATTAAATTTTAAATAATACTTTGTTATAAATTTAATTTTTATATTTTTTTTGGATATTTCAGACTTTATAAAAAAATATATAATTTTTTTTTGAGTCTATATAAAGGCAAAAGGCCCCATTTTAAGAGTTCGCCTAGGGCCTCTGAAATCTCAGGGCCGACCCTGGATGTGGTCTGTATGGAGTAGAGATGGGGGAAAGGAAGAAGAGGATGAAGGGCACGAATGGATGGGTTCGAAGAGGGGTAGTACCTGGTCTTGTGTTGGGCGAACTAGGAGTAGAGATAGAGAGAGCAGTCCTCGCTAATGGTGAGCCGCACGGATAGCAGTAAGCTGCCAAAAGGGTAGTGGGACATCGTTGATCGGGCAGTGTGGTTCTCCTCCGACAACGGGAAGCGTGCTCAAGACTCCAGAGGTGTCAATAAACACTATTGTAAGCAGAGTCTCAGAACAAAACAACACAAAATAAGAAAATAGAGAAGGAATATTGCAAAAACTTATTCTTTCATTCAATTGATAGGTGGTTTTTACAATCCCCAAAGGGGTATTTGTAGAAACGTAAAACTATGTATTATATTAAATCCCTATGCTATTACATATATTTATAGTCTCTAGCCGACCCTAGGGCTATCACAATCAAACTGTAACTCTTAACATAAGTTTAAATAAAATACATCTCTTAAGTAAAGATAAAGCCAGACTAATACTCCAACACGCCCCCGCAAACGAAAGTGTGGATGAACGCGAAGGTTGGAACGTGAAAAAATGGCAGGTGAACTACAAAAGTGGCACACCTGCCACGAAGATTTATTGGAGAAACAACACATTGGTTGACTGCTAAAATTGCTTAAAGTGGCAGTGTTGATTGGGTGCAAAATGACAGGCGGCGAACACAGATTGCGGCCTCAAAAAGAGAATGGCACAAACAACAACAGTGGTCATAAAACAATTGTCCGGTAAAACAACGATTGCGACATGCGATAAAGACAGGCAATGAATGACCTGCAAAACAATGGCATAATAAATGCCAAAACAAGGCTGAAGCCATCACATCGAACGAAGGGCAAGTTGCGTCCCTTTCTTCGGCTTCAAAAAATAGGAGGAGAAGGGCAATTTGTGTCCCTTTCTTCGGCTCTCAACAAAGTAGGAGGGGAAGGGCAATTTGTATCCCTTTCTTTGGCTTTCCCCCTTTCTTCTTGGCAAGTATTTTGTAGATCGTGGCGAGAAGAAACAACAAAAACACCTGCAACTATACCAATTATGGTGTTAATTAATTGTATGGCTTCTTTAACAATTTGGAAGAGAGAAGTTTAGTCTCTCCTCTTCACCCTGACTTTATTAGGAAGGGTATGCACTTGCACCTCAACTCGACTGCAACTCACTCTCGTCAAGCTTCAACGAGTTTTGCTTGAAAAATTAAATTTAGTCCATGGTTGATGGCTGTCCGAGGAAACACACATTCACATTAAAGAGAGATCACAGAAGTGGACTTTTAACCACTCTTTCCATCAAGATTCACCATCACATCTTCTTAATCTTCTCACCTTCACAACAGGATTTACCTTGGCTATAGCATCTCGGCCAACATTCTCTTGATCCTTCAAAGATAGCTAGGGAGTCACCAATATAAATTTTTATCTCCATCTTTAGCAAGATAAGCAGTGGACGACAGCAACTGAAAGAAGAGAGACACAAAACTTCTTTGCAGAGGACGGCTTTCTTTCTTTATAAAGGACGTTGATGCTTCAGCTGCCGCTACTTCTGTTGCTGCCGTAAGGCCCTTTGCCTCCAGTAATGATGGGACTTCGGTTGCCTTTTGTGATGCTAGCTCGGCAATGAATGAAGATTACATTAATAATCTGCTCAAGGCTTCAGAGAATATCCGTCAACATTATAGAGTAAAGCCACTGTTTTCAGCTTTTGAACTGAAGCCTTTGGCAATGACATCATTGAGATCCTTTTTAATGTTTTATTTACCTCTTTTAGAATATCATACACATGTGGTAGAAGATGATGATTTCTTACAAGATACTCTAGAAGAGAATCAACCTGTAGATTTTGGTTTTTATTTTTTCCCTCTGCGCATGAACAACAATAGAGGAGCATGAACAACCCACGGACAGAAAAGCAGGAAGCCCAGAGCACAACCAGATCTGATACAGTTGAGATTTGGAACAGTCTGGTTGATCTGAATCTCAAGATCTGTGCGAAATCAGATCTCATCAGCGTTGTAGGTGTGGCTGAGACTCAAACGATTCTCTTTCAGCTAGCTGTTTCTCAGTTTCAACAGGGACAAATTAAAAAAGGTTGTGTATGTGAAGCAAAGAAGGCACGACAAATGTTGATCTTTTAAATTTGTAAATCTCGCAAGTGCACGAACCATTCATAGTATAGTAATGTGAGAGCAAGGTCGAACCCAATGAAAAATCTAAAAGTATATGAATTTAAATTTATGTCCTCTAAAAATGAATCGCTTTTAGGAATTGAATCATTATATGAGTCATATATCTAACTTGAAAAATTAGCAAATAAAATGTGTTGATTTTCATATTCTTACATGGTGAATTAAATTTTAACCTTAATCATGATTAGGAATTCAAGTTACAAAATTATTTACATATCTTCCTAACTTTAATTGAATGGATTCTGGAGAGAGAGTGATTAAAGAGAAATTAAATAATTAAATAATGAATTAAAGATTTAAAGATATAAAGAATTAGAGATTAGATTATACAAGATTTGGGTTAAAACAACTATTACACAACAAACATGAGATTTAACATAATTAAAAGGTAAAAAATTAAATTGGATGAAAATAAATGATTGAAATTAAATTTACAGTAACGTAAAAGTTGGTTGTTTGGAAAAGACCGTTCATCACCCAAGATGTGTAAATAAAGTAAAGGCCTAGATCTGAAATTCACATAAAGATCTAAAGTACAATTCATATTTTTTCATAAAACAAGATGCACAACTTTTTAATTTAATTAATCAAAACCTTAGTAATCATGATTTGAATTAAAAATGTTCCTAATGAGCATGAAACCTTAAAAATCTAGCCTAATGGTTCCTCAATTGATTTTATAAGGAGATGCATGATCCATTTTACTATCTTGTTTTTCTAGATATTGTGAATGCAATCCTACTTTACCATACAAATATCAAACAAATATGCAAAACAATAATAAAACAAATCTAACTAATGCATGATTCTAACATCCTAATATGCATTAGCAATTTAAATATGCAATTAAGTTAAAGAACATCCTAGAAAATTTCTATATGAATGCACTCACCTTAGCCTAGCTCGCATGTTTTCCAGCAATTTTTAAGCAATTTTTTTTTTTTAGCAATTTTCAAGAACGTTGCAAGCAAGTTTTCAAGCGATTTTCAAACGCGCATCGTGTAAAACAACACAAACAAACTATGGTGTAGATTCTAAATCAAAGAATGCATGATACCCAAACTAAAAGAATTGTCCCTAATCTATAATTTAAGAAGGAGATGTGATATAATCTATAAACAAGAATTCCAAACTATGACAAGATTATGAAAGTTAAATCAAAGTTCACCAAATTAAAAAAAAACTTTATTCCATGATTCCCAAGTTTTGACATCTTATTTTGAAGATTTCATAAGTTAGATAAAAGTTCTAAGTTTTAGAAAGTTCTAAGTTTGGAATTTTTTCTAAATTTAAAAGGTTTCCAAAAATAGATCAATTACCAAAAATAGTTTTTTCTAAAAATTGAAACTTTCCAAAAATGAATTGATTCAAATAATTGAGATTTTCAACAATTTCTTATTTAAGGTAATTTTTCAAAAGTAGAAAAGTTTCCATTTTTCAAGAGTTGCCAAAAATAGAACTTTCCAAAAATAACAATTTTTCCTAAAAATAATTAATTTTTAAAGAAGACATAATTTAATGATTTTCCCCGGCAACAGCGCCAAAAGCTTGTTGATTGTTTTTAATTTGTAAATCTCGTAAGTGCAAGAACCATTCATAATATAGTAATGTGATAGCGATGTCGAACTCAATGGAAAATCTCAAATTATATGAATTTAAATTTATGTCGTCTAAAAATGAATTGTTTTTAAGAAATTGAATCATTATATGAGTCATGTATCTAACTTGAAAAATCAGCTAATAAAATGTGTTGATTTCATATTCTTACATGGTGAATTGAATTTTAACCTTAATTATGATTAGGAGCTCAAGTTACAAAATTATTTATACATCTTCCTAACTTTAATTGAATGGATTTTTGAGAGAGTGATTAATGAGAAATTAAACAATTAAATAATGAATTAAAGAATTAAATAATTAAAGATTAGATTATACAAGATTTGGGTTAAAACAACTATTACACAGCAAACATGAGATTTAACATAATTAAAAGCTAGAAAATTAAATTGCATGAAAATAAATGACTGAAATTAAATTTGCAGTAACGTAAAGGTTGGTTTTTGGAATAGACCGTTTATCACCCAAGATGTGTAAACAAGGTAAAAGCCTAGATCTGAAATTCATGTAAAGACTAAAATAAAATTCATGTTTATTAATCAAACAAGATTCTCACAACTTTTTAATTTAATAAATCAAAACCTTAGTAATCATGATTCAAGGCTTTCAATCAAGATCCTAACTATTGCATACGCTCATGTTCAATCAAATAAATAAAAGTTGTGTTCTTGAAATTAAAAATAAAATAATCATAAAAGTATTTTAGAAATTGGATGTTCCAGAGTTCAAAATGAATACTTTACTTTATTAAATGGAAGAATTAAAGTACATGGCTTTGGAAAAAATTACATAAAAGAAAAAAAATTAAATTGGAAAAATTAATTGCTCACTTGGAAATTGTGTAGTGCTCTGTCTTCTAGTCCTCTTGCATTCCAGGTCATATTTGAAAAGAGATGGATGGCTCGGATTAAATCAAGGTTTAAGGTGGAAAATCAAAGGACTGGATTGGATCTAAATGAGAATGGATGATAGGGATTTAAGCTTTGATTTTAAGGTTGCACAAGGAGAGTCACACGAATTTGGTGTGGCTTTCATTGGTGGCTAACTCAAGGGGGAGAGAAGATAGGAGATTATGAGAGAAATTAGGACTTGGATTTGCACTAAGAAATTCAAATTTGGCTATGTAGTTTTAGGGTTTGTGCAATGAGATGATGAATGAATGGATGGATGATGGGAAGATGAAATGGAGGTTGACTAGGTGTGAATTTCGAATGGATTGGATTGGGATTGAGAAAAATCGTGTGAGGTGTTGTGATTGGGATGATGAGATGTGTTAAGATCCTATGAATGTATCTAGATGCTTTTTAGTCAAAGTGCATGGAGAGGTTTTAGGTTGGAAAAATCATAGGATGATGATGTTTAAAATGCTTATGGAGGCTAGCTTGAACTACAAGTTGTTCATTGCTTAGGGTTTAAAAATGGAGGGCTTAGATTAATGGGGTTTTGATCTAATGGCTATAAGGTATTTTGGGTAAAATAAATTTAGGAATGGGTAGATGGTTGATGGAGGGTTTAGATTTAAAGGTTGATCATAAGGAGATGATGCAATGCATGACCTAATTTCAAAATGAAGTATGTATGTATGGATGCATGTAGAGGCTCTAGGGTTTCTAAGAGATGAATGAATGGATGTGATTGGATTACCTAATATCTAATGGCTAAGATTCTCAATGCATGAAATGAATGCATAAATTAATAGGTGATGCATGGATGAATACTAATCTAAGGTTAAGATGATCATGATGATGATGGATGACCTAGATCTAATGAAAGATGAATGGATGGGATAGATTTGATGGTGGATCTAAGATTTGTCCTAATTTGGTATGTGAGATGGAGGGTTAAGATCTAAGATAGAAGTTGGATGGTGTGGATGTGCAGTTGGGTTATCGGTTTTGGACATAGGTAGTTGGGTTGGACTTAGGTAAATTCAAACATGGACCATGGAGTTCATTGGACTTGGGCTTTAGATTTGGATCTAGACCTCAACTCAGGCCCATTTGAATTGGATTTGAGAGCTTGGGCCTTAGTTGGACTGAGCTTGCACATTGGCCTGGTCCAAAGTGTGAAATGCGCAGGGGCTTGCATGTGGTTTGGCCCATTGAAGCTTTGTAGAGCATAGCTTGGCCCACTTGAATTGAGTCTTGACCCAATGACTTGAAATTCAGGCTTTGACACTTGGATTGCACTTTTAACCTCTAGAATTAATTAATTATTCAGCCACTTAAGTCTAAAAATTATTAATTAATCTCGGACTCTCATAATTGGATCCAGACTAATTAATTTACATGACAATCCTAGAAAGTGACATAAAATAATTATAATAATTATAGGTTTTCTCTTTAAAGCTCTAAACTTGCAATCTTCTTTTGTTTTAGATTGATTTTCTTGAACTTTCCATTTTATTACTACAAAACTGACAAACTACATTAAATGCATCATTATATACAAAATTGAGGATTAACTGACCCTACAATCAGGAGTAAAAATGTAAGATTTCAATACTCAATAAATACCCCCAAACTCAGATTTTGCTAGTCCTCAAGCAAAATTAAAGCTAAAAGAAATTCTAAGACACACAGAAATCATATTTTAGACCAACTGAATAAATTGAAAGTCCTAGACTAAACCACTTTCGCTGGTAATTTCGATTGCATTTAGCGTATGTAATATGCTTTTAAACCCCTAACTCACCACTAGTGGACGAATTATAGTCTCGTGAGGGCTTTCAGTGATAATACCCACAAATATCAACATATTTAAAATGAACACAATGATGAGAGGTATAGACATCATACCACTCTAAATTTCATTTTACAAGGTTTATACTTGGAGTGTAGTGTGTGCTTAGCCAACATTAAGATAGACTTCTTTTTCCCAATAGACACAAGTTTTGTTCACATCGTTGGAAAATGCGCTTTGACTACAATCCTCACTGGATATATCTCTCGGAAAAGTTAACACTCAGAGGTTTGGATTCATTTTCTCTCAAGGTATATGTGAGCAGAATTTTGTGTTCAAAATCAAAGTATCTCACATATGTATTAGCAAAGACGGCTTATTTCAAAGAAAATTAGTGATCTCATGAATAGGTGTCACTTTCCTGAGAACGCTGAGTCAAATACCATGATTTTTCTTCTTTTATTATTTACTTGAAACACCCTATTTAGACCTAAGATCAATAAGACTTTCTTTTAGGACGAAACGTGGCTTGAGATTGAGTCAAATCAAATAGGATATAAGGCTGTAGAAATACTTTGAATAGAAATGGTTAAAGGTCTTCATTGTTTTGAATGTGATATTTTTCATCTATTTCCTTTTGGCATTTTTCTAAGTATTATTTTTTTTCTTTATTTTTCTTTTCTTTTTCACATCCTTCTTTTGGTATTTGGATGTTTCCCTTTTTGGATGGTATTTTCTTTCTTTTTCTTTTCTTTTCTTGTGCCCTTGTTTTTAGAGTACCATCCCTTAATTTTTCATCTCTAACCTTTTCTATAAATAGGTGATGGATATTTTTTATTAGCTTATACTCCTGAACTGGAGTTGGGTATGGTAATCATGGCTAGTCAATAAATAGGCTTATATAAGGCTCAACTAGGGAACTATCAAGATAAGATGACCAAAAATAGGTTGGGTTTTAGGTTCAAATGATCCAACAATGGCCTAAATTGCATCCTAAGTTTCAACAGGTGGTTTCCTCGTTGAAATAAATTCCAAAAAAATTCAGGTGTAATAACTAAATTTTGATGGCGTTCTCAGTAATATGACCAAGATGAAGAATAATGACATCAACAACGACTTATTTGCGCTACCAAAGAAAATGGAATTTACTTATAACTCTTAGAAGAAAGAATGGCTCTAAAGCTTACTGGGTTAAGTCGCCACTTGTATTCCTCTAGTGATCACTTGACTCGTGAATATTTTTCTTTTTCAGGCTAAACTTAATATGGCTATGTACAATGGTTTCCAAATATAATTCCTATAAAAATCTTTCCGGAAAAGTGTGAAATAAAGATCTATATCTAAGTATTAATGCTAAAAATGTGACTCTTTTTACGTTAGATTGTCAAGACGCGGATAATCTTTTTCGAACTAAAAATTGGCAGTGTTTAAGCTCCAGAAGTCTCAGTCCTCACTTAGTCTACTCTAAAATGATTCTGCCTATTTTTGTCTAAACAAGATTGTGACTTGTTTAACGTCAGATTGTCAAGACGTTTGTAAGCACTTAGTCGGAAATCAACAATTCTTTGGAGTTCAAGGCTTCTAAGTTTTTCTGGACTTACTCTGCCCTTGCATAGATCTACATAGATCTGCCTATTTCCTACAAGTCTAATTACTGCTGTCTCACAACAGACTCCATAATCTGATCTTATTCCATTATAATTCCAACGTCTGCATTTGTGACAGATACCTAGCCTCTTAGCTTTTCTCTTTGCAGCCAGAGTGCTTCGACCATATAGAGGTCTGGGTTGCTCCTATTTGATTTCCATCTTCCTCACCCTCATAGCTAAGGAAATGATTTTCCTACACAAGTCTGGGGGAACTTGTGTTTTAGACAGACATAATGGAAAAAAGAAAACTCGACCGTTTACGTGCATGACTTCTATCCAATTCTTTAACGTCTACTGGTCACAAAGACAAAAATGGATGATGGATGCTGATTTTTTTTTTAAGGGGTCTCAGTTTTGAACTTACTCTCCCCCAAGATTTTTTATGAAATTGAATGAATGACCTTAGTACCCCCAAACTCGAATTGAACATTGTCCTCAATGTTCCTTAATCTACACTGGCCTGGTGTAAATGAAGAAATATCTTCGAAAACGAACAATCTAAATATGAGTTGTACCGTGGGATGCAATGATTGACTTCAAGGTTAGATTGAGTCAAAGAAAACTGAGACTCAAGAAAAACTAGACATTGAGAACTCTTATGAACTTAGACCATCTCAGACATAGACTGTAATAACCCAGACTTTTTAAATTAATAAAAATGTGGATATTATTTATTTTAATGATGGAAATTGGAAAATTTGATGGAATAGATGGTAAATGGATCAAAGTTTGGACAAGGGCCCAAGTATGGCCCAATGGACCATGGATTGGATTTAAAATCATTTAAAGGGTCAAGGATGGTCAAATTGGGCCCAATACCCATTTGGGACCCAATGGATCAAGATGATGTAAACTCTAAGGTGAATAGGTAAGAAATAAATTTAATTGGGCCATGGGCCCAATGGTGATCCAAGTAGTTGAAGATGGATTAAATTAAATCGCCTAAGTTAGTGATGAGTTGACCAAGGTGACATGGCCAAATGGGACCCACCTCCACCTCACCAAGTGAGGTGGTGTGTGGACCAAGGATTGGTGGGGCCGACCACCATGGTTGAATTGGTCAACCATGGGTGAAGTAATGGAGAGGAGTCAAGGAATTAAAGGAGATAAAGTGAAAATTAATTAACTTAACCTAATGATCCAATTTAATTAATTAATTAAACGAATAAAAAAGGTGGTCAAAGAGGGGAGACCAAACCACCTCACCTTAAGAGGTCAAAAACGTTGGCTAGTGGTGGTTGTTCCAACCACCACCATAAAGCATGAAAAATATCTCATGTGGGGTGGTTGGGAGACTTAATGTTAGAGTGTAACTTAAGTAACCAAAGAGATATGATAAGTTTTCATCTCATTCTCTTCATTTCACCCTCATCTCACTCTCTCCATCTCTCCCACTCTCCAAAAACCGTCCCACACCTAAGGATAAGCTTGGAAGAAAAGAGAGGAGAAAGGTGTAAGCTTGGCCATCACTCCAAGATCAAGCCATAGTATTTTCTTTCTCATCTCCATCCTCTCCTCTCCCTCTCTCAAATCTAACCCTACCATGGCCGAACCCAAGCTTGGAGGTTTTCACCATTGATCAAGCATTTTAGCCAACCAACAAAGGAGAAGGAGAAGAAAGAAGGTCAAGGAAGTTGACGGGAGTAACGAAAGTCGGAGAAGGCGTCAGATCATAAGTATTTTCTAAACAAGAGATTAGATTTTTTTTTTTTAGAGTTTAAGAGGTTATGAAATCCATTTCTTGGATTTAGAGGTGGCCAAAACATCATGGCCTTGGATCTCAAATCCATCAAATGAAAGGAGGAAAAATGGGCAAACCCTAAATGGGTAAATTAGGGTTAAGAAAAAATAAATGGATTAAGGACATTATGTATTTAAATTATTTAAGCATGGATTTGTGTAATGTTGGAAGAAAATTATAGGCCATAGGGTTCGGCCATGTAGTATGGCTGAACCCCATGGTGGGTGATTAGGTAATGTATGAATTTTTTTAGGGTTTTATAAGAATGGAAGCCATGGAGAATGATTTAGGGTTTTAAGATTTTAATGATTAAATGTAGGTAATTTTTGAAGAGGTTTTTATGATGGAATCCATGGATGAATGAAAATGTTTTTATGGTCTAAAATGGCACCAATGGATGATGAACCATGAACCATGGGTTCGGCCATGGTGTATGGCCGAACCCTATGGCGATGTAAGAATGGTTTTGATGGGTGAAGAGATGGAAAAAGTGATTAAGAATGTTGATAGATTGTATGGATTTTCAAGTATAACATATAATGTTTTAAAGGTGTGGAATTAAGGATGAACCATGAACCTCATGGAGGGACTTATTTTAAATATAAATGTGAGTGATTTTTAAAGGGGTTTAAATGAGGAAATTCATGGGGTATGTGAATGATTTTTGTGGCCTCAAGAGGCATAGAAAATAATGGACCATGAACCATGGGTTCGGCCATGGTGTATGGCCGAACCCTATGGTGATCAAATGGTGGATTTAATGGGTATGAATTATGGAAAAATAAGTGGGGAATGTTGGTGGTTTTGATGGACAAAAATGATCCTAATATGGATATAATGGGCTCCAATGTAGTTGAGGATGATGGCTTTAAGTGTATGAATTAAACCCCTTCATGGAAGGGCTTATGAGGGATTCAAATGTGTAACAATGGACCCAAGAAAAATGGAGAAAGAGGCATCATGGGTTCGGCCATGCATGACCCAATTGTAGATCGTTTTGGCCTAAGGTTAATGTGTTTGTATATGATTAAATTAATGGAGTTTAGGTTAAATTAAGTGGCTGATTTTAATGGTTTTAAGACATGGGTGATGGGTCATTAATGGACCCAAATCTATGAATCAATTTTGGACA
Source organism: Chimonanthus praecox (assembly GCA_022113865.1). Lineage (NCBI taxonomy): Eukaryota > Viridiplantae > Streptophyta > Magnoliopsida > Laurales > Calycanthaceae > Chimonanthus > Chimonanthus praecox. The sequence continues at coordinate 36,594,937 of CM039090.1, forward strand.
AAGAAATGTATATGGTTAAGTGAATGTCTAAACATGGGAGAGGTAGTGGCAAAACCGTAATTAATGACCCATTTTGTGAACCATTTAAAGGGTTAAGTATGGGGTTTTGTATGGGTTTAAATGAATAAGGATTAGGTTAATTAAAGGGCTAATTTTTATGATCATATGACATGGTTGAGTAGGTGAATAACCATAGAAGGAATAGTGGCAAAAATGGTAAATATTGGCCAAAATGAAGAACCACACTAAGATATGATGTTTGGGCTTAGTAAAAGGTTAAAAACATGGATTAATTATTAATGTATAATAAGGTACTAGACATCACAAATGGTGCGCGATCGGCGACCGGGTCTATCGGACAGAAACGAAAGAAAGAACGCTAGTCGGTATTTGGTAGGATTCCTACCTTTTTGTAAGCCGTGGATTACGTGTTATATGATGGTTTCCTTGATTTATTTTGGATAATTATATGATTTATTTTATGATGGATTTTAAGGCTATGAATTATGTGTTACGGCTATGATTTAAACTTTATATGGCATATTATATTTACAATGATTTAAATACTATATAGCATATCGCAATTACAACTCATGCATGGCATGGGCGGGAAAATAAAGGAACCGGAGTCCATGTTCCATCGGGGCGACCGAGAAACAGACAAGGGGATAGCTTTATATGCTATAACCGGAGTCCATGCTCCGTCGGAGTGACCGAGAAACGGACATGGGGATAGTTTGATATGCTATAACCGGAGTCCATGCTCCGTCAGGGCGACCGAGAAGCAAACATGGGGATACCTTGACGAGGCTTTGCCGTCAAAGGGGATATGACATCATGATGGTATGGTTGATGGGTGGGACACATGACATGAGACACCCATGGCATTGCATTCATTTTATGGTTTTTGTTTTATTTCTATCTGTATGCTTGTTATCACTAATCCATGTGTTAGCCCTACTCGGAGTCCTACTGGGCGCGTTGTCTAACGTCCTACTTCTACCCTAGCTGATGACGCAGGAGATGGCGGACACGAAGGACGAGACAGAGGCCAAGCTTAGGAGTTTGGGAAGGCGGACTACTTAGTTTATTTAATTTATTTTGGAAAATGTAATTTGAGTAGTGTAGCTCGTCGGACTGTATATTTCATACTTCTTGCTATGGTTTGGATTTTATTTTGGATGTTATCAGTTTGAGATATAATTATGAATTTAGGGGTATTTTCGTAATTTAAGCCGTACTTCCTTGCTATCTAAAAACTGGTAGGATAGTCTCTATTATAATGTTCCGCATTAAATTATATTCCGTGAGCTTACGTCTACGTGTGAACCGTTCTCGTGGACTTCGTTCCACGCACACGTAGGGTTGGCCACTTAAGGGCTGGGCTTTAGAAGCTCGGACTTAACTCGCGTCGTGACGTCCGCGCCCTTTGTCACTCTTTATTATATATATAAAAAAAAAATAGACTCTGATTTCGGTGAAAAGGGGCGGGCGTTACATAGACAATTGGGCTGGTGAGTCTGGGTAAAGATGAGTGGGTAAGGGTAAATGGGATTGGGTAAATGGGATGATAATGGATGTGCAAATCAGTTTTGGTAAATTGGATCAATGAGCAGGATTTCCTCTGTTCTTTCTGGTGTGTAGGGCACTAAAAATGGTTTCAAACGATGACCTTTGACTTTGAAACGATGGTCATTTTTAGGATGCTTGATCTGGATGGCACCATGTGGAAATATGGCTGTGACTATGAATGAACCAGACCATTTGGATTTCAACTTTCCAGGAAAAAGATGCAACCTAAAATTGTACAATAAGACTTTTTGACCAATAGTAAACATTTTCCAGAGAATGTGTTTGTCATGAAAGATTTTCATTCGGTCTTTGTACTTTATAGTCGTATCATAAACTTCATTTTTTATTTCTTTCAACTTAGCTAATTGAAGCTTTCTGAGTTGTCCAGCCGAATCTAAAGCAAAATGAATACGCTTGATTGACCAATAAGCTTTGTGTTCTATTTCGACTGTAAGATGACAAGCCTTTCCATACACTAAGCGATAAGGTGACATTCCTATTGGTGTCTTGAACGCAGTTCGATAAGCCCATAGTATATCAGTGAGTCTGGAAGACCAATCCTTCCGAGATGGATTGACTGTCTTCTCAAGGATAAGTTTGATTTCTCAATTTGATATTTCCACTTGTCCACTTGTTTGAGGGTGATAGAGGGTAGCTACTTTGTAAATCAACCCATATGACTTCATCAATTTTTCAAATGGGCGATTACAAAAATGCTTAGTTCGTGGAATACCAAATCTAGAGAAGATATTTTCTTTCAAGAAACGAGTGACAACCTTGTGATCATTTGTTTTGCATGCCACTTCTTCTCACTTTGACACATAGTCAACTCCTACGAGGATATATAGATTGCCAAAAGACTTAGGAAAAGGTCCCATGAAATCAATGCCCCAAACATCGAAAGGTTCAACAATTAAGATTGGGTTTAAAGACATCATATTCCGGCGGAATATACCTCCTAATTTTTGACATCTATCTCATGAAACACAGATGGTATGGGTATCACGAAACATGGAGGACCAGATAAATCCACATTGCAAAGTTTGTACAGTTGTCTTTTTAGCACTGAAATGGCCTCCACAGGCTTGATCATGACAGAAACTTATGACACTTTGTTGTTTTTCTTTAGGAACACAACGACAGTTAATTTGGTCCGCACAATGCTTAAACAGATATAAATCATCCCAAATGAAATTTTTGACTTGTGCCAGAAATTTAACTCTATCTTGTTTAGTCCAATGAGGAGGCATTTGACTAGTCACAAGATAATTGACAATGTCTGTGAACCATGGTACTTGGGAAAGGGACATGAGTTGCTCGTCAGGAAATGACTCAGTGATAGGACGGTTATCTTCATTGAACTTAGTTGCCAATCTACACAAATGGTCTGCTACCACATTTTCAGAACCTTTGTTATCATGAATTTCAATATCAAATTCTTCTAGCAAAAATAACCATCGGATCAGGCGGGACTTAGCATCTTTCTTAGAAAGAAGATGCTTGAGTGCAGCGTGATCTGAATAGATAATGACCTTCGAACCTAGTAAGTAAGACGGAAATTTGTCTAGTGCAAATACAACTGCTAACAACTCTTTTTCCGTGGTGGAATAATGAAGCTGATCATCATTCAACGTTTTGCTAGCATAGTAGATAACATGAGGTAATATGTTCATTCTTTGTCCTAACACGGCTCCTATTGCATAGTCATGGGCATCGCACATAATTTGAAAAGGTACAGACCAATCAGGTGGCTGTATGATTGGAGTAAAAGTCAAAGCAGTTCTCAAATTTTCAAAGGCTATGACACACTTTTCATCAAAATTGAAAACGACATCTTTAGTCAGGAGTCAAAAAGAGAGGTCTTGATATGTCACTGAATCCTTTGATAAACTTCTGTAAAATCCAGTATGACCTAAAAATGTGGTTTTGGTAAATTAGAGATTAGGTTAACCTTGGCTTTATCCACTTCAATTCCTTTTTCTGAGACGATGTGCCCAAGTATTATGCCTGATTCACCATAAAGTGACATTTTTCCTAATTAATTACTAAATTCATTTCTTTGCACCTGACTAACATAAGGGTCAAATGGTGCAGGCACTGGTCAAAAGTTGATCCAAAGACTGAGAAATCATCCATGAAAACTTCTAGGAAATGTTTTACCATGTTGGAGAAAATATTGATCATGCACCTTTGAAAGGTGGCAGGTGCATTACACAGTCCGAAAGACATACGACGATATGCGAACGTACTGAATGAACATGTGAATGTTGTTCTCTTCTGATCCTTAGGAGCAACGTAGATCTGGCTATAACAATCAAAGAAACAATAGAACGCATGACTAGCTAAACGTTCAAGCATCTGATCAATGAATGGAAGAGGGAAGTGATCTTTTTGAGTGGCAGTGTTTAGCTTCCGGTAATCAATACAAACTCTCCAACCCGTTTGAACGTGTGTTGGAACTAACTCATTTTCCTCATATTTTTATTACCGTGACACCAGACTTTTTCGGGACAACTTGGATTGGGCTTACCCATGCACTACCTGAAATTTAATGATTCCAGCTTCGACAAGTTTCAAAATTTCAGCTCTCACTTCTTCCTGCATTTTTGGATTTAACCGTCTCTGTAGTTCCCTAGATGTTTTGGAATTTTCTTCTAGATAAATTTTGTGCATGACCACAAAAGGGCTAATTCTTTTGAGATCGGCAATGGACCAACCTATAGCTTCACGATGATCTCTTAAAATAGTCAGAAGTTTAGACTCCAGCTCAGAAGTTAAGTCTGAACCTATGATAATTGGCAATGTGTTTGAAGGTCCAAGATAGGAATATTTGAGAGTTTCGGGAAGAGCTTTAAGTTCTGATTTTGGTGGCTTCAAGATAGATGAGACTGACATTGATGGATTGACAAAAAGAGGTTCAAATTTGGTGCTAATATTCACTTCCTTGTCTACGTTAGACAGTGATTTTTCGAATTGATCATTGCAAACGGAGTGAAGGAAAAATTCATCAACGGAACTCTGAATTAAGTTAATCGCGCATGGATCATCAGTGCAGAGAGGTTGTCGACAAAGGCCAAAAACATTGAGTTCAGTTGTTAAATCTCCAAATATTAATCTAAGTATACCATTTTGGCAATTGATCACTACTTTTACAGTGGCCAAAAATGGTCGTCCAAGAATGACTGGGATATGTCCATTATCGTCCTAGGTTGATTGTGTATCCAATACCACAAAATCTATAGGGAAGTAGAACTTGTCAACTTTAACTAGAACGTCTTCTATCACACCTCTGTGAATTTTTATTGAGCGATCAACTAACTATAGTGTTATAAGAGTAGGTTTCAATTCTCTTAAACCTAACTGCTCATAGAGAGAATATGATAGTAGTCTAACACTAGCTCCAAGATCTAATAAGGCCCTGTCAATTGTGTATGTACCAATTGTACAAGCAATGGTTGGACATCCAGGATCTTTATGTTTGATTGGAAATGTTTGTTGGAGTAGTGCATTCGCATGTTCTCCTAGGAAAGCCTTTGTGGGAAAATTGGCTATCCGTTTCACCGTATATAGGTTTTTAAGAAATTTCGCATACGAAGGAACGTGATTGATGGCATCTAATAGAGGGATATTGATGCTGACATGTTTAAAAACCTCTAGTATATCAACATAAGGTTCTTTTTGTTTTGCTGATAACCTATGAGGATATGGAGCCCTATGTGAAAATATTTTCTTAGCACATAAATTCGATGGATTTTGGACAGTGGATGAACTCAGTGAGCTATCCGATTGCTTTGATTGATCATTGATTGATTCTTTAGGCATTTCCATTTTGTTATCTATATGTTTCCCTGATCTCAAGGTAGTAATTGATTTAACATCGTCTGGTTTGGATGATGAAACTTCATACTGTCTTTTAGGATTTGGAATAGGTTGACTGGGAAATTTGCCTTGTTCTCTATCACCAATGGCAGTGGCTAATTGTTGAAGTTGTGTTTCGAGCTTGTGCATAGCTTGTTGGGTAGATTGCATGAATTGCTGCAACGTATCTTCAATAGAAGGTTTACGTTGTTGTGAATGATAAGACTAATTTGATTGATTTGACTGGGTGGATGATATGATTGATTTTGAGGAGGTGGCTGATATGGAGGTGGTCGAAATGAGTGATTTTGATATTGAGGAAAGTTTTGATTCATTGGAGATTGATTCTGTTGCCAAGAAAAATTGGGATGATTTCACCAATTAGGATTATATATAGCAGAGAACGGGATTCATTGCTGTCTTCCAAAATTATTGAGTGCATTTACTTGTTCAGTTGAACACTCAGAATTTGATTCTAGGGAAAAAAAAATTTGACCGATGTGTCCTGGACTAGAACCCATAGCACAAAATTCAGCATTTGATCCTATTGATGCATTCATCGCCTGAGTCATCACTAATAAGTCGACTTTTTTCGTTAGGTTTACGATTGCTAACTTAACTTCAAAATCACTACTGACTTCGTACAAACCCCTTTTCTTTAGGTTTGTGCTAGAATATCTTTCTTGGAAAAATCCCATCGTTGAGAATTTTCTGCGAATGTTTCTAGGAATGTCCATCCATTGTTTTTAGTTCGCTTAAAAAATTCCCCATTTTTCATAGACTTGACCATTTGACGGATAGGTATGGCTAAACCATCATAGAAAAATTGGACAAGTCTCCATGTTTCAAAACCATGGTGAGGGCATTTTGCTAATATTTCTTTGAATCTCTCTCCATGCTTCACAGAATTGTTCACTCTCCTTTTGATTGAAGTTTATCATTTCTTTCTTGAGAGAGTTTGTTTTTTATACTGGGAAAAACTTATTCAAAAATTTATTAACTAGTTGATCCTAAGTGGTGATGGTATTCACAGGTAAAGTATTTAGCCATGATTTCACTTTTTCTTTGAGAGAAAAAAGGAAATAATCGAAGTCGAATAAATTCATCTGTAATTCCTTGGATTTTAATGGTGGCGCAGATCTCTAAGAATTCTTTTACATGGAGGTACAGATCCTCTCTATCAAGACCATGAAAGGCTGGTAGTAGATGTAAAAGTTCTGGCTTAAGTTCAAAGGTAACATTGGTTGTAGGTACAACTATACCTGATGGTGTATTGGCTGTGACTGGTGAGAAGTAATCTTGGAGATTTTTCTCAGCAATTTCTTCTGCCATGGGAGATGATGGAGGAGTAGATGAGGTTGATGATGATGGTGAAGTAGGTGAATCGTCTATGTCTATCACTGAGCTGGACTGAGCTCCGGACTCAACAATTGATTTACTGACGGGAAGTGTAACTCTAACCAAGCGATTGGAGGAGTTACGTGACCAATGATGCATACACAAACACGATTATACACGCTAAAACAAATTTACACATGAAGATGCTTAGGTCTAAATTTAAATTACCCTAATGCAATCAAATTTTTTTTATTGTTAATCGGACCCTAAAAATTGTCTCTAGACTTGCTCTTATTTTTTTCTCCAAACAATCTAAGTCTTTAATGAGAGTTCAACCACAAGATAGCCAGGTAAGTTCCCAGATAAGTGGGGGAGCACACGACATCTCTTCCCAGCTTATCCTTAGGTCATGCTCGACCGCATGCCTTGGTGACAGAACTAACCTTGGACACCATTCTTGAAGATGAATTAGTCATTGGTTCCAAAAATTGATTTGAATTAAAAAGGTTCCTAATGAGCATGAAACCCTAAAAATCTAGCCTAATGGTTCCTCAATTGAGTTTATAAGGAGATGCATGATCCATTTTACTATCTTATTTTTCTAGATATTGTGAATGCAATCCTACTTTACCATACAAACATCAAACAAATATGCAAAACAATAATAAAACAAATCTAACTAATGCATGAATCTAACATCCTAATATGCATTAGGATTAAATTAAAGAACATCCTAGAAAATTTCTATATGAATGCACTTACCTTAGCCTAACTTGCATGTTTTCCAGCAATTTTTAAGCAATTTTTTTTTATAACAATTTTCAAGAACTTTGCAAGCAAGTTTTCAAGCGATTTTTCAAACGCGCATCCTGCAAAACAACACAAACAAACTGTGGTGTAGATTCTAAATCAAAGAATGCATGATACCCAAACTAAAAGAATTGTTCCTAATCTATAATTAAAAAAGGAGATGTGATATAATCTATAAACAAGAATTCCAAACTATGACAAGATTATGAAAGTTAAATCAAAGTTCACCAAATTAAAAAAAACTTTATTCCATGATTCCCAAGTTTTGACATCTTATTTTGAAGATTTCATAAGTTAGATAAAAGTTCTAAGTTTGGAAATTTTTCTAAAATTAAAAGGTTTCCAAAAATAGATCAATTACCAAAAATAGATTTTTCTAAAATAGAAACTTTCCAAAAATGAATTGATTCAAATAATTGAGTTTCAAGAATTTCTTATTTAAGGTAATTTTCCAAAAGTAGAAAAGTTTCCATTTTTCAAGAGTTGCCAAAAATAGAACTTTCCAAAAATAACAATTTTTCCTAAAAATAATTAATTTTTAAAGAAGACATAATTTAATGATTTTCCCCGGCAACGATGCCAAAAACTTGTTGATTGTTTTTAATTTGTAAATCTCGTAAGTGCACGAACCGTTCATAGTATAGTAATGTGAGAGCGATGTCGAACTCAATGGAAAATCTCAAAGTATATGAATTTAAATTTATGTCATCTAAAAATGAATTGTTTTTAAGAAATTGAATCATTATATGAGTCATGTATCTAACTTGAAAAATCAGCTAATAAAATGTGTTGATTTCATATTCTTACATGGTGAATTAAATTTTAACCTTAATTATGATTAGGAGTTCAAGTTACAAAATTATTTACACATCTTCCTAACTTTAATTGAATGGATTTTTGAGAGAGAGTGATTAATGAGAAATTAAACAATTAAATAATGAATTAAAGAATTAAAGATTAGATTATACAAGATTTGGGTTAAAACAACTATTACACAACAAACATGAGATTTAACATAATTAAAAGGTAGAAAATTAAATTGCATGAAAATAAATTACTGAAATTAAATTTGCAGTAACGTAAAGGTTGGTTGTTTGGAATAGAGCGTTCATCACCGAAGATGTGTAAACAAAGTATAGACCTAGATCTAAAATTCATGGAAGAATTAAAGTACATGGCTTTTTAAGAAATTACATAGAAGAAATAAAATTAAATTGGAAAAATTAATTGCTCCTTGGAAATCGCGTAGTGCTCCGTCTTCTATTCTTCTTGAATTCGAGGTTATATTCGAATTTTACCCTTGGGGTAATGGGGTATTTATAGGTTTTGAAAAGAGATAGATGGTTCGGATTAAATCAAAGTTTAAGGTCGGAAATCAAAGTTTAAGGTGGGAAATCAAAGACTGGATTGGATCTAAATGGGAATGAATGATGGGGATTTAAGCTTGGATTTTAGGGTTGCAAAGGTGAGTCACACGAATTTGATGTGGCTTTCCTTGGTGGCTAAGTGAGGGTGGAGAGAAGATAGGAAATCATGAGAGAAATTAGGACTTGGATTTGCGTTAGGAAATTCGAATTTGGCTATGTAGTTTTAGTGTTTGTGCAATGAGGTGATGAATGAATGGATGATTGGAAGATGAAATGGAGGGTTGACTAGGTGTGAATTTTGAATGGATTGGATTGGGATTGAAAGAAATCGTGTGAGGTGTGTTAAGATTCTAGGAATGTATCTAAATGCTTTTTAGTCTAAGTGCATGGAGAGGTTTTAGGTTGGAAAAATCATAGGATGATGATGTGTAGGATGGAAAAATCATAAGATGATGATGTGTAAAATGCGCATGGAGGCTAGCTCGAACTATAAGTTGTTTATTGATTAGGGTTTATGAATGGAGGGCTTAGATTAATGGGGTTTTGATCTAATGGCTCTAAGGTATTTTGGGTAAAATAAATATAGGAATGGGTAGATGGTTGATAGAGGGTTTAGATTCAAAGGTTGATCCTAGGGACATGATGCAATGCATGACCTAATTTTAAGATGATGTATGGATGCATGTGGAGGAACTAGGGTTTCTAAGAGATGAATGAATGGATGTGATTGGATTACCTAATATCTAATGGCTAAGATGCTCAATGCATGAAATGAATGCATAAATTAATAGGTGATGCATGGATGAATACTAATCTAAGGTTAAGATGATCATGATGATGGATGACCTAAATCTAATGATAGATGAATGGATGGGTTAGATTTGATGGTGGATCTAAGGTTTGTCCTAATTGGGTATGTGATATGGAGGTTAAGATCTAAGATAGAAGTTGGATGGTATGGATGTGCGGTTGGGTTATGGGTTTTGGACATAGGTAGTTGGGTTGGACTTAGGTAAATATGGACCATGGAGTTCATTGGACTTGGGCTTTGGATTTGGATCTAGAACTCAACTCAGGCCCATTTGAATTGGATTTGAGAGCTTGGGCCTTAGTTGGACTGAGCTTGCACATTGGCCTGGCCCAAAGTGTGAAATGCGCATGGCCTTGCATGTGGATTGGCCCATTGAAGCTTTGTGGAGCACAGCTTGGCCCACTTGAACTGAGTTTTGGCCCAATGTCTTGAAATTCAGGCTTTGGCACTCGGATTGCAATTTTAACATTTAGAATTAAATAATTATTCAGCTACTTAAGTCTAAAAATTATTAATTAATCTTGGTCTCTTATAATTGGATCTAGATTAATTAATTTACATGAAAATCCTAAAAAGTGATATTAAATTATTATAATAATTATAGGTCTTATATTTAAAGCTCTAAACTTGCAATCTGTTTTTGTTTTAGCTTGATTTTCCTGAACTTTCCATTTTTTACTACAAAATTGACAAACTACATTAAATGCATTTAGTAAAAATGTAATATATACAAAATTGAGGATTAACTGATCCAATAATCGGGGATAAAAATGTAATATTTCAATACTCAACAAATACCCCTAAACTCATATTTTGCTAGTCCTTGAGCAAAACTAAAGCTAAAAAAAATTCTAAGACACATAGAAATCCTATTCTTGACCAACTGAATATATTTAAAATCCTAGACTAAACCACTTTCGTTGGTAGTCTCGATTGCATTTAGCGTATGCAACAAGTCTTTAAACCCCTAGCTCACCACTAGTGGATGAGTTATAGTCTCGTGAGGGCTTTCAGTGATAATACCCACAAATATCAACATATGTAAGAGGAACACAACGATGAGAGATCTAGACATCATACAACTCTAAATTTCATTTTACAAGGTTTATACTTGGAGTGTAGTGTGTGCTTAGCCAACATTAAGATAGACTTATTTTTCCAAATAGACCTCATTTTTGTTCACATCGTTGGAAAATGCGCTTGACTACAAACCTCAGTGGATATATCTCTCAGAAAAATTAACACTCAAAGGTTTGGGTTCATTTTCTCTTAAGGTATATGTGAGCATAATTTATGTGTTCAAAATCAAAGTTTCTCACATATGTATTAGCAAAGACGGCTTAATTCAAAGAAAATGAGTGATCTCATGAATAGGTGTCACTTTCTTGAGAACGTTGAGTCAAATACCATCATTTTTCTTCCTTTATTCTCAAATAAGGATATAAGGCTCTAGAAATACTTTGAATAAAAATGATTAGAGGTCTTCATTGTTTTGAATGGGATACTTTTCCTCTATTTCTTTTTGGCATTTTTCTAAATATTTTCTTTTTCTTTATTTTTTTTTTCACATCCTTCTTTTGGTATCTAGATGTTTCCCTTTTTGGATGGTATTTTCTTTATTTTTCTTTTCTTTTCTTGTGCCCTTATTTTTAGAGTACCAACCCTTAATTTTTCATCTCTAATCTTTTCTAAGAATAGGTCATGGATATTTTTTATTGGCTCATACTCCTTAACAAGAGTTGGGTATGGTAAACATGGCTAGTCAAGAAAATAGGCTTATATAAGGCTCAATTGGGGAACTATCAAGATAAGATGATAAAAAATAGATAGGCTTTTAGGCTCAAACAATCCAACAATGGCCTAAATCATATCCTAAGTTTCAACTAGTGGTTTCCTGTTTCAAATAAATTCCGAAAAAATTCAGTTACAATAACTCAATTTTGATGGCGTTCTCAGTAATATGATCAAGATGAAGAGTAATGAGATCAACAATGACTTATTTGCGCTACCAAAGAAAATGGAATTGACTTATAACTCTCAGAAGAAAGAATGGCTCTAAAGCTCACTGGATTAAGTCTCCACTGGTATTCCTCTAGTGATCACTCAACTCGTGAATATTTTTTTTTTCATACTAAACTTAATATGGCTGTGTACAATGGTTTTCCAAATATAAATCCTATAAAAATATTTCTGGAAAAATATGATATAAAGATCTCTATATAAGTATTAATGCTAAAAATGTGACTCTTTTTACGTCAGATTGTCAAGACGCGAATAATCATTTTCAAACTAAAAGTTGGCAGTGTTTAAGTTCCAAAAGTCTCAGTCCTCACTTACTCTTCTATAAAATGATTCGCCTATTTTTGTCTAATCAAGATTATGACTCGTTTAAGGTCAGATTGTCAAGACGTTTGTAAGCGTTTAGTCGAAATCAACAGTTCTTTGGAGTTCAAGGCATCTCAGTCTTTCTGGACTTACTCTACCCTTGTATAGATCTACCTATTACCTACAAGCCTACTTATTGTTGTCTCACAGCGGACTCCATAATCTGATCTTATTCCATTACAATTCCAACGTCCGCATTTGTGCCAGATACCAAGCCTCTTAGCTTTCCTCTTTGCAGCCAGAGTACTTCGACCACAGAGAGGTCTGGGTTGCTCCTCCTGGATTTCTAGCTTCCTCTACCTTAGGGCGAAGGAAATGATTTTCTTACACAAGCTTGGGGGAACTTGTGTTCTAGACAGACACAATGCAAAAAAACGAAAAATCGACCGTCTACGTGCATGACTTCTATCCAGTTCTTTAACGTATGCTGGTCACAAAGACAAAGATGGCTGATGGATGCTGAATTTTTTTTTAGGGGTCTCAGTTTTGAACTTACTCTCCCATAAGATTTTTTATGAAAATGAAAGAATGACCTTAGTACCCTGAAATTCAAATTGAACATTGTCCTCAATGTTCCCTAATCTACATTGGCCAGGTGTAAACGAAGAAATATCTTAGAAAACGAACAATCTAAATATGAGTTGTACCGTGGGATGAAGTGTTTGACTTCAAGCCTAGATTGACTCAAAAAAAAAAAAATGAGACACAAGAAAAACTAGACATTGACGACTCTAATGAACTTAGACCATCTCAATCATGGACAACTGGGTTGGTGAGTCTGGGTAAAGATGAGTGGGTAAGGGTAAATTGGATTGGGGTAAATGGGGTGATAATTGATGTGCAAATCAGTTTTGGTAAATTGGATCAATGAGAAGGACTTCCTCTATTCCTTCTAGAGTGTAGGGCTTTAAAAATGGTTTCAAACGATGACCACTGACTTTGAAAGGATGATCATTTTTTGGATGCTTGATCAGCATGACACCATGTGGAAATATGGCTGTGACTATGAATGGAGCAAACCATTTAGATTTCAACTTTCCAGGAAAAAGATGCAACCTAGAATTGTACAATAAGATTTTTTGACCAATAGTAAATACTTTTCGGAGAATGTGTTTGCCATGAAAGATTTTCATTTAGTCTTTGTACTTTCTATCCGTATCATATGCTTCATTTCTGATTTCTTCCAACTCAGTAAATTGAAGCTTTTTGAGTTGTCCAGTTGAGTCTCAAGCAAAATTGAAACACTTGATTGCCCAATAGGCTTTGTGTTCTATTTCGACTAGAAGATGACAAGTCTTTCCATACACTAAGCGATAGGGTGAGATTCTTATGGGTGTCTTGAACGTAGTTCGATAAGCCCATAGTGCATCAGTGAGTTTGGAAGATCAGTCCTTCCGAGATGGATTGACTGTCTTCTCAAGGATACGTTTGATTCCTCTATTTGATATTTCCACTTGTCCACTTGTTTGAGGGTGATAGAGGATAGCTATTTTGTGAATCACCCCATATGATTTAATCAATTTTTCAAATGGGCGATTACAAAAATGCTTACCACCATCATTGATGATAGTTCGTGGAATACCAAATTTAGAGAAGATATTTTCTTTCAAGAAACGAGTGACAATCTTGTGATCATTGGTTTTGCATGCTACTTCTTCTACCCACTTTGATACATAGTCAACTCCTACGAGGATATATAGATTGCCAAAAGACTTAGGAAAAGGTCCCATGAAATCAACAACCCAAACATCGAAAGGTTTCAACAATTAAGATTGGGCATGTTCTGGCAGGATATACTTTCTAATTTTTGACATCTATCGCATGAAACACAAAAGGTATGGGTATCACGAAACATAGAGCGCCAGTAAAATCCACACTGTAAATTTTTTGCAGTTGTCTTTTACGCACTGAAATGGCCTCCATAAGCTTGATCATGACAGAAACTTGTGACACTTTGTTGTTTTTCTTTAAGAACACAACGACGATTAATTTGGTCCACACAATGCTTAAAAAGATATAAATCATCCCAAATGAAATTTTTGACTTGTGCCATAAATTTAACTCTATCTTGTTTAGTCCAATGAGGAGGCATTTGACTTGTCACTAGATAATTGACAATGTCTGTGAACCATGATACTTGGGAAATGGACATGAGTTGCTCGTCAGGAAATGACTCAGTAATAGGACGGTTATCTTCATTGAACTCTGTTATCAATCTTGACAAATGGTCTGCTACCACATTTTCAAAACCTTTCTTATCCTAAATTTCAATATCAAATTCTTGTAGCAAAAGCACCCATCGGATCAGGCGGGACTTTGCATCTTTCATCGAAATAAGATACTTGAGTGCAGGGTGATCTGAATAGATAACGACCTTCGAACCTACTAAGTAAGATCGTAATTTGTCTAGTGCAAATACAACTGCTGACAACTCTTTTTCCGTGGTTGAATGATAAAGCTAAGCGTCATTCAACGTTTTGCTAGCATAGTAGATAACGTGAGGTAATCTGCTCATTCTTTGTCCTACCGTTCGAATGGATGGGTTTTGAGTTGCTTGGAGTGGAAGTTGGGTTAGATCTAGGGTTTCACGGATGAATGGTTTGGATTAAAAGGGTTTAGATCTAATGGCTATAAGATGGGTGATTGAGATGGGTTATCTAAAAGGTAAGTTTTTTCATGGAGGTTTAATCTAGATGCATGATCAAACAAATGGCCAAGATCTAAGATGTAGAATGTATGCAATGGATTAAGAAAGGCTCTAGGGTTTACCTAATGTCATGTATGCCATGAATGGTTTAGATTAAAGGATGACTAAATGGATGGTGGATATGATATGGAGAAGGACAAGGATGAGGACGTGTGGACTTAGGGTTTTACACATTGAAATTCGAACATAGGTACATGGATATGAGCGATTGGGCCTTTTTGAGCACATGGACTTTGAACTTGGCCTGTTGGACTTTGACTTCCACATTGGCCTGGCCCATTTAGAGAATGCGCATGGGATACTAGAGTTTGGCCCAATGTCTGACATGTGGAGCATAACTTGGCCCATTGGGAGTGGATTTTTTGGCCCATGTATTTGGAATTCAGATTCTGGCCTATTGAATCGCTGCTTCGTTCTCCATAATTAAAATAATTAACTCACCACTTAAAATCTAAAAATATTGAATAAATCTACACTCTCATAATTGGATCCAGATTAATCAATTTATAATTAAAATCCTAAAATAGGTCAAACATTAATTATTCAAAATTTTGGGTCTTCCAATTTAAGCACAAATCTTGCAAATTTCCATTGATTTTTTTATTGATTTCATGTATTTTCCAAATCTATCTTCAATACTAACAAACAACATCAAATGTATGTGATATATACAAAATTGAAGGCTAACTAGTCCAATAATTAGGGGTAAAATAGTCATTTTTCATGTCTCAACAGTAGCATATTGACTGACTGCTAACTGACAGCACACTGACTGGCTGCGAAGAAGAGATGAATTGGTAGCACACTAATTGGCTTTGAAGTGGCAATGCATTGATTGGTTACGAACTGACAGGCGGTGAACATAGATGGCAACCTGAAAAAAAATGATTTGTTTAAGCTTTATTTGTTTTTGCTTGAATATTCAAAATGGTAGTATCACGGGAACACCGAAATGTGAGGTCCCATAGACCACCAAAAGAGGAGATTGAATAATACAAAACGTTCAACTTCTCAGAATCTTGATTTGAACGGACGAAAGCCTGATAAGTGCAAAAACATGGAGTAGATCTGGAACTAAGATAACATGGGAAGGAAGATCAGAGGCCGGATGTGGATCTACAGGCTGAAGGTGAAGTCTGGACAGAAGCAACATTTTTTTGTGTGTGTGTGTGAGTGTTTGCTGGCAGGAACTGTGGCTAGAAGACGACCAGCAAGGAGCCCCAAGAAGATATAATTTTTTTTTTTGGTGTTTTGGGGAAGCATGTAGTGGATGCAGATGGGCACCAGACGCTGCAACAGCAGAAGGCTCGACGCGACGACGATGGATTGAAGAGAGCTGGAACTGAGGAGGATGGAAAAAGAGGGATTCCTTGATCAGAACACATTTGGGAACTATTGACAGACAAAAGATGAAGAGAACTGCTTATTTCTAGCAGAAAAATGAGGAAAGAAATCACAGCCAATCTCCACTAATTTCCAGTAGAGAAATTAGGGATCACCAGCAGCAAAATTGACCAAAATTCCCTTTTTTCCCTCTTTGACTGTTCGATTGTATTCTTGTATGTAAAGAATGATTCATACCTGTATTTTCGCAGTAAATTTTATAAATATACAAAGGTCTCCATGAACGAACGTGGAAAACCATTCGATTCTTCCTGTGTTTGTATTTTCAATATGGCATCAAGAACCAGGAATTTTTTCGTCTGAAAGATCTTGGACCACTTTGTGAACGGTGAACACATTTACTGTTTTTTGCCACGTTTTCTTCCTCTTTTT
Organism: Chimonanthus praecox; assembly: GCA_022113865.1. Lineage (NCBI taxonomy): Eukaryota > Viridiplantae > Streptophyta > Magnoliopsida > Laurales > Calycanthaceae > Chimonanthus > Chimonanthus praecox. The sequence goes on from CM039090.1 coordinate 36,611,561, forward strand.
GTTTTTCAAAGGTTTTTTGCATCAAAAGAAGCACTGATTGCAAATCCTACTCAGGCGTTCTTCAAGGAGGAAAGGCATACTGTGCTCGTCCATCGCCGTTTATGCAGAGCCTCTTTGTTTGCAGTTATGTTGTGGGTTCCTGGACTTCATTCACCATCTTGGATCTTCCTTTGATCAGATCTGAGCCACTTTTGCTTTGATCTGCTAAACCTTACTGTCTTTGATCAGATCTGAGACCATGTCGTTCGATGCATCCTCTGTTTACATGCCGATCACTGTCTCTTCTCTAGACGCCGCCCAGACTTCCATCTGGGCTTTTCCCAATTTCATGGTCGTCAGATCCCAGATTGCAGCCGACATGAGTTTTTTTTTTAAGAGACGCTGGCCACTCTTGACAAAGGTTGCCGTCTATTCTCGATATTTTGGACTCAACAAAAAAGAGGAGCAACCTTTTTCTTTTCATTCTCCTAGTGGCTTCTTCTTCAGCAAACATCTACTTCTCTCAATGTTGGCAATTTTATTTCAATCAAACTTACCCAAAATAATTTTCTCCTTTGGAAAACCCAAATCATGGGTCTTATAGAAAGTTTATACATGCTTGGCTTCTTGGATGGAGATCTTAAGATGCCCAATCCATCGATCATTGTATCCTCAAAGGAAGGCGGTGGGGAGAAAACTACCAAACCTAATCCTGATTATATTGCCTGGGGAAGATTTGATAGACTCCTCCGTGGGTGGATTACTGGTACCCTTTCTGAAGAAGTTCTTGGGCTGGTTGTCGGACTTGACACCTCAGTCGATATTTGGCGTGCCCTTTTCAACTCTTTTGCACAAGAGTTGCAAGAAAGAGAATTTTATCTTCTTCAAAGCCTACAACTGCACTCTGACGATAATTACTCTATGTCTGAGTACATTTGAATATTCAAAAAGTATTGTGATAATTTGGCTGCCATTGGTAAACCTGTGAATGATCGAACCAAGGTCTTTGGTCTTCATAAAGGACTAAGCAGAGGATATGAGGCCTTTGTTACTGCCCTGCTCAAACCATCCATTCCATCTTATCGAGATCTTGTTCATCTGTTTCAAGGTCATGAAACTATGAAGAACCTTCACAACATAAGCAACTCCTCTCCCCTTAACCATAATATGGTATTTGTTGGAGAGTGATTTGGTAGTTCAAATTACAATCGTGGGAACCCTAGGAGAGGTCGAGGAGTTGGTGGTTTTAATTTTAGAGGATGAGGCTTTAATCAAGGAAGACTTCAATCTTCTCCAGCTAGTGGTGACAATCAACAAGGCTCTCAATCAGTTCAACACTGTAATATCCTAGATTTTTCAATATATCAATATTTACGAAAATGCCATTGGAGTTATGAATTAAAGGGTTATAATTGTAGATGAGAAAATGGTGGGACCTATTGTTCAAATAAGAATCAATGTACTTAGTATAAGGTTCAAATTAAGTTAAATGGGTAATGTACAATTATTTGGGTCAAAGTGGTTAAATGGGTCAAAGGACCCAATTGGGACCCAATGGGTCGTTGTGGATATGTTTGACCATAGGTTGAGCTCAAGCTTAATTGAGTTTGGATTGAGTTGGAATAAATGATTGAGTTTGGAAAGTTGATTAAATGATTGAGTTTAGATGGAGTTAAATTAAATGATTGAGTTGAGTTAATGTAAATGTGAGGGAGAAGGTTTGTAGTTTCAAATTAAAACCACTCCACACGTTGGATGCATGGAGAGGTCATCTTATGCATGAAACCCCTAGATATGTAATGAATGGAGTTTCCGTTTTGTGGGAGTTACAAAATGGGTTCACACATGGACAAGTAATGGAAAGGTTGGTTCATTTCAAATTCAAATATGTACACGTTGAATGCATGGGGTGGGGGGAGTCTAACCTATGCATGAAACTCCAAAGATGGAGAATGAATGGAGTTGCTATTTTGTGGAGTTACATAAGGGGTTATGGCATTTCAAATTCAAATTCTAGTCTACACGTTGGAGGAGGGGGAAAGGTTTCATCTCAAGATGAAACCCCCATTTGAGACGTTAATGAGAGGAGGAGGTAAGGGGGAGGTTACACCAATGCAAACCATGGGAGACGTTGGATGCCTTGGGAGTTTCATCTCAAAGATGAAACCCCCACATGGAGAAGTGATGAGGTAGGTTGCATCCAGGGCAGCTCAAGAGGTAAAAACCGTTGGAGGGTTTCATCTCAAGGATGAAACCCCCAAAAGAAATAAGTAATGGAAATGAATGGGAGGGGAGTTACATGTGGTGCCAACCTTAGGCTGAATTTCATTAGCCAAAGGAGTTTCATTTTCAGTCTCTCCCGCTCTCTCCCTTGGACGTTCTCCATCTCTCAAGACCAAAGGCATTGGCTGATTGTCTCTCATACCAATCAGTCCTTGGCCGATCCTTCCACCAAGACAAAATACATGTAGAGCAAAGGAGTTTGGCATCAAGGTTATCACTCTCATCCAAGGCCAAAATTCTATCTTTCTCTCTCAAATCAATACTTTGGTTAAATCATTTCAAGGAGTCTTCAAACAAGATCAGTCTCGGCTAAAGGAGAAGGAATGAGGGACTAAGAAAGGAACGGAAGAGCAAGCCGGAGTAAAGATCAAGAAGTGGTCAAAGAACCGAAGGAGTCACGGTATTGGTAGGTGCACTATAAATCCTTGTTAAATAAATTGGTTAAGGGAATATGATCTAGCCATTGAATCTATCAAGGGTTTAGATCATGGATTATGCTGTTTAAAAAGGGTAAAACATGGATCATAGGGTTCGGCCACTTGTGATGGCCGAACCCCATGAAAAGACTTGGTAATTTTTATGGTTTTTGAGAGATAAAAATCATACCATGTTTTGAAGGTTTAAAGGGTTTTTAAATGGAGATATGGTTACTGTTTTGGGACGGCTATGGGATGGCTGAACCCTAATGTTTTTATGGCTAAGATGCAGTGAATAAACTATGTATAATTATTGGGAGATTTGCATCAAGAGAACCATAGGGTTCGGCCATGTGTATGGCCGAACCCCATGGACCATTTTATGGGATGTTTAGAGTTAAGAACATGCTTGGAAATTACAAATGATTTTAAACCTTGTTGTGGATCTAAAAGGTTGTAAAAGATCCAAGAAAAATGAGGGAAATAACATCGTGGGTTCGGCCATGGTGTATGGCCGAACCCCATGACCTATTTTATGGGTCATTTCATGGGTTAAGTGTGAATCTAAGAATGTTTAAGTGAATGGGTATTAAGTTATGGAAATGGTTGATTTATAATGGGTTTTGTGTCATGATTGATGAGGCATGGATGGATCCATGTTTATGGATCAGTTAGGGATATAGACATAAATAAATAAAAGGTGATTAACCATGGGAAGAATGAGTGGCAAGGATGTAAATATGGCCAAAAATGAAGAACCATGGTTCGGCCATGGTGTATGGCCGAACTTCATGGGGGATGATTGTGGACTTAGGATAAAAAGATCAAGTTTGAGCTTGGTGAGGTTCGGCCATGTAGTATGGCCGAACCCCACTAAGGAGGATTGGTTGTGGACATTAATTTATTAAGCAAAAATTAAACAAGGGTTAGTTAGTGGCAAAACCGTAAATACAAGTTATAATGGAATGAAAGATTAAAAGGACTCAAGCCAAAGTCGTATGGTTCGGCCATGTTGTATGGCCAAACCCTACCAAGGTATGTTTGAAGTGTGAAGTGTTTTAGTGTTGATCAAATGAAAAGGAAGATCAAATCCAAAGTAGGTGAGGTTCGGCCATGGGTATGGCCGAACCCCACAAGTTGGTTTTTGGGACTTAGATTTTATTAGAAATCAAAAGGATATGTGATTGACTTGTTGTTATATAAACAAGGTAACGGGCTTGAACGGTGCACAAGTCGCGAACGAGTGACAGTCTAAGAGGAGCTGACTGTTTAAGTGAACTTTCTATAGGTTTCCTACCTTTTTGTAACAACACTTATATTTGATGTTTTATCTTAGTTTTGATGAAATATGTGCTAAGTTATTATGTTTCAAAGTGGTTTTGTATGTTAAGATGTATTTACAAATGGCATGAACTGTAACGCCCCGCCCTTTCCGAGACAATTTCAGACTCTAATTTTTTTTTTAAACTTAAAACACCGGACAAGGGCGGAGGGACGTCACGACAGGAGTTAAGTTCAGACTACTCAAGTCTGAACCTTAACTGGCCACCCATGTGTACATGGACTAGACCATGATAAATAATCCACACATGGAACTAAACAATAACTTGCGGAATAAACTAGACTAATTGCGGAAATAGAATGAATAGATAGCAAGTAACAGTCTCAATTAATAATTAACATAGAACAACCATCCATAATTAATAACCTAATCAAACCATAGCAAAGTATAAACTTATTACATGTCCATCAATTATAACTCAAACGACAATAAATAAGAAGTCCTGTTCATCAATCAAGCGCTTAGGCTTGGCTCCCCTCCTGGTCATCGACCTTCTCTTTCTCTTTCCTTATTCTTGCATTATCCTCTAAGGATAGAATTAGGGCATTAGATCAACGCGCCCAGTAGGTTTTCCGATCGGGCTACCACATGGTTAGCATATAAAACATGCATATATATCATAGTACATGATTATGAAAAACATATAAAACCATGCTATGTATGTATGCAAATATAATGAGCCCCACCCCATCACACATACATAGCCATCACTTGACGGGACTCTCACTGTCAAGGTAAATCACAATACACTTTCATTTGGAACTCACACGATAAGGTAATCCACAGTAATCCTCGTTACTTGTGGAAAGACACTTCATCATTGAGTTGTTTCATATCACATATTAGTCCTCCTGGCGGGACTCTCATCGCCTAAGGAGACTAATGTGACTCTTATCATCATGTTACTCCTCCTGGCGGGACTCTCATCGCCTAAGGAGGACGGTAACTCATAATTGCAACACATCATATCCTCAATCATCATCCCATGTCTATGCATGAGATGCCAATGTACATGTATGTCATTTGTAAATGCATATCTCATCATTCAAAACCATATTTGAAACATAATATCAGATATAACATATCTCATAAAAACATGATAAAACCAAATCATAATTGTAGTTACAAGTAGGTAAGAAACCTACTGAAGATTCTCTTCAGTGTTCGATCTTTCTTAATCGTCAGCCGTTCATGACTCATACGCCGTTCTCGCAAGTCTCGATACCTTATTTTCATAGCAGCAAATTAAACATTCATTATGTAATTCCAACTTGGTCTAAGTCCCAAAAATGCACTATGTGGGGTTCGGCCATACCCATGGCCGAACCTCACCTATTTATCCTTTGGTCTCTCATTCGTTTAATCCCTATTAAGCATCAATTTCTACAAAAATACCTTGGTAGGGTTTGGCCATACAGCATGGCCGAACCATACCCCTTTGTTTTGGGTCCATACAAACATACCTATGATCATTCTACCTTTGATCATTTCTCCCATAACTACCATTATGCCATTGAGACCAACCTTTTCCTTAAACATCCTTGACTATGACCAAACCACCTTGGTGGGGTTCGGCCATACCCATGGTTGAACCTCACATATTTATTTGCTCCTTTAAATCATTCTTTCACACATCTTTAATCATACAATTAGCTACACAATAAGGCCACCAAAGACCCTTAGTGGGGTTCGGCCATACCACATGGCCGAACCTCACCAAATCTGATTTTTGTCCCCACTTTTGATTTTATTTATGATTAATTAGCTTGATATTAAATCCATACCTAAACTTAGGTAATCCTTAAATCAATACATAAACACATCATAGTTACCAATGGAAATCAATCCAATCTTTTCACCCAAAAACAACCCATGGGGTTCGGCCATACCCATAGCCGAACCCTATGGTTCACTTGGTTCAATATTCACCATGATTACTCATGGTTTTAACATGCTAATTCAACCATGAATCATACATGGTTCAGCCATATATTGACCAACCAAAAACAGTAAACATATCCTCATTTAATTCCCATAAAACACCATAATCTTATATGGTTTTTATCTCACAAAATCATCAAATACTTTCATGGGATTCGGCCCTCCAAGGTGGCCGAACCTTATGTCCATGACTTGATCCTCACAAACATACTTTTATGTTTCAATAACCATGTAATAAACAACATAACATAACCGAGTTTTACCATTTAAAAATCATCCAATAACCAACCTAATTACATGGGGTTCGGCCATGCTCATTGGCCGAACTCTATGACCTGTGGTTTTGAACTTCTTAATCATTCATCTAGGTCTAAATCAAACTTCCATATCTATGTTTTAGCCTTTTTAAAACATACACTTTAAGTCTAATAAAACATCTAAAAACAGTCCCATACTTGTATGGTTTTAAATTCCAAAAACCATTCAAATCAACTAATTATTTCCATGGGGTTCGGCCATCCAAAGTGGCCGAACTCCATGTTCTAAATTTCCATCCTTTAAACCTTATCAACACACTTTACAACCTTACTTAATTCGGCCACAAAATGACCCAATTAACATGTGTATAATTCACCATGGTTTGACATGATTTTAGACCTTTAAGAACATCAAATCCAATCCATATTTTTCATGGGGTTCGGCCAACCAAGATGGCCGAACCCAATGGCATATTTTCTTGTCCTTTTAAGCCATCTAATCCAAGGTTAAAACCTTGATGCATTCGGCCATAACCATGGCCCATTACATGCTCCATTTGTTCCATTTTATTAAACCAAAATAACAACTAAACACTTACCAAACTTCCTTGCTTTTAATCTTTTCTTCCAATCCTTCTTTGCCTTCCTTCCTTTGTTGTTTTATGCTTGACCAGTTGTGCAAACACCTCTGCTATTTCAGCCAAGAAAACGAATTTGGAGAGAGGGAGAGAGAGATGGGAATTCTTTGGATTTTCAATATGAAAATCGGCCAACAATGGTGGTCTTTCCCTTTTGTAATTTCAGCCCCATCTTCCATTCATTTTCCCTCATTAAATTTTGCCAAAAACGATGGGATATTGGGTGTCATCCAAGAGACCCCTTCACCCAAACGTTGCACCCTTTCATTCACAACACATGCATCTCATGAGATGCATGATGCCGCCCAACCTTGGTGTCCCTTGGCTTTGCCAAGGTACCTCTGCATTCCAACTGCTGTGATGGTTTTGATTAAGTGTTGGGTGAGATTAAAATCCTTTCCACCTCCTCTTGACTCACTTGACTCATGATCTTTTTATTCCAACTCAACTCATTCAACTCAACACATTTAATGCACCAAGTTTGAGTCAACTCTTTTCTTAAATCAAACTCACTCCAAATCAGTCCAACTCAAGTTGAACTAACTCACACTTGAGCTCATTTGAGGGCCCACACGGTCATCCATGGTCAACATAGTCAACCCGACCCATTGGGTCCCCAATCAGCCCTTTGACCCGTTTTGACAACATGACCCATTAATGGGCTGATTTTGCCACCTTTAAATGGTTTTCACTTGTGCATCAAGCCTACCCATTTTTGCTATACTTGATTTCCAATAAGTTCAGCTTAACCCCATTTAATTTGAGCTTACACAATGGTCAAATCATCCATTATGACCCATTGGGTCCAATTGGGCCCTTTGACCCAATTAGCCATTTTCGACCCAATTGATGTACATTACCCATCCAATCAAACTTGACATTTATAATGTACTCATATGATCTTAATTTGAGCAACGGGCCCCACCATTTCCTTATTTGACATCACAAAATAATTAATTTAACAAACCAGGGGCATTTTCATAATTATCCACTTCATTGAGAAATTGGGGTGTTACATGAACTCATTGACATCTCATGCATGGCATGGGTGATGATTATGGAAACTGGAGGCCACATTCCGTCGGGGCGTCCGAAAGACCACTGTGGGGTACCTTCATGATGAGAATCCCATTAAGAGGAAACCGGAGGCCACACTCCGTCGGGGCGTCCGAAAGACCATTGTGGGGTACCTTGACGATGAGAATCCCGTCAAGGGGAGGCTATGTATATTTGTGATGGGTGGGACTCATTACATGTGCATAACATACATGGCATTGTTTTTGTAAGGTTTTGATGATCATGTACTATTATGATATTTGCATGTTTTATACTAACCTTGTGGTAGCCCTAATCGGAAACACCTACTCAGCACGTTGATCTAACGCCCTATCTCTATCCTTAGTGGATGACGCAGGAAAGGGGAAGAACGAGGATCATGAAGGAAACCAAGCATAGGAGCTTGGGCTTTTGAATGGACTTTTAATTATGGATTGATTTATGGACTTTTTATTTAAGTTTATATGGACAATGTAATTTGATAGTTAGATGATGTTGGCATGTAATAACTTAGTTAAGTAATTGCTATGGATTGCTATGGTAGAATGAATGTTTAGTTTAAGGTAACATTGGATTAAGACTTGTACATTGCTGTCTAATTTGCTATCTAAAATGGAGTAGTCCTAGGTTCTATTATAACCCTCAGTTAGATTAGGATTAAGTATATTCTACAAGTTTTATTTGTACCATGTGTGGATCGGTTCTTATGGACTTAGTCCATACGCACATGGGCTTGGCCAGTTAAGGGTCGGACTTTAGAGTTTTATTCCGCCCCGATCACTTGTTTATTGTTATTTTAAAAAAATAAAAATAAATAAACTCTGATTTTAGAGTGAAAAGGGCGAGGTGTTACAAACACAGCCACGATGGCTCTTCTCGCCCTTCCCAAGAGCATCCTCCTGGTAAATTCATGTAAAGAAAACGTAGAGGTATAGTGCCAAATTTGTAGCAAACCACGTTATATGGCTCTCAAGTGCTGGCATCGGTTTAATCAAGTTTATCAACTGGATGATGTGACTCAGTCTCTCGCCGTAACTTCCTTGAATGATAACTCCGAAAAGACTTCGTTTCCTGCCAGAGGTGCAACGCTTCACATGACTGTTGATCCTGGTAAGCTTACATCCATTGTTCCGTGTCATGGCACTGATAGAGTCTTAGTTGGTAATGGAAATGCACTAGATATCTCTCATATGGGTATATAAAACTGCATATAGATAATGTTTTGGTGGTTCTAGACAGTAAAAAGAATTTGTTATCTATCAGTCAGTTTACCTCCTATTATCCCTATATAGTTGAATTGATTCTCGTGGATTTGTGATTAAGGACAGAAAAACAATAGCCGTGATTGCTTCGGGAAGTAGGACTAGAGAACCATATGCTCTTAAGCCCAAGGAAGAAACAACTATGTTCTCAACCAGATTTCGTTCAGCCACATATGATGTTTGGCATAAGCGACTCGGTCACCCTAAGTCAAGGACAATAGACTTTTTGAAAAGGAATAAGCTTATTATAAGCACTAGTAATAATAAGCTTGATTGCTTATGTAATAACTGTCAGATAGCTAAGGCATGTTGCCTTCCTTTTATTTAATCTCATGATATTTGCAAAGAACCGTAAGGTGTTATTCATAGTGATTTATGGGGTCCATCACCAATAACATCTTTTCAATGATTTTGTTATTATGTGTTATTTGCGGATGAATGTACTAGGTACACATGGTTTTATCCACTCAAGCACAAGTCACACTTTTTCCAGTGCTTTATAATGTTTCAAAAACAAATTGATACTCAATTTGACTAAAATTTGAATATTCAATTTGATAGTGGTGGAGAATTTGCTGATTGAAGATTTAAAAATTATCTATCGGATCTTGGCATTAAATATCAAATATCTTGCCCAAATTCCCTGAACAAAATGGGTTAGTTGAACGAAAACATTGCATTGTCATCGAGTTGGGCCTTATCATGATGTTCCACGCATATGAATGTTCTTGGTTGTAAGTGAGTCTTCAAAACAAAACTCAAGTCTGATGGTTCTCTAGACCGATTCAAGGCTCGCCTCGTTGCAAAAGGTTTCAATCAGATTCCCAGCATTGATTTCTCTGAAACCTTTTCTTTTGTTGTCAAGCCTGCTACAATCTATCTTATTCTCACTATTACTTTAGTTCATAGATGGGAGATTCATCAATTGGATGTTAAAAACGTCTTTCTTCATGGGCATTTAACCGAACCTATTTTTATGGAGCAACCTCCAGGTTTCAAAGATCCCATGAGACCACATCATGTTTGTTCATATGGATTGCGTCAGGCTCCACACGCATGGTTCGACCGATTTAGTACCTTTGTTTTGGGCCTAGGCTTCTTTTGCAGCACGGGCGATTCCTCACTATTTATCTATTATGGTCGACAGGGTACTTTAGTATTATTGTTATATGTTGATGACATTATCGTCACAGGGTCCAACCCTTCCTTGCTTCATGACTTTCTTGGATAGTTGAGTAAGGAATTTTCCATGAAAGATCTGGGTCCTCTACACTACTTTCTTTGCATCTCAGTTATACATTTCTCTGGTGGTTTATTCCTCGCTCAGATGAAATTTACTTTTGATCTCTTATAACATGCCAACATGCAAGGTTGCAAGTCAGTCTCCACACCTATGGCCACCAAGTTGCGCCTGAGCTCTACTAATAATGATCTTTTTTCCAGATCCGTCCTTCTATCACAATATAGATGGCGGCTTGCAGTACCTCACTATTACTCGTCCTGATATCTCTTATAGTGTCAACTATGTATGTCAATATTTACACCATCCTACTCTTTTGCATTTTCAGATGGTGAAACGTATTCTCCATTATATTCATGGGGCTATCACTCATGGATTTCGTGTTCTAGCTCACTGCCCTATGCAATTCTATGCTTTTTAAGATGTCGATTGGACAGGATGCCCAACAACTCACCGCTCTACAACCGGGTTTTGAACCTATGTAGGAGGTAACTATATCTCTTGGACTGCTAAGAAACAACCTACTATAGCCAGATCTAGTACTGAGCTGAATATCGGGCCTTCGCCTCTACTGCCGCTGAAATCACATGGGTCACTTATCTTATTCGTGATCTTGGTCTCCATCTTTTATCCCATCCAATTACTCATTCTGATAATATATCAGCCTTACATGTCACCATTAATCCTGTCTTTCATGCCCACACGAAGCATATTGAAATTGATTATCATTTCATTCAAGAAAAGGTGGCTCTTGGCACTATTGTCACCAAGTTTGTTCTGTCTTCCTCTCAAGTTGCTAACATCTTTACCAAAACCCTTCCACACAAGCTCCATCACATGTTATGCACTGTTGTGAAAATTTTAAATTTATTTTTACTCGCAAGCGCACGAATCAAATTGGTGTGTAGAGTTATGCAAGTGCAAGGTCGAACCCACAGGGACTTGATTTTAAAATGAACGAGAAAACAAATTAAAGCCTAATATTTTAACATTAACCTAGTTAACAATTTTTTAGGAGAATGATTGAATTGAAATTGTAGAATTAATTAAAACAACAAAAAATGGAGATTAATCAAGTGAGAGAAATTACTAAGGCATCGAATTCCACCACCATTAAATCCATAATGTTCTAATTCTTTATTTATTAATTCCCAATTTTAAGAGATTTAAACATTTAAGTTCATTAATATGGTGTTCAAAAATCAGATTTTCGTTCGTTTTAAAAACATAATTCCTAAGCATTTAATGTATCCAATTTTAATTTAAAAGATAATGGATCAAAGAAAATAATCTAAGCATCCAATGTATCTAATTAAATTGAAAAATAATACATGATATTAATGGTGAAAATAATGAATATTTAATTAATCTAATGAAGTCAAAATCATTAAACAATAAACACACATATATGAGAATCAATAGGTAAATAACTGAAAAATCATTTCATTAATGGGGCTTCCTCTTCAACCTTAGTACAAGAAATTAGCGAGACATCATCATAAAATTAAAACAAAAGAGATAAGAAAAATAAAACCCGATCGAAGTCGAAGTTCCCGAGCCCTAGCCACGATCCCTCTCTCTATTTCAGCTGTTCGTCTCAATCTATTGTATTCTTCTCAGTTCAGCCGTGCCTCCTCTGTATTGTGTCCAATTTATAAGCACATTAAACAGAGTGGGGTGCTTGAGAAAGGAATGCTACATCGTGTGGGGGCCTTTCTAAATTTCAGTCGATCTTTTCTTTGGCATGTATAGCCAGCCTATCAGCCTTTATATCTTAATCTCACCTCAGTCGGCCATCATATTCTTCTTCATATGGACACAACATCCTTCCTTCCATTATTTTTCTTATTTATTTCTATTTTCTTTTCTTCAGTCGGCCAGCACCTCCATATGATTGAATTTTCTGCTATTCTCTGACTTCTATTTTCAGTTTCAGCAATTTCTATTTTTTTTTTATTATTCTCTATTGTACACGATTCTTCTCTTGCTTTTGCCATTCTCTTTCTTCCCTTCTTTTTCTTTTTTTCTCTTTTTCTTATATTTTAATTTCCTCTTTTTTCCATTCTGATTTTCACCAATCCTATTTCTCTTGCTTCATCACTAGACTATAGCATTTTTTTCTCTTGTCAACAATCTCAGCAGATGTTTTTTCCATCTTGAACAATCCAATCTAAAACCTTCTTTTCTTTCAATTCAACGCCCACCATACCACCGAATTCTTTTGTTTTTCACCACCCCTTGCTGCTTGCGCACTGCTTGTGATTGCTGCTCTATTTTCACATGTTTGATTTCCTTGATGTTCTCAGTGAAGAATCTTCAGCCTTGATTCTTTGACTATGGCCCTTGGAGAACTTGGGCTGTTTATGAACTGGTTGTTGAGTAGGAAGAGCATCAAAACCCCTCAATCTTGCCATAACATTCAGTGAATGATGTTTAGATACCATGTATTTTGCCATCTCAAGTAACATTTTTATTGGTGTTCCACTGCCTTTACTTGAAGAACTTCGCCTTAACCCATTGGAAACCCATCACAGTAAAATCCATTTTGAGAACCCCCCATTTACTGTAACATTAGGATATGGATGTTGCCATCGAGAATTTTGTTGCTAGCAATATTATCATCTTCAACTGCAAAAATCATTCACAGTGGGTTCTATCAATCCTTTGATGAAGGGACTTGCAAAATCAAGAAGCAACCAAACTTGATCTATAGACATGACTTGAGGTGCCTTCATCAGGTACTACAGTTGTTTGCAATATTCAGATTGCTTCTAGTCGAATAGCTGCAGTAAGAACTTTACCATATTAATGGACAACAATACATCAACCTAGAAAACACACAAAATATATTAATTAGGTAAAATTAATTGAAAATGAGATACTAATAATAATAATTTTAGGAGCAAAATATGTAACAATTTCATACTTATCAAATACCTCCAAACATACATTTGGCTAGTCCTCGAGCAAAACAAAAACTAAAAATTAAAATCAAAAGTACTAAACTACACCACTTTCGTTGTCTCTCTTGATTGCATTTAGCGTATGCAATATGTAACACCCCAAAATTTCATTCCGGTAAATCAAAATAATTTCCTTTAATGATGAGGAATGAACAGGGCTGATACTATGTATTAGGTCAAATGAGGAAAAAAATAATAAAGTAAGAATGTGAGATTAGAGGGAAGGTGGAGTAATTAAGCGAGATTTAAGAAAAACTAAATAAAGAGATGATTTATTAAATAATTTTGAAATTGGAGTGGAATATAATTAATTAAATTAATTAATAGAAATTTTGATGATTAGTTAATTAAGAGGGATTAAGGGTGACTTAATTAAGTAATTAAGATGGGTTTAAGTGGGATTTAATTAAGAGATTAAAATTTAATTTAATGTTAAGTGATGTGGAGGATAATTAATTTATGAAAGTTAATGAACTAATTAAGGAATGAGAGAGAGATGAGAAAGTGCTCATTCATCACCCCACCCCACCCCACATGATGTAACGCCTCGCCCTTTTTCACTGGCCGAAAATCAGAGTCTATTTTTTTTTTTTTGAATAACAGAGTGAGAGAGAGCGGGACGCCACGACGGGAGCTAAGTCCGAGCTTCCAAAGCCCGACCCTTAACTGGCCAACCATACGTGTGCGTGGACCAAGTCCACTAAAATGGTTCACACGTACTCAAGTTAACTTGCGGAATAAATCATACATGCGGAATTACAATCGGATAACTATCCTATTCCATTTTAGATAGCAAAGTAGTCCAACACTTAATAATATTTGTCTTAAGTTAAATATCCAAAATCAACCATCCAAACCATAGCAAATATATCTACGTTATTACATTCCCAATTACTAGCTACTCAAATACATTATCCATGAGTAACCTAAACAACATATAACTTAATCATCCAAGCTCCTAAGCTTGGCTCCGATCATGTTCCTCGTTCCGTTCAATTCCTGTGTCATCAACTAGGATAGAAGTAGGGCATTAGACAACGCGCCCAGTAGGTATTCCAATTAGGGTCAACACATGGGTTAGTACCAAAAATCCAGATATAATATATCATAACGTATTTGTAAAGCATTGTATCCAAAACAGTGTATGATAATAGAGATCCATTATATAGATAAAACCAGCAACAATGCATGATAAAGAGATCATAATCATGCTGATGCAATGCCATGCCATGGGTGTCATATGCCATGAGTCCCACCCATCAGCCATACAAAACATCTTCTTGATGGAAAGCTCCTCATCAAGGTATCAAACACATAGTATTCTCTTGATGGAAAACTCATCATCAAGGTATCCCACAGTGGTCTTACGGCCGCCCAGAAGGAGTGTGGCTTCCGGTTACCTCGTGATGGATAATGCACATCAAGGTACCCCCTCACGACTTAAAGATGCCCCGATGGAGCGTGGGTCTCCGGTTACCTCTTGATGGATAATGCACATCAAGGTACCCCCACAGTTGCCTTACGGACGCCCCGACGGAGTGTGGTCTTCGGTTACATATCATCCCTCCCATGCCATGCATGAGATGCAAATGTCCACATGCTATGCAATTATACAAATCATAGCATTTAAAATCCCATACTTGAAAACATATCACTTATACAAAATAACTCATCAAAATATGAATTAAAATCATATTACGTGTTCCATGGTTTCAAAAAGGTAGAATCCTACCAATGATCAACTAACGCATCCTTGCGTTTTTGTCCGGAAACCGATCACCGATCGTACACTGCTTGTGAGGTCCCGTTACCTTATTACATATCAATACATTAAAACAATGATCCCTTTTTATTTCCACCCATGTTTAAGTCCATAAACATGCCTTAGTGGGGTTCGGCCATACAACATGGCCAAACCTCACCCACTTGAATTTGGTCCCTCTTTTTATTTATTAACCAATCCACATAAGTTCAACCATCTAAGAAACCCTAAGTCCACAAATATTCCTTAGTGGGGTTCGGCCATACAACATGGCCGAACCTCACTCCCTTGGTTTTGTCTCTCTTTTTAGTCCTTTGATCTTTACATTAAGTCCAAGATCATTTCATTAGTTTTATATTAACCAATCATCCATGAGTTAGTCATCTAACATTCATAAAAGCCCTAAGTCCATAAAACTTTCCCCATGGGGTTCGGCCATACACCATGGCCGAACCCATGGTCCATCATTTTCACCCATATTTACATCTTTGTCATTATTCTATCCATGGCTAATTACCTAGCTTATTTACATATGACTTAATTCCCAACATCATTCCATTAGTTTTACATTAATGGAAACCCTAATTCCATAAAACATTTTCTATGATTCAATCATTCACTTAGGCCATTTATGCATGTCTAAAACCAAAACATGATCCGTGGGGTTCGGCCATACACCATGGCCGAACCCATGGTCCTTTAATTTCACCATTTGGCCAATCTTTCCTTCCATAGGTAATCACCTAATTTACTTACCCATACTTTGATCCATACATGATCCATAACCAAACATAGATCCATAAATGAATCCTCCATTTCCTAGCTTAATCATTAATTCATTTAAACATGTATAAATCTCCACATGACCCATAAAAATGGTCCATGGGGTTCGGCCATACAACATGGCCGAACCCATGGTGTTACATTTTTCATCCTCTCTTTAAATCCTTTACCACATTAAGTCCATAAATCAAGTCCTTCCATGGGGGAAGTTTAATCATACCCTTAGATCATCATTTACAACCCAAAGTCCATCAACATGATTTACATTATTTTCATGATCAAAATGCATCTAAGTCCATCAACATCCCTCCATTTAAAACCTTTTTAAAAACATTAATAACCTTCCATGGTTTTCATCCTTCAAAACCCATAACAATTACTAACATACTTCCATTTTAAAACCTTTTATTATCCTTAACGCTTTCCATGGTTTAACCACCTTTAAAACCATTTAAACCAATGATATTCTTCCATGGGGTTCGGCCATACAACATGGCCGAACCCTATGGTTCATCATTTCCATTAAACTAAATGATACATCCATTTAAATCCTTTAAAACCTTTTAAACTCATAAGCATACATCTATGATTTTCATCCCTCAAAATCCATTAAAAATAACCAATGTCCTTCCATGGGGTTCGGCCATACAACATGGCCGAACCCTATGGTTCATGCATAAGGTCCTTTAACTTAGATCAAAAACTACTCTAAGTCCTTTGTCTTTGAGAGTGGTCGGCCTTGAGTGAGAGAGGGAAAGAGTGAGATAAAACAAGGAATTCTCATTGCTGCCCAATGTAAATTAGTCAAGGGTGGTGTCCTTTGGTTAATGCCCCTTGGTAACTCACAAGACCTTTCATCTCCCCATTGATATTTACTTTGGGGGTTTCATCCCATGAGATGAAACTCCCCACCATATGACCATTGGGCTTCCATGTTCCAACGTGTATGCATGGGCATACCTTGTGTAACAACCAAAATCCCTTCAACTTCTCATTAATATTCCTTTTGGAGTTTCATCCCATGAGATGAAACTCCCACCCTTTCCAACGTATAGCCTTGTATGTACTTTGTGTAACAACCAACCTTTCAACTTCCTCATAATGATGGTGTCTTCCCAAGTGTCCCTTGGCTTGGCCAAGACACCACTTGAGATGGAACACCCCTCCATCTTCCAACGTGTATGCCTTGGATGACTTTGTGTAACAACCAAAACATTCACCTCCCCATTTAATGCTTCCTTTGGAGTTTCATCCCATGAGATGAAACTCCCACGTCTCCAACGTGTGTACCCATGATATGCTTTGTGTAACAACCAAAAACTTTTCATCTTTCCACTCCACTCACTTAAAATGAAGGTCCCCTTAACTTCCCATTCAACTCATATTTTTTAACTCAACTCATAACTTTAATTCAACTCATTTAACTCACTTAAAATCAACTCAATTCCTTGATTCCATTTTGAACTCAATCCAATTTAATTCAGCCATACCTTAATTGAACTTGAACTCATTTGGTGGTCAACAAGTCAACCATGACCCATTGGGTCCCAATTGGGCATTTGACCCAATTGACAACCTTGACCCAATTAAATAAATCTTACACATTTATTTCAATTGAACCTTATTCATAATCCGTTGGGTCTTAATTGGGCAATTGACCCAACACCTTACCCATCTAAGGTCCATATCCATTAATTCATAATTTAAATGGGCAATTTCCATAAATATTCATAACTTGAAAATCCGGGGTGTTACACATGACCCCACTCGACCCTCCCTTATTTCACTCACTCACACAGCTCCCTCACTCTCATTCACTCCCCACCCACGACACTCTCTCCTTTCCCTCTTTCACTCTCCAGGCAAACCCTTCCTCCCCTTTCTCTTCACACGGCAAGCTCACCTTCCTCCATTCCTCACCACCGTGCACCCCCTTTCTTCCACTCTTCACATGGTTTTCCTCCTCCTCTCTTCTCATCCATTAGTGAAACTCAAGCAAGGAAGAAAGCAAGAGAAGAAGGGAAGAAAGAATGAAGAAAGAAGGAAGAGAAATCTTGGAAAGCTTCACAAGAGGTTGGTTTTTCTGCCTAGATGTAGTATTAAGACCTAATTTAAGGATTAGGATGGTTTAGAATCAACCGAAGACAAATTTGGGTTAAAGAAATGGAAATTGAAAAAGTTAGGGACTTTTGGGGTCTCCCACAACTCATGAGATTTGATTTAAAATCCAAGTGTTTATTATTGAAATCATGAGTATTGACCTTCTAAAATATGGAAAATCACATGTGGAATCAATCTAAGAGGTTAGGTTTAGATATCAAGGCTAATGGCCCACCATTTAGTGATTTTTGAGTTCAAGAAACTCGGCCCGCACTGTATTTTATGTAGTTTTCTGCTAGTGACTGTCTAAAGAAGATAGGTCTCGAAACTTGTCTTGGACATTCCGAGACAAGTTCTGAAGGGTCGGACAGTTCTACGGATCAGATGACGTTCCGAAGACTACATGAAGGTATGAGGTCTCGGAACCTGGCTCGAACGTTCCGAGCAATCTAGTGTAAATTGAAAATCTACATGTATCGGAAGTGCCGAGAGAAAGCATACATGTTTCAAAGTCTCGGAACATCGTTCGAAGGTTTTGAGACCAAGTTCCAAGTAGACTAACATGACTGTATACTTCGGACAGTCCGAAGAGGACACATGTGATCCAAAGCTTCGGAACAAGCTTCGGAAGTTCCGAACAGAGTGACCCAAATTCCGAACTGGTAGTGACCAGACTGTTTTGATATTAACCCCACACTCTTTCTTTGATCATTAATGAGGGATTAATAAGACACCAATAACATTCTCCAAATCTGACCTTCTGAATGGTAATTAATAAAAGTACTAAGTATTAGATTTGGAAACCAAGGACATTAACTAATGATTGATTATTATGCCTTAATCTATGCAAATGACCGAAGAACCCGAAGGTGCCTTAGAGGTGTACAAGCCAGTTCGTGATTCGTCCTCCGCGTCGATTTATGTCCAATCAAGTAGGTTTTCTACTTCGTTGAAATGCTATGGATGTGGACCTAATATTTTGTTAATAAATAAGCAAATGATGAATTGTGTCCCTTTGAAAATTATATGTCCTTGATCTATGATTTATAGCACTATAAGAATCAAATATTATGATTATGAAAATAATACCTTTGAATGGTTTTGTTTTATGAAAGTAATACGACGAATGATTTTGTATCACATGAAAATAAGATGTTTTGAAAGTATAAAGCATTTATGGTGAAAAGAGAAGTTTTATGCCATAGATAATGATTGGAGATATGTCCTATGTATGGATATTAGCATTCATTTGCATTCATATTCCTCATGCATGGAGGATGAGATGGGAAATACATGAAATGATAACCAAGGACCAATTTGACCAAATGGACCTTAGGGTCATGATCATTGTTATGGGGTTATCGTCAACGAACCAAAGTGCTGAATGTCCAGATGGGCTTTGTTGTCGTGTTATAATTGACGATCAAAGTGCTGAATTGTCTCGGGCAGACTTTGATGTCATGTATGTATGGCCAAGAAAGAATGTTTCACCGTGGAACCGGTTGAGTTTTATGATGACATGTAACAGGACACCCCAAAAAGATGAATATGAAATGAGTATATGGGAGGATGAAATGCCCCGTTGTTTTAAAGGAAATGTTGAAATAACTATGCATGGGGCATGACGAGCTATGCATGAATCATGGCACCCATGGCATAATACATTGCACATTGATGAGCATAAATTATTGGCATATGGTATTTTGAAAAGACACGTGAATACGATTTCATTATAAGTATTGGGTTGACATCATTATGATAATGAAATTACGAGATAAGTTAGGTATGAGTATGATACCTTATAACGAAATATGCATTATGTTTTCAACTATAAACTTTCCATAATAAGTTGAACATGAGATTCTTAGTATGATAAGTATTTTGAGGAAAAGTATTCAAATACTTATACTATTATGATATGACTAAGACATGAGAAAGGTTTTGAGAAAAGTATTATTCATGATTTCAATTATGAGATTTCTACTATGAGAAGAAGTATGAGGTGAGTATGTAGCTTTGATATTATAAGTAAATGAGTTTTGATAAATGCTTGGAGATTTACATATAAGGTATGCAATATGTAAGTGTTTGATTTTCAAAGTACAAGTATGTATAATGTCTTAGTATGACACGTCGTAGTGCATATTATGTGATCGAAATTCCTAATGGGCACGTTGACTAAGCCCATAAATTCCCCCTTTAGATTGTGTATGCATATTTGAAGTACGCAGATGAAGTTGGACCAAACGATGGCCAAATGTAGACAAGATGAAGAACTAAGAAGGACACTTGGACTACTGAAGCAGACTTATATATTTTGGGAATAGTAGGACAATGTTATGTATTAAGAATGTTCATGAAATATTTTGAGAATGTAATGACAATATGACTTGGAACTTTGTAATTAAGTATTTTGTATTTGATTCATGTGTGATTATCTTGGGAATTTACTTATATTTGCTCTGACATGCGTTTGGCTATTCATGCAATGAAATAAATGTTGAAATTTCTGAAGGTTTATGTTAGTGTGTGCAAATGTTATCACGCACACACTAGTTGGGCCAGTCAATGGTCGGGTCTTCGGACTCGGACTTGGCTCGCTTCGTGATGCTTGCCTCCCTCTCCACTAAAATGTCCCTAATATATTACTTTGATGACGGTGGTTAGAGGGAAGGACGTTTCAGTTGGTATCAGAGCATGAAAAGCAAATAAGGAATGTTCCATGAGTTAAATTCAAACAGAACTTGGAAATTGCCCGAGTTAAAGTACAAACGAAGTTGATTATGAAGAAGTTTAGAATACTCCCCAAGTGAAATGTAGATAGGAGGTCAGGACACTCCCTAGTTATATGTTTAGTCATGACATAGAATACCCATCTGTGGGAAATGAAAAGGCAATTTTGGATTCCTCCCAAAATTAAATACTAGATAATCATATGGAATGATTCCTTCTAGATAATATGATGCAATATGAACAACTTACATGAAATTATGAGATGAATGAAGTACTAATCGGGTTGTTTCTTGGCATAAGACGATGACGCCAAGAGAACGCACCCGAAGAATTTGTACGCACCTAGGAAATGTTGTTGGGACCAGTAACAACGTTCCACTCGTGCCACCCGAACTCCAGGGCCTTTTATAGGCGATAACAAGTGCAACAGTGCAGCCTGATCAGACAATGATCGGCTTCACAATTGACTCTCGAGACTGGACTTTCGTGAGAGATTTTCAACATCAGCGTCGTCCATACTTCAAGGGAATTTAAGGACCTAGAGAAGCTGAAAATTGGATTGACAATATCACTCAAATATTTGAACTGTTGAGAATCAATCGATTAAGATAAGAATCCTCCTAGCTTCTTCAAAACTGGTCGATGATGCAGGTCAGTGGCAGATATCAACCAAAGAGAACCTTGTGATGACCGAGACGACATGGGAAGATTTCAAGGGCATGTTCCTTGAGAACTACATTCCTGAGATTGAAAAAATAGGCTAAGGCACAAGCGTTTATAAATTTTACTCAAGGAGACATGACCATTGTGGAATATCAACGGGAATTCGTTAGACTTTCCCGCTGTGCACCATGCATGATTGACACGGAACACAAGAAGCCTCGGAAATTTGAAAGAGGTCTTCGACCTGACTTCAGATCAAGAGTAATAATCTTCCGAACTGCCACATTTGCTGAGGTAGTGAGAAGTGCGAGTATTGTTGAAAGGGATATTGCATAATCAAATGTGCACATTTGGAATGAGAGGGAGCAAAACAGTGGAAGTTCTTCGCGACTCCACAAGAGGCACCGATCAAACTCTCAACATCCATCGGTTACTGCAGTTACAGTGCAGTCTTCTGCGAACACACCTACATGTTATCAACATGGGTAGACTGGGCATATCAAGGGAAGTTGTCCACAACTTCGCCAAATACAAGCAATGAAATTTGCAAGCAGCACATGTCGTCACAATGGACAGGTGGGTCATATTAAGGGAAGTTGCCCAAATCTTCACAAAGAATATACAATGCAGAGCTCTAGGAATGCCTCATGTGTTTTCAGTGTGGACAGAGAGGCCACATCAAAAGAAATTGTCCTTGACTCCGTCAGACACCTGAAGTAGGGACTTCTCATCACCCACAGGGCAGGCCTAGACAGTCACAAATGTCTCGATCCCAAGCTCGAATGGGACGATCTCATGCTCCAGTGATTTCTGGGCTATTCGACCATCTTGCCCCAACACTGGAAAACAACTAAAGCTCGATGATTCGAGGTATGGCAGTTATGAATGAATTCATGTACAAAATTTATTTACTTGATTGTGGAGCATCGCTTTACTTTATATCTAAGTCAAATATTGCAATGATGTTTGCCTTAAAGGAATGACTCATGGAGTCACCTAGAAGAATGAATTGCACGAATTGAATTCAAGATTGATACATCATCGATGGTTGGATTACGAACAATACTAAGTATTGAGGTAGAATACTTTGAACAAAGGGAATGGGATTGTCTCTAAACTTTTTGACTTGGAAATAGTTTTCATCAAGTGAGATTGAACACTAAAATGTTGAATGACAATGATTAGAACTATTAACTAAACATGAGAAATAATGTGAACATTTGAAACAACAAATGTATGTTTCGTGTTGAGACATGTGATGTGTATGTTTGAAATGTATGATGTTTGTAATTTTATTATAAGGTTATAGTAAAAGGTGTTAGTCGTATCACGATTTGTACAAGAATGAAAATGGGATTTAGTATTGAGTTATAATTGAGGTACAGTTTACGTTGTAGAAGTTTTAATAAAAGGCGTTAGTCATGCAATGACTTAGACTCAAATGAATCGATGATTGTTTTGGGAAAATATTGAGAATTTCGTTCAAATTGATGGAGACAGGCCCAATTGGGACTCTATGGACGTCTACCGAGTTAGTTTGACCGACTGACTCTTTAGATAGCCGGTGGAGTTCCATGAGAGCTTGGAAGATCTGACAAGATTAGATTGTGCATGAGAGCCTTAAAGATCTGAAATGATTCGATTGTGCATGAGAGCTTGAAAGATCTGATATGATAAGATTGTGCATGAAAACTTGAAAGACGTGATATGTTTAGACTGATGATGAGCTATGACTAGAGGTGGTAGACTCATTTTTCAGACGAATTGAGCACGACAGTAGTAGAGACTTGAAATGATACCAGGACGAACACATAGAAATGTTTCAAAACTCATAGGTTAATGTGAGAGATGGGGATGAAATTGAGTGGTATAGACCACCACAGATTGTATAATGTGATAGCCATTTGTGAATGATGTATTTTGTTGAATACTAAAATCCTATATTTTTACCCCTGATTATTGACTAGTTAGCTCTCATGTATGTAAATATTGATGCATTTAATGTAGTTTATTAGTTTTGTAGATAAAAATGGACAGTTCAAGAAAACCATGCTAATTCAGCAAATAATTGCAAGATTAGAGCTTTAAAGTGAAGACCTATGATTTTTATAATTATTTCATGCCATTTTTAGGACTTTCATGTAAATTAATTAATCTGGATCCAACTATGAGAGTCTAGATTAATTAATATTTTTTAGATTTTAAGTGGCTGAATAATTATTTAATCCTAGATGATAGAAACTGCAATCCAAGTGCTAAGGCTGAAATTTAAAGACCAAATGGGCCAAGCTCAGCTCCACAAGCCAGAATTGTGCAGGCCACAGGTAGTCCATGCGCATTTCACACAGTGGGCCTAAGTTGAGGTCTAGATCCAAGCCCAAAGTCCAATGCTCCATGGTCCATATTCGAATCCACCTAAGTCCATAAACCATAACCCATATCCATTTACCCAATGTCAGCTCCAATACCTAAACCCTGACTATCTCTCATGCGCGTTCAATATCTGCCCTCCATCCTCCATCTTTCACCTCCACCCTTCATATCTTTCATGCATTATTAGTAAACCCTAGAAGCCTCTATGTTAATCTAGACCATTCATTCATCCATCATTAGATCTCGGTCATTCATTATAATCATAAACATTTCAACCTTAGAATAATATTCATCCATGCATCACCTATTAATTCATGCATTGATCATCTTAGCCATTAGATATTAGGTCATCTAATTTTATTCATTCATTCATCTTGTAGAAATCGTAGAGACACCACATGCATCAATCACGTACATAAATTGTATTCAATTTAGCTCATGCATTTCGTTATTCATCTAGGATTAACCCTTGAATCCAAACCCTCCATCAACCATCATCCCTTCTCTATATTTATTTTTACCTAAATAAACCTAGAACCATTAGATCTTAACCCCATTTAATCTTAGTCATCCAATCACAAAAGCCTAAGTGTGAAAGAACTTGGCGAACAAGCTAGCTTCCATTCGAATTTGCCATCCTAATCACAATCTAATCCTACATGATTTTAGCATCTAATTTTTCTCTATCTTTTTAACCAACTTTCCATCCACATTCATTCATGACACAACACCACCTTATCATCATGCATTCACACGATTTTTGCACAACTTCATCCATTTCATGCGCATACACCTAGGTCAACTCTCCACATCACTTCAATTCATCTCATCCATTCAATCATCCCATCTTCAAATCCCATCCATTCATTGTCTTAAAGCCAAAACCCTAAACCAACATTCCAAATTCGTGTAAACCTATCTCCATCTTAAATCCTCTCTAACTTTTCTTCCACTCAAAGCCAAGCTACCTACACATCCTAAAATTCGACCATGCCCTTGAAAACCCTAACCTTTTGCAACCTTTAATCTCATCCATCCAACACCATTGAGATTTAATCCAAGCCACTCCTTTGTCACTAAAACAAAGGTATAATACCAAACATCCATTCCAACCTTGAGCTTATAAATACCCCACTACCCCAAAACCAAATTCGAACTTGACCTGGAGCTCAAAAGGACCTAAAGTTGGAAAAATACATTGAAGACAGGAGCATACTCGTAAATTGCAAGTTAGATTTATTTTATTTTGTAAATTATTTTTAAGTCTTTCATGTATTGAAACTCCATCTTTTGTACATTCAATTCTTCCATTTAATAAATAAGAAACATCCATTTTTAGATTCTTGAAAAGTCTGATTATTCATGATGTCTTTTATGCTTCATTTTAATTTTGAATTTATGTTCTTAATTTGATTAAAATCTTAGGTTGTGAATGTTGAACCTAGGATCAAACTTTAATTAGATCAAATAGAATAGATTTTAATTAAAAGGTGTAAAATGAATCTTGAATTCTATTTGTTGAATTTCAGGTCTAGGTTTCTTGTTTATTTAATAATTTTGGGCGATGAGAGAAAAATTCTACAACCACCTTTAAATTATGCATTTACTTTATTCTGTCATTTATCTTTCATGTCAATTCAATTCTGTTATTTACTTTATTTAGTTATCCCATCCACCTTGTCTGTATGTTAATTTTTAATGTTGTCTTTGATGTATGTTTATTTATTTTGTAATCCATGTATCTTATTTGTTTAATTCTTACTTCAACATTGTAGTCTTTGTTTAATAATTTATTCTTTCATTTATTAAAACAACCTCTCTCTCAAAAGATTCTTTAACTGGGATTGTGAATACATTATTTTAATCCGGAACTTTGTAATTTTAATTCAAGAGCGATGACTACATATTCATTGATTCACCAATGTAAAAAGTAAAGGAATTAATTTGATTCACATGTTAAATAAAAAAAGGTGTTCACATGTTTTTCCAATTAAAATTTATCTTTTTATTTCAAATCCAAGCTTAATCTATTTTTCTCAAGATTATATCTTTTTAATAGGTACATGTTTAATTTTAAGCATATATTTTGTGATTTCTTGTGGGTTCGACCTCGCACTCATATGCTATACTAAAAAATGGTTCGTAAGCTTACGAGATTATAAATGTAAAATTTGCAAATCAACATATTAATTACCAGAATGACGGTTGACAAGTACTGGAATTTGAATTCCAAGTGTTGAATTGTAATGCATGGGTCCTGCGATGACCGCACTGTATATCCGTGTATGACGAATGGTATGAATGAGATTAGGTAATTATGATCTGTGGCTTGTGAAAATAAAACCCAATGCGTGGTTGAGTGTATGATATAAGTATGTATAAGAATCAATGAAAACATAGGTAGATGACCTTGTATTCAGTGTCTTGTCCTGAAAGGAATACAATGCCTATGTTAGAAAAGAACCCCATGAAGAGGTAAACCAGTGATGAATGGAATCTAGTATAATGAAGACATGAAAACTAGACATCATTGATATAAAAAGTGATTATACAACGATGGAAGGGACAACGAACATTGATTTATATAATGATTGTCTTTCCCCATCTATTTGAAAACCCATGTAAACAATAGAAGAATTGGTTGAGAGACGACGTGGCAATGAAGCACTTACTCGAGAACAAATATCAGAGATAAGGAAATTCCAGCCGAAATTACTTAGAAGAAAATACCATGGAACCCAAGCTCCTTCTAAATTTTCGGGACAAAATTTTTAAACGGTGTTAGTATTGTAACACCCTAGAATTTCAATCCTGTAAATCAATATAATTTCCCTTAATGATGAGGAATGAATAGCGTTGATACTATGTATTAGGTCAAATGAGGAAAGAAATAGTTAAGTAAGAATGTGAGGTTGAAGGGATGCTGGAGTAATTAAGCAAGAAAGACAAAATTAAGGGATGATTTTGTTAAATAATTTTGAAAGTGGAGTGGAATATAATTAATTAATTAATTAATGAAAATTTTGGTGATTAGTTAATTAAGAGGGATAAAGGGTGACTTAATTAAGTAATTAAGATTGGTTTAAGTGGGATTTAATTATGAGATTAAAATTTAATTTAATGTTAAGTGACGTGGTGGGTAATTAATTTATGAAAGTTAATGAACTAATTAAGGAATGAGAGAGAAATGAGCAAGTGATCATTCCTCACCCCACCCCACTAGACCCCACTCGAACCTCCTTTATTTCACTCACTCACAAGGCTCCCTCACTCTCATTCATTCCCCACCCACGACACTCTCTCCTTTCCCCTCTTACACTCTCACGGCAAACCCTTCATCCCCCTTCTCTTTACGCGGCAAGCACACCTTCCTCCATTCCTCACCACCGTGCACCCCCCCTTCTTACACTCTTCACACAATCTTCCTCCTCCTCTCTCCTCCTCCATTAGTGAAACTCAAGCAAGAGAAGAAAGGAAGAAAGGATGAAGAAAGAAGGAAGAGAAATCTTGGAAAGGTTCACAAGAGGTTGGTTTTTCTCTCTAGATGTAGTATTAAGACCTAATTTGAGGATTAAGATGGTTTAGAATCAACCCAAGACAAATTTGTGTTAAGAAAATGGAAATTGGAAAAGTTGGGGATTTTTGGGTTTTCCCACAACTCATCAAATTTGATTTAAAATCCATGTGTTTATTATTCAAATCATGAGTATTAACCTTCTAAAATGTGACAAGTCACATGTGGAATCAATCTAAGAGGTTAGGTTTAGAAATCAAAGCCAATGACCCACCATTTAGTGATATTTAAGTTCAAGAAACTCGGTCCGCACTATATTTTCTGTAGTTTTCTGCAAGTGACTGTCTGAAGAAGACAAATCTCGAAACTTGTCTCGGACGTTCCGAGACAAGTTTCGAAGGGTTGGACAGTACGAGTGAACGGATGACGTTCCGAAGACTATAGAAAGCTATGAGGTCTCGGAACTTGTCTCAGACGTTCCGAGGCCAAGTTCCGAGAAGACCAATGAACCCCCGAAAGGACTAAACACTTAGAAAAAATCAAAAAAACTTGTTAAGTCCAAAGGAGGACCCGAGGTCTCGGAACCTGGCTCCGAAGTACCGAGACCAAGTTCCGAGCAATCTAGTGTAAATTGAAAATCTACATGTTTCGAAAGTGTCGAGAGAAAGCCTAGATGTTCCGAAGTCTCGGAACTTGGTTCGGAGGTTCCAAGACCAAGTTCTGAGCAGATTAACTTGACTGTATACTTAGGACGGTCCGAAGGGGACACAGATGTTCTGAAGCTTGGGAACAAGCTTTGAAAGTTCC
This sequence comes from Chimonanthus praecox, assembly GCA_022113865.1. Taxonomy (NCBI): domain Eukaryota; kingdom Viridiplantae; phylum Streptophyta; class Magnoliopsida; order Laurales; family Calycanthaceae; genus Chimonanthus; species Chimonanthus praecox. The sequence continues at coordinate 36,639,673 of CM039090.1, forward strand.
GAACAGATTAATCCAAGTTCCGAATTGGCAGTGACTAGACTTTTTTGATCTTCACCATACACTCTTGTCTTGATCATTAATGTGGGATTAATAAAACACCAGTAACATTCTCCAAATCTGACCCCCTCAATGGTAATTAATGAAAGTATTATGTACTAGATTTGGAAACCAATGACATTAACTAATGATGTGATTATTGTGTCTTAATCGGAAATGACCGAAGGACCGAAGGTGATTTCGAGGTGTAAAATCCGGTTCGTGATTCATCCTCCCCATCGATTTATCTCTAATCAAGTAGGTTTTCTAACTTCATTGAAATGCTATGGTGTGGACCTAATATTTTGTTAATAAATAAGCAAACAATGAATTGTGTCCCATTGAAAATTATATATCCTCGATTTATTATTTATAGCACTATAAGAATCAAATGTTATGATTATGAAAATAATACCTTTGAATGGTTTTGTTTTATGAAAGTAATACCACGAATGATTTTGTATCACATGAAAATAAGAAGTTTTGAGATATCTTGAATATGTGATATTATGAGATTCCAACTACATGGGGTTTTGAACTACTTTGAAATTTGTAAATCATACATAGAGAATAGATATGACTATGTTGAATAGAGTTGAGATGTTTTGAAAGTATAAAGCATTTATGGTGAAAAGATTTTTTATGCCCTTGATAATGATTGGAGATATGTCCTACGTCTGGATATTAGCATTCATTTGCATTCATATTCCTCATGCATGAAGCATGGGATGGGAAATATATGAAATGATAACCAATGACCAGTTTGTCCAAATAGGCCTTAGGGTCATGATCATTGTTATGGGGTTACCGTCAACGAACCAAAGTGCCGAATGTCTGGAAGGGCTTTGCTGTCGTGTTATGATTGACAAATCAAAGTGTTGAATTGTCCCGGGCAGTCTTTAATGTCGTGTATGTATGACCAAGAAGAATGTTTCACCGGTGGAACGGTTGAGCTTTATGATGACATGTAACAGGACAACCCAAAAAGATGAATATGAAATGAGTATACGGGAGGATGAAATGCCCCGTTGTTCTAAAGGAAATCCTGAAATACCTATGCATGAGCATGATGAGGGTATTCATGAATCATGGCACCCATGACATAATACATTGTACATTGATGAGCATTTACATGATTGGCATATGGTATTTTGAAAAGACAAGTGAATATGATTTCATTATAAGTATTGGGTTGACATCATTATGATAATGTAATTATGAGATAAGTTAGGTATGAGTATGATACCTTATAACGAAATATGTATTATGTTTTCAAATAAGCTTTCCATAATAAGTTGAACATGAGATTCTTAGTATGATAAGTATTTTGAGGAAAAGTATTCAAATACTTATACTGTTATGATAAGACTAAGATATGAGAAAGGTTTTGAGAAAAGTATTATTCATGATTTCAATTATGAGATTTCTAATATGAAAAGAAGTATGAAGTGAGCATGTAGCTTTGATATTATAAGTAAATGAGTTTTGAGAAATGATTGGAGGTCTACATATAAGGTATACAATATATAAGTGTTTGACTTTCGAAGTACAAGTATATATATTGTCTTAGTATGACATGCCGTAGTGCATATTATGTGATCGGAATTCCTACTGGACGCATTGACTAAGCCCATAAATTCTCCCCTTAGATTGTGTATGCAGGTTTGAAGTACGTAGATGAAATTGGACCAAATGATGGCCGAATGTAGACAGGATGAAGAACTAAGAAGGAAGTTTCGACTAGTAAAGCGGACTTATGTATTTTGGGAATTGTAGGACAATGTTATGTATTAAGAATGTTTATGAAATATTTGGGGAATGTAATGTCAATATGACTTGGAATTTTTTAATTAGGTATTTTGTATTTGACTCATGTATGACTATCTTGGGAATTTCCTTATATTTGTTTTGAGATATGCAAATGTTATCACGCACACATTAGTTGGGCCAGTCAAGGGTCGGGTCTTCGGACTCGAACTTGGCTCGCGCCATGACGTTTGCCTCCCTCCCCACTAAAATATTCCTAATATATTATTCTGATAACTGTGGTTAGAGGGAGGGCCGTTACACAATAATCCTTTAAACCCCTAGATCACCACTAGTGGACGACTTATAGTCTCGTAAGGGCTTCCAATGATGATACCCACAAACATCAAATATCAGTAAAACTATCCAAACAAAAATTTTAATATCATACAACTCCAAAATTGTGTTACAAAACTTATACTAGAGTGTAGTGTGTGATAGCCAATTATTAACATAGCCTTATTTTTCAAAATACACACAAGTTTAGCAATCACCAGCTGAAAATGTGCTTCGACTCCAAATCTCACCTAATATATCTATGAAAAAAGACTTTCGCTCAGAGATTGTGTTAAATTTCTCTCAAAAGTATATGTGAGCTGAATAATTTCTCAAAATGCAAATATTTGACATATTTATCATCAAAGAACTGATTAAACCAAATAAACCATAGATTTCATGAAAGGATGCCATTTTCCTGAGAATATTGAATTAAATAATATTATTTTTCCTCCTCTATTCTCTACATAAATAACATACTAACTAAGGGGATCAATAGGACCAAACGTGGCTTAGAACCGGGTCATATCAAAGAAGGGAAAGAAAACTCTAAAATAAATATTTTGAACAGAAAAGTTAGAGGTCTTCATAATATAAATGGATATTTCTTCCTCTATATTTCTTTCAGCACTTTCACAGTATTTTAATTTTTCTCCTTTTTTTTTTCAAGTCCTTCTTTTGATGTCTAGATGTTCCTTTTTTTTTTTCCTTTTTCTTTTTTGATGCTTTTTTTTTTTCCCTCAAGTGCCATATTTTTTTCAGAGTACCTCCCAATTTCTCATCTCTAACCTTTTTCGGGTCCTAGAATAGGTTACAGATATTTCATGAAGGCTCAAACTCCAATACCGGAGTTGGATATGGAAAACATGGCTAACAAAAACTTAGATTAAATTTTCATTCAAGGCTCACAAATTGGGAACTAACATGAAAAGATGACCAATATAGGTAGGCTTCAAAGGCTCAAATGATCCAAAATAATAGTCTATATCACTTCCTAAGCTTCATATGAATATTTATATCAAATAAATTCAGAAAAGTTATGGTGCAATAATCCAATTTTGATGTTGTTCTTAGTAATTTGACCAAAACAAAGAATAATAATATTTAACAAAAATAATAATTATGCACATCAAAGAAAATAAGAATTTACTTATAACCCTCAGAAAAATTAAATGACTCAAAAGCTCACTGAGTATAAGCTAGTTCGGCTGACTTAGCCATTTAATCATATCATTCTAGAAACAGCCAGCAATCCATTGAGAACTCAGCAGTGTTCATAGATGTCTCCTATTTCACAGCAGAGCAGCCACAAGAAGTGGTGGGTAGCAGACCAGTCAGCAAGCACATTATCTGTAACACCCTGGAATTTCAAAGATATCAATTTACATGAATTTATCCATATTTACGGAATTGCCATTGTGATATATTTGATTTGAATTTAAATGGGTCAATGGTTCAATCAAGACCCAAAGGATGGTAGTTTTGTTTACAAGACAAATAAATGGATAAGATGTACTTAAACGGGTCAAGAATCATAATTGGGTCAAATTTCATTAAATGGGTCAAAGTGGCGAAATGGACCCAATGGGTCGAGATGGGCATGATTAATCATGGAGTGAGCTCAAAGCTATTTGGTATAAGTTTCATTAAATATTTGAGTTGGTTGAGTTGAAATAAATGATGGGTTTAGTTGGGTTGAATTTATTAGTTGAGTTACATTAAATGAATGAGTTGAGTTAGGTGAGCTAAATAAATAAGTTGGATGGAATATTTATTTTTAAGTGAGTAAGGTGTGGAGATAAAAGGTTGGTGAGATTGTTCCAAATTCAAAACCATGAGAACGTTGGCTGCATGGAAGGCATTTCATGCATGTAACTCCCATTTTAAAAATGAATGGGCAACGGTTTTGGGAGTTACAATTGTGGGGAGTTATATTTCAAAGTTTAAAAGTATTATACACGTTGGGTTTACATGGAGATGTTAGGTTATGCATGAGAGATTAATATATGCTTGAAGATTAAAAAGGAATTGAATAATCCAAGGGCTAAGGTACAAAAACTGTTGGCATGTAGGAGTTACATCTCATAGATGTAAACTCCCACATGAGTATCTAATGAAAGATGGCTGTTATACAAGTCAAAACAATGAGACAGCCGTTAGACACTTGGGAGTTTCATCTCAAGGATGAAACCCCAAGGGAAGTAGTAAACAAATGAGGGTTACATTTGGAGTTGCATAGGATGGTTATGTCATGCATGTAACTCCCAAAGATGGAGCATGAATGGGCATGCTGTTTGGTGGAGTTACACTTAAGCTACACGTTGGAGGGGGGTTACACAAATCCATGACCATCTATGGGAGACGTTGGTTGCTTGGGGAGGTTTCATTTCATAGATGAAACCCCCAAGTAACATAAAGGATTTTGAGTAATTAAGGTGAGTTACACAAGGTTAATCTTGGGCTGGTTTTGGTTAAACAAAGAGTACTCATTGCACTCTCTATCTCACTCTCTTTGCCGTTTTCTCCATTCTCATAACCAAGAACAACAGCTGATTGAGTATCTTCAATCAGTCCTAGGCTGATCTCCTTTCATCAAGACAAAAAAAATCAGCCAAAGGGTTTTGGCATCAAGGCTTAGCACATTCATCCAAGGCCAAAGTTCTCTTTCATTCTTTCTCATTTTCTCTCTCAAATTCATATCACCTGGCTGAAGTATTCCAAGGAGGTTGCAGCAAGGTCAATCTCAGCCCAAAGAACAGTAAGAGAGAAGGAGAGGTCAAGGAAATAAAGGGTCAAGGAAAGAGTCAAAAGACCGAAGGAGTTGCGGTAGTGGTAAGTGCACTTTGAACCTTTATTAAATAAAGTGGGTTAAGGGAATGAGATCTGGCCATTGTATGGCCAGATCCATCAATGGTTTGGCTATAGGATTATGATGTTTAAAAATAACAAAATATGGACCATAGGGTTCGGCCCTTTGTGTAACACCCGCCCCTTTTCCACCGATAATCAGAGTACATTTTTTTTTTAAAAAAAAAAAAAGTGACAAAGGGCGCGGACGTTACGACGCGAGTTAAGTCCGAGCTTTTAAAGCCCGGCCCTTAACTGGCCAACCCTACGTATGCGTGGAACGAAGTCCACGAGAACGGTTCACACGTAAGCGTAAGCTCGTAGAATATAATTTAATGCGGAACATGATAATAGAGACTATCCTACAACTTTTAGATAGCAGGGAAGATCACATTCAACTAATTACTAAAATACCCTTGATTCACAATATCCATAACAAAATCTAAAACATCGCAAGTAAACTAAATTTATTACATTCCAACCAGTAAGCTATTCAAATATACATTTCCAAAATAAAACTTAAACAAGCTATCTAGTCTCCTTTCCCAAGCTCCGGAGCTTGGCTTCCACCACGTCCTTCCGTCCCGCCATTTCCTACGTCACTAGTTAGGGTAGAAGTAGGGCGTTAGACAACGCGCCCAGTAGGACTCCGAATAGGGCTAGCACATGGATTAGTAATAACAGCATGCAGGTAATAACCTAGTGAAAATTGGTGAACAACCATACAATGAAATTATAAAGTGAATGCCATGCTATGGGTGTCTATGTTATGAATCCCACCCATCGTCCCTACCAACATGATATCATATCCCCCTTGACGGCCAGACCTCGTCAAGATATCCCCATGCCTGTTCTCGGTCGCCCCGACGGAGCATGGACTCCGGTTATAGCCTATCAGGCTATCCCCATGCCTGTTCTCGGTCGCCCCGACGGAGCATGGACTTCGGTTTGTTTATTTTTTTCCACCCATGCCATGCATGAGATGTAATGCATTATGCTATGTAATATATTTGGGTCATAGCCTTTACATATAACTCATGTTCTAACCATATGCCATAAAATACATATAAATCAAAATTTCACAAACCATCATAATTTCCAATCATATAATTATTAAAAATAAACCAATAAACCATTTACATAGCATCTAATCCATGGCTTACAAATAGGTAGGAATCCTACCGAATACCGACTCGCGACCTTTTTCGGCTTCGTCCGATAATCCGGCTACCGACACGCGTACCGCTCGCGATATCCAATACCTTATTACATACACATAATTAGTCCATATTTTAACCATTTCTAAGCCCATACATCATATCTTAGTAGGTTGCTTCATTTTGATCAATATTTACGGTTTTGCCACTACCTCCCCTATAGTTAAACATTAACTTAATTATATACATTTCTTTGTCTAAAAATTCATTCATGGATTCAGGTCCATTAATGACCCATCACCCATATCTCAAGATCATTAAATTAGCCACTTAATTGAACCTAAACTCCATTAATTTAATCATATACAAACACATTAACCTTAGGCCAAACCAGTCTACATACATCACTTAGTTCCATCACACATTTCACTTATCATTTTTTATCATCATAAACTACATTTTTGGAATCCATGAATGTCCCCTTTAATCATGCCATATTCCTCATTTACTAATCCATATACATACACCTTCATCTTAGTCCTTAATTGGTTCACACAAAATGGGTCCATTGGTGTCTCCTTAACCATAATATAACAACACTAGAATTTAGCCATTTAAATACTCTAATCCTCATTCATTTCCCACATACATAACACCAAAATTAATCATAAGTTTACCCACAAATAGGTCATGAAATCAATTTACAAATCACTACATTCAATCATTAACTCCTTAAAAAAATCATAAACCCTCTTTCCCATGATTTTTCTTATAAAACCCCTTTAAACTTAATCACATTTAATCAAGAAATTTAAAACCCTAAACCATCCTCCATGGTTTTCCATTCTTCATAAACCCTAATAAATCATTAAAATGCCCAAATTACTTTGCATATCCTCCATTCCTTAAAACCCTAAAAAAATCATACATTAATTATATAGCCCTTAATCCATTTATTTTTTTTCTTTCCCTAACCCTAACCTATCCATTAGAGTGTCCTCCACTTTCCATCCTTCCATTTTGATGGATTTAAAATCCATGGCACAAAATTATTTAACCACCATTAAATTTAACCAAAAAGAATTCCAATTCTTAAACCCTAAAAAAAAATCCAAAACTCTTGTTTAAGAAATACTCACAATCCGTCGTCTCCTCCGACTTCCGCAGCTCCCGTCGGCTTCCTTAGCCTCCTTTCTCCTTCCTTTTGATATTTGGTAGGTCAAGATGCTTGATCAATGGTGGAAACCTCCAAGCTTAGAATTGGCCAAGGTAGGGTTTACTTGAGAGAGGGAAAGGAGGAGATGATGAGAAGAAGATGGTAAATCTTGACCTTAGAATGGTGGACCATGCTTGCACCTCTTCTCTTCTTTCTTCTCTTCTCCTTTTCCTTTCTTAATTTTTTTCTTCTCTTTTTGGAGTGTGGGACGGTGGTGGAGAGCAAAATGGGAAAAAAATGAAATGAGAGAAAAGAGCATCGATGGAAGAAGATGGGTAAAAGAGATAAAGTTTATCTCAATTGGGAGGAGTAATCAATTCCTCCCACCAACCCATGAGATCTTTTCTTACTTTAAGCTTTATGACCCCACCATCACCAAGTCCCAACCAAGTCCCAACGTTTTTTTTACATGTTTTTGAGATAAGATTGAATGGTTTGGGTCTTCCACCTCTTTGACCCCTTTGACAACCTTTATGATTATTTAAACATTTAATTAATTAGATAATTAGGTTAAGTTATTTCCTATTTAATTAATTCCTTTTGTTTAATTTTTTTCATGCATCCACCCATGGTTGACCAATTCAACCATGGTGGCCGGCCCCACCAATCCTTGGTCCACATGCCACCTCATTTGATGAGGTGGAGGTGGGTCCCAATTGGCCATGTCACTTAGGCCTAATTAATACTAACTTAGGTGATTAAAAATCAATTCAACCCACTTCCCTTATTGGATCACCATTGGGTCTATGGCCCAATTAAGTTCTCTCCTATCCATTTACCTTAGAGTTTGCATTATTTTGACCCATTAAGTCCCAAATGGGTATTAGGCCCAATTTGAGTGTCCTTGGCCCAATTTACCATCATTGACCATTAAGATAAATTAAATCCAATACATAACCCATTGGGCCCTAGTTGGGCCTTTGTCCACATTTTGATCCATTTACCATCTATTCCATCTAATTTCCAATTTCCACCATAAAAAAATAAATAATAACACATATATATTACTTTACAATTTCCGGGCCATTACACTTTGGATGGCCGAACCCCATGAGAAAATTTGGTGAATTCTATGGTGTTTGAAAGACAAAAATCCATAGTATGAAGTGGGGGTTTTAAAGGATTTTTATATGGAATTAAGGTTACTGTTTTGGATCAATTATGAGATGGCCGAATCAGGTAATTTCCATGGTTAAGATGTGGAGCCTAATATGTACATAATTGATGGAAGCATTGTGTTAAGAGAACCATAGGGTTCGGCCATATGTATGGCTGAACCCCATGGACTGTTTTGTTGAATAATTGGGTTAAGTTTATGATGGACATTAGGTAATAATTATATGCTTTGATTTAAGAATAATATATGTGTGTTTATGGACTTAAATTAGGTAAATAATCAGCCAACATGAATGATGGAAAGTGGGGATAAAAATCAGATTGGTGAGGTTCGGCCATGTGTATGGCCGAACCCCACTAATGGTAATTGTTGGACATAGTGGTTAGTTTATATGGAGATATGAAGGGTTTAAAAAGGATCAAATTAAGTGGTGACGTTCGGCCATGTATGTGGCCGAACCCCACTAAGATGGTTTTATGTTAGGCGATGGAAGTTAGTTAATTTAAGCAAAGGTTAGTCTCAATGGCACAATCGTAATTATGGGTGAAATGATCAAAAAAATAAAATGATCATATGATTGGATAAATGGGCTAAAACCAAAGTGGTAAGGTTCAGGCATAATGTATGGCCGAACCCTACCAAGGTTCATTTGGAAGTTTGGGTTAATTAGATGGTTTTAATTAAATAAAAGAGTGACCAAAGTTTTAATGGGTGAGGTTCGGCCATGGCTTTGGCCAAACCCCACTAAGTGGTTCATGGAACATTAAGCTTTGCTGGAAATTAAGTAGACAAATGATTAACTTGCTGCTATGTACATAAGGTATTTGGATTTCTAGAACAGTGTACAAGCCGTGATCATAAGACCGTTCAAATGAAGGGTCAAACAAAGTAATCTAGTGTAGGTTTCCTACCTTGTTGTAACCACATATCTTATTTGCTGTTTTATGTTTATTTGAACAAGTTATTTGAATGAAATGTTATATTTACAAATGGCATGTTTGCATAGACATCTCATGGATGGCATGGGTTGATGGTGTTGTAGCCGGAGGCCACACTACGTCGGGGCATCCGAAAGACCACTGTGGGGTACCTTGATGATGAGAATCCCATCAAGAGGAATCCAGAGGCCACACTCCGTCGGGGCGTCCGAAAGACCACTGTGGGGTACCTTGACAATGAGAATCCCGTCAAGAGGAGGCTATGTAGAATGGTGATGGGTGGGACTCATTACATGTTCATTTCATACATAGCATGTTTTTTATGGAATTTTGACACACATGTATTATTATATTATTTGCATGTTTTATTCTAACATTGTGGTAGCCCTATTCGGAAACACTACTGGGCACGTTGATCTAACGCCCTATCTCTACCCTTAGTGGATGACGCAGGGAAAAGGAAGAACGAGGATCGAGAAGAAAACCAAGCATAGGAGCTTGGGCATTTTGAATGGATTTGAATGGAATTTGAATGGACTATTTGTGGACTTGTTATTTGATTTATCTGGACAATGTAATTTGGTAATTAGATGTGTTGGCATGTAATAAGTAGTTAAGTTAGATGCTATGGTTTGATTTATTTTGGATGGTTTGATTGAACGATTAATTAAGATTGTTTAGTAATTTTTGGAGATTATGATTATGTACTTTGCTATCTAAGAATGGAAAATTGGAATAGTCATAGGATCTATTATAACCTCAGTTAGATTAAGACTAAGTTAATTCCGCAAGTTTATTGTATCATGTGTGAATCGATTCTTATGGACTTAATCCATACGCACATGGGCTTGGCCAGTTAAGGGTCGGATTTTAGGAGTTCGAACGTAACTCACGTCGTGACACTCCGCCCCGATCACTTGAGTATTTATTATAAAAAAAAAATAAACTTTGATTATTAGAGTGAAAAGGGCAGGGTGTTACATTATCAAGAAGCAACCAAGAAGTAGAAAATTGAAAGAAAAATAAAGGGGCCCACCAACTGCTTCTTGTTGTTAAAACATGCCACCCAAAGCAAATAGAGAAGAACATCTATCAGAGGAAGATGGCTGGCTGATGTATACAAAGAAGTTGTCAGCAAGATAAGTAAACAGTGGCAGCTTGGAACCACACCTGTTTGACTAAACAACTAAGAAATTATGTACAACAATGTCTTTGGTTGTTTAGCAGCCAGGTGGTGACTTTAGCTAACAAAAGGGAAAGGTGGCAATCAGCCAAAACAGAAGTTCATACAGTAGTATTTAAGGGATTGGTTTGCAATGAATCAACCTTTAGCTCAAATTGAAGTTTCTCATTAATTGGACATTGAAATGTTGTTGTCTGGCACCCAGTTTGTGTTGCAGCATGAAAAGTCAGTTCACCAATGATTGACACTCAATAACCAAAAATTCTTGCTGTGATGATTTTCATTGTTCTACTATGACAAGTTCTAATTTCTGGCCAATTAAATATGAATCCTGACTCAGTAAAAGGATACAAATTTTGAGGCATGGTGAGGGCCATGTTGGGACAGTGGGTAGCAGCAGCAAAGGGTCTTCATGTAGCATCAAAATTGGATTATGATGAGGAGATCAAATTGGCACATAAAAAGGTTGAACCCAATGCTAACAAAATTGAAAAATAGCCAGTGAAAATAAAAGGCCAGCCGTGTATAGCTGAAAAAGAAGAAGAAGGAGAGCAACACCTTTGCATCAGACCCTCAAACATGTGCTTAACACATATGGCCGACCGAGCATCCTTTACCGTACACTTTTCCTTCCTTATTTATCACCTTTGATCCTAGCCTTCCAATGTGACTCTTTCCTCAAATATTTCAGCCGAGTCCAACCCTCCATTCGAACTTTCCTTTCATGGAACTTTCGATCCTAACCTTTTATTTCTCATCTCTTTTTCTTATAAATACCAGCCATCCCTCAAAGGAAAAATTCGAACCTGGATATTGATTTTTGGAGAGCTTGGAGCAGTGGATAATTTTGGATTTTTTGGGTTAGTGTTTTTATTTTATTTTATTTTATTCTTTTGTAATTAGTTTCTTTTATTTTAATTCATGTCTTGTAATTTAGTTCCATTAATAATAGCATAATTTCATTGTCTTTAATTTCTTCAATTCAATGCTAGTGTAATTAATTTCAGTTATAAATTAAAAAGGTCCATAAGCCTTTTTGTTTTGTTGTTATTTAAATCCAAAATCCCAATGCATTATAATTCTTAAATCCAAAATTTTGTTAATAATTGAAAGGCAGAAAAACACTTAGAATTATGGTTTTCCACTTATTTATTTTTGTATGATGAAAATTTTATTTTATTTAATTCTTTTTATGGATTTATCTGAGAGATTATTCTAAGTTGTTCAATGAAAGCAGAAAAATATTTTAGACTGAATAGAACTTGATTTTTTACGTCTAAGGCTCTTTTTAAGAGCAGAAAAAAGTTTTAGATTCGAAATTGCAAGTTGAAATTTTATTTAGCCTAAGGCCGGATTTGAATTTTCTTAGTTTAATGGATCTCGTAAATTTCATATTGAGGATTTTAAAAGATGAAGAATTTGAGTGCATGATAAATAATAAATGTGAGCTCTGTATTCTAGGCCTTGATATTATTTTTAAGATATGGAAAATAAAGTCTCCCTAATTCTTTGATCCAATTCCACTGTAAATATGTACAGAGGTAATTTAGGTGTCTTTAATTTAATTTTTGTTTTTAAAATTCAAACTCTTGAAAAATTGCATCTTAATTTATGCTTTCTAAGTTCAATTGAGATTGTTTATATTTTTAGATTAAATCCACTATCTTAATTAAAATTAGTTAAATAGATAGATTCTATATTTAAGTCTAGAATATTTCTAAATTAAAACTAAATTTCATAGATTAGAGAATTAATTCCAAATTTTAGATTTATCTCCATATTTCCTAAATTTCTTAAATTACATAATTCAATGGTGTTTTTTCATGGATATATTTTCCTAAGTTCCGATGGGTTTGACCTCGGACTCAATCGCTATACTATCTAATGGTTCGTGCGCTTGCGAGTTATAAATTTAAAATTTGCACAACACTTTTCAACACTGATATAGAGTGACTCGAATTTTTCCTTCCATTTACTGGTCACCTAAAATGTGGTGGATTCCAACAGAGCATTCACTTCTTTGACACCTTTTTCATTGAAGTTATTACCAAAATTTGACAAGCATTCCTCAAATGGGTCATCCCATGTAAAGTTAAGGAAGGATTAATGGATTGTGCTCTCAATCATGTTTACCTTACATAGGTCATCCGTGTCTGGAGGCTGGTTGTCACAATTAAACATGTTAAGCTCTACAATCATGTTAGCAAAAGACAGTTTAAGCAATCCATTCATGCAATTGATGATTGCATTGGAGGTGGCCAAGAAGGGTGGACCCAAAATTACTAGAATTTGCTCACTGGTGTTCGTCACAGGTTGTGTATCAAGGACTATAAAGTCCATTGGAAAATAAAACTTGTCAACCTTGATTAAAACATCTTCGAATACACCTCTTGGAATTTTGATTGACCTGTCAACCAATTGAAGTGTAACAGGTGTGGGTTTCAGTTCTCCTAACCCCAATTGTTTGTACACAGAGTACGACAATAAATTAACCCTCGCTCCTATCGATCTAATGATCACCAATGACACAAGAAATAATAGAACATCCGGGATCCTTATACTTGATAGGAGTTTTCTATTGAATAATGTTGCTCACATGTTCAGCCAAAAATGCCTTCTTTGGAACATTCGTCTTCCTCTTTACCATACAGAGATCTTTCAAGAATTTTGCATAAGAAGGTATTTGTTTAATAGCGTCGAGGAGAGGAATGTGTATGCGAACTTGGTTGAACACCTCTAACACATCGCTATATGGTGTACCTTTCTTAATTGGAATCAATCTTTGTGGGTAAGGAGCTTTTGGGACAAAATCATTCGTGACTAACTCTTTGGGTTCCTTCTCAGACGGGCAATCAGTGCTCTTTGATGGCTCAGATTGATCATGGATTTGGTTGTCCTGCTGTCTATCTTCTGGCACCCCAACTTGATTGTCAATTGTCTTTCCTGACCTAAGGGTGATGCTAAATTTAATATCTTCATTAAGCACGTAGGAAGTAGTTGAAGACCCACTTCGAATTGACCCTTGGGATTGGGAATGGATTGACTGGGGAATTTACCTTTTTCCCTCACTCCGATAGCACTTGCAAGTTGCCCTATCTGTATTTCAAGTTTCAGTTTGGCTTGGGAATTTGACTATAAGGCTTGCTGAGTGGATTGCATGAATTGTTGCAGTGTTTCCTCCAGAGATGGTTTATGCTTCTGTGGACCAGGTTGATAGGACTAACTCTATGGTGGATGGAATGGTTGGTTTTGGGGTAGATGGAATGGCTGACCAAGTGAGTGGAATGGCTAACCGGGTGCTTAAAACTGATGAAGTCCTTGATTCATAAGCCGATTCTGACTCCACGAGAAATTAGGGTGATTCTGTTAATTGGACTTATAGATAGCCGAGAATACACTCCCCTGCTGTTTCCCAAAATTATTTAGTGCATTACCCTATTCAGCTAGGCACTCCGGATTTGCGTTAGGGAAAGACAGGTTTGTATTGTGAAAGCCCCCTAAACAAGGGTGCTAGAACAATACGATTGACCCTAGAGGGAGGGAGGGAGGGAGGGAGGGGGGTGAATAGGTCAATCCAAATTCGTTGGTCCTTTTTGAAATTAACTTTATTGATTAATTTTGTGCTGCGGATTTAACAATCAAGAGTGTGTGTTAGTAAATGTGATTAAACAATTAGCACAAGAAATTGGTTCTAATACCACAAACACATGGACACAAGATATATAGTGGTTCGGTTAGCCAACTACATCCACTGTTAGGACTAGTTTAACCTTGAGCTACCCCAAATTCACTATGTGGGGACTTACACCCTCACAATTAGAGTAAGAATTCTACCTCACTCAATTGGCTGGGAATTCCACCGACCACTGTGCCAGAGACGACGCCCTAAAGTTTTTTATAGTGGTTCCAGAGTACCTCTCCTTAATCCACTTTCAGGTTATAGGTTTTAAAAAGAAAATTAAAAACAAGAAGCACTTTCTTAAAGCTCTTTCTCACTGATGTGTGCTTCTTGAAGATCCCACCCAAGCTGTGTCAACGCTTCTCCTTGTAGCCGTCGTAATGCAATCACAATCTCTGGGTGACAAAGAAACTTGGCTTAACCAAAGCTTTCCTAGTCTATGGTTTTCTCACTTACAAACTCAATCCGAATATTAGTTGTTTATGATCTTTCTCTCCTCCTCTCTTTCTCACTTGCAAACATAATCAATAGATTGGTTGTTTATGATCTTTCCCACAAGAGTGTTGATTGTTCCTTAGAGTGTATAACTTTTTTCAGCTCAAGGAAGATAGTAAAACAATCACACAACACTCATATTTATAGAGGAGTTTTAACGGTCATTGAGACTGTCCATGACCGACAGGTCGGTGGCACTGATGGGTCGGTGTTCATATTTATTACCGTTCAACCACCCGACCGTTGCGCATTAAATGCACCCCCAATGCCATAATTACTTCCCGGCCGACATGTAGGTGTTGTCCATGGGTAGACAATTATGGCACCGATGGGTCGGTCCATACTAGAGGGTCGTTCTGGTGCAAAAACATGCTTGACAGTAGTTTCCACTTTGGAAACCTGTTACCCAGATCGACCTATCGCCCTTTACGGGAGGTCGGTCATGTTACTCTCGATCGGTTGTGATATACCGAGATGTTTGTTTTATCGAGAGCCCTTAATATTTCACAGTCTAGAACTCATAAGTTTTATACCGACGAGTCGTAGACCACGAGGGGTCATTCAAGTTCATCACCGATGGGTCAGTGCATACGAGACTCTCGGTCAGAGGCATATCCAGAATGACAGTTCGAAGTTCCATAACTTATGTCAAACTGGCTAACCAGTCTCCGACCACGATGGTTCGTTCCTGATTACACCGAGAGGTAGGTGAGAAAAACAAGTTGTACTGGCAGTGAACATAATCCACGTTTCCAAGTTCACTTCCAATTCAACATTCAGCATCCTCTCTAGGCAAGTTATGTTTATTACCAACATATGCAATTAAGCCTAGGATTAGTCCTCTCTCAGGTGTGGGTTCCACCTAAGGTCATCTTAGCCATATACATGTTTTTGTGATTGCCATGACGATGAACTTTGAGCTTGGTGGAGCATGATCTTCTTCCTTGATCATCTTGAGGCTTCAAGCTTCTTTAGCAAGTGCTTCTACCCGAGTCATAAAATTGAAAAACAGAGACTCGGCCAAGCCGGGGCACTAACATATTGTGTGTCCCAGGTTAAGAAATAAAGCACACACCTCAGACTGCACGCCAATTGATAGACTCACCCTCTGAGTCATTGCTAAGGCCTCTACCTTTTTAGTCAAATTTGCAATTGCGACCTTAACATCAAAATCATTATTGACTTCGTACAAACCTCCTCTTTTGAAAGTTTGTCCTGAACTCTCCTTTTTAGAGAAGCTTCATCGCTGAGAATTCTGCGCCAAGGGTTCCAAGAAATCTCATCCTTCGTCTTGACTTTGTTCCAAAAATGCCCCACTCTTCATATACTCGAACAAAGTACGGCTAGATGTGGTTAAGCCATCATAGAAAAATTGTACGAGTCTCCAAGTTTCGAACCTGTAACTCCCCGCCCTTCTTCACTGGCCGAAAATCAGAGTCTATTTTTTTTAATAATAAAGAGTGAGAGGGAGCGGGACGCCACGACGTGAGCTAAGTCTGAGCTTCCAAAGCCCAACCCTTAACTGACCAACCATACGTGTGCGTGGACCAAGTCCACTAAAACGGTTCACACGTACTCAAGTTAACATGTGGAATAATCATAGATGCAGAAATATAATAGAATAACAATTCTATTCCATTTTAGATAGTAAGGATGTCCATCACTTAATCATAATTATCTTACGTTAAAATATCCAAAATCAACATTCCAAACCATAGCAAATAATCTTCGTTATTACAGTCCCACGAACTAATTACTCAAATGCATTATCCATGAGTAACTTAAACAAAATGAAACTAAAACATCCAAGCTCCTAAGCTTGGGTCCGATCACATCCTTCGTTCCATCCATTTCCTGTGTCATCAACTAGGGTAGAAGTAGGGTGATAGACAACGCACCCAGTAGGTATTCCAATTAGGGTCAAACACATGGGTTAGTGTAAAAATCCAGATATAATACATCATACCATACTTGTAAAGCACCGTATCCAAAACAGTGTATGATAATAGAGATCCAATCATACAGATAAAAATCAGAAATAGTGCATGATAATAGAGATCATAATCATGCTGATACAATGCCATGCCATGGGTGCCATATGCCATGAGTCTCATCCATCAGCCATAACACAATCACCAAAACATCCTCTTGATGGAATCTCCTCATCAAGGTATCCTCAAACATAGTACCCTCTTGATGGAAAACTCATCATCAAGGTATCCCCACAGTTGCCTTACTGATGCTCCGACAAAGTGTGGTCTCCGGCTACCTCTTGATGGGATAATGCACATCAAGGTCTTCCTCTTGATGGAAAACTCATCATCAAGGTATCCCCACAGTTGCCTTACGGACGCCCCGACGGAGTGTGGTCTCCGGTTACATTTCATCCCTCCTATGCCATGTATGAGATGCAAATGCCAACATGCTATGTAAAAATACAAACCATAGCCTTAAAAATCCATATTTGAAATAACATTTGATACAAAATAACTCATCAAAATATGAATTAAAACTATCATACATATCTCATGGTATCAATGAGGTAGGAATCCTACCAATGATCAACTAACGTGTCCTTGCATTTTTGTCCGAAAGCCGATCACCGATCGTACACTTCTTGTGAGGTCCCGTTACCTTACTACATATCAATCAATCAAGCCCATGTTCCATTTCATTTCCAATCATGTCTAAGTCCATAAACACACCTTAGTGGGGTTCAGCTACACAACATGGCCGAACCTCACTCACTTGAATTTGGGTCCAAGGTCATTCCCTCTTTGATTCATTATTCCAAACACATAAGTTAATCATCTAACATTCATAAAAACCCTAAGTCCATAAAACCTTTTCCATTGGGGTTCGGCCATACACATGGCCGAACCCATGGTCCTTTCATTTTCATCATATTTACCTCTTTTCCATTATTTCCGTCACCTCATGCTTAGGTCCAAAACATAGATCCACAACTAACATTCTCCATGGTTCAATCATACACTTATGTCTCTTGTACAAACCTAGATTCAAAAACATAATCCATGGGGTTCGGCCATACACCATGGCCGAACCCTGGCCGAACCCATGGTCCTTTAATTTCACCCATTTGGCCATCATTTCCTTCCTTAGGTAATCACTTTACTTACCCATACTTAAGTCCATAACATAGATCCATGACTAAACATTTCATTCATTTAAACATGTCTAGATTTATAAATAACCCATTAACATGATTCATGGGGTTCGGCCATACAACATGGCTGAACTCATGATGTCTCATTTCCATGTTCTCCATTAAATCAATTACAATATTTAAGTCCACAAACCAAGGTCCCTCCATGGGGGGGATTTAATCATACACTTAGTCTCTCATTTTAAAATATCATCTTCCATATTTAAAAACCTATTAAGATGACCACATTTCTCCATCATCTTCATGGTCTAGATACATGTAATTACCTCAATATTTGTAACGCCCCGCCCTTTTTTACTAGTTTCTTCCCGTAAATTCAGAGTCTATTTTTTTTTTTGTAACAGAGTGGAGTGATAGAACGCGGGACGTCACGACGCGAACTAAGTCCGAACTTCCAAAGTCCGACCCTTAACTGGCCAACCCTATGTGTGCATGGACTCAGTCCACTAAAATGGTTCACACATAGCAATATCAACATGCGGAATAAAAATCACAACTTGCGGAATCATAACATCAATTTGCGGAATCATAATAGAACCTTCCATTCCATTGAAAGCAAAGTAGTTAGTCAATAAAAATCACAACCATCATTATCCAAATAAAACATCCAACTATAGCATTTCATCTAAGTTATTGCATTCTGAAAATCTGGATACTCTCAATATAAATCCCGGAGTATCTTAAACATAATATAAAACTAAAAGCGTTCCAAGCTCCTATGCTTGTCCCTTTCTGCGTTTAGCGTTTTCCTCGTTTCCTGCATCATCCACTAAAGGGTAGAAGTAGGGCGTTACTACAACGCGCCCATTAGGTATTCCAATTAGGGTTAACACATGGTTAGTACAAAACATAGCATATAACTTAGTGATATCAAAACCATATAAATCCATGCCATGCAATGATGACAATTATGCAATGAGTCCCACCCATCACCTGTACATAAATGTGCCTACCACATAGGTCTTTCGGTCGCCCCGACGGAGTGTGGATCCTCCGGAAATCTTCTTGATGGAAATCACATCAAGGTGTTGCACATAGGTTTTTCGGACACCCCGACGGAGTGTGACCCCTTCGGTTATAAATCCTTCACCCCATGCCATGCATGAGATGCCAATGAAACACATGCTATTTTATAATATAAACATAGCATTGAAAATCATCATTTGAAAAACATATCCAATACATGCTCTTTATACAATTAAAACCTAGCATGTAAAATCACCTTTGGAACATAATCAATCCATGCTATTTAAATCAAGGTAAACGTAGCATTTGAAATTCAAAAATAAATCAAATCCTTTGAAATACATTTTCATCAAAACATAAGATAAAAACAAGTACATAGTCCATGGTTTCAAAGAGGTGGAATCCTACCTAAGACCGCTCACGAGTCCTTGCGTTTTCATCCAAGAGTCGATCACCGATTGTGCACCGCTTGCCAGATCCCGTTACCTTATATATAATAATAAATCAAAACCAAGTCTCACTTGATTCACAATATTTTAAGTCCATACACAATTCCTCATTTTTTATCCTTTATTTACCAAATTGCCATTGGTCTCGTCACCTAAGTTTTAGGTCCCAAAACATTGGTCCATTAATTCATATAATTACTAAAATGCCATTCATGGCTAAACTTCTATTTTTAGTAAGTATTTACAATTTGCCACTCCGTAGAATTTATTCATTTAATTACATATTTATGCCATTATATCTATCTTTCCATTCTTTTCACCCTTCATCCCTTGGTTTGGTAAACCATTTATTTAATTCATACTAGACCCAAACATGGCCCATTTATAAGTTCATAACCATAACATAAAAATCCCAAGTCCACCAAATAATTCCCATATATTGATTCATAAAACAAACATGACCTAAAACCCCAAGTCCATTAAATACTTCATGGGGTTCGGCCATACACCATGGCCGAACCCTATGTCCAATATTTCCTCATAATTTCAAAATTGCCACTATACTTATCCATAGTCATTTTACCTCCCTTATTTCCATAAGGCTTAAGTTCCATAATAATGGATAAAATAATTCATAATATAATCCTTTAATCCTTGACACCTGAACCCAAAAATTGGTTCATAACTCGATTCATCAATCATCCCTTAACATGAATTAAAATGCCATTTGATCCCTTAATTTGGACCATGGGATTCGGCCATACACCTTGGCCGAATCCTATGGTGTATAGTTTCCAAATTAAACTCCACCTTTCCATAATTGGAAGGTTTTCCAATTTAGATTTTACCTTCCAAAAATAGAACTTCCCCTTGTTAATCTCCCCTTCTATTATTAGAAGGTTTCTATATTTAAACTTACTAAAATTATCAACCTCCTTCCATAAATGGAAGGTTTCCATAAATAGCCTAATCCTTTCCATAATTGGAGTGATTTCCAATTTAGCAACTCCTTCCATATTTAGAAGCTTTCCTTATTAAGCAGACACCTTCCATAATTGTATGCTTTCCAATTTTAGCAACCAATTCTAAAATTAGATAATTTCTTATTTTATTCTCCATTCCAAATCCATCTACCAAAAACAATCCCTTCTTTCTATTCTTAGATTTTTCTAAATTAGAACTCCACCTTCCAAAAATAAGTAACAAACATTCAAAATGGCATAACCACTACATGGGGTTCGGCGATACACCATGGCCGATGGTTCTTATGGTTTTCTTTTAAAAGAATTCAAACAACATAGCCCTCCATAGTTTTCATGCATCTAAGAAAGCATCAACACAAATCTATTTAAAATAAAACATTATTCTTTCCATGGAATTCATCCTTCAAAATCCCTTTTAAAATCCCTAAACATAGATCCATAATCTTCATGTTTGAAACCAATTTACATTATTGCCATTTATACCAATCTCTACGTTAACTTGGTCCATAGGGTTCGGCCATACACCTTGGCCGAACCCTATGGTGCATAACTTTCCATATTTGGAAACACCTTCCAAAATTAGATGGTTGTACCATATTTAACAACTTCTTCCATAAATGGAAGGTTTCCATATATAGATTCTAACTTTCCATAAATGGAAACTTTCTAAGATTAGAACTCCTTTCCAAAATTAGTATGCTTTCTAATTTATGAATCCTCGTCCATGGGGTTCAGCCATGCACTATGGCCGAACCCTATGGTTCCAATATCTCCTCTTTTAAATCCAATTAAACACACCTATCCGTCTAAGGTTTTCCATCATTTAAATCCATACATTAAATCAGTATCCTTTCACGGTTTTGAACCCATAAATATAGCCGAAGACCTTCCATTAAGCATCTCCAAAATCCTTTCATTTAATCCATCACCAAGTAAATCCAAAACCGATCATACATTGGCTTACAAAAATCATACATTAAACCTATCTTCTTACATGGGGTTCGGCCATGCATTGTGGCGGGACCTATGATTCATGCTTCCTTGGTTTTCCATTATTAATAACCCAATAAAATAAACCATATCTAACCCATGTATTTCCATTAAAAAAATAAGCATATCTTTTAAACAAAATATAAATAAAAAAACTAACCTGTTCCCGCGACTCCTTTGGTTATTTCTTCTGATCATTTTCTTTGCTCTTAATCTTTTCTTCTTGCTGGTCGGACAACCCTTGCTAGTTTCTTCTTCTTCAAATTTTCTTTTCTTTTCCCTTTGCTTTTCACCAAACAAGAACTCCTTCTTGTTGCTGCCCTTTCTTCTCTTACTTTTGGCGTGGAAGAGAATGATGAATTGAGAGAGGGAGAGAGAAGAATAAAACTTGCTAATGGGTTGTAAAAATCATGTACCCCCTTGGGCTTCTCCTTTTATTAAGCTTTCCTTAATCCCACATTAGAAATTTCTCAAGATAAGCAACGCTTAGCCGTGTACCCCATATGTTCCCCGTTATTACACATGTACTATATTGTAGCTCAATTTCGACCTTGTTAAATTCCGAATCAGAAAAAGTGGTAAACTACAAAGTTGTAGTTCTTGAAATATTCTTTCCAACGCAAAAAGAATCGAAGCAATCGAATATAATAGTGAAAAGTTATAACCAAAACACTGGACATATATCAAACCTTCCTTATTTAACCATGGCCGACTTACCTTGCCTTAGATGGCAATACCGTGTGTGGCCTTGCTTTGTTTAATGATTTACCGATCTCCCTTGCTCAATTTAAGACCTTCTTTTAATTATATCTCTATCTAATTAGATAATTTCCTTGGCTATTAATCCATGCGCATAATTATAGATATTAGTTTCCAAAATTCGGCCATGCTTAATCTCATTTGATTTTTGAATATTTTCTTAGGATATGCAAATCCAATTTGATTAAGAAAATCCCTCTCCAAATATTCTAGAATATCATTTGTGGATTTACAATCCCACATATTTTTCATGCCCCTAATCTAGGGATTTCACATTCAAAATTCGGCCATAAGATCCTTTATTCAAATTTGGATATGATTCACCACCAATTTAATCCTACCCATTTAAATTTTAATAAAACCAATTTCACAATCAATTGGGTCCTAATTGGGTCATGGCCCAATTCTTTATCCATATACAAATCCAATCTAAAATTCATAATTAAAATGGGTAATTTCATATAAAATAATTAACTGAAAATCCGAGGTGTTACAATATTTCTCCATGGGGTTCGGCTATACAACATGGCCGAACCCATGGTCCATGGTTCTTCACCATTTCCGCACTTTAGGTTATCATTTACAACCTTTTAAACCCACTTTAAATCACCAATAATCTTCCATCATTATGGTCCTTTAAAACCTTTTAAAAGCACTAACATACATCTATGGTTTCCATCCTTTAAAACCATTTCACATCACCCATATACTTTCATGGTTTTCATGCTTAAAAACCCTTTTAAAATCAATAACCTCCCTTCATGGGGTTCGGCCATACAACATGGCCGAACCCTATGGTTCATTATTTTCCTTAAAATATATCATTCATCCATGATTGATCCTTTGATAGGGTTCGACCATACATCATGGCCGAACCTCATCCAACCCTTCATTTGTCCTTAATGATCCATCTTTTCCATCTCATTTCTTGGATGGATTTTTACATCCATAGCCCATAACATTTTTGACCAACTTTCCCAATCCAAAATGAAATGTTCCCTTAACCTCTTTCCAATTAATAAAATCTTGTCAAGTACTTACCGATTCCGCGACTCCTCCGGTTTCTTTCACTCCTTCTTGCTCCTCCAATCTTCTTCCTCCTTGATCCTTTGCCGAGAGTGAGCATGAGAGATCTTGAGATGAAAACTCAATGTGAGGGTTCGGCCAAGTGTGAGAGCTTGAGATCCAAATTACTCTAAGTCTTTTGTCTTGAGAATGGGTCGGCCTTGTGTGAGAGGGAGAAGCTTGAGGTAGAAAATATCCTTAGTGTTTCTTGTCTTGAGAGGTGGTTCGGCCAAGGGAGAGAGGGAGAGAGCGAGATGAAGCAAATAACTTACTATGTTGTGTAATGTAATTTGGCCAAGGGTGATATCCTTTGGTTGATACTCCTTTTGTAACTCCCATGACTCTTCACCTCCCCATTAACATCTACTTTGGGGGTTTCATCTCATGAGATGAAGCTCCCAACCATATGCCCCTTGGGCTTTCATGTTCCAACGTGTATGCATGGGTATACCTTGTGTAACAACCAAAATCCCTTCAACTTCCTCATAATGATGGTGTCTTCCCAAGTGTCCCTTGGCTTGGCCAAGACACTATTTGAGATGGAACACCCCTCCATCTTCCAACGTGTATGCCTTGGATGACTTGTGTAACAACAATAAAACCATTTACCTCCCCATTAATGATCCATTTGGAGTTTCATCCCATGAGATGAAACTCCCATGTCTCCAACGTGTGTACCCATGGTATGCCTTGTGAAACAACGAAAAACTCTTCATCTTCCCACTCCACTCACTTAAAAATGAAGGTCCCATTAACTTCCCATTCAACTCATATTTTTAATTCAACTCACCTCTTTAATTCAACTCATTTGACTCACTTAAAATCAACTCAATTACTTGATTCCATTTCCAACTTAATTCAACCACATCTTAATCACATTTGAATTCATATTGTGGTCGGCCAAGTCAACCATGACCTATTGGGTCCCAATTGGCATTTGACCCAATTGACAACTTTGACCCAATTAAACAAATCTTACCCATTTATTTCAATTGAACCTTATCCATTATCTGTTGGGTCTAAATTGGGTAATTGACCCAACACCTTACCCATGTAAGGTTTATCTCCATTAATTCACAAATTGAATGGACAATTTTCATATATATTCATGAATTGAATATTCGGGGTGTTACAATACAACCCTCTTTTGAAAATTTTCGTCTCGAAAATCCAGCGAAGTAGGGTTTCAAACAGATTACATCAATAGCTCAGGATGAGCTGTTCTCATTTTCGATTCAAGTTCCCAAGTGGCTTCCTTATTGAAAATTTGTTAGTGAGGTAGCCTGCCAATGCGAGCCTATGTTCAAGGCTTTCGCTAATTCCCTTTTTAATTAGGTTTCTAGCTAAACTCTCCTGGAACTCCATCAGCTAACTACAGAGTCAGTTGGCCAGTCTAACTCGGCAATCTCCCATAGCTTCCCATTCGAGTTTCACTAGACTCTTATCTTTTCCACTAAGTACATCTCCAAAATTAAGCATATCTTCATTTGCACATAAGTCACTATGTGACTAACACCTTTTGTTCAAAACTTCTACGATACCGAGTATCTCTCAACACTAACTTTCCTGTGATACAAGTTGTAATACGACTAACACCTTTTCCTTATAATCTGGGATGTAGATCGAAACATGTCCCACTCATTAGAATAATACGTCATCTATGGGACTAACAGGTCCATCACACTACCAACATGTCTACCATAGTACTGATACCCGACATCAAACCAAACCACCATGGGAACCATCATCCACGGTTATACACATCCATCCCTAGTATCACTCTATTAGTGAGTATCATCTATCCATGGTTAGTAACCATCCATGAATATAACCCTCCTATGGGTATAATCCATTCATGGGCATAATTAATCCAGGGCACATCATCTGCCAAGAGATATTCTATCCGTAGGAACAACACTCGAATGAATCACTACGTGATTGTGGCTACAATATCAAATCATAAATATACCCGGACCCCTAGCAAGACTTAGGGCCCATGACTTACAAAGCGGAAAACCAACGTCCAACGTGATCAAGTCTACTTTGCCCTGCATCCCTTCACCCCAAAGGTGATTCAGTCAAGCTCTAAGGCGGTCGAACCGCATCTAACGAAGCTAGTACCACCCCCATGGGGTAAAATAGTATCTAGTTGTGCGCATCAATGCACATCAAGTGTACGAAATAGCCGTGACAGCGCCCTCCAGCGCGTAACATGTGAGGGACCCACTCCTCAACGACAACCCTACAGGACCAAGTCTCAGTATGTTCATATAGAGGCTCCCACGGTCTCAATCATCAATATCACGTGATGGACGTACCCATACCACATATCAATATAATCAAGTGATCTCCTCACCTACATCTCAGTGCCAAAGTCCTCATAAACTCTTAAGTTTGTATACTTTATTAAGAATCATTC
Organism: Chimonanthus praecox; assembly: GCA_022113865.1. NCBI lineage: Eukaryota > Viridiplantae > Streptophyta > Magnoliopsida > Laurales > Calycanthaceae > Chimonanthus > Chimonanthus praecox. The sequence continues at coordinate 36,665,241 of CM039090.1, forward strand.
AAACTTCCACCACAATACTAGGGTTGGTAGGGTTAGAACAAACCCTTCAAAGAACAAAACGTACCCACAACCCTTACAAAATCTCCACTTTTCCCGACTTTTCCTTATCATTTCTTAGCTTAACCTTCCGTAGAAGACCCTGCATCATCACCAAAATCGAAGAAGTTGTTAGGGCATGTCGTCGACGTGTGCCCCAACACTCCACAAGTCAGACAGGGTATTATTCCCGGTCCCCCAATGTAAGGACAGTTAGTCCTCTCCTTCCCATGCCCGTGAAGTCCACAAACAGGGTAAATAACCTCAAGGGGGTAGGGGCAGAAAGTACAGTTGTGCCCCTCCTGGTTGCACAATTCGTACATATACCCGGGTGAGCCTATCTCCCCTACGGATTCTCCTATCATTGGGATATCTCCCATATTCTCTTCTGGAAAAGGAGCTGGAATCACTTCGACATCCTCGGGTGATCCTATTTGTGCGTCTACATTAACTTCCACAGCGCGGTCTGGCCTGCTGGAGTTTTTGGAAGAAGAAACCAGATCAATAGGACAGCTAGGGGGGTTCCTCCGTCCCACAACTCTGTATACTTTATGTTGCTCGACATATCTGTATCACAACAACAGAAGCATATCAATGACAACCGCAGTTCTAATCAAACTAATCTTTGTTTCGGGGAATTTCCCTATGTATCACATAATGTCTCTTGTTTGGGGAACTTTCCTATGTATCATATAATGTCTCTTGTTTGGGGAAATTGCCAAATAAGCATCTTGTGTTTCTTGTCCTTGGGGAATTTTTTTTCTATGTATCAAGTGTGTGTTTCTCAATTTGGGGATATCGGGAAATTATCTCCTAATTTGCTATGTTTGATAAATCCAATTTATAGTGACTGTACTTCCCTTGTTATCATTCATTTTTCGTCAAGTGTTCTTAGAATGAATGTTTCAGTCTGAGTCTAACGAAGTAAATTAATCCGGCCCCCGTGCATCGGACGCCGAAGAGTCAGTCAGCTGGGATTCATATCTGTCAGTGAGACATGATACCGTCTTAATCTTACTTCGAAAGATTCAACCTTCCTGTTTTTCTCTTATACCAACAGTAACGCCCTTCCCTTTTCACTCGCCGAAAATCAGAGTCTATCTTTTTTTAATAATAAAGAGTGAGAGAGAGCGGGACACCATGACGTGAGCTAAGTCCAAGCTTCCTTCCAAAGCCCGACCTTTAACTGGCTAACCATACGTGTGAGTGGGCCAAGTCCACTAAAACGGTTCACACGTACTCAAGTTAACATGCTGAATAATCATAGATGAGGAAATATAATAGAATAACAATTCTATACCAACTGTAACGCCCCGCCCTTTTTCACTCGTCGAAAATCAGAGTCCATTTTTTTTAATAATAAAGAGAGAGAGAGCGGGACGCCACGACGCGAGGTAAGTCCGAGCTTCCAAAGCCCGACCTTTAACTGGCCAACCATACGTGTGCGTGGACCAAGTCCACTAAAACGGTTCACACGTACTCAAATTAACATGCAGAATAATCATAGATGCGGAAATATAATAGAATAACAATTCTATTCCATTTTAGATAGCAAGGATGTCCATCACTTAATCATAATTATCTTACGGTAAAATATCCAAAATCAACATTCCAAACCATAGTAAATAATCTACGTTATTACAGTCCCACGAACTAATTACTCAAATACATTATCCATGAGTAACTTAAACAAAATGAAACTAAAACATCCAAGCTCCTAAGCTTGGCTCCGATCACATCCTTCGTTCCGTCCATTTCCTGTGTCATCAACTAGGGTAGAAGTAGGGCGTTAGACAACGTACCTAGTAGGTATTCCAATTAGGGTCAAACACATGGGTTAGTGTAAAAATCCAGATATAATACATCATACCATACTTGTAAAGCATCGTATCCAAAACAGTGTATGATAATAGAGATCCAATCATATAGATAAAAACCAGAAACAATGCAAGATAATAGAGATCATAATCATGCCGAACCTCACTCACTTGAATTTGGGTCCAAGGTCATTCCCTCTTTGATTCATTATTCCAAACACACATAAGTTAATCATCTAACATTCATAAAAACCCTAAGTCCATAAAACCTTTTCCCATGGGGTTCGGCCATACACATGGCCGAACCCATGGTCCTTTCATTTTCATCATATTTACCTCTTTGCCATTATTTCCATCACCTCATACTTAGGTCCAAAACATAGATCCACAACTAACATTCTCCATGGTTCAATCATACACTTAGGTCTCTTGTACAAACCTAGATTCAAAAACATAATCCATGGGGTTCGGCCATACACCATGGCCGAACCCATGATGTTTCATTTCCATGCTCTCCATTAAATCAATTACAATATTTAAGTCCATAAACCAAGGTCCCTCCATGGGGGGGGATTTAATCATACACTTAGTCTCTCATTTTAAAACATCATCTTCCATATTTAAAAACCTATTAAGATGACCACATTTCTCCATCATCTTCATGGTCTAGATACATGTAAATACCTCACGGTTGCTTTATCGGAAAACCGAATGGAGCGTGGACTCCTTTCAATTGATCCTCCCATGCCATGCATGAGATGCAAGTGCAAACATGCTATGTAATGTTACAAACCATAACATTAAAATACCATCATTAATACATACCGTTTGATACCAAAATAATTCAAATAAAATATACACATAATCCATGGCTTTCAATGAGGTAGGAATCTTACCAATGTCTAAATACCGGGTCCTTAGGTTTTCTGTCCAAAGATCGATCACCGATCGCACTGCTTGTGAGATCCCATTACCTTATTACACATCAACAAATCAAACCAATGTTCCAACCATGTCTAAGTCCATAATACATGCTTTAGTGGGGTTCAGCCATACAACATGGCCGAACCTCTCCCTTGGTTTTGGGTCCCTTTTTAATCCTTATCATTTTAATCAAATGTGGGTCCAAGATCAGCCATCCTTTGATTTATTAATCCAAGTACACATAGGTTCATCATTTACCATTAATAAAACCCTAAGCTCCAAAAACACTCCCCATGGGGTTCAGCCATACACCGTGGTCGAACACCTGGTCCCTTCATGTTCACCATTTTTCCATCTTTAGCCATCATTTTTTCTATGGCTAAACACGCCTTTTCTTATACATACTTAGGTCCATAAGTGATCCATGGATCCATACATGATTCATTAACCATGATATAAAAACCCTAACAAATCCCTAATATATGCTTCCATTCCTTAGCTTGATAAAACATTCCTTTACACATGCATAGACCCATACATAACCCATAAAAATGGTTCATGGGGTTCGGCCTTACACCATGGCCGAACCCATGATGTCTTATTTCTATTCTCTCTTTAAACCATTTACCATATTGGGACCATAAATCAAGTCCCTCCATGGTTCAAACCCATCTAAGAACATCAATATTCTCTCCATGGGGTTCGGCCATACAACATGGCTGAACCCATGATCCATGGTTCTACACCATTCACAACATTTTGGACCATTTAAATCATTAACATGCATCCATTCAAAACCCTTTAAAAATCCTTAAGATACATCTATGATTTTCATCCTTTACATCCCCTTAAAATCATTAGTACACCTCCATGGGGTTAGTTATTTCCTTTCAAAACAACATACATCCATGATTTGTTACCTTGATGGGGTTCGGCCATACATCATGGCCGAACCTCATCCAACCCCTTTTTGTCTTTGATGGTTCTCATACAAAAAATCCTAGGGTTTGGCCATGCAAAGGCCAAACCATGCACCTTGATCATTCACCATTCCTTACATGGAACATGCACAAGGTCCTTAGCCATAATAAAATTAGGGTTCGGCCATGCAAGGGCCGAACCATGATCCTTGACCATTTTCCATGCTTAAGCCTTATATACATAGTGTCCTTAATCATATCCATTAATTACTTAACCTATCTTACCCATTAGGGTTTGTCCATTTCCTATCCCATTTCTTGGATGGAATTTAAATCCATGGCCCATAATATTTTGGTCACTCATCAATCCAAGAAAATGGAATTTCATGGTTTCCTTTAACTCCTTCAAATAAAATCTTGTTGAGTATCACTTACCGATCCCGTGACTCCTCCGGTTTCTTTTTGCTCCTTCTTGTTCCTTAGCCTTCCTTCTTTCTTTCCTCCTTGATCTTCGGCCAATGTGTGAGCTTGATCAAGATAAAATCTCTAAGAGTGGTTTGGCCAAGGAGGGTGTAGGTTTGAGAGAGGGAGAGAAGTAGAGTGAGATGAAACTCCAAGTCTTTGTCCAATGAGAGGGTGGTCGGCCAAGCTTGAGATCCAATTTTTTTCTCTAAGTTTTTTTCTTCTTTCTCTAAGTGTTTTCTTTGTCTTGGATGAGAGAGGGCCGGCTAGGAGAGGGAGAGGGAGAGAGAGAGAGAGTGAGATGAGAGGAATGAGATGAAAAATCCATCTTTCCATCTTGTCTTGGGGTTTGTTTGGGCTAGACTCCACCCCTCTCCATTGCCCAGTCATGGTCCTTGCATGCCCTTCATTTTAGGCTTCTTGTCTAGTATACCACCCCATGTACACGGTTTTGGGTTTTGGGTTTCCTTGGTGGTTTGGTGGTTTGGGTGAGGTGGAGCCACCACCTCTCCATGGGCCAATGCATGCCCTAGCATGTCCACCTTTTAAGCTCCTTGTCTAGCCATGGAGGGTGCATGCCCTCCACATGGCACACCCAACCCCCCCCCCCGGGCCAACGGTTTTGGTTGCTTCTCCATGGGTGGTTTGGTGGTTTGGGTGAGGTGGAACCACCACCTCATTTTTGGCTAATGCATGTCCTCCACCTAAGCTTTTGGTGTAGCCAAGGGGGGAGCATGCCCTCCACATGGCACACCCACCTTATCCCAACGGTTTTGGTTGGCTGGTTTTATCTTGGTGGTGGTTTGGTGGTTTCCATGAGATGAAATCACCCACTTGACTCACTCATTTTCTAGGTAACTCACCCCATGTAATGCAACTCATCTCCCAACTCAATCATTTATATTGATATCTAACTTAGGTCATTAAAAAATTTAATTCCACTTACTATATTTGATCTCCTTTAATTTAACTTTGACTCAACCATGGTTGACCAAGTCAACCATGGTGGTCGGCCCCACATGTGTATTGGCCCACACGCCACCTCACTTGATGAGGTGGAGTTGGGTCCCACTTGGCCATGCCACTTGGATAATTCCACTCCTACATTTGCCAATGAGATAGACCCTATGTCTTTGATCTTAATTGGGCCCATGACCCAATTAAATCTACTATTTACCCATTTACCCTAGTGCTCAAACCATCTTGACCCATTGGGTCCCAATTGGGCATTTGACCCAATTGACCATTATTGACCCAATTAAATGAAATTAATCCAATCCATGGTCCATTGGACCATACTTGGGCCATTGCCCCAACTTTTGATCCATCTAACATCCACTCCATCTATAATTCTTAATTTTTCACAATTAAATCAAATAATAGTCAATATATTATTGAATTAAAAATCCGGGCTATTACAATATAACCCTCTTTTGAAAATTTCGTCCCGAAAATTCGAGCGAAGTAGGGTTTCAAACAACTTATACAAAAAGCTCCGGATGAGCGGCTCTCATTTCTGATTCAAGTTCCCAGTTGGCTTCCTCATTGCCATGCCAATCCCATACCACCTTGACGAACTGAATGGCGCGGTTCCGTAGCACCCTTTGTTCCTTCCCAATCACTTTGACCGGCTTCTCCACATATGTCACATCGCTTTGCACATCGATGTCTTGCACATTCAACACATGTGAAGGATCGGGGTTGTATTTCCTCAACATGGACACATGGAACACATCGTGCAAAGATGATAACTGTGGAGGAAGTGCAACTGATAAGCCACCTGCCCCACCTTCTTCAGGATTGGAAACATTCCCACAAATCTAGGCTATAGTTTCCCTTTCTTCCCGATTCTCATGTGTCCCTTCCGTGGCGAGACTTTCAAGAACACCAAGTCTCCCACCTCAAACTCAAGGAACCTTCTCCTTTTGTCAACGTAGCTCTTCTGAAGACTCTGTACAGTGAGTAGGTGTTGTCGTATCAACTTAATATGCGCCATGGTCTCTACAACTAGCTCAGGTCCAATAAGTATAGGCTCACCAGCCTCTGTCCAGTATACTGGAGATCTACATGGCCTACCATACAAGGCCTCGAATGGAGCCATCTGGACGCTTGCCTGGTAACTGTTGTTGTAAGAGAACTCCACTAGCGGCAAGTGATCCTCCCATCCACCTTTGAAGTGTAGCATACATGCTCTCAACATATCCTCCAATGTCTGTATCGTCCTCTCCGACTGTCCATTAGTCAGTGGATAGAATACTGTGCTAGTCCATAGATCTGTCCCCATGGCCGACTGCATGGTCTGCCATACTCTGCCGGTGAATCGGCCATATCTGTCGGACACAATAGTTCGGGGAATACCATGTAGTCTAATGATATCCCGGATATACCGTCGACCCAAGGTCTCAGATGAATTTGTCATCTTGATGGGAAGGAAGTGCGTAGACTTGGTCAATCGATCTACCATGACCCATATCTTATCGTTGCCCTTTGATGACCTTGGCAACCCTGTCACAGAATCCATGGAGATGTGTTCCCATTTCCACTCCAGCGTTGGTAAAGGTTTGAGTAAACCCAGTGGCTTTTGATGTTCTGTCTTAACCTGCTGACAAGTTAGGCAGTGAGCAACAAACTTGGCCACATCTCTCTTGTGTCCATGCCACCAATAGTGCCTCTTAAGGTCATGATACATCTTGGTGCTACCTGGATGGATAGAGAGTTTGGTCTGGTGTGCCTCAATCAACAACTCTCTTCTGCAGCTCTTAGGCACATATGTCCTACCCCGGAATACAAGACCCTGTCCCGGTCGTAATTCCCATTCCGGTATAACCTCACCAGTAGATATCTTGGCCCATATCTCCTCCACTTCTGGATCTGTCTGTTGTTCCTGTTCAATCTTGGAGACCATGTTGGACCGTATGATCAGATTGTACATACTCCCATGGTTCTTTATATACAAGTTGAACTCTCGGATGGTGTTCAGCATCTCCCATTCCTTCCTGATCAAACTGGCCACTGTCGTATGTGACATGCGGCTGAGGGCATCCGCCACTTTGTTCGCCTTGCCAAGATGATATCGAAGTGCGAACTCATAATCTTGCAGATATTCCATCCATCTGCGCTGTCTCATGCTGAGTTCCTTCTGATCAAATAAGTATTTTAGGCTCTTGTGATCTGAGAACACGTCGAACTTCTCACCATAAAGGTAGTGTCTCCAGCTTTT